>CM052025.1:12447500-14895000 GCA_028476575.1 Platygaster robiniae
AGTGCTTTCCGAACCATATAACTATTTATTTTAATTTCCTACAATTTCATAAATTTTCCAGAACTCTAGTGTAAATTTGTTTATTTTCGTGACATTTTTGTTCAAGTTTTCAAAATAATTTGTCGCATATTCTTCTTTTTTTATTTTTGAAAAAGTGATAGTTGTTCTCACTGCTTTGCGAGTAAAAAGTGACCGATTTTTTTATTTTTGGAAAAAGAACATATTTCTTTCATTCTTATCAAAAAAGAGTGAAAACAGTAACTACTCTTTCTGCTCTGTAAGAAAAGTATGTCCTTTTGCCACTCGTGGAAAAGAACATAATAATGAATTCATTCTTCTTCAATCGATTTTGACGATTGAAAATCCTCTTCTATGGAAAGAAGATCATATATGTGAGATATATGCAAGATATATGCGAGATATATGAAGCATTATACCTATATGCGACCTGTAAGTGACATATATGCGACCTGTAAGTGATATATATGCGACCTATATGCGACATATAAGTATCCTGTAAAATATACGTCGCATATATGTCACTTATAGGACGCATATATGTCACTTATAGGTAAAATGCTTCATATATCTCGCATATATCTTGCATATATCTCACATATATGATCTTCTTTCCATAGGGTCAGCCTTTCTTTCGTGAAATTAGGAAACATTTTTAGGTATTTCAGTAAAATATTCGATGAATTTCGGTACATTCGCTAGAAATTCTTGCTTCAGTGGATGATTTTATTACGTAGGACCCGGGTGACCATGATACTGCTGACTTAGGCCCAGTAGCTGCGCTGCAGCAGGAGGTTGGTCTACTTCGAAAAGAAACTGCAAATTGGCAAAAATTCGAGAAACATTGGCTGCAGAGACCGATGTATGAACCGTGGTTGCGAGCTGAGGAGAACAATGAATACGCTGTTCACTGTATTGCTTGCGACGAAATTTTGTCTTGCATATCAGGAAAAGTCAGTCTCGATCGACACGCGTTAAGGGAAAAGCATATCGGGAATTGCATAAAAAAGGGGATCCTAATTATTTCGGATCAACAAGCTCTTTTAATTGAAGAAGACAAGGGTTCCTTTGAAATTAAAAAAACTCAATTAGAACTTGAATTCGCCGAAAAAGTTGTATCACTCAATCTTAGTTTCCGATCAGCCGCAGAACTTTTGAAATTTTCTCAAGAAAAAGCTAAAAAATCTCCGGAAGAGTTCGCAAAAATGAAATGTAGTCGAAACAAAATTCGTTCATTAGTCACAAACGTCATTGCCCCAGTCCATAAAAACAGATTAGCCAAGATTTTACAACATAACCCATTTTCAGTTTATATAGATGAAACTACAGGAAAAGTAAACGGCACAAAATACATGACTTTTTCAGCAAGGTACGTCGATCCAGAAACTTTTGAAAATAAAATAGAATTACTGACACTGATTTCACTGGACCCCACTAAATTGAAGGGGAAAGATCTTTTTCAAAAATTTACAGCAGTTCTTGATCAATTTCAAATTCCAATAACAAATATCGTAGCTATTGTTATTGGCAATGCTAGTGTTATGGATGGAGTCAGAAATTCGTTTAGTAGTATATTCGTATAGAGTTAGAAAAATATAACATGAAGGTCAAAACGGTAAAATGCATTTGCCACAAAATCGCGTTAATCGCAAAAGATGCCTTCAAAGCCTTTCCCCTCAACATCGATAAATTTTTGCAAGACTTAATTTAATTTATTCGCGTCCCAGCACGTGTTTTCAAATTCAAAAATATTTGCAAAAAACGTTTAGGCAAAACTATTCAGTTGTCGACATTTTGCACGACACGATGGCTTAGTCGCTATCAGTGTATTTCCAAATTATTGACGTGTTACGAGTGTATCAAGGAATTTATGAGGGAAATTGAGGAAGATTTCAAAAATAATGAGACCTACGTTCATTTGAGACAAAGTGTAGACAGTCCCGAAATGTATGCAACTTTACTTTTTTTAGAGGATGTTTTGAAAGTTTTTAACGAATACAATCTTTTTTTCCAATCCAAGCATTTCCAAACTCATTTACTCAGCCAAAAATCTTTTTCTTTCCTGCTTGAAGTCGGCGAAAAAATGTTTACTCCTTTCATTATTAAATGTTTGAAAAACGATAAAAATGTTCTATCCACAATCGATCCTTTAGCTTGTGAGAACCATTTAGATCTTGACCACGTTAAACTTGGAGCTGCGTGCGAGTCTGTTTTAGAATCCATGGAAATAGACGAAGTGAAAAAAATTAAGGAAAGTGCTCTTCTTTTCTTGAAAACTGCTGCAAAAGGGATTAAAGAAAGACTGTACATCAATGATGAATTTTTCGAAAAATTGGAAATTTTTGAACCAGAGAATGCTTTAGGTGAAATTAATCGGGAAAAATCTTTTGAAATCGTTGATTTCATAGCGAGAAAATTGAGTGGCTGTGATAACTTGGATTGTTTGGAAGCCGAGTGGACAAGGCTTCCAACTGAAATCACATTTTCCGAGGATATACTGTCAAACGTGGTTGATAATGAAGTAGTTTTCGAAAAATTTTGGCAAAATGTTCTAAAACAACAGAATGATGACGGTTCTCGGAAATATCCACGTTTGGCAGTATTGATGAGTGCAATAATGACACTTCCTCACAGCAACGCAGATGCGGAAAGGGCGTTTTCAATGTTGACAGAAGTGGTAACTAATTTAAGAACTCATTTAGCAGATAAAACGATCGATGCCATTTGTGTTTTGAAATCGGGTACAATTGCGAATGGAGGCGTTTGCTCCAACATTGATGGCGACCACTTATTTTTGATGAGATCATAGAATTTGTATGCCCCGATAAAATCACCGCAAAAAAGGAAACTAGAAGACGTTGTAAGTTAGAATAAGAAAAAAGCTAATGAATCTTTCGAAATTCGATATTCATGTTCACGACACTAGGCAATTATTTATTTTTAGTTTAAGCTTATAAGAATTACGTATATTTGTAATTTTTAAAAAAATTGTCTGAACCACGATTAAAAAAAAAATGTTTTTTAATTTACGAAGTTATTAGGTAATAGCCTTTATGAATAAAAAAATTCTAATGAATGGATTTGCTGTTAACGACAATAAATACATCAATACGTTTTTAAAACTGTTTGGTTCAATTATGGTTTTCAATAAAATATTGATGTTTCTATTATTCATGCGAGCAAGGAAAACCCCGCGCTAGTAAAATGCATCATTTTTTGCAATTGCGCGAGTCGCCCGGCTCGGTCAAAGCGAGAAACCGCGGCGAGCAGTTGAAATCTCCTACTGGCCCAGAACAACGCAAAAGCATGGCAAAAGCGGAGAATTCTCGGGCGTGGAGGGGAGACACACCGATACGCCGTTTGATGGTACGCTGCTGGCTGGGCTGGTCGGTTTATTTTCTGACAAGCCTGATTGTCAGTGATTGTGAGTGACTACCAGGGTTGCCAGTATGTGCGATTTGTCGCCAAACTGGCGATTTTTCATGAGCCTTGGCGACAAAATTTTGAGCTTGACGACTGGCGACTTGTTTGGCGATTTTTCGTATTCGCGTGGTAATTTCGGCGATTTTATATAATGTTCCGAAAAAAGTCGCTTTTTCGCGCTTTTTTTCCTGACACGGTGCTCGTCAGCCGCCGGGAACGCGTTAAACGAACTATCCATCGATTCTGAACATACCTGATATCTAAACTTGCCGTTCATAAACTAGAAACTGCATTTTTTCTCTGATCTCTCTAGTTTATGATAGTCACAAAGTTTTTAATAATGTAATATATGCTTTTCTCCGTCGTGGAAAAATTAGTCGGTGTCCAAAATATCTGGTGGCCGGGACTCGAAGAAACCCCAACTCTGAAGTTCTCACGGGAAAAGAAAGTCAATCACCAGGTTCACAACACAAAGTATGGTTTATTGTTGGTTTCCAAAAATTGAAGTAACTAGATACAGTTATTTTGAAAATCTCACACGGACGCGATTGAACAAGACTGACGTAACTGTATTACAAGATTTCGCGACGAAATAAGGATAAGACGAAATAAGTGTCGCGAACAACAAGAAGAGTTTTTTTTTCCAACAAAATATACGCTAGGCCCAATACGACTGCCCGGGTTTTTATATTGTACAGCAATCTAATACCTTCGTTATCAAATCATAGTCGTTAAACTAACTACTTCGAAAAATCCGGTGGGATTACCCAAAAGCGAACAACAGGATGTGAAATAAAAGTCTATCTGTAAAAATTGCAATTTTACAATTGTGAAATAAAAGTTTATCTATAATAGTCGCGATTACGAAAATCCAGTGGAAATACCGAAAAGTGAACAACAGGATGTGAAATAAAAGTCGAAAGAAGATTCTATCTATAACGAGCGCAAATTACAATTTCGAAATAAAAGACTAGCAATAAAAAGTCGCAATTTACGTGATAACAATTTTGAAATGAACTCTATCTACAAAAGTTGCCAATTACAATATTGAAAGAAAAATCTATCTATAATAAGTCGCAATTTACACGATTAAGAGTCGCAAAAATAGTTATTCCAAGAAAGAAATTTGAATTACATGACAAAAGTTACAAGTTACGCTATTTTAATCTTAAAATGAATTTGAGGAATGATGATAACAATTTTGAAATAGAATTGATAAAAAGCTGCAAATTGCACGATAGCAACTCCGAAATAAAGTTAAAGTACAAAGTAAAAATTGCGAAAAATTGTAGGGGTATTACACACCTCCCCCTTTTTTAAAACGAGGATATAAATTTTCATAAAATTTTTTATTCCGAGGACGCAAAATTTCTGTCTTCTTAAAATCTATCTCGTAATACACTTCCTGCTCAGCGTCTTCCCGCCAGTACAAGAGGATTTATTTCGTTTCCTAAATTCTCATCTTGTCGTTCATTCGCACGCATTTCTACATTTTCACGTAGTGGACGGTGGATTTCCTCTATTCTGTTAAAAAGTTCGATTTCGGTACTTTGACGTTTTCTATTCTGATTTCTTCTTCCAATACATAAGATTTGTTTTATTTTTTTGTTAAAAAAACATCTTAGGATGATATAAATTATGACAACGATGGTGAGCGCGTAACAAAAATATGTCGTAATCGATATTTGTTGTTTCAATTTTGTATTTTCTAAAGTTTCATCAATCATTTTTGAAACCACATCTAGCTTATGACTAGCTACTCCTAAATGTTCTAAATCTAAACTCATTTTCAGAATCTCAATTCTCCTCTATTGTGGAAATAAATACCAGGAGTGGTATCGAAACGATGTATCTTGTAATTATCGGCGTAATTTATTAGGGAAATTCTGTAAAATGATAAGAGTTCTGTCAAAGTCTATTTTCCTTTATTTAATTCCTTTCTTGTTCATATTACGGACATGAGCCCTCTTTATTGAGTCAGTATTTACGGTAACCAGTTTCCTACGTTTTTGTATTGTAACATTTACAGGTGATTTTATCTCGACAATTTTATAAGGACCTTCCCAACCTGGATGTAATTTTCCAGTTAATGGTGAACGAAAATAAACTAGCTCTCCAGTTTCGTATTCGGATTCCTTGGAACCCCTGTCATAATACTTCTTGTTTGTCATTTTTGAATTAATGAGATTTTCTCTTGCGATTTCGCGTGATTTTCTCATTTTGAGAGTAAGGTCGTCTAGATAGTCGTCGTATGTATATTTGAATTCTGGGTCCTTTGTTATCGAAGAAGGTAGAATTGGTTGATAACCGAAAATCAATTCGTAGGGCGAAAAGTTTGTGGATGAATGGACTGAAGTATTGTAACTGTACATAGCGAAATTCACCCAGGTGTCCCAATCATTTTTGTCTAGATTTATGAAGTGTTTCAAATAGTAAGCTAAAGTCCTATGACTCCGTTCTAAAGCTCCATTACTTGACGGTCGATAAGGGGCAGTACGGATCTTTTTTATCTTAAGGAATTTCGTGACTTCATCCATCAAGTTTGACATAAAGTCAGCCCCTTGATCTGTAAGGATTGATTCAGGGATTCCGAATTTACAAATGTATTCAATAGTAAGTTTGTCTGCGATAGTCTCTGCCTTATGATTTGGGATTGGGTATGCTTGCGAAAATTTTGTCAGGTCATCTTGCAAAGTCATAATGAATTTGTTCCCATTCGTTGCCAATGGTAATGGTCCGACAATGTCTAAAGCAATTTTCTGAAAAGGTCGATCGGAGGTCGAGGTGATCTGCATCGGATGTTTGGATTTTTTTCTTACGAGTTTGTTCTCTTGACAAGATTTGCATGTTCTTATGTACTGGCTTATGTCATGTTTCATATTTTTCCATTTAAATTTACTGCGAATTCTTTTGTACGTTTTCTGAAAACCGGTGTGGCCTGACGCTGGTAAATCGTGATATTCTTTCAGAATTTTCGGGATTTCTTCTAATTTTGGTTCCAATATATTGTCATGGAAAACTTTGATATCAATTTCTGTCTTTCTAAAAATGTAGCGCAACATTGTACGTATTTTTTTCCAATTCATCATGTCAAAACCTTCTCCCAGTTTCGGTATAAATAAGGAACTGAGATGCTCCTTTAAGAGTAAATTTTTCAGTGTCTGCAAGGTATGAAATAAATCTCGGTAATTCGTTTTATCCCAAAAATAATTCTTGGTTACCATGTAAAACACATTCGCATTCCCCGATTTTAAATGTATTAAATCACATAACAAAGGTTTTTGCGTCTTTATTTCTTCTTCGTGACCAAATTTTTCAAGAAAATCATGAAAGACTCCTTCATTTACTATTAAATCTTGTGAAATCATGACGGCATAATTTTCTCCCTCCTCACACAATATTTTTTCATTGGATTCTGTAATCTTATCGTATGTGATTAAAGAGGTTTTCAATTTTGATAGAAAATTTTCGTACGAATCTCCGAAATCTTCGGCGTTAGTTTTGCACAGGTTCACGTCTTTGGTTTCTTGCAATGGTGTTGCTAATTTTATTCGGCTCAACGCATCTGCGTTCGAATTTTCTCTTCCTGATTTGTAGCAAATTTTGTACTGATATTCCTCTAAAGCAAGTCGCCAACGTATGAGCCTTGATCCAGGATCCTTGACATTGAAAAGCCATACCAAGGGTCTGTGATCGGTAACTACCACAAACTCTCTACCGTACAAATAAGGCCGGAAATGCTTAACAGCCCAAACGGTGGCAAGGGTTTCTCGTTCCGTCGTTGAGTAATTCGTCTCAGCACGGTTCAACGTTCTACTTGCATACGCAATAGGCAAATCATTTCCCTCTCTTATCTACGATAGTACGGCTCCGATAGCGAATTGACTCGCGTCGGTTGTCAGCCTGAACTCTAGGTCCCAAATTGGGTATTGTAACAGTGGTTCTGTAGTAAGTGCTTTTTTCAAAAGTTCAAAAGATTGTTCTTGACAAGAAGTCCAAGTAAAAGCAACATTTTTCTTTAGAAGATTTGTCAAAGGCTTCGTAATTTTGCTAAAATTCTCGATGAAACGGCGATAAAATCCTGCAAGACCCAGGAAAGATTTAATCTCGCTACAATTTTTCGGTCTTGGAAATTCTGTTACCGCCCTTATCTTTTCGGGACATGGTTTCACTCCGCTTTCGGTTATGACGTGTCCTAAATATCGAGCTTCAGCTTGTAAAAAGTCACATTTCGTAGGTTGCAATTTTAATATGTGTTTGTCCAATCTCATGAATACTTCGCGCAGTTTTTTCGAATGATTTGCTAAATTTTCCGCGTGAACAACGATGTCGTCGAGATATACCATACATCTTTCTCCAAGACTGCAAGTTAAAACCGTTCTCATAAGAGCTGTAAATGTACGTGGAGAATTCTTCAGGCCAAAAGGCATTCTGTTGAACTGAAAATGACCGTCAGGGCACGAAAATGCTGTCTTTTCAGCGTCGTCTGGGTGCATTTTAACCTGGTGGAAACCTGAGGCTAAGTCTAACGTTGTAAAATATTTAGAATGTCCGAGTTGGTCGAGTATGTCTGAAATGAGGGGTAATTCTTGAATATTTCCTACTGTTATTTCATTTAGTTTCCTGTAATCAACAACTATTCTCCATTTCCTAATATTCGAAGCGTCATTCTTCTTTGGTACGACCCATAAAGGGGCATTCCAGGGAGATAAGGATGGTTCGATTATCCCGTCATTTAACATTTCTTTAACTTGTCTACTAACTTCACTTTTGTGAACTTCTGGATATCTGTAGGTCTTTGCTGCGATAGGTACATCAGAAGTTGTATGAATTCGATGCGTTATCGTATCTGTCGCTGTCAGCTTGTCACCGTCTAGGTGAAATATATGATTGAATTCCTCACAGATATCTCTTATCGATTGAGCTTCCTCGAAATTCAAGTGATCAAGACGTAAAACTTTTTGTAAAATTTCCAGACGTTCTGACTTAAAATGTTCTACATTTGTATCGATTTCCCTCAAATTCGGTTCTACTTTGTGTTCTTCAATCTCGATTTGTGGTTGTTCTAGGATCTGTTCCGTCTCAGTCGTGTTCAAAATCGTGGTAATCGCTTCACCATTTGCATTCACGGTTACTAGACAGTCGGGTAAGAAACCACCTGGCTTAATTTCTTTCCTAGTTACAATACCTTCCTTTATCTGAGGATTGAGGACTCGAATCGGAATAGTCACTTCAGAAAAAGCGGGGATAAGAAGATTTTTGGGACTTTCAAGATGAGTCTGCGTTTTCGGGTATTTCTCAGATAGGTCTTGGTCGTTTAATAGTGCGTTCCTTGCCATTTTATGTTCAATATCTGATTTTGGTAAAAAGGGTTTATGGATATACTGAATTTTTATATTTCCGTTCGAAAATTCCAGTGCTTCATTCTGATAATTTATCTTTACTTTATTTTTGATGAGTAAATCGTTTCCTACAATGCCAGCAAACATCAAGGGGAAATCGTCATTTACGATATGAAAAATTGAATTTATGGTAGCATTATTTACCAATAAGTCAAGGTAACAGTAACCCAAAGTTTGAATTGAATTCCCAGAAAATCCAGTTAGTAAAATTTTAAAATCCTCAAACGCTTCCAAGTGCCCTAATAAAAAGCTTAATTTAATTATTGAGACATCAGCACCTGTGTCCAATAGGAAAGGTAATGGATTTTTGATAGTTTGCAAAGTCTCAAGTAATACATAAGAAGTTGTGCCTAAATTTGCTTTTCCTGTCTCGCAACTAGCATGGAAATAGTCGTCCTCGGGCTGGCACTGTTCACCGGGGACGAGTATTCGTTTAAATTCACGGGATTACTTTGAATATTTCTGGAACTATTGATTCCATCAATTTGTTGTCTCCTCAGGTTGTTCATCTCGCGAATTTGGCAGTCATTTATGTGATGGCCAAATTTCTTACAATACGCGCAAGTAATATTACTCTGAGTCCTTCTCGCGTTGTCGGGCAGAGAGTTGAAATTTCGAACGTTTGATTCAGTTTTTATTGGAAATTTTGGATGCTTTGACGGATCTTTGCGGAAACATTCGAAGGTCGCATGTCCCGCACGATCACAAAAGGTGCAATGTTTTGCATTTCTTTGATGCGTTTGCTGATATCTTACTATCTCCGTTTTCGATTTCAACTCCCGTTCCTCAACAGTGGCATAATGAATTGCATCTTCGAGAGATAATGGTTTCATTGCTTTCACGATAATTCCTATATCACGATTGAGACCCGAAATAAAAACGTTCAATGCCTGTGATTTTAGCATTTCTACGCATGCACTTCGCTTCACTGGCTCCAAGTCCGCGTCGAGAGCATCGGTCAGTCTAAGATATAAATTCTCTATTCGCGATGAAAAAGATAAGACACTTTCCTTGTCATTTTGACGACAAGAACTCAATTCCAATTGCCATTGATTGAACGATCTTCGATCATAATAAACATTTATCAATATTTCCCTCAAACTTTCCCAAGAGGTTGTTTCTCTGGTTCTTAAAAGTGCCCGTGCATTCCCTTTTATTTTAGTTTGTATAATCGTAAACAATGTCTCTTTTGAGTCTTCTTCTACAATGCTAAGAGCTTTATCGGCATTATCAATGAATTCATGGATTTGAGTTTTGTCCCCATTAAAATCACTTAGCATGTTAATCGCGATACCCAATTTCACCTTATTCGCCATAACGATCGGATTCTCTTCGATTTTTAAAAACGTTTTTTCTTTACAATTGGCAATCATTTATAAATTACTCACATGAAAATAAAAGTGAATTTAGGGTGCATGGTGATCCAGAGCCTTGTCCGTGACGTAGTTTGAAGTAGTTCTTCTCGAAGATTTATATTGAGCTGTGATCTCTGTCTTTCTTTCAAAATCCAGTGACGATTTCGGAGTCGTTAAGTTCTTTCCATCCAAAGTTGAGTAGAAGTTTCGTGATATTTTATTCTTTTTCAAGATATTGTGCAAGTTTTTGTTGTTCTTTGATGAAAGTTCCGTGATACTTGGATTCTTTTTCAAGATTTTGTGGAAGTTTTGTTGTTCTTCAATGAAAAGTTCCGTGATATTTGGATTTTTTTTTTTTTTTTCAAGATTTCGTACAGGTTTTATCGTTCTTCGATGCAGGTTCCGTGATATTTCCGACTCACGTCCAAGTTTTGCATAACAGGATGTTGTTAAAATCTCACTTCTGACACCATTTTGTAATATATGTTTTTCTCCGACGTGGAAAAATTAGTCGGTGTCCAAAATATCTGGTGGCCGGGACTCGAAGAAACCCCAACTCTGAAGTCCTCACGGGAAAAGAAAGTCAATCACCAGGTTCACAACACAAAGTATGGTTTATTGTTGGTTTCCAAAAATTGAAGTAACTAGATACAGTTATTTTGAAAATCTCACACGGACGCGATTGAACAAGACTGACGTAACTGTATTACAAGATTTCGCGACGAAATAAGGATAAGACGAAATAAGTGTCGCGAACAACAAGAAGAGTTTTTTTTTTCCAACAAAATATACGCTAGGCCCAATACGACTGCCCGGGTTTTTATATTGTACAGCAATCTAATACCTTCGTTATCAAATCATAGTCGTTAAACTAACTACTTCGAAAAATCCGGTGGGATTACCCAAAAGCGAACAACAGGATGTGAAATAAAAGTCTATCTGTAAAAATTGCAATTTTACAATTGTGAAATAAAAGTTTATCTATAATAGTCGCGATTACGAAAATCCAGTGGAAATACCGAAAAGTGAACAACAGGATGTGAAATAAAAGTCGAAAGAAGATTCTATCTATAACGAGCGCAAATTACAATTTCGAAATAAAAGACTAGCAATAAAAAGTCGCAATTTACGTGATAACAATTTTGAAATGAACTCTATCTACAAAAGTTGCCAATTACAATATTGAAAGAAAAATCTATCTATAATAAGTCGCAATTTACACGATTAAGAGTCGCAAAAATAGTTATTCCAAGAAAGAAATTTGAATTACATGACAAAAGTTACAAGTTACGCTATTTTAATCTTAAAATGAATTTGAGGAATGATGATAACAATTTTGAAATAGAATTGATAAAAAGCTGCAAATTGCACGATAGCAACTCCGAAATAAAATTAAAGTACAAAGTAAAAATTGCGAAAAATTGTAGGGGTATTACAATAAGAGTCTTTTTTGTAACTGTAGTTTACCATAGTCACAAAGTTTTTAAGTTGATATGTTCATAAATAAAGTCTTTTCTTATTATGTGGGTAATTACTTTTCTATGGTTAAAAATATTGTCATAGAATAATAAGTAAAGTCATTGCCAAATATTAACATATAAGAATTGCAATTGGTGTACAAAAAAGTATGACTTAGATGTTATCATGTAAAAAACTTGAAACAATCTTAGTCCTCATAGGTAGTATTAACTTCCCAATTAATTGTCATAAGTCATACTTGGTCATAAAATGCATCTATCAAGTAAAAAATTCAATTTTAAATTGCATCGCTTCACTTTTGAATATTAGCGCCAATGTGGCGATTTATTAAAATGTAGGTAGCGACTTTGGCGATTTTTAGCTCCCCGAGTGGCGACTTTCCAATCTTCGGTCCTGGCAACCCTGGTGACTACTGCCCCGCCGGCACATTGTCACCACTGACGGCAACTTAACATATATTATCCTCGCGAAGCAAAAATAAATTTGTAATTTAAAAAGCATTGTGGTCAATTCGAAGAAATAGGAGCTACTGCCGAGGCGAGTATTTTTCTAATTCTAAAATGGCGTTTGTGATTTTCATTTTAAAAAGCATTCAGGAATAAAATGTGTATTTACTTATCTCAAAGTTTACGCACAATTTTTTGAAGAAGAAACGTATGCAAACAATATATTTACATATTTTCTTTTTTTTAACTCCAATGTTTCATTTTTATGACACATACTGCCAAAAACCTCTCATGAAAACTTTATCAACGAATTGTTTCAAGTCATGAAAGTATACAAAAATGTATGGTTATGTTTCAAGTTTTTTTTTCATGTTTGATTTTCACACATTGTCAAAACTTAATTGTGAGTAGTTTTTTTGTCAATTCAAAATTTCTTGTTTTCAAAATGTATTTTACGCATCAGAAATTTGTTTTTTTTTTTTAATTACTTTATCTTTCAATTTTCCACTGATTTAAGTTACAATTATATTGTTATCTAGATTTCAAAATTGACACTGGATGAAAAAAACCTTCTTGAAACTGAAAAATTTTATAACATGAGATTAGAAAATGAGAAATAATGTTACGTCGTACTGAACTAAATTATTTGAAGAAATGAATTAAAGAATTTTAAAGATCTTGAAAATTAAATTGATTGAAAATATTTTTAGTAAACTTGTTTCACTCAAAAATTCACAATTGAAAAAAAGGTAAAATCAAATAGAGTGAACAGCAATTTCTCTAAAATATCAAAATTGTAGAAGGATGTAAATTAAAAATTGTCGAGGTGATAAAAATCTTAATAATGAAAGATAAATTGAAGTTGTTGATTGTTGTTTTCTATTGACTTTATTTTTCAATTTTCCACTGATTTATATTACAAATATATTCTCATTTAACTTAATTTTTAAAATCAAAATTGATTTCAAAAATTAAATATGTATTCAAATTCTGAAATGCGAATTCTCAAAATTCCAAGAACACATTCTTAAAATGAAAGACAAATATAATGAAATAATAAATATAATAAAATAATATAATTAAAGTTCTAAAACATGACCATAGACAAAAAAAAATAATTAGAATGTCAATTGAAAAAACAGTATGTGAGAAAAATTTATTTTCATAACAGGTCATATCAATATTCAGATTAAGCGGAGCTTGCATAACAGATAAATTAACGAAAATGACATTGAATGACATCAGCAATGAAGGGAATTTGATGATAGTCAACATTCCTGAAACGAAAAACAAGGTTCGCTGGCGTTTTGTGATCGATGAAAAATACAATGAAATCGCCAAAAAATACCAGAAATTGCGCCCACAAAATGCTACCACAAATCGATTTTTAATGAAGTATCAAAATGGAAAATGTCACAGTCAGGTCATCGGGAAAACTAAATTCATGGACACGCCGAAAACAGTTGCCAAATACCTCCAATTGCCCGATGAAAATCTGTGTACAGGTATATATTTCTTTTATACACAAACTTCTATATTCCAACTCCAATTAGTCGTCAGTTATACAAATTTGTAAAAAAATGATATTCAATCTTGAAAAAAATTAAGAGTTGAAATACACCCGTGTTGAAATATAAAAAGTATAAGTATTTCCACATAATTAATTATCCTTATAGGGCATAGCTTTCGCAGAACGTCTGCCACGCTTTTAGCTGACTCGGGCTCTGAAATCATTGCACTGAAACGGCATGGTGGGTGGAAGTCCAGCACAGTTGCCGAAGGGTACATAAATGAAACCATGTACAATAAAATTGCCACTGCTGCCTCAATTTCTGAGAATATTTCTGTGGCATCGACTTCAACTAATATTCAAAACGAAACTGGCCAAAACCGATTCGGCAACAAAAACAAAGATCGAGCAGCCTTCCAGCTCCAAAAAACGTGCCAGCGGAGAAGATTTAACAAAAGTCAATATTGAATCACAAAAAGAAAACGAACCAGCTCCAAAAAATCATTTTCCAAAATTGCAATTTTTATTTTCTTGCCAAAAACAATTAAAAAACTGAATTTTGAAAATACTCAGGTGCAATAAATGTTTTCCACAGCAAGTGATGTCTAATAATAAATTGCTTATTAATTGATTACTTACATTTTTCAATTATTCCCCTTCATAAATAAAAATCATAGATTCTCCATTATTATAATATCAAAGTAAGTATTACAAAGTTGAAAAACTTCTATTCACTAAATAAACATGAAATAAATGAACAAGACAAATAATCAACTAATAAATATTGTAATGAATAAAAAAATCGATAGAATAAATGAATAAAAAAATATTAAAAACTTCAAGCGTAAAAAATTTTTTTTTTTTTTCATCTTTCTCAAATATAACAAATATTGCTTATCTCTTTCTTGCACTCTTTCTATTTTACGAATTATTCTTCCATTTTCCAAAATCACATCTATTGAATATCTTAAAAAATATTATGTAAACAAATTCTAAACGTTAGTTGTCATATTGATAAAAATAATTAATATTTAATTTCATATAATCTGTATTCAATTATTTGAATTGAAGAATTGAATTTTTTCTTTTATTTTTAAATTATTTAATTTTGATTATTGAAATTCAACAGAAAATATACGATATATCATATTTAATTCATTTATACTTTTAACTAATAGTTCATTTTTCAAACTATATGAAAATTTGTTTTACAAAAAAATAAAAAAAAAAAAATGAATGTAGATTTGAATCCCATTATCAAATATAAACACAAATTAAAAAATTCTATAAAATACTATAAAATTAAAAGAACGATTCCAACATAAATTAATGTATATTTTATTTAAATATTTATAATTAATGCTCCTTCACTTCATGGCCTCTCTCAACAGGCCTGAAATGCTCATTTTCGATGTGTTCGAGGCAAAAAGTATCGTGTGTATCACGGAGCACAAATAGCCGAT
The DNA here is from genome assembly GCA_028476575.1 of Platygaster robiniae. Classification (NCBI taxonomy): domain Eukaryota; kingdom Metazoa; phylum Arthropoda; class Insecta; order Hymenoptera; family Platygastridae; genus Platygaster; species Platygaster robiniae. Next base: position 12,462,597 of record CM052025.1, read on the forward strand.
TTGAATTCGTGTAAGTACCGCCTTTGCTTCGCTCACAAGGGGCACCCCCATGATGTACATCGCGGATTGAACTCAAATTTATACTACATGTTGCCCAATAATATCTATTCAAAGTACTTTCTCACTTTTCTTGATTAGGCTTTCGTTTCGGAGATATTAAATTTTAAAAATCCAGTCGCACTTATGGATTGAGTCTAATCGATCCGTAAGTGCAAGGATCTGCACACCTCAGTGGCACAATGGATCAAGTGGCCGCTCGTCATCCGCATGCCTCGGGGTTCAAATCCCGTCGGCACCCAAATTTTTTTTTTTTTTTTTCATTTCGTCATTTTAAGCTGATAATAAGAAACGTGAAAGAATATATATTTTACTCCATTTTATTATTCTAAAATAATAAATGGGAAAAGAAATTTTGCACGGAATAGAACTGTAAATGAATTTTTTTATTTAATTCATAATCTCGGCAATTCTTCTCACAAACAAAAATTGTGTTTTTCACAATTCACGCATTTGTTTTCGTGCATACTCGAGGGTGATAGTCATCGTAGAAACATTTAAAACACAAAGTTCTTGCACACCACGAGCAGACAATGAACGAAACATTTTCGCAAATGAAACATTTTTTTTCAAAAGGGACTGCGGAAAGCAAATGTCATTGACATTTTTGAAGGGACATTTTTCTGACAAAGGAAGTAATTTGGATTTTACCCAAGCATACTTCAACATTTCAAAAAATGCTGGTGCACTTAACTGATTATGAACCAGTGCGTGGATTTTCAAATTGTCCTCTCGAGAGGCGATTTCGCGTTGCTGTTTTAACAAATCTGGCGCATTTTGCAATTTTTTGATGATGTTTTTGACCTGCCGATAGAAATACACATCGCATGGTTGACATAAAGGCGTACATTTTGGTGGAATGACTTTTATCGAGCAAGTTACTTCCCCGGTTTTTTTGTGGAAAATTTCGTCATACATGGTAGCGTCGACTTGCCCTCCCCACGAATCAAGAATCAAGAGAAAATTATTCTCTTGAACATGAGGTTTCAAAGTTGTTACCAAGAATTCTTTAAATAATTCTTTGGTCAGTTTCCCTGATTTCGAACACGTAACAACGATGTTTCCGTATTCTTGTGTCAGTGTTTCCACCGTTTTAGCAACTCTCGGCCCAAATGAATTCCCAATTTCTTGCATGCACAAAAATACTTTCGGAAGTAACTTGCCCGATGCAGTCAAGCTGTATTGTGCAGTGTAGGAATGTGTTATTTTGTTCAAATTCTGCTTTTTAACGAAAACAGTTTTCGCGCCTTTATAATCTAATGACCTGTCGTAAGTAGTTTGATAATTGCATTGTGTCTGATCTGTATTAATAACGAGATCTTTGTTTTCGTATTCCTTTACTAATAGAGAGGTTTGCACTTGAAAAGTTTCGGCTAGCTCAACAGTATCTTTTAACTGACATACATCATTCTTGCTGACAAACTTCGTGATTTTTCTTTGTCTGATTCCGTGCCTCACTTTGAATTCATCAACCCAATGTTTGCCAGCGTTGAACGAAAAATTTTCCGACAAGTACAGGAAGGCCGCGGACATTGCCCATTGTTGGAGAATTCGCGTTGTAACCTGTATATGCATATTACATATTTTATATTTTACTATTACTTGTAGGAAGCATACAACGATGTCACTTGTTATACGAAGAATAAAGTGATTTATTAACCTGCTCGTGATTTTTTCTCGCTTCCTCAAAATTTTGAAAAGTTTCCTCATCAATCATTTTCCATTTATCATATTTTGTGCCTCCATTTTGTACGTCCATTTTCCATCGTCTGAAATCGCTCGTGTGTTTCAATTTGGGAAATCTCGTTTGTATTGTTTTTATACTTGCTTTGGGATTATCAAATGCAAAAGCCACAGCTTTGGCTTTGTATGAAAGAGGAACGTGTGTGTTAGGGCTAGGTTCCTCACAAGCAGTTGATTCGAGTTCGCCAATTTTAGGTTTTTTCGGAACGAACTGATAAAAAAAAAATTGATTCATTTGGAAATTCTGCCCAAGATAGATTAGCGAAAAAATATTTCTGAACATCACTTTTAAACATTTTAGGATTTCCAGTTTGTTAATAAGTTCATAAACTTGTAGAGATCACTTTATACATTTTTGAATTATTTTCATTTTTACTTTTATTCTACAGTTTTCAGAGGTGAAATTGTATAGAAAAGTAAGAAGTTATTCAATGGCGCTAAATTTTTTTAATATTCATAATATAAATGAGATTTTTTTTTCTTTACATATACTTTTTGAAGTTTGAAATATATTGATCTTTTTCAGAGAACTTTCACAAAATTTGCTACTTTTTGCATGTGTCACATCACTTTTACACTTTCAGTAATTATGAGTGACACTATAACAATATTCAGGAGTAAGATGAACCGAACAAACATTTTTTTAACACATCAATTACCGTTTCATATTCATGTTCCTCATCAAGATCATCGGAAAGTATCAAATCTTCTTCTTTCGAAATTGTATTCTCCGAAATAGCATCCATTATTTTATCGAAAAAAACTTGCGCCATACAGTAAGATGCACTTGAAAACTTTTTTGGAGCATTTACCGCTAGCATATTTTTTTCTTCGAACATTGACATCATTATTGTCAAGGCATTCGTAAATGCATCACGAAATTCACTAATTTCTTTTGCGTCACCACCGGAATCACTGGACGTTGAAGGAGCTTCCTCAACGTTCATTATTACGCGATTTTCTTTTCTAGCACTGGAAAATGTAGTCTTTCCCGCGGATAAGCTAGCTCAAGACTGACGGGTGGAAAGTCTTGTATCGCACAAAAAAACCAGATTTTTCGAAAGGTATACTAATGAATGGAAAATTTACAGCGATGCAAAATAACCATTACTCAAACAGAAGATAGACGAAAAAATGTTTTTCTACGCCAGAAAAACAGGAAATGATCAAACAAAGGTTGAAAGATAGTTGGGTCAAGTACAAAGTGTCCGACATCTCTCCCGTCAAAAATGTCAATGACATTTGCTTTCCGCAGTCCCTTTTGAAAAAAAAATGTTTCATTTGCGAAAATGTTTCGTTCATTGTCTGCTCGTGGTGTGCAAGAACTTTGTGTTTTAAATGTTTCTACGATGACTATCACCCTCGAGTATGCACGAAAACAAATGCGTGAATTGTGAAAAACACAATTTTTGTTTGTGAGAAGAATTGCCGAGATTATGAATTAAATAAAAAAATTCATTTACAGTTCTATTCCGTGCAAAATTTCTTTTCCCATTTATTATTTTAGAATAATAAAATGGAGTAAAATATATATTCTTTCACGTTTCTTATTATCAGCTTAAAATGACGAAATGAAAAAAAAAAAAAATTTGGGTGCCGACGGGATTTGAACCCCGAGGCATGCGGATGACGAGCGGCCACTTGATCCATTGTGCCACTGAGGTGTGCAGATCCTTGCACTTACGGATCGATTAGACTCAATCCATAAGTGCGACTTGATTTTTAAAATTTAATATCTCCGAAACGAAAGCCCAATCAAGAAAAGTGAGAAAGTACTTTGAATAGATATTATTGGGCAACATGTAGTATAAATTTGAGTTCAATCCGCGATATACATCATGGGGGTGCCCCTTGTCAGATGGCAAACTTCACACTCATTCCAATCGGCCGTTTGTGCTCCTTAATACACAATGTACTAATTTTGTTACTTTCGAGACCTTACGTGTCAATTTTTCGCAAAAGTGCGCGCTGAGCCCCGAGGGTCTTTTTTTTTAATCACCAAGAAAAAATTGAAGATATATATTGATTCAAAATTTCTATCGTAAACAATGTTAACGAGTCTTTACTTGACCAGAAAAGCTTACCTTTTTGTGTAGCAAACTCAGATCATGGTTTACACCGAGCAAAATGAGATTGATATTTTGTGGATCACTGGTACGCTTTTCTCGCGTCAACAACGTTTAACGATATAGTGCTCACTGCGCTTTACCGAATGACTTGCAGTTTTTTCGGCTTTGTTCAGGCCTTATGGCCTATTCATTCACATTAAAGCGAGTTTCTTTGTTTATAGGTTTTTTTGTTCTGAAAAAGTGCGCACCAAGTCCCTGGGTGCACTCAGCCCCACTCTCCCCTACAGTAATATTCACATATTATTGTTTTCATTTATTGACTATTATTTTTTTAAATGATTATAAATTTTTTCATCAGTTAATATTGAATTGAAGTTGAAGAAAAATCTATGCATATTTATGTATTTATATCAATAATTGATAAAAATGGAAGAATAAAAAACAAACAAAAAATATAAATAAACAATATTTGAATAATTCACTCATACATTCTCATTCTCATCTATAGTCAAGCTTGGCTATACTGTTTTTACTGATGAATATTTTCATTTGTTCTTTTTTACTATCTTTTACATTCGCTGTGTTATTACAATAATATTCCACATACAATCACCATTTTTAAATATGAATAAATTTTTAATTCGAAATGAATTTTTTTATTTCAAACTTAAAAAATATATCAAAAATAAAAAATTCGAAATCGAATATCATGAATAACATAAACCACTGAATTAATTCTTATTTTTCTTAACCCTTGAACGCTACCACGGGTCCGATGGACCCGGGCGTTTTCCTTCAACATATTATATTTTCAATACCCTGTGAATTCAATTGCTGCAGAGTGAGGGTAAAAAATATTTAGGTGGTCCCCCACGATCCTTTTTTATCATAAGAGCCAGTCAGGCCTGCATATCCATGGTGTTCGTACCTAAAAATTTTTTCCGGGTCTCTTGGACCCACGATGGATGGAGTGTTACGAAATCGAGATAGAGTGAAATCCAAACGCAGGTAAATAAACTCAAATTTTTTTCCTCAAACAAAGTAAAAACTTTTCCAGTAATCGCACGTGATTTCAAATTGAAATTTTGAATGGTTTTGTAAGTTTTCCCTTGTTTTATTTGAATATGTCTACGCGCGTCACGCACTCATCCGTCCGTAGAGCAGCGGAAATTTTGGCAGTGGAGCAGGGACTTGAAAATGCAAGCGAAGATTTTGCAAGTATTCGCTTTGTGAGGATAAAATTTTGATCAATAAACGTGACTTTATGCCGAGTTTGTCCCTGGAACTTGTCAAGTCTTTCTTGATAAAACGATTGACCCATGCGAATATGTCAACTTTCTTGCGGGAAACGATTCACCAATTTGTACCTTACGAAAGCAGAGCAGAGGAACAAGACCAGCGGGATATGCGTGAAAATGTTGCCACAAAAAAAAAACGCTGTGCATTTTGCCCATCATCGATTGACCGTAAAGTTAAATACATTTGCGAACGTTGCCATTAGCACTCATGTAATGAACATACTGTGAAAATGTGCTTTTCTTGCGCAGGAAATGTCTGAACTTTATATGTATATGATTAAAAGTAAAAAGAAGCCGGCTTAAAACAGTTGCATTTTTAATTTTTTATGTAAACCTTTCTAAAAAATCATAAAGAACGTATGAGAATGAAGAAATAGCTTGTTTCCCGTTTCAAAAATATGCCCATTTTTATAGTGCAAAAAAAATGTTTTTTTAAAGATAATGGAAAACGGCTTTCACTGTGTTAAAGAGCGACTTTTCCTCTTTCGAAAAATCTACTCCAGAATTCGTTCGTCTGTAATTTAGGTTTCATTACTAAAAAAACAAAAAAAACTTTTTTTTAAAAAAAGATTTATTTTGCATAAAATTTGTTATGAATATTGAATATTGATGAAAACAAATAAATCACTCGTTCTTGCAACCCTTTTAGCTTTAATTTAAAAGAAAATTTATTGAAACACGTCAATTCGAACCAAAGTTATCAAAGGTTAAATTTATCCCGGGTCTTTTGGACCTGCGATAGGAGGAACGGAAAAATTTAGAGCGGTAGCGTTCAAGGGTTCATATATTGATTAATTTTAGATATCAAAAATTTATTTTCTATTATTCCCAAAATAAAATATGTCTTGCAATTGTCGTGATTACTATTTTCTTTTATTTTATTTTATTTTCCAATATGAACTAGTGTACTTTGCATTTAAATTTTTGCTACATTTTCTAATATTCTTTACAATTATTAATAAATTTCTTTATCAAGTAATGTTGAATTGAATTTATTGAAAAATGGATATGTATATTTATTCATTCAGATGAATTTATGATACTTAAGTTATCGTAATAAATTATTCTGAACTATTTGAAACCCGATTTGAGGCACGGAACGTTTTTCCCGTATTTTATCTGAATTAGGTACACATGCGAACACTTTTTCAGGATTTTTCCATTCTGAATATGTGCACTGAGGCACAAATACCATCGTACTTATATTACTATTATATACATATTTAAAATTCCACTGTGTGCCCAAAAACAACTTTGAAAATTACAAAAAAACAGAACCTGTCTATAACGATTGGTAATAACCCCCTAAATACTTCCTTCAAACGTTTTTTCAAAATTAGTCCCCGTTTTTGTCAAATTAATTAAACAAATTTTTTTTCAAAAACATGCACTAAATCACGTAATATTGGTCTGTTTTTATCGAAAAAAAGATGATTTGGGTTCTCTAATTACCTTGTTTACATTTCTGCGACAAAATATGTCAAAATCTGCACGCGAAACATTTTGGAATCGCGCCCGATAAGTCTTTATTTTTCTGTAGCTGGAGCTCCTTTTTAAAAGTTCCGTTACTCCCGTTCCATCAATAGCTTCGACACCCGAATTAGTCACACGGTACTCCCTGTTGTTCAACTTTCCGGACTTTTAAAAGGAGTTCCAGCTACAAAAAAATAAAGACTTATCGGGCGTGATTCGAAAATTTTTTTGCGTGCAGATTTCGACATATTTCATCGCAAAAATGTAAACAGATTAATTAGAGACCACACGCCGTCTTTTGTTCGAGAAAAAAGGACCAATATTACGTGATTTAGAGCATGCATTCAAAAAAAAAAAAACTTATTTAATTAATTTAACGAAAACGGGGGCTAATCTAGAGAAAACGTTTGAAGGAAGTATTTAGGGGGTGATTACCAATCGTTCTAGACAGGTTTCGTTTTTTTGTAATTTCTGAGGTCACACAGTGTTCTCAGAAATTTCGGCAGCAGTGGCAAGTTTATTGTACATGGTTTCATTTATGTACCCTTCGGCAACTGTGCTGGACTTCCACCCACCATGCCGTTTAAGTGCAGTGATTTCAGAGCCCGAGTCAGCTAAAAACGTGGCAGACGTTTTGCGAAAGCTATGCCCTATAAGGATAATTTAATTAATTATGTGGAAATACTTATACTTTTTATATTTCAACTCGGGTGTATTTCAACTCTTAATTTTTTTCAAGATTGAATATCATTTTTTTACAAATTTGTATAACTAACGACTAATTGGAGTTGGAATATAGAAGTTTGTGTATAAAAGAAATATATACCTGTACACAGATTTTCATCGGGCAATTGGAGGTATTTGGCAACTGTTTTCGGCGTGTCCATGAATTTAGTTTTCCCGATGACCTGACTGTGACATTTTCCATTTTGATACTTCATTAAAAATCGATTTGTGGTAGCATTTTGTGGGCGCAATTTCTGGTATTTTTTGGCGATTTCATTGTATTTTTCATCGATCAAAAAACGCCGGAGAAAAAATTGAAAATCGTACGCGTACGCTTGGCAACGTCGCTTTCGCTGTCTTATTGATAACCAACTGCGTACGGTTCTCACTCACACACGGGGAAAAAAGCGGACCAAAATTAATACAGCAACGCGGCTTTGGGAGACTCGCGTTAACCCAAGCCCGTGTACGGGCCAGAATCTGGCCCGATTTTTGTTTTGCGGACAGTCAAACGTATTAGGGCTAATGTGACGCATGTGCGCGCGACGTTCAATTGTTTAGCAAAAATTTAATGTGCGTTGTGTGCATTTTCAATTCTCGGTTCTCGTATTAGTTTTTGCCAGTCAATGGTTAATTTTATACTGTTGAATATATTATTTTTAATTTTATTTGCCTTAAATTTTATTTGGAATTTCATACTATTTATATGAATTGTATACTTTTGAAATAAGTGTAGTTGTATCAATAATATAAATAATGTATAAAAAATGTTTACTTTGAATATGAATAATTATTATAACTATCAAAGATTGTATAAATAACTTTAAAAAATTTCAATAATTCAGAAATAATGATAATAAAAGTTATAATAAATAATAAATTTTGCATATGAATAAATAATATCATTATTTTTAGTTTACAATTATCATGTAGTTATAAGCAATAGTCTCATTGTTGTAAATATGAAATTACAATATAATTTATTACACAATATATAATTATTATTCAATTGTTAGAATTTATTTATTTATCATAAGTTTTTTTTTCGTGTTAACTTCGTTCCATATTTATCAAGTACTTTATCAATTTTATTCGAAGTACCTAATTCGGAGACCACTTGTCTTCATAGTACAGTACGACCTCCGGATAGGGCGCCGTCCCCTCAAATACGCTCGAACGCACTCGAACGCTCCCCCCACCTTCAAGTCTCCGCGTTACCTCCGAATAGGGCGCTTGCAGTGAAAGTTACACCTTACCTCTGAATAGGGCGCTTGAGATGAAAACGAATTTGTATATGTGTATGTATGTGAGAACTTTGGATAAGCGCCCTATCTAGAGGGAACGCGAGTAAAAAAGTCTCAAGGAGCAGAAGACAGTGGTGGGGGTAGCTTGTTTCTCGGAAAGATGTTCTCCTCTTATCCCTAGAGGCGCCCTATCCAGAGGTCGTACTGTACGTTCAATGAAGCGTAAAAGCTAAGTCAGTAATCTATGCTGAGAACGGGCCAGATTCTGGCCCGAAATCGGACTAGAGACAAGTCATCACTGTGCACTCCGTAAAAAGCGTAACGTCTACCCAACAGTCAGCGAATACCGAGACAAGTGAGCAAATGAGCAGAGTAAACGCGACTCTGTTTCGGAACACATTCTAATCCAAACGGACTAGATTCTGGCCCGCTTTTTTCCCCGTGCACACTACGATCGCGTGAATGACAGTGCAACGTTGCCGCATTTCTCAAGTACAAGCGTTAAATTCCGTGAATTCGCCGACGAAATGCAGTATCTCTTTTTTTCCGCAGACAAAATCTTTTTGAAACTTTTGCATGGTACTTTTTTAAGGCTATGCTTTATTATATACTCGTTTTTCGCGGCAATTTCATTTCTGCAAGTAATTGTTTTTGGAGAAGAAAGAGTAAAAATTCACGCGCTCCCATAAGAGGCCATGCATTTTTCTCAACTTTGAGCACTTATTGCTCGAAAACCTAGGACAAAATCACTTTGAAATTTTTACGAGGTGATGTAAGATGCTATAAACTATCTTTATGTGAAATTTGATCGAATCCTCATTATTTGACCCCAGAGCCGGCGTTAAGGCGGGCAAATCCGTGCATTACACGAGCCCTTCGCAGGAAGGGGCCTCGTGCGGGGCCTTGTAAAAAATTTTTACCAAAAATCTTATTACCAAGTATCTGTTATTCTACGTTTTGTCAATCTTCATTCCAATAAAGTCTACATTGAAGAACGTTTCATAGAATTCGTGACAGTGTCATCCAGTACAGGAGAAAATTTAACGAATGTTATTTTAACCGAATTAAAAAAGTTTGACGTAGATTTAGCCGATTGTCGAGGGCAGAGCTACGATAATGGGGCAAACATGAAGGAGAAGAAAGTTGGCATGCAGGCGCGAATTTAAGAAAAAAATCCCAGAGCTTTTTATATACCATGTGCAACTCACAGCCTCAATTTAATGCTATCAGACTTGGCTTCTAAAAACGAAATTGCCAGTATTTTCTTTGCCGATTTAAATTGCATATATGTCACTTTCACAGCATCAAAAAAAAGATGGGGAATTTTGTAAAAGCACGTTAAAATTTCTGTTAAGAATTGGTCATATACAGGATGGGAGAGCCGATCAGAAAGTGTGAAACCAGTAAGGTTTCAGTTACAAGAAGTACAGGTGGCATTAAAAGAATATGCAGACTTTAAGGACGATAAAGTCAAAAAAGTCGCAGCTCAATCTATAGCAAATAAAATTTGTATGAATTAATTCATCGTTTGTTTGATTGTTTGGACTGACGTTTTAGACGCTGTCAATGTTGTTAGTAAAACTTGACAATAAAAGACTATGGATTTAAAAGTAGCCATTCAGGGGTTCCAAGGGCTTGTCACTTTTCTTGATGATTATCGAGGAAATGGATTTGAAAGAGTATATTTCCCACCGAGTGCAGAATGAGCTTGTTTGGCGAATGTGAAGTTTGCAAGACGAGCCGAAGGCTAGTTTTGCAATCACATTCGCTAAAAAAGCCCTTCTGCACGAGTTGAGGACTATATTTTTTCCAACTAAGTGGAGGAAATGCGATTTTCGACGAATCAAGCCGTGAAGAAAAACGCATTTTATTAACTTGTTAGGAAAAAGCATTATCAAAAGCACAAGAGATCGTAGGAATTTTCGTGAAAAATCCGATGTTTGAAGAAGAGCCTAAGCGAGTTCGGAAAGTCAAAAAATAGTTTGATTATGAATCTGACGATGAACTACTTCGACAATCTAAATCAGTTGAGAAAGTTTTAAAAATTGAATTCTTCAACATCGTCATTGATCAGGCAAAGGCAGCAATTTCAGTGAGATTTGAACAATTAAGAAATTTTGACAATCTATTTGGTTTTTGTACTTTCCAAAATTGCTACAGCAACTGCCTGATGAACAGATAATGGAGCACTGTCTTAATTTAGAAGCAAGTTTGAATGTAGAAGGAGAAAAAGATCTGGGTGGGAAACAATTGTTTAGTGAGTTACAGATTTACAAATATTTTATCACTGATGATTTCAATGCATTCGTTGCCATTCTCGAAACTCTGCGAGAACTTGGGAGCAGTTTTCCAAATGCAATCATTGTATACAGAATGTTGTTAATAATACCAATAACAGTTGCATCTGCTGAAAAATCTTTTTCTGAATTCAATGATTTTTTCTAAATTTTTTCTAAATTCAATGATTTGGGAGTATCGTCTATTGAAATGGATATTTCAAGAGCATTAAACTTCGACTCTGTAATCAACGCTGTCGCTGAAAGTGAAGCAAGAAAAGTTAACCTAACATTGTAAAATGACAAACGCAGCAAGTTTCAATAATTAATGTATCTGCAGTAAAAAAAACTGTTGGATTGTGCTGACTCAAATAATTTTTTTACATTTTTATTTCCAAGCCTCACACTATCTGAATGCACGAGGCCTCGTGCTAGCTAACGCCGGCCTGTTCGACCCTAGCTGCAGGACAACCTTAAGGAAGTATTTGAATGAAAAAAAAAAAAAAAAAAAACATTGAAGATATGTAGCATATATCTGTTACAATTTTCGGTTATGTGTTAGTTTTATTTAGGTTATTTACAACGGGATGATTTCTTTTTACAACTGCAGTTTCATTAATATTTTTCGTTGCAGTTTTCAAAAGTCTTTGAAAAATAAATTCTAGCGAGTTTTGAGATTTATTAGAAATGAATCTTGATAGCAACAAACGACTTTGAATAAGCAGTAATTAAATATATTTTATAAGTTAGGAAAAAAATCGAGTTGTACTTTTGAAAAATTTTTTTAGTCACAAAAGTGCAGGACATAATTGTTTTGTTGATGAACACATAACCTTCATTGCATATTTATCTGCTTAATTATTACTGAAAAGGAAAAACTCTTTTAAAATCAGAAATAAATAAAAAAGTAAAATATTGAAAGAATGTAACTTTTAAAATCGATAATTATGTTAGGCGAAAACAGTGAAAATTATCAACTTTCACGTTTCGAATCTATTTTAACAAAAACTATTGAATAAACTCTGGAAATAAAAGAAGTTTGAAGTTTTATATATATGACAATGTAAAATGCTGTACAAACATAAAATTTTCATAAACATAAGATATTAGTTATGAAATTTTAGCTGTAATACAAGTTCAATACAAAAAAATCAAATCTTGAAACACTGACGTATTTCGACCGTCGTTTTAATAGTCTCTAGAAATCTTTTTCAATTACAAGAATACACACTCAAATGATAGATTCTATAAACATAATTTTATGATATGAAAAAAATTTCCTAATGTACTGTTTAAAGCATAAAAATAAACTGTACAACCTACCCTATTGGCCTGCTGTGGACGTTCGCGGACGTTCCGAACGTCCATGAACGTCCGTGAAGTCCGCGAACATCCATCAAGTTTTTCATTCATTTTTCGTTGAAAAATAAAAATCAAAATGATGTAATTAGTCAATTAGGATCGTTCTGTAACCAAATCGTGCAAAAGATGTTGAAAAATGTTGACATAATAAAATAATAGAATTCACTAGTTTTTTTCGTCCGTTTCAGACTGTGTACACAGACACTTACTCGTACACGGACTGTCACAAACGAAATAAAGAAGTAAATTCTATTATTTTATTACAATCATATATTTCGATATCTTTTGCGTGATTTGGTTACAGAGTGACCCCAACTGACAAATTACATCAATTTCCTTTTTATTTTTTGACGAACAATTAATAAAAAACTCAATGGACGTTCGCGGACGTTCACGGACGTTCGTAGACGTTCATGGACCTTTCGCTGCTATAGCGGCGGAAGTCAAAAGAGTGCTTTTTCGTTGTTGTGAGAGACAGAACGATAGAGAATCCTTGCAATGTTTCTCTATCTCAGGTGGTACATTTATTTTTTTCTCGGCCGCTTGAAACAGCAATATAAACGCTTCTTCAAACTCATATTTTCAAATTTCAGCAAGTAAACACAAGAATAAATATTTTTTGACATACGAGCGTGAATAATACACTGTGTATCAAGGAGCAGAAACGAGCATTTACGAGTGCGATTTGCTCACTTGCTAACGCTCGCTCGCAAAACTCTGCACTCGTAAATGCTCGTTTCTGCTCCTTGACACGAAATATACTATTTGTAAGTGCCCTATGAAAGTTTCACATAGAAAATTTTCAGAAAATAAGATTGCTTCGAAAAATTTTTGAGGTTCTTAGATTTTTGAATGTTTGGATTTTCCAACATCTTACGTTATACATGTATTACAAAGTTGAAAACAATTGTTTCCATGAACTGAGTCATGAGAGTGTAAAAACTTGCTTACTTTGTGAAATTTTTAAATAAGGACTTGCTTATGAGAAAAATCACCAATTTAGTTTTTTCCCCGTTCGACAAATTGTGGCTTGCTCTGCGTAAAAAAGAATCGATCTTGTCCAGAAAACTCGTGTTTTGCACCGTACTTTTTTCAGTTTTTGTAAGTTTTTTTAACTCTTTCTTCATTGTTTCGTCCACTTTATCCAACAAACTTTGAGCTTCGTAGTAATCTATCGGAACTTCCCGTATTTCATACGTTCTTCCGTTTTTGAACTTTGGAATTTCTTCAATGTTATTTTTTGGATCGTCACTAGCAAGCTTTTCCTTCTTTTTCTTCTGTATTCTATTTTTTTGGACTCCTCTATCATTACATTTTTTAACTGCAAGAGTTTTTTTTAACGTCTACAATCTCAATTATACATAAATCATAGGTCGTGAAATTTATCTGATACCTTTTGTTCTCGATAGTGACTTTGGGACCTTTAAGTTGAACCTGGAACGTCGCCTTGAAAATTGCAAATTCTTTTATTTTTTGATATTCCTAAAATTCTGGAACTCACAATTTTCAAATGGAATTCTTAAAGTGACAGATGAAGAAACTTTTGAAATCTTTAAGGGGGGCACTCCCTGTAGCGCGTCAAAAGATAATGGTTATTTGGCAATTTTTTCCATTACAAAAAAAGGAACATACGTGAATCATCTTTTGCTCATATTTAGATACATGTTTAAGCTACAGAATAGTACATTTCGCATCTAAGGAATAATAAATTTCCCACGAGGGTGTAAGTTATATCCCGGGCCAAGGGCAAGGGATATATTCACCAGAGGGAAAAATTTATTTTTTTCCATAGTGCGAACGATTTCTTTATCGTAGCGGGAGAAAAAGCTAATTTTGCCCGCGAAGTGGGCATAAAAATAGGCTTATTAGACTGCTATGATAAAAAAAAATTTTTTCATAAAAAAATAATCAAAAATGGTAGATTAATTCATAGTCCTGTATGCGAGGGATGAGATTTTGCGCAGTACACGCTGGAGTCGATTGTTTGTATCTGAAACATACAAGCAATTTTTTTAAGAATTTAGTGGACTCCTTCGAGTGCATGAATATCTATTATTGTTGAAACGAAATTTTTATTCTAAATTTTTAGCGAAAAGTAACAACAAAAATGACGTGAAAATCACAACCTTTTTTCGAGACTATTATTTGAATACTTTTGATCGGGTTCTCGTAAGTTTCGATAATTCATGTACTTGAAGAAAGTCAGCTGAAACATGAAAAAATCGCTTTTATGATTCAGATGAGAACTTCCGACACCAGCATGAACCGCGCAAAAGCAATCTGCCGCGAACTGTCGTACGAGATTTCCAATTTAATCCACCACTTTAAATTAATTGTTTGATAAAAAAAAACTTTTTTTTGTAGTTCGTACACGTCCCTAAATATATGCAAAATATTACGTACGTGTGTTGCTGTTTTCTGACTGAAAAAAAAATCGACAAAAACCTCCATTTTTGACGTGCTAGAGGGGGTGTCGCCTTTAGAATTGTAATTCTTCGAATTTTTTATTTTCATTCTAAAAATTTCTCAAATTTTGATAATTCATTATACATCCTGAAATTGAAAATTTATGGTGTTTCGAAAACATTTTACATTTTATTTATTTTAGTAGGAATAGTATTGTTCAAGCTTTAAAATTTTCGAGTATCCCAAATTCCGACATTTGAGCTTCTACCATGACAACTAGTGCGCTGCGGCGGTTTAATGTCATGCTAGCGTTTTACTACCGCCACACTTTATAGAACGTTGAAAACAAGTTTTTGCAGAAAAAAACTGTTAGGAAAACTGATTAAATCATTAGAACATACTTTTTTACGCTTGTTAAATCACAAAAGCCGCTTGGAAAATCGTTAATCTGGCGTTTATGATTTTATTAAAGTCGCGTATCCAAATAATCAGTGACATATATACATTTAAATCATACTACAGCGTTATACGGTGAACGAAATACACTTATGCAGTTCCATAATAAATTAATTCCAAATGATAGATTCTCAATTTCATTTTATCTTTTGAGTGAAATTGGCTATTTTAAGGTGCTTACGCAAAATAATATTTACCTTGAAGTTAACCTCTTTCTGTCATCTGTTGACGTTTACTTAAATTAATACCCTGGTAGTAGCTTTGTCCCGTACTTATTATTCATGTACGGGGCAATTATGGTGCAAGTACGGGGCACTTTTTTTCCGCTCGAAATTCACTGACAGAGACTTTTTTACAATTCAATTATATTTTCTTTAGGTAGTGCTTGATGGTTTTCAGTAAAATTATGAAAAATAAAGTCAAAATTTTGAAAAATAACTTAAATGTCAGTATTGGTGTTGTTCTCAATGTACATAGAAATATCGATTTTTTCAACTAATTTCGATATCACTAGAGACAATCGATGTTTCCATGTATTTTTTAAACAACAGAAATAATGACAATCTAGTTATTTTTCAAAGTTTAAACTTTTCTTTTTATAATTCCACTGAAAACCATCAAGCAATACGTAAATAAAAAAAATGGAATTGTAAAAAAGTCTCTTAGTGAATTCCGAGTGGAAAAAAAGTGCCCCGTACTACTCCCATACTTGCCCCGTACATGACCCAAAGTACGGGTCAAAGCTACTACCTGGGTACTTCGAAAGTAGCCTGAAAGTATAAATATTTTTTCATCACTCTAACCTCAAAACTGACATTTTGAAGTGACTTTTCGGCCATCGTGATGAAAAATATCTCACGTAAACAAGAACGGATGTGCTCATAGGCAAAACGGGTTACAAACCTCGCCTTCGGCTCGGTCCGTAATTACCCCGTTTGGCCAAATTCGAACATCCGTATCTGCTATGTAATATACTATCACATTTTTGATCATGTAAAATAGTAAATCTATTCCCCGGGTTCGTTAATGAAATGCTACAAAAGTGCATTCAGCACAGTGCACAATGCTATAACATTGTTTAAATGTGTTTGTCAAAGATATTTAATGTGCGATATTTATTGGACTGTAAAACACTAAATGAGCTATTTGTCAAGCGTGATTTGCAATGTACAAATTTGTAACAGGTGTAAAAAAGTACAACGTACTGATTCAGGATGCTTTCCTTTAATTTCATACTAGAATAACTGTTTAAAGTGAAACTTTTATTCGCTGATGGGTACGGAGTAAGACCTAGCAGCTTGCACAGAAGTGTTATATATACGCGCATATGCGTCATATGCGCGTATTGTAGAAGACAGGCGTGGTCTCAGAGTTTGTCCGTCCTTGCCGCACGTTGCTTTTGAACGCAAGCATTAAGCGAGGTCTACAATGGACGCGAACGCAAGACGCAAGCGTTCGCGCCAGGGATATGACTCTCTCAGCTATAACGCATGTAAAGCTGTAACCACTGATCTCTAAAAACCAAGAAGCTGGAGACAGGAGGGTGATCACGACATAATGAGTGACGCCAAATCTATCGGCAAGCGCGATGTGGGGTGCGTGCGAGAACAATTTTTGGCGTTCTGCGCATTCCGAGCAGAAAATCGCTCTTCTGGCTGTAACTACCGCGGATTTATTCTTTAATTTTCCCTTTCTTATCACGCAACGCGTAAGCGTGAATTCCTTGCCTCCTTTCTTTCACCCACTCGCAATTTCTTTTCGCATCGTTTGTTCCACGATGCGCTCATCGAATTCGAGCCGCGAGATAAGGAAGGCAAGTCAAAAATCTTCGGTGTCTCTAACTCCTCAAGAGTTTTATTAACTTGACTAAAAAACTGCCGATTCGCGAAGCTAATTTCAAGGATCGGTTGTTCTCCTCGTCTCCTTCCGATTCCCAACCCATTTTCCCCTGACCTGAGAATCATATAAAAAAGGGACCCATCCCCGCATCAATCACTCATTTCCGAGTCGCAGAGCCAAGTACTTAGTACGCTCTGCTTACCGAGACAAGTACTTGGTACTCTCGGGGAAATAAGGAAGCCAGGTACCCACGAGGTACGTTTCACAGATACTTGCCAAGTGAACAACCGGCACGCTCGTAAGTTTGGACCAAGCGGGGATTCTACGCATCCACCTAAAATCAGTAGTTTGACATTTATTTTTATTTTTTATTCCGATCCTAATCCTCGTACATGAAATCTGGAAAAAAGGTTAGCAGAATTTCTGTGTACAGTAGTAGTTCTTTTTATATTGGGAATCCTTTTATACTCGATCGCATGGATTCTCGGAGTTAGGTTATAAAGCTATAATTATATTTTCTATTTTATTAACTCGCGTATGCTAACTATAATGCGCTCGCGGACACTTATGTATACCATTGTATTTTCATAATTATCATACAATATACATATACATATAATTGTGCTGCTCGAGTTCCGAAAATTTATTCCATATTCTTATCCCACCTTAATTAAATAACGGGGATGCGGACTGCACTATGAAAAATCACTTCGTTAAACAACTAGCGCACAGTGGTCCCAAATCCAAAAAAGCTGGCTAAAATGAAAAAAAAAAAAAATATTTTTCAATCGTCATTTGGACTCGCGCAGTCGATGATTACGGTTCTTGTACCATCATTTTAACAGTCAGATGGTTTTTTGTTTGTAAAACGGGCTTCGGAGCTCATTCAGAACTTGGCCTTATCTGTGGTGCCAAGTTCTTCGAGCAACGTATTGAAAAAGTGTATCAGTAAATTCCATGTACAAAAATTTTGGAAAGTAATCGTTTCAAGTTGGAAAAATAGATTCATCAGATGAAGGTATGTACAATATCAGAGTGTAATTCTTAAGCGACATTTCGTAGACAGTTTTTGACAAAATAACTTTTCTTTTTAAACAACTTATCTTATCTCTTACACGAAATTTAATTTTTATGTATAGAAAAAGTTTAATATTCTAAGGTATTCCAACGAGCTCTATTTTGTTAAGTATACCTTTTTTAATATTTCTTTTAAAAAATTAGCTGCGGATGCCTGCAGATGCGCTTTTATTTTGATATTTTCTATCTCGGAGCATGACTCTGCCTCGCCGCGTCACGGCTGGCTAGCCGTTACTTGTTTAGATTACGGAAATATTTCTCTTCAGGCTGGCAACGGATAAGTGACGTTGAAAATTTCTCCGCTTGTCATGACAGTGTTGCTAATTTTCAGAAAATTAACAAATTGTTTTTTCTGATTACTTATTATTCACAATATGTAGTGTAATGTGATTATGTTGTGTTAAATTTTTTTGAACTTTTCGTCAAACGACTTTAGTTCAATTTATTTTAATAATTTTTGATTGTAAATTGTTTGCATTGAAAGTAAAAAAAAAAAAATTCCGACAGTCATTTTTAATGATTATGCAATTATCTACCGTTTCCCAGAGACCAGAAATGCTGACCGTAACAGTGCCAAAGGTTTCACGCGAAAAGAACTTCTCACTTTACTCAAAGATCATTTGAATGACAATGCAAGTGATATTCAGAATATTATTAAAAAAGAGTTTTTTCGAAAATATTCTTTGCATCTCGAGTTGTCAATCAAGAAAAAGCAAGTTCTCAGCAAATTGATGTTTGGCTTGAAAAAAAAATGGCAGAAAGTTTGTCGAAAAAAACCCATTTTTTTGAAAAACAATTGAAATTGGCTCGAAACTTTCGTTCCTTTTATCGGTACTGATATTGTGGGAACTCCAGAATCCAATCGCGGTGCCCCCGGTCGTCCTTCGATCAGATTTTCGAAATCCAGTGAGAGAACGAAGCGTAGAAAAACTGAAGGCATGCATGAGCATGGAACTTGCGAAGAACTTGTCTATGCAACGCAAATGAGTCTCAGAGCTGAGGGAAAAGTGGATGCAGCGTATGTTTTAAAAGACATCTCAACCGGATCGCCATCGAATCCATTGAGATATAGAAAAGCAATCAAGCAGGTACAGGAGCAAACGTTAACCGGAGATGAAGCATTATCTCTTATCACTGAAAATAAGTGTAGTTGTACAAAAAACATGGAGGACGTTTTTCATAGACTTCTTATTTTATGCTACCCAAAAATTTCAAGTCTGCTAAAATTGCCTACAAAAAAACTCAAACCCTTCACTCCAGAGGCTGTAGGTTTATTCGCTGAAACTGAAGCTTCAGTTTCAGAAGAAGAGTGTGAAAATCAAAGTGAAACAAGTTTTGGCAGTGACTTGTCAGATTGAACAGAACCTAGATAGCTATGAAAGTTAGTATAATAGATTAGCAGTAATTATTTTATATTATAAAATACTCAATGTTATCTCATTAAATGCATGTTCCAAACAACCAAAAAAGTGTGTTTTTCTTGTTCTATGAGCACTGATTGTTCTGTAACCTTCTCAACGCTTTATAAAATACTGTATTAGTATGCGTTTTTCAGTTGTACAAACCTACTAGTGTACTCAACTATTTTTAATATTCAGTGCAAAAAGTTTATTTTGTCATTTTTTTGCTCATTGCTGATTAGGCTCGTGATATAATACGGAAATTTAAAAATCTAAGAAAATCGAAGATCGCCTTGTTCATTTTCCCTAAAATTAATAATTTTTCCTACTGTGTTAACTCCGCCATTTTATGTCATGAAATCTTAAATTCGGATTTGTTGATAGCAAGCCAAAAAAGATAAATAATGAAAAAAGAGTGATTCCACGACCACTTTCAAACTTTCGGCAGAATTTTAGATAACCATCCGCCATTTTGGGTCCGCCATTTTGAATTTTTGCAACTTAAAGTTCAAATTCGTTATCAACGACCCAAAAAACATAAGTGTGCAAAATTGTGGGTGAATTGAAGTCAACCTTCATATGTTGGCCAGCTTTTTTGGATCTGGGACGACGCTCAGTGTAGGTTGGAATTTTTCCTATGCTCAGTGTCGTTATTTTCCTACGAGATTTTTTACGGTGTGGATGCTCCGGCGATCTGCAATTTCGTTGTCCGATCCGTCCCGGCGGATCGTGACATGGCGTTCAACCACCCCCATGACAATTCGTAGTTCCTCATGTTCCACAATCGCATACGAATTAAGGCAGGCGCCACCGGTCGTGGCAACTCTACAAGCGTGCACACTACCAAATATGTCCTGTCCGTGATCGTATTTTCTATGCATGTATGAAGCTCGTGGAGTTGCCACGACCGGTGGCGCCTGCCCTAATTCGTAAGCGGTAGTGCAACATGAGGAACTACATTCCTTATAGGGCGGAACGCTGATTGTCATAGGCGTGCGTTCAACGTTTCTCGCTTGTATGTGTTGTATAAGTATATGTAGGAATGCGCACAAACTCTACGCGCACCCTAGTTCGAGTGAATAGAATAAGGCTACCTTCCCTGCCGATTAAATCGGTGTCATCATTCTACATGGGTCAACATTGGAAGATCACCCTCCTGTCTCCAGTTTCTTGCTAAAAACACTAGACCAGAAATGGCTTTCCCCACTCTTCATCCCGCGGCGCCTAAGCGGTCATCTGGGGACGCGCGAGGGTAAGCCAAAATTTTCGCACTCAAGAGACTAAAATTAAAGATTCAAGGCATGATATAGAAAGCTGAGGGTTACCCCGACGTTATTCAATTGAGATAACAAAATTTCGAGCTTTCAAACGGCTGTATTACGAGTTGAAAAACAGTGGTTTTTGCAGCGAAAACTGGCTCTGCCGTAATAGAGAACAGTTGACAGTATATCTATATATCTGCATACGCAATATCCCAGCCTCCCACTCCGATCCCGTATACCCATGATAGGCCTGATGCTTTCAAACCTCTCGAACGTGTTAGACGATGACAGTTCGCTTTCTTCCTGACATCGAAAAGAGGAGGAAAGTTTCATGAAGGACTCGTTCGTGAAACTGCATGAAATGCTGCGTGTGGGTTTTCAAAAGTGCCACAAAACCGTAAGTCCCCTTTCGGTAAATGATGTTTTCGAAACAAGCATCTAATGAGTGAAATGGGTATCAGGAAAAGTCGAATTTTCAAATTTCGATGCATCAACCTTTTTCCATATTTTGACCATTTTCTCGTTTTTTTATACTCTCGGCTTTAAAAATTATCTAACGAGAAATTTTAAGATTTAAAATTTTGTTTTCTTAAAACTCAGAACACTGGTTGGATTATGGCAAAAAAATGCCTCTACATTTTCTAGAAAATCCTATCGGTAGATGTTACTTTTTCGAAACAATAAATTACCATTATAACTTCAAGCTGATACTTTTACGTTAAAAGAAAAACGAGTTTGTACATTCAATACAAGTGTCAAACGTTGAGAAAAACTTTCGTAAATGGAAAATATAATTAACTTCAACTAATGCTTGATTTCAAGTATTTTACATTGTTTTATTTATTTATAATGTTTCACATTAAAGTCAATGGCTCTAATTTTTTATCGAAGTTCTTATTTTTTTTTTTTTTTTGTTAGGATAACTTTTTTGAAATTAAAAAAATTATATACTTACTTTTATTTTAAAGTTGTTCAACCTTTTTCAAAATTGAGAAAATTATTCAAACCTCAAATTTCAACAATAAATGCGCTCTCACGATGAGTAGGGTTAGACTTCTCAGATAAAACTTATCTCAAATAGTTTCACATTTTCCTAAGTCGAACTGTCCTTTGCCAATTTTCACAAAAGGCAAAATCAAAAAAGTTTTTCGGGGTACAAGTTTCAGATAATCAGATTTATTAGGTTTTGTATTTGAGTAACTTTTTCTATTTTGAATTTTGTGAAAAGTTGCAAAGAACTTTCCAACTCAGCAAAAAATAAAGAAATTTTGGAAAAATTTTGGTCGACAAAGTCTACCTCCACTTGTTGAGAGAGCGCATTTATTATTTGTAGTGTAGGTTTCAATAACTTTTTCAATTTTGAGTTTTTTAAAAATTAGTAGAGGACTTTTTAACTTTAAAGACACTAAGGTATTACGTTTTTTTTTTTTTTTTTTGGTGCGGGGAGTTGGAAACTGTATATTTTCATTTTGAATTTCTAAGTATTCATTAGAACATCGTGGAATTTTTTAGTTTTTGAATAGGTATCTCATTGAATGTTTTTAATGGGATTTCCAAGAGTTAAAAGTTCAAAATATTTGACGCATTTCGTTTGATCATGCAAAAAATTTTACTTTATAGATTTAGAGTGCTTCTAACATGTTCCATATTTCTTAAAGACTTCCTTGAG
Organism: Platygaster robiniae; assembly: GCA_028476575.1. Taxonomy (NCBI): domain Eukaryota; kingdom Metazoa; phylum Arthropoda; class Insecta; order Hymenoptera; family Platygastridae; genus Platygaster; species Platygaster robiniae. Next base: position 12,484,954 of record CM052025.1, read on the forward strand.
TAATAAATTTCCTGGTATTTATGTGGTCTTTTACAAATGTATAATTCTAGAATTATAGTCATTGAGCATTTATAAATGCTCATACAAAAAATCAAAGTTTTTATATTCCTAGAACCATGTTATTTTTTAAATAATCTAATAGCATTTACAAGAAACTTATTTGTGTCTAGTATTTTTCGTATTTTTTGTATTTGTTTCTTTTTATGTATGTGTCACGTCCCTGTGATATACATAAGAACAAATATTTTTGCAAGTTTTAAAAGCAGTAGAATAAAAGAAACTTAGAAATCATAGCCAGTTATGTACTATTAACGGCGGGTTTTACCCGAGCTCACGTTATCATAATGTCGGGCTTTGTTCCGAACTCGCGTTAATTGTGAACCGATTTTACAGTAGTTAAGTTCGACGAGTAGATTGTGCTACGCGTCTTTGCATGTTACTATTTACATGCCCAAATATGGGCATGTTCGTCAAAATTTTGTAAAAGCTGACGCAACAATTCAGTTATAAAAGCTGGGAGCACCAGCGTTAGGGGCAGTTAGTTTGGCCCATTCTTCGTGTTAGCATCTTTCTTTGAATACTTGCGGGATCATTTTGTAATAATAAACGTGAATTGTTAAAAAGAAAAGTGTTAAAAATTTATAATCACCAGATCCCTGCAAAGCGTGTCGAATCCACGCAAACACAAATCTAGAACGTTACATTGGTGTCAGAAGTAGCGCTTTGCAAATCTAGTCGATTTTCCTTTTTCTAAAGTAAAAGAATAAAACGTGAGGAATAATAAATCGCGACTCCGGTCCAGCACAATGTTGCAGATCTTCCTTTTCACCGTACTTGCTTTGTAAGTGAATATTTGTAGCTTCTCAGTATTTGGTTTCATTTTCGTGTTTGACTGCCAAGTCATTCTTTTGACTCTCGAGTCAGTCATTTTTGAATTTTCGTGTTTGACTGCCTAGTCATTCTTTTGACTCTCGAGCCAGTCTTTCTGAATTTTTACATTTGACTGCAAAGTCATTCTTTTGACTCTTAAGTCAGTCATTTTTGAAATTTCGTATTTGACTGCCAAGTCATTCTTCTGACTCTCGAGTGAGTCATTTTTTGAAGTTTTTTTTTTTTTTTTTTTTTGCAATCTTTTGACTCTCGTGCCAGCAAATTTTTGGGAATTTTTTTTTTGAATTTTAACGGACTGTGGATCACTTGATATCTCTTGACTTCTGAATCTTTCATATCAACCCTCGGTACATTCGATCGTAAATGGAGGAACAATCGAAAGACGGTATTATGGCACACCATAACGATAATCATGTAGATACATCAGGTCTGAAACCAAAGGATGCGAAGGACCTGATTCCGATTTTCAGCGGACACAACATCCCTGTTCATGAATTCTGTCATAGTCTGGAGCATATTTTTGGCCTAATTACGCCGGGACATAAGGTTACGTTCATAACTCTACTGGGAGCAAATTGAAGGGCAACGCCTACGAAAGATTCGGGAAGAGACTATGGCGTTACAAAACATAAGAAGAATTATTGAAGGAACTGAAAGAGGCATACGACGACGGTAACAACATTGGCCACTGGACGAGCAGAATTGAAGCAGAATACCAGCATGGACACGACAGTGCAGAAAATTATGGCACCAGAATTTACGAGTTATTGGAGCATGGCAAAGTCGCCATCGAAAAAGTAGATCTCGACACAACCGCCAAGAAAATAAGACTCGAAGAATTGGAACTAACAGCAATCAAGAAATTCGTATTAGGTTTGAAACCAGAAATCGAGATTCGAATTGCAACCTGCAAACCAGGCACATTGGCAGAAGCAGTTGGGTTGGCTAGAAAATTTGAAAGGCGATTATACGACACAAGAAAACTAGAAGACGTTCGCCAAAAGGAGACCCGTATGTATCACCTTAACGATCGAAACCTACGCTACTGTGATTATTGCAACAGGATTGGTTCTCACGACTCAGGATCATGCTAATTACGAGGCTTCCCGACAGATGGACTACGAAAAAACGACCGAAGCTTCACTCCAGCACAAGGCAATTTGAAAAATTACGACCAAAACATGCAATACAACAGGGAACCTACAATGCGATCGAACTATTGAAATGAACGAGAATTCAATACCAACCCACGCTACAAGCAAAGCTACAATCGCGACTTTAAACAAATCGACAAAAGGGAATACACTAATAGAGATTATCAAGAAAGATTCGAAAGAAATAGACCAAACACTCAAAAATATGGCCAAAGTTATCAGAATTCGGGTAATAACAATTGGAACAGGGACAATACAACTTGAAATAACGGTTAATACGAACAGGGATTCCAAGACAGGAGGAATTTTCAATGACAAGATCAAGGAAGGAACGAATCGAATTTTCACAGAGAAGACCAAAATTACAGAAGATATGAAGCCCCAAGGAACAACGGCTGGAACCGGGAGAACCCAACTAATCAAGGAAACAGCAATTTTAACTCCAGGCTGATGTGGCTCAGCGGTACCCTCCCGTATCAGCATCAAGGTACCAACAAGTACGCCCAAATCAAGCATATCACAATAGAAAAACAATAAACGTCATTAATAACCGCGTTGCTCAGTCCCCAATGGTAAATTTAAAAGCAGATCAACTTCTCAACAACTACGGGACATTTTTGATAGACACAGGCGCCGCCATCAATGTAATAAAAATATCCAGGCTCAAAGAAAACATAAATATCAACGAGGAACATCGATTTAATATCAGCGGTATCACTAATCAAACAGTGGAAACCATCGAACAAGTAAAACTTCAAATTCATGGAGTAGAACAAAACTTCCAAGTGGTAAATGACAACTTCCCTATAAACTGCGATGGTATGCTGGGAACGATTTTCTTCCAAAATAATGGAGCCACCATTTCTTACGCAGAAAGAGCTATTTTCACGAGCGAAGAGGAAATCATCTTTAACGAAGACATCGTTTCACTGCCTCCCAGATCGCGACAGTTGATGTACATTCGGGTCGCTAATGAAAAAATTCAGTATGGATACGTTCCCAAGCTTAAAGTGGCACCGAACGTCTACATGGGCAAAGCACTAGTGACAAATAGAAATGGAGTGGCCTCTTTGTATGTGGTCAATGCTAGCGAGGAAACAGTAACAGTAAAAAGACCTACTATTGAGCTATGGGAAGTCAAAGATATCAAACTAGTCAATCAACAGACAAACATACCAGAAACAGGAGAACCGGAAAATGTTAAAATTCAGAGAGTTGCCGCAGTAGAATGCACAAAAAAAGGTACAACGAGATTATGGAGAAAATTGACTTAGAAGGCCTGGAACCAGAGGAAAAATTATTCGTCAAAGAGCTAATCGAAAAATATCACGACAACTTTCACCTGGAGAGAGAGAAACTAGGACACACGAACACCGCGTACCATAGAATAGAAACAATCGATGATATCCCTGTGAAAGCAAAATGCCGGTACAGATTCGCGCCAACTCAGCAAGACGAAATCAACAAACAGATCAACGAAATGCTCATGAATGATATACAACCATTACAAAGCTCGTATTCATCACCTTTTTTGATCGTAGCTAAGAAACCAGGTCCAGACGGCGAAAAGCGATACAGGATGATGATAGACTTTCGGCAACTGAATCTAAAAACGGTATCAGATAACTTCCCACTAGAAAATATCACTACCCTACTTGATTGCTTGGGTGGAGCAAAGTATTTCAGCACCTTCGACCTGGCCGCAGGCTTCCATCAAATTCCATTACATCCTGACTCAAAGCACAAAACTGCTTTCGCTACCATGAATGGCTTATACGAGTTCAATAGACTACCTTTCGGACTCAAGACGAGCCCTGCTTGTTTCTCCAGGATGATGAACAACGTTCTCTCTGGTATGACGTACATAGAATGTCTGGTCTACTTGGACGATATCATAATCTTCGCCAAGAATTTAGAAGAACATCAGAAAAGATTCGAAAGGCTTATGGAAAGACTGAAAAAGGCAAACTTAGTACTACAGCCCTAAAAGTGCCAATTTTTAAAAAAAGACGTTATCTATCTAGGCCACCATATATCTCAAGACTGCGTAAAACCAGATAAAAAGAAAATTGAAGTACTCAAGAACTACCCACCACCAAAGGATCAAAAAAAGGTAAAATCATTCCTCGGGCTTGTATCATACTTTAGGAGATTCATCCGAGATTTTGCGAAGATTGCCCGCCCATTAAACCAGTTGCTTAAAAAGGAGGCGAAATCCGTATGGAAGAGCCAATAGTACAACTACCCGACTTTATAAAGAAGTTCCTCATAAGCTGCGATGCGTCGAACTATGCAATCGGGTGCATGCTTTCGCAAGGTGAAATAGAAAAGGATCTCCAAATCGCATATGCGTCAAGATCTCTAACAAGCCCCGAGATAAATTATTCAACAACCGAAAAGGAAGCGTTGGCACTTGTTTACACAGTGGAGCAATTCAGGCCATATATCTTTGGTCAGAAGTTCACAATCTTATCTGACCATTGTCCTCTAAGTCACCTGAACCGCACGAAGAAACCAGCACCACGGTTAATTAGATGGAGAATCCAGCTGGAGGAATACGACTACGACACAGCGTACCGTAGTGGAGCAAGCAACGTCGTCGCAGACGCCCTTTCAAGAAATCCTACTGATGAAACGCAAGAGTCAAAAGAAAACGATAGTCAAGTCCTAATCGCAAAAGCTCAAAAAAGACCTGAAAAACTGGAAAAAGAGAAAGTATAGAAGAAGAACGACGACAGGAAGATACAAGAATCGAAGATAAACAGACGAAAATTGTAGAATTTCATAAAAACATTGCGAAAACAACAAACCCAGAAGAAATCATCAGAGAGAAGCAAAGATTGGACGAAACAAACAAGAAGAAGGTAAAAAAAAATATTGGTACTACGAAGCGGACAACAAAAACGGAAACACAGACATGGAAAACGAAAAAACTTGCTGGGAATACGACACAAACGATGAAAAACAAGAAACAACTGTAGTAAGAAAACCTAAAAAAAAAAAGAAAAGAAACAACGTTGGACCTATGAATCAGCGGAATCGGAGGACGCTGATAGCGAGAAAGAAGAAAACCAAAAAAAATTCAGAACACGAAGTCAGCTAAGGAAATACTTAGACAAGAAAGATGATGATAAGAATAGTCATGGTAAAGTAAATAAAAGCGGTAACGCCAAAAGTGAAATAAAAAAAACAGAAGGCGAAAATGAAAGCAATAACAAAAATATAAATGAAAATTAAAAAAATGATGAAGATATGAACGAAAACGATAACGATACGAAAATTGATGATGAAATTGATGATGAAATTGAAGGAAAAGATAACCTTGATAATAATAACGCATTGTCTGAAATAATTGACTTCTCTGACAACTCTTCGGTAGTAAAACCCTCACAAAATATAGACGAAAGGAAAATACACGAAAACAAAGATGCATTACATGTAAACAAAAGAAAAATGAAGTTTACAAGCAGCTCTGATACAGGAAAACCTCAGAATGGATGGAGGACCGAGCCAAAAGTTAGAAAGCAAGAAAACGCACAAAAAAATGAAGATGAAAATACTGAGATTGATAAGAACGCAATGGACAATAACGAAGAAATAAAAAATGAATTCGAAAACAAAAACGAGCTTACAAATACCCACGATGCTATCGAAAATGAAAATGACCAGGAACAAGATAATCTTAGCGGAAAAGAAAATGAAATAGTCAAACAAGACAGGGCAAATATAGATCTAGATACAAGAGAAAATATAAGTCATACGGACAACACAGAGGACGAATTAAATTTAGTAGAGAACATAGGAAATACGAACGAAAAACCGGATTCAGCGATCAAGGATATAGATAAAGAGATTACTATCAGGAACAATGAAAATAAAAGGGTAGGAAATACAATAAAACTCGGTTGGCGACAAAATCTTCCAATAGGTTCTGGAATGTACAATTTAGGAAACACATGCTACTTAAATAGCACCCTTCAAGCACTATTTCATGTCCCAGCTTTTACCAGTTGGTTAATAGACCACGAGAAGTGTATTGAAGGGAAAACCAAAATATCAAACGAGTGCTTTATCTGCATAATGGCAGAGACACTACGTGAATGTCATAAGAAAACCGGCGAGGCAATTAGACCAACTGAGATTCATAATAACCTTTCGAAAATTTGGCCAAGCATCCTCCCAGGGAAACAGGAAGACGCTCACGAATTTTTATGCAAAATTTTAGACACAACGAAAAATGCAAGCGAAACATTCCATCATGTCGGAATGGACACTGATATCATCACCAAAATTTTCTTTATGCAAATCGAAACAGAAGTTACCTGCAAAAATTGCAACACAAAATCTATTTCTAGAACTACTACAAATCAACTCCAACTACCAGTAATGGAAGTTGAATCAGTTAGCGAAAGTATAACAACTTATTTTGGGTTAGAGGAAAGACTTGGAAAAGATTACTATTGCGGAAACTGAAAAAACAAGGTCCAATCGTCAATCAAACATACTCTGATAAAACCTCCCAACGTTTTATGCCTCACATTAAATAGATTCGACAACGAAGGTAAAAAAATTAGAAAACACATCAAATTCGACTCAAGCATAGTCGTAGAAAACACAGATTCTTTCATGTTAGTATCAGCCATAGTTCACAAAGGAAGTACGATAGATTCCAGGCACTACGTAGCAATTGCAAGAACAGGACCAATAAAATATTATACATTCAACGATGAAGTCGTTACAAGGAATAACCCGAGAGTATTCAACGCATCTCCAGCCTACATATTGTTCTATCAACTCAACCCGGAGACAAAACACACAAAGAAAACAAGTACAATTGTAACTTCAAGAGAAAAACCAAAAATAACTAGTAATAAGGAAGTAAAGGGAAAATTTACAACATCAACAGAAAGCGCAATACACGAGAACACAAACTTGGTATATTTACGAACAACAAAAGCCACGCCAACAACAAACATGCTCCGGCTACTAAAAGAGGTTAAGCTTGTCAAAACCAGTCAAGAAACACATGCAGTCGGCGAAATCCTGAAAGAGCTTCGAGGAGGCTTATATTCACTTGGACTGGTCATTAAAGAACAAGAAGAAACACAACCATCAAAGAAAAATATCGAACAAACATTGCAAAAACCTAAAGAATATTACAGAAAGGTTCAAAATACAAGACTTCGCCATCAACATAGATCCTGAATTTATGAGCGTAGAGGCATGGGACCAATTCATGGACAAACTAAGACTTGTTTTTTGCGGCGAACCAATGAGAATCATTTATTGCGAGAAAATCCTGCAAGTCCCCCCGGTCGAAAAAAGACAACAAATAATAAATGAAATTCATGGAGGTATGCACGGTCATAAAGGGATGACGAAAATATACACGCGCCTACAACCGGAATATTTTTAGACCGGTATGAAAGCCCAAGTAGAGGACATCGTGAAAACATGTAAAGATTGTCAAAGAAAAAAGTTAACAAGGGCAAAGACGAAAATGCCAATGATTCTGACAGAAGGAGATAAGGACAGCTTCGAGAGGCTAACCATTGACATCTACGGCCCAATAACACCACCACATCAACCTGAAGCAAAATCACAGTACGTTCTTACCGCAATGTGTATGCTGACTAAATATAGCTTCGCAATACCAGTACCTAAAATCGATAGTCATACAATCGCGAAAGTTCTAGTCGAAAAAATATTCTGTCATGTCGGTGTACCAAAATACATAATATCAGACAATGCCAAATATTTCACTAACGAAGTGAACGCGGAACTTGCAAAACTCTTCGGAATCGAGCAAATCTTCTGCTCTATTTACTACGCTCACGAAAACGCTTCGTTAGAAAGAAGCCAAGCGTCGCTAGCAGAATATCTGAAATTTTTCATAAGCCGAGAAAGGAACTGGACGAAATACTTAACATATACTATGTGGGCTTTCAACACGTCGGTAAGCGAAAGCACACTTTTCACGCCATTCGAATTTGTTTATGGCAAGAAATGCAGGTCCATAACATCAAACCCACCGATAAGGGACGTCGCAACATATGACGAGTATTTTGCAGAATTATCCACACGCCTGGAAGACCTACGAGAAGATGCCTCTGTAAACTTGCTGAATTCAAAGATAAGAGCAAAAAGATATTTCGACGAGAAACTAAATGTTCAGAATTTCAAGGAAGGAAATTTTCGAGAAGGAAAGCACCATCTACACAACAGCCCAAAAATGGAAAATTTTGAATCACGTCAACTTGTCGAATTAGCAAAATAGGGACCATCACTATTCAAACTAACTACCAAACTTCAACAACAATGCGAGAAACTAAACTCCTGCCCAACCAAAAAACTCCTGGAAGAACTACAAAGGCGATTAGACATAACAAGCAAGCAATACAAAGAAATTTTGAAAACTCTCGTCACCAAGAATAGAAAAAAGCGGGCACCATTACAGATTATTGGCGACATTTACAGATTTATCAATGAAACAGCAACTTTGGGGGATATAGAGGCAATTGAGCAAATAATGATAAAGGCAAAAGAAAATAGAATTGAACTCACAGCCATACTTATTAACCAAACAAGGATTATAGAAACAAAGTTGAACCTCCATACACAAAAGATAAGTGAACTTAGAAACAGAATCGAATTACTTGAAAAGAAATTCAATACCGCAGAAAACGCAGCTACCAATATTGAAAAGGAAATAAAATTTACAATGATAACGGAACTAATAGAAGCTTACATAATAAATTACGAATTGGGCATCAGCACAATAGACAACGCGATATTATTCGCCAAAATAGGAAAAATACATCCAGAACTTTTAGCTGTACACAAATTGTTAGAAACAGGAAAAAAAATTCAGCTCACGAACATTGGACTCCGGTTACCTGTTGAGTTATCGGAAGTTGGAATGGCACAACTTACGGTTATCGCCAAGATATCAATATATGCAACAAAAGAAGGCTTAATAACTATTATGGAATTACCCTTAGTGGAAAACGCGAAATATACCCTATACCGAACCTATGAGCTACCAACAACTCAGGAAAGTACGACAAAGAAATTTTCATATATAAAACCAGAACTGAAGTTGATAGCTATATCAGACGATTTTAGGTATTATTTCACACTTACCGAGGAGGACCTAAGACAATGTTCTAAAATCAACCACGACCGAATTTGCGAAAATTTCAACGCTATCTTTTTGATCACATCGAAAACACCCTGTGAAGTTCAAATTATATCTAACCCCAACTTCAACGAATTCAGTAAATGTGCCATACACGCTACAACAATCCCAGAAATTTATTGGATGCAGCTAAATAAAAAAAAACGCTTGGCTATTTTCCTGTTCCAACGAGAAAACAATCAATGTACAATGCAAGGAAGAATTACATTCCAGACAGCAATAAGAAACCAGGGAATACTGACCCTTAGCCCAGGGTGGAGAGTTATTTCCCATACGGCAATCCTATCAGCATCCTACGAAGTCACTTCAGAAATCGAAATACTAGTAAGAAATAAAAACGAAATCGATATGGAAACAGTTTTTTACAACGAACTCGAAAATAGCACAGACTTCAAAGAAATAATGAGGACGGTGGAAAAAGCACACAGCGCAGATAAGTCTAAAGAACATCTAGTGAAGGATATCAAGTTGTCAGAAGTTATGTATAAGGCAAAAGAACTGAAAACGAAAATAAAATACAAAAAAATCGAAAACGAAAAATGTTCGTCAAAATTTTGTAAAGGCTGATGCAACAATTCAGTTATAAAAGCTGGGAGCACCAGCGTTAGGGGCAGTTAGTTTGGCCCATTCTTCGTGTTATCTTTCTTTGAATACTTGCGGGATCATTTTGTACTAATAAACGTGAATTGTTAAAAAGAAAAGTGTTAAAAATTTATAATCACCAGATCCCTGCAAAGCGTATCGAATCCACGCAAACACAAATCTAGAACGTTACAGTATGTATAAGATTTTTCAGCAGGATCTATAGATCTTCAAAATCCTGCTATAGATTTTGAAACATCAATAAGATTTTGAGTATTTGTGGTATTTCATACGGATTTATCAAATTTATTGAATCGAACTCTAAAAGTTCAAAAAAAAAAAAAAAGGATATTCTTTGTCGGCATTTGTAAACAAATAACTAAAATCTCACTATGCCACACAAAAATCATAAATATTAAACTTTTAATCCAAATATAATGAATTTGAAAATTATTTATATCTCAGTTTCAGAACTGTTGGAATATTTAAAGCTTTCCCGCGCTAGCCAGGGATTGAAGATAAATAATAACACACCGTAGATCTGTCGATGCGCTTTATTTCATACCTTCAAGAATCTGAAATATATAATCTTGATCCGTCGATTCGTATTTTATTCTCTTTATCGTAAGCAGGGCGTACAAGAGATGTTGTCTCATAGAACACTCGGTAATATTCAACAAGACTGACAAGTACAAGAAACACACACAGTCACAATTATAGGCACACTGAACGTATACTGTGGCAGGCGACCCGCGTGCCACCACCAATACCCCGCGAATATTCGAATGTCAGGTGGTCTGATCGTCTTTCTCCTGACACTCCCTCCCGAGCAATTCCACCGTTAAAACTTTCTGACGCTGGAGTAGCTTGAAGTCTCCCTTCGACTCATGTCCCTGTAACATAGCCAAAACAAAACAGTCCATTTCATTTGAACATAACTTTCGAAAGCAAGTCCTCAAACAGATCCAGCCTAAGGGGTTCCGTCATTATATCCGCGACTTGTTCCTTCGAGGGGACCCACTTAATTTTCACTCGGTTTTCTCTCGCACTCTCTCGAACATAATGTTCTTGAACATTCGTTAAATGTCTCAGTCGAGTATGTCCCATCGTTGTCGCACATCGTTCAACTGACATATTGTCGCAGTACAACACGATAGGAAAACGGGACCTATTCAAAACCACTCTCATGGCCAATTACAAGGAAATAGCCTCTTGACACGCATTCGACATCGCCATATATTCCGCCTGACAGGTTGACAGTGACGCGCAGCTCTGCTTCTTCGATCTCCATCCAATCGTGTCCCCGAATAATTTTAAGACGTATCCACCTGTCGAAATACCTCCTTGGCAGTCAGCGAAACTAGCGTCTGAAAAAATTTCTAAGACGTCCGTTTGTCCAGAGAATTTCAGCCCTAACTTCCTTGTTCCATTCAAGTATCGAAATACTCTTTTTGTTCGATTCCAATCGTCTGTCGAGGGTTTCAGCTAGTGACGACTCAGTATATTCACAACATAGGTGATATCTAATCTAGAAGCTCCAGCGAGGTAGAGTAAACTTCCTACTGTCTCTCTGTAGACTTCGATCAGTCGAGATTTATTGTTGCTGGCTACCAGCATATCGTCGACATAGATCAATAGTATGACAAAAATTCCTTCGGATTTCCACATGTAGAGGCATGGCTCCTCATCGTCACTTTTGAATCCAAGTCTGTAGATCTCTTTTGTGAATTTCTCATTCCATTTCTTCGGACTGATTCTCAATCCATACAGAGCCTTCTTGAGCTTGCATACTTTCGATTTCTTGAATTGCTCTGAACATTCGAATCCTTCAGGAATTTTCATATATATATATCTTCGGAAATCTCCCTGTTCAGAAAAGCAGTCTTCACATCAAGTTTGATCATTTCCAGATCGTACTAGTTCACTCTCACACGTTCTGCTCTTATTAGGAACAGTCGCGACACCCGCGCATAGATTTCCTTTAACTCGTATTTCGTCCTGTCTTTGAAACCACGAATTACCTACCAGTCTTACTTCATGTCGGGTTCTTCCATTTTCTTCAGTTATCTTTTTGAAAACCCACTTCGAGTCTATGATATTCGGATATAGATAAAAATAGAAATTTAATCTATGTACTAAAGATTTTGATTCATAAATGAAAAAGAGGGTCGTTTCCACGCGAAAGCAAGAAGTTCTGTAAAATGATGAATTTAAGAAAACCATTCGTAGTTTTTCCACTTAATGAGTAATCTACTCAAACTTTTCCAAAATCTTGTTCTTTGGTGCTTGCCCTTGAAGGAACGAAAAACTTTTTTCGAAAATTTCTTACCGATTTTGAGTTCTACTAAGTCGAACATGATCAAGAAGTCAGATTTTCAAGGAAAAATGCACTATAGAAGTGACAATCGAATTATATATTTTTTTAATTCTATCCACTTTACTTGATTTTCCCAGCCAATGATTCCTCTTCTTGAATTCTTATGCGAGAAAAAAATCCGTCAGAAGCCGGGATCGGAACCTGGGACCTCTCGATAACGCAACGAGTGCTCTTCCAGCTGAGATACTTCTGGACGTATTCATTCTCACACCGAATTAAAATGAAGTCATTCTTATAATTCCTCCAATAACTACATTATTACTGTTTCGTCGGCAGCACCATAACTTGGTCTGGATTTTCCCAAACATTTTCCCGTTAGATGTCAGTTTGTGTAACAATGACCCCCCTCCCCCCAAATGATGAATCATTGACTGGGAAAATCGAGTAAAGTGGATAGAATTAGTTGTTTCAACTCAGTGGGAAATTAATGGATATTATATTTTTTTTTTTATTTACCTTCGTCGTTTTTAATCGCAAATGGTGAGGCGGCTTTTATACAAGCTTATTTTAGCGTACTTGAATCTTTTTCCACCCCTCCCTCTCTTCAGCGTTTGGTAAAACTCAAAAGTTTTCTGGATTTCATTCATTCAGGCGAATTAATTTTAACCCTGGCATAGTCTATGCAACACTTTAGCGTTGCATTTCCGTTGCACTTGCGTTGCACTTTTAAAATCACTATTAAAACGACCTGACAAAACCCACAAGTATAATAATGCAATTAATCATGAATAAGAAGTATTTATAATAGATAGCAGGAGGAAAAACTTTGGAAAGGAAGTTGTACGTTAAGAAATAGAGAAATAAAAAAAAACATCACTTTCTCTTTCTCTTCGATTTTACTTCTACTTTTTATCAAATTATAACGTATCGCCTACAAAATCAAATAAAATAAGATACATGATTTTGCGAAAAAAACGATAATGTATTAATTAATACCCAGTACCAAAATAGGACATGTGATTTTGAAGAAAAAAAATTTAATAAAAACAAGTAGTCCTTTTAACCCTAATTTGTTGAAAGCAAACGCCTGTCAATCGATTTTTTTTCTTTTGTTTTGAATATGAAACGTCGGTTTTGGGTTCTAAAAAGGCACTTAATCTGATTATTGATAAAAAAAATTACTTATATTATTACTCATTGTAATGATTTTCATCAAACGTACCAGTAACTATTATTTCTTCAAGTCTCAAGAAGTAATCGACAATAAATAAAATAATTATAATCGAACGAAATAACTTATTGCATCAGTTCTGGAAACTGAGAAAGGTGGTATATTCTAGTTTCCCTTGATATAAAATGGTTTGTAAAATAAGTTTTTGGATAATTACGACAAAAAATAACACAAACTTCTTATTTTCATAAGTTTTATGGACGAACACACATTTGACACTCTTATTATTTGAAATAACGAGTGCAACGCAAGTGAAACGCAAGTGCAACGCAACTGCAACGCTATATCGTTGCACTTACGTTGCACAAGCTTTGCCAGGATACTTTTATTTCTGAGACTATATTACATTTTCACAAAACATTAATATTAGAAAGTTTCCCGCGTCCGTATTAAATGTACTCACCGTAAAAACCGGTGTTGAGAAAATTTTTTTGTTCATCACTCAAATTTAATTGTTAATTACATAATTAATGTAAATTATATTTTAGGTATACTTCATTTACTTTCGAGGATTCTTTCTATTTAAAGATTAAAAAGTTATTTAAACTTAATACACTTTTTTGATCCGTTGCAAGATTAATTAAAGGTTAAATACTTTCCTTGCATATTAATGCAAGTATCGATTTCAATACTTTTGTATTTCACTTTTTTATTAGATTCACTCGCGATTGTAATTTATATTTTGTTTCTATTGATTTTAATCTTTTAAATTTTAATCAAAAAATATGCCTAATGAAATTATGTGTTACACATTCAAGGCGTAATAAAATTTTTTCAGAGCTTAACATTTACCTGCCTAGAAAGTTATTAAAAAAACAATAAGAAAATAGAAAATTGATTTCATTTGTGTTTTTGTTACATCGTCACTGATACGGTTCAATTGTCACTCACTTCCATCGTCCTCACTGGACAAACCGGGTTTGAATAGCATTTTGACTAACTTGATTAGTTATTCACATATGTCCGGCAGGATATTGACTTTTCTCTTGTCGATTTACAACCCGCTCATTTTTCTACTAACACATCGCTATTTTCCTAGGCATGGTAAAAAAAACTACACTCAGTGTAGGTCCGATAGTTTCCTTAATTAAGAATCGATATTTTACTACCTGGTTGCTAATCTACTACCAGGAATGCTAATACCTACGCTGTATGTAGTCGATTTTCTAGCTTCTCGTTATTTTCCTAGCTCGTGTATGAAATAGACTATAAAAATAATTTTCTAGGTGCCAGGTTTTTAACGAAGTGATTTTTTACAGTGTAGGCATTACACCAACGCCACCAACTTATCCGTTCCCCGCACCGATCTGTATTCTAAATTGATAGGCAATAGCACTGGGGTGGAGGAAAACTGTCGATCGGTGCCATTCATCGACATATATAAATGGACTGCTAGTCAGCCCTCAAAGTGCCTGACGGGAGTAGAAGATTGACTTCAAACAGCGATCAAACAAGAATAGACCTTCCCAGGGGGGTGCAACTCTATGTTAAGAGTTTGTACCGTTAACGTATATGGCCGCTAGAGGCACTGTGATCTCGCCAGTCGATTTTTCGCGTGAAAATTTGAATCTTTTCTTCAATTTTTATTGTAAATTTAACGTTAAAGCATGAATTTATTATCGAGCACGTTACATGTTGTCTCATAACATATATTATCTCCAGAATAGACAGTTTTCATTGGAAAACATTTTCTTAGAAATCATCGAAACATCAATGACTTTGAACTGACAATAATTTTTCTAAAACCCAGGATATTTTTTGTTGTTAATTAAAATATGTAATATATTTGTTGCATGTTTTACTTTGTAGGCAATCATTTTTTTTGTTGATTATTTCAGAAGATATGGAACGACGGCAAATGACGGCAACCAAACCCATAAAAAGAGCCTGGCTAGAGAACCTTAAAAAAGATAGACTGGCAATGAACGTCCCCCACCTTCTTATTGGTCCGGTCAATGTAGGACTACAATATGGCTGCGCCGTTGAGAGAGCTTTGAGCTAGGTAATACAAGTCGTAAATATTCTGTTTACTTTTCGTGTTTTGTATTGACAGCTGAACTGGCTGATGGCTGCTGCTGGCTGACACCTATTGTCGACCATATTGTAGCCCCATTGCCAGTCTCTCTTTTTTAAAGGGTCTCTGAGCCTGGCAAGATTGCAGCGCTTCTAGCGGCCATATACTTTAGCGGTTCAAACTGGCCCGTTTAAAAAGGCCGAAGTTGCGGCCCCCTGGACTTACCTCTTAGGTAAGTCTATCTCTTTCTAATCCCGTTAGGCACTTTGAGGGCTGACTAGCGGTCAATTTGTATGTGTCGATGCTGCCATTCTTACACCATGTAATAGATTGACTGCTAATGCCGAGAAAAAAACCGGTTAAACATGAACACTTTAAAAAATCTCGTAGGAAAATAACGACACTGAGTTTAGGAAACATTCCGACCCACACTAAGTGACGTAAAAAACCGAACCAAGATCGTTCATTTACGATAGGGTAGGAAATTAACGAGTGGCTCTGAAAATTCCTGCTGGACATGTATTTTACTGGCTGATAGCTGTTTGACAAGCGAGTAGTTATTTGACATGGGGGTAATTAATTTACTATACTTTTTATAATATGTGAATTGTGTTTACAGGTAATCTCTATCATAAATAATGGCAGTAGGAAGAAAAAAAATATCAAATATTTACAGTTCTGTACATCGATGGACATAATTTATTAGAAATTAAAAATGCTTTTGTACATGATTGAGTGACGCATAACCTTTAAATTGTAATCAAAACATATGCTTAATAACATTATGAGCTGCACATTCAAGGCGTTACAAAATCTGTTCGAAGGGTAACATTTCCCTACCCTGAAAATTATTGAAAAAGAACAATATAAGAATGTAGAATATTATATTACGTAGCAGGTACGGATGTGCGAATTTGGCAAAACGGGGTAATTGCAGACCGAGCCGAAGGCAAGGTTTTGCCTATGAGCACATTCGTACTTGTTTACGTGAGATATTTTTCATCACGATGGCCGAAAAGTTACTTGAAAATGTCAGTTTTGAGGTTAGGGCGATGAAAAAATTATTTCATGCGTGATTTTATTACGTCGTTACTAATATGGCTCAATTGCCACGATTGTCATCGTACTCACTGGATGAGCCGGGTTCGGATAACATTTTTAATAACTTGATTAGTTATTTACTTATGTCCGGTAGGATTTTTACCAACCTCTTGTCGATTTACGACCCGCTTATTTTTTTACGAAGGCGTCGCTATTTTCCTAGGGATGGTAAAAAAACTACACTCGATGTAGGTCGGATTGTTTCCTAAACTGAGAGTCGATATTTTACTATCTGATAGCTAATTTACCACCAGGAATTTTAATACCCACACTGAATGTAGTCGATTTCTTCGCCTCTCGTTATTTTCCTAGCTCGTGTATGAAATACACTATACTTAGTACAAAAATAATTTTCTACTCGCTAGGTTTTTAACGAAGTGATTTTTTACAGTGAAAGACGAGAGTGATGTCACAGGACCAATGGCCGACCGCTGAAACGTCAACTGTGTTTATGTTTACTTTTGAAACGTACAGGTTAAGAGTTGTATTCTAGTGTTTAAAGTGAGGGTGGGAATTAAGGTGAATTTGGTTTAAAGTGAATCAATAGAAGGAAAAAAATCGATGTAATAACGTGATGAAGTGACTGAAAAAATGTCACATTTTTTCCTGGTTTGCAGGAAGGTAAAGTTTCACTTATTTAACATTTGTTTTCACTTCCCCGCGTTTTTCAGGTGATGTTTTACAAACATTTTATTCTTTGCTGCAGCTTTTAAATAATTTTCTAACAGCTCGAAAAGATTCATAAGCATGGGGTGAAAATAATTAAGTACAAGGCTAGTAGGCGGCCGGCAAGTTTTGTGTCTAGATACGGGCTGGGTTGGCCCTGTAACGTCACTCTCACCCATCATGTTTGACCGTTTTCTTCTACTGGGAACAATAGGCTTGTCCTATCCCAATCCTAAAGAGAAAAAGGAGATGGCTTCATGGAGGGTATCTCTTGACGTTAGGGAGGGTAGCCATCTTGATCTATAGATTCTAGAGAGGTAGCCATTTTGATTCACAACTTGATTATCGAGTATAGGCCATAGATCTTATAGTAACTGGACTGAGCTTTGCCTATCCTGTTCCATTGACGAAAATGTGCCAACATGATTTGGCCATAATGCTAACCAGGACCGGCAGGTTACCGCCTGGGCCCTGCATCATTCAGATACAGCGATAAATTGATTAATTTTTTTCTTTACAAAATTACGTTTTCGATAAATAAATAACCACAAAACATTAGTAACAATATTAATTTTCGTAACGGTAACGATATTTTGAATGAGTTTTTTTCCGAACACTTATGTGTCAGGACCCCCCCGGGCCTCACAATTATTTAGTCCGCCACTGTCCCTGTGTGACGAAAATGTTTCCCATGGCTTTTTTTTATACTTCCATACATATTGAAATAGATGACTACTGATTTTTCATCCATTTTGCTGTCACTTCCACTTTTAAAAACGATTTTATTCTATTTTTATAAGATAAACACAGCTCCTACCATGGAGGACGCCATTTTCGTTTTAGCATTATGGCCGAATCATGTTGGCACACTTTTTAAGCCTCAAAGCTCAGTCCATGTATAGGGGAGACCGGGGCTGAGCGCGCACACTTTTTGATTTTGCAATTTTCAATGACAAAACTCAGTATTAGAATAAAGCAGTATATACCATTCGAAGAAGTAGTCATTGTAGTACAACTTCGCTCACAGTAGCGATTGTCTACCGTTAAAATCTAAGTTTGCATTTAATGAAAATTGACGCTATATTTTTATACCTTTCAAAACATCACGGGGCTGAGTGCGCATTTTATCATTATCTCATTAAAAGGTGAGTTGGTACCTTGTTAATAATAATCAAAATTTAAATCAAACTTCAATTCGTGTCACTATGTGCCTGTGTGTGTATGTGCGTGCTCGTGAGGGATGTACAGGTGTATCAGAAATGAAAATATAGATGAATGAATCAAATTTTAAGTTTGAAACTCGGGCACAAAGTTTATTTAGTAGCACTTTTAAATATGAAGAATTTTTTCAATCACAATCGCCGCGAGATTAGGAAAAAGTATTAATGCTATCGGAATCTGAGGTAAATTTGTACTTTGTTACTTTCGAGGCCTTGCGTGTCAATTTTTCACAAAAGTGCGCGCTGAGCCCCGATGATCTCAGTGCGCCAAGAAATTTTCAATCGCTAAGAAAAAATTGAAGATGTGTAATGATTCGAAATTTCTATCGTAAACAATGATAACGAGTCTTTACTTGACCAGAAAAGCTTACCTTTTTGTGTAGCAAACTTAAATCATGGTTTACACCGAGAAAAATGAGATTGATATTTCGTGGATCACTGGTACGCTTTTCTCGCGTCAGCAACATTTAACGATATAGCGCTTACTGCGCTTTTCCGAATGACTTGCAATTTTTCCAGCTTTGTTCAAGCCTTATGGCCTATTCACTCACGTTAAGGCGAGTTTCTTTGTTTATAGGGTTTTTCGTTCTGAAAAAGTGCGCACTCAGCCGCGGGGCGCACTCAGCCCATATATGTTATACTTCTATATGGCCAACAGAAAGAGAAGTCTCTCCGACAAGACTACGGTCCCGATAACTCTCTGTCCTACTTCATTACTCGCTTCTGCGCCGGCGCAAGCTCGACAATCTACGTGTTTATAATATCGTGTTTACATTTCATACATACATAGCATGTATAACACCGAAAGTATAAAAGAGTCGCACATGCGTAGTACGACCCTCGTTTTGTTCTACCCTTTACTCTTGTCGGGGATCCCACTTACAGGCGAGAATAGGGAGCTGGCCATATAGAAGTATTATATATCACTCAGCCCCGCTCTCCCCTACTATAAGGTCTATAATATAGGCTGGTAATCTGGCTGCGAGGCGTTTGAATTTAGTTAGCAATATTTTTTATTCTCGTTAGCGTTACCATAAAGACAAATTAATGCCGTATATAAATAGTAACCCGTATGGAAAGAATTTAGCTAGCAAAATCTGTTTAACATTGTCATAAATAAAAATTGATGCTGTGTACCATATTATCAAGTATCAACGGGAAAATCAAAAATAATCTGTATGGAAAAAAATTTTGCAGATGGTTAGTAGCGCGGGAAAACAAAATTAGAACATACAACCCTGTTTTGCTAGATTCAGAATTATTTCGTGATTCACAATCGTTTTTGAAATTCACAATGTTCACAATTCATTTTCAATTTTTGTTTGGAAAATCAAATGAAATACTGATTGGAAATTTTCAGCAATGTAGTACATCCGAGTAAAATAAACGCGTGGAGCTCGTAATGGTAAATCTGGTATGGATATATTTATTGAACACTACACCTGCACATTTTACTTTGTATAAAAAGTATATATAATACACAAAAGCATTGTAAAAGTTACGCCCTACATTACGCACTGTTTTGTCAATTAATAGTGAATACTGTTTGTGAACAATGTGCACTGGCATTTTCCATTACGGGACGATAGCGCAGTGGAACAAAAAAAACCCAAAGAAAGTTTCACATAAAACATGTACTTTATGACCTGAACCTATAATCCTGAATGTTTTTTTTCCATCACGTCACATTAGCGAGTAATAATTTTTTTTAAATTTAATAAATTAAAATTTCTACCTTCTTCAGTTTCACGCTTTTGGATCGTGCAAAAAACTATATTGTTCAGTTTTTTCCGCAGATCTCAAATATGCAATTCAATTCACGATTTCATTGCTCCTTCAAAAATTTAATTTTTATACGAAAAAAACTGTTCCTCGGAATCATATATCAATAATTGACCCGTGTCGGCTAGCATTCGAAATATCAATAAGGTTTATTCACTCTCTCGACTTTTTCTCGAAGACCACAAAAGATCCCTTCGCTTGAGAAACGATTTTTCGGATGCTAGCCATCACGGATCAATTAGTGATTGATGATACCAGGAAGCAGTTTTTTCGTATAAAAACTAAATTGTTGAAGGAGCATTAAATTATAAATTAAATTGTATATTTGAGATCTACGGAAAAAACTGAGCAAATTAGTTTTTTGCACTATCCAAAAGTGTGATAACTGAAGAAGGTACAAATACAGGTACCTGTAAAAATTTCTTTGGGTTATTCCAAAACTTGATTTTTGTTCCACTGTGTAGTCAACTGTTTCTGGCGCTCAGCGCCTAAAGACGGCACTGGTAGACGTTAATCCTATCCTCTATGTTTTTCTAATGAAGAACTATTCTAGTTCTCCGTGGTTTTGCCACAAGATTTTGCTGAAGTGAATAGGAGAAGTAGCAGCCCATGTACCATAAGGTCTATGGAGATTACACACCCCCTGAACAGGATGGATTACTCCCTATGCTCGGCCATTGTCAGAGGCGTAACTATTGGTGTTCTATGTGTTCCAAGAACACAGGCCCCCAAGATCTGGGGGCCCCCAAAGTTCCAGATTTTGAAAAATTTTGTATAAATGTTGTAAGGGGAGAGGGGCCCCCTATTCCCACCGAACACAAGATTTTTTGAAGTAGTTACGCCACTGGCCATTATGTTCGGTACGCCGAAAAAGTCTCGAACTTAGAATGCGCAGAACGTCAAATTTGGACCTAGCGCGCATTCGAAGGTACGTTTCTCTTTCTTGAGTAAGAAGGACGCACACAGGGCCGTGGGCAACTGTTGGTCACCAGCGGGAGTAGTGGGACGTGAGGGGGCATATAGGACATGCTTACGTTGTAGATTGCTCGATCTTCGCCAAAAACTGTGACCTATGAAATAGATCTCGGAGCACAAGCTGCAGGCCTTGTGGCGCTACGGTCGGCCCATCATTTCACAGTTTTCAATTAAGCGTCTACTTAATTGACCAACGTTCCCCCCATTTCCCCCCACTCCAGGTGCTCCAATCTACTTACGGTTACCGAAGGGGCTTATGGAAGATCGAGCACCCTGCTACGTTGTGGAGGATTTTCGACATACTTTCGGAGCGTGAGTGATCCATCGTGGCTTTTCTAGTCTACTTGATACAGCAGTTTCACGTCCTGAATATCTAGTATTGTTGCCACTATTTCACCACGGGCTGTCACACAGCTCGTGGCTGTGTGACAGCCCGTATGCCCGTATGCCCGACGTGCGTATTTTGTGTCTCCAATAATTTTCTGTTTGCAGTGCAGCGCGCTCGCGCTCAACGCACTCACACATGACACGCATAAGCAGCCATGTGTCTAAACCAAGAATATAGAAAACCAGGATGGAAGACTTCGCTTCGAAAGTATGTCGAAATTCATCCACAACATAGGTGTGTCCTATATGTCCCTCCACTAATAGTTAAGCATAGGGAGTCTTCCATCCTGGTTTTTTAAATTCTTGGTCTATACATCAGCATATTGAAATGGACCTCTTGTCAGGCACTTTGAAGGCTGACTATCAGTTCATTTCTATATGTCGATGGGTCTACAATGTATCTATACATGGATCAGCTGACTGCATTAAGCTGCAAAGACCGCCATTTGCGGCTTATTTTGCGGCTTAGATTGGCAGCGCCTTCAGAGTATCGTCTAGTTTATGTGTATCGTGATTCCTAAGGTCGAGATATCGAGTTGCAGAGGCCTGCTTGTACCCAATGATCGAGGGACCGCAAGGGTTATAAAACGACTTCATAGAATCCTCATCTGAATTTCGTTTCTTTATAAAGGTGCATTTTCATGGGAGCATCAAGTGTCGAACGTCAGAGTTCAACAATGTTGAACTTGTTCACGTTAACGCCAAAAGTCAGTGGTGGAGGCCGAATATAATGCAAAATGTAGTCACACGACCCTTTTTGACGCTGACGTTTGACGCTCCCATGAAATAAGGGTTAAGAGTTTTAGGAGGTCATTCTATGAAACAGCTTTATAAGGATCTAATAAAGTTTTTATAAGGTTCAAGGTTTCACAGCATGAATGTCAGCAGAACGATGAAGAATGTTAGTACTCGTTCTGCTGTTCGGTCCTTAGACCCACGAATATGAAAGAATGTATGAATGATAGTATATGCGAATTAGCATTAAGTCCTCGTTTCTTTTTCTGTTTTCCTCCAGTTTATTTTTGTAAGGAATTTGCGAAAATATAAAAACACGAAAGGCACCCGGGTTTTGGCCTATTGTATGGGTCTTTTTCCCCGAATCGCCAATCAATAAAACATAAAAATTCCATTATAAATAAAAGCCTCATGAACTTATGCGAGAACATTGTAATTAAAATAAAATGAAAGTATGCATACGAGTGGAGAATATAATCCCGTTGTGCGAAAGTAAGAGTGCACGAATATGCTTTGTTTGTTCAACATTTGTATCTGTACATAAAAATGTTTATCTGAATAAACACCTTAAAAATATTAAATCTAAATCTATAAGGTTCAAGGTTACAAGAGATCTCTGGGATACTGAAATTCAGAGTTTCATCAAAAATTGTTAAGAAATTATTCAAATCCGACGTTTGAAATCCAATTTCAATTCAAAACTTTCGATTCCAGAATTAAACATTAATGTTTTAATTTTTCCAGATTATGAATTTTATGTTTACACCTAATTCTATGTTCACACATTGATAAAATGTGGATGTTTTTCAATTTCAAGTATTTTAATTCCAAACAAAGAATTTTTATATTTCAAAAACTACCATACATTCGGTTAGTGAGATTTTCCATATTTCAAGTTCCTATTCATAATTTATGTTTAAATTCAATTTATTAAACATCTATTTCAAAATTTTTTATTTCTTATTTACACTGTCAAAGGCCCAAGGATGGAACTCCGTTCTCCTTGCGTGCTCCTAGCGTCTTTTTTCGTTCCATGCTGTTTTCTCAGCAATTGTGACAAAAATTTCATAAATTTTTCCCGGAAATGGTTTTTGGGGTGTTGTGTTAAGAAACCAATTTTGATTATAACAATTTAAGAATAATTTAACTTTTCAAGTCACAATGTACATGTAGGAATACAATCATCAACTACATAATAACGAAGAAATATACTTTTTTTATTACATATAATCTAAAACAAGACACTTCAGCGTGAAATTTAGGAGAATTTATCAAAGGACGGAAAAAGGACGGAGTTGGAACGCAAGGAGAACGGAGTTCGATGGTTTTTGCGTTCCTCCTGCGTCCCCAAGCCTTCGCCGGGTTAAGGAATAAAAAATTTATAAATATTGAATTTTTCAAATTTTTCGATTCAAAAAATCTCATTAGGAGTCTGAATATATAGTTTGATTATGTACAGTAAGTATATATTAAAATAATGCACTTTGATAGGTGTTCCCTTGGGCCGCAAAAACAATCTTTAGTTTTTTTTCTCATATGTCTTCCGCTGACGCCACCAGTGCCAGGACATTTATTTTTTCCAAATTCAAGCATCCTGCCTCCTTTTTTCAAAACTTCTAGAAAAAGGTACATGTTCTTATAAATAATTTTGAGATTTTTTTAATGATACTATAAGATAATTCATTCTATACATTGTGTTGAAATATAAATCTCCAAACGAATAAAGTGCAATCAATTATTTTTATACAAAAAAAAAAAAAATAACCTCTAATCATTCGATAACCATTAAAAAAAATTGTAATCTTCAAGTCGCAGTTGAAAATGTAAACACATTTGGAATGTACGAAGCAAATGTAATGTAAATCACAAACCTCGACAAGCTCGATTAATAACGTTGTCTCCGAAAATTTCAAAGGACGAAGAATTTCTCATTTTTTTTGACACTTCCCAAAAATAAAAAGGAAATTTGACGTTAGGCTTGTGAAACAAGCAAGAATCACTATTATATGGTTATTTGATCTTGTTGAAACCTAGAAAATTTACAGAACTTTAAAGAAATGTTTTTGTCAATGAATCAGATGAAATTTTATTACCTAAAGCAATTTCGGAGTTCAATATACCAAATTTTTTAATGTCAAACTGTAAAATTCTTAACCAGTCAGCCTGAAAGCTTTCAAAAAAGCTGCAAATATTTCCGAACGGATTTAGGAAGCTTTCTCTTATAATATTTTTATTGAAATATGTATGAAAGCTACATTCAAGTTTTCTTTATAGGAGAGCATGGGGCAAAACGGGGTGAAAGGGCATAACGGGGTGAAATTCATATTTCTCCTACAATGTTGTGTCATCTGTCCAAATTCACATGCACATAGTTGTACATCATATCCGACATTTGGCAAGTGAATCCGGCATAACAGTTGCATCAGCATATTTTTTATTATATGTGTGCTGTGAACTACAATTTTCGAGGTTTTTAAGTGCAAGTTAGTAATATTCATCAATGTTTTATAAAAATCAGGTTCGATCCAAGTTATGATATGTTGTTTCATGTTTACGTTGCATACTTGCGTTTTTCATTCCACGCGTTAGTTAATTTTTGGCGAGTGTAAATGAAAAAAATGTTTCCGGAGGCATAACGGGAGGGGCAAAACGGGCCGCTATTTACTGTAGTAAGCAAATTCCAAATGCAATTGGCGATGAAAGCTGTTCTTCATTCATATGTTTTGAAAAGTCAATATATTTATTTTTTGGCTTACTTATCACAAATCTAAAGACTCAAACTCAAAAACAAAGTCGAAAGAGATCCAAAAATGCTTAAAGGTTTTGTTCTAGAAATTTTTATAAAACGTCTTTTTATACATTGTTTAATAATCAAAATACCTTCCAACAACAACTGACTGTGTTACTTATGGATAATAAATACCACTCATGCAGTTATCAATAATGAAAAAATTTTTTTAACAAAGAAAACCAGGTACCTCGTTATGCCCCATGCTTGGGGCATAACAGGGTAAAAATTTTGTTTTCTTAAATCGTCAAAAAACATGATTCACTCACATAATTTTTGAAATATGAAAGTTGTTTTTATTACAATATGATTTACTTTAAATTCATGAAATGAAAACTGCACAGTATTCACATTTTTTATATGCGAAAAAAATTGAAATATAAAAATTCCCCCATTATGCCCCATGCTCCCCTATATATTTCACAGATGTTATTTTTGACAAATCTCTGCAATATTATTATTTTATCTGAAACATTTTAATAAAAAAATTTATGAAACGTTTTTGGAAGTATTGTGTGTGAAAAGTTCCAAAAACGTTCATTAAAAAGGTTTTTCTAACCTTTTTTGGAAAATATTTCTTAAAATGTTTCTAATGAAATATTTTTGATTTCTTTCTTTTGCAACGTTCCATTTGAAATCTGTCTATTACGTTTCTAAAATTATCGATAAAGTGTTTCTGAAAATTTTTTTTTTAAGATTCCTCTGATGTTTTATCTAGAATGTTTCACAGATCTATCTAATGTAAATGTTTTTAGAATTATTAGTATAGAACTTTTGCTTGAAATATTTCAGAATCATTTTTGGAAGATATAGTGCGAAGTCAGTGGGTGCAAACTCAATGCTATTTTTCGTGGGGAAAGATTTGGGTCTGCGAGAAAGAGAAAGGACGATCTGAAAAGTGAGGGCGATCTTCGCACTCACTTGTTCTCATTCCACATCGTCTTTTCTCTTTCCCATAGACTCAACCACGATTCCCAATCCAAGTTAGAGCCCACTGTGCGAAGTGTTTCAAAAAATGTGTTAATAAATAGTGCATTGTTTACCGCTGCGCATTATTGCTGTTCCGAGGACAAGGACGATAATTTTTCGTCCGAGGCGTTAGACGAGGACAGGAAAATATCGTCCTTGTCCGAGGATGGCAAATGCGCCAAGGTTAACATAAGATTTTGTACGTCAACGGATTGAAACGTGAGTTTGAGCGAAACGAAAACGAGCATTTTCGACCTGGAGACGCACAAAAAATTTCCTTTACTTCCTGTGAAAATGAATAATCATGACCACCCAACATCCCATGCCCCAGTAAACATTCGTGAAGTCATGTGATATCATGACGTGATGTCACGTCGTGACATATCTTTGCTGGCGCAGGGAGTTGATTGGTAAAAATTTAAATCACACTGTAAAAAATCTTGTCCCAGTAACCGAATAAGCCTAGACTAGTATTGGCGGCTCATGCTTCGGAATGCCACCACGCGACGCTGGCGGGAACAGTCGAGCAATAGACTCCGTAAGCTGTTCCCGCGACCAGCGTTCCTAGGCTTCCCTAAGCCTTGAAAGTTGGGCGCTCCGAGATCTTAGCAGAAGCCTTCAATGACATGACTATGGAGAGTTTCTCTCAGATCATTCACAGGCCAGTCCAGCTAATGTTTTCGGCGCTTTTGTCTAAATTATTTTATTGCAATTCTTACGCATTTTGCCGGTCACAAAATGCATACTTATCAGGGGCGTAGGCCAAAAAAATTTTCGAGGGGGGTTTTTCGGAAAAAAATGTATTTCTGCCGACATTGAATAATTTTCAATATTTGACATCATAGTTAGAGTAGAGTTATTTTTAAATTATTTATATTTCAGAATGGAAAATTTTAACAACTTTTAAAGTCAAGAGTCGCACATTTTCATGTTCGTTAATAAAAGAATTTGATTTTTGTGATCATTAACTAGTTACTGAGGTTTTAATTTTTGTACTTACACTTTTGGTTTTTCTTGTCGACTTGGAGGATTTTCTATAATTATTGTGGATTTTTTTAGTGCTTTCTAAAATTCGATGCCTAAGGATTGAAATCTAAAAAAAAATTAAAATATTCTTGTAGATTTTGGAGGAAATTATCACCTCGCGGATTTCAAGTACTGCACAAGCTTGTACAATTTTTTTATAGTATGTCATTTATGAAATTTTGTGTATTCTTTAGTATTTTTGTTAGTTTCTATGGTTTCTATGGGTAGCTCGATAGATTTTTAAAAACTGATGCTATACAACCGAAAATTTCAACGATTTTAAATATTTAAATCGATTAATCATAAGACAGTATCTTTTATATAGATTTTGAATAATTTTTTGGTATGTCTACGATTAAAAGCATGTTCAATTATGAAAATTGCAGAAATCGAATATTATGTATTTCTCTGGTTGTTTATAATGGTTTTCAGAATTAATTTATTATTGAATTATGTACTGAACTAATTCTCATTTTTTCTAGGAGTTGATGTTTCAAAAATTGTAATACCATCAGTAAATGTAGAGTTCGACACTATAATACTAAAATTTTCAGTATGTAACGCATTTGTCTAAATTTTCAAAAGTACTATTTATTGTGGAATTTTATCACATATTCGAAGTATTTTTTTCAGAGTTTATATGATTCGAAAGATTCTTGAAAACTTGTACTTTGCGTTTTATAGAGATTTCTAAAACTGGGGACCTGAAAATCAAAGTTTGAAAAGTTTTTAGCATCTTTGTAAATTTGATATTTTTTCGATTGTTCACTGGATTGTAACAATTTTTTATATTTGTAGCTGTAACGGTATCCTACTGTTTGATTGTTTCACTGTTTTTTTGAATTGTAACGAGCGAACTCTTCCAGAGAAACCAACGCCGCAATTCCCAATCTCTTAAAGAAATCACTCGTCCAGACCAGGACCGACACAGGAGACTGCCCTGTGCAACCCTGAAGTTTGGGGGTCTGAAAATCGTTTTGAGGATAGGGAAAATAGTAACAAGACAGGTCTCGTCAATTAAAGTGCCCTTTAGGCATTATTTGTTCGAGATATTAAAAATACATAGATTCGTTGTGCAATGTAAGTCACAAATGGTTTCGCGATTGGTTCTGGCAATTATATTTCCATTGGGGGTAGTGCTGGCGGCGGTGGCATTAATTCTACGCTAATCCTAACTAATTCTTCCTCTTGTAATTTAGAAAAAATTTCATCACAAAACCTTACATTAGCGTCAAAATCTTTCTTTAAATTTTCCTCCCAATCGCCTGACCCCTTATCCTGGCTAAGATCAATCTGAGGTCTGCTTTTCTTTTTATGTGGCGGGTCCCTAACGTATCTTGTCCTGAGGCCGCATCCTCCACACGTGACGTTTATGTAGTGATCGGGGAGTTAAAGAGAAAAACCGAAAATCCTACTGGCCTCTCTCGCGGTTCTCACATTGAGTTCCTCAAGGGTTAAAGGTTGTCCGGGTGCAAGTTTGCCCAGAATTCTAAGTTGGACTCAGAGACCCAATTCGTTCCGCCTTCTGAAGACGAACTCCTGTGCAGTGGGTCTTATACCCTTTTTCCTGGCACGGTCTCTAATTATTCCTTGCAACTCTCCTACAGTAGTCACTATAATTTTAGCATATTTCAATCTAAAGTCTCCAAATAATAATGAAAGAGTAAGGTATGGGTTCCATTATCTCAATATCAGGTAGATTCCCTGTTACTCCATGATTGTCTAGGATGGGCTGCCTTGGAACTGAATCAGGATAGGGACTATATCCCTATCACCCAACTTTCGACTATGGAGACAGTGAAATCGACAAGTAGTGCAAATAATTAGAATCGCAAATCGAAACGTAGCTAACTTATTCAGTTTTTCTAAGCCTGCTTTATCCAATCTGCTCGTGCACTAGGAAAAGTTTCCCTGCCAGCGTGATTTGATAAGAGGCAGGAGCAAAGGCCGTCGTTAGGTCAGGCAAGAGGCTCCGTGGAGATCTTCTGCGTAGGCAACTTAGCTGAGGACTACTGGAAGGCAGAGGACTAAAAAAGTCAGAGGCCGACCAAGAGCTATCTGGCTATTCTGCTATAGAGGCAGAAGAAGACTCCGAAGTTACCTCGAGTTACTGGGGTTTATATACCCGAAAAATGTCGATGTGGAAAAAGAAAAAGAATAGGAGGGGAGTGTTATCCAAATTATTGGAAGAGTCATCTATCATCAAATAGTCTTTTCGTAGTCCGGAGTTCAAAAAAATAGCGTAGTTATAGAGTCGTTAGATGTATACGAATTATCCAGGCTAAATTAACGTTATCGGCGAAATAAGAATTATATTCAACTTCATTCTTTAATTTCTTTCTTATATTTCAACTGAATTCATTTTCAAAAATCCGGTATCGTTAAAAGCTAAATCGTAGTTTCATTGTAAGAGATTATCAGCCGTATTTCATAATGTTCTCTTCTATCATAAAAGGAAATTATCTATTGGGGTTTCCGTTTCATAAATGTTCTTATTTTCAAGTAAAAATCGTGTTCATTAGTTATCGTTATTTTATTGAAGTGTTCAATTTTATTTCTAAAAATAGCTGTGTAATAATAGTCAAGGAAAGAGATATAATTATAAAACCTTTTGAAATTGTATGCTTTTATCACTGATAAGGCGCGTCATTATTCCTTTCTTCAAAACTGAATCGTTGTTCAACTTTTATATTTTCGGGTTTTCTTTCCAGTAAACAAAGGACGAGCGGGCAATGACCTCGCTCGTCACATAAATATATATCACTTACGTTTTTTGCATTTTTTGTAACTTGTATTTTTATAATTCATCGGTGCAACTATTTTTATTTTTATTCAAAATATTAATTGATTTCATCAGGATTTAAGAGTTTTTTCATCACTCTAACCTCAAAACTGACATTTTGAAGTGACTTTTCGGTCATCGTGATGAAAAATATGGTTCGCACTCGTGAGCTATCGCCAATTTTGACTCAGCTGAGTATATTCCTCGACTTCGTCTCGGGAAATATCCCTCGGCTTCGCCAAAATCAGCGATAGCCCCCGAGTACGAAATATACTATTGAACCTCCTACGCCCTCCTATGCCTACTTACCTGACATTTAGGTAAGTAGGCATGAAATAGATATTGGTTTGCGAAAAATACAGTGTATCCCCAAGTCTGCGGTAGAAAAAAAAATCATGAATTCCTCACGAAATTCTAAGACATTTTGTCCTTTGCGATATTTCTAAATTCGCAAAATTATCGGAGATTTAGGTGGTGTTATTATCACGTGCAATATCCAATCAGCGCTCGACTTTAAGCACGTGAACAAAAGTTGCTTTTCTAGCGGTACTCGACCCATCTCTAAACGACTTGTCAATCATGGGTGTTGAAAAAGAGAACACAATGAAACGGAAAACGAGAAATGCTGATAAGCATGAAAATTTCGATTACAAAATTCTCGACACCAACATTAGAAACCTAACATTATTCATGATTCAGATGCTTTAAATTTTCAATCGAAGCAAATTCCTTTTTCTGACGATCATTTAATTTCCGAACGGAAAACTTGTATATCGAATGAGTGAATTTTTTCATACCGAATCTTTAATTTAAACGATTCAAAATTTTCGATGTGTCGAAATTCAAAGTTCTGTTTATAAATGGAACAATGATATATATTTTATTTTGGAAATATCAGTGTCAGCAGCTTTTGAGTATTTAGCACACTTACAGGTTTCTCTCACTACAATTATGTACAGGTTTGATTTTCAGTCAATATCTAAAGTGAGAATAGGTAATTTTTATTCAAATTTTAAGTTCAAATAATTAGGTTTGGAATTTTTAAGAGACATGTGAAATACGAAATTAAACAGTGTAACCAGTTCTAATATTTATTGAAGGACTCTTTCTCCACTTATATATATATATATATATATATATATATATATATATATATATATATATATATATATATATATATATATATATATATATACAAAATTATGAAAACTTAGCAAATCATGTTATTTACAACCTTATCAAATTTATTCATTCAGTTTTATAAAATTAGTACCGATTTTTCGCACGCTATCAATTGTTTAACTGCATTAAAGCCCTTGTAGCAGAATATTTAGCAATCGTCGTCGTCTGAAAACAAGCAAAAATTATGTTCCCTCGATTCTGTTACAATTCGAATTTCGATTATAAACCTTCTCTTACATTCGTAGGCGTCGATTAGTTTTTCATTCGCATCTTCCTCCTTGGTTTTATTTCTGCTGTAAAATTAAAATTATGCCTTTATTGAAAATTATACCTCTGGATGTGAAGAATTTATTTTTTTTGGTCTGCGTTTCATTTTCCAAAGGTTCGCTCTTTCTTTTTCTTGTTTTCGGGACATACTTATCATTTTTCCCTTTTTCCACGCCTACAAAAAAAATATCGAGAATGAAAAAGTGTCAATATTAATGTGTCCATCATAGTTGCGTACAGATTTTCAGAATTTTTATTTTTATTTTCCAGACACAAGAGTTATATGTTGGCATCATATTTATTCATAAATTTTTTATTTGTTAGTCATTAGTTAACTAGCTCTCAATTCGTGATCTTACTTTTGAGATTCGAAATCTTTTTCCTAATTGATTTCCTTGCATCTCTTGAGTATTCTTTGATGCTCTTAAGTGGCATGTTTGTTTCGGATTTCAGGATATGAAATACCGTTTCTGCAAAAAATAAGTCATCTTATTTCATGTAACCAGATTTACGCTTACACAATTATACAGGGTGTTTCTGAAAAGGTCGAACTACTGAAAACCATAGATTCCTCATGAAATTATAAGACGATTTTCTGCCATTTTTCCCTAAACTTAAAATAAAAAAAGATATAAAAATCATAAGTTCAACCAATCAACAAGCTCCTGTGAGGAGTCGAGATAGAAATGACGGACCAAAATTAATACTCAATTTTTTCCATATTTTTCGTGATTGAAAAGTCCTTTGCCACTTTTCACAAAATTCAAAATCAATAAAGATTTAATTCGGTCACAAGTTTTAATTAATCAGATTTTTAAGATTTTATGCTTGAATATCTTTTTTGATTTTAAGTTTTGTGAAAAGTGGTAAGAGAGTTTTCGATTGAAAAAAATATTGAGAAAATTGAGAATTTATTTTAGTCCGTGATTTCAATCTTCACTCCTCGCACGAGCGCGTTGATTAGTTACACTTATAATTTTTATATCTTATTTGATTTTGATTTAGGTGAAAAATAGCAAAGGGAAAATCGTCTTGTATTTTCATGAGGAATCTATGGTTTTCGGTGGTTCAACCTTTTCTGAAACACCCTCCATATTCAAACTTTTCTTGTATTAGATTAAATAACTAAAATAATTTTGTAGACCCTGCCAGTGAAAAACATAATAGCGAAATTTGTATGTTATAAATATTATGTTTTCATATAATGAATCTAAAATTAAATATTTCTTATGTTTATACCTTCGATAGCGTGAATTTTTGTTATATCAAGCGCCCCCTCAGGTTTTTTTTCTCCGACTTTCGACTTTTGCCAATTCGATTGCCTCCCAGTTATGGTGTGCGTTTTCAGCGCGTCCAATCCAAATAATGCAATCGCAAAGTTGATAGCGAGTTCTCCCGGAGAAGACGCTTGGTCTTTGGCCAGTTCGTACGTTTCTCGACTCATCCACCAATTTGAGCCTACGTACACCTGAAATATTCTTTATATTAATTACACACACGCACGCACGCACGCACAATCACACGATTTGTAAGGGTATAATAACAGAGAACGTGGAAACCTTATTTAAGTGGAATTATTCACTTCTTTCGTCCCTTGTCGTAAAAGATTTACTTTGTGAATAATTTATACTCATACACGAAAAATTTTTATTTTGATGATACACGGGAAAATTATTATCGCACATATTACAATGTTTCCATCGTATCGACCGACCATCTTGGAATTATGGCAATAATTACCATGGTCGACCATTGTCGTTTGTTGTAACTATTGCTAGAATTCCAAGATGGTCCGTCGATACAATGGCAACATTGTAATATTTGCGATGATACGTACACTATTGCCTTTTTTCGTTCTTGGAGACACATCCTCTCCTGTCATCTCCTTGTAAGTTGAGCAATGGCGTTCGGAAGAAGGGAGACAGATGGACTTTTTATAATTGTCCACCTGTTTCTTTAACTCATCATTTTCCAATCTCAACTGCTCCGTCTTAGATCTCTCAAGTTCCAATTCTTTTTTGGTATTGAGAAGAGCGAACTTGAGAGAGCTCATTTCAGTCAGGGGGATCAGATGAAAATCGTCGACTTTTGATTCATCGTTCGATTTCTTTGATGAATCGTTTTGTATATTTAACTGTTAAAAAAGGCCATTTATGGCTAGTAATTGAAAAATTTTCATTAAAAATATTTTATTCTATATTCAATAGTATCTCGTTACTACATTTTCTCCGGTAAGCTTCTTAGCATCAAACACGCAATTTTTGTCTTTCAGTGTATCGAATTCATACTTTTATGATTTCAAATAACTATTTTCGGAGAAGTAAGTGAGGATTTTTTCTTATTACAAAGGCAGTAAAAAGTAAGAGGTACTATACGTCTACTCGAAAACGGTAAATACATATGGGAAAAGTAGACTCAGTACATATACTTCGCCATTCTTTTATTTCTTACCTCGTCTGTGAGACTCTCTTTTATCAACGGAGGGGACGAACATACTTCAAAACTTTTTTTTTCGCCCATCGCTCTTTTTTTTGGTGAATTCAACAACTCATCAATTTTTGAATCGAATGTATCATTTTCAACAGAAATCAACGGTTGTTTCTGACAAGGTTCATTTTTGATCTATTTTAAAAACAAACAAAGATCAAGAAAACAATTATTCGAGCACAGTTATTACTCTAGAAAATCATGGGAAAATCTAAAATCGATCACAGTTTCAATATAAAAAATTCTACACTCGATCTCCACTCTTACGAACATCAGTTATGAGACTCGATAGTAATCAGCGCTCGAACCTCTAAACTCACGAGCACAATTTTCTTCTTCTACCCCCCTCTCCTTCTTAGGCTCAACATAACGCGCGGGAACCAAAGTTGCCATGCGTACCTACATATACGTGGCAGCACTAAAAGTGGATACTCCCCCCATGCTCGTGACTTTGGAGTTTTTGACTCTCGAGCTCCTCGTTACATTGGAGATCGAGTGTATTTATTTGCTGTGAGAGTTTTTTCTATGCCACCGTCTAAATCTTGCTATCATCCAAATTTTTTTGGAATAAAATTCAGTATTATACAGTAATGAGCAGCTCTGTGAGTTGAAAATAACTTTAACAGTTGATTGACTGTTATTTGTTAGAGAAATTTTGCTAAATAAAAAAACAACCATGTCATTGCAAAATTATTATGGCCATGGATAATGATAGAATTTGAAGAAGAATAAAAAATTCATGGGATTTTCAAACTATTTCGTATAAACTTTGCAGAAATTTTTACTTTGCTAGCCTAACGTGGAAAAGTTTTGGGAGTCAACATTATTAACATGCTAAAAAAACATTAGAATTTTTCATTCCCTACCTTCTGTACCAAGTTCTCATTAATTGACGGTGGTTGCGCACATTCGAG
The DNA here is from genome assembly GCA_028476575.1 of Platygaster robiniae. Classification (NCBI taxonomy): domain Eukaryota; kingdom Metazoa; phylum Arthropoda; class Insecta; order Hymenoptera; family Platygastridae; genus Platygaster; species Platygaster robiniae. The sequence continues at coordinate 12,519,622 of CM052025.1, forward strand.
TGGAATTTTCATTTTGTCCGCGCATCTTTTTTTTCGCAAATTGCACAACTTGTCATTAATTATTGACGCCATTTTTTTATCATCAACAGAAACCAACGATTGTTTCTGAAAAAGAGTTTTGTTTTAACACATGCGAGAAAAATACTCAAGGGTTATGCGCATAATACGTTACGTGATTTTTGACCTTTCCCCCCCCCCCTCCATGTAACATTTTGTTACAAACTCCTGACCTTGTATCTTTTTTAGAACGTCACGTCACACTTGAAAAATTGTTTTAAATATTTATTATTTATCATTTCAATAATTTATTGAGCAGATATATTATTTATCATTATTTTTGTTATTCAATACAATATTTCACATTCGGAGAAATGCTGCATAATCTACGCAAATTGTTAAAGGCGATTTTAACCTACCCATATCTATTGGTGCTACACCAATATTTATGAAGAAAGCCTCTATTTATATAGGTGTTTACCCCATAAATTTTGATACATCACCAAATTTACAGGTTCAGCACCCATAAATGACACGCTCAAAACTTAAATGCAATGAATAAGGGAGGAAATATGGAGATTAATATGAGTCTGTCTCTCTTTTTTGCTTTTTTGCTCTGAGCGTTTAAAATATGCGTAAGCGAAAATCGCTCACTGTATATGGGTGCATTATACGTGCATTTCTCTCAGTATAGGATAGCTCGAACTGTGTCTAAAAATCTGTAGTTCGTTAACAGTACCGCGACTTGAATAAAATATTTCACTTGTTACATAATCGATGATCCAAAAATAAAATAACAATTTAATCTAAAACATTTCCGGTCTTACGGTACTATACACAATTCGTACGACGTCGAATAATTAAAAACATGAAGAGCATAAAGGGTTGTTCACATATTACGTAACGTACTGGGGGGGGGAGTCAGCCCGAGGGTGCCGTCCGAGTTGCGCCTATGCCTACCTGCTCGAAAAAATTGTACTTGATCCATCTTCCGAGTTGCGCCCAAGTTGTACTTGGGTATCAATGTGATTAGTTTTGAAAAACATAGGTGCTCCTAGAAAGTTGCAGATATTTAGAAACTTATAATTAAATAATTAGAACAAACTTTTTTCGGGTAAGGTGCGGCTCTTTAGAAACTTATAATTGATCAATTACAACATAAAAAACTTGTAAACTCTTGTTCAGGAAAAATCTTATGTAAATTTTCTAACTTTTGTATGGTTTCATACAAGAGGCGAAAAATTTCTGAGTTAGGGCTAGCACCTGACTACAAAGATAAAAATTCAGAATTTTTGACAATCAATATGAAATGTGCAAATTAATTCTTACGTAATGATGAACGCAGTTGCTTCCAAAGAAATACTTGTTAAAAAAAAACCGAGAGTGCAAATTTCCTGTTTAAACAATTGAGCAATTTCGTAAAACGAAATTGAAAAACTTGCATTTGTTAAATGTATGGCTTTGAAATACAATACATTCTACAGTTTTTTAAAAATAGATACTTTTCCTCTTCTCATTTGACCTTATCATCAACCTCCTTGAGCGCAATTCGGATAGAAAAAAAGGTTCCATCTTAGGATGGGCGCAACTCGGAATTTTTTGAGGATAATTATAGCGATCTGGGCGCAACTCGGTTACTCGGTTACGAGTCTCGGTAGCAACCAACCCGAGTGTCAGCTTTTATGGGGAAATGCGTTACGAGGGGATAGGGAGGGATCTAAAATCTTTAAAAAACGCGTAACGAAATTATATTAGGTCGCCAATTGAAAATACTATTTGAGGCCATTAGAAGACAAGACTCAAATGGCTAATCATTTTTAGTATGCTTAAGTTGTCCAAAACCTAACTATACGTATTTTTTTCTTACATGCTCCACACTGGTTTTTATGGTAATTTCAAGCCCTCAAAATATGGTTCATAAATATCTGTTCGCGCCTATCTCTCAGACTAAAATTGATACATTCTTGAAAGAATTCTTTTTAAAACGATGTATTTCGGTGAGAAGCTGAAAACTAAATTTTACCAAAACCTTTCACCGCTACTTAGGGGTGAACCAACCCTCCATTTATTTGGTTTTATACTTCAGAAGTTGAGAATTGGAATTAAAACTTTTGGAAAAATATATGTAATACCTTTTTAAAGAACAAAACTGGATGATACTGACCATCAACTGAAAAAAGGAAGTTTTTTCGAAACTTATTCTATTTTATCACGTATGCAATGCGAAAGTTAACCCTTTCTCTACTCAAAGCATACTTCGTCACAAATCACTACACCCCTCCCCTTGGTTGTGTAACGTATTTTGCGCATAACACCTTATGTCAAAGAAGCAATTTTTAAAACAACCGAGCTATTTTTATATAAAGTTGTCTGAAAATCAGTTACTCATCAAGGTATTCATAGAAAAAATGTGTATGCCGTATCTCAAATATATACCCGTATATTCCTATTATTCTCCTCATCTTCCGTAGCAGCGCTACTTGATGGAATCTCTATATTCCGTAAAGGAATTCCAGGGCATCGCTGGGATTTCAAGGTTTCTCTTATATCCGCCGAACGACCTTCAAAGAATAAAGTTATAAGAGATTTATTGCTTCGATAGTTTACTTAGTTCTCTTCCTACATTTCGAAACAAATGTTACTATTCATATTCTACCCGCTACAATAGTACATTTGGTCCTCATGACTTTCTCAATACTTGCATAAACGAGTCTCACGTTATATTACGGTATGACTTGTTGAAAATCTTAATATCCATACGTTGTTGGTATACGAAAATTATCAACTTAAGGAGAGAATACCAATCAGATGTAGGAAACGGTCACTTGATTTTCGGCGAGGGTAGGAAAAAAACTATCAATGATAAAAAACCAAATTTCGTACGTAGGTTGCATGTTGTACTTCTAAAAATACAAAAAAGTTTGATTGCATAATCTTCATTTGCTGTTGTTGGAAGTGTGCACAAAAAAATCTGCAAATTCACGGTGTGACAGATAGCACCTCAGGAAAATTTTCAAGAATAAAAAAAGGATTACGAATAAGTTTCCTAATTTACTTGCCCTTGACGTTTTCCATTTTGTGAAAAGAATTTTCATTTCCTCACAAATGAAAAAAATCGACTAAACATTTTTTCACTTAGCTTTGCGAATTTTTTTGCAAAAACAACACTGTTTTTGCGAAAAAATCGTTCATTAAGAGCAAGCAAAGCGTATACTCTTGTAACCAGCAAAAAAATCATGAAAATCGGTACAGGCTTTTTTCACAACTTGTCACGCCGTTTTAAAAATAGACTTGTGTGCACGCTTCTTGCAACCAGCTAAATGCACATTTTTTAATAAATTTAATATACAACATACAACCTACGTACAAAATTTAGTTTTTTTATCATTGATAGTGATTTTCCTATCCACACCGAAAATGAGGTGACCGTTTCCTGAATCTAATTGGTATTCCCCCTTCAAAAGCACTCATTTTACAAAAGTGATTGCAAATCTCACATTTAGCGTGTTTTGCAAGCTTTGTAAAAAAGTTCCTTCTGTTGTGGGATATACGTTAATAAATCTAAAATTTGTAGCAAACCTTTTTCAACTACGATTTGGCCGGTAACTTCTTTTCCATTCTAATCAAATTTGAAAACGGCGCCTTTTTTAAGTTCTCTTTTTTTCTTATTGTGAAGCTGGCGTTCTTTGACTACAAACGTCTTCCCCTTCAACTCTTTCAAACCTCTCATTCCAACAAAATATTCGATCTCTTTTTTCTAAAACGAAATCAAAAGGTGTTCTTAAGTAACTATCAAAAGTTGACGTTATATAAAAGAATACTTTTCTATAATTAGCCTTTAATGAACCGTTATTATATCGTGAGAGAAAAAAATTATCACTCCTTTAGTTTTCGTTCATGCGATGTTCCACTAAGTTGATATGAACATAGAGGATCAAAAATGAAAAAAAAATTAGTATTTCTTTGCACTGATCGCTTGATAGTAATAAAGAAAGAAACTCATAATTTGATTAGTTTTTAGTTAAGTTGATATGAACTACAAAGACTGAAATGAAACAAATAAGTATTTATTTTCCATTTATTGCTTGACCGATGCTATAAATCAACCATTAATTATAAATCATAAAAACGCCAAATATACCGTCATGAATTTTTGTAATCGATTCTGTTTTTAAACATCTGATGTTTCGCTAAATTGATATAAACTTTGTTAAACTGAAATTTTTGAATTGAGATTTGTTCTCTATTTCACGCTGAATCAACGTGAAAAATTCACCATGATTTATTAGAATTAAAGTATGTTATATGTAGGAAAATTTTTTCAACAAAAAAAGTGTTCAACGTACTTACAATTACATATATCGTAATAATAACGATTATTTTACGGTCGATTTTTTTCCACAGGTTTATCTTTATCACATAGTCATTAATTACATTAAAAATATTTCATTAGCTAATATGATATCCAATTCGCGAATATTCGCCAAAATTGGAGAAGTGCATTCACAGTACCTCCGTTATTTTTCCTCACGAATAATTAACTTTAATTTATTTTTTCTTACGAATAATTCACGGTCAATTTTTGGCATCGTTTGAGCTTGAAATTAAAGTTATTCATCAAATAAAAATGCTCTGATGATCTAAAATGATTGTTAATTCGCAATACATCACAAAAATACAAAACTGTAAATAATAATAGAAGGCGACGTTCCAACGACGTTTTCCATGACACCTTGAATAGAACTTATAACTCATCTTACCCTAAGGTATTTACAAATTATTGAGGTACGACATTAGTCATTATATTTTTTTTTTTATTAAAGATATGAATTTCAAGAACAAAAACATTTCAATATTTGCGAAACATAATTCATGAATCATGCAATACCAGCGTAATTTTACTTGATTTTAAAATCGTCCGAAATCGTGCGGTTCTTGGATCTGAAACCGAGGCATCTACTTCATCATGCGTACAACATATCTATGAAATTCCCGAGACGATAAATTTTCCATCTTCTAACCGAAAACATGCAACTAAAGCAACTGAACCAATTTTTCTCTCAAATAAATGTATTCATTATTTCTCTGGAACTGAAAAATTTTGAGTACATGACGGGTACTAAAAGCCATTAAGACGCATTACAAAACTCAGTTGGACGTGCACGTGCATGCCTTCTTAAATTCTGCATTACTTACTTTCTAGAATAAATTCGAATAAAAAAAATATATAGAATGTATTTTACATTTTTGTGGGCAAGGTGGTCAAATAGTATACTTCGCACCAAGGGAGAAATTAATTTTCGCCAATGGTATGAACGATATTTTTCGTTTAAGCGAACAAAAAGGCCTTTCTTATCCGCTGAGATTCAAAACGAATGTAACAGTCTTAAAAATTCTCCTAAAAAAAATTTTCATTAATTTTTGTAAATGTGCAGTGGCGGATCTAGGATTTAACGTTGAGGGGGGTCTAAAAGTATTGAAAAATTTACAGTCATGTTTTTTTGTGTGTGTAAATAGTAACTATTTTTACGTGGATAACATCATCATCAAAATAGATAAGACACATGTTTTTTTCTTTTTGTTTGAAATTTGGTTGTTCTGTCGCAGGCTATTTTTATATATCGGCTAAAAACTTTGTTTCCCTTAATTGCTGAATGCCAATTTTTTTTCTACTTTAATAAATCGTCTTAAAACATCTAATTGTGATAAGTTGGCCTTTTTTTCTGTTAAACATTTTACTTTGTTTATGTCGCGAAAAAAAATTAGCAAACCTTAATATCGCAGCATTGTCATTTTTTATCTATCTTTTTTCATACCAATTTAGTTGATTACGCAATATTTACTATACAATTCTTTAATAGGTGAAATTTGTTGTTTACGAACTATGATTGTTTTAAGTCGAAGTAATACCTTTCAATTATATTTTTGCAATTATGCTTTATTTTTTGAAAATCTAATTAACTCTCCAAAAATGGTTAATAGATATCGGTCGAAGATGAGAAGTAAGTACTTACTTTAGAATAAAAAATTGTAGAACCTAACATTTTTAATAAATATTATTATCTCAAAGAAAAATAACATTAAAATTTCTCTACCCAAATGTTTTCAATCAGCAAGAGTTTTTTATTTCTTTTTTTATGAAGATATTTCTATTCATTATAGCTGACGTATTTTATTTAATTTTTTATAATCTATGACTATACTTTGATCTGTAAAAATCAGTACACACTATGTGTACACGTATTGAATACTATGTATGAATTTCATACATTTTATACGGCAGCATAATATCGTTGAAGATAAATAACTCGGATTTCAGAAAATTTTGATCAAAAAGTAGAATTAAAGTGATTTGCTAGAGTGGAACTGGATTTACAGCTTTCGCAATGGGTAGGTACTTATAAAAAACAAAATTTAAAAAAAAATTTTTTTTTGCATAACTCACTTAGTATGAGAACTTTAAAGTCAAAAAGTTGTTCATTTTTTCAACGAAGAAATTTCGTAAATTTATTCAGTCTTCAGTTTCCCAAATTATCTTTTGTATTTTCAACTGAGTCACAATTCTCTAAATTTCGCTCATTCGAAATCCTAGTCAAAGATTTTTTCGGATCAGTATGTGCGAAAAACTTCGTCGCAAGCCGGGTTCGAATCCTGGCCATTGAAGAATTTTTTTTTACATATAAGTTTTATAAACTCTTTGACTGGAATATGGAGTAAATGGGATCTAAAATTTTCGATCTTTCGAATGTAAATCTTTCATGAAGATATCAACGAAAATCCTTAGTGACCAAACTGTTTTTAGTAAAATGATAAAATTTCAAGAAGAAAAGTCATGTAATAAGTGCATGAATGGCACTTTGGCACTAATTATAAGACTTTAGAAAACAATAGTTTCGAAACAGCAGCTTTTCGTTCAGAAATAAACAATAAAATAGGTTGTTAATTCACCAGAATTTTCATTAAAAAAAAGGATAAAACCAATGCTATGTTGAAATTTTCAGCTTCGAAATTTTTTTATCATTTTTTCATGATACCCCAAAAATTTTATAAATAATTGAGCTTTGAAATTTTGTTGAAAAATCTTTCATTAAAAAACTTGACATAAAAATCATCACGATTGAACTACTTTTAATAAAATTATGATATTACAAGACAATATTGCATAAAAAAAACTGTGTACCTTTTTACTTCGAAAAATCGCAGTTTCCGAATAACGATTTTTTTTTCGAAATAGCTGAAAGTGGTTCACTAAACAAACTTGCAAAATAAAGGAAAACCAACCGATGCAATATTAAAATTTTCAGGTCAATAATACTCTTATTTCCTTAAGGCCATGCGCGCGCTACAAGAATCCCGAAAAATTCTCGAATCGTAGTTCCAGGATTTCTTCGCTAATTTTCAAAATTTTTACAAATCGTTTTGCGTACTTACTAAACATTAGCTTACAATCGCCGCTGACTATTTTTTTTTGTGGAAAATCTCAAAAAATTTTTTTTTTCGTAGTTCCAAGATTTCTCAGTCAAATATACCCAGAAATACGTCTCCTTTTGTAAAATATATTGATTTTATCTAAAGACTCCCGCTGACTGTTCAAAATTGATTTTTGAAAAAAAAATTTTTTTTTCAAAAAAGCAGAAATCTTGAAATCTTGGAAACGTACTTATCGACAAAACTCAGTGAAAAAAAAATTTTCCTCCTGGGGTCAGATTTTTCAAATCCAATAACCGTGATGAATTAGTTCAATGACTGGCATTCCGGGAATTCTGGACCTAAGATAATGACTAATGACTACAACTTGCATTTTCTTATCTTGCAAAGCGTGCAACCAACTTTTATTCAATTAGTAGAATAATTTAGCGGAAATCAACTTTCCTGTATTTCGGCTAGCTTATTTCCATTCATGTACTTACAAACGTTTCCTCATCATGTTTATAAAAATATTTACTTGAATCCTGATCGATGAAACAGTGCAACTTACAAAAAAAAATCATAGGTTCATTTTGACGAATATACAGGGTGTCCCAAAGTCAACAATTTATATTTCAGGGATTTGTAGTTTGCAGAATTATAAGACGATTTTTCCTTTTCCATTTTTCACAAAATGAAAAAATAAAAGCTATTCAAAACTTGAAGGTTCAAACTTTCTCTCTCTTGACAAGTGGGACCCAAATGTAACTTGGAACCTTATAAAAACCTTATAAAAATTTTAGTTTTCTAACAAAATTTTTGATTTTTATAATGCAACCTTATCACATTTTTATAAGGATTCAAAATCCTTATATGGGTAAAAATCCTTATAAATTTTCCATGTCCTTATAAAATTTGTATAAAGTCATTTCATAAAACGTTTTATAACGATTATTTATGAGATTTTTAAAAAGTTCCAAGTTACAAGAGGAGTTGAATTCACGGACGAAACTTTTCCTGAATTATCTTCATATTTTTCCAAGTCGGAAAGACCTTTACTACTTAGGAAATGTCGAGAATTCGTGTGGTCTTGATATATGAAATGGACACGTCTCGGCATTACCTCAATGGTAAGAATCTGTAATACTATTATCTCTGTTCAGTTGACTATACTGTTTTGTACACTGAAACCTCATTTATATTCACTCTCTTTTTCTCACTCTACTCTCAGTTATACCGACAAAATCTATTGAAATCGAAAATATAACTGAGAGTAGAGTGAGACAGAGAGAGAGAATATAAATGAAGTTTCAGTGTATTTTTAATCATGTTTATTTAAAGTGTTTATTTAAATTTTTATCTCAACGAATACTTGCAAAATCAATCTTTTTGCAAGATACAGATGCTTTATTGGTTAAATTTGCAAGAATCAAAAGAATATTTGTTTAAATCAAGTAAGAAAAACTTGTATTGCTTGCGAAATGCAAACGCTTTTCATACTTTTTTTGGTACGCTGATGAAAAAACTGAAGTAGATCTAAAAAACTTATTTATTTCAAACTGCATTTTTAACAAAATGTTTGCAAACTATTGAATATTAATCATCAATTTCCTTATATTACACAGCGTACAGTGGTCCCTCCCGTACCAGGACGACTCGGGACTGAACCTGCTACGAGAAAGCGTGAATTAGGGAAGGAGGGTATAATAGCTCTCGAGCGCGTGAGTGGGAGCGGCGCTTAGTGAGAAACGTAAAAAAAATCCAGGTACGAGGGGGACCACTGTATATGGTATATAAACAGGATCTTGTGCCTCCAATAAAGATTTTACAGCAAACGAGAAAATATTGGATGGTTTGATTATGTTTGAAATTAGTGAAGTTTATTAATGTCTACTTTTGTAGTTTTTGATGTATAATTTTTCGTTCATCAATGCTTACATTAACAATTCGTTCAAGTATACGTAATAATTTTGAATCACTTGATGACCAGCTTATAAATTGAAAAAATTTCGAATTTATAGTATTCGTTCAAATTCTACGTGATTCTATGTAATTTAGAGATTCTCAGAATGCATTTAAAAATTTTCAATAAGTTTTTGGAAAATGTGTATATTTTTTACATATTTTCGTATTCTTTGTGAACTCGAAAAATTTTGAAAATCTCAACATTCATTCTTGATTGATAAGCGTCTGGAGAAAACTTTAATACACTAATCCCCCACTTATCGGGAACCCCACTTATCGTAACCCTCATCTATCGGAACCTTGTTTCCTCGTTCGGGAATCTTTCAATGGGCGCAGCAGTGGTGGGGGGAGTCCCGATAAACGAGGTGTTAAAAAAATCGAAATGCTCCGCAATAATAATCAATATGCTAAAGTCCGACCCTCGGAACTATGTAATTTTATTGTTGAAAGGACATGAAATCAATAGAATATCTTCTTCTTCTAGGTCCATATCAATCTATTTTATTTTTCTTCTTTCGACCACTAAATTCGGGTCCTCTTCAGGAAACTAAATAAAGTCCATAAAACGATATCTAAATAATAAGTCATGTAATCTTTTTTCAAAGAATAAATAATTAAAATTAAAACCAGATTTAAAATTCTCAATTATTAATTATCTCAGTTATTATATCCCTCCCAATTAGATCGTGTCAAGTATGTCAAGGTCAACAATCGTATCTCGTATTCTTTATTTCGTAAAGTAAAAAACAACAGTCCATGATTCAATGTCAAAATTGTAGATAATCTATACATAAAAAATGAAAGTCAAACTTACTTAGCGAAAAAACGTCAATTAACATCTCTAATGCAAATGAGTCATAAAACTCATTATGTCAATGACCAATGACTTGATTGTAAAAATCACCATAAATTCAAAATGTAAATGGATAATAAACAGATTTATGAAGGAAAGAGGTATAAAAGAAAGAAGGTAGCGTCAAATTCAATTCAATAACTGATAAGGAAATATGAACTAACAACTTTAAAAAACCAAGAACAATAATATCAAAAAATCAAATAATAAATGAAAAATTCGCATTGCTAATATGGAAATTTTTTATTTCATTAAAAAATATACCAAATACATACTATTAAAAAAAACCCCTGTATTGAAACAAATTATTTCCCCCCTGTATTCCTAATGAGCCAGCGACTCCACCCATCGACGGCAGCACCAGAACCTGATAAGGCCCTGGTGCTGTCGCAAGCCCCAACGCTGACACCGGGGCTCCATATCCCGTTGCTGCCGCGGACGCCGCCAGCGTCAGCGTTGGAGTTGCTGCTGATTGAGGGATGATGATAAGTGGCTGGACGGGCTGCTGCTGCTGCTGGAATGCAGGCTGAACGAACTGCTGGACTGCAGGCTGAACGGGCTGCTGGACCGGCAAGATCGGCGGCAAAGTCGGTGGCGGCTGCTTCCCCGCAGAATGCCCTCGAGGCACCGAGACCGAGCGCGAAAGCGCTCGGTCTCTCTGCCTTTCGGCATTCTGCCTCTCTCTTTTCCTCACTATATACTCCGCTTTTTTTTCGACAGCCCGATTGAACTGCTGAAACAAAAAAAGCAAGTCAAAATGTAAATTTTTAGTGCAAAAATCTGTTATTTCGGACATATAAAGATTAGAAAGTAATCGAAATTACAACTCACATTATTATTGTAATACCGTTTTCCGTAATATGGTTTGTAATGATGATGATAGTTCTGCAACATAAAGAAGAAAGTTAATATTTCCATTTATAACTAATTGTATTTAATATAACCCGTGACAGCACGCTTCGGCCCTAGGATGTTTCTCTGTCCTGAAATGATACTCGATCCTGGGACAGAGTGTGCTGTCCGGGAGTATAGTTACAGAGCTTCCAGATCGCTCGTGTGACCCGGAATAGTTCACGGCAGGGGATCTTGATGGTCTATGCCGCGACCTATCCCGGCTGGGCGACCTCGTCCTCTTCCTTGACCTGTCCTCCTCCGTTCTCTTTTTATCTCGATTAGTGGCGGAGGAGCTTGATGCGGGAGCCTTAAGCTTATTTTCCCGCTTCCTCCGCCATTCATCGAATTCGGATTTCTCCGCCTCCGAAATTTCGTATTTTTGTTTAACGGTTGTTTCCGGCTCGTCGTCTTTTTTTCTTCCCCAGTTTTCTTCTTTGGCTGGACATCCTTTTTTCCTCCCCAGTTTTCTTCTTTTCGTCTTTTTTTTCTATCTTCTTTTCGCCTTCTTTCTTCTCCTTCATCTGACTTTATCTTTTCTCATCAGTTGCCTGAAATTCATGTTTAGAACAACAAAAAAACATATAAATGATTATTACAAAACCGAGAGATTCTTAATTCAGAAAAATATTCACATAAATCGCAAGTGTAATATTTGTAATATTTATTCAAATAATTCAAGAAAATAAATGTTAATAAACATTCAAAATTGTTTACCTTTTGCTGGTTACTGCTACGTCCTTGAAAGAGAAAAAAGTTGATATAAACAAAAATTTCTAACATGAGAAGGAATAGACACGTCTGACCAGGTGCATAGGCAGAGGAGGTTTCGGAAGTGTAAATCTTTATCGAAATTCAAATCACTCATTATTCTTTTATGCATACATATATCAACAAAACCATTTCCGTCATAAATAAAACAAACACTAATTTAAAAAAAAAAAATGCAAAAAAATATTATAAATGTATAAAAAAATAATAAGATGCATAGAATTCTAAAGGATAACGTTTTGTTTCGTGTGAGACTAGAAACTTGCAAAAAATTCTAAATTTTGAATTTACCTATCTCAAAAATAACCTCAAACGAAATTATAATCACAAATGTTTCGTCCAGATGAATAATATAATCAAAATTTAATAACTTTTTTCAATCGAGTGACTTGTCCTGAAAAATCATCCTCTAAAGAAACGCTGAAAATCTTATAAAATTATAACCCTGGAGCATGGGATTTGAGTAAATTCATAAAATCAGAAATTCATAAAAATACCAGTGAAATCTGTAAAATCAGACTACCTCTGAAGAAATATTGAAATTAATATTATTTTATGATGAAATCGAATTCCCAAAATCTGAAAAAAATTACCACGATACATAAAATTTCGAATTCTGTAGCATAATCCAATCTTGGAAAAACTATAGACATAATGTAGTAGTCTAAGGAAATACTAGAAATCCATATAAGTATTAGTACACTAATCCCCCACTTATCAGGAACCCTCTCAATCGAAACTGTCGTTCCCTCGTTTATTGGGAATCTTTCAATGCGCGCAGCAGTGGTGGGAGTCCCAATAAACGAGGTATTTACTTTCGAGGGCCTCCCAATAAGTGGGGGATTAGTGTACAGTCTATATGAAATCTTTTGAATACCAAAAAAGTATGAAACACACGAGATGTATAAATATTGTTCTTTTCAAAATTTCAAATAAATTAATGCTTCGGCAGCCTTAGATTAGGGACTAGAGTGACACTTTTTGAAAGACAAATCTGGGTCTTTTGTTTGTCATGTGAGACTAATTGTCCTACGACTTTGAATTGACTCGAAAGAATGTGGAGAAAGAATGATTTGTCATGACTTAATAATAAGTGACTTCCCGCCTATAAAAAGATATTTTTGAATGGGAAATAATTTTCATGCAACTTTTTAATTTTTGTGTCAGGTACAGTAACTTTTGAACTATCGACTGATACAAAAATCACGAAATAATTTCACTTCCAGTTTCCTTAGAACAAGTCACTTGATGGGCCTTAGATTTCATTTACCCACCAACCTCCCCCCTCGCCTAATTATGCTTCAGATTTAAGTACCTCGTCAAACAGCACTTTTTATTTAATAAATTTCTAAGTTATACTCACTCGTACTCATGGGCTCCGTCTGCTGCTTACGATTATCCATTTTATATTCAATTTTTCACTAAACACAGAAAACTGTCAAAAAACCTGAACAAGACTGAACAAGACAAGACGGCGGTCGATTTAGAAATGGGCCGAAGTGAGTGATGGTAATGAAGCTAGGAACGACGTAGAAATAAGAAAAAAGAGGAGGGATCGGTGGTCAGAAAAATGTATTCAAACGTATCAATTATCTGTCTCTCTCGCACTAATGCGTCACAATGGTAGAAGTTAGGATGCGGGTATCGGTCACTGGACTCAATAGCATCGATCATGTATCGTGTATGTCACACCCATTCAAGACTGTGAGGAAAAGCGAGAGAGAAAGATAGCGAGACGAGAAAATCCTGAAAAACTCGCGGAAAATGTAAAAATTGCGGATCACTAGCCAAATACGTATGAAGAACATATTGCTCTGAAGAACGTATTAAAAAATGTATCGTTCTTCAGAGTCACTTGAAAAACGTATTTCTAGCATACCTGAAATGAACTTAGATCATGTATAGTCAAATTACAAAACTGTGCAGAACACACAGAAAAAGCCATCGAGTGGCTCAAAAATCGTTAAAAATCGCTGAGCTACGATTCGAAATGACTTCGGAAGTATATCCGCATTTTGAAGCCGGGAACAGAGAAAAAAAAATGTATTTTTCTCTTGGAGTAATTCAATTTATTTCGAAGCTTACAAGTGCAACATTACTATGCGGCAAAAATTTCTAACAGCACAACAAAATCATTATTAAAATACAAATTCCCTACGTTTTGTAATAATCACCGTCATTTACGTTTTTCTTATTACATGCTATTTATAAGGAAAAATCATTATGTATCAGGACTTGGTGTAAATTTTGTGGGTCAATATTGCAATAAAGTTCCTTGTAATTTCATCATGCCAGAGTGGTTAGAAATAAATTGCGGCACCTAACCGCAATGTAATACAATTAAGTGATTTCTATAAATCTAACAAAAACTGTTTCCGCAATATTTTCTGTGAAATTTCGGACTATATGCATACAATTCTTTGCAGAAATTATTATTGGCAACAGAATGTCATAATATAAAATACAACTCAAGTTTCCTACAGCAGTATGGAAATTTTTGGTTATGACTATACACGCGCATGTATTTAAAAATTTTAACAGTGATTTAGTATGTTGAGGTGGGATTTCGAAAGTGGAAAATATGCAAAAACATATTTACAGATAAATAAACATTCAAATTTCAACAGTAAGTTTTAAATTACGAATGAAAGTGAATATTATACAGGGTCGTAGGCAGAAAAAATTTTCGAGAGGGGTTTTTCTAAAAAGTGTACTTCGAAAGCTTGACTATTTTTAGTCTTTGATGATCATTGTTATACAGGTTGAAGGATTTTCTAATATTGTTCAAGATTTCTTTATCAATTTCTAGAATTTGATATTTCAAAAATCAAAAATCGAAATCTTTTAATATTTTTATCGATTTTAAAGAAAATAATATCCATACAGATGTGGCGTATGTCATAGACTTCTCCAGTTTTTGTATTTCATGTTTTACACGAAATTTTATAGTATTTTCTTGTATCTACTACAGATCGTTAGTATTTAGGGCTTTAGTATAGAAAATATTAACGATTTTGAGTAATTAAATTGATTTTTTAGTAAACAGTATTTTCTACAGAGATATCTGGTAAATTTTAACTTCTTTTCGTATTTATAAAAATTAAAAAACTTTCCTGAATTTTTGTGGATTTCTTTATAGATTATTGAATAGGATGCAAAAACGTTTTTTAAATTTTGGAAAAAATTACATCTGTATAGCCTTTGAGTATTAATAGACTTTATACCAGGAAGGGTAAAAAAAGTGTACCTTTTGTCCTGCTCCCGCAGAACATATCACTTATTCTCCCCTTTGTTGTATAAATAGTATTTGCATTTTTTTAAACTATTTCGTTGCATATATACTATTTCGTATATGTATATACAATTTTCCAGCATTCTTTAGTATTTCCATATATTTCTTGATCTCGATGCACTACACGGGGAAATTATAATCGTACGTATTACACAAGTGCCATGGTAATCGTGGACCATCGGGAACTGTGATAAAATTTACTACGGCCATAGTGAACAGTGTCATAATTATAGTGATGAGTGGTACGCTACATATTAAAAATGACAAAAATTCTGTTACTTTCAGTTATTTTTGATACGGAGCATACCACTCATTACTATAAATTTAGCTCTGTTTGCTATGGCCATAGTAAATTTTATCACTTCTGTAATTTTCATACATATATACTAGAACCTTGTTTATATTCTCTATCTCTTTTTTTCACTCTACTCTTAATTGTATAAAAAAAATCTATTCAAATTGAAGATATAACTTTTCGAGAGTAGAGTAAGAAATCCAGAGAGGATATGAATGAGGTTTCAGTGTATATGTGTAATAATTCAATTTCGGGAATTTGATGCTCTAGAAATCAAAGTTATATAACATTGAATATTTTGACAGATGTTTGAGGAAATTACAATGACATAGATTTAAAGTATTTCATAGATTTCTAGAATTTTCGTATTGAATGAACTTTAAAAATTTCAAGTGTTTCTCAGTATTTTCGGGAGGGGTTTTTTGAAAAAATATAATATATCTAGGATTTTACGATTCATAATTTTTGAGAATCTGGTTAGGAGGCAACGATTTTTTTATGTGTTTTCAATTTCGGTTTTTTAAAAATACTCAACTTTTGGAGTTCAAAGTCTTACATATTTCATTTAGTATACAATGTAATAGAATTCGATTTTTGTTATTTTATAGTCACTTAAAGTTACATTTTTTTCTAATGTTTTTAGTTTTTTCCATAATTCTTCAGTAGCTGAGAAACTTGAAGGAGTTTCTGAAATTTTTATACATATACACTAGAACCTCGTTCATATCCCCTATCTCTTTTTTTTACTCTACTCTAAATTGTATTAAAAAAATCTACTCGAATTGAAGATATAACTTTTCGATAGTAGAGTAAGAAATCGAGAGAAGATATGAATGAGGTTTCGGTGTATATGTTTAATAATTTAGTTTCTGGCATTCGATGCTCTAGCAATCAAAGTTATATAACATTGAATATTTTGACAGATTTTTGAGAAAATTACAATGATATAGATTTAAAGTATTTCATAGAGCAATACCACTCATTACTATAACTTTAGCTCTGTTTGCTATGGCCATAGTAAATTTTATCACCAGTGCTCAGATGGTCCACGATTGCCATGGCACTTGTGTAATATGTACGATAATAATTTCCCTATGTAGAAATGTATTTTTGATTGATTTTCAGTGATAGATTTGATTCATAGGAAAATTGCACCTTCATAGATTTTCCACGCACCATAAATTTTTTGTTTATTTTTAGTGTAAATAAGATTTTGTCGCGTTTTACGTTTTTTACTTTTGGTACTTCTTCAGAGTTTGTATGATATAAAAAATTTTCCACTTTAGAAAGTTTATAGAATTGTTTTCTATAATTCACTGGCTTTAAACTATTATCCAATCGTCTATTTTCTACGCTAACCAAACATTTATGATTACAGTTTTGTTTAGGAAAAAATCTTTTTGATGCCGGAATTATCGTTATTATTTCGAAAGACATAAAGAATTTTTAATCTTCTTCGACTTAGAGGAGTTACATGAAACCATTCATTTTTAATTTTACATTCAGCAATTTATAATTTATCAGAATCTCGGGGGTTCTTTCAATACCTAAAACCCCACTCTGCCTACGCGCCTGCTATTATATCTAGATACGTGAAGGTCGTGAAGGTCTGAGATTTAAAACTTTTTAACGTTAGTACATACTTATTACTGATTAATAATTTATATTCAAGTTACTTGACGTACATTCGATAGCCATAAAAAATTGATGATTTTTAATTTCAGCGCATGATAAAGTAATTTTTTCGAATAGTATTTTGCGTGAAAACAACAAGTACAGCCTTGTAATTTTCAAATGCAATACCTTATATTTGACTTTCCTAATGTTAAAGAAAAAAGTTGGAGAAACAGTTGGTAGAAATAAAACTATTCAAAAGTCAAAACATATTTAAAATACTGTTGGACAGAAAAAAATATTTTTGGAAAACCACTCCTAAAAATTTACATGGGTCAGTGCACTCATGGTCGTAAATTCAATTCTTCGAATAGTGCGGGGCCGTGCGGGGCAAATTAGGCGAACGGAAACCTAAAACAACATTCATTCATCATAGAGGAAATCCCCGAAAATCATTTTCCGTCCCTTTGTATCATTGTGAAAGTAAATCGAGAATTAATGATGTCCATTTTTTTGGGCAAACGACTCTCCGAAAACAAATTTCTTTCTGTGCTCAGTGCATTTTACGACGATCGCGAGTTACAACGTTGTGTTAGCTCCGGGCGTTTTGATTTGTATATTGCGGTACGCGAGTGATTACGCGAATTATTTTGTGTGTCATATCGTGTGTCATCATCAATGGGAGGAATAAAAAAAACAACCAAAACAAAGTTTCAATCGAAGCCGAAGAAATCAAGAAAAGCAATAGGGAAAGCAATGTAAGTTGCATGAATCAAAACCTAACTTTCTCGAAAAATATATTTCCGTGATAATCATAGGATAAAAGTAAAATAATCGACCCGTGATATTTCTTCTTTAAAAAAATTTTGTCATTTCATGCCGATGAATTTTTAAACTTTTGAAGTCTACAAGATTCAAGTTTTCCTAATCACTTTTAAAGGAAAGTTTTCCTTTCATAAAGGAAAAACTTTTGTCTTCATTAATGTTTTTATTTTCTATGAACTTTGTGAAGCAATTTCAAGTTATGAATTTTTCTGTAACTTCAATTATATTTTACGTCGAGGTTACAAGCATATAGAATTTTTTTTTACAGTTGGAATTTTATGTTTTTCTGTAGGAATTGAATTTGTTGTAATATCATTGAGGAAGTTGTGGAGGAAATTCACAGTGATCCGAGTAATGTTTGCGACGGCTTCGGCAAAAAGAATTTTCGGGAGGGGTTTTTTTAAAAAATATAATTTCTCTAGGATTTTACGATTCATCATCTTTGAGGATCTGGTTACGAGACAACGATTTTTCTATGTTTTCAATTTCGGTTTTTTAAAAATACTCAACTTTTGGAGTTCAAAGTCTTACATCTTTCATTTGGTACGCAATTTAATAGAATTCGATTTTTGTTATTTCATAGTCACTCTTATTTACATTTTTTTCTAATGTTTTTAGTTTTTTCCATAATTCTTCAGTACTTGAGAAACTTAAAGGATTTTCTGAAATTTTTCTACGTATACACTAGAACCTCGTTTATATCCCCTATCTCTTTTTTTCACTCTACTCTACACTGTATGAAAAAAATCTATTCGAATTGAAATATAACTTTTCGAGAGTGGAGTAAAAAATCGAAAGAGGATATGAATGAGGTTTCGGTGTATATGTATAATAATTCAGTTTCTGGCATTCGATGCTCTAGAAATCAAAGTTATATAACATTGAATATTTTTACAGGTGTTTGAGGAAATTACAATGACATAGATTGAAAGTATTTCATAGATTTCTAGAATTTTCGTATAGTATGAACTTGAGAAATTTCAAGTATTTTTCAGTATTTTCAGGAGGGGTTTTTTGAAAAAATATAATTTCTCTAGGATTTTACGATTCATCATCTTTGAGGATCTGGTTACGAGACAACGATTTTTTTATGTTTTCAATTTCGGTTTTTTAAAAATACTCAACTTTTAAATTTAAAAATCTTACATCTCTCATTTTGTATACAATGTAATAGAATTTGATTTTTGTTATTTTATAGTCACTTAAATTTACATTTTTTTCTAATGTTTTTAGTTTTTTCCATAATTCTTCAGTACTTGAAAAACTTGAAGGAGTTTCTGAAATTTTTATACATATACACTAGAACCTCATTTATACTCTCTATCTCTTTTTTTCACTGTACTCTAAATTGTATAAAAATTTTCACTCACTCCCGCTGACGCCTAGCGACGTTAGTCAGTGATCGCCGTTACGAGCTTATAATATTTGCAATATTTTGTATATATTGTTCGGCCTACTCTGAATTTTTGAAACAACTATCTTGGTATAAAAAACCTTAAACCGAAAGAAAGAAAATAGATATATTTAAAATTCGAAAATATTTCATTTCTTCATTACTCTTACGTCAAACAATAGTGGAATAGCAAAAAGTTCATACGAAATACAAGCTTCTTAGAAAGACGAGAGTTGTCTAAAAATTATTAGTCAATTCAAAAATTAGAATTTTCGTAGACTTCATAATTTTAATGATCCATATACAAACATCTAAAATTTTGTCCAGTATGGAAACGTTGTTGTCGATGTTTGGAAATCCAAAAACACTCCGCGCCATCATATAGCTCCACATGAACATGGTGCTGGTTCATATATTCAGCATTTATCATGCTGGGAATGGAAAAGTGCCGAAACGCTAAAATAGAGTAAATTTTTTTACGAAAAAATTCCATGATTTTCATTTAGAAAGAACAGGCAGTTTAAAAAATTTTTTCAAATTATAATTTCAATACAAAATTATTAACTTAAAAATTATCTTGAAGTAGAAGGTCATTCAACGGTGATAAAAATTTTTGCTTTTAGTCGTTTTTTTAAATTTTTATTTGTAGAAGGTAAATAATTGTTTTTTAAATGTAAATTGCAACATACTTCACAAAAGTATTAGGTGATCATATCACCAATTTTGACTACTTTCATTATACTCCCCAGAAATGATACCTAATGGTTCGCGAACACAGAATATATTTAAAGTTACAAGGATGAAATTGAACATTTAATTACTACTTCTTACAAAACTCAATTTTTAACTCCGCTATATTTTTTAATTTTGAATTTTGTGAAAAGTGCAAAGGAATTTCTGGCTCAAAAAATTATGAAAAATTTTGATTCAATTTCCATTCATGGTGTTTGGCCCACAATGTATAGATTACTGGTCGTGGCAGAATAAGTGCGAAATGATGTTAAGTGTACATAAAAAATGCAACGATGATTACCTATGTTATTCACATTAAATAACAGTGAAATATTAATATTACAAATAACACAAAACAAGTAAGTTTCCGCGAATAATAAACGCGTTATTTTATTTAGTTTCGCGATTATTCGCATCGCCAGAATTGTTTTCTCTGATGTATATTGTAGGTAACTTTACGATTACGCAGAGAAGAGTTAATCAATTCTGAAAAATTGCGTCTTATAATACTAAGACGCTCCGTGTGATGTTTTCTAAAAATAATTATTGTAACATCCCCGTTATACATATATTATATTATTTTTCTTTGCTTTATCATTTGGTTCTTTTTTTTTACGAAACAGTCTTATTTTGTTATCTCGGTTCTATGCGACACCAAATAACTTGGGATTCCCGACTCATTTGGAATAGAGATACTATATTACTCTTTTTCGTGATAAATATGAATACATCGGAAATGTTATTTGGGATTCCCGACTCATTTGGAATAGAGATACTATATTACTCTTTTTCGTGATAAATACGAATACATCGGAAATATTATTTCGAAACATACTTCATATTATACTTTGCAAAGATAATACCCGCCGTATTTCCCAGCGCTCGCTATATCTTAATAGTTTATAGATACATACCGGATGCAGACTAAATACGTCACTTGTACAAAAGCTATATAAAAAGCAGCAAATTTCGCCGCAGAAGCAGCGTTTAGCAGATTGTCATTGAATTCAGAAACTAGTACGCGTCAAATTCGGCAGTTTAATTTTGATAAAGGAAACTCGAAAACGGACACTAACAAAGTAGTGAGTGAAGGGAATGTTTTGTTCAAAAATAAGTTTAATCTAAAGATAGTATTTGAAAGCCTTAAGTGCCACTGTGTAAAACAAAAAGAACATTGTCAAACTGGAAAATAAAACGAAGTTTTGCTGAACATTTTTGTACTGTTATTCGCGGGAGTGCACAAAAAAAGCAGTGTGGAAAATAGTTACGTCCCTATCCCAGGACGTAACAAATTGGCGACCACGGCAGGACACCTTTCTGAACTTTTGGGATTCTTCGAGGGTCATTGAAGACGCAACACCACCATCTTAACGAGAATATTGGAACGTATGCTAGCGGAATTTTGGACTTTTACGAAACACGCAAGGACAAATTTTTTTATTTCACGTTGTGAATTAGAATATTGAAACATATGCTAGTGAAATTTTGAACTTTTACGAAACATGCAATGGCAGAAATTTTTTTTCCACGTTGTGAATTAGAATATTGAAACATATGTTAAGGAGATCTTACACTTTTACGGAACACGCGACGACGAGATTTCGAATTCTATGTTACGAATGGGAATATTGAAACACACATAGGTGGAATTTTGAGAATTTCTTTGAATTTTATGGCAAGGAAGAAAAACGGGTAAATAAAAGGGTAATGCCTGTCGAACATTCCCCACCAAAAATCGTCACGAGACAGCAGCTTAAAAATTTAACAGTGGATCAACAACAATTGTACCTTCAACTGCCGAACCTTTCCAACCTTGAGGTCCAAGCAGCCCTTCTAGAGAATCAACACATTTCTGAAGATAACCAAATCGAATACTCATACTTTTCAGATACAATTGATAATAAAAGTGATAAAATTGACAGGAACATGGCAAACAACGACTATTTAAGACCTAGAGATGCTATTGAGGGGATACCAACCTTTACCGGAAATCCAGAAGACACTACATTATGGGAATTTTCACAAAGCTGCAAGAGAGGAAAACAAATGCTACCGGATGACGCCGAAAAAGGTCTTGTCAGTTTAATTTTTATGAGGAGAATAAAAGGTAACGCCCTAGCTGCCCTTCAAAATATGGAATTCACTACTTTAAAATCCCTACTTGATCAACTTGCTTTACATTTTTCATCTCGTACTTCGCCACTTACGTTGCTCAGCAACACAGCAAGAATCTTTCAAAAAGATAATGAAAAAGTTTCCTTTTATTTGAATAAAATAGCAACCGCTTTTAACCAAATTTTGGAGGCTCATCGAGCTCAAAACCAAGGACTTATAGAAGACAATGAGAAAACTAAGTACGAGAAGGAATGTGTCTACATATTTACGAAAGGTTTGAAACCAGATATATACACGAAAATGACAACACAAGCAAACCTCAATGACGCTGGGAAATTAGCACTTGACATAGAAAGAGTTCTAGATGAACAAAAGGAGTTGCGCACAGCTTCCGGGAAAGAAGAATTGAAATGTGCTATCTGTCAAAGAAATCACAGCATCACCAATTGCGAGGTCCTGCAAGCACTACAGGCAACAAAAGTAAGGGATGAGGCATGTCAAATATGCAAGAGAACCAATCACACTGCAGAAAATTGTAGATTCGCAAACGTCAAAACGATGCAACCAAAAAGGTGTCAGATTTGTCAAAGAACCAACCACGAGACCAGCACTTGTTTTCTGAGGTACGACAAAAATGTTTCATACATGCCCCTCAGGCCCCAAAATAATCATAATGGAGAAGCTGGACCAAGTCAATACCTCCCGCGTGAACAGCCGCGACAACCAAGATACCAGGGACCAGCAAATTGGGAAAGGCAGCGAAATTTCGGAGAACAGAGATTCAATCCGCAAATTTCTCGAAACCCCAATTTACAACCAGTAGCTTGCTATCAGTGTAATGGGCCTCACCTTGTTCGCAATTGCCCGGAAAAACAACCTGCTCAAGGAAGATATGAGAGTCGAAATTACGAAGCAAACAGAGATAACTCCCAAAATTACTCGGGAAACGAATTCCGACCCTCCGCGACCTCCACTGGAAGGGTCACCAACCAGAATCCGAACACGGCAACGATCGGAAAAATTCAGGAGGACACAATGTAAAAACAACCTTGAACAGAGACGCTCCCTGCATTAAAGTATGTATCCAAAAACCTACTTCACTATTGCTAGATTCTGGCGCTGGACCTTGTCTTCTTAAAATTAAAATGTTGAGCGATTTGAAAAATATTGATACCGAAGATATAATTCACTTAATTGGAATTTCACCTAATTCTGTTGCCACGAAAGGAAAAATCAACTTATCGGTATTGGGACATCAAACCGAATTTCATCTAGTTTCCAACGACTTTCCAATCGAGCAAGACGGAATTCTTGGAACATCTTTTCTGTCGAGACACAACACCAAACTAAATTGGGAAACATGCTGTTTGGAACTGGATGATCAACAGATACCCTTTTCCGGTATAGAAAAAGATTGCTACTACGTACCCGCGCGAACAAGGAGAGTAATTCATGTAAACCTTACGGAAACATCATTGGAGATAGGGTATATCGGTCGACTACGATCAGTGGATGGTGTGTATATGGGAGATTGCATCGTCAAAAATCACCAAGGAAAAGCATATATAACGGTAATAAATACGACGGAAATTAACTATCAAATACCAGTTCCTACTTTAACATTAAAAGGAATCGAAAAAATAGAGGAACCAGAAAACGCAAAAGAAATCATAAAGATGCGATGTTTTCCCGTAAACGAAAGTATAGAGACAGAACAAAGACTCCAGAAAGTGATGGAACACCTTGAACTCGACAGACTTAATACTAGTGAAAAAGAAATGGTCGAAAAACTTGTACGCGAAAGTCTTGATTGTTACCACCTGCCAGGAGATAAGCTTACGTCTACTCAAGTAACCAAGCACAAAATCCGGACGACTGACCAGGTACCAATTAACACCAGACAATACCGGTATCCTCCAAAACTTAAAGATGAAATCATACGACAAGTAGAAGAATTGCACGAAGGAGGAATCATCGAACCGTCAGAATCCCCGTGGAATGCTCCTGTTTGGTGCGTACCCAAAAAACCAGATGGTAAAGGTAACCAAAAATGGCGTTTAGTCTTAGATTTCAGGAATCTTAATGAAAAAACTCTAGGCGATTCCTACCCCATACCAAACATCCTGGAAATATTAGATCAGCTGGGAGAAGCCAGATATTTTTCAACTTTTGATATGGCATCTGGGTTCCACCAGATCGAAATGGATGAAGAAAGTGCGGAGAAAACAGCTTTCTCAACGCCCCACGGACACTGGCAGTTCAAGAAAATGCCGTTCGGATTACGAAATGCCCCCGCCACTTTTCAGCGTTTAATGGACGTAGTCTTGAGAGGGTTACAGGGCACGGAACTTTTTGTGTATATAGATGACGTAGTCATTTATTCAAAAACTCTTATGGAACACGAAAGGAAATATCAACTTTTCATCGAAAGACTAAGAAGAGCTAACCTCAAGCTACAAACGGAAAAATGTAAGTTTTTACAACCAGAAGTTGTTTTCCTCGGGCATAAACTAGGGCCTGAAGGAGTTCAACCTGATCCAAGAAAGCTAGACGCCGTCAAAGATTTTCCAACGCCGAAGAATGAAAAAAACGTCCGACAATTTCTAGGATTGGCGTCATATTATCGACGGTTTATAGGAAAATTTGCTCAAATTTCAAAACCTCTAACAAGTTTGTTACAGAAAAACAATGTATTTGTTTGGGAAGCCCCTCAGGACGAAGCTTTTAATATTCTGAAGGAAAAACTATGCTCGGAACCAGTTCTACAATACCCCAATTTTAACGAGCCCTTCGTACTGACCACCGACGCCAGTAATTTTGCCATTGGAGGAATCTTAAGCCAGGGGCCAATCGGCAAAGATCGACCTATCGCCTACATTTCGAGACAACTCAACAAAGCTGAAAGAGGGTACAGCACCTATGAGAAAGAGGCGTTAGCGATCGTCTACTGCGTCGCCCAATTTCGCCCATATCTTTATGGAAACAAGTTTACAGTGGTCACCGACCATAAACCACTTTGTTGGTTACAGACATCGAAAGACCCAACAAGTAGGTTAACTCGTTGGCGGCTGAAGTTGGAGGAGTACGACTACAACGTCATCTACAAAGCTGGAGCAACTAACATCAACGCAGACGCTCTTTCTCGGAACGTACCTGGAAAAGAAGAAACTGTAAACATAGTTAGACGATCAACTCGGAATGTGAAACCTACACCAAAGGGCGAACAATATAGACAAGAAATCGTTAAGCAAGAAAAGAAGAAACGGCGAAAGATGGAAGATGACCTTGGACTCGAAGACTTATTTCAGAAAAACAGTGAAAAAAAATTGCTAGGAAACTTGGGTGAGAACGCGAAAAAAGGGAAAAATTCAAGAAACTACATAAATGATCAACTATACCAAAATAAAGGTGAAACTAGCACAGATGATGATGATGATGATAAAATAATAAAGATGCAAAAGGAAGTTAGCGAAGGGAAAAATGAATTTAAACAAAGAAAAATGCATGAAACAGAATTAAAAGATTACGAAGCAGAACATGAAAAAGGAAGAATATTAAGACGAAATAAACAAAAAAAGGATTACAATGAAGACATCACGAGTGACGAAGAGAAGGATAACGAAATTGATACAGAAACAGAAGAAGAAAAACTCGAACAAGAAGAAATCGAAGAAGAATTTTCGAAATTAGGAGAAGAAATAAGCGACGAAGATATTGAAAGTGAAGATGACGAAATATATGTAAGTACGAACATTTCAGAAATTCGAGACAAAATTCTTATGAGGCACGACAATATTGTTTTATTTGTGGATGAAGAAGGAAAACCGGTAGATGACGAAACCAGGGGATTTTTCAAAAAGAAAGAAGTTGGACACTTCGGGATCTTAGAACTTGGTAGTGTTGAATTAAGATGTAAAGGTAACTATTATCTGCTTGCTCTTTGTATACAACCGAAAAATAACCAATATGATATGAAAAAGGGATACGAAAACATCCGAATTGCATTCCAAGAGTTGAAAACACGGGTTAAGAATTTGGGACTTGTAAGCCTCAGCATTCCTAAAATTCCAGATTTACAGGGAATCAGATGGGAAAAGATACAGGACGTCATCAGCTTAACGTTTCGCAAAGAACCAATAAAAATAAGCTTGTGTAATGGACAAGTAAAAATAGTTCAAAATGAGAAGGAAAGAATCACCCTCATAGAAGAAGCTCATAATTCCGCTGTTGGAGGACATCTTGGAGTTACGAAAACTTACCACCGTCTGAGACCCAATTATTACTGGGAAAATCTTAAAATGGACATCCAGACTTACATACAAAATTGCCTATCATGCAAACTTCAAAAGTTGACCAGAAAAAAGATTCGACAACCCATGGTAATCACAAATACACCTTTGAGTGCCTTCGATTTCATCAGCATGGATCTCGTTGGACCCCTACCCAAGACAGAAAATGGTATGAAATATATTCTTACGATGCAGGACCTCTTAACTAAGTTCTGCATCGGAGTTGCACTCCCTGATGCAAGCGCTGCATCAACTGCAGATGGGTTCATCAAAAAAATGATTTGTACATTTGGACCACCAAAACAAATTCTCACAGACCAAGGAACTAATTTTCTGTCTAAAATTATGAGAATAGTAGCAAAAAAATTTAAAATCAAACAGGTAAAAACATGCAGCTATACTCCGAGGTCAAATGGGTCGATAGAGAGGATGCATTGGACCTTGATGAATTATCTTCGCCAATTCGTGGACTCTGATTCAGAATGGGATTCTTGGTTGGAACTGGCAATGTACGCATTAAACACCTCCGTGCATGAAGGGACAGGAAGGACACCGTTCGAACTCGTCTTCGGTAAACTGGGATATGTGCCCTCCAGCCAACCACTACCACGACAAGAACAACTGGAAACTTACGACTCATACTTAATCAAACTCCTAGTCAGACTCGACACTATTAGAAAAGAAGGCAGAGAAAATCTCATTTTAGCCAAGGAAAGATCTAAACGCTATTATGATCGAATCGTAAACCCTTATACGTTTACTGCTGACTCATATGCATTTCTGCGGAAAGGGCTAAGAAAAGACAAATTCGATGATTATACTACCGGGCCTCATAAAATAGTTGAAGTTCTAGACGAACATAGAGTCAAAAATAAGAATAGATGGCCACGAAAAGGTTGTTTCCACAGAAAGGTTGATACCGACCATAATCAAGGAAGTCAACTTCGTAAAAATGATAATAAAAACTTAAAATTGTTGGGAAAATGAAATACTATAAGTTAATATTTTTTTTTTTTCTATATAAATTTTTAGAATAAGACAATTTCTGTTAATATTTTTACAGAAAACCGAGGATGATAGTCTTGAACATGCTGATCCTGTTATTGCCAGGAAGTTTTGGACTGATAGGATACCATTGTGGAACAAGCGGAGCAAATATTACGAGAGTAAGCCTGAGAGATGTCGAGAGCTGCCACCTCCCTAACGTGCAACCAGAGTCTGAAAACATATACTTGGTATTGTTGCAAAACACAGACAAAGTCTACACCAAGGTTATAGAATGCAAAGTCGAAGTTAGTCGCATCATCAACAAATGCGGAATGTTTTCTCATCTTTCGGCTGTACCTGAAGGATACATGAACTACATTTATGAAACTACCAGAGACCAGTGCAGAGACATGCACGAACGAGGCAGATTCTTGTTTGGACGAGCCGACATCAACGGGCTCACGTCAAACACCAGCTCAACCAGATCTGTTCTCCTAGCTGGCTCGATTAACCACGACGGTGACTGCAAAGAAGCACCTTACTCGGATCAGTTCGGAAATTGGGAAGACGTGATCGTTCAGAGCACCCTCATCATCACTCTGAAAGACTATTATGCAAGTATTTTCACCAAAGAAAACAAAATTCTCCTCCAACCAGGTATAAAATGCGATGCAAAAATAACATACTGCATGACGAACGACGGAAGCAACGCATATGCGATCTCAGAAACTTTGGTATTCTATATAGAGGAAATGGCAAAAAAATCACTGATAAATCGGAACATAAAATGGAAACAATTTACACGGTTGAAACACAAGATATCACATTTGCTTTTACGAAAAAACAATCATACCACGCCTGTGGATATGAAATGATAACTACGGAACATCCCAAGCTAATAATTATTGAAGGTGCCGATGGAATCCTTAATAACGACCCAGGAAGGTTGAATACGAACGACATTGACATTTTTGCTTATACAAATTCAAAATTGATATATGTGGAAAGACACGTACGCACGCAAATGAAACACCTATATTCGGATATTTTAAGACAACAATGTGAACTTGAAAGGAAAATATTGTTAAACTCGCAAAGCCTAGCTATGCTAAGACCCGATGACTTTGCGTTCCTTTTTATGAAAGGCCCAGGCCATATTGCATTTCTGGCAGGAGAAGTTATAGAGATTGTCAAATGCACGCCTGTTCCAGTCAAAATCAGGAAGACCGAAAAATGCTACCTCGAAATGCTGATAGAATACCACAACAAATCGTATTTCTTGACTCCTCGCACCCGCATACTGAAGAACTTTGGAACCCCCATACCGTGTAACGGGTTAATGCACCCAACCTATGAAATCGACGGAAGGTGGTTCAAAATGACGCCGGATCCAGTGGAAACTACTGCGCCAACCTCCCTTAAACCACACGACATACCAACATGGGAATACCTTGAAGCTGGGAACTTGGGGAGTGGAGGAATTTACTCTGAAGAGGATCTTGAAGAATTCCAACAATCTCTAATTTTCTCAATGGACCAAGCCTCTATCTTACACAAGGTGGCTCGCAGTGTTTCTGGAGATAATGTTGATACTTCCGATCTCACCCTCAAGGGGTTGCTAAGTGGCGGAAACCTGAAAGAACTTGTGGACCAATATTGGAGCCAAACATGGGAGACTTTCTCTTCATTCGGAATATTCAGCGCAGGTCTATTAGGTATATATTTTCTTTTCAGAATTGTAAAGACTATAATAGATACGATTTTCCATGTCTGGGCCCTCCATACTTCTTATGGTTGGTCTCCCTATCTCGCTGCTGCCATTTGGGACAGCCTTACAAATCTGCTGCTGCATCTAAACAAGAAGACGAATTCACCAACGGATCCTCCAGAGATACCTCAAAAATCAACCGTGGAGGAAACTTGTAGAAATGAAGAGAAGCAGGAAACGAATAAGCTGCTCAACGCCACTATTCACTCGCCACCAGACCACATCACGAAACCAATCGAACCAGAACCCCCGCGCCACCCATACATTTAAACAGAAAGTAAAAATCAGGAAGGCTTCCCTTGTTTTTTGTAGGGGTTCTCAAACCACTAACAATTTGTAAAATCGTTACCTACAACATTTTATGCATTGAAGCAGTAATAATGTTATTATAAACTTGAAAATTACTATTATTATTATATACTATTATTATTAAGCACGATGTCTCCTTCTGAGATTGCAACCCTTGTATGGGTAACAATCTTTTCGTAGGGGGGAAGTGTAACATCCCCGTTATACATATATTATATTATTTTTCTTTGCTTTATCATTTCGTTCTTTTTTTTTACGAAACAGTCTTATTTTGTTATCTCGGTTCTATGCGACACCAAATAACTTGGGATTCCAGACTCATTTGGAATAGAGATACTATATTACTCTTTTTCGTGATAAATATGAATACATCGGAAATGTTATTTGGGATTCCCGACTCATTTGGAATAGAGATACTATATTACTCTTTTTCGTGATAAATACGAATACATCGGAAATATTATTTCGAAACATACTTCATATTATACTTTGCAAAGATAATACCCGCCGTATTTCCCAGCGCTCGCTATATCTTAATAGTTTATAGATACATACCGGATGCAGACTAAATACGTCACTTGTACAAAAGCTATATAAAAAGCAGCAAATTTCGCCGCAGAAGCAGCGTTTAGCAGATTGTCATTGAATTCAGAAACTAGTACGCGTCAAATTCGGCAGTTTAATTTTGATAAAGGAAACTCGAAAACGGACACTAACAAAGTAGTGAGTGAAGGGAATGTTTTGTTCAAAAATAAGTTTAATCTAAAGATAGTATTTGAAAGCCTTAAGTGCCACTGTGTAAAACAAAAAGAACATTGTCAAACTGGAAAATAAAACGAAGTTTTGCTGAACATTTTTGTACTGTTATTCGCGGGAGTGCACAAAAAAAGCAGTGTGGAAAATAGTTACGTCCCTATCCCAGGACGTAACAATTATAATACAAAAATCACGATTTGGAGACCAGAAACAAACTATTAGTCACTTTTGTGAAGAAATTTGCCGTTTTCTATCGTTATGCATTTTTTATTATTTTAAAAATTCAAACAATTCCAACTCAACGTTCTAAAATGACATACTCTCATTACGCTACATTCTTCATGTTTTTAAAGTTGGAAACGTTTCAATATAACTGAACACAAAAAAAAATGCTTCTACTACCTTCCATAGTTATAGATACTAATCGTGGATAGGGTTTACAAAGCATTATCCAACGTAACCATTTTTCACTTCGCCTGGGTGAAAGTGAAAAAATACTTTTTAATATACTGTCAAATTATGCCTTTCCAAAGCACGTTTGGAAGAGGACGAAAAACGCGATTGACGATAATAATTTGCCAAATGAATTCCAGGATAAATTTTCGCTACTTCTTTTTTTTTAATTTAAAACTCAATACAGCTATATTATGAATTTCTACAGCTCGCTTGCACGAGGATGATAAACACTGTATCGAACACGGAGAAAAATTTTGAGTCAAAATTACCCTGAAAACGTTGTAACTCTGGGACGTATTATTAACTCAATAAATTTTACAGTGATGATCTTGATAATTGTAAATCCTTTTATGATAAAATTTTATGAGAATGGCGTAAAATGTACGCTAAAAGGAGTCGAAATTGCAGAGATTTTCACTGTACAATTTATTGGGTTGACAATACGTCCCAGAGTTACAATCTTTTGAGGGTAATTTTTACTTAAAAATTGTCTCCGTGAAGACTATTTTTTCACAAAACCTTGGAATAAATTTTTGCGAATTTATTTGCTGAAAGCGAGGTCTTCATACTGTCTGAATATGAATTTTAGTTTCTCATTGACAAGAGAATAAATAATGCAATTTGAGTTGTTATTTCAATGCATGTGTTTTTGAAAATAATGCATTTCAATGCGACCCTTCTAAATTCTTTGCGAGACAGGTTTCAATATTTGTCTTTCTTTGTTAAAATTGTATGTAACCTACAAATATTATGATGGTCGAGGTTTATACTTTTGAAATAATCATCTTCGTAATTATGTACATACGCATGAACTTCCTTGAATATACACCAGATCTTAAAGAAAAATATGTCTGTAAATATGTGTGTTTTATGAGCGTCACTCATGTTTTATAAGTCTCCATTATTTATCTTATATCTTACGATTTTTTATTTTTCTTCTATTTTTTTTCATTGGTATGGAAAACTTTTTTATAGTAATTGAACACTATCTAAGTAAAAATATGAATTTCGGTTAAACTGTGTGGAAGGGTTGTGCAGAGAATGGTAATGTATGAAAAAATCATAGATCGTCAGTGATAGTGGTAACTATTTTTTAAAATAATGAAATATCATGTAGGTATATATTACTGAATCGATATCATAATATATTTTAAATGTAAGAGAGTTTACAAAATTATATGGAATCATGAAACGTTTTTAAATATCTTTTATAGCTATTGAGTTTCATGAATAATCGTAAAAAGTTATCGACGGTGTTTGAAACTGTTCAAATGGCTCGAAATCGTAAGTTGTTGTAGGAAATGATAAGAAACCTATTAAAATCTCAGCTATTGCAAGTACATATTTATGTTTTGCATGGAGTTACTTCTAACATATACTGTGCCATATCTACTATAAAGGAAATGTATGATATGTAGAATTATTAATTCTAAAATTTGACAAGAGTATACGGACCTTTATTTTTTCAAGTACAAACATATGATTGCATTTACAACTTTCAGTACACGGGTTCTAATTTTTTTCTTCGGACATAGTTCATACATTTTTCAGAAAGTTTCGGTATTTCAGAAAGTCCTATATTTCTTTCAAAACGTTATTAATATAATTTCATTTTAGTTATCACAGTTGATCAACATTAGAAATTCTAAATTGATAGGGTACAGTGCCGTTTGTGGTAACTGACATTTCGATAAAGCGTTATTTTTGTATTTTTTGTTGTTGTACTATTTTTATGTATGAAAACCGCACTACTGAAATATCAGTTACCATAAACTGCACCGCATTGGTTCAATTGTACACTCTAAAAAATAAGAATAATTGTAGTGCGTTAATAATTTTTTTCCACATAATTCTCATAATGCAATTCAATATATATATAAAGTATTTCACGAAAATAGTAGAAATCAAGAAAAATACTGACAAACTTCGAAAATTTTGTGATTACGTAAAAAATGCATAATATACTAGAAATCTCCTGATACTTATGAACTTTGTGGACGTAGTTTTCCGAAGAACATTTAAAAATACTAGAAATCTATCGAAATTTGAATACTCTAGCATCGAATTTCAGAAATCTGTAGAACAATCAATCGCAATTCATCTGCAAACTTATAAAAATACCAAAAAACTAGGTACTACTAAAAGTTATCAATAACATACAAAATATCGAATATCCTTGAAATCTGTCTAGATATTATTTTCTCGAAAATCAATAGAAACATCCAAAATATTTAGAACTTTGATTCCTAAAGCAGCTCTATGGAATATAGCTAATCACAAAAACTCTAGAAATCCTGGAAATTTCCATAAAAATGCTAAAAATTTATTCATACTCAAAAACTATTTCGATGTGGTTTTAAATTTGAAAAATGTAACATACACTTCCCAAATTCTTCATTGAAATCCATAGACATACTGGGAAATACACAAGAATTTGATAAATTTTAAGTATGATATGGAAATTGTACAAATCCAATAAATACTCAAAATTCGTGTTTTAATTTTTTCCGAAATTCCGTAAAAAAAAATAAAATTTTTTCGAACACAGATTTCCAGAGCGTTGATTTCTAAAAAGCTGATATACTTATTCATTTTTTTTCATTTACGAGAAAACCATTATTCATTCACACAGACCCTGTTTTCCGACCAAACGGGAAGAAAAGATCATATGCGGAACAGATTTTGGAAAACTACAAAAATAGACATAAAATTAATCGAATTTAGATGCGTCAGAGTATCTAATTTTAGAAGGTTTTAAAGAAACTCAGAAATACGAGGTGATATTTAAAATGGTACAAATATTGTACATATATATGTGTGGAAGTTAACTATCATGCTTTCATATTACAAATTATACAGGGTGATTCAACATGACCTGATCACCCGAAAAATTTAGATTCCTTGTGAAATTCTAAGACGATTTCCTATTTGCCATTTTTCACAAAACTCAAAATCAAAAAAGTTATTCAAGTTTTGAATTCAAACAATAAATGCCCTCCCTCGACAAGTGTAGGTAAAAACCGGGGACCAAACTTTTTGTAAATTTTCTTTATATTTTTCTGAGGCGAAAAGTCCTTTGCCACTTTTCACAAAACTCAAAATCAAAAAAGATATCTGAGTTGAAGGTTTCAACCAATCAGATTCCTCAGATTTTAAACTCAGATATCTTTTTTGATTTTGAGTTTTGTGAAAAGTGGAAAAGGGGAATCGTCTTACAATTTCATGAATAATTCATGGTTCTGTCTGTAATGCGGATTTTAGGACACCCTGTGTACTGGAACCTCATTTATATATCCTCTCTTTCATTCTCACCTTCCTTTCAGTTACATAATCGATTTCAAAAGATTTTTGGGATATAACTGAGAGTAAAGTGAGAAAAAGAGAGAGGATATAAATGAGGTTTCGGTATACTTTAAAAAATTGAAGCTTGCTCTTACAAGTCTTTCTAAAAAAGTTATAATGTTAAAATAAATACTTATAGAAACATGTATGTACTTTTATATCTTGACCCTTGCGATACCTTAGTCGCTCTCCTCCGCCCCTGCCAATGTAAAATTTTGGTCGCAAAGCCCATGATTCATCAAACTGTCGACGATTTGTAGAAAAATTTCTTGTCTTTCAGACTCCAGGATTGTTGTACCTGATATTTCACTAGTAATTAGTAATATTAATAGTAATAAGCTAATTTAAATGGTTCATATCCTGAAACTTTCAGCTTTTCTATGCACGTATTCGAAATCGAAAGATTCAAAAATTTACTAATCATTCGATTTTTTTGAATGGTGCAATTTCTCAATTTTATGGAAATTTCTCTAATTTTTCTTATATTCTACTTTCTACATTGCTGAAATCCGCAAAACAACCAATATTCCAAACTATATACAGGGTTCATCAAAAACAATGTGGGATGATTTGCTAGATTTTTACTTGTTCATTTAAAAACATACGATATTTTGATTATAACGTTAGATAGGGTGGCCAGACGTTATGATTCCCCAGGACATGTCCTGTTTTTCCACTGCTTGTCCTGGTGTACTGTTATTTTGTTGCGAATCAAAAACAAACACTCAAAATCATTTTTCAAACAAGGACTGCGATTTGAATTCAATGACAATATTTGTCAACAAGTATGAAATGTCACTTGTAACTTATATTTACTGATCATGTATAGGTACACTAATCCCCCAATTATCGGGAAGCCCTCGAAAGTAAAAACCTCGTTTATCGGGACTCCCGCCACTGCTGCGCCCATTGAAAGATTCCCGATAAACGAGGGAACAAGGTTCCGATAGATGAGGGTCCTGAAAGTGAGGGATTAGTGTATTCATTCCAGTTTTTCGTTATTGTATGACCTTGATCAGTTTCAATCTTGTATAAATTTGTGATGATAATTTTTACTATTGACACTGTTTTTCACGTGTAAAAATTATAAACTTTTACTAAAAAAACCATTTCGAACTATTCGGTACTAATCAACCATTTAAACGATTTTCATGTTTTTTATTCCTTTCACATTATATATAATTATTGAATTTTGATCATCAATTTCCTTAAATTACACAGCGTACAGTGGTCCCTCCTGTACCGGGACGACTCGGGGCTAAGTGCCGCTCCTACTCACGCGCTCGAAAGCTACTATACACTCCTTCCCCAGTTCACGCTTTCTCGTAGCGGGATTTCAGTCCCGAGTCGTCCCGGTACGAGATGGACCACTGTACGCTGTGTAATTTAAGGAAATTAATGATTAAAATTCAATTATCATACATTGTATAATATGAAAGTAATAAAAAGCATGAAAATCATTATTGATGTTTGATTAGTACCGAATAGTTCGGAATGGTTTTTTTAGGAAAAGTTTTCCATTTTTACACGTGAAAAATAGTTTCAATAGTAAAAATTATCATCACAAATTTATACAAGATTGAAACTGGTCATGGTCACACAATAATGAACAACTGGAATGAGTACACTAATACCCCACTTATCGGGACCCTCATCTATCGGAACCTTGTTCCCTTGTTTATCGAGAATCGTTCAATGGGTGCAGCAGTGGTGGGGAGCCCCGTTAAACGAGGTGTTTACTTTCGAGGGCCTCCCGATAAGTGGGGGATTAGTGTACAATGCTGCTTTCTTACAATGATAATAAATAGTACATCGAGCATAATATAGAAATTACTGTGTTTCTCGTATCTTAGTGACATAGAGATATATTACACATGCATGAATTTTGTATAGAATATGCACCAAATCGTAATACCTTGATTTTATTAAACCCGTTTTGACCCCCAGGTCTTTAATTCTTGAAATCTAGGAAATACTTAAAATCTTGATCGAAATTTTCTCAATAGACTTACAAAATCTTTCAATAGTTCAAAAATTTTCATATGATTCTTAGAACGTTAAATTAAGAAATGCTGAATGAGTATTCATAATAATTACAGAAAAGCCATTAATACAGATTTGTCGCGAAGAATTAGCAAACGTACGTATGTAGTTTGGAATCCCTAGCAAACGCGCTGATCGAAATTCGTCTCGGATTGTGTCAAAATGCATTTTTTTGTTATGATGTGAAATTTCACATGACTTTTGCATTTTAACGCAGTTATTTTTTTGAGATTTGATTAACTAATTTGTACATTTTAACAATAGACGATTGCGTCAAAATGCAAAAGGCATGTCAAATTTCACATCATGACAAAAACAATGCATTTTGACCCAATTCAACCCTATCGTGCATAGTCGAATATTCGAACTATTCCAACTATTCGAATCGTGGGATGAGAAAGGGAATTCCTATTCATCAATGATCTAAGAGTGGTGATTTTCCGCCGCGCGAAACGAATGACTCAGCGGAGCCATCCCCACTCTGAGATAATTGATGAATAGGAATTCCCTTTCTCCCACGATTCGAATAGTTCGAATATTCGACTGGAAAAAATATACACGAATCCTCCACTTATCGGGACCCTCACCTATCAGTACCTTGTTATCTCGTTTATCGGGAATTTGTCAATGGGCGCAGCAGTAATGGGGGGAGACCTGATAAACGAGGTGTTTACTTTCTAGGGCAGCTCCCGATAAGTGGAGGATTAGTGTGAAATGAAAAAATTTTCAGAAAATTGAAAAAAAAAAATACTAAAAAAACAGCAAAATTCTTTCCTCAATTTGGAAAAATATAAATGAGTGAACATTTTTTGGAATTTTTTTGCGAACAAATTTTTTTTCTTTATTACACTTGAGTTTAGACCACAAGATAAAAAACTATTAGAAATTATTATGTACTTAAAAAAATTTATTTCTTTTCTACTGTATCATTACTTCAAAGTTGAGTACACCGAAACCTCGTTTAAATTCACTATCTCTTTCTCACTCTATTCTCAGTTATATATTCGATTTCAATAGATTTTTCGGATGTAACTGAGAGTAGAGTGAGAAAGAGAGAGTGAATATAAATGAGGTTTCAGTGTACGCGAATTTCTACAGAATGACTGAAAACTTTCGTAAAAAAAACTGTGGCAGGGACCGAAAAAAATAAATAGTTTTGTATACTAATCCCCCGCTGGTCGGGAGCTGCCTTTGAAAGTAAACACCTCGTTTATCGGGACTCCCCACCACTGCTGCGCCCAATGACGAAATATTCCCGATAAACGAGGGAACAAGGTCCCGATAGGTGAGGATCCCGATAAGTGGGAGATTAGTGTAAGTCAAAAAATTTCAAAGTTTCTTAAAACTATCGGCAGGTTACATAAATATCTGTTCAATTGTTTGAAATTTTTCAAATTCGAATACAAAATTTTTGTAAGATTCAGTATTTATGAAAAATCCAATTCGCTGGCTCACGACTTTTGTGGATTGAAAATTTTTTGGAATTTTCAATCGATTCTTCAAACACTCGCAAAATTCTGTGGCAAATTTGAATTTGCAAATAAATTTTCAAATGATACTCTCATAAAATTGGAGTTACACTCATCCCCCACTTATCGGGAGCGGCCCTTTAAAGTAAGCACCTCACTTCTCGGGACTCCCACCACTGCTTCGCGCATTGAAATACTCCCGATAAACGGAAGAACAAGGTTCCGAAAGGCGAGGGTCCCAATAAGTGAGGGACTAGTGCATTAGGATGCGGTTGAATACATGAAAATTTTGCATACGTCAAGTTTATAGAATTGAATCAGTTATTCCACGCAACACTTATTACAATAATATACTTAATTTTTAAACTATTTCATTAAAAAATTCGAAATTGAACATCTGATGGATTACACTGAAACCTCATTTATATTCTCGCTCTCTTTCTCACTATACTCTCGGTTATATCTTCGATTTCGATAGATTTTTTGGATATAACTGAAAGAATAGTGAGAAAGAAAGGGAGGATATAAACGAGGTTACAGTGTATTTCCAAGTTGAAACACCCTATCGTGCATAGTCGAATAGTCGAACTATTCTGAGCTATTTGAATATTTCGATCACTTTTCGATCAGCGCGTTTACTAGGGAATAATTTTTTAAATATTTGTTTGAAATTTTGTATTGCATACAATTGCATGTATGTAATTACAATACATAACAAAGTGCCAAGTTGTAGAACAAGGTAATTGAATCATAATGAAAGTTCAAGAACGACAAATTTATTTATTCTTGGAGGGAAAATACGAGGGGGGACTCAAAAGTAACGGGAATTAGGTGGTGGGGGGACCGCGGAGGGGGGGATCGGGTTCTCCACTGGTTCTCTTCCAAGCTGCTACTCTCCCAAGTCAGTGTGCAAAGTTCATTTGCTGTGAGTGCATTCGTTCGTCCGTAAGAATTTTTCTAATGAAACGACTTTTTCCGTTTCGGCGAAAACGTGAAATGGCTGAGTCCGGAGAGCAACGCGCGGCTGTAAAATTTTGTTTTTTGTTAGGAAAAACACCGGCGGAAACCCTTGTGATGCTGAAAACAGCTTATGGGGATAATGCTTTGAGTAAAAAGCGTGTGTACGACTGGTTTTCGCGTTTCAAGAATGGAGAGATGTCAATAGAAGACCAACCTCGTTCTGGGCGCCCCTCGACTTCAAGAACGGACGAAAACATTGAAAAAATCAACACTCTTCTTCATGAAGAGCGTCGCCGAACCATCGATCAACTTTGTGAGATGTCTGGATTGTCATGGAGTTCAATTCAGAGGATTTTAACTGAAGATTTGAGCATGAGGAGGATTGCAGCCAAATTTGTTCCTCGCCTTCTCTCCGACGATCAAAAGGAGCGTTGACTTCAGGCCTGTCTTGAGCTGCAAAATCAGTTGGATGAAGACCCAGATTTTTTTCTCAAGGTTATAACTGGCGATGAATCACGGTGCTATGGCTACGACCCCGAAACAAAGCAGCAATCAAGCCAATGGAAGACACCTCTCTCGCCTCGTCCAAAAAAGGCACGCCAAGTGAAGTCCAACATCAAGACATTGCTCATTTGTTTCTTCGATTGCAGAGGTATTGTGCACGCAGAATTTGTTCCTCCAGGCCAAACGGTCAACCAACACTTCTACTTGGAGGTTTTGAAAAGGTTGAGGGAGAACATCCGGAAGAAAAGAGCGGATCTTTGGCGCACAGGAGATTGGTTCTTCCACCACGACAATGCACCTGCCCACACAGCGCTGTCCGTGAAGAAATTTTTGACCAAAAACGGCATGACACCGATTGTTCACCCCCCCTATTCACCGGACCTTGCCCCCTATGACTTTTTTTTGTTCCCTAGACTCAAAAGGGACATGAAAGGAAAACGTTTTGGGACTGTAGAAGAGGTGAAACAAAAATCGCTGGAAGGTTTAAAAAACATTGAAAAAAATGAATTTCAGAACTGTTTTGAACACTGGAAAAAAAGATTGAACAAGTGTATTACAGTCAATGGGGGTTACTTTGAAGGTGATAAAAATTGTGTGTGAAAAAATTTGTCAATAAAAAAGTTGTAACATAATTCCCGTTACTTTTGGGTCCCCCCTCGTATGTATCCGAAAAAACGACTCCGGAATATTTTTCCTACCTATTCCCCTAAATTACAATTATCATAATTTCCATCATTATGGTCATTATAACATTAGTGAAGAAATCTTATTTACCAATGAAACAAAAAAACTTATGAAAATATACGGAAGAGTTCATGTCACTAGAGATTATTGATTATTCATTACGATTCCCGTGATATATGTATATAGAGAATATAATTTTTCACATGCATATTTTGAAGGTCACATCGAAAAATGAATAATTCAATATCATACTTTCCACAATAAAAAATTGTCAAATTTCTAATGTAGGTACTCCGAATCATGAGATATCAGTATTTTTTCAAATATCTCATTTCATCGGATAATCCATTAATTCGTAAGTTGTATGGAGGTCATTTGAGCTCGGATAAAATTAAAGTGGAATTTTTTGTTGTGAGTCATAATGCGTTTTTCCTATACAACGTCAATAACGACTGTTTAAGACGACTCGAAAAACTCCCTCTTTTCGTCTTTCTTCCTTTCAACTGGTTCCCGTTCTACGTGTCTCTATCGCACTACAGTAGGTTCCAAATCGTCTTAATCTAAAATAAAATGACTTTACACGCAAAAATGACTCGAATACACAGTATCTTATTACACCCTTTATGGTAGGATTAGATAGATGAAAAGTACAGTACAGTCGGAAAGTATTCACACATTCGCAGTAGTTTTTTACTTTTAACGTGACTACATGATTTAGAGAATTTCCCAATACAGTTTACTGAAATTTTTGTCACAATTCGTAAGCCCTAGTAACTTGCGTTTTTCTGAACTTTTTATAAAACTCCTTAGAAAATATCGAGTTTTTTACTAAAATTACATAAGTTTTTATAAAGTCACTTTATAAAAACTATAAAAAATCTTTGTAAAATAATGGGATTTTTATAAAGTGGATTTTTAAATCTACTTGATAAACATACTGTGATTTGATAAAGTTTTTATTAAGCGGCTTTATAAAAACTGATTAAATTTCATGTAACATTGCTTTTTTTATAAAGCCACTTTATAGAAGAAGCCGAATTATGTAAGCAAACTCGAGATTTCATAAGTTGTGTTATAAAAAGTTTATAAAAACACTAATTACTAGGAAGTTACAGCCTAAGGCCGGAAATCGTGAAAAATTTATAAATAAATAAATTTATTTCTCTGGAATTGTTTGAACGAAGCGTGATATAATATTTCAACTTAAACAATTCAAAAAAACA
Source organism: Platygaster robiniae (assembly GCA_028476575.1). Taxonomy (NCBI): domain Eukaryota; kingdom Metazoa; phylum Arthropoda; class Insecta; order Hymenoptera; family Platygastridae; genus Platygaster; species Platygaster robiniae. The sequence continues at coordinate 12,560,562 of CM052025.1, forward strand.
TTGAAAGAATGCCGAAATTGTGCGCGCAGTTCTCTAAGCCACTTTCAAGAAAATCGCTTAAAGTAACATATTAACTGTTTTCTTGGAAATTTTGATGGAAATTTAAGTAAAATGCATTAAAAATGTCTTTGAATCATAAGGCTACATTGAACATAAAAAACTTCTGCGAATATGTGAAAACTATTTCAATTAATGATACGATAAACTTGTTCTAATACTTTCCGACTGTACTCTATGACCGAAAATTTAAAAAAAAAACTAGTTATTACATGAAGAAGTTCATAAATCGCATGAGTTAGTTAATGTCGTCAATCATGATAATTGCGATAGTTTCATGACGCAAGACGCAGATTCACGAAAAGTTAGCTTGTACTCACAATCGTGTGACGAAGCGGACGAAGTAGTGAATTCATGGATGAGGAACATGTTCGCGCGAAAAGTTAACTCTTGTCACGAAGTACGTGAAAGAGTGGACGAAATAGCGACAGATCATTTGCAGAACAACGTAGTAGACGACACTGAATCACGAAAAGTTAGCTTTTATTCACAATCGTGCGATAAAGCGGACGAAATAGTGAATTCATGGATGAGGAACATGTTCGCGCGAAAAGTTAACTCTTGTCACGAAGTACGTGAAAGAGTGGACGAAATAGCGACAGACTCTTTGCAAAGCCCCGTAGCAGAAAAAGCTGAATTACGAAAAGTTAGCTCTCATCATGAAGTAAATGATGGAGTGGACGAAGTAGTAGAGGAGGTGATCATTGAAGAGTACTGTACAGACGAAGAAACTGAATATGTCGATTCAATCTGTAAAATGCACGAAGAACCCTGCGAAGACAGTTTTACTATGAAAACTGAATCATCCTTTAATGACTCTGGGATAGATGTAGATGTACGAGAGTCAATAAGTCTCGTCGTTTCTTGTACGTCGATTGAAAACTCGGGACTCTTCGAGGGGAAAGCAATTTTTGATCCAAAATACTTCATAGCTGAGATGAATAGATCCTATGAAAGCCATAAAAAAAATTCTCAATGTCCTTTCGATGATTGGGAATGGGTGAGGAGTCATCGGAAAGGATTGATGACTCTGTTTTTTTTCCAATGCAAAACGTGCAAGCATGAGGCAAGTGTTTGGTCAGAAGATCCAGGATCGAAAATGAATTCTAACAAAGGAAGCGTTATTGGAACGTTGACAGCAGGAGTAGGATACTACTCTATCAAGGAAGTATTGAGATCGATCGAGATTCAGTACATGGCAGGAACAACCTACCGAAAAATAAGGAATTCCCTAATTGATATTTTCAATGAGACAACTTGTGACAGTATGATGGCAGCAGTTCAAGAGGAAATTGACATGGCGAAGGCATGTGGTGACATGATTGGCGATATTCCGTGGATCATTGTAGTAACGGACGGAAGCTGGGCAAAACGAAGCTATGGAGTACAGTATGACTCACTGTCTGGAATGGCCGTCATAGTTGGATGGCGCACGAAAAAAGTCTTGTGGGCTGGTGTGCGCAATAAGTACTGCTTCATGTGTGACTTGGCGCAACGTAGAGGAGCCGAAGCTCGTCCTCACAAGTGCTTCAAAAACTTCGATCGTCACGATAATTCGTCGAGGATGGAGAGCGACATTATTGTTGAAGGTTTCGAAAAAAGTGTTGAAACCTTAGGAGTTATATTCAAGATGTATGTAGCTGACGATGATAGCAGCGTATTCCAAGGGATAACTGATGCAAAACCATATGCTCAATACAATGTGGTTGTAAAAAGCATCAAGTGCACGAATCATCTTTTCAGAAACTTGTTGAAGAAGATAAAAAAGGTAGAGACTATCAAGAAACCGACAAACGCAAAACAAGAATTCTACGCTCATCGGAAAAAAGCTGCAGGTGTCGGTTTTCAGATGAAAACTGAAATTAAGGCGGCAGCAGCTTCTCTCAACGACGACTCCATTGCGCCCATAAGTGAACGAGCAGATTGGCTTCAAAGATACATTTTAAATCTGCCACGTCATATTTTTGGAGATCACACCAACTGCAATAAGCAACTTCACGAAGCATGTAAGGTCAAGGAAACCGAAGAGATGTTTGTCAACAATTTAAAACAGTACGGTTTATTTGAACCGATTCAAAAGGCAATGCAGGATCTTAGTGCGCACTCTGAAAGCCTAATCATAAATTACACTAACAATGCTGCAGAAGGCGTAAATTCAATTGTGGCGAAGACTATAAGTGGAAAACGTGTTTTCTACGGAGCTGGTGGCGACTACAAGACGAGAGTAGATGCAGCTATCTTACAGAGCAACACACATGCAGCGTTGACAAAGATACACGAGAAAGTATCCGGAATCGCATCACCTTTGATTGAGAATCTTGATCAGACCCGACTTCGTAAGGTTCAACTCAACAGGGGATATCGCATGAACCGCGTAGAAGCGAGAAATTCTGAACAAGTGACGGGTGAAAAAACTGAGAAGAAAACTCGCTGTGATCCTTACTACGGTGTTCACGCTAGAAGACCGGAACTCGAGCCAGAAAGGCGTGAAGCGATAATTGAAAATCACCTCTCCGAGTTGCGAAAGAATGCTGAAAACTGGAAGGAAATCGAGGAAAAAACGAGAGATCAAAGCAAAAGTGACTTTTGGAGAATTTTGCGGTCGAAAATGCTAACGGCATCAATTTTCAGCAAGGTGTGTCGAAAGAGACCAGACACATCGTGTGAATCGCTCGTAAAAAGTATTTTGTACCCTAGAGCATTCGATAACGCAGCTGTGAAACATGGTCGTGATCATGAAAAGAACGCGAGGGAAGCTATTGCATCTCTTTATGAGGTGAAAATAGAAGAATGTGGACTGTTCATTGATAGGGAAAATCCATGGCTTGGGGCTTCTCCAGATGGCGTCATTGCAGATGGACAAGGAATTGTCGAGATTAAGTGCCCTTTCGTGAACGAACAAGTGTCTGCAAAAGAAGCGATTCAACAAGTCAAACATTTGCACAATTTGTTAGAGCGAGACAATGAAAATAAAATGCGCAAAACACATGCATTCTTTTATCAGATTCAGGGCCAGCTGAATATTACAAGAAGAGATTATTGTATTTTCGGATTATGGACGCATAAAAGCTTACTCACGCTTCGCATCGAAAAAGATGAAGATTTCTGGAATGATGAGATGAAACCACATTTGAACAAGTTCTACATGCACTGTGTAGTCCCGGAGATAGTGGATGGATTGTATCTGCGAGAGAAAAAAGTGCGTGATCCAGATTACATCATCGAGGCAAAAAATGCGAAAAAACGGAAAGAAGAAGAGAAGAACACGAGTACATCAAAGGTCTGCAACAAAAAGAAGAAAAAAGCCAACGAAGACGAAGCAGTCTCACCGACGAAGAAAGTAGCGAAGAAAAGTTCGAAATCGAAAATCAGTCAAAAGCGAAATGAAGATTGTATTGAGGAACCTCTTGAGGACAGCAGTGATGGATGTGAGATGGTAGGAGAGTGGAAATTGGCCGAAAACGATCCAGCCCGAGATGCATGGGTGCCAAAACTATGTGCTTTTGAAGAATCTTTAATGACGAGAAAAAAATGGGTCGATGGTGTTACGATTGACGGATTCCTACATGTCGTACGAACTAAAACCGAATTCATTACTCAAAGTGCTCAATACCAACTCGATCTTAAGAATGTTCGAAAATGTCATCAACAGAGCATACAAATTGTCGGTGGAGGCCCATCCCAACATTGGAGGTGCATATATTACGATGGAAAAAACGTGAACGTATATGACAGTCTCAATTCAATCCCTTGGTGCAAGCAGGAGTTGGAGTATATCTCGAAGCGTTTTGGCGTGGAAAAAGAAAAAATGACTCATCACCATGTTCAACCACAAACCGATGGATCGTCTTGTGGGTTGTACGCTGTAGCTTTTGCAACATATTTAGCATTAGGTGAAGATCCCCGAACAAGGTCATACTCAACAGATGAATGGTCATTGAGAAATCACTATCGTGACATTATTATAAATGAAACACTTTTGCCGTTTCCGGAATGATGACTTCTTCGATTAAACGTTTCCATGGTCAATCAGTATTGCATGCCACTTACTGTAGATAATTTCTCCTAACGTTATGAAACGAGTGATGTTTTGAAGTAGCATGGATTTATTATTTCAGAAGAAAACAGACTTTTCGTTCTCGGATATTCTGTTGCGCCTGTAGTTGATCGTAGATGTCGTATGTGCAGCATTGGTTTTGTAAGTACTAAGCCAATGACTTTGAATACAATCTTTTCAATTTTTGTTTGCTATTGCAAATATGGATTTCGTTATTCCTCATAAAATTTGATAACCGTAATTACAGATGAAACAAAAAAAAAAAATTCTGATTATTTTAAAATTAGTATATAAATGTCAGACTTGAAGGAATGATGATGGTTCGCTTTTTATGCTTCGAGAGAAAATTCGAAAAACTTCATTGATGAAGGTTCCGTTCTTTGAATAAAATGAATAAAAATATCTCTCTAATTTCAGCAAAAGTAATTACAATCACTCAGAATTAAATTAATACCAAAAACAAGAACATGGTTTTCTACTTAAATTATAAACGAACGCCATGAAAATTTCGCCATCTTTTGGAAATTACTTTTTCTTTTGTAATTTAAGAAAAAAGAAGTTTATTGGCCGGTGTAGAGGGTGGATGTGGAGGACCGACCAATAACTTCAATTAAATTATAAGAGTTTGCTCCGAGTAATGAGTTTTTTCAAGGCTTGAAGTCTGTTGAAGGTGGTGTCATATATATTTTAAAAAACAGCATATATCTTTGTTTTTCATTTTTCAGCATAAAATTGTATTTATGAAGCATGAAAAAAGTACCTCCATGGCATTCACAACATTCTCGATTCTTCAGAATATATAGGATGTCCTAAGTTTGGTGTGACAGTCGGAAAACCATATAGATTCCTTACGTAGTTATGATACTTTTTTCTCTTTACGATTTTTTAAATAATTCCAATTTCAAAAAGTTGTTCAACCTAAAAATTTAAACAATAAATGCGCTCCATCGACAAGTAGGGTCGGAATTCATCGACCAAACTTTTTTTCATTAAAAAAGTCCTTCGCAATTTCTTACAAAACTGTAAATCAAAAAAATTGTTCGGTTCACAAGTTTTAACCAATAATATTTGTTATATTTTACCCTCAAATATCTTTTTTAATTTTGAGTTCGGCGAAAAGTGGCACAAGACTTTTTGACTCAGAAAAATATGAAGGACTTTTGGGAAAAGTTTGGTCTATGAATTCGACCACCATCTATCAAGACAGCGAATTCGTAGTTTAAATGTTTGACTTAAACAACTTTTTCACTGTTGCGTTTTTAAAAAAAACGGCAAAAGAAAATGCATCCTGGAATTTAATGGGGAATCCATAGTTTTCCGATGATTCACAGACATTGGGATACACTGTATGTCAAAGTCTCATAGCATAAAAAAATGTGAAATGTACCAATCTAACAATGCTAATATTACTAGTAGGTGTATATTTATGCATTTCACTCATATATTCCGCAAATACAATTGTGTAAAGATTAGATTGTAACTTGTAACATCTTCGAAAATAACTTCGAAGTCAGGTGTACGTGAAACATCATTTTTGACGTTAATCATTGAACTAATTATACAATAATTATGCGAAAGTACTTCACAATCTTTTTCCTAATACAAATGTACTCATTTATTGTTACCAACATTAAACTCTCTATATTGAATTTCCTGCAAATCAAACTCGAGTAGAAATTCCACTCGAATAAGCATATAATATTTCTGCACGACTGCAAGGGAAAAGTTAACTACATCAAGCACGTAGCCAGAGGGAGGTCTGAAAGGGCTGAAACCCCTCCCGAAATTTTGGAAATTTTAAAAAATCTAGCACATCGCAAAAAAGTATATTTTGAAGATAATAACAAAGTAATCCAGCTTTTTTCAAGTGTCCAAGTTTTCGAGGGAAACAATAGTTGTATACGTTTTCAAAATTTTGAGATTCTAAGCGATTTCGGGAATTATTGAGGTTTAAAAGATTTTGTTAATTCACCGTGTTTTTAGAGACTCAGAAAATTATCAAAACTTCAATAGCTTTGGATATTGGGGAGTTTCGAAAAAATTAACAAAATTATCATTCTCAAAATTACAAGAATTGTACACATTTTTGACATTTTTAACAATGTTAAAAATTTTCAAAGTTCAAAGAAAGTACTATAAAAGTTTTAGAAGTTCTTGTAATTTCGAAAATTTCAGAGGGTTGTATCATTTTCAAAAATTCTGAAAAGTTATATTTATTTATGGTCATTTGAATTTCGAAAATTTTAAAAATTCCGTAAACTTTAAAAGAGTTAATAATTTTTAAATTTGTAAGATTTTCAACAATTTTTCAAGTTGTAAAACTTTGAACTATTTTAACATTGTCAGAGTCTAGAACATTACAAAACATTTTTGAATTTCAAAAATTTACGAATTTGCGTACATTTTAGAGATTGTAAAAGTCTGAAAAGTTATGAAAATGTATAATATGTATGATGCTTGGAATGTCGAAAATTTCACAAATTTTTTGAACTTTGAGAAGGTTGATGATTTTTAACATCTTGAGATTTTAAACAATGTTGCAAATTTTAAAAGCTTGGATTATCCTAAAAATTTTGTAAGTGTAGTAAATTTTGACAATTTTTAGAAAGTTAACATTTTTCCAATCATCATGCATTACAGAGATTCTCAAAATTTTCGAAAAATCTAAAAAATTATAGGTAATATTAATGATTATTGACACTTTCAAAACTTCAAATGGTAAAAGTTTGTACTATATATGAAACATTTTCAAGGTCTAGAAAATTAAGAAACTTTTTCGAATTTCGAAAATGTACGAATTTTCCTACACTTCCGAGATTTTAAGAGTCCTACAAATTCCGCAAATTAATAATATTCATGATATTTTACGAATTCCTGAAACTTTGAGAAAGTTAATAACTTCAAACATTGTACGATTTTGAACAATTTTTCAAATTTTCAAAGCTTAGAGAATCGTAAAAATTTTGAAAGTCTGGAAAATTTTTACAATTTTTTAGAATGTAAAACATGTCTGCATTTTCATAAATTTCAAAGATGCGTAAAGGTTTCGTAAACTCTGAAAATTTATAATATTTATGATTATTGAAATTCAGAAAGTTGTACTAATTTCTCTTATTTTGATAAAGTTGATTATTTCGAATATTTCAATAATTTTAACAATTTTGCGAATTTGAAGAGTTTAGAGTAGGATAAACATTCTGAAAGTCCAGAAAATGTGGCAGTTTTTAGAATTTCATATTTTTTGAAAACTTGATAGATTGAAAACAGTTTTATAGATCCAGAGACTGCAAAATTTTCATTAACAATTCTCCAATAAAAGTATAGTTTTTGAACTTGCTGAAATAAATGCGAGTGCAAAATTACACCTCAGCCCCTCCCGAACGAAATTTCTGGCTACGTCCTTGAACTACATGTACTACTAGACTTATTCTGTATATGAATTTCAAGTAACATCCTTTCTTGGACTATCAGAAAAGAATATAAAATAAAGATATTTCGCATAATGAGAAAGGTTCTTACACATTCATTGTAAATACTCAGCTTATCAGAAAACGAGTAATTAGTAAAGAACACAACGAGTATAACTCGTCAGAGAAAAAACTATTGAATAATGAAATAAGAACTAATAAAATAATTGTTTCAAATAAATCTGTCAAAAATGATGTTTTACGTTCCGAAGAAGTGAAGAGTTTAAATATTCATTTGTAGTTGTATACTTTTAGTTGGTAAACAATGACAGCCAAATTTTTTTTTTTGGTTGTTTGAGAAAGGAGCCTGAGGAAAGCACTTTCAGCGACAGTGAGATACGAAAATGTCTGTTTCTTTTTGAAATGATTGCATTTACTTGGCGGAACCTGGCTTACAATAAGAAAAATTTAAGCGCCAAGATAATTAATTGTGTATTAAATGGATCTTCGAATACTGAATAAATAAATCAGTCAATTTTGTAGGAATCATTGAAATGTTTCATATTCACTCAAACAGTAACAAAAGATCTCCGCATATTTTCAAGTAGCAAAAAACTGTTTTGCAGTTTGAAAAAATATCTATCGTGTAACAATTCGTTCCAAGTATTTGCGAAAATTTGATGAATTCCCTATTTGACAATTCTGTCTTACACGCTTCAACTTTTTTTAACATTTTCTTTTTGTATGAGGAATTATTTTCAAAGTTATATTCTTCAGAATTTTATTTGAATTTTCGACTGAATAAGAAAGTTATCGAATTATTTTAGTTTTCTTCGATCAAAAGAAATTTTTTTTTCCAATCATTACTCGACTAGTTTTTCTTAGGTTCTGGATTGTTTCATGAATCATTTCTCATACGGCTCCTTTTCAACCAGAAGTGGATATAGAACAATTTTTTGGGAGGAAGTTTTTCATTATTTTACACGTCTATATTTTCAATTTTATCAAGCGCTTTGGCAGAGGGGGATTTTGAAGATTGAAACACCACCCGAAATTCCGATAAAATAAATCGTTTTTAAATTTAAAAATATAATAAGTAACAAAAATCAATGGATTCATGTAGTTTCTAAAAAACGAAGAAAATTTGAAATTCTTGATTACTCTTTCGAAAAAATAACAATAACTCTGACTTACAAAACTTTTTTTTCTGAACAAAATTATAATCATAAATGTTCAGCAAGGGTATAAAAAAAATAAACATTTAAATAATTGTTTCAACCAAATAAATTCTAGAAAACAAATCGTAATTTATTAATTTTTTAAACTAGAAAATTTTTTAAATCTGATAAACTACCAAAAGTAATAAAATTCTATGGGAGAACAGTTTTATGAAAAATTGTGAACGAATATTCTTGATCTATAAACTGTATTTGTAAATCTGTAATACAAACTATAAATTTTCTACAATACTAGAAAACGCGACAAAATCTTATTTATACTAAAAAATTACAAGGAATCTATGAAGCGTGAAAAATCTATAAAGGTGCAATTTTCACATAACTTTATTAAATTTCTGACAACCGATCGAAATTTCAAGTATAGTGCATCAAGATCTAGAAATTTATATAAATGCTAATAATCCTTAGAAATTGTATAAATACTAAAAGTCTAATAATACTCAAAAACTATGTAGACATAATTTTCTCCAAAATATAAAAAAACCTAAAATCCTTTCCAATACTCTATAAATAAAATGTTGAAAAAAACCATAAAATTTTTCAAATTGTACGGATACAAAGTTAAATACGAAAAAAATTAAAAATTACTGGAAATCTGTGTAGAAGATGCTGTTTGCTGAAAAGTCAATTTAGGTACTTAAAAAAGTTGAAATTTTTTATATTACAGCACTAAATATTAGAAATCTATAACGAATGCCAGAACATAATATAAAATTTAGTCTATATCATTCAATACGAAAATGGTAGAAATCCATAATGTACTCAAAATCTGTATAGATATTACTGTCTCAAAAATTTATAAATATATTGAAAGATTTGGAACTTCGATTCCTAGAATATCGAATTCTTGAAAGCAAAATAGAAACGTTGAGTTATATTAGAAAATCATTCAACCTGAATAAATACACGAGGAATATGAAAAATACTTAAAGTACTAGAAAAAAAAGTAGGTAATCGAAAAATCAAAATAGTCAAACTCTTTTCGAAGTACACTTTTTCCAAGAACACCTCCCGAAATTTTTTTCTGTCTACGCCCCTGCATTATATTTATGTACATATAATGAAATGTACAGGTTGTAATTGTTTACAAACTGCTGAAATACAACTCCAAATAACTCGGTACGTTTCGTGAATATCGAAACGTGGTGAATGCCAGCAAATGAAAAATGTCCTCAGAGTCGTCTGAGGAATATATTGTGTTACGTATCAGATTGTACGATGACTTGCGTACACCCAATACAATCAAAAATTTTTTCTCAACTTGACTCTTTGTTTAAAAAAAATTATGGACTATTCGATGCTGGAGGCTTTTATATTTTGCACATAATTTATTTGAGTTGCAAGAAATTCATATAAGAATTAACTAGATAATATATTTTTCTACGTTTCATTACTCTCAGACTCGGAAAGTTTCAGTTCACGTTCACATTAGTTTGTTCAAAAAATACTCCAAGAGAATATTGTGAATGACATGAAACTGATGATGAAAGAAGTTCATGGAGCCTACAACTTTTTTCAATTATGTACAAGAATTTTCGAGTCAATTCATTCAGTCGAAAGCATGATGGAACCCCACCTCGCTTCTCTTACGTGAAAACCTCTTTTTCACCTTTCATCGCGTCTTCCCTTCACTCCACCTTTTTTCTTTCCCCCTTTTTTCACGGAGATATTTCACCACCTTTTTTTACATGAATTAGGAATGTCAGGTGATCGTATTATTCAAAGCGGAACCATTCTTTCTTGACCCTCACGGAAGTTTTTACGAATCAGCAAATAGCGATCAATCATCCTTCAAATAAAGGTTCGAAATAACAGATGCACAAACATTTAGTCATTACGGCTCTAAACGACATCTACGAGGAAATATAGGCGTTACAGGTTATCTACTAAACCGAAAACTGAATCATCAACGTATTTCTGAAATTTACCGACGAATTCTCGAAGGAAAAAAAAAAACCCCGGCCCCGTTTCTGTCCAACTCCAGCGCTCTCCTCGCCTTAATGAGTTCCATTCAAACTTCTTCTCTCGACGACTCGTCCGAAGGGGCGTTGAGCGAGCGAGAGGACAACTGTGTTTGAGAGAGTTGGGGATACTCGGGGGAGCGTGGTGGGGGAGCTTCCCCGACCTTCCTCAAATTGACTTTATGTCACAAATGGACATATTGAATCTGATCTCGTTTTGAGCTAGAAGATAAAAGCTATGGGTGATGGTCTTTTAATCGCTAGCCGCTGTGGTGCGAGAAAAACGCAGAGAAAATAAGCGAAGGTCACTTTCACTTATTCTAACAATAAGTATCGCTGAGTACGGCTTAGTTGTCCTAGATCATGGTCATAGTTGATAGGGTCTTTTGTGCTGCGCGACCGGTCCCAAATGAGGATCTCCGAAATGTATTACAAACAAACTGTGACGATTGCACGAAATATCGCTAAGGGAGTCTTCTACCTTGTGGTTGTGGCCTTGTTTTTGATATTATTTTTCGAGGATAACTTTTAGGTAAACTAACAACGCAATTGGTGTGCATTTTTTGCATTTAATTTATGAAATTTTATGCTTTTAACACAAATTTTACTGAATTTTGAACTGTCCCCAACTTGTCCGTGATTTAAGCTTGAAACGCTCCATGCAAAGAATGCATACAGAAACGATTGACACAACTCAGCTTACAGAAGCTGGCAGAAAAAAAGAAACCAAAATTATTTAGTTTTTTGATGCCCTTGGCTAACGTTTGACAAACATAATTCGCAGAATTTAAAAATTTCACAAAATAATCAACATTCGTAATAACTTTTGATCATACATTTTAAGGGTAAACAGGTTTTCAGATCATTGTTATAATCTGAAGGTTTATTGAATGAAGCATATTATTTGCGATATTTCACACTCACAAGCATGTGTTAAAAGACTAACAAACTTTTTAAGTTTAAAAAAATAAATATTAAATCAAATAAATTCTTGTTTATTTTATCATGTATAACATTTTTGAATGTTAAGTTATATTAAAAAATATTCATTCAATAACTTCACTTTCAAATTACTTATTTGCAGAAATACACTTAAATAATTCAAAATTGTCAAGTAAAAAATGTTTAATAGTCTGAATTTGAAAAATCATTAAGAATCTTTATCTGCGAGAACATTCATTCTCGCTTCTAATTGCAATAAAAGATTAACTGCAAAATCAACCATTAAATATGTAGAATATTTTTTTTACATATTATGTCACATAAAAAATGCAAATAAAATTTTATGCATATAATTAAAACTAAAAGTTATAGTAATTATTTTTACAAATACATACATGAATATCATGTTAATATATTCATAAATATAATAAGGTCGTGAAATGACTATCAATATATCGAAAGTTAGAAATTTCAAGTAATACATCGTAAAACAAATTTCGAACATATTTTACAAACAACTATAATATGAATCGAAGTATATTGTGTATTCAATTCCAGAAATAATTCGAAAGAATAAAAAATGTAATATCTTCTTTATTAACATGCTATTGAAAAATTTTTCTTTGTTTCGAAATAAAAATTAGAATTCAATATGTATCAACACTTTTCCTACAAAACTTGAGCTACAGAAAATAATTGTTGAAGGGTTTTATGAATTCAAATATTCTACCGAACGGTTAGAATTCAAAAGTTAAAGTTTATAAATTCTTATTCTACAGTCACTTTCATGGAATTTGTTTAAATAAAACATTTTATATCATATTATAATAGAAGTATCAATGATAGATAATTCAAAAGTTTGCATGCATTTAAATTTGTTGAAACTACAAATATTACAACTTGCTAAAATCAGTGATGAAAATTTGGATGTAATTTTTTCATTTTTAAAATTTTTGCTATTACGCTTATGACAGTAACTGAAAAAATCGATTTTTTTAAAATACCAAGAAAGATTAAAACTCGGAATCTCCCCCCCCCCCTCCTTGTGTTCGTTACTAAATTTATATGACAAAAGTGTTGAATATATTTTTAAAAATCTTATATACTTTTTAATCTTTTCGAAGTCTTTGACTATGACAAGGTCATTTCCGTTTCAAGAGAACCTGTTAGCTCAAATTATGATTAAACGTTTCAACGGATCTGCAATAGATTGTTTTTCAGGTATTCTCATTGTTTATATATTTTTCCTTAACTAAAAAAATATGTTTTTCGAAATTTTAGGCTATTTTCCGCGTGTTTGTTCTACGATAAATTCAGCGATGATCGTGCAATTATTTATTTAAAAAATTTACTGACCAATAAAGATGATTTTTTCAGTAATTTTAACTGTACACTGCTCTACGAGGAATTTACCAATCAAATTTGCTTCAATATGATATGAATCGAAAAACCAAATTTACTGCAATTTTTAAAAACTATCATTGTGATGCGGAAAAGAATTTGAAATTCAGCACTCTCTGCATGAAAAGCTTTATCGCTTAGTTTGTGAGTAATTGAAAAAGTTCGAACGTTTTCTTTAAAAATAAAAGAAAAAACAATTTTTAAAAATGTTTAAGTTATGGAATCGTAACATCGACTTTAAAATAATAAAACACGACATGCTAATATCGATTGCTTAAATATAAAAAATTTCGACTTTTAAATCCCACATATTTTATGAAGATTTTTTTCATTGAATTTGACAGAAGATAAAAGTCAAAAAGAAACGGAAAGGAAGAAAAATAATTACTAAAGTTATTGTAATTCAGTTTAAAAGAAATGTTTCATAATCAAAAAAATATTTAATTTGAATATTTTGAATCAGAAATTTTCGTAATTGGAAATTTTGCATCCAAAAATCGAGTTGACTATAATCTCAGAAATTTGTTATGATAAATGATGAAACTTCTTCAAACCATAAGTATTCAGTGCTTTGAAAACGTAAATTTTCGATTATATTTTTTTTATTAAATATACCTCAGAGTTAAAGAATTGAAATAGATCGAGCAGTAAATGAATCAAAGTTGTTCAAATGCTTTTCATTGTTGTTTTATACGCTGATTATGAATCTGTCATCAGATTTTAAAAATTAAATTCTTAAAGTCCAGGATCTTTCCATTGAAAAACGACATATTTCGTTACAAATGTTCAGACATGGGGAACTTCCTCTGTTATTTCCTTTGGGGAAAGCGATAACGAAAGCGTAATATAACGATTGTTATACAGGGTGTCTCAAATGACCCGTAACAGCCGAAAACTGTAGATTAACAATATAATTTTAAACCTATTTTTCCTCTTCCATTTTGTTCACAAATCAATATTTACAGAGATAATTGGACTTAAAAATTAAGAAATCTGAACAAATCACAACGTTCCTCGCAGACCATTGGAGGATGGAAATCTTCAATTCTGAGAATTTTCAAGCCCACCATCCTGTTCTCGCTCCTCCCTTTTCACGCCTGATTTTCGTTGTCTCATTCAATATTCAACTTTTGGGGAAATTCCAGACTGTTTTCTTTTGAGCGAGTAAAAAGATTATCAGTTAATGATCCTAGAGACTTCTATTCAAGTGCGGGGACATCATGAAAGATAATGTTTTTTTGACTTTTCGCCTATTATGTATAAGAAAACGAAGAATGTAAAATCCAAAATTAGTTTCGGATACAAACAATACTATTTTAATATGCCTATTTTTTTTCTGACGTTTTTTTGTCGCTTTCATTCTGAGCACGTCAGTTATAATTCTGCAAACTTCTAAAACCTTAAGTTAATTATACCGAGCAAAACGGGAGCTACTTCGAACATCTAATTTAAAATTTCCACTTTCTTGTGAAGTTTTAATAAACCATTTCAAATTTCTCTGTATCTTGGCTTTCAATCCTGCAGTTTTAAGATAGCCGAACGTCAGAAAAAAAAATAGGCATATTAAAATAGTATTGTTTGTATCCGAAACTAATTTTGGATTTTACATTCTTCGTTTTCTTATACATAATAGGCGAAAAGTCAAAAAAACATTATCTTTCATGATGTCCCCGCACTTGAATAGAACCCTCTAGGATCATTAACTGATAATCTTTTTACTCGCTCAAAAGAAAACAGTCTGGAATTTCCCCAAAAGTTGAATATTCAATGAGACAACGAAAATCAGGCGTGAAAAGGGAGGAGCGAGAACAGGATGGTGGGCTTGAAAATTCGCAGAATTGAAGATTTCCATCCTCCAATGGTCTGCGAGGAACGTTGTGATTTGTCCAGATTTCTTAATTTTTAAGTCCAATTATCTCTGTAAAAATTGATTTGTGAACAAAATGGAAGAGGAAAAATAGGTTTAAAATTATATTGTTAATCTACAGTTTTCGGCTGTTACGGGTCATTTGGGACACTCTGTATTTTGCTTATGTTAAAGATCGATCTCCAAGAACTGAAGAATACATTCCTTTCGTATACCGATCATTCTATGAAAATTTTTAATTTGAGGGAGACGATGAAAAAGATTTTGGCCTGGCAAGTGATGACAGTGACGATGACTAAAGAGAAAGTGAAAGATGTTTTGAAAAATGTTTGTTGATGAAATAAATTTTTCACGTTCTACTGAAAAGTATTTGTATTTTATGAGTGTTACCCTACAAATTGAAAATGTCTGCAGACTGAATACGTACTTTACGACTATGTGTAATTAAAATATAAAATTAATAATAATATTATATTCAACATGCTATTTATCCTTTCAAAATTAAAATACGTTCGAGTGGATTCCAAGATAACAAATTTAATGAACAATACATTTTAGCAGTTACGTAAAAAAAGAGCGATTGAATTTATGATTCAGTAAAAGTGACCACAGGCCGAGGGTAAGTTGAAAACAACTTGAATTTTTCAAACTTTAAATAATAATGAATCTCAAAATCATTAAAAATTGGGCCGTGTTTTTTTATATCGCAGATACTCCGTAAACCTGCAAAACAGTTAAAACAAGTTTAACCTCCTTACAAGACTAAAAACTTCTTCATCATTTTGCGACTGGCTTCTAAAAGACATTGTTTTAGAAAAGAGAACATTGATAATAATATTATTAAAACTTTGTTTCATGGAAAATGTAAAATACTAATAAAGAAGTGATAACTATTAAGGCTTTAAAAATAACGTGAAAGTAATTCCTTTTTTTATCATCGTAAAACAGTAATAACTGAATTATTTTAATATAAATATATTCTAATTTTAATTGTAAATAATTATATTCTTTACAACTATATTCTCAAAATGTGTATCTTTTAAAATAGTAATTGATACAGGGTGGCCCACAGTCAATCCACAATAATTCACAAAAATTTAGTTCTATATTTTTTTAAGTCGAAAAGTCTTTTACCACTTTTTCAAAACTCAGAAAAACAAAAACGATAATTAAGTCACAAGTTATACGTCGAAACAATATTAAATTAAATTTTTTCTATAATTTTCTAAATAAAAAAAGCTCTCTGGTACTTTTCTTAAAACTGAAAACCAAAAAAGATATTCGAGGCACAAGTTTTAACCAGAAGTTTGTTCGATTTTTCCCTAGAATGTTTTTTTTTTATTTTCAGTTTCAGTAAAGTGGCATAGGACTTTTTTATAAAAAAAGTATAGAGAAAATTTGAGTTAATGTAAGGCCATCAAGTATACCCAACGAGTATCGTTCGTTGTCTGAAAATAGGGAAGTTGAAACATAAGAAAAATAATTTGCAACGTTTTCGAATTTGTGAGTTGTGAAAGTGAGATGAAAAAATGAATGATAACCAAGGTGAAAAAAAAAGGAATCTCGAAAAATCGAAGAGGAAGATCCGGCATAAGGCACCCTCAAGGATACTAGATAGACACTAGTATTCTTGGGCGCCCTTCATAATTATTTCGAGACCCCAATTTTTCGTTACAGTATCAATGGATTCCAACAATCATTCGGACTTTTACATTGAAAAACTTATTCTTTTATTCTCTGACACGTACTGTATATGCATAGACTTCTGATTCAATATCCATCACAATCCATCATAAATCCCTCGAGCCTAGAATTTTCCGTTCATTTAAAATTCCAACTATCAATGAAAGGTTTTCAACTCCAATAATTTAAGCTAACAATTATTGTTTAAAGTACTTGTTACCTTAAGTAGGTTAACAAAACAATTTTGATATTCTCGAACCAGATTAATGATCAGCGAACCAGAAAACCATGGAAAGCATAAGCAACTCAGTAAAGCTTTATTATTTATGCAAATATTTGTTATCACAAACGTTTAAACAAAAATTCATTTTACAAATAAGACGCCACATTCATGATTGAGGCTTCGACAAATGTTGGAGAAGTAGGTTTCTTGGAAGCAATAAAATTGTTTATATTATAGTTTAAACAAATAGTTGCATCAATAAGTTTATTTAAATCTGTTACAAATATAACCATCAGCAGCCAAGAAAACCGTGATTAGCATACAAATCTTGAAAATTTCATTTTTCAAAATTATTTGTTTAAAAAATAGTTTGAGCAATTTAGTTTTTAAAATCTGATGATAGATTCATGATCAGCGTAAAAAACAACAATGATAATCATATGCATCTTCCGAAAAACTATATTTTTCTGGATTATTTATTACACACGCAAAAAAGAAAGTGCTTCCGATCAGTAACGCGGTTACTTAAAATTGATCTCGGGGTGAAAAATACGAAACAGAAGTAACTGCTTACTTGTATTGAGTAACGAAACGTTTGAAAAAAGGAATTCTTACTTCTTCTAAGTAATTAATTACTTGTTTTGAACCTCTTGTTACTCGATCACAGTAGTAAATTACTTCTTTTTCGTATTTTTCACCCCGAGATCAATTTTAAGCAACTCGTTACTGATTGGAAGTACTTTTTTTTTTGCGTGCATGAAAAAGTTTAAACAAAGTCATGTTGTTAATCTGATACCAGATTAATGATCAGCGAGTCACAAAACCATGTAGAGCATGAAGGTCTTGAAAAAACATAATTTTTCAAGTAACAAAAAAAAGTTCATAAAAGTCAGTTGTTGCAAGACAATAAATTATCAATCTGCAAAATTACTGCTTGACATTATTGTACTCCTTGCCCTCAAGATTTTGAATTTCACGTTTTGTTGAGAAATTTTTCGGTTGTGTTTCTTTTCTAAAGAAAAACTATTTTCACTTTAGAACATAATATTTTCTTGATAAACTTTAATGCTAAAAGGACACACATTTAATCTTTGCACATAAAATTTCAATGTAATCCTATGCGCTCAAATTTCATCTGATCCGTTTTTCTCCTAAATTTAAGCACATTTCCCTTTTGCCCGCACCAATCGAGTGCGTTACTTTTGCCCAAAAAATGTGTCTGGTTTTCTTTAGACTACAAAAAAAAAAAAAAAAACGATTTCCGTTTTGCTCAAAAAATTTTCTACAATTCATCTATGTACTCAATGTCTCATATTTCTTCGTTGTATTTTTTAGATCGTTATCGTACATGTTATCGGAAAAAATTTTTTCATCATAAAATCATGTTTTCTTTTTCCATTTTGGGATAAAAAGCTTTAAAACTAGGAAAGTATAAAAAAATCGTGGTAAATCCCAATATGACTATTTTTTATCACACTGAATAATTTTCAAATAGTTTGTACTCTGTTTTAGAGTTCGAAAATTTTGAGGAATTTGAAAACATTTAAAACATTCAAGATTGATGATACGTATAGAAAACTCATAAAATGTATTGGACGTAATAAATTGTTAATAATTTTTTTAGGTTTTATAAAATTTTTGAAATCCTGTGAAACTAATATAGAAACTGAGTAGTATCCTTGAAATTTTTAAAAAAACAGATACTATCATACGCAAATCATCGATGCATACTTTGACGATGTTATTCTTTTTTTTTTAATGTTAAATTACATAGACATAAGAAAAAGATTTACAAAAAAATTTTCTTATACCTCGATTGCATATATAAGGGGCTACTTCAACTGAAATGGATGAAAAAGTTGGTACATATAGTAGGATGCTATAAAATATTTCAGTTTTAAAGAACGATGCACATAACAAGGATTTAAACCGAAAAAGATTCTCGAAAGTCTCACTAAAAAATATAATTTAATCTAACCTGGTCACAACACTGGTCGCTGTCACGGAAGGCCCCTCGTTCGCGGAACTTGAGTTAGTATTCGTTTTTCGCGGCGTCATATTACAAAAATCGGAGAAAAATGCAATATACCGGAATAGATGAAAGCAGAGCTGTTACTGGATTGAAGAAACGTTAGGAAAATTCGGAGGTTTAAGAAGAATTCATAAATCATCGAGAGGGGGAATTTCGGAAAAGGCACAATTTCACTAGAATGCGGATGTCGAAGATCCTGATTTTGGGAGAGGTTCAACAACCGTGAAGCTATTAGTTGGAATTAGGCGTTGTTTGTGATGACAAGCAGAAATCGTCGGAAAACGAAAAAATGATTAATCAGTGCCGTTTCTAAACTGTCGACTTGGGGCCGGACACGGTCCCTTTAAAAACTACGGATGGAAAATAATATTATTACTTTCGTGCCTCTAAACGAGTGCCTATTTTTTTTAATGAAAGGAGGAACTGTTTTACGAATCAATATGGATATGAGATCTTCTTAAGTCGTTTTTTTTATCTTTTCAAACCAACTTACTTTTAAAATATTATGTCGAATTCGTGAACAATGAGAGCATATGTATCCAGCAATAGCTAATATCTTATAAGTAGTTGTTCCGAAAAAGGTTTGGAAAAAAGTAATAATTTTAAACATACTAGAACGCTGGCGCGCAACGCGCGCCGCATTCTAGCCTTCACTTTTTATTCTTCTTTAATTTAAATTCATAACATCATCTGACTGTAATTATACGAGGGGGGACCCAAAAGTAACGGGAATTAGGTGGTGGGGGGACCACGGAGGGGGGGATCGGGTTCTCCACTGGTTCTCTTCCAAGCTGCTACTCTCCCAAGTCAGTGTGCAAAGTTCATTTGCTGTGAGTGCATTCGTTCGTCCGTAAGAATTTTTCTAGTGTAACGACTTTTTCCGTTTCGGCGAAAACGTGAAATGGCTGAGTCCGGAGAGCAACGCGCGGCTGTAAAATTTTGTTTTTTGTTAGGAAAAACACCGGCGGAAACCCTTGTGATGTTGAAAACAGCTTATGGGGATAATGCTTTGAGTAAAAAGCGTGTGTACGACTGGTTTTCGCGTTTCAAGAATGGAGAGATGTCAATAGAAGACCAACCTCGTTCTGGGCGCCCCTCGACTTCAAGAACGGACGAAAACATTGAAAAAATCAACACTCTTGTTCATGAAGAGCGTCGCCGAACCATCGATCAACTTTGTGAGATGTCTGGATTGTCATGGAGTTCAATTCAGAGGATTTTAACTGAAGATTTGAGCATGAGGAGGATTGCAGCCAAATTTGTTCCTCGCCTTCTCTCCGACGATCAAAAGGAGCGTTGACTTCAGGCCTGTCTTGAGCTGCAAAATCAGTTGGATGAAGACCCAGATTTTTTTCTCAAGGTTATAACTGGCGATGAATCATGGTGCTATGGCTACGACCCCGAAACAAAGCAGCAATCAAGCCAATGGAAGACACCTCTCTCGCCTCGTCCAAAAAAGGCACGCCAAGTGAAGTCCAACATCAAGACATTGCTCATTTGTTTCTTCGATTGCAGAGGTATTGTGCACGCAGAATTTGTTCCTCCAGGCCAAACGGTCAACCAACACTTCTACTTGGAGGTTTTGAAAAGGTTGAGGGAGAACATCCGGAAGAAAAGAGCGGATCTTTGGCGCACAGGAGATTGGTTCTTCCACCACGACAATGCACCTGCCCACACAGCGCTGTCCGTGAAGAAATTTTTGACCAAAAACGGCATGACACCGATTGTTCACCCCCCCTATTCACCGGACCTTGCCCCCTGTGACTTTTTTTTGTTCCCTAGACTCAAAAGGGACATGAAAGGAAAACGTTTTGGGACTGTAGAAGAGGTGAAACAAAAATCGCTGGAAGGTTTAAAAAACATTGAAAAAAATGAATTTCAGAACTGTTTTGAACACTGGAAAAAAAGATTGAACAAGTGTATTACAGTCAATGGGGGTTACTTTGAAGGTGATAAAAATTGTGTGTGAAAAAATTTGTCAATAAAAAAGTTGTAACACAATTCCCGTTACTTTTGGGTCCCCCCTCGTATATACATTAATATATATATTTTGGGATTTTTTTATGTCTTCTGTAAAATCATTCTTTCGATAATTTACTTTTCAATTTGTAGTGTTGTGTAGGTTTAAATTTTATTTTAAATCTGACACATGTAAGAATGATAGTATACGCATTATGTGAGAAATAGATATTTTGCTTGTTGTGTTTCCATATGAACATGAAACATGCAATGTACGTTTTTGAAAATGTACAAATATCATTGTAAAATTAAACCTTTCCGACACTATCAAAGATTATTCACAAAATTTTCCTATCGAGAAAAAATATTCCAAGAATAAGTTATACATTTTATAGTTTACTAGCAGTAACCCGCGTTATTTCTCATATTTTTATTTAACAATATGAGAAATGCATTCAAAATTCAATGAGTCAATGACAGAGAGGTAACTAGGGTATGGCAAGCAGGACACATGCCATAGGCGCCACTCTAGGGGGGGGGGGGGGGGGGGCGCAAATCGCCGCTTCTTTAGTGAAGAACGTGAGAAAAAAATTGATGACCTTTTTTTTTAGAAATTTTTTGGTACAAAGATGTTTAAGATGTTTTCAAATATAAGTTAATAAGCTTTGGCAGAGTGACAGATTTAAAAAAAAAAGATCATCAATTTTTTGATGATCTAAACGCAATGAACTTTTTCAAGGAGGGGTGGCATTTGCCTATTTCTGCCTCGGAAGCCAAAATGACTAGCTACGCCTCTGAGTGAATGATGGTTTGATTTTTGGAGGAAAATTATTCGAAAATGTTGTCATTAATAAATATTCGACGTTATAAAAATCAATAAAATTATTCGAAATTTCAAGAATTATTCACAATACCAGATCATGAAAAGTCATTCAAAAAATAAAAAATCATTAATTAATTTAGTGGTGTGCGGGATTAAGAATTTCAGGGGTCGGGATAAGTCGGGACGTTTTGCATCGGGTCGGAACGGGATCTCGAGTTTTCCAGGAATCCCGAAAATGTCGGGAATCCCGAAAAATGTCGGGAATCTCGAAAAATATCTTGAACCTCAAAAATATCGGGAATACCGAAAATTTTGGAAATCACAAAAAATTCTGAATTCATTAAAACTGCAGGAATTCCGAAAAATGTGGCTATTTTTAAAAGTTTTGATATCGAAACTTAAGCATTATGAAAAGTATAAAAATTTCTGTTCTGACAAGGAGTCTACGAGTATGAATTCCAGAGTTTCGAACTGCACCCTAGTAACTAAGGTTTTTATAAACTTTTTTTTATAACGTCTTATGAAATCTTAGGTGTTTCAAAAAAATTCCGCTTTTTTTATAGGGACTTTACTAAACGAGAGTTTTTTTTTTAACTTTTTCATTTAGTTCACAACTAAATAAGAGTCAAAAGCGAAGAAAAAAAGTAAAAAAATTATAAAAGTGTTCTAATCTTTAAATGTTCCATTCACTATAAATGAAAGTTCTAAGTTTTATAGGGACTTTACTAAACGAGAGTTTTTTTTTTAACTTTTTCATTTAGTTCACAACTTAATAAGAGTCAAAAGCGAAGAAAAAAAGTAAAAAAATTATAAAAGTGTTCTAATCTTTAAATGTTCCATTCACTATAAATGAAAGTTCTAAGAATAAAACAATTAGTGTTTTTGATGTTTGTTATGACCGTTATTTTAAAAACACTAATTGTTATCATCCGATAACCGAATTTACTGCAAGCTTATGAATTTATGTTGGTAGAGGAAGAAATTTCATCTTGCCATTATGATTTATTATTGCTTCGAATTTGTGAGTTTTTAATAAACATTTTTTGAAGTATAAGAGTTCGAAAAAATTTAGACACAAATGAATAAAACAGCGCTATACATAAGTAATGATTTGAGTAATGACCCATCCCGACGTCGGGATTCCCGAAAAGTCGGGATCCAGCACACCCCTTTTAATTATATGAAAGGTTATTACCAAATAATTCGAAGTTCGAGAAAATTATTCCAAACATTGCGAAAACAATTTAAAAGTCGGAGTCATTTAAAAATATTCTACATTTGAAGTATCATTTACAACTCGAGAAATGATCAAAACTCATTCGAAATTCAAAAGAATCAGTTGAACTGCATCACAGAGCCAAGAATCATTCAAGGTTTGGTAAAAATCACTTGAATTTTAGTCTAAATACACGGTCATACGGATTGTGATGGATGTTGACCTAGAAATTCCCTGGAAAAGGTTCACTTTGTCAAACTTCTAAGGAATCTACCATTATGCCAATTGATAGGAATATATTAAGTCCTACTCGAAAATGGAAAAATTACCATCATGAACAATAATTTTTACTATCATTGTGTATGGAAAAACTTTGACTACGTGTATCAAAATGTCTATGTATGAGAAGAAAATTTACTATACTGATGTATATATATAGTATTTTTTTATAACAAATGGGTTAATTACATCTGATTCAAAAACACAAAAATAAATATATCACTTTTTGGAGTGAGATCAAATTTCAACATTGTTTCAAGAGATTTTGCGTATTATAATTTGCTCAAATTTTCCAATATCGAATAACAGAAAAAAATTGTCAAAGAATTTTTGTAACTCTTCAAAACGCTCCTTCACTTGACTGACAGATTCATCCAAAATTGCGAAATAACATTTAACTTAGATTTTTTTCAGAACTTGCAGTTCGAACTAACTGCTCGGAGACCTCATGAGATTTCCGAGGCGCCTCGCGGTATGCAATGGTGTGCTGCAGCACTAATTGAACTTTGTTAAACTTGAACGAAAATTTTAGATTAACGACAATATAATTGACAAATTTTTAAGAGTTTAAATTACTGATTCGAAAATGCCGCCCCTCACTCAATGGCGCTACGGGTGACCGCCTGCTTCGCCCTACCTAACGCCGGCCCTGATTATCTGTATAGCGGAAATAAATAAAGATACAATTGTTTCACTTACCAAATATAGGATGATTTCCACACGAGATTGACGTTGCACGACACAGATGAATGTTTGCATAGATGTGACGCGAAATATTTTGAAATTTTTGTTATTAAACCCGAACAATTTCACGTTGTAATATCAGCTAGCCGACTAAACTCACTGAACCGGTTACCGGACTGAACTCACCGATGAGTTCTACTGGGTTCTAGCGAGTTGTTCTAGATGGCGCATGCTCTCGGGCCCAACTGCACGATTTCATTCCAACGAAAGTAATAATTATTGAAATTGTTAATTATACACTGTAAAATTCAAATACAGCCGTTGACATTATCCGCGCGATGTATTGCGCTAGTGGAAATCATCAATTCGATTGAAAACCCGTTTTCTCGTTTAAAATAGCCTGGTCACCAATTGGACACCGTTTGGCCATCGTTCGGCCATCGAAAATTGATGGCCAAACGGTGACACCCACTTTGCTAGGGGCGTTATGAACGCGTTTTTAGAATGCGTTATGAACGCGTTTTTAGAACGCGTTTTTAGAACGTGTTCTTTTTTTCACGGGTAGATTTATTTTGTATGTAGCGAACTTTATTAACACTTTTTCTCTTAAATATAAGTTTAAAAACATGCTTAATACAGATAAGAATCGATTTCTTTGATACACTGTGATTTGTACAGGAGCAATCAAAGAGAACTTTATGCTCGCAAACAAATATTGTATAGCAGCTTTTATTTAAAAAAAACTCTGAATATTCATTCCAAATCGGATTTGTTTGCACAGAAACTGACATAATGTAGGAACAGTTATTGTTTCAGTGTATATTTAAATACAGTTGTTACCATGTACCTCTTCATATTTTCTGGGTGTGTTATTGTGTGAAATGTTATATACTATGTATCAAGAAAGTTATGCATCGTTTCTCACCTTTTTTTTCGCAGCAGCAGCTTTTTCTGTGTCGATGGCGATCCTTTTTTTACTTTTTTTTTTTTTCCGAAAACGTAAGATGGACAGGAGGTTTTACGTTTCTCTTGTTCTGCATGTCACCTGCAACAATAAACAAAAATAACATGAACTTATGTTATTGCTATCATTAACTCATAATTTATCGAGGTTCATTAAAAAAAGACTGATGTACATGGTTGTAACTTGTCTTTGATATTTTGAATTTAATGTAAATTAAATTCAAAACGAATGAAATTTTTTTAAATCTTAAATAATTAATTTTTTTTTAATTTTAAATGACAGTGACATTACAAGCCACCCTAATATTGATATTCTTTCAAAACCTATAAACAATATTCAATTCTTGACCAAAAATTGCGTAGTCTTGGCGCATTTTTGTATAAAAAGTCACAACAAATCATATAGGCTGAAAAAATTTTTTGTTTTCCGAAAATCATCTCTATTTTTCGAACAACTGCAAGACATACTTGACGGCTTTAGCAACGAACTTAACGTGCTACTCAGAACTATCAAGTTGACAACTGTATTTAAGTTGTAAACTTGAATCTTGGTTACCAAATCTTTCAATTTCAGACCATTATATTGCTATAATAAAAACATTATAGGTTCATCAGCATTTCCGGAAACGTAACAAGACTTTTTGGTGGCAAATTCAAAACGGAACGGAAAGAGATCTTACCCCTGGCATTGTCGCTGCGTCGAATCCGGATTGGTTTCATTTTTATTCTACTGCAACAAATGAACAACATACATATATATATATATGTAAGTATGTGTATGTATATACGCAAACACAAACAAACACATATACGCGCGCGCGCGTGTGTGTCTGTGTGTGTGCGCGCGTGCGCGCACGCGCGCTAGCGTGTTTAAAACAGCAAATTTAATCACATTCATGCATAAGCAATCATTATTTCCTGACAAACAGAACGGTCAGAAATTTCGATACATCAGTTGATAGAACTGCTTCTTGATTTTGAAACTTCTTGTTATTCTTGAAAAAAAGTATCGATATGACATCGTAGATCTCGGACGTATTGGTGAATTTATATATAAAAAGCTTATGGTATAAGGGGTTGTCAACATATGACGTAATCAAGTTTTTGTCCATTTGTCAACCCCCTTCCCCCTCTGTCAACAGAAGTCATCATTCCCTTGCCCCTCTCCCCCGCCCCTCGACGTGACATGATATCGCTAGAAAATTTGGCTTGTATAGTAATTGAGTGCTGTAATCATACGAGAAGCTTTCCGACTCTCTTAAATTATTTCCCGTAAAATTGGTTAAGTTCAAAACAAGCGCTTTCCTAAACTGATATCTCGAAATTTATCTTCGTGCGCTGATTTGATGAAGCTAATCGCCGTGCAATTATTTTTGATGTATCACTTTGCAAAGGAAAATTCTTTGAATTAGCATGCAATCGATAGACTGTAGAAGTTGAGTTTAGTTTAGGAGATTCTGGAAATTAATTTGATAAAATTGTTGTTTAAGTAAATTAATTAAGAATATTTACTGAAAGCCGTTTTTTGCCAACTTTTTAGAACTTTAACAACTGTATAATTTTCAGACTTTTTTGTACATTTAAAAGAGATATAATATTAATTATGTATTTTTTATGTAACAACTATTAAAAATCACATTAATGCTCGTAAGGAAGGATGAGTGAAACCCTTCCGAATATCTGCAATTTCACATTCAATCGTTTTGTGGAGATATAATCGTAGTTCTAGATCATTTAATGTATAACTTTTAATAAAGTACATTGATGTTAGTCACTCAATGCCCATTGTACATCATAGTAAACATAGCGATGTTCTGTGTCGAGAATTTTAGTTTTGGGAACAATAGGGCCACTTTCCCTCGAAACCCGAAAAATAGATTTACAGTGATTTCATGAGGAAGTTACTTAAATGAGTGTAGGTTAAAGCACGATTATATAGCATGCGTATTAGTCACAAATTCAAATATATTACTTACAAATTTGCTGTAAATTTGAAACGTTTCATTGACGGCAATCCATCAAAGCATACGCGCAAAGGAACATTTCCCTAGCAAAGTGTTCGGATTACTGAGTGATCCATTTTTTGTCCGGTTTTGATCCGATCGTATTTTCGTATCCAATTTATTCAATTGTCTGTGAATAACTTTCATATACCTTCAAAGTTGATTAAGGTTGCACAGTCATAATAAATGACACCTTTTTTCACTACTTTAATATCAATTTTTATAATAATCCAAGATTTACATAATACTTCTGTTGTCTCCTTAGATTCCTGCATTACCATCGTGCTTGCTCGTTCAGTAAAATTAAAATTATTTTCTAAATAAAAAAAAACCTCATTTTTGAGACGTAAATAATGACTGGTGATATTTAAATGAGCAAGCTAAACATTGCATGTAATAATTACTGTTCAGAGGTAAGTGTTTCGTGTTGGATCCTTTTTGGATCAATCCGGATTAAAATTGGACCAAAAAAAGTCCGAATTTGGTCCAGTTTTGATCCGAACACTTTGCTACGGTTCTAACAACTTAATGTAAACATTATGTAAACAGTTTACATGATGTCTACATAAAGTTTGCACGATATTTGTATTATGTTTACATATAGTTTACGTAAACATATGCAGATGCACTGGGAAGTAAACACTTTTCACTAGGGAATTTGTCGACATTTCACATCAACAAATTAGATTATTTTTCGTCAATTTAGATCAGTGAGTCTTACACACTGTTACATTTCTAATCACCTGCGCTCCACTGCGCACCACCACGGCCGTCGGATGCCAAGTAGCCAAATGCAAATGCCAATTAGCAATGCCTTTGCAAATTACTTTGTAAATGCCTTTGCAAATTACTTTGTAAATGCCTTGCAAATTACTTTGAAAATTCCTTTGCAAATTACTTTTCAACGCCAATTAGCAAAGTATGTATTTCACTAATACATTTTTTTAGAAACAGATCCTTTAAGTCACTAGATTGTATGCTTGCGCGCCAGTTGGGCGCGCCATTGTTCGGGTATTGGAAAATGAAGACTGATCTCGTCACGTGGGGATGGGAAAAATATCAGTAAGGAGAAATATCAAAAAGTATCCGTAATGTTTTGGTATTAGCGCCGGCAGAAGATGAGGTGATGGTGGGTATCACTACCCACCTTAAAAATTGTAGATTGGTAAAATACTCATAAATACCCACGCCAAAATGCAGCAATTTGCAAGTCATAGTTTTACAAATTTGTCAAAATTATTCGCAATTACCTAAAATTCTATATTTTATTTTGAAATGTAAATTTACGAAATTAACAACCATCTCCGAACAATAGAAAATTTTTGTATTTTCAATAATTTACAGATATTACAGGGTTCGTATAGTAATACAAGAATCCCAGAATTATTGACATTCAAAATTTTTAATCTTTTGCAAATTTTCCAATATTTTATAAGTTTAAAATGCAATTCAAACTATTCCATCATTTCCAAACTTGACAAAAAATCATCAGTCTCTGTGAGATTTTTCGTCGTTTTCGAATCTTTTTTAAGTATTTTAGTACTTCATCAGTAAAAAAAAGTCATTATTCATATTTTGAAGAAATATGATCATGAAGGCAACGACTGTATTTATGAATATCATTCCAAATTGTACAATTTTTTCGCATGTCATCGAATTATTGAGGATATTTCAAATTTCTTATGCGTGAAGTTGTTATAATGTTTTAAAACACGAACATAATATAAACTATCCGAAAGTTTGAAAATTTTGTAGAAATTCGCCAGAATCATAAAGATATTTAAAAATTTTTTATAATTTTTCAATTTTTTAAAATAAAATATATTAAAAACGAAACAAATTTATTAAGCAGATTTCGAAGGAATAGAATACTGAACACAAATAACAATATGTATGAACATACATGTACTGAGATTCTACGAAATTCTTCGCATTCCGTAGGAATTTTAACAATCTTCAAAATTATCCATATTTTTAAATTATTCAAAATTTTTGAATATTTTCTCTATGATACAAAGTATTCAAAAATTTGTCCAACTCAGTGAGATTTTGCGTCATTTTTGATTATTTGTCAAGTTTTTCGTATTCATGCTTCAAATTGAAAAAGGAAAAAATTGCTTATTTCAGATAAATATAATAAATCAAACCCTCTACAATGTCAATGAACATTTTCTGTAAGTCTACAAATTTTCAGAATTTAATGAAACCATTAACAACTTTTGAAACTTTTCATGTTTTTTAACTGTTCGAAATTTTAAAATCTCTTATGTTTTTTGACTTTGTGAAATTAAAAAATTTTATACATTAAATCAATTACCTCAAACTTTCCAAATTTCATGAAAATTTGTCCAACTAATGGTAGTTTCTGTCGTAATTCATGAATACCTTTCAAGGTATTCGGATTTTCAATAAAAATCAACAAAACATCATCATGCATATTTTGAAAAACATAGAACAAAACGCAATTCTAATAACTACTAACATTTCCTTGAATTCTATACATTTCACGAAATTTTCATAATTTCGTACATATATTCAAATTTCAAAACATTTTGCAAATTAAATAAAAGTGAGTCCGACCAGTTAATTTTTTTTTGGTAATTTCCAAATCCTTAGCAACTTTGTTAGATTTATATTTAAAAAAACATATTTTGCATATTGCGGAAAAATATCACAATGAACACGTCGACCCAGTTACTTATGTTTTAATGAGTACCCACTCGGAAAAATCACGTTCTGCAGCCCCTGTTAAGTATTAATGATAGTTATTGATATTTAGTAAAATTGGTTCAACTTAGCACTAAAATACTTTAGTTTTTCTATAATCAGTAACTTTTTCAAATTTGCATTCACCCTATCGTGCGTGGTTCGATATGTTTTACGATATCGTACAATACTTAGCGTATTCGAATATTTATCATAAATAAGTATAAATTAATGAAATTTATAAAAATTTCAAACAATAATTACATGTATAATTATAATACGAATTATTACATATAATGATAATGATAGTTGATAAATAATAATTAAACCATCAAGGACGTAACCAGAAATTTCCTTCGGGAGGTGCTACGATGTGATGTGATTTTTTACTCGCAATTATTTTAGCAAGTTAAAAAATTATAATTTTATAAGAGAATCGTTACTGAAAACTTTCCAAAGTCTCAGGATATTTGAAACTGTTTTCAATCTCTTAAGTTTTCAAAAATTGTGAAATTCTAAAAAGTGTCAAAATTTTCTGGACTTTCAAAATGTTTCTACTACTCAAAACTCTTCAAATTGGCAAAATTGTTAAAAATCTTAAAACGTTCGAAATTATCAACTTTCTTAACATTTATAAATTTAGTCAAACTTTTTGAATTTAAATAATCATACGTACTTCAAATTTTCAGAGTTTTCGAAACTTTTACGAATCTCTGGAGTTTATGAAAATTCGGACATTTCTGACATTCTGAAAATATTAGTAAAAATTTTCTAGACTTCCAAAATTTTTACGATTCTCTAAGCTTTTAGAATTTGAAAAATTGTTAAAAATCGTACAATGTTCGAAATCATAACTTTCTCACAGTTAGAGTCATTCGTAAAATATCATTTCACGGGTATACTGCCTTATAAAAGTAAATTGTTTAACTAATACATCGAACGTTGTCAAAGCGTAAAATGAATCTACTTGTTCAGACGTTCGATACGAACGATGACAGTACCTTACTAAACGCTACAAAGTAACAAGAGACACTAGAATAATTATTATATATAATTATTCAGCTATATATTATCTTTCAGAAATCTCAAAAGGACGCAGTTCGTAAAGAGGAAAAAGACTGGGACGCCCAGGCGTTGCTTGCTATCAGGAAAGCAAGGACTGAGAAATCGAGTGGTTGCAGCATAGAAAAGCAGGCAACCGTTGATGAATGTGTAAGTATTTTGGAAACTATTCCTATGCTAATGAACAATTACAAGACTTAAAATACTGTAAAATGATTTTGCTCCTTTTCTCTATAACATCTGTAAACTTTCTCAGCGAAGCAATTTTCAGCGTGAGGATGTAATACTCGACATTTCGAAAAAACCAAAAACTGCAAGGCAGTTCCTCAATA
The DNA here is from genome assembly GCA_028476575.1 of Platygaster robiniae. Lineage (NCBI taxonomy): Eukaryota > Metazoa > Arthropoda > Insecta > Hymenoptera > Platygastridae > Platygaster > Platygaster robiniae. Next base: position 12,591,457 of record CM052025.1, read on the forward strand.
TCTTTCTTACACTCTCTTACTACATTAGAGACTGTCTACATATTACGTCATCACACTTAGAGGGGGCGGGGGTTTTGAGTTTAATGATGGATATTGACGTCAGGGGGCGGGCAAGGATGATGACGTGATCATAAAAATAGAATTTTTTATCAAAAATTTTAGGACACCTATACACGATAAAAATTAATTTTTATGTGATGACGTTTACACTGGGGGGGGGGGGTCTACAGAATGATGATGGTTGATTACATGGGCGGGAGGGGATCCAAAATAGGTAAAAATAGATGACGTAATATGTGGACTGCCCCTTATGTACTTCCGAAAAATGCAAAATATTGCAAGGCACATGGTTATGCAGTCCTTTTGTCCATATATATATATAGCATGCTGATGCACTCCATCAGCAAATTGCTGAAAACGTTGAGGATGGAGTGGGGGAGTTGGAACCGCATACTGGAAGTGAGGATATCGATACATCGAGAAATTCAGCTTATTCTGAAATTGTAACTGAATTGGCAGCCGTGAAAGCGGAAAATGTCGAATTAAAAAAAGAGAACGCGCAATTAAAAGAAAGAGTGCAAATTTTGGAAGGGCAGCAGTTGCAACCTGCAGTAGGTTGCAATGAAAATGTCAGTCGCATTATAAACATACTCGATGAGCGGCTCCCAAAACATTCAACCCCAAAAGAAGAGCATTTGAAAAGTGCTGACGATTCTGAATTGGTGACAGAAACTTCGCAGGAAGTAATTTCTTTCATTGAATGTAATTGAAGGACAGGCGGTCAAAACCGGATAAGTAGAATTTGCTATAAGGCTTACTATTGTGAAGAATCTCTTTAGAATATAAGCCTTATGGCAAATGCTACTTACCTAGTTTTTACCACCTGCCCTTCAATTTGTCACAGTTACACTTAGCACTCGAACATCGGCGTCCGGAAGAGTCTTATTCACTGATATACGAATGTTTGTTTCGACGGGCTAAGAGCAAAAGACGAACAAGTAGAAGACAGATAGATATAAAACTCCATGTTTTCTGTCTCTACTCGTTCATCTGTTGCTCTCAGCCCGTCAAATAGCTTTTAATTTTGTCGGACGTCGACACGTCTCTGTATTTTCCTGCTGAGCGGACCCAAAAATTTTTTGCTTTATCAGAAAGCGGTCGTTATCCGATGGAGCTCCCGGCGAAAGAAAACAAAAATTCATTCCTACGGCTCTGTTTAAGTGCTGAGTGTATTTACAGGTCGAGTGATGATTTTATGGCATGTGAACATTCATAGAATAAGCGCTTAAAAATATTTTTCAATATAAGTAAAACACTTCAGGTGATACTAAAAAATATCTCTTCATTTGTTTCTTCCTTTATTTTCGAAATTTCTTTATGTGTATGTTCAACAGTAACTACAGTTCGTGTCTTGCGAAATTTGATTTTTCGACTATTCCTGTTGATACCAGCCATATTGAGGTTCTCGATATTCTTGGAAAATATCGAGCATGAAAAATATTTTTATTCGTTTTACAGCTCATCGAAGTTGGTAAAAAAGGGAAAGGCCTTTCTTTGCCAGTAGAAGTCTACTTGAGGATGCGTGACGCGAAGTCGTTGCGTCTTCGAATCATAGCCGCAGTAGATGCAGTTTGGGACAAAGACACCCAAAATAAATTGTTTGTTAGAAAGCCCAAAAATACAGAGTGGGTGCGACTAACTACTGGCATAGCTAAACGTGTCTTTGGTGAGTAAAATAGAGAGTATATGTGACGCGATCCGAGAAAAGAGACCTTCGATCCAAATTTGTTTGGTCGATTTTCATTTTTTTGATACCTGGCCAAGGGTACTACCCAACTAGATCTTTTTGATGATTAAGATCATTAGAAGCAGCTTGGGACAGAAACTCGCATCGTTAAGACATGAATAATAATATTATAATAGTAAAATTATTTGTTCGACAATAGCATTTCCGAAATCAGAAACTCAGTCAATAGTTACTAATAACTTCACAATCCAAGTTCATATCTTGGGCTATTTTTAATGCTCTAAATCATATATTTTTTTTCATAATTTAGTCAACGCTTCGGATATACTGCAGCCATGTTCAGGGCCAGATGGCCAATAAATATTCATACATATAAAACTAACAAATAAATATTTCAAACAGTAATGTCTCAAAAATAGGTTAAACAAAAAACCAAAAAAAGGTTATGAATACGTACATAAGTCATAGTAGAAAAATCCTTTTAAATATCTCTATACATTTTATCTAAATTTCTTTCCATACTTTCTTAACAGAAAATTCCTTTCTTAAAAGAAGTTTCCGCCCTTACTTAACAGTTCTCCTACATTTTTAATTCTGACAAAATCTTTTAGTTTCTCTTCTGCCCCTATGTACGACGCACGTTCCTTCTTACCGAAGAAAGTATGGGAAGAAATATAGAAAAAGTGTATAGGAAGATTTAGAAAGATTTTTCTACATGAATTACGTACGAATTCATACCCTGTTTTTTTTGGTTTTTTGTTTTACATACTTTTAAAGACATTCATGTTTGAAATATTCATTTGTTAGTTATATATGTACGAATATTTATTGTAGATATGGTCCTGAACATGGCTGCAATATAGCCGAAACGTTTACTAAATTATGAAATAAAATATATGATCATTTGACTGGGAAAATCGATGAATGAGTTTTCTTTTCTTTTCATGCTGTTAATAACAGTCATGTGATGTTTCCCAGAGCTGTCATGACGGTAACTTAAAAAATTCCCTTTAATTGTGGGCTTTCAAGAATAAATGATCAGCATTTTGCAGTATTTGCATTGCATAATTTTTTGTTAAAATGTCTTATGCACTTGTGCAATTACAATTCGGATAAAAAATTTCGAACAGAATAATGGTTTATTACCTGAAAATATGGTATTCAATTACTTACAATTAAAATTAGTCTTCAAAGTTATCCATTTATACATGTTCATTGAAATCATATCTATTAACTTTATTCTTACTTTTTTCCTTTGTCATCTTAGATTTTGAAAAACCAAAAATATTTATTTCTCGTTTGCTATGCCTAGAAAGTCACAGCAATGAAATAATATAGCTAAAAGTGTGAAATTCCTTCAAGAACAATATACCAATTAGCGCATAAGATTGGAGCACCGACTTTTTCTTTTATTTGGTCACTCTGTGAAAGAAACAAAAGTGGCAAATAAAATCATGTAAACGCCTGACTCTTTTCAGATTTTCCTTTCACATTTATTGTGCGTTATTCAAGTCAGCTACGAGCTTCACCACAAGATATATAAAACCGGAGCGTATACGCAGTCCGTATTTTTCTCCTTTTTTCAGATTTCGTGGCAGCGCTCCGATCCGCGAAAAAGGGGGAACGTCGTTTTTTTCTGCCACTACCAGACAAAAAAAAGTTCAATGTAGCTTTTATCAAGGACGAAATTCGCAAACATTTGAATCGACAAAGAGCTTCACAAAATAAAAATACTGCAGCGAAGACGGACACAACAGACAGCGAAGACAGTGACAGCTCGTGGTCTAAATGGCTTGGACCAAATACAAGTCCTGAACATGACAAAGACATGAACAGAACAGACAGTGACAACGACGAAATTGACAGTGACAGGGAAGAAAAAAATGAAGAGATGGATGACGAAGAAGACGAAGAGGAAGACGGCGACGAAAAAGAAGACGAAGAGGAAGACGGCGACGACAAAAAAGACAAAGCGGAAGACAGCGACGTCGAAGAAGACGAAAAGAGAGACGGCGACGACGAAAACAAAGAGGAAAACGACAACGACGAAGAAAACGAAGAGGAAACCGAGGACGAAGACGAAGAGGAAGACCAGCCAAATAAAAGTGTTGTGCAGAATTCTATCTCTCGCAAATTATTGTTTGACTAACTTAGAAAGACTTAAGAACTACTTTCCTGTATTCCTTTAATTTTTGAAAGACTTTTTTTAGTTTGATGTACAATTGACACTATGCCAAAGAATGAAAGGTGTAATGTGAATTAATGCTCTCATATGACGATAAGTGTTTGTTGCGCCATGCCAAATTTTATGAAATAAATGTTTTATTTTCATAATTACTTGTTATTTTTTTCCTGTTCATGAAATTCTCCAAAATTCTATTTGGTGACTATCATAGAAAACGTTTACCAGTAGGGGAACGGGACTACCAATACGGACAAATAGAGGTGTAGGCACGGTTTTGATGTAGGGGGGGGGGGGGGGGTAATTTGTATTAACAAACACATATCGAGTTTCATAATAAATATGTCTTTACTGCCACACGTACAGAAAAAGGTTTAATTGATGATGCATACAAAATACCATGTTTTTAGTTTTATTATTTACTTTTCTACTAGTCCTAGGATTAGCTTGTATTGTATTACTAATGATACAATAATACTTCTTCAATCAAACTTGCCCAAAAATTCGATGGCTTACCGCTAATTCAGTATAAAAAGGCGACTCTAATTAACTCCACTGAAACAGTGGAGTTACCCTAAGGTCCAAATGCCAACTTTCGCTGACTTGATTCTGGTAGTTGTCGTATAGTTGACAGTTGACCGAAAATTAGCGTTTTGACGATGGAGTAGTTATGATCAGAAAGTCTAAAAGTACCAAAATACTGAAAAGTCTATGAAGATTCTACAATCAAATAGTTCGAGCAAGAGCCTATTCCGCCCTGGAGTCTTTCTGTACCAATTCTGAAAGTAAGATTTTTAAATTGTCAGGATCCAGCAGACTCTTAGGGTTTGGTAAACAAAACTCTTTAGTACAAGAATACAGTAGCCTCTTGAAAGAACAGAAGTTTTCCCTCAAATTTTTTCTGGACTAGTCAGTTTTCTGTTCAGCTTAGACGACCCTTTTCAATGAAGCGCGAAGTTTAGTGAATGAACATGTTTGTATTCGGGATAATACGAACGTGCACACTTATTAGTGACCACAATGGCGAAGTAAAAAACGAGACTATCAAAACGAGTCTGAACGAGACTTTCAAAACGAGATTGAACGCGATTCAACCGGAACGAATTATCCACAATGCGGCTTTTGTATGAGGGGGCGACCCTCTATCTTTCTGTTCCTCATATAAAAATTCTGTTCGACACCAGTTTGTTCTTTCAAGAGGCTACTGTATATTTGTGTATGTTTGTAATTCACAGGTACCGCTGCAATCGAATCATCGCACAATGGCAGACAATCCTGAGCCACCAGACGACGATAGTACTGACATGGATGTATCTGGCCATGAATCGACTTCAGAGACAGACTTTTCCGAGGCAGAGGTTGACGCAGAAAGCTATGTAGAGAGCAGTGATGGAGATCAAAGTGAGTGGGAAGAAGATTTGCCCGGTGATGTTGAAGGTGTTGATGACCATGGGGAGTTAGACGGCAATATCGCCGACGCCAACGATGAGTAAGATGCAAGATTTTTCTATCTTGTTCAAAGAGGACCAGGAAACTTGAATGATGCAGAAAAGATTGATATTCGAGATCACTTTGTCGTAGCGCTTGCTCAAAATCTTATTTCGCACGAAACGTATGAGTCCCTAATGCTGCGAATGCGGTGGCTAAAGACGGTGAAACGCAATCATTCGTGGATCCCAACAAACATGGACACATTGTGGAGACGGATTGGTCGAAATGATGAAGGAGTGTGGTACCATTTGCAGTGTGAAGAGTGCATGGATTTTGTTGGCGAAACAACTACGCCATCGAGAAACTGCCGATGTGGAAAATGCCGTCAAGGAAACAAAGGTGGCCCGTTCGCAACGTATGTGTATTTGAGTATTACTCAACAACTGAAAGAACTTTTCCGGAAACCAGGAATAGTAAATGACTTAAGATACCGCTTCACACGAACTAAAAGAAGGGAGGGAGCCATTGAAGACATTTATGATGGACAAGCATACCAGGAACTGTCTGCGGAAGGGAACTTTTTACATGTGCCAGCACCAAATGATCCCGCGAGTAACATTAATTTGTCTTTTACACTTTGGGTTGACCATGTCCAACTAACAAAGTCTTCGACAGCCAAAGCCTGTCCAAGATTGCTTCTTATAAACGAGCTATCTCCCTTTGCTCGTAAGCGGCACATTATTTTAGCAGGCTTATGGACGAGAAACGTCAAACCACCAAGAACAACGCTTCTGCAGCCCATAGTTGAAGAAATTTCTAGACTTCACGAAGAGGGAATCATGTGGCATCTAACTGAAAATACTATTATTCGAAGTCGATGTATTGTACTGAGTTTTTGTGCGGACTACGAAGACCGGTATCCAGTCCTCCGACAGATGCGACACAATGCACGAGAAGGCGGGTGTTCATTCTGCTTCGCGAATACTCGGTCTTGGATAGTGAATGATAGAAGAAAAACATATTATCCTGTTGGTGTAGGTGATTTACGAATGGATGATGTCACAAGAGCCAACATGGTACAAGCTGCAGAAAAAAATGAAACCGTGAATGGTTTCACCGGGATATCGCCTCTTTATTTTCTGCCTCTCTTCCGTTTCGATCAAGGAATTCTCGTTGAAACTTTTCACAATTTTTACGAAGGAATTGTGCGACAATACGTGTCAATGATTATGACTGAGGACCGAAGGTGGTTTGTTCGCGGAAACAGACTCGACAACATTGCGTTACTCAGTGCAAGAATTATGAGTGTGAAGTTACCATCAAGAGTGTCCCGTCGTCCACGCAAAATGGAAACATGGAAATTATGGAAGGGGACAGAGTGGAGGAATTTTCTTCTATTCTTTGCGGTACCATGCTTCCAAGATATATTGCTGCCAGTTTATGTTCGCCATTGGGCGAAGTTAGCGAATGCAGTATATATTTTAAACAACGCGAGTATAACTGTGGAAGAACTAAATCATGCTTCGGAATTGCTGAACGAGTTTGTCTCTTTGTTCAGCGTCTACTTCGGCCCCGGATATATGTCGTACAATGTGCATTTGTTGCAACATGCTGCAATGTCTGTTCATAACATGGGACCAGCTTGGGCCACTTCTGAAGCAGTATTTGAGGGATGGCACAGGCGAATGCTATCTTATGTCACAAGTTCAACTGCAAGAGCAATGAAAATCGTCAACAGATTCCTCATGATGAAATACGTTGAGTCGGAAGTAAGGAACGAAACTTTGTCTCCTTCAACTCGGGAAGAGTTATGGAAGTTAACGCGGAGTGCTCAGTGGGATATCCCGCCGAATGTTGTAACTGGACGATACATGCTCGGAATAACAAAAACTCGTGATTCGCTTGCTGAAGAGGAAGAGATGCAGATACTGCAAGCAGCTGGGATTGATGACATTGATGGAAACACTTTGATCAGACACTTTTCCAAAGCACTCATTAATGGGACTGGGTACAGAACTTACTATGAACAAGCAGCATTATCTTTTTGTAATTACATTGCTTATTCTGAGACCGGTTACCTCACCATTCATGATGTCATTATGGTTGAAAGGAGGGGAGAAAAAATTGAAGGCATTATAGGGTTTGTTCAACAAGAAAGAAATACCGCTGCTGCCATTGCCAATACACGCATCGAATACATGACGATAGCCGCGCCAACGCAAGTGAAAAGATTCATTTCTCACGAGGAAATTATTTCGCCTGGGTTTGTGGTGCATCATGGAGAGCAGACGTGGTACATGCACCTACCAAACTGTTGGGAAAGCGATTAAAGTCCATCGTTTCAATGAGGCCTATCGTGCAGTATCAGCTGGGTATGGTATTGTTTTGATAATACGTAATTTTGATGTTCCAGAAACTTAATATCACATTAAACAGGGTGGTCCAGGTTAAACAGGCCGAAAGTTAGCCAAATTATTTCCATATTTTTCCGAATTGAAAATTCCTTTACCACTTTTTACAAAACTCAATATCAAAAAAGTTGTTCGAGTTTGAAATTTAAGAAATCTGATTAGTTGGAACTTCAGACTCAGATATATTTTTTTGATTTTTAGTTTTTTGTGAAAAATGGCAAAGGACTTTTCGACTCAGAATAATATAGAGAAAATTTCAGCAAATTTTGGTCCGTCGCTTCTATCCCCACTCCTCGAGGAAGGGATTTATTTGGTTAAATTTCAAACTCAAATATTATTTTTGAATTAGAGTTTTGTAAAAAGGGGCAAAAGACTTTTCAACACAGAGAAATATGGGAAAAATTTGGGTAATTTTTAGTCCGTTTATACTGGACCACCCTGTATTTGACGATGAATATCCAAGGGAAATTTCAATTTTTCAGCTTAGCACAAACTTGTGCAAGAGATGTCTGTAACGCTGAATAATGGACGTATGCAGTACTCCACTGAAGAATAAAAGAAGAATAGGAAAAGTATGCATGAAGAACCGAAAAATCCTCTCGTTAATAATGTGTATTTAATTTTAACACAATTTTAATCAAAACGGAGATCTTGTAAAAATGAGTTTTTTTTCGTTTTGTAATTTTTTCTTTGTTTTTGATTTTACTCCATATACCAAAAAAGAAAAAACAAAACATGGAAATGTGTAAATATAAGATAGATTCCATACACTTTTTCTTTTTCGTTTCTCGAAACGTTGTCACTATTTTTGCATAAGAGTACATATCTTACCAGATAAAGTTTTCCTGTGGAAAACTCTAAAGATTGATAGTGTATAAATTTGTGAAAAGTGAAAAAACAAAAAAAAACCCAACGCTTGGACAAATTATAATTTTTAGTTTTTATGTATTTACGCATGAATGAGCGGTGCTTGTGATTTTGTTGTTTTCACAAAAGAAAAAAAGGATTTTCCTCTTTTCGTTATTGCATTCCCATGATTCGACGATTAATTGTAAAAGAAATTTATTTGTGAAGAGGAGAATGGTGGTTTACAATCGATGATGTAAAATATTGAGTGAAATTGAAGTTGGGTTCATATAAATCCTAGATTTTGGCACAGGAGTGTAAGCAAATTTTCATGAATTTTATTCCACTCGCCTCTTTTTTGTTTTCTATGGAACTGAAGTTACTTAGAATAGTAAATTTACACTTTGAAATCACTTCAACGCGAACACCGCGATCAAAATGCATGTAAGTCTCATCTTTCAATGATGTTTTTAAACAAGTGTGCTTCAATCATAAATTATATAAAACAGAATTCGGAAGATCATTTCCATTCACGGATAACAAAATGTGTTCATGTTTCATAATTTTTAAACGTGAATGATTATCCCGAGCTTGAAAAATGAAATAGACATTTATTTTCGGCAAGTTGCAGAATATTCAATTATTTTATTTACTTTGCACATGAAAAAAAGGATGCAGAATATGATGAAGAAATTCTTACATTCTATTGTTTGTGATGATAAATGAACTAACGAGTTGATAGATACTAAGTAGTTTTTAAGTGTGATCGATAAATTGTGCGACTGCGATTATACGAAACGAGAGGGTAAATGATAGTTAACGAGGATTATCGAGAATAGTCACCATTGATCCGTGTTTGAGAAATATCTGTTCGGCAGATATTAATATTTTGTATCAAATTAAAGGTTTTTGAAGTTGGTTTATATTACCAGCAATAACTGACAATTGATGAAAAATATAAAGATAGTTGATGTTAATGTCATGGGAAAAAAATTTTAGATTCAGTTTCTTCAATTGTGTACATCAAAGCTCTCCACATGCATACAGAGATTTTGAAAACAAAAATAAAAATGAATAAAAGAAAACGTAACGAATTGAAGAAAAATTATAGCTGATATGGCTACTTGTTAATTTTGTTGTTCATCTTTTATCTCTTCATCGATCTTCAAATTACACAGAAAAAAATTATCTTCGATATGCAAAAAATGTTCTATGGGGAAAAAAAAGTATATAAGTGATTGTGAGGGTAATGATAATATAATAACATTGAAAGGAAGCGAAATAAAAAAAGTACGAAAATACAGAAACATGGAAGTGTGAGAATCTTTTTTGAAATGTCGAAAACTTGCAGTTCTATTGGTCAATACAAGCTGTCAAATTTTAATCTTGGAAGGATTAATAAATTATATGCTTTAAAATGACTGATGTTGGATTTTACGATTATTTCTTTTTATTTTTTCCTTGCTTACAAAAACTGTTACCCATATTTGAAAATGATTACATCTTTGTTTTCTAGTGTTTGTAACTCTAATTTCAATGGGTCTTGAAGTTAAGAGCTCAAAAATTCTTGGGTGAAGCCGATCGAAAAATCAATTTTTGTAGGCGCGATTCCTCATCTCACGACAATCGCTACACGAATATAATTGTGCTGTCTTTTTATAATGACTTGACTAAAGACCGATGAACTGTCGAATAAATACATCTTCCACTGCTATTTTCTTTGGTCGATTTCCGTCTTGGATATTTGCTGTAGAAAAGAAGTAGATTTTATTCAAATTTGAACTAAAAAGTGAAAAATAATAAAAACCACGATTGACAGCCTGAGAGCTCAAAGTGTGGAGCTAAAATTTTGTAAAACATAAAAACTCGAAAATTTTTAACTAAATTCCTACGTTCTGTGAAATATTAATTTTTAGAATACTGTTCCTGAATTCTGTTCAACATCCATTTTCGAAGTCTCAGGATCATTGAAACTGTTTTCAATCTCCTAAGTTTTCAAAAATTGTGAAATTCTAAAAAGTGTCAAAATTTTCTGGACTTTCAAAATGTTTCTACTACTCCAAACTCTTCAAATTCGCAAAATTGTTAAAAATCTTAAAACGTTCGAAATTATCAACTTTCTTAACATTTATGAATTTAGTCAAACTTGTTGAATTTAAATAATCATACGTACTTCAAATTTTCAGAGTTTTCGAAACTTTTACGAATCTCTGGAATTTATGAAAATTCGGACATTTCTGACATTCTGAAAATATTGGTAAAAATTTTCTAGACTTCCAAAATTTTTACGATTCTCTAAGCTTTTAGAATTTGAAAAATTGTTAAAAATCGTACAATGTTCGAAATCATAACTTTCTCACAGTTAGAGTCATTCGTAAAATATCATGAATATTATAAATTTTCAGAATTTTGAAGACTTTAAAAATCTTTGAAATGTACGAAAATTTGTACATGTTTGAAATTCAAAAAATTTTTCAAATTTTCTGGACCTTGAAAATGTTCAATATAGTACAAACTTTTACCATTTGAAACTTTCAAAGTGTCAATAATCATAAATATTATAAATTTTCAGTTTTCGAAACTTTTGAGAATCTCTGAAATTTATGATGATTTGAAAAATTTTGACTGTTGAAAATCTTGGAATGTTCGAAATTATTAACCCTTTTGAAGTTTAAGAAATTTGTAAAATTTTCGAAATTCCAATAACCATGAACAAATATTACTTTAAGAATTTTTAAAAATTATACGAATCTCTGAAACTTTCGAAGTCACGAGAACTTCCAAAATTTTCAGAGTACTTTCTTTGAACTTTGAAAAGGTTTAACATTGTGAAAAATTTGTAGAATTCTCGTAATTTTGAGAGTGATAATATTGTTAATTTTGTCGTAACTCCACAATTTCCAAAGTTATTGGAGTTTTTTGATAATTTGCTTAGTCTCTAAAAACACGGTAAATTATCAAAATCTTCCAAACCTCAAGTATTCCCGAATTATTTAAAATCTCAAAATTCTGAAAACGTATAAAATTATTTATTTCCTCGAAAACTCAGACACTTAGAAAAGTTTTTTCAGGAAAAAAATACAAAAAAAAATATATGTATTTTATCAAAGCGGCCTAAAAAACCTTCCGCTATGATAAAAAAAATCATGAATAAAAAATTATCGCTATGATAATTATTTATCGCCATGATAAATAAAAGTGAGTGAAAGTAAATAATAGTATGTTATGTACGGCGAAGCCGTGCATATGATACTTTATGCCCGCAAAATTACGTTTTTGCGTCATTCTAGGGCAATGTGCCAGATTGTACATAGTGATCGCGGACGGTGTTTACAGTATACCTATATATACTCGCGACATCAGCTGATCAGCTGCGACTGGCTGCGGCCCGTATGTAGTATACTCGCGGCGACATTTGACTCGTCATGCGCGTTAGGAAAGACGCTAATGCGCATGCGTTCGCGGGCAATAAATGATTGTTATAGTCACGGTCAAGCGTTTATAGCCCCCGTTTCCCCTTCTCCAAGTGTTTATATATCCTGTACTGTGTCGAAACGCCATCCCAGAATGGCGCGCTAAACGGAATTTGAGGGCATAAAATATAATTATTCTTACCGTTAATGAAACGAGACGAACGATGAGACGATGAAGACAACTTTTTGATGCTTTTTGATGACACTTTTCGCAATGTTTTGTTTTGATTGTTAGAGCATGAGAGCACATGAGAGTCACTGCTGTCGATAAAATTCACGATCGCGCTCCTACACGTTCGATTTGCGTGTGCCGCAAGATGTCGCCAGCTATCGGAGAATTATTTCATTCTCAACTCGAAAACAAATTTCAAAGAATTGATCATTTTAGACCAAAAAATAAATTATTTTGACTGCCTACCTACTTTTTCATGACAAAAAAAGCTTCCGGAAAGCAATTTATGCGGTAAAAATTTTTCTACGGCAACATTTTCGTTTTGACCCAAAACCTTTGCTAAGGGTGAGTATATCTAAATGAAATTATTTAGTCATGTACATGATCGTCTTTCTTCCGTGTTTATAATATTAAAAGGAAGATTTTAAAAAATCATTTTGAACAAAAATAACTCAATCATAGACAATGATAAGAAATGTCAAAAATAAAACCGGTTCAAAATTTAATCCATCGTTCTTTTTCAATTTGCAGCATTTCATCCGGCTCCAGTTCTAAGTTTTGTCTTATTATGATTTACTTACAGCACACTATGGGTACATTTGTAGGTATTATATTGATACCCAAAGTAGCAAAATGTTACTCGTCTACATCGATCTCTATTCCACACTTACGTGAATCGGAATAAATAATATGAAATTAATAAATGGAAAACAGTACGCTCCGTCAGATTAGTAATAATAAACAATCAGGAAAACCGGTCACTAGGAGCCAATGATTGATTAATAAGTCCAAATCTTGTGTAAATTTATTTTTCTCTTTCTTTTTCCAAGCTTTCGGCTGAAATCCAGCCTTCCTCAGGGACTACAATTGTTATACAGTGATTGCAAATCAACTTCGAAATGAGTTAAAACAAATATAAAAAATATAAAAAGTAAAAATACTCACTTAAAATAATAAAAACAATCAATGTAAATTCACATCGTTAGAAAATCCAAGACAATCACGTCGAAATTCATGGTTCACGTCACACCACTTCGTCAAATATAAAAAACCGAAGTAAAAAAAACAGTTAAGCAAATAGAAAAAATCGAGACAATGCGTACCATGCAACGAACCACGACGTTCTGAAGAATGAAACAGAAACGTCGATTGGGAATCCCCAAATATCAAATTTAATCAACAAATAAAAATTCGAAATTCAAAATAAACGTACAGGTGATCAAAACAGCCGAAGGGAACAATCTAATTTAACAATTTAAATACTCCCCAAAATCTTGTCATATATGGGATTCAAATTCTTAGTGTCATTCTGTAAATTAATAGTCCTTTTATTCGTCTTAATAAATAATATCTCAGCAATATTCCTTTTATAATAACTGTCTTCTTGATTTAAAATTATGACGTCATCCCAATTAAACTCATGATCAAATCTTATTTGGTGTTCAGTAACCACAGAATGTCTGTCCAAAGGTAACTTAAAATTATTTCGATGCTCTTTGATTCTAGTGCTAACTTTTCTCTTAGTTTCCCCAAGGTAAACAAAATCACAATTCTTGCATTTAATTTTATAAACTACTCCTTTAAAGTCATTCTTAGATAAAACATCTTTGCCTCTTTTTATTATAATAGAATTCAATTTATTAGATACTTTATAAATAATTCTTAGATCCTGTTTTTTAAACACACGATTCAAATTATCAGACAAACCTTCAACGTATGGTAAAACTAAAAAATTTTTTTTTATACTTTTTGAAGCCAAATTCTTTCCATCTTTAATATTATTTCTCAGTTTACAAAGTCTCCTATTCATGTATTTATTAATAAACTCAATCGAATAATTATTAGAAAGGAGAATCTTCTTAATAACCCAATCAGCCAGGCGTGGGATCCCAAACTGAGCCATTCACATGGGAATCATCATGTATGATCAGTGATGGCCTCTTGTTTGACAAAACGATAGGAATCATTTTTTTGAGAGCCCATTATTGATCCATTATTGACCAATCAATGATCAATCTGTTTGGTGAATGATGGGTCATATTTGCGGTCCTAGTCTTGCACCAACATTGATCCATCATGTTGATTGTTCGGAAAGATCCATAACGGAGCACTCATCGACCCAAATGATAGGTTATCGAAAAAATTATAATTCGTCATGTCTTCTATGTTATTATCAAACAGTTTATAGAGAAAAATTATCCAAGGTTAAAAACAACCGTTCTGCTTAATAATCCACTCAAGAAATATGCTAAAGTGTGTATTGATAAATATTTTATTTGATCATTTTGAATCATGCGCCAACAGTCTGCGCGGCGTGATTTACACTGCTGCGCACAGCTATTAGCTGTCAGCTGAGCATTGCGCGCAATTTTTTCTCTCGGTAAACACGACACGAAACAAAAGTGCGAAAGCCAGCGAGCCCAGGCGAGCCAGTGATTCCAGCCAATTCCAGCGAAATAAAAGTGTCGAAAAATTCGAATATCGCCCGAAAAACGTGCCTTGGGTTGCCAGGATTATTGTGAAGATTTTCACGTAATGTATGTGTATTTTAATGTAACAAAAATTTTGGATAACCACAAAACATGGGAAAAAGGCATACATGGTACATATGTGACACGCTATGAGAAAAGATACCTAAAGTGTATTTTTTCTCATTTTCGAGGTACAGGACGAAACTTTAGAAAATTCTATTAAGTTATACGCGTTTTTTCAAGCAATGATTAAAGTCAAAGTCAAATGAGTAAAGAAAAAAACAAATGAAAGTGATACATAACCTACAATTTTGGCATTGACGAAATTTTGATCTCAGTGAGGGAAAATCGTGAAGTATATGTGAGTATTATCGTTGTATCCGAAATTCCTCAAATGAAGAATATAAAAACTGTTAGTAATGTAGTATTTATTCGAAAGGTAAATTAAACATAAAACTCAATTTCTATTATTCATACATATTCAATCGTAGCTATTTGAAAAAGTGTAGATATTAAAAATACATGAAAAAGTACAATGTGTACAAAGGGATTATTTACTCCATGTTAATTAATCAATGCTAAACAGAATATATACACGTAAAAAAGATATATATATATATTTGTGTAAAGTAAAATAACTGAAAAAAAATATTGTACAAATAATAAATTGGGAAAAAGTGTTTTATTGATAGTTTATATATCTCATCAAATGCAAATAATTATTAATTTCGCCATATGTAAGTGTACATACATTAATTTGATTCAAATGTATATCATTCTTTCAGTGTAGCAAAATATAATTTTTATGAAATATAAATAACGAGCTGTATGGGAAAATGTTAGTACGTCAATGTTTCACAAGTAATAATTTGTGAATGATTTTGTATTATAATTATTATTCTCCTGATATACATATACATTTTTTAGATCGCGTAATTAAATGATTAGTTAAATGTATTTCATCTTTAAATTTGAAAAAAATAAAATATTTTAATTCATAATATAATAGAAAAATAAAATTCTGTTATTTTATTAGATGATAAGATTGTGGTACAGTTTTCCCAAAATCACATTTCCCAGTGGACATTTTTCCCAAAAAATGTTGTTTCCAAAGACGTATTTTCCCAAAGGACATTTTTCCCAATGTAGATTTTTCCCAAATGACAATTTTCCCAATGTAGATTTTTCCCAAATGGATATTTTTCCAAAGAACATTTTTCCGGGCGCTTTTTTTCCAAAAAATCAAATTTCGATTTCTTAAGAATTTGAGTGTCTTAATTTTTCTGAACATTAGAAATCATAGTTACGAAACATTTGTACGTAATCAGAACTTTATTCATATATTTGTTATATACAAATGATTTTCAAATGCGCATGATAAATTCTATTTGTAAAAATCAATGGAAAATGTTCTGAACAATTGACTAGCGGTCGATGACAGTTCATATCTAACGTTTGTTGTTTCGGACTCAAAATTCATAAGCTGTGATGAAAATTTATAACTATGGCGGAAATCATAAAGACGAAAAAAACGATGTTACTGAACATTCAAAATTTCTTATATTATAAACATTCAGAAACAGCGGACAAAATATATTGGAATTGCCGCAGAAAGGGAGAATGTGATGCTCGGGCTATTACATCGGGAACGGGAGACACTATTATTATACACAAAGGTCCAGCTGAGTCCCAACACAAAAATCATGCCCCGAGTAGAGAAGAAGTGGAGGCTGTGAAAATCGTAAATAGAATAAAACGTGCTGCGGATGAACACCCTGAAGCCCCACCCGTACAAATTCTGCGCAACGAATTGCGCGATGTCCCATCAGGTACAGCAAATTGATTTATTGTACATCCTTTTATAAACGAGAAGGACAAATTTCGCGCAATTTAAGTCAAATCAAACTGTATACGTGCTGGATTCATATTTCTATTAATATTTAAATTTCTAAAAATATTAGCAGAACTTCCTGATCGCGTCAATCTCAGAAAATCTCTTTCCCGCGAACGATTGAGAAAATTGCCACCAAATCCTACTAGAATCCAAAATTTGAATGACATTCCTGATCGCTTCAAACACTCCTCAGGCGGAGTCAATTATTTATTGTACGACTCTATTGACGACGATGATGTAGAAGAGCGAATTCTAGTATTTGCAACAGATGAGAACGTAAAGCATTTATTCAACAGCAAAACTTGGTTTGTAGATAGGACATTCAGTAGAGCTCCGACCATTTTTTTCCAAATTTTTGCTATTCTTGGAGTTGTAACGCAAAAAGATAGCAAAGGGAATGCCAATGATATAGCATTTCCTTACGTGTATGCCCTTTTGGAATCAAAAAAAGAAGAATCTTATACACAAGTTTTCGAAGTAGTCTTGGAAAAAGGACGTCAACTTGGATTACCAAATTTACCGGACATTGTTATGACGGATTTTGAATTATCAATCATTAATGCTCTCACCAAGCTGTTAGGCGAAGACAGAGTCCAATGTTGTATGTTTCACTTAAACCAAAATATGTATCGTCGCATCCAAGCTGAAGGCTTACAAGCTTCGTACAATGACCCGTCAACGTAGTGAAGCGTGGAGCGCAAATGTTATGTGCTTTGGCTTTTGCTCCTGAAGAAGATATTCCAGACTTGTTCGAAACAGTGCGGCCACATATAGCCGAGGAGTTGCAGCCGATTTACGACTATTTCGAAAGAGTATATGTGAAAGGTATCTGCGGCACGAGGACGCAGAAGAGCTGTACCTCCACGATATCCGCCGAAATTATGGTCGCCATACGTGTCCGTGCAACAGAAGAGAGCTCGCACCAATAATGCGTCTGAAGGCTGGCATAATCGGTTTCAGCTGGTCGTGGGTAAAAAACACTCAAGCTTGTACGCCTTTCTTACAGAATTAGCCAAAGAACAATCTGACACCGAATCTATGCTTCGACAAATCGAGCTAGGACAAAAAGTCCGGAGAGGTTTGGACAGCGACAGAAGAAAAAGAGAAGCTCAAATTGCAAATATAGTATCATCGTACTGTAATTATCGCCAACGAAACGATGTAATTGGTTACTTGCAGACTATTGGTTACAGTATCAAATTTTGAATGTGCTAGACACGCAAGTGCAATAATAATATGTTATACTGATCAATGAAATAAACAATGAATTGAAAGAAAAAAATCCAAATACAATAATATGAAATTTCTTTGTATATTGTGTGAAACATTTTTTCACCACTGGCAAATAACGGTTTTGGGAACAAATGCTCTGGGAAAAATTTCTTTGGGAATCACTCTTTTTTGAGAATGGGATTTTTTGGGAAAAGTGTCCAGTGGGAAAAGTCGCTTGGGAAAAGTGTCCCCCTACCGATGATAATATTCACTCCTCTAAATTCCAAAAAAAGTTGCAGCTGCCACTACCACTACCGTGTCAGTAACCCTTGAAACGAAACTTCTTGTGGCTCACTAATGTCTATCTTTATCTTAGGAAAACAATGGAAATGCAATTATTAAATGAAATTTCTCAGAGCCAATCCAATTTAAAAAAGGTGTTAAAATTTTGTATTTAATAAAAAAGGTGTGATTTTTATAACTTTTAAGAAAGATTTTAAACATATCTGTAATTTTTAAATATTACAAATCCAATTTATGAGAGGTGTGATTTTTTTTAACTTTTAAGAAAGATTTTAAAAATATCTGTAATTTTTAAATATTACAAATCCAATTTAAAAAAAGTATTTAAATTTTTTATTCAATTTATCCAGTGCTCTAGAAGCACTGGAGCAGTACATGTTTATTTCTGACTTGAAAATTTCTTATTCTTTATACTTAAAATGATTTTTCTCAGATCCCTAAAAAGTCGTTTGACTTTTCAGGGATTCATCTACATGACGATATATGTGTTCAGTTCAAATCATCATAGATTTAAAAAAATTCTCAACAACGTATGTTTTTTATTGTTCAAATAACTCTCTATTTTCTTGGCCCTTTTCACTTCATTTTAATGAAAATCGCAAAAATTTTTCAGTTTTTCAATTTGTATTCCCACATCAGTCATACCTTAAATGAGAATATACAGGGTGCGCCATTTCTTATGTCGGCATGTAAACATTGAATAACTTGAAAAAAAAACAACCGATTTCTGTAAATGAGGTATTTTTATTTAGTTTGGTCCTTTACAATTTATTTAGACTAGTTTTTGAACACAACATCAATCAAGTGGCCGCCCTTATTGTTCACAGCAAAATATGCCCTTTTTGCGGCGTTTTCCATTACCTTTTCGAGCATCTCGGGTGGTATAGCAATGATTTCGGCACGAATATTTTCCTTAAGCTCTTCAATGGTCTGCGGCTTGCTGGCGTACACTTTACTTTTCAAATAACCCCACAAAAAGAAGTCTGGAGGGGTCAAATCTGGAGATCTGGGTGGCCATTCAATGTCGCCTCTTTTTGACATCAGACGTCCAGGGAATTTTCGTTGCAGAAACTGGATTGTTTGATTCGCAGTGTGGCAGGTCGCACCATCTTGTTGAAACCAGTAATCTTCAAGACCTTTTTCACGCATTTGTGGGCAGACATAGTGAGCCAACATCCACCGATATCGGTTTCCATCGATCGTTTGGTTCTCTTTGAAAAAATAAGGACCAATGATGGTTTTGGCGCAAACGCCGGCCCAAACAGTAACTTTTTGGTCATGCAATGGCGTTTCATGGATCTCGTGTGGATTCTGCGTTCCCCAAATGCGGCAATTTTGCTTATTAACGCCTCCAGAAAGTTTGAAATGTGCCTCGTCGGTCATTAAAATTCGCTTCCAAAAATCAGGTTCAGTATCAACTATTCGAGCGATTGTTTGTCCATATTCCAAGCGACGTGGATGATCTGTAGGCAATATTCTTTGTGTTAATTGCATTTTGTACGGAAACAAATGCAAATCATCTTTCAAAATGCGCCGTAGAGTGGTTCCACTGATGCCGAGATGCTGAGCGCGGTGACGATATGAAACTTTTGGGTTTTGGGCAACGCTCTCTCTGACAGCTTCAATCAGTTCATTTGAACGTCTTGGTCGTTGATGAACGGGTTGTTCGCGATCTTTCACTGTCCCGTGGTCACAAAAATTCGACACCAAACGACGAATAGTGTTGTCAGATGGTGCCTGTTTGCCAAGATATTTTCGACGATATGCTCGTTGAGTTAACACAACTGAACGACTATTTTCAATGTACAAAGTAACTATTTCAGCGCGTTCTTTTGGTGTGAAGCGATACATGGTTGAAATTGTACTGAATTGACGTTTCCAAAACAAGTAAAGTCAAGTAAATCGGTTGTCAAATGTTTAAGTTATTCAATGTTACAATACCGACATAAGAAATGGCGCACCCTGTATCTTTTTAAATTAATAAACAAAGTTTTTCATTTGTTGAATTTCGAATATGCATTTTTAATTTTTGAACAAACACTGCAGATATGGGTATTCATACATTTTTTTCTGCATATAATGTATTAAAAGTCGAAATAACACGCGTGTTCTTCTCTTTCCAGTTCAGAAAATTAAGAGCAACAACGATGGACGTTTCTTCCGAAGAATCTTCGCCACCTTCAAAGTACGATTTGCGTTTATACACTACTTAAGTATATATTGTACAAGATTAGATTCACAGTATGGGCAGGCGGCGTAGAGTAAAATCGAACATTAGACTATCGCTTAAACAAGATGAAGAATTGTCGCGAAGGCAGCGCAGACGCAGAGAATCGCGACAAACGGCAATCCTAAAATTTGTAAATAACATTGACTCTCATTGCTCAAGAGATCCTGTCTTCGTGCATGACACTGATTCTTTGACAATCGAGGAAACTTTTTTTGAGAGATATTGTAATGACCTCGAAGCGGAAGATCGATGTAATACGTTCAATGAGAGATGTAATCAGAGTAGCTCTTCCTTTGAGTCAGTGACGAGAAACGATAGTGATCTTTCATATGACGATTTCGAAGTACGTGTTTTTCCATCTGACGAGTCAAGCGATGATTCGTTATCAGAAGAGCCCTCAAATGCAAACAATATTTTCCAAAATCGAATGCGCATTTGTTTTGCAGATAATAATCTCTGTCATGCTCAAATGAGAAGCATTTTAGATCTACTTCGAAGCCACGATTGCTTTTCAAATTATCCAAAAGATCCTAGAACGGTCATGAAAACTCCTCGAGAACCTGCATCTTTTCGTGAAGTTTATCCTGGAGAATATTATCATATTGGTTTAGTACATGCTCTTACTGATTCTCTTTGCGAATGCGACTTTTCAGAAATTCCTGATCTTCTTTTTGTTGATATCAGTACAGATGGGGTTGCTAGCGATAGGACTGGGAGAATTCAAATTTGGCCAATTCAATGTCGAACTGTAAATCTTCAAACGTCAATCCACAAATAGTAGGTTTTTACAGAGGGTCTGGGAAACCGCAGGATCCAAACAAGCTTTTCTCAGATTTTGCCATCGAGGCAAAACTTCTGAAAACAAACGGTCTGAAGTATCAAAAGCGCGTTATACGAGTCAAATTTCGTCTCTTTATCGGGGATGCTCCAGCAAGGTCTTTAATATTACACCATATTGATCATATTGGTTACGAACCATGTTCAAAATGTCATGTAAGGGGTGAAAAAATAGGTAGAAGCAACATGTTCTTCACAAGTTTGAAGAATGTTCCTGGAACTCACGACGAGTATGTGGCACGTGACATTGAAGATTTACATTTCAAAAAAGGGGACACCCCGTTAGCGGGAATTCTAGATGATCTTGTTGAAGACGTTGTATTTGATTACATGCATCTCATCCTACTCGGAATCACAAAAAGATGGTTGACTGCAATTGTTAATGGTAAATTTGGAAAGAAAGTGAAGTTGTCAGCAAAGTTACTCAATGTGGTCTCCATAAGATTAACTACTGTTGCAGCGTTCTGTCCTCGGGAGTTCTCAAGGAAGCCAACTTGATTATCTTTCTTTGCTACGTGCAAAGCCACAGAATATAGACTGTTACTTTTGTATACACTCACAGTGGTTTTTCTTAGTGTTTTGGAGTATGAAGTTTATATCAATATTTTATTATTTCATGCTTCAATACGGTGCTTGACAAAGAACGTCATCGAAGAAAAAGATTTGTCCTTCGCCCAAGAAGCTCTTGAAAAATTCGTTCGCACGTCTATCGCAATTTTTGGTGAAAATTTCGCTTCATATAATATGCACGCTGTACTTCATATTGTGGACGATGTCAGAAAATTCGAGAAACGTTTCTGCGTTTCCTTATGAAAATAACTCCTTTTTTAGAAAGTACGTTAAAAAACCGGGAAAAGAATTACAGCACATACGTAACAGATTGGAAGAACAAAAAGAAATTCCAAAAAAAAAAAAAAAAAAAAAACCTTTAACTTGTCTCAAACTCGTTCACGAACACATCGAAGGACCTCTCATTCCTGACATTGGTTTTTGCGTTCAATATAAACATGTCCAAAAAAATGATTTATTCCTTTCAACATCGGACTCTGATAATTGTTGCATTTTGAAGAATGATAAAATTTGTATTGTTAAAAACGTACTGCAAAAAGGCGAGCAAGTGTTTGTTATTGGACAGGTATTTGATAGAGTGAACAACTTTTATGACGTTGGAGTGACGTCTCAGTCCAATGGGATATTTAAATGTAGTAAACTGTCCGACAGATTAATTCTTGTGGCGCTTGAAGATATCGAAGTCAAGTGCTTTCGAATGCCCTTTTGGGAGGCACGTTATCAGCAAAATGATGGAACATTACATTTAGATGTCCCTCATTCGAATTACGATGACGATGATGATATCGATGATGTTATAAACGAATTACTGATGAGAAATCCTGTACCAAATGTATGTATAGTATGTAAGTTATTGTAGATAACGTAGTTTGAGGCGACTTGTAGAGCTACAGTTTCAACACGATAATCACATAAAAATCTATTGGTGAGTCGAACGAGCTTTGCAGCACTCAATGTATTTGCACTTTTCTTCTTGCCTGATAGTTAGATAGAAAACGAGTCTTGATTACTTTTTTCCTCGACTTGCGCAATGAATTCCAGTTATTTCTTTCACTGTTAACAGCAGCATTGAAAATTTATTTCTATTGAGTCACCTTTGTCAAACTGATGCCAAAATACACGATTAGATAAAAGTCAGGCAGACAATGATGAAACTGTTAAACAAAAATTTTTTCATTTCATGAAGCAGAAAATCACTCAGCGTAAAAAAAGCTACAGGGTCAAGAAAGTGCCCCTAAAGCTTTTATTGTCGGCATCTGATGGGGGTGTGCAGAAAAAAATGCATCTTTCACAACACAAACCTTCAGCTGCTGCTCAAAAATTACGAGAAAAATTTTCTTCAAATAATACCAGCACGACCCAACAGCTGACAGCAAATGAGGTTCTTCATACAGCAATTCCAGCGACTGTATCTACCGTTACTACCCAAATGAATACTCCTGCCTTTGAAACTGCAAATTCCCCCACTCCCGAGACAATTCCAGATGATGAAACTGCAAATTCAGTTACTGCCACGACTATTCCCACTACTTCAGCTTCAGCTTCCATGAATCACAATATTAGAACCAATCGTTCCCCAGCCACTGTACAACGGGAAATCTTATCAATCGCATCTTCAAACAGTTCAACATCTAACAGCGAGAATGAGGTTTCGTCGTCAGGAACAGAAAACAATGACGAGGACGAAGCCCGAACCAAAGTACCAATATGGGCCAAGATCCTGTATAAAAAATTAAAGTATGACATTTTTTAAATATTTCTTCTAAAAGCAAACTGATATAAAAAAATAAACATTTAACTTCTTGCAGCAAAATGGAAAGTTCACTCAAGACGAACACCGAATTACTCCAAGATCGAGTAAGTTGACCAAATACTTCAAAAGAATCAGTGCTAAACATTTTTTGCAGCTTATAAATTGTTCCCATATATTTCCAGCTCCCTTTCGAAAACTGTGGAAACGCTACATCGTAGGATTAGGAAAATGGACCGATCAAAACCAACGAAGCCATCTCAACTTCCATTGAATACTAAAGAAGAATTTTTGGCTTTTGAAGAGTTGTTGTCTAATAGCGATCTGTACGAACAAACGGTACACAATTTGTTACTGAAACCAATTCGATAATCTCTAATCTATTAATTTTTTCAAATGAAAATTCCACTTCATATGAGTAAAAATCTTCCAATTGAAGCTCGAATTAAAATTTCACTTTCAATGAGTTAAATTGACCTTGCCCCAGTGTAATAAATAACTCGAGAAATTTGAGTACATTTTCACATTTGTTTTTGAAGGAAGTTTTATTGTAAAAAAGATTTGAATTTCACTTATTGAGGAGGAAATTTTTATCGGAATAGATTTATATAGTTTTCACTAGCATTGAGTGAAATTTTCACTTGAAGAAATTTTAAGAGTATTGTCTTAAATAAAAGATTTTTTCTAGGTCTCCTACTTCAGGTTCTTAGGCGGGAACAGTGTCGAAGACGCTGTAAATTTAATAGTGAAAAAATCCATGACAGACGAATGTTGCAAGGATTTAGTATATTGTGGCTTGAAAAAAGGTTCAACCAAAATTTTGGACACGGTCTTCGATTATGCTGTTTATGGTAAAAATTTGTTTTTGCTGTTTCATAGATTCATAAAACTAGTTGATAATAAATATTTTTTATCTACAGAATCTCTAAAAGCGCGGGATAAATTCGATACGCCAGACGCGGATGATTTCAAAGATGCGTTCACCAGGGCACTCGAAAACGCAAAACAACGACTCCGAAATAGTCAGAAACGACAGAGCGGTGGTACAGCAACTGAATCTGGAATTGTACGTGACTGAGAGTAAGAAAAGGAACCTATGGTCTCAAAAATCGTTTTCTAGTTTTCAACGTCAAAAAATAGTTTAGAAAATTTCCTATCTAAAGAGCTATATCACGAGTCGCTATGATTATGATTAGCCGTAGAATAAATTTTTAAAAAATACGAACAAGCTGTTACGAATGAAAAAAAAAAGGTTTATTCTCTTTATTTTCTAAAGATGTCGTTTCTGACCATAGGACCTTTTTCTTATTCCAAGCCACAAATAATTTAGATACTTTGAATGTCGACAATTTTATTCATCAACAAACGCAATAAATGTATTAGGTGCTATTATCATCGCCGAATTTTAATTTTTAGGAACGGTTGTAATCTTTTCCTTCTAACAAGGAAATTGAAAAAAATGTAAATAAAACTGTTTTATTTTCCATACAAATTTATTTTTTTTCATGATTTCAACCTTTTTTATTTATTATTTGGCAAGAAGAAAAATTTAAAGATGATTATACTAGACTAAGTGTCAAAACTCAGACATTCATGCTGAATCCAGAAAATCATTGTGAATGGTCCAAAATGACTCCATAAATGACAATTTGCGAGGTCCAATAGAATTGACTCATGATAGACCGTATTTGCCGTCCCAGTCTTGCACCAACATGGATCAATTACAATGATCAATGATGGGGCCAAAATTGATTTCTTTTGGCTGACTGGGAAGCTCAAAATTTTATCTCTTGGTACCAAGGAATAATATCATCAACAAACCTATAGTAAAACTTAGGGGTCCAACCCAATTTTTTGAAACAATACTTCTCAAGTTCCTGAAGGACCAAATCAGAAATAACAGGTGAAATGGGGGAACCCATAAAGGTACCAAAGGTCTGTCTATAAATCTTCTTATTCAAATTAAAACTAGTATTATTGAGAAGAGTCGAAATACAGTTGACCAATTCACATCCAGGAATTAAGGTGAAATTTTCAATCTCATTGAATCTATTTTTTATTGTTTCAACCACTAATTCATGTGGTGTGTTAGTAAATAAAGACTTGACATCTAAAGAAATCAAATACATCATCCTTCTCAAACTTAATGTCCTTAATTTTACTCTTTAATTCAATGCTATCTTTAACGAAACTAAGTGGCTTCAATAAACTTTTTGGCATAATATTCTGAATAAATCTCGAAATTTTATATGTGGGACTGCCAATGGAAGAAACGATCAATCTAAGGGGACTATCTTTCTTATGTATTTTTGGGAGACCATAAGCTCTAGGTAAATTCCTATCAGTCTCAAGCAATTCATAATATTCTTTCCTCGTAATGTAATTTTTATCTCTCCATCTCTTTAAAATGTCACTAACACTTTCTGAAATCTTTCTAATTGGATCCTTCGGAATTTCAGCGTAGTTCAATTTATCCTTAAGAACATTATCCATTTTATCAAAATAATCCTTCCTGTACATCACGACAACAGCTACACCCTTATCCGCTTTAGTGAAAAATACATCTTTATTACGTCGAAAAAACAACCTCATGTTATAGAACTTATTGATGATCAATTTATCTTTAAAACTTAACTTGGAATTCCCTTTATAATATTTAAACAATTCATTAGTAAAGTCATTCCTAAGAATGTTCTTTGACTTATCATCAAATCTGCATAAACTGAATTCAAACTCTTTAATAACTTCAACTACAGGAATAGATTTGTTGTCAGTGTGAGGAACGTTTAACTCCTCACCAAGAGACAAAACACCCAACACGTCATCAGGTATAACCGTCCTTGTCAAGTTTACAACCCAATTCTTGTCACGCCGGAAAACATTATCTCGATTGACTCTATTTTTACAATCCAACAATCTCCTAAATTTATCGACACATCTTCTATAATGATAATCAAATCTGTCCCAATAATTGCAAAAATTGTGTCCATAAAAATTATCAACAATTTCAAAAGGTAATAATCATCGTATTCTTTCTTGTGAACCATAAATCTTATCTTCATTTCGAAGTTGATTTGCAATCACTGTATAACAATTTTAGTCCTTGAGGAAAGCTGGATTTCAGCCGAAAGCTTGGAAAAAGAAAGAGAAAAATAAAATTACACAAGATTTGGACTTATGAATCAATCATTGGCTCTGAGTGACCGGTTTTCCTGATTGTTTATTATATAAAATTAAGTTAAATCAATTTATAATAACACCAGTATCAAACAATGAGAAGCAGTAAATACGCCACTGCTGGAAGATGACGTTATTACGATCAATCACGAAAAAAAATTTTGCAATAAAAAAAGAAAAAAAAGTAACATTGCTATCTTAGTAAACGAAAAAATTCAACGTTTACGAGGGCCAATCGCTTTCTACAGTTTAATTTTGCTCAGTTGCATGGCTGACTGATCAAGCAAAGTAAAGCGACAGAGAGGTGTTTGCTTTCTAAAACCCTGAATTACCTACCGTTTTTTGTTCAAGAAAGAAATCATTACAAGTGAATCAATATTAGATTGGCTATTCTTTAGGTCAAAATTGTCGTGAGTTTTGAAAACAACTAAAAAATTGTGAACGTACGTCGACGGAAATAAGTGTTATAAACAAATAGGTATTAGTAACAAAATATGAACTGTATAAAGAGTTTTCGCTTTATAGAGGAACATACGTTTCAATCATTATCAAAACTTTTTATCCCAGAAGCGTATCATCATATGGTCATTATTTTACTTCGTTTTATCACTCTTGCATTTATTCTAATTTATTTCAATATTTGCAAGTAAGAGAAACATTAACATCCCAGAAACATGTTTGGAGTTCGACATAGTTGTATCTAGTAGTTTCAACATACGAAATTTTCGTCGGTCAAATCTGTAATCTGTTGGGAGGAGAAATTTCCGAAAAGCTGACATCGAACGAATCGCAATCACAGCATTATTCTATTTAACTGTAAATCGAAATTTAGAAGAAATTTAGAATTTTATGCATTGAAAAAACTTAACTCTCATTTGACAAAGTTTCATTATTTCTTCGAGTCTTCTCGTGCGTGTTATGAATCATACAAATAAATAACTTATAACATGCGATATAAAAACTTAGCGTGAAGAATATTTTTTTTAATTTGTAGGATACCAGCTTATTTTGAATAAACTTCAAAGATGGAAAAAAATTGCTTTCCTATGTCTGCAACCTGCAGTACTGCTGCACATTCATTCTTTTTTCGTCGGTTAATTAGCGAAAAGCGGAAATTGTTTCCTTTAGCTGATAAAAGTGATCAAGGAAATACAGCGATGAAGTATTGGTTTTTTTTTGCCTTATTATTTACCAAGTGATTAAACCCTTATGTTATACGAATCTCGATTTCTACAAACAAATAGACAATTCAACTCTGTTCCCTTTCCCAGCCTGATGTTCGTGACCTCGGAAGTCCCGAGGGACCCCTAGTGTCCCAGGCTTTGTCGCCCTATTACCAAGAACTTGCAGGATTTGTCTTCATCACCTGCCATCACTGCATCCGCGGACCGCGACCACCCACAACCTGCGAGCCGTCAGCCACGTACAGCCTACGGCCACGTAGCTGGCTCGAGCGAAGTAAAATTTAAAAGAGAGGCCGGCCTTCCCCAATGTCCAGTTTTGTGATTTTCGTTAATAAACGAATGACAAACAAGGATAGGTTCTCAGGTCAAAAATTCCGAGATGCTCAGCTTTTTGGATATGTTAAAGAAGATTGACATCTAAAATATAGGTTTTTTTATCTGCGAAAAAAAGTTTTTGAAGGTAGTTCCAACCCTTCGAAGTTAGGACGTCAAATACCGATTCGCACACGTGTCATATACCAAAAATGATATTCGAACGAATTTTTTTTTGGATGTATCAGGGTAAAAAACTGAAAAATAAATTTTTTCACAATTTTCCACTCACAGGAAGGAAACAAATTAACCCTCTAATTTTTGGTTTTTTCCTAAAAAAATCGATATTTTGGACCAAAAGTTCTGAAAAAAATATATTTTGTACATTCAAGACAAAAAAAACGAACATGTTTTTCACATAATTTTGAAAAATATCGACCCAAAATTACCGATGACATCGTTTTCCATTCCATTTTTTGACGGAGAATTGATGGAAAATTTGATTAACGTTCAGTAAGTAAACGAAAGTGAATCCCATGTTAACATAAGAGGGTTTCAAGATTTGAAAAGGAAAGTGATAAAATTCTGGCCTGCGCTGGACGACGCACAGGTGTTTTACGGTTTCTCGATGTTTCTCGGGAGACAGTCTACTCAATCGAAGGATATTCCGTATAATTGAGTTGAGAATGAATTATAATTGTTACAGATTGAATAATTGGATAAATTTCGAAGTTGTTTGAAATGGCGTACGAAGGGTAACGATTACCGCGAACGCGGAAAAAGTTACTGGCACGCGATTAATTGAATTTATCAAAATAGGGACTGCTTAAAGGAATTTCAAAATAATTTTATGTATTTCTGGCATAGAACACTCATTTCTTTAAAAAATGTAAGTTCAAGTTACGAAATATACTATTTCTCACTACGAGAAAATGTTATTTTTCTGCTGACAAGTTGAATGACAAAATTTTGACTGTTAATAATTAACCAATGAGAGAAGGGCGAGAAGATGAAATTCAGGATCTTTTTTGTCCGTTGTTCACAATAAATATCAGATGGCAAAAAATTTCTGACTATTTGAGTTAAGTATATTTTCTTGCTCTTTTTCGACAGTTATCATGTTACTTTTGAAAAGTGTCATTGCTCCCACCGTTGCGGTACGCGATGTTTAAATGTCAATGTATGTACCTACATACATACTTATTTGTTCATTCAACGAAAATTTGGTTAATAAATTTGTACAACAAACCCTTTTGGTATTCGAAAATAACGTTTTCATCTTCAGATGATTTTTGTATTTATCGTACTATCCAGCTATCCCCTATCCAGCTGCTGGGAAACTGACTAATAACTAATAAGACGAATCATTCCCTGGTAAAACTAGACCCGACTCGTACACGACGTTATTCCGACGATCTACTCAACAAGCTTATTACGCAATTATAAAACGATCTAAGCTATAAAACCGACTATTGGTAAGCCGTAAAGCAACTTTAATTTTTTTAATGTGTTTGACAGTGATACAAAGATTTTTTTTTTTAATTCATTCCGAGCTATATTGATCGATACAAACCCTCTACACTCCCTTTTTTTGAATTTTTACTCAAAGAAATGTACTTTCGCTCTTTTAATTCTGCTCAATTTTTTTTACGAAATTTCGATTTTCTTCAATTTTCGAACATGTTCAAAACCTTGAAAGGAGGAAGAGAGATGGATCTTCAAGAAAGAAAATGTAAGTAACTTTTCCTTTACAGATTTATGGGAATATATTCAAAATTACTTGTTTGTTTTTTGATATACATTTTTTTTTTAAATTTCGTTCGCCGGGATCATTATGAATTCATGTTTTTTGCGATGGTAGGAAAT
This sequence comes from Platygaster robiniae, assembly GCA_028476575.1. Classification (NCBI taxonomy): domain Eukaryota; kingdom Metazoa; phylum Arthropoda; class Insecta; order Hymenoptera; family Platygastridae; genus Platygaster; species Platygaster robiniae. The sequence continues at coordinate 12,621,525 of CM052025.1, forward strand.
ATACGCATGAATTTTTTATTTTACTTTTTCAAATTTCGAAGGCGTCCTACGACAATTTTTCAGAAATTTGTATGAGTCTTGGTTTCAAAAATGATCAATCAATAATGAAAACAAAGTTGTTGTATCTTAGAAAATGTATGGAACAATTCTGTCTCGATATTCCAGTATTTTATCAATACTTACTCTATAGTAATGAAATTTACTGGAACTTACAGTTGAAAATCATTAAATTTTCTTCGTTTTAAAAATTTATTATTTTTTATCGTTTCAATCTTTTAATGATTCTCAATTGAAAGATTGACTATTTCATAAGTATATAATTTTTCATGATTTTTTTCCATATTTTTTGAAAGTTTTTTAACAAAATGCTTTTAGAAAAATAGAAACATTTTTTGAAATTTAGAGATTTAAAAAATGCGCTTCTATTTATCTTGAATTCAGAAAAAAACATTTTTGTCTCCTTATCGAAGTTTTAATTTTGATGAAGTCAGAATTTAAATGAACAATTAGGGATACCTTATATATTTTAAAAATATTTTCTATCTGTACATTTTTTCTAAAGTCTTCACAGTTAAAAATAATAAAACGTTGAAAATTTTTGCTATGAAAATATAGAGATTTTTTCACTCGTGGGAAGTTAGCACCCACTTTCTTCAAAAATGGAAAAATTTTTGAAGTTCTTAATCAGTCTCGAAGAGTTCTGAAGTGCTTTAAAAATTAACAATAGTTTTGCAAAATTACGACTCATATGGGTCAAAAAAATTTTTAGGGCTTACTTTACGCATCCCCCACTTTGTCATAGAAAAAATTCTGAAAAGATTGTTCAGTCTGTAACAAAGAACTCAGAAGTTCTTTTGCAAAATTTTCAATAGTTCCGTCGATATTTGCAACATGTACGCGAAAAATTTCCTGTTTGCTTTTTTTGCAAAACTAACAGGAATTCACAAAAAAATTTTTTCTTATATTTTACAACGAATCGTGAAAATCATTAAAGTTTCACGTCGGTAATTTTTATAGTTCAGTTGTTTGTTTTCAATAACACTGCAGAATTCTCACCAAATTGGGTTGAATAACAAAAATTTTTCGAGCGCCGATTTCATGCGTCCCCCATTTTCTTTTCAAAAAAGTTGCGATTTTATTTTATAGTTAGTATTGAAAAATGCAGGATTTCTTTTGCGGAATTTTCCGAATTCCTGTCGAATCACATGAAATTATCGCACAAAAGTTGGTGGTTGCTACGTTGCGCATATTTATTCGTAAAAAAATGAATTGAAATTCCAATCTGTTCGGAAAAGTTCTTGAGTGTTTCCGCAGAATTTTCAAAAAGACTGCAAAATCGTAACCGATAAGAGTGAAAAGCTATTGAAGGAGGAAGCTTCACACATCTACCATTTTTTCATAAAAAAAAGTGTGTCGAATTATTTTTCCTTCTTTTTATATAGTTCTGTCAAATTTGCGAAATAAAAGCGAAAATCTTTGCTGACGCTACATCTACGCGTCTTTTGCTTGTGACCAAAAAAATTGTTTATAATCTTTCCCATTTTTCGAAGAAATGGCATGTTTTTGTTTTTGCTCGTAAAGAAATTTTCATATTATCATTTAAAATATTGCCATTATCGCAATTTCATAACTGAGAAAATAGTGATAAAAATAAGTAATGGAAAAGCAACGAGTTACTGTTCAATTAATTTATTTTCATTTTAAAAAACATAAATTGAGAAAGGTTCAAAATCCTTCTTTTCTGTACACGTGATTCATCAAACTGAAAATTTTTCATGTACTTGAAATTTTTTTCATCACTTCGAAACATTCTGCAAAACTGTAATTTTCCATTTCATAAATCAGTTTGCACGTATGTTGATAAATCTTTCCTAAATAATTTTCGCTGACAATGCGATAAAGATTCCTTATTCGCATAAACTGAAAGTACTCATATGCAGATATCAAAAAATTCGAATCTGCACATACACGCTGAACTTCGAACATTTCATAATTTAAAAATTTGTTAATGATTTTTAACAAACTAGTCAATTAAATGGTTGTATAGCGTCTGAAGAAAGTCAGGAATTCGCTATTTCACGAGAGATAGTTTAACGTTTTGGGAATTCGGTTATCACCGCAAGTATTTTTTACGAATGTTGTCAAAAAACTGAAGGACAGTTTAAAAAATTGAATATTGCAGAATACGGAAATTATTTGATCATAAGAATACTATGTTTTAAGTTTCACATTCCAAGAATATTGCAAAACATGATAAAGTGTTGTTCAATCTGAAGAAAGTCTAGCATGTGAACATCTCTTAATCTTTTGAAGAAAAAATTAATAAAACATTTGTCCAAGCGTAAAACTTAACATCTAGAATTTCAAAGTGTGAAAATTTTAGTTATTTCACTTCTTCGATTAATGCTAATGAATCCGCTTCTCAGGAGCGGCGAAGTTTTACGAAATAGTAACTTTTACAAAAAAAAAAAAAAAAAACACCTATAGAAAAAATGATACAATTTTTTCTTTTTAACCGATTTTCTTTCGGTATTATAACCATAAGTGATGCCCAGAACGAGAAAAAGTTTTTCAAGTTTCTACATTATGTTTGGTGGGTTTGATCCACGAATAAAAATGAGTATCATTTTTGGACTTTACACATGGAAGTATCTCGAATAAACAGTTGAAATTCGGAAAAAAACATAACTTTTTTTTATGTATACGAAATATTTAAATATTTAAAGGAAAAAAAATTCAATGCAAAAAGTCTAAAATGTTGTCAAGTATAATCAATAACGTTAAATAGTGCTACAAATTCAAAAAAAGAAAGTCCAGAAAATCTGTGTCGATCAATCTAACTCGGAATAGATCCAATAAAAACGATAGAAAAAAAAAAAAAAAAAAAACAAAAACAAAAACACCTGTCTAGGATTTAATCCTACTATAGTAAAGTGGGAATAGGAATTTAGGAAACAGATATCCAAGTAAAGCAGAACGAAAGGTAGCAAAGAAAACAACATTTTCAAAAATTATGCCCTCCACGGGAGACCCTATTGTATTCTCCCTCGAAATTGCTAGTGATCGCCTCTACGCGACCTTTCACCATATTCCCGTGTATCTGACAGCGAGAATACAAAAAAAGCAAGAATATAAAAAAGACGGCTTTGCATTTCAAGCCTCATTTCTTGATTCCAAGTGACTTATTATTATCATTCACACATTCTTTTTTTTCTCTATTCATAATCAGCGAGTAAAAATTATCCGACTCCAACCCGACGCGTATCCGATGTTTAAACGTTGGGTCCACTTTTACCGGGGTTCTAAGTTTTCGAATTTCGTTATCGAAGCGTTTTTTTTGACATTCTGATATCCTAAACAAATTTAGATTCAAATACCCTATGTGATATTTCGTAATTTTGCAAAATATGTATTTTTACAACTTTTGAAAAAAAGCGTTTTAATTTTTCTTAAAAAATCGACTAAAACAATTCGGTATCTTTTGATGGAAAAAATTTCAACGATACGTTGATTCAGATTGGAGTTTTAACAATTTTCTTCTAAGAACTGAGTCAAAATTTAGATATAAAATCCTAAAAATATTGCATCATAAACTATTTCAATTTTAACGCACTTAAAGTCAATTTTCAATACATTCTTTTGAAATTTCAAAAATTAAAATCTATAAATGCAAAAGATTCCAATATTTTACACATAATACAAACATACATAATGTATGTAAAAGTATCACTAGTAAAACTGTACTCGACGCTCGTCCGACGATGACGTGAACTTAAGCTTATAACTTAATTACAAAATTTATATCTAAACTATAGAAACCCAGAGTCAGTAAGCCGTTAATCATTTTTTAATTATTTATATTTGACTTTTCTTATGTTCACTCTAAATAAAAACGTAAAAAATTTTTATAAATGCGAGTGAAGAATGCGTGGAACGAAACTCGCGTATATTTAAAAAGGAATTTACACTTATGCTTGATTCTTAGTATTTCTCTTTATGTTATATAATAAAAATCCTTCAATATAAAGAATGTAGGGAGGTGATGCGGAAAATTTCAGTTTCTTGTCTTAATTTTTAGAAAAACTTTACATAAATTCATAAAAATTAGCATCTCAGCTTTTTTCAGCTGTAACATTTTAATGATTTTCAGCGGAAGATTTTTTTGATGTTTCTTCAGAAACTTTTTATCTCACTTCTGGAAAATTTTTTGTATCTTTTACGAACCGAATATTGGTACCCTATAAATCAATTGCCCTGCTGGAAAAATATGATGAAATGTCAGTGAGTTTTCATCAGTTTTGATAAGGCTACGCAAGTTGCTGATCAGTTTTTATCAATTTTCGTAAGGTTGGTGATGTTATTGATATTACTTTGATATTGATATTACAGTGATATAACTTCAGTTTTTTCATTCATTTTAGATCAGTTTGCATTAGGTTTGAAAAATTTCTAAATTACTCTCCAACAGTTTCGATCATTTTTTATAAGGTTGAAGATAGCACCAAAAAGCTCAAGTTTTTTTCAATCTTTTGATTAGTGTTTATGAGTTGTTGAAACCTCTGAGTTTCTCTCGATCAGTTTCCATCATTTTTACTCGTAATAAAGTTGAGGATAGCCCTGAAAAGCTAATTTTTTTTCAAACTTTTTTGATGAGTAAGTTTTGAAATGTCAATTATTTTTAATCGTATTTCCAACGTTAAAAATAACATTATTTTCGATCCCTTTACATGACGTTTCACAATAAAAATAAACAATTCTCTCTAGAAAATTATAAATGAATGAGTTTACTTATAGTGAACAGCTAAATTTACCTTACTTTCCTGATGAGGGCTATGTTGTACTACAATTGAAGCAATGATTCGATCTTTATTACTTAAATGAAAAAGTCATTGAATAATTTTATGTTACAATTTCGATTCGTAGAAATTTTTTTAATGCTTATTTACCATAATCGTATTTTGACCGAGAAATGCTGCATATGTAAAGATTCATTAGACACGATTCATTAGTAACAAATTGTTGTTAAACAATTGTTGATAGTTATTTATCAGTCGTTCACGTCTGTTGGTTTTAAGTTTGTAAGAAACAAATGAGTCATACTAATTCTTTTACAATTATTATTAAAAAAACTGAAAATGATGTGCATCAGTTTTAATGGGGTCGATGATTTCATTCCTGGAATTGAGATATTCTCAATCAGTTTTTACCAATTTTCGTAAGGTCAAGGATGGTATTTAAGTAACTAATTTCTTTTCAATCATTTTTGACGAGTTTTCATAAGTTTCACGGGTACTAAGTTTCTCTCGATTATTTTACATCACTTTTTTAAGGTTGAGAGAATATTCGCTGGCAATCTTTTTCCATATGTAAAGAACAAAATGTTCTTTATATAATTCTGGCATAGAAAACTCATTTCTCGTCCAGTTCAAAATGTCTAAATTCGTTTTCCGGCTTTCGGTACATAAAATGTCGTACGTAACTAGGACTAAAATTTTATATAACGTAATATACTATTTTTTCTCTGATGATTGTCACTTTGTATTACAGTTAGGAAAAAAAATTGTTCCCCATAGTTTCTGTTTAATACTAAATTGTTGTAAACAATTGGTTTGTGAGTAAGTTGTTTGAACTTTTTCAAGGCCCTCTAAGACCAAGTTTTTCTTGTTCATTTTTTATTATTTTATAGGAGGAGAAAAAAAGCGAAAATGAATACAAGTAACTTTTTACCATATTTGATCAATTTTCGTAAGGTTTTCCAAAATGTCGGTGGATTAGTATCACTCTAGTAAGGTTCATTTCGGTGCTAAAGAAACAAAGTATTTCTCACATATTATTGTTTCGATCACTTATTATAAGGTTCAAGAACAATATAAGTTATTGTCGTTCAATCTAAAGAATTTAATCCTACTCTACGTGATTAGTAGAAAAGATAAAGTTTTTATCACTTTCCATTATTTACATAAAGAGAAGATTGCTTAACATTTTATATGCTTATAATCGTACAATGCATTTTCAAATAAATGAGTAATCCGTAATTTTTAGAATTCTTTAAATTGAAGGTATCGAATGTTTCTTTCTAAATTTTACTAAAATTTTTAATATTTAATAAACAGTAATCTTCTGAAATATAAAAATTGTATCAAAAACATTCAAGTCTTTAATTATTTCTCATGGCAATATTATAAATTTGAACAAGAGTTTTCGAAAGTTATATATTATTATATGAGAATTCCCGAAATTCGAGACTTTACGTTCTCAGATTCCCAAGGTTTTTTTAGTTTCAAACATCTGAAATCTTGAAAGTGGACAACATTTTATATTCTGACAATTGAACAATTAATTGACAAATTTCTGAAATATCTATGATACTCGGAATTCTATTAATTTAATATTTGCGCGTTTCTCTTCTGAACGAGGATACTTTATGTTATGAACATACTTCTCAAACTCTAAGAATCCTCCTCATTCATAATTGTATTCTTAAAAATTCAATTCTTTTCGATTTTTGTGAATTATATATAATTAGGATCGAAATCGTTTCTTTCTTCCAGAAAACAGAAAAGTATAATGTTCGAATTGATAAAGTATGAAACATACAATATTTGGAGATAAAGTTCGAAAATTTCAAAATTTTCTCATTGCCAAAAGCCTTCAATTTCAAAATTTCTACTTCTAAAATACGAACTTTTTATCGTAAATGTTACAAAATTTTTATATAACAATGCACGAATTTAGCATATTTTTCCTGGAATTTCGAACCACCTTCTAGAGCAACATGATATTCATGATCATAATATTTTTAAATAATAGTAAATTTTTCAATGTCTGTGATATATAAATTCTGATATTCTGAATGACCGATATCCACTGTTATCAAAAAGTACTCTTATATTCTGAGTTTGCAATTCCGAATGTAAACATTTGGAATTCACTTAACTCCTGGGATTAGACATTTGTAATATCGTGGATGCGGAATTTCTGATTGTATGATTTCAAAAACGCAGGCGTCGGTAGGACGAAATTTTTGTAATTTTTTAAAAATTGTAAAACCTGTTATCGATTATTTCGTTTTTTCTACTTTCGTAGACAAACTTTCAATTCCCATTATTCTTGAACTGTGGGTTCTGATATTATGAATTTTCAATGTCAGCATTTATTAATGGTTCTTAATTTTGAAAATTATTTCCCTATTCTCGAAACAAAATTAAACCATCATAAAAAGTATTGACACTTTTTGTGTGCTGAAGTAAAAAAGCAATACGTTTCATACAAGTTGCAGGATGGCAGGATATACAGCTCAAAAGTAGGACATGTCCTGCTAAAGCAGGAGGTATGGTAACCCTAAGTAATATATAATCAATAATGCAATGCAATGTAATAAGTTGTTTATATTGAAACAAACGTAGATGAATGATTGTATTAACATATTTATTGCGTTAATTTTAATATATTATAACTTAGCTCACTAGTGAGCTCTCTGCGACCTGCGACCTGCGACCTCGCTGTGAGCTCATTTTGGGCGCCAAATGTGAGTCCTCGGCGAGCTTAACGGGAACCTACAAGGGACTACACTGAGCTCACAGTATAAAAAATGCCCAGTGTGGTATGTAATTGTTTATTGATGAATCTCACACTGTTGTTGCTTGTTTGATGTTGCAAAATGCTCTCTATTCTACGCCTTTAATTATTCGTTCATCAAAAATATTTTTCTAAATAATACTCATTATTATCAAATAACTCAATAATGGAAAATTTTTGATGACTGGTTTACAGCTATTTTTCACAACAAGATATTTATAAGTTAATGTTTGCAAAAAAATCAGATTCTTACTTATGCAGTCGAAATCTTTTAACACATTGATGTAGTTAACGAAATACTTATAATGTTTTTAACACACATAGTTCGTTTATAAAAAGTTGATTGGAAAAAGTTGAGTAATTGGAGTCAATACAGCAAACCATTTTTACTTGCATAGCATAATATACTGTATCTTGCTGCTGCTTCGAAGACAAGTGCTGATTACTCCAGTTCATGATTAATCACATAAAAAAAAATAGTGTACCCGATTCACTTTTTCGAGTGAAACTTTCTCGTACTTTGATCACAACTAAAGATTGGCTATATTTCTACGATAACTGATGCAATAGGTCATCAATCCTATAAATAATTTGGACTATTCACATCGAACACTTTAGTTATTTACAATAATAATGAAGAATATGTTCAACAAATATATGTGACCGATTTGACAAAATCGATCGCTTTTTGCACGGGATCGACTAGAGAATTCGATTTCGGTAATTTATTTTACGAAAATATTTTTATGTCAAAAAAGTTATTTAGCTGACATTACAGCCAGATTTTCTCGCGAAAACGACTTAAGGCCGGGAAACTTTCCCAGAGAAGGCTCTGGCTTCGATCTCACTTAAACAGGTTGCGGTGCTGAAAGACGCTCAGAATCTCCCCTTTGAGGAGTTATTGCTCTAAGTGATCATATTGGATATTGCAATTTTGGATAGTAATAATAATTGCACGACAACTGTTTGACTATAATGCTTCTTCTGTCCCATAACATGTGAATGTTAAAAAAGTCATAAAATTTGCATTTACAGTGCTAAGATGCAAGAAAAACGAAGTGCTCTTAAAATAGTGATGTAAACAGCGACATAAATTGAAGAAGAAAATAATACAGTCTAGCATAAAAAATAGGCGTAGGAAATTTCAGCAAAAATTTTTAAGATTCCTTCCTAAACAACGGATTTCCATAAGGGAATTATTACAAAGTTTTCTCGCCTTTTTAAGTTATTGATTTTTGAAATATTTAATTCTATTTTATTGAAAGTATTTATTGAAGTACAAAATCTGTTCCTTGCAAACTAGACGCTTAGGCAACGACCTAATATTCTTATACAAACTTCTCAATGACTATATTAATTGTATTGAACTCAAATCTCTTATACCTATGCACGTACCTTCAAGATCTCTGAGACCTAGGATTAACAATATTTTTTATCTTAATACCCATCGTACTGATTTTGTCTCAAATAATACCCTGAATCGTATTTGTGCGGAGGGCAATGACTTCGCACATAGATTAGATTTCTTTGATCCTTCCCTACCTTCTTTCTTATCTAATTTAAAGTCTATACTGTATACTCGATAATACTTTTATGTGCGATGTTTATATTAATACACAAATTATTATATTTTACCGTGTTCACTCGTTTATTATCGATTTCTCTGATGTATCTGATCTTATTGTATCATGTACTCTGTGCGAATCTGTGTGTGCAACACAGGACTTTCTATCATTATTTTTTTGTATAATGGGGTATACCCGTGCATTGAAAATAAAAAAATAAATAAATAAATAAATTCTCGCTAGGATGAAAATTTGTTATTATAGATCGATTTTGTAGAAATTACTCGTTTTGTACTCTCACCGTATGAGAAGAAATGAATACATAAAAACTGTAGATGAAATTTTTTCTTTTCTTTCAACAGAACCAGCGTTACTAAACAGAAAATTTCGAGATGTAACAAATAAGTACTAAGTAAAAATATAGTATGTACATTTTAATATAAAAAATTTGAACATCGCTTTCCGAAACGGTGAGAGTAATCGCACTTTCAGAACGTGAAACGAGAATTTTCTAGGAAAAACCAGATAGTATATCTGATTTGATGAAACAGACATTTTTTACTCGAATATTAATCGTGAGCTACCAAAAAAAAGCGAATCTTGAATCTCATCTTTCCTCCCTTTAACGATTGGTTTATATTTTCAAAAGTCGAAATTTTGTCATTTAACTTCTCCGCAGAAATAACATTAAAATCTTCCGTATGTTAGTTACTAACATTTATCTGAAGTCCCTTTAGGCAGTCCTGACTTTAATAAGTACAATTAATCCCTTCCTGATACTTTTTCCTCGTTCGCTGTAACAGTTCCTGTTTGTACATTGTTTTCAAGTACTTCTAAATCAATCTGCAAAAATGATAATTTATCCCCGAGCAAAATACGAAATATCCTTCGCTTGAGTAAAAGGTCCCTCGAGGAACAGCACCGTTATACTCTGAGCGTCGTTCGGCACAGGCCGGAATTTGATCACTTTCCTTTTCAAATCTTCAAACCCTCTTAGCCTAGGAATCCTGGGGTTCGCTTTCGTTTTCTTTCTGAATAGATGTCAAATGTCTCATCACTTCTCCGTGAAAAATTGGAGTGGAATGTGTCATCGGTAATTGGAGATCGCTGATTATCAAAGTAATGCAACAAAAATTGAAAAATGTTCAAGTAAAAAATTAATAAGACATTTGTGAAAGATACTGGTTTTTTTCTTGCGTGCATTACTGGCGACTAATGACTTTCAGTAATGTCATATTTCTATATAATTTGAGTATTTGTCAATATTTTTTGCATTATGTAGATACAGAGCGACCGAAATAACCGATGACATGACATCATTTTCCACTAAATCCTTTGACGGAGAAAACGCATATGAAATTGGTTTCGAGTTCGTAGACATTCGTCAACTTTCATTAACTTTCATTCACGTTCGTGAAGTGAACGAGAGTGAATCGAAGCCTAAGAGGGAGATAAAAGTCAACGGAAAAGAAATTTACAGCCAAATCTCTTGAGTTTTTGAAAATATGTTACCATATGAAACAGCGATTTTGTAAAAGTCTATTTCACTACTAATAACACTTCGTATGCACAGCTTATTTGGATCGACATACGTGCAGGTGTTTATAAAACGCATTTTGATATTAAACCTGGGAATGTCCAATCCTAAATTATCTCAGCCATTTGTTTATTTAACTGAGTATCGGAGATGGCCACTCTTTCTCTTTCATTTTACTTTGCTCGAGCCAGCTACGTGGCTGACGGCTCGCGGGTCGTAGGTGATCGCGGATGCAATAATGGTAGGCGATAAGAAAAAATCCTGCAACTGCACGATCGAGGCCGTGAATTCTCAATATGTTTGTATAGATTTAGAGTTGTAGATTATAACAGTTTTATTACTTGGTAAATAAACACGACGAGAAAACCAATACTCAATTGCTATATTGAGTTTTTGTATCCTCTTAGGTCCAAGTGCAGATGAATATGTAAACATTATAATTTTCAGTATTTTCAAGCATACCATTGGGTAGCAATTAATGTCCATATTACATGCTAGCAGAAGCAGTGCAATGACATTGCAATTAAAATTGATCTTAAATTCGTAGCAGTTTGATTAAGCAATCTGTACTATCGTATATTTTAAATCTGCTGAAACAATGCATACAATAAAAGTGTCAGAAAACATGTTAGCGAATAATCATACGTGTCAAGAAATTAAAAAATGTATACACACTCGAAAACATGATAGGCGTAAATGAATAATCGTTCATACGTCCATAAATATTGTAATTTTATTTTGAAAAACTTTATAGTACTAATAAAATGGTGTTTATTTGAGTGAAAAATGTGAATATTGTAGTATTCCATAACTGCCCAACTCACATTTTTTACACCTAATCGTGTGCCCGGAAAACTGCTTTTGTGTATTAAATAAATTTTTTTCCTAAAAAATACACATATTTGTGTCTAATTTTATCATCAATTTACAACGAACCTTAATTCAGACACTGAAATATGTAAAACTGTGTAGTATTTGTGAAACGTCAAGATATTGTGTCATATTTCTAAAGCGCTAAATATTTCCATTCCCAGACAGATATAAACGTATCTTATAGCGGGATCAAAAAGTGTACACCTGCAGATTTTGATGAAACCAAGGATTACGTTACAAGGCAAACCCGAAGACTGTAGTCGTTTTGGCAAAACAGGCATTTTTATTACTCGTATTACAGTATTTACTCTAAAACTGTGCTGAAATTCGAGTCAAAACTTTAAGTATTTTGTAAATTTTCAATTGAATATTACTTAACGACTACCTTTTCTGGTCAATCAAAGTTTTTAATAACATATTGAAACATATTTTATTCGTGTACTAAGTTAATTTTGATTTTTTTAAAAATTCTCACAGAATATATTTATTTTTATTCAAAATTCGAAACACTAAACTATTTCACACAGAGGCAGAGTTTCCAGATCGTATAACGGGCCTATGTATATCTATATACATTCAGACCCGACGACCGCTGTATATCTATGCACAGAGGAAGCTCTTGCTCTGGACTTTCATATCAACTGCAAAATACCTACACTACCGATATGGTAAAGTAGAAACAATTGGAAATCTATTATCAACTGGCGTAAAGAAATAGGGTAAGGGAAATCTGCAATAAACTTTCGAATAAATACCAATAAATTGTAATTCATAAACGATGTGAATTTTTATTAGTTTTTGCAGTAAAGTTGTGAAATGCATCAGAGTCGACTTTTTGTGTAAAAGAAGGCAGGGCATTTAATATTTTTCGTCAAAGATGACAGAAAATTTCATGTGACTATTTTAATGTTTTCACAGTTTATTACGACATGTAAATAAAATTTTTATAGAAAAAACGATTTAAAACTTGTGTGCGACAAATATCGGTGCAAAGTTTTGGGCTAAAGTACATGAAATTTTTGAAAATCGTAAGGGAATCAAAACACCATCATGGCGATTGCCTCGAGACCGCCAGGGAATTGGTCTTAACGTGCTATCTCAGCGAGCTGTCTCATTCGAGCTCCGTACAGGAGTGAAAATGAGAACAGGAGCGCGAATGATTTTCCGAGATTATCTTCCCTGTTCGTCTTGCGAGCGCCTGTTTACGACGCGACGGTCGCAATCCGTCCGGATTTCGAAATAATTAAAAAAATTTACAGTTGTTTTGAGCCAAATGTTTTATTCTCATATACACTGCATGAATGTGATGCTGGAAATACTTAATCAACTATGAATTTCGTTTTCCAATAACTACAAATTTCGTAGCAATGACAATGATCAAATTTCGTTGTAATTCATTCTCGAAAACGAACCACTACGTGTAATTAATGTGCACAAAGCTACAATTATGGTTTCCTTCAATGCCTGATATACTATTAATCAATGAAAATTCAAAAATCGTCTATACAATATATTGAAAAATAATGTACTTTTAAGTTACTCATCAGCTGGGTCCCTCATAGACATGGTCACATAGACTTTACATCAACAATTCGTGCCACTGCTTACATAAAATTCATATTAACTAAGCTTACATGAAATCGGTGAAAATGTTGTAAAATTTTTTCAATGTGAATTTCTTGTCAATATATACTTAGATGCATAACGTTTACATGAATTCCACGTACACCAACTGTAAACAGTTTACATACATTTTAAATTATGGTTCATGTGGACTTCATGTGCACATGTCAGCAGTTTACACTGTGTTTTGTAGTTCTTACCAAAACATGTCTGCAAGGGGTTATCTCAAAAATGTACATCATACGGCTAAAAAATAATGGATATAAATGACCGCAAAATTTATATGCGACTTCAAAATGTAACAGAGAACTGTAATAAATACTTTAGCGCTCGTATTATTATTTTTATGTACAGAATGTTGAAGACCTCAGAGTCAATTTTCACAAGTCCAATTGCATTATTATAAGCCTAGCTTTCGACTACAGATCGCAGCCCTCTTTAAGACTTGTTTATGAGGTTGTTGTTCACGACTTTGTCTTCTTCCTCCTTAGAAAGAAAAACATCTAGCTCCAACACTTTCTTATGCGAAACCAATAGGTTTTCCTCGGACTCGTTTTTCGAAAGTTTAAAGATTTAGAAGTTCAAGAGTTTTCGGACTCATTAATCACCTGCAATCACAAAAAGTCTTAATAGTTGAAAAATCCAATGGTTAAAAGATAGCTGTTCCAGGTTCTGGTATGCGGTCCGTTTTTTTTGTAGACAGTGGAATTCCTAGTTGTACACGAAACCAGAGTTGAAACACCTGAATGCATAAATGTGTACCGGATTAAAGTCATGAACGAACTGAGGACGGCAGTTCGTTCGCGGGTTCAATTCGGTAAACTTCGGTGTATTTAGGTGTATTGATTCTGGTTTTGTGCACAATGTAGAACTACGCTGTCTACAAAGAAGACGTACTGTGTCCTGGAACCTGGAACAGCGTTCTTTCAACCATCGAAACTTTGTGTTATTGCAGATGATCAAAAACTCTAAGATTTCGAAATCTTGAAAATTTCGAAAAGCGGATTCGACACAAAGCTGTCGAATTCGAATAAGAAAGTCCTGGAAAAAGATATTTTTTTTCTAAAGAGAAGTATCCAAAAACAACATCACCAACAAGTCCTGGAGAGCATTGCGATCTTTATGTAGCTTGAAGCTAGGCATATATGAAGCTGCGCGAGGTAAGGCGTTCAACTCAAAAAAAGCTAGGGTCTATTTTCGATTGCTCTGTAGACTCGACGAAAATGCCCCCTGTCTCGTCAAACATTATTCTTTACTCCGTTTGATTACGAGTCACACTTTCAAAAAGACATTTATTTCATACTATGACAAATCGCTATATATAGGACTCGGCGTCTCGAACCTTTCAGGTATCCGCAGGTAGTGTCCCTCTGGGACGGGGGGCATTTTCATCGACTCTAGGAAGCAATCGAAAATAGACCTTAGCTCTTTTTGAGTTAAACGCTTTTCCTCGCGGAGATTTACACATAATAAAGAAAATGGACTATTGAAAATTGGCTCTGAGTAACTACCTACAATCCTGAAACCGATTAAGTGGCTAAAATCCGATCTGGACGCTATATTCTCGGGATACGCCTCGCCGTAGTTACGAGCGAGTGTAGCACGTACAGATCGCGGAATCCTTGGTGCGCTCGCTCAGACCCAGCGATTCGTTTGTGTTACACTCGCTCGTAAGTACGGCGAGGCGTATCCCGAGAATATAGCACCCAGATCGGATTTTAGCCACTTAATCGGTTTCAGGATGGTGGTTAGTCTTTACAATAAAATTAATAGTAGCAGAGCTAATATTTATATATTATTTTTATATACACACAATATTTCTCTCCAAAAAAATAAGTATAGAAATCCGTGAAATGAAATATGTAGAAATCACAACAGCCTTACCCTATATTAGTTTTGCTTTCATTTTCGCAAAAATTTCATTTAATATATGACCTAGTACATTTTTCCAATCATCTATTGCATTAAACAAGTAGTTTGATGAGTCGACATCACAAAATGAATCCCACACACTTTTCAAAGTAATCAAATCTTTATTGCGAAGAAACTTGATCACCGACCATATGTACAAACGAAAAACTAATCATTATTTTAAAGCTTTCGATGATCATATGAAAAAATTCCCTGCGATGTAAAAGTGAATAAAAAATAGAACTCTGAGTTCGAAGATTTTTTGAAATCGGTCATGTCATCTTTAATTTATTCGACGTAAGAGCTTCCGACAAATCACGCACACGAACAATTTCACAAACAGAACAACTGTGCGACACTCGTTACATCTGCGCTGTTTTTTTATTTTATTTTTTTTTTTAAATGCCACAATCACGTACAGTCCGAAAGCGAAAGATCAAATATTGTAAATGCTCGAAACACGATTTCGCTTCGGTAGTCATGAAATTTTATTTTCTTACTTTTTTTTTCGGACAAAATCAGACTTGGCGCATTAATTATCCATACAGTTGTTATTGTTAATGTTAATAGTCACTATTGCTAAATCTAGGCTTATGTCTATTGCTACGAAAAAGGGTGAAATCAAGGAACTAAAAGTGGTGAAGAAATCGACTACCGAAGATCTGGTTGCACCCTTAAGAATAGAGGTTTTGCAATTTCAGGAAATTTTTTACATTGTTTTTAACTTCTTCAATACAATTCACATGAAATTTTTTATTCATTTAGATTAAGGCATTTGTGAATCTTTTAAAAAAATTTTCCATAGTGTTTCATATGCTAAGCAAGTTTTTATAATTTTGTCAATTTTTCCAGAGTCAAAAACAAAATTCCAATAAAATACAAATCGCGGTAAGTAATAATATTTAAATTTTGATAAATATGCAAAATCACTACGACTTAAGTCCGCTTGCTTGTCACATAAGTACTCCAGGGAAAATTATAGGATTACAGCAATGTTTTCTAGCTACTAATTAATTACATACAAAATCAATTCAATTCGCTATGATACACGTTTCTAATGATCTCATCGAGTCCACCTGGTTTCTTTCATTCGAAAACAACGCTTATTCCTGAACGAGTGTCAAGAGCCATTCTTCGATTCCCAGACTTGGCTTGAAATAATGTTTGACACATCTTTTTCGGAGCATTTTAATTAGTTTCATATCTCAGGGATGTGCTGGCAGCTCCGCTGTGATCAGATCATCAACGCCGCGATGTGGTACGAAGATGCTCAACATCAGATTTAGAGCGTGTTTACATTTTTTGAGTTTTCTTTTTTTTCTAGGTGGGAGGGGGGGGGGCTGTTTTGTATTAGTCTTCGAATGTGCTTTTCACGGCAGTTAACCTGGGGTTCCAGACTATACATTTCACGTTCATTCACGGGGCTTTGCAACACGCGATAGGGAAACACTGTGTCGAAATTCGCTGTCTGGACGATGTGTTGACTTTGTAAGCGAACGATGTATCTAACATAAAACAAATTAAATGAGGAACTGTGAATCTCCTGCACTAGAGGAATTTCAATTTTGAAACAATGACAGTTATACAGTGGTGAGTACAGAGAGGGTGGAGATAAAAACTACTTTCAAAATATAAAAAATATTTGTTTAAAATAAAATTTGAGCTTTAAGCCTATGTTTTTTTTTTGTCGATTCAAATTTCATTCATTTTTTTGATGGTTGGCAAGGATAAACAGTTTTACACAACTCGCCATACAAAACTGAAATATTTACCAAAAATGTGCAATTGTTAGAGAAAATGAAAAAATTACATGTCAGTATAAGAAATAGTCAATATTCTATATTTCCAAATTAGGGTGATTTATGGTGATTTTTAGAAGGTAGATTTCTAAAACAACATTCCATTGTTATTGGAAATGAGAGTTCCGAGATGGATAAATACAATATGAGGTATTTTCATACTTTGAAAATTCCATACACTCGTCTTGCCATTACCAAGGCGCGCTAATCGGGGCTCGAGTGATTGCCTAATGAACCGCGAAGAGAAAAGTAAATATTTTTGATAGGTTTTGGCCATAGACATAGGAATATAGGGATGGAGTGGCAAGTCTGATTATAGGTGAGGGGACTGAAGCACATGAGGGAGGAAGAAGAGGTTAGCACTTTCGTTGGCACTGACGCCTTTTTGCGTCAAACTTTTTCGTGCCATGTGTGGCATGACGCATTTTTGAGTCAATTAGTTTTTTTACGTCCAACTTGCTTTGCTTTAGCATCCAAGTCCCAGTCGAGGGTTTTTGAGGTCGCTGAATCTGAATCTCGAGTCAAAATGCATAAATTCAAAATGATGTCGCCCATATGGCTGACTAAATTACTCAGTTGCACTATATGTCTATAAAAATTGCTACATTGAGAGAAATGCGTGCATGTTTCACCCGTATATAATGATTGGTTTTCGACTGCCCATATTTTGTGGGTGCTTTACCCATATCTATGGGTGCTGCACCCATAATTATGCTTTACCTAAATTTATGGAGTAAGCACCCATACAAATAGGTGCTTTATATGGAGTAAGCGCCCATAAAAATAAGTTCATTCATAAATATGGGTGAAGCATCTATTTATATGTGTAAGCGAAAATTGACTATAAATATGGATAAAACATGGATGCATTTCTCTCAGTGTACAAAAAGGTTTTTAAGGTTGCTGATCACGAATCTGAACTGGGAATCGGCAAATTCAAAATGGTGAATGAATAGTTGACACCAAAAGTCGTCAATGACGATTTCGACCGTTGAAGTTGAAAATTTGTAAATTCTAAATGGTGAATAGAAAATGGTCTATGGACTGTTTGAAAAAACGAATAACGTTGAGTCTCAAGTATTTTTGAAAAGTTATTGTTTGTCTCAAAATCTTAGGAGATGCACGGATAGTCGGGCATACAGAAACCACACAGATACTTACCGACATACATTCATAAAACCTGGGAAGTTTGAGGAAGTTTTTAGCGTTTTTTCTAATAAATACCACTCTTCCTTCTCCCTTCTGGCTAAAAAATCTTGCGCCAAAGCCCAAGAAATATAAAATGGCGATTTATTGACTTTCGACGAGTTTGTAGATAAAATGATGTATTCTGAAGAGGGCAAAAATTAGTGGCTGTAAGCTAGATCTCAAGAAAATAAAAAAAAATTTCAGCTCTGAAAGATCTTTGAAGTTTCATTTGTCAAACAAAAAAAACCGTAATGTTCTACATTGATGTTATAAATTTAAATGATCTTCCACATTTTTGTTCGCCATATTGGATTCGCCATATTGAATTTTCTAATTTAGAGTTCAGATTTATTATCAACAATTCAAATAGACTATAATTACAAATATTTATTTAAACAAAGCCTTTTTTTGGTTTTTCCCTCCATATAAAATTTATTATTTTGAATTTACACATTCGAGTCCGGATTCACAACAAGCATTCTCGAAAACCCTGACATACGAATTTTCAAGATGAAAAATTTTCTTGCTATTTTGGGCGCTTTTTGTCTATAACTCTCTGCCAACGAAGGGGTTTAATCAGGCCTAGATTATATTGGCGTATCGGTTCATGCAAGTGCACAGCGACAAATACAGACTAAGCAGCTGTTAAACTCGTGTTTGATTATCAAGGATTGTCAAAATAGTGTTCTGTCAGAAACGAATTTTTCTAAACCGAAAGAAACCGTGGCGAAATGAAATTAAAAAAATTGGTTTGTGTGTTAAAAGAACACAAGACGTGAAACTTCAACAAATACAGTAGAATCGCGATGGTAAAAACTCTGGACCTGAGGACACTAAACAACCATAACACACCATTAGTATGCGTACGGCTTCGAGTGGCCATTCAAATGAAAATCAGTAGAATTCCTCTGTCGCCAAAAAAGCCATCAAGACAATGCCGTTTTTTATTCGAGCCGGCTTTCTCTTCACGCTATGACACGATTGATACATATTCAGGGTTGCGGAATACCCTGAAGTGTCTTCAGCATCGCGATTCTACTGTAGTATATTACGTAGGGAAGAGTCCCCCAAGGTGGACACCAATCTTTTAAACAATCGTAGAATCCAAACGTTACATATCTTGTACAATTATATATTTTATGCGAAATCAGCTATAACGAGCGCTGTACGCCGCCTGTGAAGTGATCGTATGTTCACGTTTACCGACCGAGCGCATAATAATCAAAACCGACCATAATGACCCCATTATGACCCTCTAAAACTGAACATAATGAGATTTTTTTTCTTCAATATCGGAAATTGCCTTTTCGTTCTATCAAAATAGGCATTTCCAGAATTAAAAAAAAAAGGAAAATTCTCATCATGTCCAATTTTCGAGGGTCACAATTGGGGTCTTTATCGCCAATTTTGGCTATTATGCGCACGGTCTGTAAACAGGAACATTACGATCATTGCACATACGACCCTCATCGCTCGTTATTGCTGATTTTGCATAAAATATCGTATGCACCTCGGAAAATACATGGCCGTCTTCATGCGCCGATCGTGGTGTTTTCGGAACGCGCCGAAAGAACATGCGCGCCGTATATTGTGAATTCCGTCGAAAAAGGCAATTGTCAAAACTCACAATAAACGAGGCGCATGTTCTTCCGACCCGTCCTGAAAAAACCACGATCGGCCCATAGTAACGGCCGTATATACCTCGGAGCATAATATACTATTCTGTAACCTTATTTCATCAACTACATTGTGCGACACCAATTTTGATATAGAATTTTGACGCTTGATTATGAAAATATAGACCCTCTTTAACAAGGGTGCGAAGTGATTTTTTTCCTTGAGTCACGTTTTTGAGTAATTAATTATTTTAATAATTTTACGGAATCTCCG
Source organism: Platygaster robiniae (assembly GCA_028476575.1). Lineage (NCBI taxonomy): Eukaryota > Metazoa > Arthropoda > Insecta > Hymenoptera > Platygastridae > Platygaster > Platygaster robiniae. The sequence goes on from CM052025.1 coordinate 12,641,489, forward strand.
TGTTTGTCAACTGATTGATTTGACTTCAAGTCTTTATTATACGTGTTCCATGCTACTAAATACATTTTTGCAATAATATTTACAAAGAAAAATGTTATTTTCGGCATTGATTTTCTAGAAAATAAACTACTAATGATGCTCGAAAAGTCTTTCATGGCCGTCACCATGAAGAACCTATTGTGCGGTAGAAATCATCTCAAGCGTTCCTTTCAAGTCGACATTCTGAATTCTGACTTGAAATAGGAAATCTAGAAACAACTTCTCCCGCACAATAGGTTCCCCATGGCGACGACAATAAAACACTTTTTGAGCATCATTACTGATTCATTTTCAAGAAAATCAATGTGAAAAATAACATTTTTTTTGTAAATATTATTGCAAAAATGTATTCAGTAGGATGAAAAAACTATAAAAAGGACTTTAAATCAAACTAATCGGTTGACAAACACGGGAATTCCATAAAATTATTTAAATGATTAATTACTCAAAAACGTGACTAAAGGTCCCCCAAGGTGGACACTTTGGTGAAATCCACTTCGAAAGTTGGAAAAATAATCCGAAAATTCACGTTTTGATAATTTTCATCAATCTTTAATGTTTGCTTTCAGAATGACATTAAATGTTGGCGAAGAAAAATTATTTTAAAAAAAATAAATACCAAGCGTAAAATAGCAAAATAAAAGGTTTCAGTCGGAAACATCGGAGTTACACTGAGGACAAGTGTGCCAAGAGCAACGAATTTTGACTCATTTTCAGTGCACGTCTCTATTACATTCGTTGCGCGCAATCATATTGAATTTCCATAAGAAAAACAAGTGTTTACCTTGTGGTAAAAAAAGTGTCCACCTTAGGGTTATTACATGATTTCATTGGCAAAAAACAAAAAAATATTTTCACTCGCCATATTATGCAAATCTGTTTATAATGTGTTAGTCTGGTACGTAAACAGGGTCAAAAGTGTATTCGTCTTTTCAGAATCACTTTTTTCGTTTATTGTACCCCTGTTATGCGAAGCGTCTTTAAAACTTTGAGAGTAACTTTTTCGTGATGAGTGGTACAGCGGACAAACAGCCATGACTTACAACTTCATGATACAACTAAAAACTGCGTTTTCACAAACTGTAATACTGACATAAACGCATAGTGCTATTATTTAATGCAATAAAAATTTCCCGGGGTGTCCACCTTGGGGGACTCTCCCCTAACTAGGACTTCAATTTTATATAGACCGAGGCGAAGCCGAGTTTTACAATTACGCGATTAAATATAAGACGCAAGTCAAAGTTACGTACGATAATTTATGTACTGAGGGCTAGAAAACGAGTTTTCTATGCCAGAGGTACATAAAATCGATTATTTATCATACACACAAGCCCGTTAAATAGAAAATATTGAACAAAGATCTATCACAAGCTTTAAAAGCGACAAGTCATAATTGGGCAGGCCCGTGAAACTCTCGAAAATCATGATTAGGGACAGGCTCTGGTCACCACAGAGCGCTGATAGCTAGTAGGCTAAGTTGTGAAGGTCGAGAATTTTCGAGTGCGGGGAAGTAGCAACGGAGTGGGGGTTGCCTCGACCACCGCGGTGGAGTGTCGGGGTGAGCACAGGCATTTTGAAAAAAAGGGAGAATCGAAAGCATCAAAATTATCGAAATAATAGATCCGATTTGAGGGGTCGGCGGTCAAAAGGGGCTAACCCACTTGTCAATAAATCTCTTTTTCTCTTGCGTTTCCAATAAAAATGCACCTTATTGAAAAGTGTGCTAGCCCCTTTTGACCGCTGACCCTTCATTTATGTTCGGCATTGTACAACATATATTCAGAATCAGAGTTTGTTTCTAGCATTTATACATTGGTGATGTTTCGTGGAGGGGGAGGGAGGGGACGAATTTCATTTATGTTTCCATTGAAGAAAAATTTTTTTTCGATTTCAAAAAGTTCTTTGGTGTTAATGAAAGGCGTGAAATGTTCGTGGACTATAAAGAGACTATTCTTACTCCTTCTGTATTTCTTCAAGGAAAGATAAGAAAATTATGTGAGGACCATGAATTTAGGACTTTAATCTCCTCCATAGCTGGGCAATATTCGTAGCGGCCAATTATAAATTTAAAATAAATATCAACTTAAAAATGTAATTAAGTCTCATGTCATATTTTCAAGATATATTATTCTTACGATTTATTTGTACAGAATGAGAAAAAAAAACATTATTTGCAAGATCCAAATGCGCATCAGTTGTTTTGTTCGCTGATGACGATTCTGGCTCCAATTCAACGAGTTTTTTTTTAACTTTTCATCAGACGAATATTGGTGGGATCGAAGTTTTTGAAAGATGCATATGATTACCATTGTTTTCAAGTTACTGAACATGAATCTGATGCCAGATTCCCAGAATCGATTTATTTAAACTGAATTTTGAATCAAATTATGAATAAAAATTAGATTGTTTGTAACATTCAAATGTTCTTCATTGTTCATTGGTCTGTTAATTACGAAGGCCTGACGAGACCCATAGGTCCCGTTATCTCCCGTATTCTCGGTTCCCTGCATTTCCCCCATTTCTCCGACTTCTCTTCCCTCTCTTCGCTCTTTTCAAATTTTTGAATGAACGACTTAGCCTACACTACCGAACAGCGCCACCTATTGGCATTAGTTCCATGAGGAGTTTTCAAAGCTCTACTGCATTACATTACAGGTATAGGGAGTTTCACTGGCCTGATAATTGGGTACACATAAGATTTTCGTGTTTTTAACGAATCTAGTCGTGTTTTTGACATGAATGGTGCATTTACGCGCGAGATTCTTTCGTCAAGATCTTCAATAGCTGATGTAATGCATGTAATAAATGATAGTTTCTACTCAAGGTTGCTGAAGATTGCTAAGCAGAACGATTTCACTGATAACTGTTCAATAATCAGTCAACTCTTACCTTCCGTACACTGTTTTGATAGTTAAAAAATAAAAATATTTGGAAAGAAATTAGAATTATGAAATGTTGAAATATATAGCCTTCAAACATATATTATTATGTTTATGGGAGCAAAAATATACAATAAAAGTAATAATAATGATAATATCAATAATTTAAATTAGGGCTGTTTTTTTTTTCAATAAGCAAAAATGAGTTAAGCATTTGGTAATCTCGAATGGTGATAATAAATTATTGATAAAAATAGCAAAGGAAACTTCTTAGCTTCCTGCACAAGCGTTTTAGTCCTAAATCAAGAAAACTAGAATTCTATTACTCATTATACTAGAATAAAAGAATACTGGTATGCTTTTTCCTGAATATACTTAAATAGCTTAAATACACGATTCTTGTGCCTATAGGATTCATTCATTACTATGGACTAGAGACCCTCTAACATAGAGTCTGGCCATTGCGTCCACAGCCCTGATTGGCGCGGTCATGTTTTAGTCCTTTTTCAATGAGAAGCATTGACACATCGATACACATACACATTGACAGGCGTTTACACATCGATACAAATACACGTCGATACACGTACACATTGACAAACGGCGGCCATGTTTTAGCCTAATGGCCAGACTCTATGTTAGAGGGTCTCTACTATGGACAATCTATTTATGTCTTGACTGTTGTAAGCCCGCACTGAATAGTATTTATTCTTTTTAATTCTTGTGAATCTTGCGTATCACTCGCTGCCTCTCTCTCTCTTTCTCTCTATCTCTGCAGCACGCTTTCTCTTTCTCTTACTGCCGTGATAGAATGTGACCCGTCTCCCCTGCCCTCTTTCACCTGACTCCTCTGGTCACCGGGGCCTAGGTCTCGGATTTTTCGTTTCACACCCAAGCGAGCGTCCGAACAAAAGCATAGAAGTTTCACTTCAAAAAAGCGTATTGTGTTTACTTGGCTTCGCGCTTGCAGCAAATGGCAGTGATGGAAAGTTTATGACACAAAGTCTAAAGAAAACAGTGAAAAATACGCGTGAAAACAGAAAGCACAATTTATGTGAAAGTTGACGAGAACAGTAGAAAAATATGAGTGAAAATGATAAGCATAATTTAAAAAAACGACACTTGAATATTCATATACTAACTCGATGCATCAAAAAACAACAACATAGCTGACGGCTAATCCGTGTCGACCAATAGAATTAATCAGCCAATAGAAACCAGGCCTGTTTTTACCTCACCCCACCCCCCCCCCCCCTCCCCCTCCCCCGCAAGGCCTTCCTACAAGTTAACTTACACTCTGTCCATATACACTCGACTTCCTTAACTTTGACGTTCCCTTCTTTACATCGCTCTACACTTTACGAATCATCCGCTCTCTACTTTACGATTGGGAACAGTTTCTATTGGTTGCACGTCACTCGCACGATATGAGTAGCCAATCAATCAGTGTTCCGTTTTTGTTCGTTTAGTAAGGAGCGCTTTCAGTCCCGAGAGTCGTAACGTTGGGGAAGTCTAGTGTATTCGTATGTCTATGGTTTTGGCTCTCTTAGACGATCATTAGGCTTACAACAGAATGTCTCATGCCGATTTTCTGGAGGTGGTCGGATGAGTTCTAAGTGATAACTTATCTTGTATACGCTGGAAAAAAATGCGGTTTCGATAAGCGGTCTACAAGCCCCTGAGCAGTACCAGTAACAGTGGGATGAGTGTTCATTTGACTTTGTGATTTTAACGATTAAATGCAAGTTTTGAAAATGAGAAACTCGTAAGTATAATTATGGACAAATGAACACAATTTTCTAAAAAGTAAACATGTGATGTGCCGCGAGAGAAGGTCCCTTATGCAAAAAAAATCGATTTTCAGGTTTCTACATAAACTGATAGTATTTGAGTTTCTCTTTCTTTTGCAAAAAAAAAAGAATAAAAATTCTATCTAGTGTTTAGAAGCGCTAAAGATGCATTCTTATTGAAGCCCGCCATCTTCTATCGCTCGTCCTGTAAAATTCTGATTTTACGCATAAGGAACCTTCTCTTGCCGCGCATCACACATGCAAAATTAGAAAAAGCGATGTAACACAAGGTTAATAAAAGTTAAGGTTTGATATAGTGCAGAGATGGGCGTACTCGAGTACATTGAGTACTCAGTACAACGCGGAGTATAGAGTACATGTACTCGAGTACTCTGCTCCTGCTCGAGTCCTCGAGTCCATGTACTCGAGGACTCAGTTGGGGCCGGATTAACTTTCAAAATTACCTGTTACACTATATAAGAGATGGGCGAAAGTACCACTCACGAGTCCTCGAGTACAGAGTACATGTACTCAGTTGGGGCCGGATACTGTACTCGAGTACTTGGCTAGAGGTTGAGTACTCGAGTCCATAGACTCGTGTACTCCGACTGTACTTGAGTCCACGTACTCTGTACTCAAGTACTCGTGAGTAGTACTTTCGCCCACTTCAATTGCTCTTACTGCAGGTAGCGCATTACGTAAAACGCTTAACACATTACGCCGCGGCTCTTTGGACTAGTTTATTTTTACTTGATACATAAAACTGACAATCATCACAAGATACATGTGGATGGTATTGTTTCTTTATCTGCTCATTTGAATTCTGCGATAATTAGATGAATAAATTTAAATATTATTTTTTGAACAATTAGAGGCGAAACTGAATTACTCGCAATATGCTTACATAATTTTTAAGACTTTCAAATGCGTTGATAATTAATCCAGTGTATAATTTACAAATTTGATTTTATAAACATTTTTCAACAATTACTTGTGAAATTCAAGTATCTGTGAGAAGCATATGCTTTCCATAGTTTTCAAGTGCACTGATAATGAATCTTCTGTCGAATTTAGGAAATTGATTTGTTTAAACTTTTCTTTTAACATTAGGTTTGAAAATTGGTGTTATTGAAATATGCATATGCTTTTCATAGTTTTCATATGCGCTGATAGTGAATTTTTCGTCAAATTTGCAATGTTGATGTGTTTTAACATTTCTTTTTTGCAATAAGTTACAAAATTGGTGTTTCCGCACAATGTATATAGTCTTTATGGTTTTCAAGTACGCTGATAATGAATCTTCTGTCGAATTTGGGAAATTGATTTGTTTAAACTTTTCTTTTAACATTAGGTTTGAAAATTGGTGTTATTGAAATATGCATATGCTTTTCATAGTTTTCATATGCGCTGATAATGAATTTTTTGTCAAATTTGCAATATTGATTTCTTTAAACATTTCTTTTTTGCAATGAGTTACAAAATTGATGTTTCTGCACGATGAATACAGTTTTTATGGTTTTTATGGTTTTCAAGTTTGCTGATATAGAATCTTTTTCCAAATTTGCAATATTAATTTGTTTGAATATTTTTTTTTTGCAAAAAGTTGCAAAATTGATGTTTCCGCACGATGCATACGTATACTTTTTTATGGTTTTCGAATTTGCTGATAAAGAATCTTTTGTCAAATTTAAAAAATTGATTTGCTTAAATTTTTTTTTAACAATTAGTTGCGAAACTGATGATTCCGAAATATGCATTTGCTTTCCATAGTTTTCAAGTGCGCTGATTAGAAATCTTTTTTCGAATATCAGAGATAAATTTGTTTAAACTCGAGCAGAGGAAAACTGCTTGAGAAAGATCTAAATACCCTCCTGAAAGCTCTCAAGTTCCTACAGAATAAAAATTTGTTTTCACTTTCTACTGCACAAACATGCAGATATTTCTAGCTAGCCTATCATGTCAGAAACTTTTTTCATTTCCTTTGAGAACCTGTTCTATTGCCTTATATAATAGACATTTTTTTTATCGAAAGGGACCACGTTAGTCCCCGTACTTCGTAGTAGAGCAATAAAATTTTTTTACCTCTTTCTCCTCATGAAGAGACGAAAGACGATCGTGTCCTATGAAAGCTATCACGGACCGTAACTAACTTCGAAATGTATTTTCTGAAGTCATATCTAGAGATGCAAGGCAAATTGGAAAAAAATTTTCCGTTTTTTCGCATTCAGGTTCAGAATAATGCGTGTAACCCAAGAATCAAGAATTATATCAAGAATCAAGATAAATAATGGTTATAAGTTATAGGTTCCCACAGTGATACAAACAAATAGTCGATAATTATTCAAACAATCGTCAATTGTTTAAACAATAGTAGAATTGTTTGAACAATCAACAGTTGTTCGAACGATCGATAAATTCGACAAAAGATTCATCATCAGCGCACTTAAGAACTGTGAAACGCATATGCATATTTCAAAAACATCAATTTGGCAACTCATTGTTAAAAAAAGTTTAATTGATTCAATTTCTCATATTTGACGAAAGATTCTTAATAAGCGAACTTGAAAACCATAAAAAGTATATACATCGTGCAAAAACATCAATTTTGCAGCAGGTTGCAAAAAAATGTTTAAACAAATCAATATTACAAATTTTACAAAAGATTCATTATCAGCGTACTTGAAAATCATAAAGACTATATACATCGTGCGGAAACACCAATTTTGTAATTTATTGTAAAAAAGAAATGTTTAAACACATCAATGTTGCAAATTTGACAAAAAATTCATTATTAGCGCATATGAGAACTATGGAAAGCATATGCATATTTCAATAACACCAATTTTCAAACCTAATGTTAAAAGAAAAGTTTAAACAAATCAATTTCCCAAATTCGACAGAAGATTCATTATCAGTGCACTTGAAAACTACACTGTGAAGTGGATATTGCGATGAGCACAATACGCTCTAACTTTCTACGTGATTCCGGACGTAAGCACATATTTGCCTTTGTGAAAGATACGTATACGTGAAGCAGCGGAATGCGTTTGGTTCCGTTGAGAATCGGCTCGTATACCTTTGGGAGTTATCGGATTCCCATAGGGAGGATGCCGGATGTTCGTAGGCACTTTTAAGTATATAGTGACAAGTGTACAAGATCCTGAATGTCACGATACACTCACAAGAATGCGTGTTTTGCCGTTATCCGTATGTAAAATCATTCCCAGCAGAATTTCCCCAGATTGTGTGTGCAACTTGATGTTATCGTTCCCAGCAGGATTTAATCGACACAATCACAATATCCACTCACAGTGTATGGAAAGCATATGCATCTCACAGATACTTGAATTTCACAAGTAATTGTTGAAAAATGTTTGTTAAGAATCCGAGTTTCCTTCGTTTTATTTTTTTCAGCTTAGATTTAGGGAACGACGTTTAAGTGAGGGAGAAGGAACAAGGGGGGCAATAAAATTAGGGCGAATGAATGGTGTCATTGACGCGGGAGGTGAATGACCGAGTGGCGAGTAACAAGTGTTCACGAGTTTTTGGATTTTAAGTAGGGCAGTCTTAAATTGGGGGTCGATCGAGTCGGGGGTCTCGGGCGGTGGATGCCGAGACCACATGCGGGCGAAAGCGAAAGTCGTGTAAAAGTAGAATTAAATAAAACTAGAATATAATCAGTATCGGGTGGTTGTGTATTTTTGAAAATCCTGGCATTCAAGTTCCAAAATTTCTCAACAATTCAGAAGTGGGATACTACAGCCGCGTCGGTTTTTCGGAGTAAATAAGAATCGTGTCGCGAGAGCGTGTGGTGCGAGTTGGATAATAGCAAAGTGCGGAAAATTCATATTGTTAAACTGAGTTTTGTGTGCCAGAAAAGAGGACAAGAGAAGAAAATCAGTTCGCACATATTAGCGCGCGTTCAGTGAGAAAAATGTCGGCCCCTATAACCCCGCAGCAATTCGATACTTTCCAAAGAAATGTGGATGCGATGGCTGAAGTTGAGCGACAAAAAGTCCGTCGTAATGAAGAACGCCAAGAACACGCTAAACAAGTCGCTGAATTACGAGCTCAACTTGCTGAATTACAATCTAATCGGGCAAACGAGAGCGAGGCAGGAACGAGTGGGGACCAGAACGCACTTGCAGCAGCTTTGCAGGCCCTTAATGTTACAATGGCGAGCCAAACACTGATGTTCCGGCAAGTTCAAGAAAGTTTGGGAGAACGCGACAACCAGGTTCAGGCCGCAACGGCTCCAGCGTTCACAGGCAGTGTGCGTGATTTCTACGGGAATGAGGGTCCAGGATTTGCACGAGGTTGGGTCAGTGAGCTGGAAAACATGAAAATACTGAGCGGGTGGACAGAAGCAGTGGCATATGGCGTCGCAAAATCGCATCTCCGCAAGGGGGCTCTCAAGTGGCTCATGTCCAAAGCCGAAGAAATCGTTGATTTTTCAACATTCACCACTTCATTCAAGAACACCTTTCTATACCAACGCAGCCATAGCGAGAAGCTGAAAGCGATGACGGCACGAGTACAACGCTATCAAGAAAACATGCAAGATTACGTGCTCGACAAAATTTGGCTATGCAGCGACTTGAACTTCAGTGTGAACGAGATCCGGGACGAAATAGCGGAAGGGTTGTGGTCACGGGACTTATCTCGGTACCTGATTGGTCAAAGGTACATGACCACCGATCAAATCATCCAAGACCTAATCCGAGTCGAGGCAATGGAGGCAGGAAAAAGAGGAAGAGCAGTTGAGTGGAGAGGAGGGAGCAGTAACCGAAGTGGGGATGTGAGAGCAGAGCCAAGAATGAGCAACAACGAGCAGCGAGGGATTCCAGGCCGATCTGTGCTTGGTACGCGATCGAGTGTGCCGCCATCTGGTGGAACGTCATTGTCTGGAGGCCAATCGGTGCAACAAAACTGGCGTGACAGGAGTGCGCCATCTAGGGGGCAAGGGATCAGGTGCTACAACTGCGGTGGACAAGGACATTTGTCGCGTGAATGCGGTATGAATAGCCGTCGTGAAGTGGTATGTTATCTTTGTAAACAACCAGGGCATATTGCGTCTAGATGTGTAAGTAGTAGAGAGAATGGAAGGGTTTCTGTTTCTAGGGGAGATAAGGGTGAGGGACGTTCTGAGGTTAATGTTGTCGACTCGACGGGCTCTATGGGGAACGGTGATAAATTTATGAGGGAGATCGAAGTAGGGACCAGCAGGCTCATAGCGCAGATTGACATGGGGGCGTCAGTATGTACAATTAAGGCTTCGGCTGTCTTGGACGCGGGTTTCAAAGTCATAAATGCGCGTTCGGAATTAGAGGGTTTTGGGAGTAGTGTAGTTCGGTCGCCTGGGATGGTTCGGGAATTTGTGAGAATTGATGATTTAAGGGCGATGGAAATTGAGTTGCGCGTTGTCCCAGATACGGCGCAGCGGAGTGATGTAATTTTGGGGCGAACTTTTACAGAGTCGCTTGAAATTACGTACACGCGAAAGGGGTATGATTTGACCTTTTCGAATGTCGATCCGAGTCTGTTTTCAGGGGAGTCGCGTCAAGGTGCATTTGCGACGGGAAAGGTCCTACTTGATCCGGGGGTGGTTAATTTTATAAATGTTGGAGAGGTCGTTACTGATGAGGGGTTGACTCATGAGCAACGGGATGAATTGTGTGGTGTGTTAAATCGGTTTCGAGGTTGTATTGCCAAGGATATTTTTGAGGTTGGTTGTACGGATGAGGTGACAATGGCAATTGAGACAGGGGAGGCGGAGCCAGTTCAGGCTAAACCTTACAGGCTCAACGCTCGTGATAGGGCTGACCTAGAAAATTTGATTGATCAGTATAAACAGGCGGGGATAGTTACTGAGACGGATTCACCCTATGCGAGTCCAGCTTTTGTCGTCAGGAAAAAGAATGGGGATCCGCGTATGGTTGTAGATTATCGGCGGTTGAATCAGATTACGCGCCCTATTCATTATCCTATACCCAATTTTGATGACATGTTGGAAAAGTTGAATGATGCGCGCTATTTCATTATTCTTGATCTGGCATGCGGGTATTTACAGGTACCAGTATCAGAAGAGTCCAAGGAAAAGACAGCGTTTGTGACGGAAACCCAGACAGGGCAATTTAATAGGGCAATGTTTGGATTGATGAATGCTCCACGAGTGTTTGCCAAATTGATGGATAAAGTTTTAGGGGAAGCTCGAAAAAAAGGGATTGTTTTTAGCTTCTTTGATGACATTTGCATTTTTGCTAGTTCCTGGGGGAAATTGTTAGAGAATCTCGAAGTCGTCCTTAAACTGCTCGAGAAAGCTGGGTTGACCTTGAATTTGGAAAAATGTCGGTTTGGAATGCGGCGAGTGGAATATTTAGGATACGTTCTTGGAGAGGGGCAGATTTGGCCAGGGGACCGGAAGGTCATCGCGATTGAGAAATTCAAACGGCCTGAGAATAGGCATGATATTCGGCGTTTCTTAGGTCTTGCGGGATTTTTTAGACGATTTGTGCCAGGTTTCGCAACAATTGCAGCCCCGTTATCATCTTTGTTGAAGGAGGAGTCAGATTTTGTTTGGTTAGAAAAGCAGGAGGAAGCGTTTCAGAAGATTAAGCGTCAACTGGTGGCAAGACCGGTACTGCGAGCGTATAATTCTGGAGCGGCAAAAACGGAACTACACACGGATGCGTCAGCTGTGGGATTAGGAGCGATTCTATTTCAGGCTGATGGAGAAAAAGAGCCCCTGAGGATGGTCTATGCTGTGAGCAGGTGTGCGACTGAGGCGGAGTCAAAATACCATTCCAGTAGGTTAGAATTGCTTGCCATTGCGTGGGCCCTTCAGCGCCTACGCCCATTTTTGATAGGTATCAAGTTTATTGTGTTCACTGACTGTCAGAGTTTGGTGCATCTGAATGCATGGAAGACCAAAAATCCTCAAATTGCACGTTGGATGAGTGAATTGTCAGAATTTGATATGGACATCAGGCATCGGAGTGGGGAGAGCATGAAACATGTAGACGCTCTGTCTAGAGCTCCAGTGGAAGATCAGGTTGAGGAAGTTTTTACGGGGGAGATTATGAGGATTGATACGCGTGAGGATGAAATTTTGATGTTTCAGCGTTCGGATCCAGAATATCGTGGAATTGTCGATATCTTGAGGAAAGCGAATGATAATAGGTCGAAGGAGGAGCGCGCTCAAATCAAGGACTTTGTTTTGCATGATGGGATTCTTTTTAGAAAGGTCGAACGCGGTGGTCGAGAGTCGGAGGTCCTCGCGGTTCCCAAAGCCATGAGGAAAGCTTTGGTCATAAAGTACCATGACCTTCACAGCCATTTCGGGGTGGAGAAGACAGCCTCGCAGATTGAAAGATATTATTTCTTTCCAAGGTTGCGACGATATGTGCGAATGCACATTCGAAATTGTCTCGACTGTATTTTGTCAAAGAGGAAGGCGGGTCCAGGGGAGGGGGAACTGCACCCAATTCCGCCGTCTCCGCGGCCTTTTGGGATTGTAAATATAGATCATTTGGGACCTTTTCCGACGAGTGCGCGGGGGAATAGATATATATTATCAATTATTGATAACCTCACGAAGTTCGTGTGTGTTTACGCGGTCAAAGGTGTGACTGCCGCGGGTACTGTGAAGCGGGTGAGGGATTTTATTGATCGTTTTGGGGCGCCAGGTCGCATTATTTCGGATCGGGGTACTTGTTTTACATCTCAGGCGTTCCAAGAACTGTGTGTGCATCACGGTATAAAGCACACGTTGAATTCATCGCGACATCCGAAGGCCAACGGGCTGGTGGAGCGTTTGAACGGAACTTTAATTCCGGCTTTGAAAATCGCGTCCTTGAATGGGAAAGGGGATGATTGGGATGTCAAATTGAAATTTATAGAGAGGGATATAAATTTGACGGTCAGCTCAGCAACGGGGGTCGCGCCGTACGAAGCTTTGCTGGGTTATTTACCGCGATTTCAGGAAGGAGAATTGAGGGGAATAACGGAGAGATGTGAGGGTTATCAGGATCCTAAGGAGATTCAGAGAGAAATTCAGGAGAAAATTTCGGGGGAACAAGAGCGTTACAAGAAATTGTATGATAAGAATCGGCGAAAGAATGTCAAGTATAGGGTCGGGGATATAGTTTTTATGAAGAGAAACCCTGTTGCGACGGGAAATTCGGTCAAGTTGCAGGCTGCTTATTGTGGGCCGTTGGTGATTGTTGGTGTAGGCTTGAGTGACACCTATCACGTGAGGAGGTTGAATGAGAGCGGTGACCGGGGTTTTCAAACAACGGCACACGTAAGTCAGCTTAAGATTTGGACGGGTTTTGAGAATGAGGATGAGGGTGAGAGTGAGTGTGACGACGAGGATGAAGTTTGTGAGAGTCAGGTGAGAGAAGAGGATGTCGATGAAGGGACTGTGGACGAAACAGGCGTGCAAGATGGGAATCTGCGGAATGAGCGGCTGAAGCGTCTGAGAAGGAAACCTGATTTCCTTCAATACGCCCATTGATTGTGTTATTCAGGAGAAATATCAGATATTCGTGTAGAGATCAGTTTAGCAACGCATTAGAAAAGGGTAAATTATGCGAATTTAGATTGTAAGAAATTGCAGGTATCATGGGTTTGAAATGTATGTTTATACTTTGCGGATTTTAGAGTTATAGATTTTCAGTGTGATTTCTTTTGTTAATAATAAGTTCCATGAATGTATAATGCAGGCTTATGTTGGAAATTGCAGATTTAAAGATTTATATTGTAAGTTTATTTTAGAGAGACTGAGTTTTGTGGATGTTGAACGACGATAAAATTTTGTGTTCGTTTGGAGGGCCAAACGCATGTTAGGATGGCCGAATGTTAAGAATCCGAGTTTCCTTCGTTTTATTTTTTTCAGCTTAGATTTAGGGAACGACGTTTAAGTGAGGGAGAAGGAACAAGGGGGCAATAAAATTAGGGCGAATGAATGGTGTCATTGACGCGGGAGGTGAATGACCGAGTGGCGAGTAACAAGTGTTCACGAGTTTTTGGATTTTAAGTAGGGCAGTCTTAAATTGGGGGTCGATCGAGTCGGGGGTCTCGGGCGGTGGATGCCGAGACCACATGCGGGCGAAAGCGAAAGTCGTGTAAAAGTAGAATTAAATAAAACTAGAATATAATCAGTATCGGGTGGTTGTGTATTTTTGAAAATCCTGGCATTCAAGTTCCAAAATTTCTCAACATGTTTATAAAATCAAATTTGTAAATTATACACTGGATTAATTATCAACGCATTTGAAAGTCTTAAAAATTATGTAAGCATATTGCGAGTAATTCAGTTTCGCCTCTAATTGTTCAAAAAATAATATTTAAATTTATTCATCTAATTATCGCAGAATTCAAATGAGCAGATAAAGAAACAATACCATCCACATGTATCTTGTGATGATTGTCAGTTTTATGTATCAAGTAAAAATAAACTAGTCCAAAGAGCCGCGGCGTAATGTGTTAAGCGTTTTACGTAATGCGCTACCTGCAGTAAGAGCAATTGAAGTGGGCGAAAGTACTACTCACGAGTACTTGAGTACAGAGTACGTGGACTCAAGTACAGTCGGAGTACACGAGTCTATGGACTCGAGTACTCAACCTCTAGCCAAGTACTCGAGTACAGTATCCGGCCCCAACTGAGTACATGTACTCTGTACTCGAGGACTCGTGAGTGGTACTTTCGCCCATCTCTTATATAGTGTAACAGGTAATTTTGAAAGTTAATAATTTTCAAAATGTACTTTTTGGAAATGGAAGATATTCAAATAAATGAAATAAACTACAAGAGAAAGTAAAATTTAATTCCTAGAAATGTAAGAGAGACTGATATTTCTACTTTTTTAATGGTTATAACTCTTGGTTTTCAAGTTTTACAGTAAAAAAAATACAGAAAAGTTGAGCAAAATTAATGTCTAGAATCGAAAAAAAAATTTGTTCTACAAAAAAAATAACTGCTAGTTATTAAAAATTGAGAGAATTTTCGATGTGCTCTAATTAGAATATTGATAACACAGTGCGGCAAAAAAACACTTTTTGTAAAATGACGGGATGATTTGTTAAAAAATATGTAACTCGAGTACACCTGAAAACATTTTTTAAAAAAATTTTAGCATGGCACGTCCTGTTTTCGAGCAATAAAATTTTTTAAATATAAATAAAACTACAAGCATAAAATCTACAATTTTTGAGCGATTTCAGTGGGAAAAAACTCGTTTTGGGGGTTTTCCGGTGCTAGAAATTCATTTCTGAAATAACTTTTGCAAAAAAAAATCATATTACAATGATCTGAAAAAGCTATGAAAAAGCTGAGATTTTCAATTTCGAGGTATTGACATTTCTCGAGAGATAGTCAAACCGGAACCGAAGTACTTCTTTTATAAATCTATTGTGAGACAGGAGGAAACGATTCAAATGGTCCCGTTAGGGACCGAGGCTTTCCGAGAAATGTCAATACATAAAAATGAACGATCTCATTTATATTACAGTTTATTTTGAATTATGGAAAAATTATTTTTTCTTGCAAAAATTATTTCACCGAAATCGGTCAATAGTTGTAGGTTTTGAGCTTGTGGTTTTATTTAAACTAAAATAATTTATTGCTTGAAAACTGGACGTGTACATGCAAAATCTTTTCTGGAACTGTTTTTAGGGCATGTGAAGTTGAATGTTTTCGCTGAAAAGAACCGGTCATTTTTTTTGTCGGACTGTGTAATTACCAAATTAGTGAAAAATGAGAAAACATTTAATTATCAAAATACTTTTCTTTAATTTAAATACACTCGACCAGTGTGCACGAATTTTTTTTCTTGGCGCAGGGTGATGTCACGAAAAATCCCAGGTTTTCCCCTCCGCATGCCTCCCCTCACTTTGGCGGTCGAAGAGTAGCATTCACGATGTTGGTGATTTGGAAGGGGAATTCTTAGAACTGGGATTTTTTGTGACGTCATAGGATGCGCAGTAGCTTCTTCGTGCACACTGCACTCAACTTCCTCAACTTTGACGTTCATTCTAGGACATATAGTATGGATCGCTAATCTGAATTTGCGGGATTTCAGATGGAGGTAGAGATACATATGAAAGGCTGAGAGTAAAAACCGAACTATTAAGAGACAGATGAATGTGAAACTCCATGGTTTCTGTCTCTACTTGTTCGGTTTTTCCTCTCAGCCTGTCATATATATGACGTTCCAGGAGGAAAGGGACACATCGCTCCAAACGAGAATTTTATAGGGCGAGCGATAGAAGTCAATCAATTCTGTAGTGAAAGGTGACTTCCGAAAATCTGCCCCCCCTTTTTTTGATATTAAATAATTTTCGCAGAATTTTTCTGATTTCTGTGTTAGATAGAGCAACTTAAAAACTATCAACAGATACAAAAAACCGGTTTTCGATTTTTGGAGCGATGTGTCCCTTTTCTCCTGGCACGTCACATATAAATATAAGGGGCAGTGCTGTAGCAACCCAGGGGCTGGGGGGCAAAGCGTTCGTATTTAAGGTAAATAAGCGTAATAAGTAAAACACGCGTTTGTATGTAAGGTAAATAAATGTGAATTTTTTTTTCGTGCTTACAGTTTTTAGTATGACGTGCATTTTTTTTGTGAGTGACGTGATTTCTCTTTTTTAATTGTTGGTGTTTTTTTGTTTTTTGCAAAAAACTTTTTGGATCTTAAAAAAAAAAAAAAATGTGTCCTACAATTTTTGCCCCTATACACAGAACATCATTGCTAAGGCACTGATAAGGGGGATAGTATAGTAAGAGATGGATAGGTGAACTTCACCTTTCTATTTCTTTCTATGTGTGAATGGATGCGCAGTCGACATTAGCGATCCATACTATACGTCATTTCGTTCACTCCTTCATTTTGTTCTTTTCTTTACGGCGCATACGCTTACTACTTTACGACTGGGAACATCTAATGGTCATGCGTCACTCCAGCGACATGAGTAGCTAATCAGAGTGTTTCGCCTTTGTTTGTACAGTAAGGAGCGCTTTCGGTATCTAGAATCGTTACCATGGGAATAGGTCGAGTGTATGTTAATAACAAAGTATTGTAATGCGACGTATGCAACCCTAAAATTGAAAACAAAATCTAAAATTTTGAAATTTGATAAAATTTGAGACAGAAAATTGAGGACGCGTTAAGAATAAATTCAAAAGTTGATAACTTGAGTATTGAATAAATTTATAATGTAAAACAAGGTTGGGCTTCTCCACTTTTTTGTGGAATGAATGACGCTGGAAGTGAATAATCCCATCATTCAGAAGATGGAAAAAATTCTGAATGAAATGAAGTTCATTCCAGAAGTTTCCTGATCCCAGGGTTAATTCTTTCCTTCATTCCGTTTACCTGGAGTAGCCAAACTACTCCAAAAATAAGTTTTCGAGAAACATCAAATATCCAGTATTCCATAGAATATACTACCTGTGACTATCAGATTCGCGCACACCGATTCCACTAAATGAAGAATACCTGCCTTCTAATTTTGTCTCAATCACATAAAAGTGAAATAAAAGATTTTAGAGGAATTTCAGCTATTCCATGAATATATAATGGAGTTTTGGAAAAGCCGGAAAAAAGATAAGAAAAGAAGGTACAAAAGGTAAAAAAGGTAAGGTACACTCATATCAAAATTCCTTCAGGAACCGCTCAGGTAACTGGGTTCTTTTGTGTTTAGAAGCAGACAATGCGGTCGAAAACATCTCATTATTCCCATTGTATATTCTCGAAATAACTGAATTTTCTAAAAAAATTTCTATTTCCCTCGAATGGGATGTGTACAAAATGAGTAAGGAAGTATTCATCGTTCAGTAAAATAAAATGAATGGCGTGTCAATCCATGAGTAATCGAGACGATTTTTTGTGGAGTATTTCATTCTTGACTTTTTTTGAAAAGTTGGAATTGACATCATTCAGCTACTATAGGTAAACGGAATAAAGGAATAAAATAACCCACGTCAAATAACTCAGGGAATGAAATTTATTTTATTACACAAGTCGATGCTCCGACGGAGTATTCACGTATTTATTCCGTTATTCTGGGAGTACTAATCCCGCCCAACCCTGATGTAAAACACCTCTTGAAAATTTTTTCTGGGCCATATACCAATTTGCAGCCATATAATAATCTATCGCCTCGAGTTACAGTTCCCAGTAATCAGTGGGTTAACAGTAAACTTTTATAATTCGGAAAGAACCAGGTAATGGTTAGAGAATTTTCTAAATTGTGTAAAATCTGAGAGTTTTTAAATGAAAAAGAAATTTTTTGAAGGTTTTTGATTTTCAAGTTTTTGTTTTGAAATTTAAAAAAATCTAAATTTGAATGTTCTTGGACTCTCACAAGGAAAGGCTCCAAGGTTGAAAATTCCGATTGTTTATTAGCTTTTTGGATATGTTTAAGTTGACGAAAATCTAAGCAATTTTTTTTTTTTTTTAGGTGCTCTAAAACGGTTTTAGAGCTAGTTTCAACCCTTTAAAATCGGGTTGTTAAATGCAGATTTACGCATATCTCAGAGACAAAAAATTATATTCAAATGAGTTCTTTGATAAAACGAAGTATTTCGACGAGAAATTGAACAATTAATTTTTTCAACATTTACCACCCACAGTAAGGGGATGAACCAACCCTCAATTTTTTGGTTTTTTCCTTAAAAAATCCTAAATTCGGGCTAAAAATTCTCAAATTAAAAAAACATAGTATCTACCTTTTTCACAAACAAAACTTACCTGTTTTTCCCTTTAAGGGGGTTTTCTGTAGTAACACTTTCGAAAAATCAATTTTTTTTTGTTGCATTTTTCAACAGGTGATGTTATTATCAGAGCTAACACAGTTATGTTTTTAAATGAAAAATATTTATTTCTATATTTTCCTCTTTTTTGCCTAAAAATCCATGTTTTCCACAATTACTCAAATAAACCCATATTTCGAACATTCAAGTGTCTGGGGATCAAAAAGAAAGATACGTTTAGAACAAATACCTTTGAATTTCTATCGTTTACTTGATAATAATGTAAAAACAAAACATTGTTGCGTTGTTAATCAATCAAAATATCATTGAATATTCTGTAGTATTGTTAGTTTCCATTAGTTTCAGATAGCGTTTGGATGGATCATGATCGTTTAAATTTGAACCATGTCGAAAACGAGAAAACAAAGTACACACGCGTTTCTGTCGCGATTGTTACGCGAACATCTACAAGTTTTCCGTGCAGATGGATCTGTATCATTTTGTAAACCGTGTGAAGTGAAAATCAACGTCACGCAATTATTTCAGGTTAAACAGCACATTGCAACACAAAAGTATGTGAATTCAGTTTTTAGAAAAGAAACGAATCAGCAAGTGAGCCAAACGTTGGTGACGCAATTTCAGCAATCGACACATGGACCAAAATTGTTCTGCAAAGGTATCTTAAATTCATCGTAATTAAAAATAAATATTTTTCATATTATTTTCCATATTTATCCGTTTTTTTTCGTCCATAAATCCATACATATTTTTACAGTTTTTAAAACATGTTGGCTCTGGTTATTATCTATCTTATACAAAAAGGTTTTTGAAGAATTCAGACGGGAAAATGATTTTTTAAGGGGGGTTTGTGATGCCCTCCGCTGAGTTCCCATGGTACCTTTTGCGTTTAAATGCGTTTTTTTCGAAACCACGTTGTTCGAACTAGTTCACACGATTACTAACGATTGAGCGAACGGATGTCATAAATTTTTTTTTAATGCTCAGAACTATTGTATCTATCGTCCGACGAGCGGTTTTTTCGATATCATTATTTACAAGTTTTTTATGAATTTTTTTTAGTTGAACAAATTAGCAGAAACAAATTTTTTAACTTTCGAGTTGCACCATTTTGAAAATTTTAATGTAAAAAAAAATTCCGTTGGACGATAAGGGCACTCATATAGATTACAAAAACAAAAAAGTTATTCAATTTCAATGTTTCCGATTGGTGCAATCGTGTGAACCATCAACACATATTTTTTTCGCGAGCATCACTTTGCGGGGCTGCAGTGCAGCAACTAATGGATATTTTTACAAGCGTAATACCACATTTTGTAGTTAATAGTACAATAAAACTTTGAAAAAAAACCGTATCAAAAAAAATCGAACACTTTCTTTGCAGCAAAATTTCAAAAAACGCCTAAAAAAGAGCCGTTACTACAGAAGACCCCCTTAAACGCAAAAATTTTTTTCAGGGTGTAGCTACCCTCTTTTATATGTATGGGTATAAACAATGTGTGTATCACATTCTAATAAAAATATGCCGATCCTTTTTTCAGAAAATCGACTGTATGTTAAAATGAACAGAAAAACAAATTTTTTTGAAACTTTTACCCCTCATACAGGGGGTAAAAACTACCTCCAACGGACTGCTATTCTCCGAAAATGCTTATTTTTGTAGAGAAAATTTCGGAAAAATATGCATGGTACTTTGCTTCATGACGGAGCTTAAAAGATCAATTTAAGGGTTGGTTTAGAGACCCTTAAAAAAGAGAGACTGGCTATGGGGCTACAATATGATCGACAATGGGTGTCAGCCAGCATCAGCAATCAGCCAGTTCAGCTGTAAATATAAAACACGCAAAGTAAACAGAATGTTTACGATTTGTATTACCTAAAGTCCCAGTAAATGAAAGTCTGGAAACGAGCATTTACGCCTGCAAGTGCAAGTTAGAACTCTATATCCTGCTCAATCATGCTCTATCCTTTACTTTCCTCTCTTTCCGAATACAGTCATATATGTTGGCAAACGTAAACAAATATCTGTCATCAGTCATCATCAGTTGTTCGTTTTGAAGTCATTTACAGGGATTTTAGTTTGCTTAAGTCCTTATATTAGCGGTATCAACGTATGTGAGTGCATGCAAAATAAATGCAAAATATTTCGAAATGCCATCTTGCTGTTACAATGAATGCAAGAGCAACAATCGAAAAGGAAAAATCTACATTGAAAAAAATATATTGAAAGTTTTTTCATTGCACAATACGAATCAGCAGTCCTATTACAATTATAGTAACCGTTGTAACATATATTTTTCAATTTTTTGTTATTAACGATTTCAGGTTCATTTCAACAAGTAATAGGAAAGAAATTAAAAATTTTCTCATGAAATTTGAAAATTTCTGCAAAAAGATTAATTTATACTATTTGAATAAACTTCATATTCCCGCTTTTTTTTTCATTGGTGCCGTTATTTTCTGTTCGACAATGGCGGCGCCTGCATGCACCAATCAAAAAGTTGACGCCTTGTGTCTAGACTTTCATTTACAACGACTTTAGTATTACCTAGCTCAAAGCTCTCTCATTGGCACAGCCATATTGTAGTCCTACATTGAATGGACCAATAAGAAGGTGGGAACGTTCATTTCCAGTCTCTCTTTTTTAAGGGTCTCTGGGTTGGTTCCTCCCCTTCCTGAAAGTGGAATATTAAAAAAAAAATTTATTCTTCAGTTTCTCGTCGAAATACTTCGTTTTATAAAAAAATTCATTTGAATATAATTTTTTGTCTGTTGTCACATTTACCAACCCGATTTGGAGGGGGTTGTTAAATGCTCAAAAACAATTTTAACTATCCTTAAAACTGTTTTAGAGCACCTAAAAAAAAATACGTATTGCTTAGATTTTTTTTAACTTTAACATATCTAAAAAGCTAATAAGCAATCGGAATTTTCGACCTGGGAGCCTTTCTTTGGCAGAGTTCCGCAACTTTTTTAATAATAAAAAAAGTGAATTTTTTAATCAAATTTTAAAACATCAAACAGTACTCATATTCCTGTTTGAGTTAATTCCTCCTTTAAAATATATTTAGGCTTTGAAAGGTTTTAAAAAGTCTTGTTTTTATATTTAAAACTAATTTAAATGAAATACTTCTGAATCGTTCAATTATTCTGAAGACTAGATCATTTGAGAGGTTCTTTTTTTCATTTTTTTCCATATGTTGATTCTTTATTTTGAAATGGCAAGACATATAATTGTCACAGAATCACAAAATCATATTAACCTCACAGAAATAGAAAGTCAAAAAATCTCAACATTCGGGTGTTGAAAAAATTGTCCGATGTAATTAATTTTGATGATGAGATTTCAGAATTCCAATCATAAAACTTTAGCGAATTTAAGAAATATTCATATGGTTTCAAAACTATAAAAACCGTTTATCTTCCATAAAAAATGCAATATTTACGAAAACAAAAAAAGCAAAACATATTATCAATTACTATTTTGGAACTCGCATTCTTCTATTTATACGTTTTATATTTTTTTAAATCATTTTCTGAATCAACACTTTCCTTTTTATTATTTCCGTACTAAGGATAATTTTTTTATCTAGGCATGTGGATTTTTAACTTCGTAGAACTTGACAACCAATCGAAACTTTGAACATCTCTGAAACTTGGCATATTTCAGCATATTTTAAATAAAAAAAAGAAGCATTTTTTCTGCACAACCGTCAGTACATTACAGAAACGTATCTAAAAACACGTTATGCACAGAAAAAGTTACAAGAAAACACCCCAAAATAATGGTTTTTCGAAGAACTGATTTGTAATATTTAGAAGAAAATTTATTGATCTTAAAATACTCACAGTCATATCACATTGCAGGAATTTTCACGCTAAAGTGTCACTCGAATGCTAAAAAAAAGCATGGAAAAAAATTATAATAATTAACAGCGTATATAACAAACACGAATGAATTTATTAAAAATAAGCTCTAACAAGTAACATTGTTCAAATATGAATTTCAACTTGCTTACCACTACTTTTTTTAAGCAGTTGATGGATTTCAATTATCACGTTTCGTGAAAATAGCTGAGTTTATAACAGTTAGCAAAGAGATCAATTAAATTTTAGTACCATGTGTCCTGCGGTCAAAGTAAACGCCTGAGTTAAGTTGGTAGCACTGATCCTATGCTTTTCTTATGGAATCAGTACTAACTTACGCTAACTTACTAACTTTAGCGTTTACTTTGACCGCGGGACACACGGTACATCCTCCAGTAAACGCATTTTCGTAATTAACTCAATTTAAATTGATATATTTTTCGAAAATGACTAGAATTTCGTTCGTAAATACTACATCAAAAACTTCAACAATAGTTGGAAACTGAAAATGTACAAAATTGCTATATCTTACGAGAAGGAGATCTTGTGTCACTTTGCGCTCCATGTGGTGCTAGCGTGGTGCAAGCAGATGTGGAATTAGCTCCATCGTCTTGATTGCAGTTCAAAAAATCCCATATAAGAATCGTGTCATCATGGGATGACGACACTATCTGGAACTCGTCAAATTGTAGGCGGAAGACTCGCCCCGTGTGCTCCTGATAACAACGAAATACATTTGAAAAACTTACATAAATAATGAAAAACTTTGCATGCGTATCTAATTGGATTAAGAGCAGATGAAGTTTTTAATCTGAAGCAATAGTAATCAATAGCAGTGCCGTAATGACAGTCAGCGGGTCCCCGGGACAAAGTATAAAATAGGACCTTAAAAGTTGTTTCTTAAAAAAAAAAAAAATTTCCCGAAATTGGTTTTTAAATAAAAAAAAAAAAAGGTCATCAGGCTGCCCTTGACTGGTTACGGCCCTGATCATGATCAGTAGTTGTGAAAATTCTCTTCCATCTCAAAAAAAAAGTTAAGGTTCCATAATCAAGGTTCTAGCAATGAAAATTCCTACAAAACTCGCTTGAGATCCAAAAATTTTCGACAGAAACTTGACAGTATTTTGCAAACTATCAATATTATTTTACCTCTAAAGTACGTAAACACAAAGTTGTCGTTGGTGCTCTAGGGTTTAAGGCCGCCACCAAATCCCAAACTTTGATTTTCCTATAATAAGAGATTTTTCAATAAATATCATTTCCAAAGAAATTGAACACATTTTATATTTAATGTCTTTCATTACTTCAAAACATTCAAATAATAGCAATCCTGACGCTTGATGAATTAAAAAAATTATACTGTGTGGAGCTCTTGAAAGTGTTTATGGATGTCCCTGTGAGTTATGGAAAAACTTTTATAAAGTCTTATGTGAGTTTACCGTGCTGTATACGGCCTTATTGGTCCCTGAAACGCGTAGGTACTGCTTATGAGCCTTTTCTATAAACACTTTCAAGAGCTCCACGCTGTATATGACCCGATAAAAACATCGGAACGAACGAAAATCACGAACCCATCATAAGCTCCACTGACGATGTGTTTAGCATCGAATCGGATGCAACGAACGAGTTCTTCATGGCCTTCGAGGATGCGTAAGCAGGCGCCGCATTCGATGTCCCAAAGTCGTATTGTGTTGTCGCTGCTGCCACTAACCACGAGACGATCGCGGTACTGCAAACACGCGATACCACGTTTGTGCCCGTTTAAAGTCCGTACGAATTCACTGGTCGATGTGTTCCATACTTTAATTGTTCTATCACCACTCGCCGAAACAATGTATTTTTCGTCAAAATCAACGACGTTTACAGCCGCCCGGTGGCCCACCAAAACTCGTCTCAATGTTATTTCACTTTGGGAGGTCATGTCCCACACAGCGATTGATCTATCCTGAAAAAATTTACAAATATAACATATTAATAAGAGCAAGTATAACATATTAATCAGATAAAGTTGGATAAAAATAGCTACCATTCTACCTCCAATAACAAGGACTGCTATACGTCAACTGGCACATGAATATCCCTAGCAAAAATGGTAATTCAAATATTGGCAATTCAAATTTTCATGTATTCTATTCCAATAATTTTGAATCTTCATACATCGAAATAAAAAATCAATGAATTATAAAAGGTTCATGCATATGTTCCTAATTTTGAAGAATTTAGAAATGAAGGTGTTCAAATTATGACACTGAAACTTGAGAGTAAAAAAATGAAATCCATTCCAATATAGACTATTTCACTGGTGCATTTAAAGTTTTCTACAGTCGAATTTCTGGATATTAATACAAAAAATTCTAAGAACTGTCTAACAGTTTTTTTAAACTATTCCGATTGCAGTCTTGAACTCGATAACGAACATTGGAAATAACACAGTCCCACAAAATAAAAAAAGTACCTGGATCTGGAATCACGACATATGTTTTCCTATGTATTTTGACGCGCTGAATCTGAATCTGCTATCAGAATTGACTCAACGGGTCTAGGTTTGGCCCTAACCTCAATTTTTTTTTGCGAATTTCAGTGCTTTTTGGTTGTTATTTGAGGTTGAGTTCGAAACAAGACCCGTTAGGTCAATTCTGATTCAGCACATAAAATTATATAAAAAATTATGTTTCATTCCCAGGTCAAGAATTGTTTTTTTTTTTTGTAAGGGGCTATGCACCACCTACACAGAAAAAAAAGTATATTGATCTGGGTACATGACACATGTATTCTTATGTATTTTGACGCGCTGAATCAGAATCCGCATCAGAATAGGTCTAACGGGTTCATATATAGCCCTATCAATAATTTTTTTTGAATTGAAGTTATTTTTCGTTATTTTTTGAGGTTAGAGTCGAACCTAGACCCATTGGACCAATTTTGATAGCAGATGCAGATTTAGCAAGTCAAAATACATGGGAAAACATTAATCGCGATCCCAGATCCAGGTCTTTTTTTTATTTTGTGAGGCTGTGTAATTAATAACTAATATTCACAACCACAAATCAATGGTGCATTGTGTACTGTGGCGCATTGCTGATGTTCCGAGGACAAGGAAGGTACTTTTTTTTCCAAGGCGCTAGCCGAAGACAGGAAAATATCCTTGGACGGCAACTGCGCCAAGGTTCACATAAGATTGTGTATGTCAACGGGGAAAAACGCGAGTTTGAGCGGAGTGAAAACGAGCGTTTTCAGCCCGGAAACGTACTAAAATTTTTTTTGAAACCATTAAGGGGGTCGTATACCTTCACGATATCGAAAATATCAAATTTTTTTGCTTATTCTAATCTAGACGTCATTGAAAACATGCTCTATGAAGGATTTCTTCAAAAACATAATGGTAAACGAACTATGAAGCACCATACCAAGCCCCATCCTATTATTCCTCATGGACAATAGCAAGAAGGTCTTTGTAAAATATATTCGAGTGTTTGTATAAGTTACGAACCGGTAACATTTATTTGACGAAGAAGGAGAGTTCTACGGGTTTTGCATAGATGATATAACTGTAAGTTTTGCGGGTTATGTATTATTTTACTATAGAACTTTAAACGGATTTTCTCAAAAATAGCGTTTTTTTGAACGGTTTGCACGATTTTGACGAAACTTTGGAAGATATGGGAAATCTGTTGATTGTTGCTTATTCAAAAAAACGTCTCTCTTTGATCAAACAAGAGCATTTCTCAAAAAAATGTTTTTTCCATTTTTAACAGGCCCTTTTCAGTCTGCAACAGTGGCGGATCCAGGATTTTAAAAAGGGAGGGGTCCAACATTTTTGAAAAGAGGGGGGGGGGGGGCTTCGAGTTTGGTTTTAAAAGGAATAAGTTATAAATAAGTGAAATTTTCGCAGAATTTTTCACTGATTATAACAAATTTAAGGCGTCTGAACGGATATCAAACAGCAATTGTCGGTCAAATTGAACTTTAAGCGTATCTAAACATAAATCCATAAATTTGAAGTATTCTTTGAAAAATTTTTTGAGTGACAGCGATATCAACTTGTAATATCTAAAGTAAAATTTGAATGATTTTGACAGAACGTTATTCGACGTTACATTAAATTTATAGTCAGATTTTAAACGGATTTGGTCGTAAATGTGAAAATTTCAAAATTAGTAAACATATATAGCCTGGGCGGAACGCAGAATATTTTTTCGGGTGGGGGGGGGGGGGGTGGAAGATTTGACTATACCATTTTTCTTACGCTCAGTTCGTCGTAAATGTAAAAGAAAAAACTAGAGCGCAGGAAACTATGTGCTGTAACTTGCTATTGGGTTAAATCACATCAAGTGTGTCACAAAAATTCCAGTACATAACGGGATTTTGAAAGAAATAAGGTCTGTATAGTCTTTGTGGCACTTATTTTAGCATGTTAATATTTTGTCCAAAAGTTGTTATTTTCCGATTTGATGAATAATCAAACTTTATTGTAAGCCTTGATTAAAAAATTAATATCTTCAAAACATCGAAACAATATGATTGAGCAACATTTTGTATCGTGTATTTTTAAGGGTGTGTTCTGTATCGATAGCATGAAACTAACTGATAGTTGTTTAAACTCATAAATTCTTATTTAATGTTGTAAAGGAAAAAGGGAGCGTTCAAGTATTATGTAACACTCTAGGGGGGAGGGGGTCAGACCAAATGTCACGGTACGTTACAACGGAGTGAGGGGGGCCCAAGCACCATGTAACGTAACGAAAAACGTTTAAAAAAAACGGGTTTGACGTCTTATTGGCGTTTTATTATTGTGGTGTTTTACGTCAAGATTGAAACAAGGTACCGACACATTCAGCTTTAGTTATGTCGGCAACAAGTTACATATCATCGTTAGTTCACTACCGCGTCATAAACACGCAATAAGTTTACGTTAACAATAAATCCATGTGACGCAATCATTGCGTAATATTTGTATAATACTTTTGTGCAAATAAAAAATATAAAAAAGGCCTCTATATGACATCTTATCATAGATAGATATTACGATTGTTGTAAGTTTATAAAATTAATTGACCATTTAACTGAAATTCGCAGAAATCTGTAACCAAATCCGGAATTTTCACAATTTGATGTATAATAATTCATAAATACATTCATCATAATTATTCGAAGGTTAACCTTCAAATCTCGAAATGTGTTTCCCGCGCAGCTGTCATACAATATCTTCAAACTTTACAAGTTTCAGAAATTGCGATATGCGCTGAAAAAAGTATACAATTGCTTAAAGTTGCCAATGCAACAACACAATACTATATAGCACGCCCGCCAAAACGAGACCAAGTTGTGTTTCTAAATATACCTTACAGTGCGACATGAATATTATTCTAGCGCGAAAATGAACAATTAAAAATATGATTTTGTTACGCATAACAGTAACGTCATATGTGAGTCCACATGCGCCAGAAGTATTCGTTTCATAATAACGTCAAACTTAAGGGGGTCTCCTCATGGAAAATCACATTTTTTTTTAATTTGCTTAATCGATGGAAAAACTATTCGAGAATGCGTGTGTAAAATTTCAGACTGAAATTCGAGATATTTTTAAAGATACAGTAGGTAGAGTGGCTTGGCGCGGGAGCGCTTCAGTCACGCTGAGCGGGACAGTGAATCTCTTGTTGATTCTAGCATTTTATTGTAAAGATAAGCTTTTTTTAACATATCTACATTCTTTCATAAATCATTACTCTATCTAGACATTTTTCGCATCACATGTGTGTGGGTGCGTGCATGTATATGTGTCTATAAGTTTGTTTCACTGTTAGATCGTATTTTCGGTGGTTTTCGGCTTTTATTATCTCTGGAAAGCTTGTTGAGAAACGATATGTATCCGAAAGGCTCAAAAAATGAATATTCGCGTTCGGCACGTCCAAGGAAACGAAAATTGGCTGGTAATCAGTGGACAGACGGTGCAAAAAAAAAGACGGGCCGAGCTCTTCGTCGAGAAAACTGAGTAGTTCGAGTGCAGAAGATTTCGTAATGGACGCAGCTCACTGCTATCGCATTATCGATTTTTTGGTAGTGTTTTCCGCGATTTCCGAGTTCGTTATTTGTGGAGAGTGCAAAAGTCAGTTGAAATTCGGAGAAAGTGGCCATAAAGGGTTGGGTTTTAACATCGTGGCCATGTGTAAGTGCGGACGTAGAAACATTGCCTCGGGACCTATGATCAATGCGGGGTACGAAATCAATCGACGAATTGTTTTTATAATGCGGTTATTCGGTGTCGGACTTCAAGGAATAAATATTTGCTGTGGCCTCATGGACTTGTGTTCCGGAATATTGAAACAAGCGTATGATGCAATCGTGGGGCACATACCAGGTGTACTCCTAATTAATGTCCGGTTTTTTTGCAAATAAAACACATAATTCCAAAAAAACCGTAACCTTGATTTTTTTCGAAGTATTTTCCATCGCTTTCTACACATTTTTCCCACCTTTCTGGTAAATTGTGGATACTACGCTAGTAAAAATCATTGCCTTTGGAGGTGAACCACTCGGTGAGCCATTTTCGTACATTTTCGTACGAGTCGAAGCGCTGCTCAGAAAGGGCATGGCTCAATGAGGCAAAGAGGTGGTAGTCGGATGGCGCCAGGTCTGGTGAGTAAGCCGCATGATCAAGCACTTCCCACTTGAGCCTTTCCAGCGTGTCACGAACGACTTTCGACTTATGGGACGGCGCATTGTCGTGGAGCAAAATCACCTTCTTCTGTCGTTGTTGATATTCTGGTCGGTTTTCCACAATGGCTCGGCTCAAATCTTTCATTTGCTGTTTGTAGCGAACGGCATTCACAGTTTCACCAGGTTTCAGCAGTTCAAAGTATATAACACCGGACTGGTCCCACCACACACACAGCATGACCTTCCGACCGTAACGATTCGGCCGTGCCGTCGATGTCGATGCTTCACCTGGACTCACCCACGATTTGTTGCGCTTAGAGTTCTCCAGGAAAATCCACTTTTCATCACCAGTAACAATACGATGCAGGAAAGACTTTCTTTTGTATCGTTGAAGCAGCATTTCACAGGTCACTTTTCGATTCTCCATTTGTCTCTCGGTCAGTTCATGGGGCACCCACTTTCCACACTTCTGAATTTTTCCCATGGCTCGCAGACGTTTGGAAATTGCTTGCTGTGGAACTCCCAACGCATCTGCAAGCTGTCGTTGCGTTTGCGTGTTGTCTTCATCTAATAATGCTTGCAATTCGGCGTCATCGAACGATTTTCGCTTGCCGGAGCGTGCGGCGTCGTTCAGGTCGAAATCTCCATTTTTCAACTGTCGAAACCACGTTTCACATGTTCGAAGTGTTAATGCACGATCACCATAAACTTCCACAAGCGCACAGTGGCTCTCGGACACTTTTTTCCCCTGATTGAACATGAAAAGCAATGTATGGCGCATATGCTCAAAATTCGGTACAAAATTCGACATTTTTGAAGCGCAATAAAAACTTACTGGAAGATTTTTTCGAGAAAATGTCAACGCAGTTCAAGCACTCGATATGACTGAACAAAATGACATATGGTATGTGTTACTAACAGCGGTACAAAACAGAACGCCATCCATTGAAAAAGCCGGAAATTACTTAGGAGTACACCTGGTATATTCTGCTGCAACTGAAATGTTCAAGAAAATGACTGAAACTGCTGCACGAGAAGAAAAGCTGCACAATCTGAAACATAGGCGAGCTGAAACAGAATTCAAGGTGTTTGGCGACGGTTCTTGGAAAAAGCGTGGCTTCTCCTCTATGTACGGCGTTACAACGATTTTAGCCTACTACTCTGGAAAAGTTTTAGAACTGGTGACGAAAAGCTCTTTTTGTCAAGCGTGCTGTACATGGAAATCAAAGGAGGTAACTGCGGAATACGCCACATATCGTAATATGTGGCGTGAGAATCATGAAGAAGAATGTTGCTCCAATCACAAAGGGTCAGCAGGCAAAATGGAAGTGGACTCAATTATTGAAATGTTCAAAAGATCAGTCGAGAAATTCGGAGTGAAATACGTCAATTACATAGGAGACAGTGACTCGAAAACGTATAGTAATATTATAAAAGCTAATCCTTATGGTGACGAATTCCCAGTACAAAAAAGCGAGTGTGTTGGGCATGTACAAAAACGGATGGGAACGCGCTTACGAAATGTCAAGAAAAAAGAAAAACTCGGAGGAAAAGGAAAACTAACGGATGCACTGATAAAAAAACTCACAATATTTTACGGTTTAGCCATTAGGAGAAATACTGACTCTGTTCAAGGAATGAAAAATGCAATAATAGCAACTTTACTACATTATTGTTCGACGGATGATGCACCGAATCATGAACATTGTCCTGCCGGTTCCGACAGCTGGTGTGAATGGCGAAAAGCAGAGGCGGCTAGGGGGTTGAAAACGTACCGTCATCCCCCTCGTATCATTCGGGAAGACGTTGAAAAACATGTTCGTCCTATATACGAAGAACTTTCGAGAGATGATCTTCTACACAGGTGTCTGGGTGGCCACACTCAGAATTCAAATGAGTCGTTCAATAGTACAGTTTGGCGAATGGCCCCAAAGCATATGAACTCCGGGCAAAAAATAGTTCAAATTGCCGCCTATATAGCTGCGGGAATTTTCAACGATGGATATGCAGCAATTTTATCGATGATGGGGCTTCTTCAGTTGAAAATCGGGCAACAATGCAAGATATTTGCCGAGCAAGTGGACTCCACACGTATTGAGCGCGCAGAACGGAGACGGAGCGACAGCACAAAAGAGGCTCGAACTGCTCGTAGACTTGAGAAACAGCATCGGAGCGAGTTTTTTGAGGAAGCTGAGGGCTTGCTTTATGAACCGGGGAGAGCAGATTAGGAGTTGACCTTTGTAAGTTTTAATACTCTACTTTTTTTACTTTCAAAAACTTTAAAGCGCGTTTTCTCGAAAACATTTTTTTAAATTGGCGGGCAGGATTACACAAAAAGTTTTCAACCGATTGACCTCAAATAAAATTTGTTTTAAAGAGAATGAACCTTTTTTTTACATGAACCAAAGATTTCAATAATTTTACAATTTTTTTGTAACAATTTTACTGAAAAACATAGAAAATTTTGACAAGAACCAAAAAGAACCGATTAAAACAGTGAAAATTCAATTATCTTTGACATTTTAGTGGTTTATATAGAAGAATCAAGTGTGCTGAATAAAACAAAAATAAATTTATTGATTTCAGATGAAAATTATGGAAGCTATGCTGCCCCCCGTTTTACTTTTCCAGTCATGAAGCATCCCAGTCCGCCATGAATAACGCCGCCATTTTGGGGAATTTTTACTTAATTTTTTTTTTTTTTCAATATTGTTTAGATGTACCTTTAAATAAATGTAAAAATTCATGGATGCATAACTTTTCTTTCTTGACCAAAAAAAAATTGAAAGTGAACCTTTTTTTCCGGGCAATCCATTAGGAGACCCCCTTAAGCGGCAGGGGGCTATATCATTCCAGAATTTATTTCTGTCCAAATTAAAGCAAGGTGCGTCCGCATTAGCTTTTGGTTTTGCCGACATAAATTTATGGGCATATGACGTCATATTAGCGGCAAGTGGTAGTAACAGGTTGGTGTCATAGAGTGTCTGCTTTTGAATGACACCATAGCCGAGTCAAAACCACAAAACTTATTTGTAGTCACGAGTATACAAATAAATTGCCTATCACGCGGTGCTATTTGGGTGTCTGCAGCGAAAAACACGCATCATCAATAGCGAATAACAACTCATTTTGAACGTATTTTAAAAATCCCAGCATTCTCAAAATTGATCAAAACTGAATCCGATGAAGCAAAGCCAATACTGGTCATTTTCGTGAATGGAGACCCCGATGAAAATCCACATTATTCGGAAGTTAGAAATCAAGCAGTGCAACATTTTTTGAGGCATTTTGATGCCATTTTTATAGCTACAAATGCTCCTGGTCGTAGTGCTTTTAATCGCGTGGAACGCTGTATGGCCTCACTTAGCAAACAACTTTCACAAGTGATTTTACCTCAAGAGCATTTCGGCTCTCATTTGGATTCAAGGAGGAGATAATCGACATCGACCTCGAAAAGCAGAATTTTCAATACGCTGGTGAAACACTTTCTGAAATTCGAAGTGAACTGAAAATCGACTATTATGAAGTGACAGCTGAATATCGCACCCTAAATCAAGATCATGAAGATCCTCCTCCTGTTCAAAACCAAGCATGGTACAATAAGCACGTGAGTGAATCTTAATATTTTTTGCACGTGGTGAAATGCACAGATGAAACCTGCTGTAGCCGACTAAGAAGTGCATTCAGGAGAGTTCTCACCGCAGGATTTTTTCCACCTTCATGTCGATTGCTGACAACCTAAGAAAATTTTGAAATACCTACAGTGCAAAGCAAAGGAGCCTGCAAATTGGCAACAATATTGCTGAAGAAAAGAGTTTGTAAAATGTGTGGGCTTTATTTTTTATCTCAAAAAAGTAGTCGACAGCACATGAGCCTGACGCACAAATCAACTTCTTTAGTTTACTCAAAGATAAGGCCTTACCACTCAACAAAAAAATTAATTGCTTTGCATCATAAGCAATGAACAAAACTTCGAAGATGTAGAATGGATCAAAAAAGAGGACGTTGACCAGATGTACATAACCATTGCCGATTCTTCAAATGTGGCTTCGAGTTTCCCAATCATGAAAAAAAAGATGTGGTTGATGACTCCATGGACAGGAGATAATGGTGAAGAAATTTTAAGTTTTGGAATATTTATGTATAATGTAAAAAAAAATTGAATAAATCAAAATCGATAACATTACCTCCATTGATTGGCGCTGTCAACTAAAATAATAAACAAACATATTTTTGAATGTGAAATGATGATTTGACCTGCCATAATTCTGACCACTTTTTTTAACTAACTTGGCAATCAAACTCTAACTTGAAAAGTTATAGTTCGGCTGAAGCTCGGTTGTAAATTTTTTAAGTGAAAAAAATAGGCCTTGGGCACAATATTTTTGCAAGGAATGACATCGGTTCATCATGTTTGATTATTGAAGTGAAACTTCTATGCTCTCGTTCGGACGCTGGCTTGGGTGTGAAACAAAAAATCCGAGACAAAGGCCTCGGTGGCCAGGGGGGTCAGGTGAAGAGAGCAGGAGACGGGCCGGGCAGGGGAGACGGGTCACGTACTATCACGGCAGTAAAAGAAAGAGAAAGAGCGCTGCAAAGACAGAGAGAAAGAGAGTGAGAGAGGCAGAAAGAGTGATACGCAAGATTCGCAAGAATGGAAAAGAATGTTAAGAATAGGTAAAATACTGTTCAGTGCGCTCACAATAGTCTAGACATGAATAGTTTGTGCTCAGTAATGAATGAATCCTATAGGCACAAGAAAATCGTGTATTTAAAATTTAAAATATTCAAGGATTTTCAGGACTAAATCGCATGTGAAGGATACTATAAGAATTTAATTATTTGCTATTTTTATCAACAACTTATCATCACATTCAAGATAACGAAATGTTTGACTAACTTTTGCAATATAAGTTTATCATTATTATTTAATAATAACAATAATATTAATAATAATATTCATGTAAAATAAAAACATGCATAAAAAAATACATAAAGTATTTATAGTAAATAAATAAATATGTGTGCGCACATGTGCGTGTGCGCGCGCGGGTGTGTATCACAAAGAACAAAGAAAAAAAGAAGTACGAAAATTGATAAAAATTCATTCAGTCGAAAAATGGTATATTTCATATCAAGAGGGAGAGCAGCGTCTTTTCGTGCTTGTGATTATACGAGATGATTTCGTTGTTTCTCATCCTATTCAATCACTCTCATCATCATATGATACATATTATCATTCCCATTCGTTAACATTTATACGTCGTGTTATTGTGTGTTGTCGTACGATTCGCATTAAAAAGAACATAATGTACATTTTTTTTTATCTGAACTGAGATTATTCGCTTATCCCTAAAATAAAAAAAAAAAACATTAGGTAAAGTAAATTTCTATGTTCATTATCATATATGACACCCTCAGAGGCAAAACGCAACATAGCCCATATATTTCAAATGGCTATGTTGCATTTTGCCTCTGAACGTGTCATATTAGGTGATTAAACTTATTTATACACTGTAAATCGATCCTGTTGAAAAGTACTACTCTCAGGGCCGGCTTAACCATAACGCGAACAACGCGATCGCGTAGCGCGCCAAGTCTGGGGGGGGGGGGCGTCTACGTAAGATGTGAAAAAATGATGTAAGAATTTTATTAATTTAGATTTTTTTACAAAATTTTTAAATAAAAATCTTTTTTCTTATGTGTTTTCATTCGATGTTAAGCGAAATACACGAGGAATATTCTTACTAATATTCCAAACTATTTTCGGAGAATATTCCAAACTCTTCTCGGAGAATATTCTAAGGATATTCCTCTTACCACTGGTCTCTGGAAAACTACTTGGACATTCGTATTTTCTGAGAATATTTTTGGAAGTATTCCTTAGTGCGATGGATGAGTTAAAAATTTTTGCAAGAAGATTGTCAGAAAAATCGAGGCCTTGAGATGTGCTTCATGACATTCTTCGTTGTCAACTCACAGATCTTATGCCCAGCTTTGTTGTTGCAATGCGTCTCTTACTTACGGTGCCTGTTTCGGTTGCTAGCAGTGAGCGTACCTTTTTAAAATTGATTAAAACATACTTGTGCTCTACTAAGATCCAACAAAGGATTGTAGAATTAGGTATTTTATCCATATAGAATAGAAAATCGCGCAAAGACTTGATCTTAATAAGATGATACCTACTTTTGCTAAATTGAAGGCACGTAAAATCAACATTTGATCGACATAACACATGTATTTTGGGTTTTGGAAATTGTGTAAAATATTTCATTCGTAATTTGAGAACAGTTGTATTTTCATGTATTATATTGTCTACATGACCTTTACTCCCACAGTGTTGCAGATTTTTGTGGTATGTTCAGATTCAGTCACGGTAATCCGTACAATAATAATTAGAAAGAGTTGAACATTGAAATTCTTTCTATTAATAACTGCGTTTTTTTGCTATTATTCAATGATTATTTTCTTTATGCACAGAGAATAGGGGAGGGGGGGGGGGGGGCGCAGAATAATAGTTCGCTTAGGGCGTCAATTTTCTTCGAGCCGGCCCTGAGTCTACTCTCAGCACAGATATTGCAGTTGCCTATTCTAAATATAGTTATTTCGACGCCAGGGGCGTTGCAATATCAGATCGATGGTAAAATTCAACATCGCGCTAAAAAGTGACAGATGACTGTATAAAACTGTTCAATTACAGGCAGTGGTAAGGTAAAATCAAGCGCTGACGAGCAAAATTGAACCACTGAAAAGCAGAAGCGAGTAAGCGCTCGGGCTAGTATAAAAGGGGTGGGGCACCGCGGCGAAGAGGAAGAGGCAAACGTCGATAGCGAAAATTTTCAATAGATTTTTTAAAACGTTAACCACGATATTTTCGAAACTAAAAGAGATTCTTTCATGAAATTTGAGCACAAAAATTGGTTAGGCTTTTACGATGCCGTCAACATTAAAAAATATTGTTTTTTTTCACATAATAATTATTATTCATGAAACATTCACAATTTCATTGAAAAATGGCCCAATTTGAATTTTTTCAAATTAATCGATCAATAATTTTTTTTTATAAGGAAAGAGTTTCTGTTAAAATTTTATAAAATCGATCGATTATCATGTAGCGACTTTATAAAATCACATAATTTTTACAAAGTTTCAAAAAAAAAAAGAAAAATTTATTCGTCGATTCATTTATACGACTCGATTTATTGTACAATTGGTTTTTATCATTGTATCCATTATTCTTTCATTAATGAGCTAGATTTCAAGCTCATTTTGCAATCGACATAATGTGAATCGGACATAGATGTCTGAGCAGTTCATTTGTTTCTGATTCGTTTGCGAGGTAATATGCTGAATCATCGCATTATATGAAACATTATCTTTCTAATTGTACAGAACTATAATACTACGGCAATTATATATTTCTTAACTATTTTTCAAATGGATTTTATCATCTTATCTCGAAAATTAAGCTTCCAGAATTTTCCACTCAAACTGTATAAAAACGAGTGGTAAGTCTGGCCAAGACACACATGGAGTCCGCGCGCGAAACTTGACCACTTACTTGTAAAACTCGGAGTCAAAAATAATAAAAAGTATTCGTTTTAATTTTGGTGTCGTTTGTGAGCTACCTTACATCTCGCCCTCCACAATCATAACGATTACGTAAATAAATCATCGAACGCACCGCTGCCCAAGGACAAAACGAGCGTGAGTGACTGAAGTCGGGATAATATAACAATCATGAGTAAATCAAATATTTATTAATGATCTTCCTACACTAAAATTCTCATTCAAATATAATGTAAAACTTCAAAATACAGAGAAAACTTAGTTTGTACGCTGTACTTGGCAGTGCTTTACGGGGTATATGATAATCAAATAATATCTTATGCCCATCATTTTAATAAATGCAGTTTTTACCAAAATATTTTTATTATTTACTATGCATAAGCAATTGCGCACTTTGTATTAAACATTCTTTTATTGCAAATTATAGAGATCTTTGTAAACTGAACTTTTTGTTTTCTAATAGTTTTTTTTTTTTTTTTTTTTGCCTAATCAAGACAGTTTGCAAATAACTCTCAAAATACTCTTTACTACTTTTAGACACATAAACCATTAAATTCGCCAAGTCTTTTTTTTTCTTTCGAAATTCCTACACTTGTAGGCTTCGTTGCCATTTTCAAATCTTCAAACGTGATAGATTTTTCAATAAAAAATTTTTTTGGAGTTACATTGTAGTCAGTAAATCCATTTACTTGTCCATTTGGATTGTATTTTATTTTACGGAATTTACTAATTTGAACTTTTTTTGGAATGTTATAACTTTTTTTTCGAAATGAAATTTTCAAAATCTTAGACATCCGAATTTTTTGTTTCACCATGATGGAAGGTGGAGGCTTCGAGTTTTTCATAAAATTTTCATAAAACAACATATTAATGTTCTGTTTCAATCTTTCTCACATTTTTTCTTTTGTCCATATAAACCAAAATTACGGTCACATTGCGAGTAGGTATGTCCGCGAACTGGGTGGACATGCTCTAACTCGAATTCAAAGTGAAGGATTCAACAGAAATATTCTTAAGATGCTCAATAATAATATCGGTCACGTGAATTACGTTTAACCTGCAATTTTTTCGTACTTCTGTTCTCTTACAGTGCCAGTTTCTGAAATTTCTTTTGTAATTCATATGCAATAAATATTCAGAATATTCTCTATTTTGAAACATTGCTTTCGCAATTTATGGTTAATATATTTTATTTTGATGAGATTTTCAGAGTAGAAACATTATTAATAAATATTTGATCTACTCATCCTACTATCCATCGACTACCAGGTGTACTCCTAAGTAATTTCCGGTTTTTTCAATGGATGGCGTTCTGTTTTGTACCACTGTTGGTAACACATACCATATGTCATTTTGTTCAGTCATATCGAGTGCTTGAACTGCGTTGACATTTTCTCGAAAAAATCTTCCAGTAAGTTTTTATTGCGCTTCAAAAATGTCGAATTTTGTACCGAATTTTGAGCATATGCGCCATACATTGCTTTTCATGTTCAATCAGGGGAAAAAAGTGTCCGAGAGCCACTGTGCGCTTGTGGAAGTTTATGGTGATCGTGCATTAACACTTCGAACATGTGAAACGTGGTTTCGACAGTTGAAAAATGGAGATTTCGACCTGAACGACGCCGCACGCTCCGGCAAGCGAAAATCGTTCGATGACGCCGAATTGCAAGCATTATTAGATGAAGACAACACGCAAACGCAACGACAGCTTGCAGATGCGTTGGGAGTTCCACAGCAAGCAATTTCCAAACGTCTGCGAGCCATGGGAAAAATTCAGAAGTGTGGAAAGTGGGTGCCCCATGAACTGACCGAGAGACAAATGGAGAATCGAAAAGTGACCTGTGAAATGCTGCTTCAACGATACAAAAGAAAGTCTTTCCTGCATCGTATTGTTACTGGTGATGAAAAGTGGATTTTCCTGGAGAACTCTAAGCGCAACAAATCGTGGGTGAGTCCAGGTGAAGCATCGACATCGACGGCACGGCCGAATCGTTACGGTCGGAAGGTCATGCTGTGTGTGTGGTGGGACCAGTCCGGTGTTATATACTTTGAACTGCTGAAACCTGGTGAAACTGTGAATGCCGTTCGCTACAAACAGCAAATGAAAGATTTGAGCCGAGCCATTGTGGAAAACCGACCAGAATATCAACAACGACAGAAGAAGGTGATTTTGCTCCACGACAATGCGCCGTCCCATAAGTCGAAAGTCGTTCGTGACACGCTGGAAAGGCTCAAGTGGGAAGTGCTTGATCATGCGGCTTACTCACCAGACCTGGCGCCATCCGACTACCACCTCTTTGCCTCATTGAGCCATGCCCTTTCTGAGCAGCGCTTCGACTCGTACGAAAATGTACGAAAATGGCTCACCGAGTGGTTCACCTCCAAAGGCAATGATTTTTACTAGCGTAGTATCCACAATTTACCAGAAAGGTGGGAAAAATGTGTAGAAAGCGATGGAAAATACTTTGAAAAAAATCAAGGTTACGGTTTTTTTGGAATTATGTATTTTATTTGCAAAAAAACCGGAAATTAATTAGGAGTACACCTGGTATCTACTATCCTCAGTGTATAGGCATAAATGAAAAGTTTATAGGAAAAAACAAAAGAATATGCTTGATACACCAAAATTCATATAAACTATAGGAATAATCGCTAAAAAATTTTCTCAGTGTAGTTTTTACAAGCGATTTTTTGGTATGATGTACAAAAAATTATTTAAAATATTTTGAGTCGTTGAGAATGCTCAAAATATATATTTATTTTTAATAAAATCTATGATATTTGCTTATTAGCTTCAATCAACACAACTAGAAAAAATTGTAATAAATAAAAACTTTAGTTTTGTGAAGTATTTTCAAAATGATATCCAGAATTTACTCTTACATATGCAATATAGTGCAACTAATAATAATTATAGTGTCATTAAAAATAATTTGTTTAATATGATCATAACTAAAGTCAATCACTGATATAGTAAAAATGATTGGTTAATTTCATTTGATTGTCATTAATATGAAAAATGATGATCTTTTATTCTATGCCGTTTTTGTAACAGAATAAGTACATATTATCATATATTATTATAAATAAATAAATAAATAAATATTTATTTATTTAAATAAACCTAATAATTTATTATTAATATTATTAAAAATGAAATATATATAAGTGCGTTAGCGAACGTGCCCCTGTGTAAAAATATCCGTCCAGAGGATAAACATTTTGTGAATGCTCTACTTTGGCGGCAATTTCAATAGTTCTAATACTTCTAATAGTAGAAGATGCCCGATAGGGTAATTAGGATCTAATTGACATCAAATTTAGCGCACATCAATAATGCATTTTGCAAAAATTGTTTTGCGAACTTATGCATACATATATTTTTCATTAATAAATCATTTCATCAAAATCATGAATTTTTCAAACTATTAAATTTATTTAATACAATTGATTTTTCTTAATCCTAGTCGAAAAACTATAATCTGGAATACTATATACTTGATTATTTTATTACTTGGTAAATTTTCTTAATAAAGTGTTTCTTTTTCTTTTGATTGTCTGAGTCTCAATTCTCAAATGGAATCATCTACAAAAAAGTTTTTTAATCAGTAACAATCGGCAATACTGTGCAGTACTCTGATAACTGATGATCGTAATATGTGTTTTCAAAAGGCATCGATTATAAGTACTTGTAGATAATAATAATTCTTAAAGCGGCAGATTTTCGATTCAAATTTCGATTGAAAAATGATCGATCTCTCGTTCCTTCGCCCCTTTTTTTTTGTTGGAACAGTATATACATAAATAACTATATTCAGATACTGTAGTATAATGCGAATCATTACGTTCATCTAAGAAAAATTTTTCCCACGAAAAATGTTATAATTACTCTGGTCAGGTAACAATGTTATTCCAATATTACAACAATACTATTACTTACAATAACATTGTCATCGCAGTACCTTTACTAGGGATCATAACGACTTTTTCTCAATGGAATCGTTCAAGTATGATCAAGGACCACTTATTTTCATTCATACCTTTGAACATGTCACCATCATTCCGTTGTTGAACCTTAAATGCAGCACGGCCTCGCAATGGTGAATTAGAGTGTTAACCATTTCACCAGTATTGACGTCCCAAACGCGAACGGTGCTGTCCGAGGAGCCCGAAATAATGGCCTTGTCATCGTACTGAAGACAAAGCACCGAGCCTGTGTGACCTGTAAGCACCTTGATGCATTGCAATGTGTTACGGTCCCAAATTTTAATGGTGTTGTCCCTGAGGCCTGAGACAATTTTCTGATCGTCGTATTGCAGACAGTAAACGCCTTTTGAGTTTTCACTGCGACAATTGATTCTCTGAAGATTGTGTTTGCCCATTCGCCAATTGTTGTCTATGCTATCAATGTCCTTAACAATTT
The DNA here is from genome assembly GCA_028476575.1 of Platygaster robiniae. Lineage (NCBI taxonomy): Eukaryota > Metazoa > Arthropoda > Insecta > Hymenoptera > Platygastridae > Platygaster > Platygaster robiniae. Next base: position 12,682,487 of record CM052025.1, read on the forward strand.
TCGGGTACAAACTGCGATAATAGCCATGGTTCGGGTGAGCTTGGCCTGGTTTTGGTTTAAACAAAACTGCCATCCTGAAAAAGAATCGTTTATTGTCAATATCAGTCAAAATATAACACAACTGGCAAAAAGGACAAAGAAAATTATTCAACAATATTTACTTAGGTGAATTTTTGCACGTTTCTGAACTAAAAACTTGAAACCTTGAATATCTGAAGTAGTGAAATTGGAATTTTACTGACTTAAACCCTACGTTCACTTTTTAGTGAAATTCGCAATGTTCAAATATTTTTAACTTAAGTCTCTGAAAGTCGAATATAAGAATTCTGGAACCATTACATCGAGTGTACACTCGGCGCACACAAAGTACTTCTCCGTGCTCCGTGAAGTACTTTGTGCGCGCCGGAATCTTTTGTGCGTCTTCAAAGTTGATACGATCGCCAGACGTTGGCTCGTGAATTCGATTGGTCCTTAATCCCTAAACAAGCATTTACGAAGTACCACACAAGACTCGAGCTGTGGTACTTCGTATGCGCCGGGTGTAATTTCCCAGAAAAAAAGAGAAGATAAGATCCATTACTAATGAATAAAGTTTGACTTGGATATTGAATTTTTAAAATGAACATTGAAAATATAAGAAAACGAATAATGCACCATCCTCTCCTTTCGGCAAGCCCCCTCCAAATGGAATCCGTTCGAACTTTCCTTTCGATTAATTTTTTCCACAGCATCCCTTCGCTTATGACCCTGTACCATTCTTTACACACAACTTCAGCGGCGCATAATGAATCGGCGTCGAGGTACGATAATATGCTTTCAGCTGCATGGTCCAGTCCTTTTTCTAGAACAATCAAAAATTAATCTAAATCTAAAAAAGAAACTGTTTTCTGCAAAATCGGTCGAAATACTTCACTAACTTCAAACTATCAATTCTAGGACATCTCATTCTGGAAATTCAAGGAGATATCTTTTAAAAAAACTGAAAAATTCTACAACATTCTATAAATACTTAGAAATACAGAAAGAAAATACGTAAAGAAAAATTGGTAAGTAGTGATTGCGAATTTCAATAGTGCACAAAGTTTGATTAAATTTCATGCTTTCGATGAGCTTCACAGGTCGACTAGTTTTGTTTTCCTCGTCAAACTTGTGAGTTCATTAAAAGAACCTTCGTTAAATTGATAATAAAAGAAATTTTCATTTACATGCTGTAATATCTTCATTTTGAATATTCGCGCTATCTGAAATCAGCTTACCAGACATACCTATATATGTACCCATATGTGCTTATGCTCAATTATGTTATTAAGTGACGATCCCGTACCTACGTGTCTCTTTCATCAGGGCTCCCTGACTCATGGGTTAAATGTGTCGCTCCAAACCAGCTCCGAACAGCGACGCCACTTCCCCTGTAGGGAATGCAGTAGCCTCGAAATTTGACGTTATGTTTGAATTTTATCGAATCAACAGCTATTTGAACGCTCATTGGCGCATTAGCAACCAATAAGCGCGCGAGCGCGACCGCAGCGACGCCACTTTCCTTGGCCACTTTGGCCTATAAGAGTCGGGGAGCCCTGTCTTTTATTTCCGATTCCTTGCTAAAAAGTGCATTCAAGATAAAATGCATACTATAGATTATATATAAAAATTTAAAAAGTGCATATAGTTTAACCTACCCTAACGCGTTTGACATACTTTACTAGAACTTGAGAGAGAGAGAGAGAGAGAGAGAGAGAGAGAGAGAGAGAGAGAGAGAGAGAGAGAACGTTGCTTTTCTTATGAAAATAATGAGCTCTGAGTTGGCACTTCATGAATGTCAATGATGATCGATACAATAAGCATTTTTCATTTAGAGACTGTCAGTACTGATTCAAAATTTCAATTGTGCATGCCAATTTATCTACTTCAACGCTTTCTACATGTTTTCCTGCTCACTGAGCTTGTGAAATTTATTTCCCCGTCGAAATCGTGAGTTTTGTGACAGCACCCCTGTTTTTTTTTTTGTTGAAAATGAATGAAATAAGAAATTTTAATTTACATGCTATCAATTATTCATCACAACTTCAATAGTGCCCAAAAAATATCTTTGCGCTGCTGTGTTGCACCCCTTTGAGAACTGTTGCATTATGCCAAAACTACTCAGAACTCTTAAAAAATTTGAGAGTGCTGAATTTTAAGGCATTAACTTCCCACCGGTCTATTAACGCATCCATTGAAAAAACATACAAGAGCCTATAATACGCTGTACCTTTGGTTCACGAGGTATTCAAGCGGTAATAGACGTAACGGTCTAATAGTCATCTTTTCACCTAAAAAATTAATGGTTTTTCGGCTGGTAGCTCACTTTGCGAAAAACAAGATTTTTAAAAATCTGAATGCGGGAGTCAACTTCTTGACGTCTAAAAGGTGCATGGCCGTTTTTTGATTATGAAAATCTGATCAATATCATGAAAAATCAGTAACTCAAAAATGATAAACTAAAACAATCAACAACTTGAAAAAATGAGCTAATCTTGCAAAATGCTTTTTTAGTAATTTTTTTGGGATCATATACATTCGATTTATGATAATGAGAGCTGCTCCGAATGCCTAAGGTTGAATTTTGTCGCACAGTGTTATTAGTAATTTTCAATTCAGTCTGAGAAAGCTACTTCACGAAACTACAACTTACTTGGCAATAAGGAAATGAAATCCCTTTGCAGCATGGGCTTCAAATAAGCGTTAATGTGGCCATGTTGATAATGACACATGCGTGCCAGTAACTGTTCTACAAAGTGCACTTGTTCTGGTTCATTCCATCCATCGAAGAGCTTCATGCACGCTTCTCGTTCTTCGCTGTATTGTGCCGACTGTGCTATGGACATTCCTGAATCTTTCTTGCGCGCCGTGTCGCATAATATCGTCATCGTTGGAAACGGCAAGTACTGCAACATTATAAAATGTTTGTTGCAACAACTCAAAAAAACGCCGTCATTGTGGTGCAATTTCCTTCCGCTTGATGTAATATCTATCAGCTGTCGATTGAGAAAAATTATCGCACGAAACATTAACATCTAAATTTTTTAACTTCAATTTTTCATTGAAAACCTTTGATAATTGTAAACTTGGATTGGAGTTGCAAGTAATTTGAATAACTGGCAATTTATTCTTATTGATGCAGTATCAAAAGTATCACTGTAGTGACCTATTTCAGAACTAGTATTTCATTCTTTTTCGCTTACATTTTCCAAAAAGACACACTTAAGCTCCTTATTAGCCATTCTTAAAAAACTCTTGGTCACTTAACATTGGCTGTATAACGCAAATAAAATCTAACGCTGTGAAGTGTGCACTGTGTTCTGTTTTGATGTGTGTGGTTGTGTTTTGTTTTAGATCTGCTGCGTCCGCCATCCGACACATCCCGAACAATCATGCTATATACAGTTAAATTGAGTGATTTGTTTGTATATAATCGATTGTGCAATATCGATGATATCACTGTACGCCATTAATGTGTTAGCCGCGGAAATTGAAAAGTTTGAGTAATATTTGTCTAACTCTAAAAGATTACAACCCACGTTATAATATATTAATGTATCGAAAAAATTGTATAATATTCATTCTGAATTACATTCTTATGATTATATTATGTAAATTAATTTTTTTACATGGATGAATATTTTACGAGCATTTGTATTTTTGTTATCATTTTTATACATCAAAGTCTTTTATTCATTTTTTTCACGATTTCAATCATCGATAATTGTTTATACTACAATTTTAATATGAAAATCAATCATACTTTTTATTATCATTCATAACGTTAAATTGTGAAAACTTGGAACCTCAATATATAAAATAATTTTTTATGTTTATAAACAGCTGGCTCCCTTCGTTAAAAATTTACATTTTTCGAAAAATGCCTTATCCTTCGTCGCTATGAATCTTTTAATTCATAAGTTCGAGTAGAATTTTCACTTGGGCTTTTTTTTTGTTCATAAGTTTGATAAATAACAATGTTTTTTGTGACATAATTAAAAATCATTTCGTATCTCGAACATGAAATGCGTATTTTCGTGTTTACATGTAGAAACCCTACGACCGCCTTTTCGAACGATGCTTTGGAGCGCGTGGAAAATAGTATGTTTTGTTTTCACGAGTATGAAAAGGCACGGACCCGTGGGTAAACAACGGTGTTAAGCTGCGAGGTCACCATTTTCATGTCAGTTTTTAGGGACGAGCGAGAGTGCAATTTGCTCGCTCGCTTTTGCTTGTTCGCAAAATCTTGCACTCGTGAAAACACTCGTTTATGCCTCTTGATACGAAAATACTATTCATCGTAAAATGTTTGTAAGTGTTTTTTTAAAGTTACACGGAATTTCGCGAAATTAAAGCGCGTTTGACGATGTTTTAAAAATCGCAGGATCCACGCCGGGAAAAGTGTCTTGGGGTGGATATTATGATTTCCATAACTACAATGCAGTTAGAAACAACAGAAAAATATCACTTCTGGCGTTGTATTCTTGACGTAGATTTGTTTTATTTTTCCCTTGCATTTTTTATCTCATTGATTTTCGAAAAACTAAGGTGAAAGCACCTTTAGCACTGTTCTAATAATCGCAGTATCCACGCCGAAAAAATTTTTCCGGGGTGGATACTCTGATTTTTTCAACTACAATGCAGTTAAAAAAAAAGTAAAATATCAATTCTGGTATTGATTTCTTAATATGCAGAGGTTTTATGTTTCCTTTTCTATTTTTTATCTTATTGATTCTCGAAAAAACATGAGGCAAGGGGGTTATGTACTGTTTTAAAAATCGCAGTATTCAGTAATTCACAGTCATTCAGTGAAACTTGCATTCAAATTTGCTTAATGTTTGCAATTTTTTGGCATGTGCAACAGTTACAATAATCAAAAAATGCTTTATACCATGCTTTGCCGACCTGTCACCGGGTCGCGGATGTAAACGTAGACTTTTTTGCTCGTCCAAAACTTCGATTCAGATTCGCACAAGGTTCGCAATTTTTGGGCATGTGCGAAAATTACAGTCTTCAAAAAATGTTGTATAATATGTTTTATTGACTTTCCACTGGGTTGCGAATGTTAATGTAGACTTATTCGCCCATTTCAAATTCAAATTGAAGTTATTACAATGTTTTTAATTTTTGGGCATGTGTAAAATAGTATATTTTGTAGCTAGGGGCAAAAACAGCCGATTTAGAACGAGTGTTATTGCTCTGAGACATAAACGATACTTTATGCCTCGAAAACAGTAAAAATGAGCGTATTAAAACTGTTTCGACATGGCAAATGAAGTATTGAAGGTCAACACGGAGGCTGGAGAAAATGACAGTCGGCGGGGGTAAGGGGGGCCCATTTAGTCCGCCGGGTTTAACTCGGCGGGTTAAAAGGACCCCCCCCCCCTTTCCCTGCCGACAGTCATTTGTCGACAGCCTGCGTGTTGGCCTGAAATACTTCATTTGTGTATGTCGCAACGTGTTTAAATGCGCTCATTTTTAATGTGTGAGAGGCAAAAATAAATATATTCGAAAAACTATTCACTATGCTTTGTCAACTTGTCACTGGGTTGCAATGTTAATGTTGACTTGTTTGCCTATGCAGAACTAAAATCCAAGTTTGCACAAAGTTTGCAATTTTTGATAAAAAATATACCTACTTTAATCCTACTTTGCCAACGTGTGTCAGGGTTGCAAATTTAACCTCGATTCGTTTGGGTATACTTTACTTAAATGAAAATATGCACAATATTTGGAATTTTCGGGTGTGTAGAAAAATGAGCTTGATAAAAAATTGCGATTTTTGGTATATTGCGGAGTATTGAAAGGGGTTCAAATTTAATAGACGTAAAAATATGTCTCGCATATTTTCAAACTACGAAAACATTGTTTGCAATTTTTTCGCATCTCAAACACTACACATGGCAGCGTTTTTAGCGTCATACTTTTTTCTTTAAGGTTCTGTGCAAATCTGTAAGCTCGTTTTGAAGGTTGAAATAAGGGTTCAACAAAACTTTGCACGATGTTTGCAATTTTTTCTCAAAAATGAGCACTGATTTTTAAAGAAACCGTATGTTTGAGGCTTTCCGATCATAAAAACAGTGTGAAAATTTCACAGTTAACGTGATACCCAATGAAAAAGCATATTCTAAATTCGCACAATGTTTGTATTTTATGCCAAATGTTTATTGGTTTTTTTTTTTTCATTTTACACGAATTTTGTTGCTTTCAGGTCATCACAGGAGTGGGCAAATTTTTATAGTTAATTTTTCAAGTGATTCCTCAACATATGTCATCAACAAACAAATGTCTGTAATGAATGTTCTTCACTGTCTTTATTGACTGGTCTAGAGTGTAAAGTTTGTAGATCAAGGCGAAGCCGAGGTCTAGAATCACACGAATAATTGTTTTGAAGATTATGAACTACACTGAGAGTGGTAATCGCTATCGTAACAAAAAGATCCTTGTGGCACCGCCACTATATGCCGAATATCACATTTTCGGGAGATTCTGGTATGAACTATCTCGTATCGTTACGGAAACGATACACGTATTCTTACCGGGATATAGTCATATGAAGTATATCATATACCTCCCAGACAAATCAGTATTTAGTGGTTGGAAGAGTACGAGATGCTCTGCATGTGACATTATGAATTACCGATATAACAATCTGTATAGTTACAGTAAGTATCTGACAGGTGTCGCGGCAATACCGTCAACTTACTATCACTAAACTATCGAAGCTCATAGTGACAATTAACTGTCATGTTGTTATGACTGTACGGATTCCTCGTACAGGAATCTGTATCGGTCTCGCAAGCATACGCTTCGATCTATCTCAGGACGATACGATTTTACCGCTGTATGTAGACGCATGCTTGAAGCAACAAAACGTATACTTTAAGTAGTAATCCCGTGAATAGTCAACATGTATCGTTGCTGTAACGATCACCATTTTTCAGTGTAGGCAAAAAATGAATTTTCTATACCAGAGGTACAGTAATGCTCCTTGTACCGCAGGCTATCGTAGTGCAAGGTTTTGGCCGCTTCCCCTCCAGCGTTGCCCTCACTCTCTAGCTTGAGGGGAGCGCGACCAGTGCCGAAACCCGATGCTCCCAATATGTAATGGGAACTATCCAAAGAGTCTACCGATTCCAGAGGAATAATTTTTACCTCCTTGTTTTATACTTCAAAAAATTACATAAAATGACGTACACTTCTACATATTTATAATTGAAATCATATTCAGTACATATAAATATATTCAATGTTGATTTCACATATTTTACAGATACTTAGTATTGTTCTTTACTTTTAAAAATGTGAACGAATATTGCAAAAAAAAAAAAATGCTCATTTTCCACATTTATTTGCTATCCTTTTGTGATTTACTTTCAGGAGTTTTTTTGAAATATTTTGATTTGACATTTTTCCGCAATGGCGGTGCTGATTGGTCGTTGAAAATTATGAAGGATCTAAAAATTTACAGTGCATTCTATCGATTAGCTATGAACAATAATCATAACTTTGAAATTTAAAAGTTGATACTAATAACAAAACTATAGCACATATATCAACTGTTTATAAAGGACGAAATGTAATACGCATAATTTATTGTTGGACTTGAATCATATCACATTTTATGTTATATATAAAAGTAATTGTAAGTCTTTTTTTCAAGATGAGAATTTCAAATCGCTTTGAAAATAGCGGAAAATTGATGCATTAAAATATTTGTATCAATGAAATTAAAGACTTTTTAATCAAAACTTGAAAAAAATCTAATTTTGGTGCATGGAATATGAATGTTGAAAAAAAAATTCTAATAATCAGTAGCATTCATAGTAAATATTTTCAGAATTAAATATAAAATACAAAATGACAAAAAAGTATTAAAAAATAAATGAAAAATGGAAAAGGGATCATGAAAACTATAATTTTTGGACACTGAGAATTAAAATTTTGAGTTAATATGATATGGTAAATTATAACTTATACCAAAATAATAAATAATTAAAGAGTTTGTATACATTATCATTATTTCGCTACAAAACTAAAAAAATTGTCAAGTTATTATCATATATTGTGAAAATATCAATTAAATGATAACTGATAGAAAGATTAATGTTTTAAACAGAAAAAAAGTAAAGAATACAAATGAAGCAATTCAACCTATTGCAATCAAACTTATCAAATTCAAAAAATGTTGATAACTTGTATGGCTCAATATGAATAGAAGAATATAAAAATAAATATTATTCAAAACAGAAAGAAAAATATAACAAATTATAGAAAAAGGTTTTTACATTTATAATTCTTAGCTTAGAATTGTGTACGTCAATAAAAGCCCCTAGTCACTTAGGTTTTTATATTAAACTTTTAATAAAACCCCTTATAAAATTTCAGTTTTTGAAAATGATATTCCGCCATTTTTATAAAGTGACTTTATAAAAAAAGCAACGTTTTATAAAGTTTTCATAAGTTTTATGTATTTACTTTATACAAACTGTGTAATATCTGCATAAAGTTTTTATAAAGTGACTTCATAACAACTGAGCAAAACTTTATCAAACATCGCTCTTTTTTTAAAGGCACTGTATAAAGAAAGCGGAATTTTATTAAAAACCGAAATTTTATAAGAATTTATTCAAAAATCTGAAAATTAAAAAAACCCGAGTAACTAAGGGCGTGAATTTTAGAAATCTATTCGGCTCGAATTCTACGTTATTTTTCCGTTTACTTAATTCTTATTATATTAAAAAAATTATGCTTACATTTATTGTTAAACTCAATTCACTTTTTCTCCTATTTCCTAGTATATTAGTACCGCTTAGGTATTGGAAAAATTTATAATAATAATAGATAATCAGAGTTATAATAATAATAAATATAAAAGAAGAATATCATTATTTTATAAGTATATTCGAGACAATAATGCGATAAATAACTTACATAACTATGATGTATGTTTACTCTATTATAGAATTATAAATTAATTACAGATATATACTTCTCAATAGATTTAGAACTTACTAGGAATGCTATCAAAAATGTCAGAGACCGTTCTGAATAAATTATTGTTTATATTTCCTCTAAAAAAGTTTGTTGTTTTGAAGTGATGCATAATAATATTTATTCGTAATTATTTTCATGATTTACTTATGACACATATCGGAAGATAAGTATAGTTCTTACAACTTGGGGGCTATTAGCACTCAAAGAAAGAGGGATTCTACGTCGAACGCTGTAGAACGCGATAGAAAGCGAACGAAAAATGTTTCGTTTTCTACTCGTTTTCATTCGTTCGACGAGTTCTTCGCGTTCTATCCCGTTCTAAACATTATACACTATTCGCGATTTTCGAAGCGGGTAATGAAAAATTACGTATATTTAATGATATTGACTATTTTCATCTAACTTAATTGTAATAAATGTACCTCGACGTTTCAAGTATGATGGAATTTTTATTTTACAGTATACAAAAATTGAGAAAAATCATATTACTACCGAGATGCATATGTTTTCTATGGTTTTTTAGACCGCTGATCATGAATCTGAGGTCGTTTTGGCAAAATTACTTTGTTTAAAATATTTGTTAAACAAATTACTAAAAAAAATATATTCATCAAGATGCATATGCTTTCCATGGTTTTCCGAGCCATTGAGCATGAATCTGAGGTCGTTTTGGCAAAATTACTTTGTTTAAACTATTTGTTTAAACAAATTACTACAAAAAATATTTACTAGGATACATATGCTATCCATGGTTTTCTGGGCAGCTGATCATGAATCTGAGGTCGTTTTTACTTTGTTTAAACAAATAGTTTAAACAAAATAATGTTGCCAAAACGACCTCAGATTCATGATCAGCGGTCTAGAAAACCATGGAAAGCATATGCATCTTGATGAATATTTTATTTCTAGTAATTTGTTTAAACAAATAGTTTAAACGAAGTAATTTTGCCAAAACGACCTCAGATTCATGATCAGCGGTCTAAAAAACCATAGAAAACATATGCATCTCGGTAGTAATATGATTTTTCTCAATTTTTGTATAATGTAAAATAAAAATTACATCATACTTGAAACGTCGAGGTATATTGATTACAATTAGGTTAGATGAAAATAGTCAATATCATCAAATATACGTAATTTTTCATTACCCGCTTCGAAAATCGCGAATAGTAAAAATTAGAAAGACTGTAGAACTGCGCGAATAGTGTAGAACGGGATAGAACGCGAAGAACTCGTCGAACGAATAGGGACGAGGAGAAAACGAAACATTTTTCGTTCACTTTCTACCGCGTTCTACAGCTTTCGACGTAGAATCCCTCTTTCTTCGAGTGCTAATAGCCCCCATTGAAGAAAAAATATCGTGTTTTAATTTTCTGCGATTGTTCACTATGTTCCTTTTGATAATTGAAAATGAGTGCAATATACGTAATTATAAAATAAATGTAATTATTTACAAAGTATTTCGCAAGTACAAGAATACAACTAGTAACATTCTCACGTAATAGCTGTACATATGAAACCACGCATATGAATACGCTCCTGCTTTGAGGCGTAACTCGCCGCCAAATCGTTGTCCATCGTAGTGCAAGGTGGAGACCGCAAGTCTTGCACTACGGTGAGCATTACTGTATATAAATTTTTTTAGTTAGAATATCCAACCCTGCAAAAGCTCCATGTTCTACCACATTTGTTCACTCGAACCCTTAGCGCAAGACAAAATTTATACTTTTTTTTGTTCGGGCAAGTACACTTTACTACAGTCTCCTCTGTCAATAGTGCCGCAAAAATTTCAGCTTTCTCGATTTTTCTCGGAAGAGCGATGCCCCCACTCTCCACTTGTGTCTCCTTTGGAAACGGCACTATTGTTAGAGATTGGTATAACAAATTTTGTGCTATTGTGGTGTATAAAAATAGCGCCATTAGCAGCAGCGTATATTTTATACATAATTCAAGCGTATAAATTTGCGGCACTATTGCCAGAGATCGATTAGAATCTCGGAGCGGAGTCGTGCCTCGCGAGGGGTTACGCACTTCCTAGTTTTACTCATGAGTCACTCGCGAGTGGCTTTAAAGTATCGGGAAAATGTTCTTTCTCACTCTAGCGAGAGCGAGAGAGGGGACTCAGGAAGTTCCGAGTACCAGCGAGTTTCACTACGAGTAGTTTCGGAGTCACTCACAAGTCTTTTCTGAGTCACGCGTAATCTCGCAAGTGGTGCGAGTACTCTGAAGACGCGGCATCACTCGGCAGTGCGTAGCCCTCGGTGCCTCGAGAGTGGCGCAGGAGTGGGGACATCGCTTGAAAGAAAATGAGGAGAAGCGGCACTATTGTCAGAGGAGACTGTATATTACTACAATAATCACGACGGTGACCGCACAGCGACCTTCGATGAATGACTGGAACGTATTCGTCACATTCCACGCAAAAACAAGATTTACTAAAATACTACAATTTATTATATACGTATTTAAAATAAACATTCATAATACAGGATGCGCCATATTTTATGTCGGTATGTAAACATTGAATAACTTCAAAAAGAAACAACCGATTTCTATAAATGAAGTATTTATGTTTGGCTTGGTTCCTTACAATTTGTTTGGACGAGTTTTCGAATTCAAAATCAATCAAGTGGTCACCTTTATTGGTCACAGCAAAATTATACCTATTCTCTGCGTTTTCTGTTACCTTTTTGAGCATTTCGGGTTATTTAACGGTGGTTTCGACACGAATGTATAACTTCAGCTCATCAATAGTCTGAGGCTTGTTGGCGTAAACTTTGCTTTTTAAAGAACACACCAAAGAGAAGTCTGGCGGCGTTAAATCTGGTGATCTGGGTGACCGGTCAATATTGCTTCTTTTAACATCAGACGTCCAGAGAATTTTCATTGCAAAAACTGGATTATTCGATTTTCAGTGTGGCATGGTGCTTCATTTTGTTGTAACCAGTAACTGTCAAGACCTTTGTCGCGCATTGGCAGGCAGACATAATAATCCAGCATCCACCAATATCGATTTTCATCGACTGTTTCGCCTTCTTTTAAAAAAATATGGCCCAATGATGGTTTTGGCGCAAATGCCGGCCCAAAAGTCACTTTTCAGTCATGCAATAGTATTTTATGAATCCCGTGTGAATATTGGCTCAGCAATGGAAAACGCAGAGAAAAAGTCTCAATTTCCTGTGGCTAATAAAGGTGGCTACTTGATTGATCTTGAATTCGAAAACTTGTCCAAATAAATTGTAAGGAACCAAACTAAATGCCAATACTTCACTTAAAGAAATTGGTTGTTTATTTTCAAAGTAATTCAATGTTTACATATCGACGTAAAATATGGTGCATCCTGTACTTCTGGTGAATAAAAAACAGTTTTGAGTTCAGAATCGTATGTCTTGAAAAATGCGATAGGCGCGCCCGACGGGCGCGCTAGTGTTCTAGTACGATTAAAAAAGAAACATTTCTAATCAAAAACTTATTTCATACTGAAAAACTGATTTGGTTGACTCAAACAAAAACATGGTCGGTGTTTAGTTTACTTGGAGTGCCTCCAAAGTAAACTTTGGAGGCAATATGAAGCTTGACTCTGGTTTTGATGTATCAGGTGCTAACTTGAGACTCACGCTTGCTGTCGTTGACCTACAAGCGCAACGTCTCATCGGTCTCATACAGAGCGGTAGTTGCACGCTATTGGTTCATCAGTAAACCGATAAAATCATAGCTGCGCGACAGTTGTAAACACCAATAATGGCAGACGTGTGATTTCTTCAATGTAATCGTGTCATTGAGTAATTCTTCAAATTATTATCAGATTAATAATAAATTATCCAGAAAATTTTCATTATTTTAAGAATTAGAAAAATTTTGACCAATAGTCGAACAATGAAGTGCAAATATCATAGTAAAGCTAATAAAGTTATAAAATATACATATGCATGTCGACTTAATTATTAAAAGTAGTTTTAAATCATAAAATTCCCAAACTTTTCCGCGTCTCTTTATATTGGAAAATAAGAATTTTTGAAATATAATAAATATTAACAAAATTTCCGCTCCTTTTGAAAATTGTACAGCTTCACTACTTTTTTACACACTGAATACAAATCGCATTAACTTTGTTAATACCGGAAAAACACTATTATGTACTGAAATTACAGCTCCGATTTTTGAAAATCCAACAAATTTATGAATTAAAATGTTAGTATCGAGTATCAAACTAATTTCTTAAACCTTTAAAAACTAATACACAGCACGAAATTCATGATAGTTGCGAATAAATTATTACTTTAATTTTTTCAAGTTGAAATTTCAATTTTAGTAAAATTATTTAGAATTTTTGTTCTGAATTAAAATTCTCAAAAAAAATTAATGGAAACCATATCAAGCAGTTCGGTAGAACTGTCTTGTCGGGTTAATACATGACAAGAAAGTTCAATACCTGTTTCTTTCCCGATATATTACGTTCTGCGCAGGGCGTTCCCGCGTTACCCAATGCTCGCGCTTGTTTTAAACAGCTGTTTAATCACCGTCGAGTTTTCGTAGCAGCTGCGCGGCAGGTTCGCGTTTTCGAGTGGTTTCGTCTACGAGTTTTATTTTACGTCGCGTCGCTGTCTGTGATTGGCTGAAATTTGTTCACCTCTTAGAGTTTCCAAGAGATGGAGCCACAGCGTTTGTTTTGATTTGATTCAAATGTCATCATACATGGGTCATACATATCAACAATCATCGTAACATTAATAATAACTTCTATGCTTTTTTTTTTTGGAATATTAATTTTTGTGCTGGGCATTGTGTCTGATTATTGTGTCTTGCTTTTGCTTTTTACCATTTTTTGGGCAACTGCTGACAAATATGAACATAAATGTGGGTTATACACTAGTCCCTTGCTGTAACGAGTACTTTTTTCTCTTTCTATTCTGATCCATTAGCATCAGAAAAAAAGGACAGAAAATGCTCGTTATAGCAAGAGGATAGTGTAATTATATCTGTGGCTTCCAGCCATAACCGAGAAAGTCACAGATGCCATAACGTCCAAAATTTTATCAGAATATCATGTGAACTGAGCCTTATGTCACAAGTGACTTTCTCGATTATGGCAGGAAGCCACAGGTATAACCAGTGGAATTGTTTTCTTTTCTTTTTTATTTGCTCAAGATTCATGGAAAACGTCATCAAAAAGTGAATTAAATAAAAATACTTGTTCATAACTATGAAAGTCTGTGAAAAAAATCTCATTCAAGTGTTTTTGATAAAAATATAATGACAATTTCTCACCGCTGTCTCAATCTTATTACATAATAGTGGGCACGCCAGCAAAAAGTTTTGCTCCAAAACTTTATAGGGTTTTACGCGAACGATTCGATATTAATATTTTTTGTCTGATTATTTATGTAATGTATGGTCTGAAAATGAAAATGCCTGCTTGCATTTTTTGTTCTGTATTACCCGACAAAATTTTTTTATTTTTTTTATTTAACCAATTTTTTCTAAATTCTATATTGGAAAATGAGGATTTCTGAAATATAATAAATAATAAAAGAATTTTTACTCGTTTTGAAAATTGTATAGCTTTACCACTTTTTTACACACTGAACGAAAAACACGTTAAATTTTATAATCTCGAAAAAAAAAAAAAAAAAAATTATTATGAACTGAAATTACAGTTTCAATTTTTGAAAACCCAACAAATTTATGAAGTGATGTAAAAGTATCAAACTAATTTCGTACATTTCTAAAAATGTATACACAGCACTAATGAACAATTTTTGCGATTCTGTATATTTATTATATTCATGAATATTTATTGATTACGTTTATGTAAACATAATCAATATGTCGAAACAAAACGAAAAATATAAGCACTGTTGGTAAGATACAGATTAGCGAACTACAGAGAACTGCCTTACCACGAGCCAGTCATTTCCTTAAAAAAAGTTCTTCAAAACTTGTGAAATCGGCAGATTTAAAAATAAAAAGATAAAAAATTCGAGAAATCCTCCCTTCACTATTGTGAAGAAGGATGATTGCATAGTCAAAAATTTTTAGTCGCTTCTCACCAATAAGTACCAAATTCCAAAAGGGTTGCAAATAAGTAAAGCCGTCAAACTTGTCTATTTCCCTAATAGCAATGTTGAAGTTTACGAGGAGTATAAAGGCGAGCCAAAAACGTTCTTTGTAGAGATTTCAGTACTTTTTGAAAATTTTAAAGATGCACCAGTAGCTGAGCAAGTTGGAATCACAGAAGAGAAAATAAAAGACCTAAAGGCATTGCTGCGTTACTTTGTCTCCAGAAGGTCAAGAATATTTTAAGAAGTATATTAATGCAATGTCAGTCAAAGTCAACAAAAACAGAAAGGGCAGTATCTAATGGAGCAACGTATAAAAAAAAATGTTTTTTTTTTTTTTTTTTTTTTTTTTTTTTTTTTTTTTTTTTTTTTTTTTTTGTGAATAACATTAACTTGTGTTGAAAACGTGGTTCCTAATGATATAACTATGAAAACGCGGTTTCTATGAATATAACTATGTAAGTACGTTAATTATAAGTGAGAGCTCAAGTTTATTATATACAATGAAGATTTGTCAGTATTATACAATTTTGTGATGTAGTAAGAAGTATTTTTTCGTTTTAACTGTACAAGGGAACCGATAAGACTAATTGTTATTACATGAAAGTTTTACGAAGTTTTGTGTTGTATGAAGTATTTCATTGTATGAACTGAAGAAGGGAACTAAGAAGACGTAAAAATTTGTAAAATGTTATAGCTAGAAAAATGAGTGAACACATGTTTAAATGAAAAATACATCATCTTGCTATAGTTACTTTTCGAATAATTTGTTTATTGCCTACATTCTGCTGAAAAACAATAAATCATACTCTTCTCGTTTTATCGAAATTATTTTCAGAAAAATAAAAGATCGCAAAAACCTGCAATGCAATTTTTAATGTTATTTGTTCATATTTGGCGAAGTAATCGTTGTCGAAGTATTTAAAACGGCTGAGCTGATATCGCGAGTGCTTGCTCATTATTCTTTGTTAGTGCAGCGAATATTTAGTAATAATATCTCAACTTGGCACTCATTTTTATAAATAAAAAAACAACATTGGTCGTTTAGATCAATTCATTAGTGAAAAATCAATTTTTGAACATAAAACTCATGTATCATTCATTCTGGGACAAAAGAAAATTGAAGCCTCATATTATGTATATTCGTTAGAAGCGCTAAAGCCTGGAGAACATTTCTACACAAAAATAAACTCAATTCAATCATTATTAACTGAAAAATAACGACTTAATTGTTGCGCTGCAGTTTAATCCGCTCTCTCTTTTGCCTCGTTCTTCGTGCGTCACCCCCCACCTTTGCCTACTGGCCGCGCCGGTAGGCACGGCCAGTAGGCAAAGCGGTTCTTGCAGGGACACCCTCAATTTACAACTTTAGCATTTTTAATAAACTGTCTATAGATTTAAATATAAGTGTATTTTTTTCGATACGAAAGTTTTCTATACTTCTTCAACATGCCACTTTATTATTTTCCATAAAACGTTTATACATGGAATTGAAATTGATTACATTTTTAGGAGTACAGTATCACCTTTCAGTGACATAAAATTTAGAAGAAAAGGGCGTGTGCATTACACGGTAGCGATAAAAATCATGGAATCGTATGAGCACATGATTAACACAAAAAATGCTGCTAGACTACTAGCGGTATTTTATTTAATATAGGAAAAAGTATAAGTATGTATTGAAGTACAAGTATTTTTTTACTTGGATTGTACTTAAGTATGTGTCCTTGGCACTCGAGTACTTACGAGTAGTATTTTCGCGCATTTCTGAGTTCAATGGGTTCATCGAAGTTATCAACAATATTTCTATATGATCCCTTTTTTAATTTACTCGCTGGCCATTGGTGCATGAATAGGTATTTTTGAAATATTAAAAAGAGTTTTTTGGCATTACATAATCGTTCAATGCTTGACTCGATTGTTTTTAATATAATAAAATAACATTCTACAATCAACAAAAAAGCTACACTAACAATAAAGAATATAATAATTATAGGCTTGAAAATGAAAAAGTTTATGTTTTCGTCATAGTTTGGCTGAGATATATGTCAAGTTCAAAAATAACTATTTAAATTTTTGATGCACAAAATAATGAAAAATTATTCAAATTCGCCAAAGCTTTTTTGGGAGACGCGTTCCTTTAACCAACGATGCAGCTTTTTCGAATAAACAATAAAATAAAATTTTTTTGAGAATTCTAGCTGACATACTTCAGCCGCTCTTGAGAAAAAGATTTTTTCTAATATTGAAGAAAATAAAAATGATGAAAAATTCATAAGACATAATACATACACGTAAAAAGAAACTTACATTTCGGGCACTTGAGGAAAATAGTATATTTTCTCTAAAATTATTCATGTAATGCTAATCTGCCTATTCATGTTTCCCAACAAAGCATTGCGGCTGGTTAATCCAGGTTACTCAACTGAGACTCCGCTAGACCCTGAAATAGAATCTTTTTTTCATTGAAAAGATTTTTAGTATAATTCTTCTGTTGAAGATCTGTTTGGGCCACCGTTCCGTGTAGGCTTTCGACGCGCAACTTTTCTGTTGAAGAATTAAGGTCCACCTTTCCGTTGACAAATTTTTAGTCCACCCTTCCGAGAACTGTTTCGAAGCACCACTTTGTTTTTAAGCCCGTCATATATTCTAAACGAAAATAATGGACAAAAAATTTCTAACCAGATGTTCGACGGCTCGGCATGCAACTTTAAATCAATCTTTCGCGTGGATCACTGGATTGCTATAATATTAATAATCACACATAATTTCACCAGAATACTTTCGTGTCCATTTCTCTGAAACATTTGATTACATTTTTATGTTTCTTTAGAATTCTGAAGATAGGTCTATTTTATCTATCGGAAAAATATTTAAGTGTGGAGTTTTGCGATAATGTCATAAATTTTGTTGTCCAATATTTCAAATTTTCTGAAAAATAAAGATGAATATTCGAAACTTGGCATAGTTCGGGTGTATAAGTATAATGTATCGTTCAAGACCAAATTTTTCTAGAATTTTCTATTGCTGCTATCTATGTCTTACGTGCACTGAAGAAAAGCAAACAAGTACTTTTTCGGTACTCGTAAAACATAGATAACAGCGATAGAAAATCGCAGAAAAATTCGGTCTTGAACGTCACATTGTACACTCAAACTACGCCAAGTTTCAAACGTTTGTCGCAAGTTTTTCATAAAGTATGAATTTTTGAAGAAAACATATGAAAAATTACATGTAAGTCCTATTCAGAACTTCAATCGTTTTGTGGCACGTCCAATTTGCTTTCAACTTTACTAAAACTTTTTTTTTCTATCTTGATTGATTTACAGCCCTGGAATGGAAAAATTCCGACGTCGCCAAAATAAGTGACACCCTTATATACCAAATACAATTAATATAATAATTTCAAAGAACAATTTAGTATTTTAATTGTGATTACAAATCATTATATAATTTTTTGATAAAATTATACGATAGATAATATACGTAGAAATATGTCATGTATGTAGAAATGAAAAATGAGTAAAAACATATTCCATTAATCCAAAAAAATTCTGCTTTCAGGATATACTTTCAAAGATGAATTTCGTCTATTCAATTTCCAAATGTATCTATATATTTTTTAAAGAAAATTGAGTGAACGGATCGAATAACCGGTCGAGACGCGTGAACCACCTTCCCGGCACTAGGAAGAATGGTCAGATAAACTACATGAAAGTGCAAGGATTAGGTTCGGATCGCTCCGCGGGTCGAATTTTTCATCTTGTTTAACTCGCTGTTGCTCTGGTTGTTATCATCCGAATTAGTTAATTTTTACTTCAAAATGCTCGTAATACTTCAGTGCTTCCGTAAAGTTCAGTTGCGTTTCGAAATTTTTGTTCATTTGAAAGTGATCGATAAAGAAAGTAGAGGTAATTTGGGACCAGAAAATAATACTTTTATTTGTTCGATTTGTAGAAAAATTATAACAGACTGATATTATATCATAAAAAATTAGAAAATCGGGAAAAGTTTGATGCTAGTTGCAAAAATGAGATAACTGAACAAACGCTAAGCTTAGTTTCGAGCATTCATACAAAGTAGGTAATATTCTCCTAAAATAAATGTAGTTGCGAGTTCGCGGTTTCGAAATTTTTATGGCAAAAAACAAATTGGTAATTTTTTTGCAAATTCGGACACTTTTTTGGCAAAAAGAGTCGGAATTTCGGCCAAAAAATTAACAGATGTTTAAAAATTGTTGTCATTTTTCATTTTACAAGGACAAACTTTTTATAATAATTTATTCAAATATCATCATCTGGAACATAAGAACCAAACTGATTCTTAAAGAGCACATAAATGGCTATGGCATGAACCTCGGTCTTGATTTTCAAATAATATTTATCAACAATTTGGCACACTTATTCTTAAAAAAAGTAGAAAAAAAAAAAACAAAATGTGGCAAGCACTTCCACAGTTTGTTTATGTATATATTTTTTTTACTTAAGGTTCATGCTATAGCATGATGCTATAGCATCTATGCGCTATTTAAGAATCAGTTCGGTTTTTCTGTTCCAGATGACCCCAAGTTGAGAAATCATGGTAACAGTTTTTTAATATGGCGTCATCAGATCGCTCATTAATATGCTAGATGTTAAAGGAAATTAAAAAAAAAAAAAAATTTTTTTCGTTAGTGAGGAACATGTTTAACAACGGACCAAAAACTTGCGAATGTCATTAAAGTAACTTAATAAAAAATATTGCTAAAAAAATGGTCATTGAAAGCTGTCTACCCCCTTGACGAGGACGATACATATTTTTAATATGTTAAAAAATGATTTAAAAAAACGTGATTAAGAAGAGGCTCATCGAACTTGATTTATTTCGTCATGAAAATCCTTTTTTCACCTAGATATTTTTTTGGTCAAAAGCAGTGTCTGGTTAAGTCAGACAGTATATATTTGAAAAATTTTTTCTCCGTATCTGGCATAGTTACAATAGTATCTATTTGCATGAAAAAAATTAGCGATTTTTTTTTGCCATAAAAATTTTCAAACCGCGAGCTCGCAACTACATTTAGTTTAGGAGCCCAATATTACCTACTTTGTATCAATGCTCGAAACTAGGAATAGCGTTTGTTCCGTTATCTCTTTTTTGCAACTAGCAACAAAATTTTCCCGATTTTCTAATTTTTTATGATATAAAATCAGTCTGTAATAATTTTTCTACGAATAGAACAATTAAAAGTATCATTTTCTGGTCCCAAGTTACCTCTACTTTCTTTATCGATCACTTTTAAATGAACAAACATCTCGATACGCAACTGAACTTTACGGAAGTACTGAAGTATTACGAGCATTTTAAAGTAAAAATTAACTTAATCGGATGATAACAACCAGAGCAACAGCGAGTTAAACAAGATGAAAAATTCGACCCGCGGAGCGATCCGAACCTAATCCTTGCACTTTCATGCAGTTTCTCTAACCATTCTTCCTCGTGCCGGGAAGGTTCACGAGTCTCGACCGGTTATTCGATCCGTTCACTGAATTACTGTCACTATAGCGAAAGGTAATACTTACATAAATAAATACGTAAATAATAATAATCCTTTTCATGAATCATAGCAGAGCCATGTTATTGAAGAGAAAAAAACTTCATTACACTTTTCATTGTTCAAAAATTTGTGTTTGAAATAACTCGAAAATTTTTTTAAGTGTAGAAGAAAATGGTAATAAAAATTGAAAAAATACATACTAATTGTAAGTGAAGAAGCTAAAATTTGAATAATGATAATGAAAAAAAATTTTTCAATCACTAAGCAATGAAAATGTAGTAGCAATTCATTCTTAGAACAGCCAGTTTTGTTAATGATCTAAAAGTGTAATTATGCAGGCAGGATAAACAAAAAGACGTACCTATATTAAAACTTCAACAAGGTTGAAAGGAAGTTTCTTTTTCTTTAATTCATATAATTTATATTTGAGGTTCAGGAAAGGTGAAAAATTGTTAGCGAATTTTTTTAAAGGCATCTTACTCGTTGCTAAACTAGTGTTAAAAAAGTTTGGTTATTTTTTAATAAAATTATTCAAGTTTTCAACGTGTACCCTGTATGGAATTTTTCCCATTCATTCCTCTGAAAATTTTCCATGGGTGATAGATTTTCCATGCGACTAGATTGCCTTGCCTATTACCGTTACTGGTACCTTGACTGTACCTTAGGCCTACGAGGCTTTCAAGCGGATACGATGGGCGAGAAGATCTAGTCATCACCTTTTCCCCAAAAAAATGCTGTTTTTTTCGGCCGGAAGTTAATTTTGAAAAGACGAGGTTTTGTAAAAATCTGATTACGAGAATAGGTTTCTGGACGTCAAATACGTGTACTGTCGTTTTTGAATCATGAAAATCCGATCACTATCATGGAAAATACGCGATTCAAAAATTATAAATTCTAACAATTAATATCTCGCAAACAAGAGCCAACTTTGAAAAATGCTGTGAAAGGGATATTTTTGGGATCATATACGTAGTCCAGTAAATTTATTCGGATTCATATAGGGTATTATTGCAATTCGTTAGGTAAGAACATTTTTTTTTTGCAATCATTAGGGTACTATATAGAAAGCTTAAATCCAAGTTTTTGACCACCAATCCTTTGCAGGTTGTCCGCAATCTTGAAGTAAGGGGTGAACTCTTGTATATGTATAACAAATTACAGTCGTATGACCAATTACATATTACAGGTGAATAACAAATTACAGTCGTATTCTTGATTTTATCGAAAAAACAGTAATTACCATTCTTGACGAGATAAATGAGCTATACAAGTTTTTCTATTTGATGTTTTCTCGTATTTTGCTTATTGTTGCACAAACTTTATTTATTTAAAAAAAAGAGGGGTGAAAATTTTTTCTATTCAAAATATCTCTTTTCTTGCTCGTGTTATCGAAATATTTTTCAAACGAAAGTTGTTGTTCGTACAATTCTCTACAATTTATGTTTTGATTTTTTTATTGTAAGAGTAATTGTTCACTTAGCGTAGCCTCCAAATGTTGCACCTACCGTAACGTGTAGCACTGACTGATGCGCGCCGTATCTGGTGCCATAGCAGAAAATTGTTTTTCTGTTTTCAGGTCTCTATTCTATGTGATTCTATGGAATGTGTGTGACTTTCCTCACGTTGACACAACTTATTAACATTTTTCGTAACTTGTATATAACGCTGACGGACAAGAATCTCCACGAAAAATTCTTTCCACTTTGGAACGTTTGTTCAGATCAGTTCAGATACCGTTTATTCAAAGCCATGAGTGGGTGTTTCATTTGTGAAAAGACTCTTAGCCTTTCAGATACAATTACTGTGTAAGAGAAGGGCATTAAAACACTTATAAAATCCGCAAAGTTAAGAAATCAAAGTGACAATGAGGCGTATTTGTTGGAGAAAAACGCAGACAGTTCATCGCACGTGCTACAAAAACTACTCGAACTTGAAATTGGCGGATATTGCAAGGTAATGTGGGCTATGATATACATTTTTCAACTAGTAGCCAATTTTTTATTCTCATGAGTTGATAAAAAATACGACGCGAAGATATATAAAAATCCTTGAACGTTCCTAACAATAGTGTCAAAATATCAAGTTTTTCGCTTCCATGACCTGAAAATTACTAATGCTGAGTACCTCACAACAATGTTTTTTTTTTTTTTTTTGTAACTATCAAAATATGGATATGGTATTCTCGATTGTAAACAGGGTTCGCCAGAATGAAAAAATAATGACATTTGTTTTGTAAGAAAAAAGAAATTAGATTTTCCAGGATTTTTTTAGTCTTATTTTCCAAATTCTTTTGTTTTTGTTATTTTTTTTTAAATCTATAAATTGGATGTCTAGATTTTCCGATGTTGAATTTAAAAAAAAACTGGATTAAACGAGTAGCATTTTGAAAAATATGAATTCGGAAATTTCAGAGGATGTCGTGTCCTGAGATAAACCTCCCGAGAAAAAACTATTCAAATATAGAACACTGTTATAATTGAGTACAACATTGCAGATATTATTATTTTCTCTATATTTCATCATTTTACTGTAATTCAATTATAAGTTTTTGTTTCTATTCATCAGTAAAGATTTACTTTAGAAGAAAAAAGTTGACAGCTATATACTTTTTCAGAATATCGTTGATTGTTTTTCAAAATACCGACGATGATGATTACAATGATGACTTTTATTATTAATTCACTAATACATTTTGTATACTTCTAACACCTTCACGCAATAAATCATTACTCAATTTTAACTACACGTTCTGTATAAACCAACACCATTTACCTCACTCAAAATAAAAAATAACATTAAGTTAACTGCAACACACTTATTTTAAACTCACAATATTTGCACCTAAAACACGTTACACAATTGCAGTACGTACACTGAGAAAAACGCAAGCATGTTTCGCTCATAATTTAATGTAAATTTTCGCCAAACCATATGAATGAGTGCTACACCCATATTTATGCAAGAACACTTATACATATAGGTCCTTCTTTCAGGTGTTTTCATTATTACAGTTGCAGTACCCATACATATGTATAGGCGAAAATTGATATTAAATATGGGTGTAACATGCTTCTATTTTTCTAAGTACAAGATTACACTTGGTACAAATCTACAACATTTGAATCATACACTCTACATAAATATAATTACACTGCACGTCCCTCTGCTAAAAACATAATAAATTTTCAATGTTACTTTTATTTCATACGTGATGTAAAATCATACATCATTATCATTGACCGCAGTACGTGGTTACACTATTACACGCATACACTACACTATTGACAGTACACATGTCAGAAACAAAAACAATTTATTTTTTATGACACTAATTTACTTAAAAACAACTTTGAGAACGGCAAACAACTTTCAGTACAACAATTTAGTACGGCACAACACTACCAGCTTAGCACTACCAACTACCATGTGACGGTGGGCGCAACTTTCAGACGCTACAGTAAGTGAAAAATTACTCTTAAAACAAAGAGTTCAAAACAAAAATTGTAGAGAATTGTATGAACAACAACTTTCGTTTCAAAAATATTTCGATAACATGAACAAGAAAAGAGATGGGTCAAAATAAGTGAAACGGGCTACCTGAGGACTTTTAAGTTTCAATTTTTCAGATGAGAACATTTTTTGATCAAGGTTATGGTACTCAATCACCTCCAAAAAAGTTTCATTCAAAATTCAATTTATTTTGCAAATAATTGTTAACTAAAGATTAAAGCATAAAATTACATATTTCACAATAACTCACGAACTATTTGAGGTAAATTAATGT
Organism: Platygaster robiniae; assembly: GCA_028476575.1. Classification (NCBI taxonomy): domain Eukaryota; kingdom Metazoa; phylum Arthropoda; class Insecta; order Hymenoptera; family Platygastridae; genus Platygaster; species Platygaster robiniae. The sequence continues at coordinate 12,706,878 of CM052025.1, forward strand.
TCTATACGGCAAATTAATCGCAAATCTCTATATTTTTATAAAAAAATTGTGGATGACTTGACAAAAAATTTTTCGTTTCATTTATTAATAATTGTTATAAACAAAAGCGAAATTAAACATGTTCTCCGCCTCACTCTTCACTAAAAACGAACAATGTCGATGCGCAAAACTATAATGAATGATATAAAAAAAGAAAAAATTAGTAACCTGCTGTATTTCAAGAGACAAAATTTTTTTTATTAATTACGGTTGGCCGTTGACGCGCGGCAACAGCGCTTGTGGACTTGCGCGCTCGACGATACTACTCAAACTTTCGAGAATGTTACTTCTTATTTTAAGAATAAAATATATTCTAAAAATATCTATCCTATTCCACAATATATTGAAAAATGCACGGTCAGTTCATGAATATCAAACATTAAATGTCAATGATTTCGTAGAATTCGAAAATATTTTGCATATCAATCGGTTTTTTTCTATCGGTATGAATGCATGGAATTGCCGAGTCTTAGGAATCGTTTTGCAATCCTTGTACTCCGATTGATACCATTTTTCGTGGTCTTGACATTCTCCATTGGTACAAAAAACGAAGGTTATTTTTTTGAAATGCAAAACCGCCCAATCGAATAAGTGTTTCGGGGTTGTGATTTGATTTTGACTGTTTCGCTGGAGACTCGCAGTTCTTGCTGCATTTTTCACAGATCCACCTATCCCATCACACGCGCCTTTTCCATGGGATGTCGCAAAAAAATGCCATTCTGCCTTAATATTATACCGAGATTGGTGCGAAAGTAACGAAACAAAATTGTATTTGTTCTTATATTGGGATCCTGCACCGTCGGAGAAATAAAAAATTTTCTTAACAGCAAACTCGCCTAGTTTATCTTTAAGATGTTCAATCAATTTCTTATTGTACAAATCAACTGTCGCCGCTGAATGTTTTAGATACTCTGATATAACAACGAAACTATCGGTTTTCAAAACATTATTTTTTTTATAATATGAAACGTAAACATGCAAAGTTGCTTGAGATTTGTCCCAATGATAGGATTGAATTGCGTCCTGAACACAAAAAGAGTAATTTTCTGAAAAATCAAGAGTTACAATCAATTCTCCTTCGTTTAACGATTCCTTAAGAGTTTTGAGAAATGAAGATTGAGTGGTTGCGATAAAATCGTGTTTAAGTACCACTGGTAACTCCTTTTTGAGACTTTCCAAAAACTCTTCTACTTTTTCCGTGACTGTTTCGAGAGAACATCTGGAACGCGCAAATTGACTTGAAAATACACTATATTTTCATAAAAGTTTCAGTACAATTATACTGATAAACAGTGAAATAGCATAATTGAAAATCACCGATTCCGATAAATTTGAAGAGTATTTTTCAAGAGTAATCAATTTGTGAATGTAACTGAGGCAAGACTTTTTTTACCTATCAACTGTTAACCACTGTGTGCAAGAGACTTCAGCAATTCCGGCATTCTTAAACAATGATGCGATTTTTTTGATACAACTTTCTACTCCAGGACAGTTTTGGCAATTTGTCAAAAAGCAATCCGGTTGAGGTTCTTCACACACCATTTCCTTGAAAGTATCGCGATATGATTGGTCGAAATGAATGCCATTTTTCAGTAAAGTTTGTTTCATTCCCGAGTACTTCAGTCGTAAATTTTGATGGAATTTACATACACAAACGTTGTGACTGCCTTTTTTTCCAGCCAAAATACAATACGGAGGTCGAAGTTGTTGAAATTTGGCAAGCGAAATATGTAATTCAGGATAATTTTTGCAAAATTCTTTGTGTAATTCATTTAAATTTCCCAAAAGTAGACGTTTCTGGAAAATTGTGAAATTTAACCGTTAAATCCCCCACCTCATCTGTGTAAAATAAACCCCCTTATTAGGTTCTAACATAGGGCACTAGCGGCTTACGTCATGTTATCTTATATCACTGCCGTGCAGTGCACTAAAATATTGTATTAAAAAATTCTATCTTTAATAATCGACCCCTGAGATTATTAAAAAAAACTGACACAAAGTTTCACTGTGCCAAATGTTAAATCCCAACAACTGAGCAAAAAAAGCTAGATCTGTACTCTCACCGACTCTTTTTGACGTTCACCACCATTTTCACGAAAAGATTTTAAATCTTTCATGCCTGGCATTACTCGGCTCACGTTATCTGTTAGGTAAAATTTTTTCACTGTTTCCAATGTTTCATTCGAAATCTTTTGACCAATTTTTGTATCCGGATAAGATCCATATCCATGGACTTCTTTCAGGTTCCGAGCTTGTTTCACCATCCTGCGAGAAACTCCAAAGGTTCGAGCCGTTTTTATAATGCTCCAGATGTGAATATCTGGCATTGTTGTCAAGAGAAACATTTTCTGCTTAGCATTTTCTTGCTTCAAAATTGCGTGTTTACAGTCGTTTACCCAAGATTGTTCTGGTTCATCAAAGCGTCTTTTTTTCGCTTCTTCCGCATCATTTTCTCGAGAATTCAACTGTGTGAATTTCCCCTTTTTTTTCAATTCAGGTAACTGATAAGATGGATCTTCCTTCTCACTGTCGTTCACCACATTATTCGAAAGATTTTCTATATCATCATCGACTTTTCGAGAGTGTAGTTTCGAGGCCGGTCTCTTAATCGTGATTTTATCTTTTTTCCGATATATCAACGTTTTACATGACTTGCACACAAAAAGACCTTCGAGAACATGAAATTTAGGATTCCACTTCTTTGTCACTTGAAAATCACCACGTTTTTTACAATGTCTAACGAAACCGAGTGGATTGCAGCAATACTTTGCACGCGGCATTATTGTTTTTACTGAGACATAGAAAAAATACTGAGTAATGCGTAGAAAAAAGTTTCACCGAAGCTGCCTTTCAATGTGCGTTGACTGAGAAAACACGTTTTCAGGCTTTTTTTCCGGTCCTCTTTTGTTTATCTAGCAGCGTTGCCGTATTTTCCGGAAAATCAAGCTAGCATCAAGCGCGTGCGAGTCCATAAGCGCTGTTGACGCGCGTCAACGGCCAACCGTAATTAATAAAAAAAATTTTGTCTCTTGAAATACAGCAGGTTACTAATTTTTTCTTTTTTTATATCATTCATTATAGTTTTGCGCATCGACATTGTTCGTTTTTAGTGAAGAGTGAGGCGGAGAACATGTTTAATTTCGCTTTTGTTTATAAAAATTATTAATAAATGAAACGAAAAATTTGTTGTCAAGTCATCCACAATTTTTTTATAAAAATATAGAGATTTGCGATTAATTTGCCGTATAGAACATTAATTTACCTCAAATAGTTCGTGAGTTATTGTGAAATATGTAATTTTATGCTTTAATCTTTAGTTAACAATTATTTGCAAAATAAATTGAATTTTGAATGAAACTTTTTTGGAGGTGATTGAGTACCATAACCTTGATCAAAAAATGTTCTCATCTGAAAAATTGAAACTTAAAAGTCCTCAGGTGGCCCGTTTCACTTATTTTGACCCAGATATTTTGAATAGAAAAAATTTTCACCCCTCTTTTTTTTTAAATAAATAAAGTTTTTGGAACAAATAAGCAAAATACGAGAAAACATCAAATAGACAAACTTGTAGAGCTCATTTTTCTCGTCAAGAATGGTAATCACGGTTTTTTCGATAAAATCAAGAATACGACTGTAATTTGTTATACTAGAGTTCACCCCTTAATTCAAGATGGCGGACAACCTGCAAAGGGTTGGTGGTCAAAAACTTGGATTTAAGCTTTCTATATAGTACTCTAATGATTGCAAAAAAAATTTTTCTTACCCAACGAATTGCAATAATAAAACCTAAATTTACTGGACTAACGATCGGTTCATCATAATGAGAGCAGCTCCAAATTCCTAAGGTTAAATTTTGTCGCACAGTGTAATTGACCCGTGTCGGCTAGCATTCGAAATATCAATAAGGTTTATTCACTTTCTCGACTTTTTTTCGAGGACCATAAAGGATTCCTTCGCCTGAGAAACGATTTTTCGGAAGCTAGCCGTCACGGATCAATCAGTGATTGATGATCCCAAGAAGGAGTTTTTTCGTATAAAAACTAAATTATTGAAGAAGAAATTAAATCATAAATTACATTGCATATTTGAGATATACAGAAAAAACTGAACAACTTGGTTTTTTGCACGATCCAAAAGCGTGAAAACTGAGGAAGGTACAAATTTTGATTTATTTAATCTTTAAAAAATTATTACTCGCTAATATGACGTGATGGAGAAAAAACATTCAGGATTATACCAGGTGTACTCCTAATTAATTTTCGGTTTTTTTGCAAATAAAATACATAATTCCAAAAAAACCGTAACCTTGATTTTTTTCAAAGTATTTTCCATCGCTTTCTACACATTTTTCCCACCTTTCTGGTAAATTGTGGATACTACGCTAGTAAAAATCATTGCCTTTGGAGGTGAACCACTCGGTGAGCCATTTTCGTACATTTTCGTACGAGTCGAAGCGCTGCTCAGAAAGGGCATGGCTCAATGAGGCAAAGAGGTGGTAGTCGGATGGCGCCAGGTCTGGTGAGTAAGCCGCATGATCAAGCACTTCCCACTTGAGCCTTTCCAGCGTGTCACGAACGACTTTCGACTTATGGGACGGCGCATTGTCGTGGAGCAAAATCACCTTCTTCTGTCGTTGTTGATATTCTGGTCGGTTTTCCACAATGGCTCGGCTCAAATCTTTCATTTGCTGTTTGTAGCGAACGGCATTCACAGTTTCACCAGGTTTCAGCAGTTCAAAGTATATAACACCGGACTGGTCCCACCACACACACAGCATGACCTTCCGCCGACCGTAACGATTTGGCCGTGCCGTCGATGTCGATGCTTCACCTGGACTCACCCACGATTTGTTGCGCTTAGAGTTCTCCAGGAAAATCCACTTTTCATCACCAGTAACAATACGATGCAGGAAAGACTTTCTTTTGTATCGTTGAAGCAGCATTTCACAGGTCACTTTTCGATTCTCCATTTGTCTCTCGGTCAGTTCATGGGGCACCCACTTTCCACACTTCTGAATTTTTCCCATGGCTCGCAGACGTTTGGAAATTGCTTGCTGTGGAACTCCCAACGCATCTGCAAGCTGTCGTTGCGTTTGCGTGTTGTCTTCATCTAATAATGCTTGCAATTCGGCGTCATCGAACGATTTTCGCTTGCCGGAGCGTGCGGCGTCGTTCAGGTCGAAATCTCCATTTTTCAACTGTCGAAACCACGTTTCACATGTTCGAAGTGTTAATGCACGATCACCATAAACTTCCACAAGCGCACAGTGGCTCTCGGACACTTTTTTCCCCTGATTGAACATGAAAAGCAATGTATGGCGCATATGCTCAAAATTCGGTACAAAATTCGACATTTTTGAAGCGCAATAAAAACTTACTGGAAGATTTTTTCGAGAAAATGTCAACGCAGTTCAAGCACTCGATATGACTGAACAAAATGACATATGGTATGTGTTACCAACAGTGGTACAAAACAGAACGCCATCCATTGAAAAAACCGGAAATTACTTAGGAGTACACCTGGTAGGTTCAGGAGGTCATAAAGTATATGTTACCTGTAAAAATTTCTTTGAGTTTTTCCATAACTCGATTTTTGTTACACTGTGTAATTACTAGGGTGGTCCTTAAAATGGGTTTGGTTGAATTCAAACCATTCCATCCTCGAAAGTAGTTCTTAAAAAAAAAAAAAAAATCCTTGAATTTTTTTTTTTAATATATATCATACCATATTATATAATATGGGTTATCGTTATAGAACGATAACCCATGCCTTTAAAGCCCTAATTTTTCCTTTTTAAATAACATGGCGTCTTGTCTTTATCACAGTGAATAATTTTTTATGAACACTAAAGACGACTTGAAAATATGTTTGAGATGTCGAATTGTTCGTTAGTGTTGCGGTAAGTTGTAAGAAAAATATCACAGTTCAATACCAATGTATACCATGTATGTTGCAATGTGTAAGTACAGGTTATTGCCGAAATAGCGATTTTCATGGATAATTACTAGTTTTTTGTCCAAGTTTAGCTAATGTTTTACATTTTGGATAAATAAAGATGATTCCAGAGTCTTACATGATAATATCAAATATTTTAAATCAACTTTAGATCATTTACAAATATTCAAAACGAATTATCACAATCAATTACAACAAACAAGCAAAATTCACTCAAATGAACAATTCTTGCATTTCATTCTGATATGTGACACTTGAATAAAAAAATTATCATAAATTTTTTTTTTATGTAGATAAGTTTAATTTTTCATGGAAAAATGTATATTAGTAAAGATATTTCAAAATCCTAACATCAATCGCGAATTTGTTGCTGCATTTAAATTCTTATTAAATTTGTTTCACTCCAATATTTTATGGATCGATTTTGAACGGTACATCGGGTATAAGTTTCTCAAATGCAAAAAACATTGTTATCAAGGTCATCAACCTATGAATAAAACACTTTCTCGCAAAAAAAATGGATGATACTTGAATTCGGATACTCTGCACTGTCACAGGTAATGACTCTTTACTGCACAAAAGAGTGAAATTAAACTGTAATTAATTAAATTTGGCAATAGATATTTCTCAAGTCAAACACTGAAAGAGTTTACAAAAAATGAACGTTTATAAACTCTACTTTTGGTAAGTTTCTGAGGATCTGACTCGAAAAGTTTTCATTGGCAACTTAAAATTTATTTCCATACATTTAGGCAGGGCAGATATATGATTCATAATTAGCAAAAATAACCCGTTTTCTTTCGCTTCTTATAAATTTTTTCCAAAAGCTATCAGTACTTTTGTCATAGTTTCTATTATCATAATGATTCATTGATACAATTTATTCAAAAATGATAATCTACTCTTGATTTTGATCGGATATTGGAAACAACTTTCACAATCAAAAACTATAATTATTAATTTGTATTAATTTGGCTAATTTGTTGTAAATAATTGTGATATAATTTGTAATGAATATTTTCAAATAATCTAATGCTGATACATAAAATTTTATATTATCGTAAAAGACTCAAAATCAATTTTATTTATTTACAATGTAAAACATTGGCTAAACTTACACGAAAAATTAGTGAATATCCATAAAAATCGCTATTTCGGCTATTGCCTGTATTTGCTCGTTGCAGCCTGCATGGTATACATGGTATTAGACTGCGATATTTTTTACAACTTACCACAACACTAACGAACAATTTTACATGTCAATCATATTTTTAAGAGGTCTTTTGCGTTCAAAAAAACTTATTGACTATGATGAAGACAAAACGCCATGTTATTTATATGGGAAAAAGTAGGGCTCTAGAGGCACAGGTTACCGGGTATTAAAAATCTAAAAAAAATTTTTTTTTTTCAGATTTTGTTGAATTATTTTGAACCACTTTGTTAAATTTAAATATACATTTTTTAAATATATACGTATTTTTTAGAAAAAAATTTTTTTAATTTATAAGTACTCGTTTAAAATTTTTCGGTATTCTCAAGGCTACACCCCGCATGCTTTGAAAAGAACAACCACGATTTCTTCTTTCAACGTTGAAGAAAATTATTTTTCAATGAGTGAAGTATATGTTTGCTTATAAAAAATGAAAACGTGATATTATATATTGTAAAACCGTGGATAGCACATAAAATTAAAAATTAAAAAATGCGTCAAATGCGAAAGTAAAAATAATTAGTAACAAAAATTACTTATTAAATTTAGCAATGAAAATGAAATACCCGTATAATAATGAAAATCGTGAAAATTTTAAAAAGCCTAATGCATCTTCGAAAGAATACATTTTTTCTATGATTTTTTACAAAAAATATACAGTGCGAAATTGATGAAATCACGACAAGATTATCAACTTCGCGAAATGTTATACAGTGAGAATTTACTGAAACCAACAATGGAAGACGTTCGAATATAAAATTTTTAATCCGTTAGAAAAGAATATTTTAAAAACTACAGGAGTGATGAACCTTAAAAACAATTAAATTTGATCGATGATTAGTTGTAACAAATGAATACTTCAAATTAGATACTGAATTTGACGTCAGAAGCCAAAAAAAAACATCGAAAAGTTTTTCCATCTCACAAAAACCCAAATGCTGTAGGTATTCGATTAAAAAAAAATTCGGGAAATTTGTGATACAAATTCGAAAGAACTTTTATAATAAGAGATAGGGGAAAAAACACGAACATGCATCTTCAATAAACAGTTTTTTCAAATCATTTGTTTAAACAAATAAATGTTGCAAATTTGATATTGGATTCGAGTGAACGACCATAAAAAATTATGCCAATCTTTTTCATCCTGCGAAAATTCGATGGTGTCAATTCTTTGAAAATTTTTTTTAAAAAATATTTACGATGTAAAATTGAAATTCCTTTAATAGTTGCAAATCACGAAAATCACAAAGAACATATGCATCTTGAAAATAAAGAAATATTTCGACAATTTGTTTGCAAAAGTTAATGTTGTGAATTCGATATTGCATTCGCGGTCAGCGTTCGAAAATTTTTTATCAAAATACAAATACAATGCAAAATAAAATACAAGTAATGAATTACTTTCGAAGTTACACAAATACATGTATCTTAATATTTTTCAACTCCAAGATTCTCAGTTAGATGTAATTGAGTATTTTCTGTCTCCAAGCTACTTCGTTACATTTAACTTTGTATTTCAGCGTTCAAAAATATCCAATTACATTTAACAAGATACATTGAGAATTACAAAAATACATGTAATTGAGTATTTTTCGACTCCGAAATAATCAGTTACATATAACTTTGTTAACCATATAACACGTATTTGTATTTGAGTAATTATGAAATACAATTTTGCCTATCTAAAAAAAAAGGTCCAAACAACATTCCCAGTTTCTTTCTAAGAAATAAAATCAGTTGATTTAGGTTTTCACAAAATAAGATTAAGTCTTCAGATTTTCATCAGTTTTTAAAAGAAATTTTTTAAGTAAATTCAAATATTTAATGTTTTGGTTGCCATGGCACCAAATTCTATACATAATGTATTTATTATTTCACAAAAACTTGCAAATAATTTTTACAACTTTTTCTTTAAACACTTGAAGCAATGCATTCCTAATAATAATATATTTTTTTTTAACCGTTGAAATATCAAAATTTTATTCATTTTTTCCTTTTTTTTGCAGAGATCTGATTTGTATCCCGGAGTAACGCAAGAGTCTCAAGATGTTCCATTTTTCCTCTCTTATATCGAAAGTCTATTAATTCAAAACAATTTAAAAACGACATAATGATCATACAAAAACTGCTGTTCAACCGAACAAAAAATATGAAAACCGAAAAAAGTTTTTTCGGTTTCGGTTTCGTTTTCGGTTTTGTAAAAAATCTCAATAACGGTTTCGTTACAGTTTCGGTCCCGCTTGAATCGAATCGGTTTCGGTTTCGGCTGTCCCTGCTGATATAGATTTGTTTTGAGAAAGTAAAACAAAAATCAAAAACGTTTTTTTTTTTTTTTTTTTTCAAAACCGAAACCAAAACCGGAAACGTTATATTTTTTTTCTCAAAACCGAAACCGAAACCGTAATTTTTTTTTCCCAAATCAGAAACCGAAACCGAAACCGAAACCGTTATACGTAACGGTCTCGGTCGCTGTAGAATTGTTGAAAAAATTCATCTTAACGCCTTAATTCAAAGCTATCATAAAAAACAGTAATTTATTATTCAATGCTTGTTCTAGATTTTTTTTCAAACTGGGTTTCCAAAAAGAGATTTTAAGTTTTTCAAATATTTTCAATAATTCAAAAACGAAGATTTTATAAGGGCTTCTACAAAGAGTTCATAAAAACCCAAGTTACTGGTGTTCTATGGTTGTAAAGTAATAATTTAAAAAATGTGGAAATTCGGGCTGCATAATGCAAGAAAAAGCATATTTTACATTCCAGGCAAAAATCAGGAAATAATTAATAAGTTGAAAGCAGGCGCTTACTTTAGAAAAACCTTTACAGGAAGTATTTAGGGACTGATTACCAACCGCTTTAGATAGGTTTTGTTTTGTTTTACTTTTTTTTTTTTTTTTTTTGTAGTTTTTGCTGTCGCGCAGTGTAATCGAATGAAAAGGCCATTTCCAAAATAAATTTTATCAAGAAAACTTTGAATTTGGCCTACAATAGTAGATTTTTTTCGTGGTGTAAACGATTTTTTTTATCATAGCGGGAGAAAAAGCCGATTTTTGCCCGCGAAGCGGGCAAAAAGTAGGCTTTTTAGACCGTTATGATAAAAAAGTTATTTTGGTAACAAGTTACTCGACTCAATAAAATCTTTTTCACGCTCGTAGCACAGAAATCCTTTATTCTTGTGTTTACTACTGTCCCGTGAAAAACGAATTCTCTGCCATCGCCTTTCGCTGCTATTTCTATGCCACTCCAAGGTCGAACGGCATAGAACTCGTTTTTTCGCGACACAACAGTAAACAAAAGACTAAATGATTCATGTGCTGCGAGCGTGAAAAATATCTCTCGTGTCAAGGAGCATCAAAACTCGCGTTTTACGAGTGCGATTTGATCACTCGCTACGCTCGCTCGCAAAACTTCGCACTCGTAAAAACGCTCGTTTCTGTTCCTTGATACGAAATATACTATTGCTGGTTTATTTTTTTATTTTTGGTCATTCGTAGGCCAGCAAGGAAAAATATATGTAATTCTTTCTCTCTATTACTTCACCGGACATACTGGTTCTACTAGACATGTAACATTCATTTGCTGTCTTAGTATCTAAATATGTTTTTCAAAGGAGGGTTCAATAAACTTTTTTTACGTTCTCTGTCTTTAAGTGACTAACATAAGTGTGGTTTTTTTGAAAATTTTTTCAAACGATATCTTAAAATTACAAGTTAAAATTTTATGGTCAAAAATAAAAATATTGGTGGACCGTATGAAGTTGTCTATAATTCTGGAAATTCATCGAAACTTCAATTTACGGCTTTTATTACATTCTGAAGTTTTTTGTTATGTCTTTTCAAGTTTTCGTGCAAAAATCCAGATCATGAAGAATAACTTTTTTTTTTTTCTTAATGACTCAAGATTTTAAAAAAATGTGACGAACTGACAAAATTGACGGATTCTTTGAACGGAATATTATGTTCAAAAATCATGCGAAATCAATAATTTTTCGATATTTAGAAAAATTCTAAAACAATAAACAGGGGTGAAAAAAGTTATTTAATAAAATAGAAGATCATGATGAATAACACCGTTCTCGTTGTATTCGCGTTCGGTTCTTGCGATTTTGCAGTCACTCCGGAATCGTTCTTTAGCCTAATCTAACGGTATAGCTACAATTGTGTCGAATCTGAAATGTTATATCTCCGACTTCTTTTGTCTCTCGAGCGTTCCTTACCAGTTCCTTTGTACTCATGAACTTTCACTCGGAAAAAATTACCGTTTATTATTATTTCGCTAGTTTCGATTCTCACACAGCTTGCGAGACTAGAATTTGCACATATTTTAATTACGGTAATTATGACAGTATTCTCGCGTAAAATATTGAACCAGTTAACAGTGGATCGCTTGACAAGTTGTCAAAGTTATAGAAATATTCAGATTTATTTGAATTATAAGGTTGGTTGATTTATTATACTCCATTTTTACCTCCATTAATTTTATTTTAGTTGTAATTTTTTCTATATTATTTCATTTTATTTTATTTTGGCCTCCATTTACTTAATGACACAACCACACAAGAGCATGTTGACCTACCCCCCCCCCCTCTCCTAGCACCCTAAAAAAGAGTATGATTTTGTCCAATATTTCGAATGTATAAATATAAAATATTGCTTATGATCGTTTCTATTACTTATGATCAATCAGTTGTCATAAATTTCATAATCTGAATTGTGAAATTTTAGAACTTTTACTTTTTCAAATATAATTTTTGAGTTCTAAGCTTTTGAACGCATTATTCTAGAATTGTAAAGTACGACGTCGAGCTATTGAAAGTCGAAATATTGGACATCCTAATAAGCATGAAGAAAATTTCAATATGCTTGAATAGGGTTCTTGACGTTTCGATCAAATTAATCCAGCTCACCGAAATGACAAGTCACGATGCAATCATTAACGCATTATCAGCATCGTCTCAAAATTTTGGCGCTTGTTACAATGTTACATATGTATCATATGTAGAGCCCTGGTATTTTTTCTTTCCGCAAAGGGACTCGCAATGCCAATGCACGCCACTGTGAGCCATCATTAAAATTCCTCTCACTGCGTCACCGAAAAGGGGCCGATATATTGAACTGCTTCATCATCGTTTGTTTAAATTCCCCGATCAGTCCAATAGCTCGACGTCCGAGTGTATTACTGCTCATTATAACTTTTTTCTGATTTCTTTTTTCAGTTTTTCTCGAATCGTGTCACATATCTCAAAAATTCAAGAGGTACAATACCTTTGTATGTGTGTCAACTTCGATAAGAATTTAGGTGAAAATTTCGGAATTTTCGCTCTGAAAAACAAGGACAAAAATGTATATACAATAGGGCGATTCAAAAAAAATTATTTTCTGAAAAATGAGCTTATTTTCAAATTATCCAGTAATGCATTTGTAGACAAGAATGTGATATACTTTAACGAGTTCGCTACCATTGAACAAAATCATTTTTCCCATGCATGCAGAAAAAAGGTTACTTTTTTTCCGTTATACACGGGAGCAAAGCACTCTTTTTTGGGTATCGCTGATCGCTTGAAGAGGGAGTTACTTTTACTCCTTTGGGAGTAATAACTCTCTGGAATCAGGGTTAAATGTTACTTTTACTTCCGTGCGAACATAGAAAACGGAGGGGAAGTAGACATAGACATTCAGTTGTATCTTGCGCTCGGCGAGTCCACGTCGATGACAGGTGACTTGAAAACATTCGAAACGCATGACTTTTCGTCGTAGGAAAATGTCATAGGCGTTAATTATTGCCAACGGGCATTACATTTTAGTTTTTTTTTTTTTTTATTCTTTTCAATGATTAAAAAAAATGTTTTACAATTTTTAATAGAAATTATCCCCAAAAAAAAACATTTCCAATGTAAAACTTTGGAGGTGAGGGGTCGCGTCTAAAAAGTATACCAAAAAAAACCATATCTTCCCTATACGCTCAGTAAGGGCTAATATCTATCAGAGTGAGAAAAGTGATGTGGTTCCGCATGAAAATTTTTCTTTAAGGTTTCTTACATTGAAATTATAACATGATCATACGTGGCAAATTTCATTTTCAAAAAAAATCCGGACTCGAGCATTTCCAGTCACTCACCTGCCCGCTTTTATGACTTGTAAAGGCAATGTACACTAGTTCCTTGATCTACTGTATTGTCATCTCGAATAGATCTTTTGCATGAATTTTGATTAATTTAGAAGCACCACCCCATTCCTTTCTTTTCTTTTACATCATAGTGTAATGATAAATACAATATTTTGTATCACAATCACAAATTATTAATTTTGAATCACTCCTATTTCTCTCTCGCTTCTTGTCAAAGACGATAAAAAATACAATAATGTTTTTATGACTATAATTTTTGAAAAATTCACAAGCACCGCCAAATTCATCCCCTCACTTTTGGTTGACAATAGTTTAGAATAAAATATTATTGCTATCTGAGTGACTAGTGTATATGCTAATCAACTTTTTATGCTTCCCGTTGTTACTGAAAACAATCATTCTGAATTCAACATTGAATAGACTCAAAATGGTAAATACAATTTTTATACGTATTTACAAGTTATCAACGAAAAAACAACAAAGTTTGAAGATTACGATTTGTCAGGAAAAGCGGGCAGGTGAGTGACTGGAAACACTCGAGTCCAGATTTTCTGAAAATGAAATTTGCCACGTATGATCATACTATCGAGACTGTCGTTCGAATTGATTTGATCAATACGGATAAATTGCAGAGTGGGATAATTGTTGCACAAAAATTAAATAATGACGATTCGCTCTTAATTCCAAATGCTGTAATAAAAGTCCAGGCAGATGGCGGGGCTTTAGTCACGGTAGTTAATAAATCGGATGAACGAAAGATAATTTCGAAACCAAAAATTGTTTTGGAAAAAATCCCTCAGACACACTCGATTTTTAATTATTCTCTAGACCATGAAAAGACGAACAAAGACCGCTCAGAACTATTACATGAAAATTTACGACTTGGACATATTCGCTCTTTTGAGGAAAAGGATTCAATAGTAAAAATATGTGACGAATTCAGTGATATTTTTCACCTTCCGACAGATAATCTCACAGAGACAAATGCTGGTTCTGCACACATCCAGACGGGTAATACAGCGCCTATTCATACGAAATCTTACCGATACCCTTATGTTCACAAAAATGAAGTAAGGAATCAGGTTGACAAAATGTTGAGGCAGGGCATAATAGTACCTTCCACGAGTCCTTGGTCGAGCCCTATATGGGTTGTAGAGAAGAAACTCGATGCATCAGGGGTAAAGAAATGGCGAATCGTGATAGATTATCGCAAATTGAATGAAAAAACGGTTGGAGATGCGTATCCTCTCCCGAACATAGAAGAGATTCTCGATCATCTAGGTCACGCTAATTATTTCACGACGCTTGATTTAGCCAGCTGATTTCATCAAATTCCAATGGATCCTAATGATGCGGAGAAAACTGCTTTTTCTACTGAGGATGGCCATTACCAATTCAAAAGAATGACGTTTGGGTTGAAAAACGCCCCGGCTATTTTTCAAAGAATTATGAATACAGTTTTATCTGGATTAAATTCAAGGCAATGTTTCGTATACCTCGATGATATCGTTATTTATGGTGCTAATTTGGCAGATCACAATTCTAAATTGAGGGATGTGTTCATGAGGTTGCGCGAGAGTAATTTGAAATTTCAGCCAGATAAGTGCGAATTTTTGAAGGACTCTTGTCAATATCTTGGACATGTAATTAGCAAAGATGGAGCCAGACCGAATCCAGTAAAAATTGAGGCAATCAGAAATATTCCACCACCCAGAAATCAGAAAGAAATCAAGATATTACTTGGAATGGCAGGGTATTATCGTAAATTTATCGAGAACTTTTCGACCATTGCGAAACCTCTCACGCAGTTGCTGAAAAAAGATTCAGAATTTATATGGGGTTCCGAACAGGACAAGGCGTTTCAGACTCTTAAACAAAAACTGACGCAGGGACCTTTGCTACAATTCCCTGATTATGAAAGTCGATTTACTTTGACGACGGATGCGTCAAATGTCGGAATAAGTGGTGTTTTATCTCAAATGAGAGACAATAGTGATCTTCCAATCGCTTACTATTCTAGGACACTTAATTCGGCAGAGACAAATTATTCCACTACTGAGAAGGAACTTTTGGCGATCGTAAATTCTGTCGAACATTTCCGGCCCTACTTATACGGAAAGGAATTCGACATCTTCACTGATCATCGACCTTTACAGTGGCTTTTAAACTGTAAAAATCCCTCTTCGAAACTCGTTAGATGGCGCCTCAGGCTGAGCGAGTACCAGTATGTGATTAGATATAAACCTGGTAGGATGAATTCCAATGCTGACAGGTTATCAAGGCTCTTTCCTGATGTGAAATATTCGAGAGATGACAGAGATAATCTCCAGGTCGATTCAGGCGTTGATATTTCATCAGAAATTGATCCACATAGCAGGGGGCTCATAGAGAGGGCTAACTACTTTCAGTCGGTCGTTTCATCCCACGATTACAACGATTACGTAAAGTTTTATTACAAGAATCTGGAACCGACCGAATACGAGCAGGAGAATTCACCAATACAGAAAATTAGAGGCAACGTGGTTATATTTTGGTCACAGGATCTTGATGAGAGTAATTTACATGTGGATTATTTGCAGGAAAGATTTGATATATCCAAGATATCTCCTGTAATGAATGGAGTATCAAAAATAAGCCGGAATGGACAGACGGTTTTTTGTTATTCGCAACGAATTTTCATCATGATCGAGTCGAATATAGGAACATTTTTGAATGTCTGACTGTTTTCAAAAGACTTATGAAAGGCGGGAGTTTCACGTTGGTCTCACCAATAAATGATCCTTCCGTGAAAAAGGAACAACTCTATTGTATGATAAAGTTTTTATTTCCGAAACAGACTGTGAAGATACTTAGTATAAAGAAAATTGTTCCACAAAATCAGGCTGAAATTCGATCCATTCTTGAGGAAAATCACTCAAGCAAATTAGCAGGGCATTACGGTTTCAATAAGACATACTCTAAAATCAAAGATAGATTTTTTTGGCCAACTATGAAGATCGACATTCGTAAATTTGTGAAAAGTTGTCACTCTTGCCAAATGAACAAAACGAACTTCAAACCGACGAGACAACCAATGGAAATTACGAGTACGGCTGAAGTCCCTTTTGAAAGACTTGCTTTCGACGTCGTTGGTCCCTTGACTCTGACAGAAAATGGGAACAGATTTATCATTACTGGGCAAGACGATTCGACAAAATACGCTTTTGCTTATGCAACTCCAAATCATGAGGCTCAGACTATAGCGAGGATTTTGACGCGAATTTTTACCTCATTTGGAATTCCTAAATCATATTTGACAGATCAAGGTAGTGATTTTATGTCAAACCTCATTAAAGAGTTGAGCAAATTGTTCAAAACTAAACACGTTTCCACTACTCCCTATCATCCCGAAAGCAATGGAGGTCTTGAACGTTCTCACATGGCATTAAAAGATTACCTCAAATACTACATAAGACCTAACCAATCTGACTGGGACGAATACCTGCAATTTGCAATGTTTAGTTACAATACATCTATACATCGTTCTACAAAATTCACTCCTTACGAACTTTTATTCGGCAGAAAAGCCTATCTACCGTCTTCTATTCTAAAAGAACCGAAATTTCATTATACTTATGATGATTTCTACAAATCACTGGAATTCAAACTCAATTCATCATTCAAAATTGCATAAGAGAATTTGATTGGGGCGAAGACAAAAAGTAAAGAATATTATGATAAATCCTCGAATCCTCGAAAATTCGAGATCGATGATCTCGTTTTAATGGAAAATCGTATATCAGACGTTGGTCAATCAAAGAAACTTGCTCCCAAATGCAAAGGTCCTTATAGGATTACACGAGTTTTTGATAATCAGAATGTCGAGATTTTAATCGGAAAAAAGAAAAAAAGATATCACACTAATCTTCTCAAACATTATTTTCTTACAGATGATGCTTAAAATGATCCTTCTCCTCCTCCTTTTTTGTATTCCCAATGCTATTTTTGAAGATTCCTATAATAACACTCCAATTCTGTCATCAAGTGGAATATTTTATGACAAAAAGGGCATGACGCATATTTCAAATTCAAAACTGACATTGATGACGCATTTGAACATTTCATATTTGGATCGAGCAAGACAAATTTTGAAAAATCATTTGTATAGTGCTTTTAGCATGTGCCATAAATTTCAATTCGAGAACTTGAAAAAGAACAACCAGAGTAGAATAAATTTTGATTGCGACAAGACATTAAATGTTATTTCTGAAGAATATACAAATATAGATTCGAAATCAGTCATTCTCAACGATCTAGTTGAATATAATCATCATATAAAAAATCGTGGGCTGTTTAACGGGGTATCATATTTATTGAATTGGGCTTTTGGCACACCAGACGTTGATGATGCGCGTTACTATTTCGATAGTATTAATCAACTTTTATATGATGATCGGCAGACAAAGATTTTGATGAAATCTCAAATTCAAATCAT
The DNA here is from genome assembly GCA_028476575.1 of Platygaster robiniae. Lineage (NCBI taxonomy): Eukaryota > Metazoa > Arthropoda > Insecta > Hymenoptera > Platygastridae > Platygaster > Platygaster robiniae. The sequence goes on from CM052025.1 coordinate 12,724,681, forward strand.
TTTAAGTACTGTGAGAAACTTGAACAATTCATTATTTTCATTAAAATCTCAGGAGGACGTTCTTAACAACAATATTCAATAGATGAATGAGTTTATGAGTGAAACTAATAAGAGATTCACTATATTGGAGCAAGAGGCGCTTATCATTCGACAAGTTGTTGTACTCGAGTCATTGATTAACAGAATTTCGCGAAGTTATGATGAATATATAGATGCCATAACATTAGGCCAAAAAGGTATCGTGTCCACTCTGATTGTAACACCGAGAATTTTGATTGAAGAATTAAGAAAATATAAAGGGGAGAACGAATTACTTTTGAGGGCTGATAAAGATGATATATCATTGGTGTATGATATTATTGATTTGAAATTACTTTTTTTGACCGCAATGTGATTTTCGCTCTAGCAATCCCCCTTGTGTCTAAAACTAAATATTATTTATATAATCTCATACCTCTTCCAATTCAACATAAAAATACTATGTTCTTTTCCTACATACAACCTCGATTCCAATATCTCCTTATTTCCCAATCAAAAACGCGATACGCTCTTCTGCAAGGATTAACGGAGTGCACTCAGTACCGAGAAGGGAACTATGGTTTGTCTGCTTCCGAATTCACACTACGGAAAGTTTGGACGAGCCGAACTGTGAAATTCTTTTGTTATCTTCACCAACCAATCAGATACCTGGTGATTGTCAAACAACGACTATAAAAGCTTCGATACAAACGTGGAATTATATTGGCAATAACCATTGGGTATATGTTTTGCTAAAAACAACACAGATGACAATTGTATGTACACAAAATAAGAATGATGTCATAGACGCAATTTTAAATGGTACTGGGATCTTTTCTTTAAACTCTAATTGTAAGGGATATACTGGAATTTTCACTTTAGAAACTAGGGATTATGGTAGTAAAAACACGAGTTATTATATACCAGGAATTAGTATCGTGGACCATGACTGTTGTCTACCAGTTGTTTCAAAAATGAGTCAAAATGAGAATTTGAAAACTCTTAAACCTGTTCACTTGACGAATATAGATCTTAGTGATTTGAAATTTGTATCAAAGAAACTTAGCGATTTAGATAACGTCATATCGCAGAATCTGGATGAACCTTTCATTGTAAGTCATACACACTGGTATACAGCAGCGTTAGGAATAGTAGGTAGTATTATTGTTTTATACGTCATTTATAATCTATGTGGATGGTGTAACTGTTTTAATTGAGCAACGCGATTCTTATGTTACTCCAAAAATACTTGTAATAATGGAATAATCCCTCTTACAATTTGTAATTATGTGAACTGTTGTTTTGATAGTCAAGTCTCCGATTCTACTAATTTGACAGTTAGACGACAATCTATACCAACAATTCCTGAAGAAGATTCAGAACAGATTATATGGACGGCTCCTTTGAGATCGCGGAGAAGTACGACCCCACTATGACTATATATAAACAAGTTCACGCATCGAAATGTAAAAACTCGACTTTTACAGATACCCGATTCGCTTGTTAGATGCTTGTTTCCAAAACATCGTTTACCAAAAGGGAACCTTTTTACGGTTTTGTTGCAGTTTCGAAAACCCACGCGCTGCGTTTCATAAACGAGTCCTTCACAAAACTTTCCTTCTCTTTCCAATGTCATAGGCAAATAAGCTGTTATTGTCTTCGTCAAACACATTCGAAAGGTTCGAAAGCATGAGGCATCGGAGTGGGAGGCTGAGATATTGCATATACATATATATATATATACGGCGTAATATAAGAATTAACAGATGGATAGTTCGTGAAGTTCTTAGGACATTTTTTATTTGCAATTTTTTTAATTTTCACGAAATTAAAAGAGCTATGGTTAAATTTTGCTTGACAAATCACAGTTGCGCTTAGCCAGGTAAATAGAAGACGGGTTGAGTGTTCTACCGTTAGAAGATGCTCGCAGTGACTGTGGGCGAAACCTTTTTGGGACTCAATGGCCTTGATGCTTTTGTGTCATTCATCCCAATTCAAACAGACGAAGGATTTAAACAAGGAAAAGTTTTTTCGCTGTTTTAATCTGTTTTTTCGGTGTTATCACAGTTATGTAACACTTTAAATGGTTTACGAAGATTGTTTAAATGGTTTATGAAGGTTGTTTTTGGTCGGAAATCTTGGAATTTTCTTGGGTCTCCATTACTTTAAAAGTCCAATGCTAGCTTGAAACTTGCTTTTTCAGCTTCGTGTGACTTTTTTTTAAAGGCACATTTTTATAAAAATGTAGATAGTGACTCCGACCATGCCTGTGTTTCGCGAATTCAAGCAACTCGATTTCGGGGCCTTTGGGACTTTTAAATTTAGACTATTTCCGACGCTATGCACATCAACATTGTAAACGTTGCTGGTTGTATGAATTAGTAATTTCAAATTTTAGAAAAAAACTTTGACTTTCATATTCGAATTCATATTCTTTGAATGATGTAAATTTCAAAGTTCGTCAGTTTAACGTTTGCTGTGTAAGGGTTTAAAATTTTAAAATTTTAAACTTTCCAATTATGAAATGCATCATAAACGACATACTGCATAATAAACGTAATTCATCAGTAACTAAAAAATTGGAAACAACAAAATTCGTCGTCCATGCTTTTTCAGGCTTGGGATTTTTTTTACTCGTGATCAAAGCCTGAAATTTATAATGCTGTAACACTGTGTGCCAAAAAACAACTTTGAAAATTCCAAAAACATGAAACTTCTCTAGAACGATTGGTAATCACCCCCTGAATACTCCCCCCCCCCAAACGTTTTTTCAAGACTAGCCCCCGTTTTCGTTAAATAAATAAAATAAATTTTTTCTTAAAAACATGCTCCAAATAACGTAATATTGGTGCTTTTTTCTCGAACAAAAGACGATTTGTGTTCTCTAATAACCCTGTTTACATTTCTGCGATAAAATATGTTGAAATCTGCACGCGAAACATTTTGGAATCGCGCTCGATGAGTCTTTATTTTTCTATTAGCTGGAGTTCATTTTTAAAAGTCTCGTTATTTCCGTTTCATCAATGGCTTCGACACCCGAATTAGTAGAGGTGTGCGGAAAAGGAAATTTCGGGGGCCGGGACGGGACGCGAATTTTTCAGGTGCGTCGGGACGGGATCCCGAGTTTTTCGGGATCCCGAAAAGTTCGGGAATCCCGGAATGTTCGGGAATCTCGAAATGTTCGAGAATCTTGAAAATTTCGGGAATTCCAGGAAATTTGTGAACCGAAGAGTTTGAAAATTTTGGGGAATCGAAAATTTCAAAATTTTTGTGTATTAACAAATGCTCTATGAATCTCAAAGTATTTAATAATTGGAAAAGTGATATAAAATATAAGATCGTGAAACATTAGTTCATTCTGGAGTATTAAGTATGTATCTCTTAAGTTTTCAAAGTGTTTTTTTACAAAATAATATTCATATTTTTAATTTGAAATCTATTTTCTCAGCTTTCATCAGTACATTTTTTAAAAGAGCTCACAATGAAGATCCACAATTATTTCAGGGTTATCTATATTAATGATTCATGTTTTCTGTATCTACGTACATTATGTGGACCTCTGGAATGTAACCGTGAGGGATACGGAATGCAGAGCGAATAAAATTCGGGGCAGAATACCTGTGAAGTGAAAAATCATAGCAATATTTTCCGAAAGAGCTTTTTTAATGAGCTTCACCAGCATACCACGAGTTCTATAAAATTCGGTATCAGGAAATGTCTCGAGAATTCCAGACGATTCGGGATCCCAAGATGTCCCAGGAATTCCCGAAAATTCGGGAATTTCCCGTTAGTTCGGGATCCCGATTTTTTCGGGAAACGATCATTCCCGTCCCGACCTGGCCTCGGAAATCGAGAGAATTCGGGATCCCGCACACCACTACGAGTTAGTCACACGGGACCCCCTGTTGATCAACTTGCTGGACTTTTAAAAAGGGAATTTCAGCTGTAGAACAATAAAGACTTATCGGGCGCGATTCCAAAATTTTTCGCGTATAGATTTCGACATATTTTATCGCAGAAATGTAAACAGGGCAATTAGAGAACACAAATCGTCTTTTGTTGGAGAAATAAGGACCAATATGACGTGATTTAGAGCATATTTTTAAGAAAAAATTTATTTAAATAATAATTTAACGAAAACGGGGGCTAATCTTGAAAAAACGTTTGGGGGGAGTATTAAGGGGGTGATTACCAACTGTTCCAGACTAGTTTCATGTTTTTGGAATTTTTGAGGTCACACAGTGATAATTACCTTCAATTATAATTGAAGATAATTATGCGTAGTATTTCAAGATTATAAAATATGTAAGCCTTTCCAAGTTTAAAAATAATTAAGTAATACACAGATAATTTATGCGCAACAAATTTCAAGGACATGTAATTACAAAAATTAAGTAAAAACATCTAGAATTGATGATCAAAAAAAAAAAAAAAAAAAAAAAAGAATAAATAAAGAAAGCACCTTGAAAGTCAGTTTTTGACTTTTATTGTCTAATATAGCGGCATTTAAAACTAATTCTATTAACGAATTTTCAAACATCAAAAATTCATAGTGCGAATCAGACACTTCAAACACTAAATTTCAATCCAGAAAATGTTATTACATGAAAATTCGTGTTTGCCTGTATTCAACTACTTCAAACATTACAACATAACAGTATACCTCATTTTTCTGAGATGAATGCTTCGCCTGTTTGAACTAGGAAATAAGAGTACTTCTACTGACACAAAAGCATCAAGGCCATCGAGTCCCAAAAAGGTTGCACCCAGTCACTGCAAGCATCTTCTAATGGTAGAAAACGCAACCCGTCTTCTATTTACCTGGCTAAGCACAGCTGTGGTTTATCAAGCAAAATTTAACGTTTAACTTGTATTAGATATTTTTCTAATACATCATGGAAAAAAATTACATTGAAGTGATAACTGCATTTTTTCAAATAATAGGCATTTATTTTGCCTCGAAGAGTAGAATGTAAGGGTAGGTCCCCGATAACCCTTTGATGATTGTGATGTTTTTTCGATGGCTACTAATGGTTTTCTTATATGTGACAATAGAAATGTTAAGAAACTAATGTTTACAATGTTAAAAAAAATAATACACATATATTGGGTAATAGGGTGGCCTTTGACGGTAGATCCCGGACACCCCTGCAAGATTGTTTTACTTTTTCAATAGCTATTGATGCTTTCTAAATATATCACGGAAAAAAATTTTTTAAATCTGCTAAATACAATGGTGAAAAAAATTGCACAACTATTTTGGCCAATAGGGTAGAATTTCAGGGTGGATGCCGACCACCCTTGAAAAATTGTTATGCTTTTTCAGTAGCTATTATTGTATTCCGAATATACATCGAAAAAAAAGGTTAAGAAACTGATAACTACAAGATTAAAAAAAATTAAACGCATATTTTGGCTTACAAGATGGGATAAAAGGGTAGATCCTGGACCTCCCTAGAATAATTGTTTTGCATTATTGTAAGCTGACAATTTTTCCTGAATAAATCACGAAAAAGAATGTTGAGAAGCTGATAACTACCAGGTTTAAAAAGATGATACCAGGGACCAAGACCGTTATACATAACGGTTTCGTTTCAGTTTCGGTTTCGAGAGAAAAAAAAGTTACGTTTTCGGTTTCGGATTCGAGAAAAAAAAATAATGGTTTGGGTTTTGGTTTTGAGAAAAAAAAATATAACGTTTTCGGATTTGGTTTCGTTTTTGAACAAAAAAAAACGTTTTTCATTTCTGTTTCGGTTTCTCAAAACAAATCTATATCAGTTTCGGTTACGGTTTTGTTCTCGAAAAAAAAAAATTTTTACGGTTTTGGTTCCTATATGAGAAAACAACGTTCCCAGTTATTTTATAAGAAATAGAATCAGTTGATTTAGGTTTTCATGAAATAAGATTTAGTCTTCGGAGTTTCATCAGTTTTTAAAAGAAATTTTTTTAGTAAATTCAAATATTTAATGTTTTCGTTGCCATGGCACCAAATTCTATACATAATGTATTTATTATTTTACAAAAAATTGCAGATACTTTTGGCGAATTCTTCTTTTAACACTTGAAGCAATGCATTCCTAATACACTCGAGTTCTAAGCGAAGAGCTTCCTAGCAAAGAGCTATTTCTCGGAATTCGCTCGCTCGTGCTCGCTGCGAAAGTGAGACATCTGAGCCTGCCAAACGGTTCGAGAGCGAGACATCAGAGCCTTCCGAGCAGTTCCGAGTTGAGAGGTACAGGGTGTCCTCAAGTCACGTATAAAAAAAAACACCTTGGATTCCTTATTCAATTTCAAGTCGAAAAGTCCTTTACAACTTCTTATAAAACTCAAAATTTGAAAATTTATTCAAGCCTAAAATTGAAACAATAATGGCGCTCTCTCGACAAGTGGGAGTCGAATTCACAAGCCAAACTCTACTCAAAATTTCCTTTTCATTTTTCTGAAAATGAGTCGAAAAGTCCTTTTTGATTTTTCACAAAACTCAAAATCAAAAAAGATATTCGAGTCTAAAATCTAAGAAATCTGATTGGTTAAAACTCGTCACCCGAATATCTTATTTGATTTCGAGTTTTGTGAAAATGGGAAAGGACTTATTGACTCAGAAATATAAGAAGGGAATTTTGAGTAGAGTTTGGCTTGTGAATTTGACCTCCACTTGTCGAGAGAGCGCCATTATTGTTTAAATTTCAGGCTTAAATAACTTTTCAAATTTTGAGTTTTATAAAAAGTTGTGAAGGACTTATCGATTTGAAATTCATTAAGGAATCCAAGGTGTTTTTTTTTTAATGTGACTTTAGGACACCCTGCATATATTTTATTTTTTTTTATCCGTTGAAACATCAAAATTTTATTCATTTTTTTTTTTTGGCACAGATATTATTTGTATTCCGGAATAACTCGGGAGTCTCGAGATGTTCCATTTTTCCCTCATTTCCCCTATTTTAGATCGAAAGTCTATTATTTTAAAACAATTTAGAAACGACATATTCATCATACAAAAACTGCTATGGAACCGAAAAAAACCTGTGAAAACCGAAAAAATTTTTTTCGGTTTCGGTTTCGGTTTTGTAAAAAATTTCAATAACGATTTCGTTAAAGTTTCAGTCTCGCTTGAGTCGACTCGGTTTCGGTTTCGGTTTCGGCAGTCCTGGATGATTAACATATTTTGGTTGACGGGGTGGAATTTAAGGGTAGATCCGGGACCTCCCCAGGATTCCTGTTTTGCTTCTTTGTTATCCAACCATTTGTATCAAATGAATCAGGTGGAAAAATATTAATAAACTGATAACTGGAAGTTTAAATAAAATAAAACACATATTTTAGCATATAGGGTGGTTTTTAAGGGTTGATCCGGGACCTCCCTAGGATTCATGTCCTGCTTTTTTGTTAGCTTACTATTTGCTCCGAATATATCGTGAAAAAAAATGTTGAGAAACTGATAAGTTGAAGTTTAAGAAAAATAAAACACATATTTAGGACGATAAGGTGATATTGAAGGGTTGATCCGGGACCTCCCTTGGGTAAATGTTGTACTTTCCGGTTTGAAATTATTAATTTATAAATGTATAACAGATAAATATTGAAAAAAGTTGATTTTCTTTTATTTTTATGTTCGTTTATTTTAAAAGTTTGGAAATTATAACACATTTGGAACTGGCTAGCTGTCACCTACTCAAGAACAAAAAACATAAGATTTCAGTAGGTTATAGTAAACGAAATTGCGAGAATTTCAAGAAATGTGGTGCAAGAAAACAGAAAATGTGTAAAACATGCCAAGTATATTCCTGCACGTCTTGCATACAAAAAAATCACAAATAATATCAAGTGCATATGTATAATATGAATATACATGTAGCCGTAAAGGTTAAAAGATGATGATCAACAGAATCAATAAATTCATAAAATACATAAGAACAATTAAAAAAAAAAAATAATAAAGTAGGCTCTCGAATTACGTTTACCTCCTCCTGGTGAGAGTCAGACAACAACAATATTTTGTGTCGGTTAAAAAGCGTATTGAATTAGACATAATTTTTACAACCTACAAACATATCTCGACATTGTTTCCCCGTTAATCACAAAGACAACTTTTCTTTGAAAAAACAGTCAATCGCAAATAATATTTTATTAACAATGATTGTTGAAACAAAGAATTTATTTTGCAAATACAATGTTATATTTATCATCAGAAATCGAAAAAACTCAAGTAACCATATCTAACTCTGCTATAAAAAACGAAATACTTATGCTCTGCTCCTTATCGAAGAGATTTTGTTCATAAATATGTTGTGTCGTTGTTGTGTTATAATGAAAAATAAATAAAACATTTTTTCTGGCACATTTCTTCTCGTACATCACAAATCTGCTTTTGTTGAAAAAAATTATGAAATTCGGACATAGTTTGTTTAAATAAATTGTATAACAATTGAATTTTGCAAAAACAACGTTAAATTCACGATCATCAACCGAAAAAATATATGAAACGATATAAAACTCTGCCATAAAAGATGAAATTCTTATGTTTTACGTTCAGGGAACGGCGTTTGTTTACATTTCATATAAACAAATAAATCCATATTGTTGTAGTGTCATAATGAAAAAATTGATGAAACATTTTTTCCCGTAGTTCGCAAATCCACGATCGTTTTGCAAAAAACATGAAATTTCAACATTTTTTGAAACGAATTGTTTAAACAAATTAATTTTTCAGTAAAAATGTCAAATTCGTGTTCAGTGACCCCGAAAATACATTAAGATACATTTCGAAGTTATACTATGAACTTTTAAAAATATTATACACTCAGAAAAAAATCGAGTTGTCTCAGCTCGCTCACCGAGTTAGGACGAGTAGATTTGAATTAACTCTGATATCGAGTTAAGAGAACTCGGCTGTCGGCTTGAGAGAAGCAGATCTAACTTTTTCTAGGTGAAAGTGAACGACCGAGTTGAGTCAACTCTGACAAGAGTTTGGACAACTCGATTTTTTTCCGAGTGTAGTAAAATATCAAAATCGGATAAATTGAAAATTGCAATAAATTTTTTCAGACAGCGCCATTTACATAATTTTTACAAACAGCGCATCAATCGTCGAGTTTAATGTCCATGGACGCGAGATATTCAGTTTTCGCGGTTCTCAGGATTCAGTTTTCATGTGTTTCGTTGGTTTCAAAAGTGATCGAACTCGAAAATTTCACGTTTTTTTCGTTAAATTGTTAATAACAATGAATGGTCACATAATATCAAAAAAAAAAGGCCAGATTCCGAAAATAGATAAAATTTTGGCTTATAAAATCCTTGGCTGGATTTTTTTCTAACCTTTCTACATGGTTTTTTTTATTGCTCAAAAGTTGATCGAAAAAACGTCCGTTTGGGCGCTAATGGGTTAACCAAGCTTTCAGTCTATATTGAGACCATCTTCAGGGTAAAATATACGGCTTAAGTTTATATTAACAAGGGCTCAATCATGTCCTACAACATTCGTCAACAATACGGAATGGAAATTTATCATTTAAGAACAACAAAAATCTATTCTTATCTCAATCAATCCAAAAGGTCTGGCTCATGTCAAAAGAAATAAATACGCCTAACAACGTTCGTGAACAGTAATTTCTATTAACAGTAATTTGAGTCCATCACTGTTAACGAACGTTGTTAGACATATTTATTCCTTTTGACAGACCTTTTGGATTGATTGTGGTAGGAATGGATTTTTGTTGTTCTTGCATCATAAATTTCCATTTCATATTGTTGACGAATGTTGTAGAACACGATAGAGCCTTTGTTAATATGAGCTAAAACCTCATATTTTACCCTGAAGATGGTGTCAATATAGACCAAAAGCTTGGTTAATAAAAGTGCAACACTGGCACAGAATTTGATGGTGGATTTATTCTCTCACTATTGCTCCGGTTGACCACTTTTTTCTAGGATAATAATTTTCTATCAGAGTGTTATCTATTATTTATCCATTGTTATTTATTTATATATTATTTACTATGTATTAAATGTCTATTCACCTGGTTCGATATGGTTCTATTATTTATATATTATTTCTTGACTATTTATTTATTATATTATATTTTAGGGCCTGGTTTGATATTGTTTTAATATTTACACATGTCTGTTTACTATTCGTTTATTTTTTTTTACTGTATTCATGTTTTTCTTTTACTATTGCTTATTACCATTTTACGACAGGGCACGACACACCCAGTCGAGCAGATGGCAAGGTATGGCCATGTGCCGTGGATGCTCTCACTTGAGCTGTGGCAAGGCAAATGCCACTGCGAATGACAAGTGACGCCAGTCCTTTGCAGCGGTAGTTCGTGCAAGAGTACATTCAAAAAAAAAAAGCGGCTGAATTTCATGGAGGCCGAAAGAGATCGGGAGCGAAAAAGCACAGGCGCGCGAGAACATGATCGGGAGCGAAAAAGCACAGGCGCGCGAGAACATGATCGTGAGCGAGTGGTCAATTTGGTTGTAGTTCGCATTGCCATTGGCGAAATGCGTGGAATGCCACCACGCCTCTGATTTTTACAGAAAAGAATGGCGGTCGAATCTTGTCATCATATTTTACCCGACAAGAAAGTTCGACCGAACTTTTCAATTGCAGAAATAAAGGCTGTTTTATTTTTTGGAAAAAGATCTGTTTATCATTACTGCGTTTCTCTCTTCTTTACACTGATTATAAATAATTATTATTATTGGATGCTGATCTAGGCGAGTGAATGGTCGAATTAGACACAGATCATCAGGGTCTCATTCAAAAAGCATCAGTTGAGCTCCAAGCAGGTTTTCAAAGAGAGGAATGCTGGAATAGTAAACAGGCCTTTTTCCGAAAAATAAAACGGTTCTCATTTTAGCAATATAAACTTGCTGAAAGAATGATTTATCCGTGAAAAAAAGCGGGGGAATGGATTCTTCTCATCGAGAGCAAGAAAACAACAAAGAATACAACAAATTTGTAGTGTCCTAAAAAATTTCATCTCTACCTGAAAGTTTAATCAAAATCTATAGTATCCAAGTCTCTATTATCTCAATCTTTAGTTTTTATAACACTTTAACTCTACAATATTATGGTTCGATTTTTCCTGTGTAAAAGCTCAAGTCTATGTATTTTAGGTCGAAATTTTTATTATTATTATGAAAAACATGAAGAACTGCATTTTTTTTTACAAAATTCAACATTCAAAGAAAAGCTATTAATGCGGGTGCCTAATGTCGAGTTCACACGCACACGAAAACGAACATTACTTGTTATCGAATATTTATACAATAGTTAATGGGAGTTAATATAAGGTAATGGGGGTTAATGGAAAAAATACGAAATATTTGGAAGTTTATAGAAGTTAATGGTAATTAATAAAAGTTGATGAAATTTTTTGTAGTATTCAAAATTTGCAAATTTATACAAAGAAATTTGAACTGTTTGTCGAATGTTAAACAGTCAAGTCGAAAGTTTTGAATGAAAATTGATCAAAGTTAATAGAAGTTCATAGGAATTAATTGGATTAAATATATAGGAATGATTATGGTAGTTAATGGGAGAGAATGATAGTGAATGGAAGTCAATGGCAGTTTATAGTAAGTAATGGTAGTTAATGGGAGCGAATAGAAGTCAATGGAATTTAATGGTGGAGTTTCTGACAGGACAGGGATGGCGGGGGTGGTGATAAACTTCATTTTATTACATAGGGAGAAATTGGATTAATTAAATAGGAATGATTATGGTAGTTAATGTGAGAGAATGATAGTCAATGGAAGTCAATGGTAGTTTATAGTAAGTAATGGTAGTTAATGGGAGTTAATAGATGTCAATGGAAATTAATGGCGTAGTTGCTAATCAACTACGATCAACTTCTTTTTATTATATATGGAGATATATATATATACACACACATATACAAGAATATTCTACAATCCTTCAGCTGTTTAACAATCTAATTAGGCATTATATAACTTTTGCAAGTTGAGAAATAAATTTTTTTTTGACAAGATTGATATTTTTTTCCTTCAAACTGTTTTTACACGCCTAAATTATGAAATAGCAAGTTAAGGAAAAATCGTTGTTGACTATCCAAAATGACAAACTAAGGCAAATCCCATCGTTTTTTTTTGCTAAATATCTCTTGAAATATCACAATATAACTCTTCTATATCATTTTCCGGTTTTAAAAGGCTTTTTTCAAGTTTTTTGTATGCGACTTTCATGGCGATGTTCAGGCGACGTTTAACGTCGCATACTGATTGCCAGGGATATTACAATCATTTTGGTAGTTGAGTATATAAAAAAGAAAATTATATATAATGTAGAAATAAATAAGTGTATACTATTAGAAAGTTTACAAACTAAAAGAACAATTGATTTTCTGTTAGCAAATGCTTCCTTGAATATTGGCAGACAAATACTTATCGTTATTGGGAATATTTAAAATGCTTCTAATGATTTTTAATATCTGGGTTTTATTATTTCTATATATATATAAATTGAGATTATGGAGGAAAAAAGAATATTTAGTTGGGTTAGTTGGGTACAGTAAAATTGAAAATGAAAATGAAAAAATGAATGGATGACTAAAAATCTACCTATCCTATTATAATGGGTCCCATACATTTGAACAAGAATGAGTATGCGAGATTGTACGTGTAGTTCGAAAAGAATTCATTCAGACAAATCTATTGAACTGAAGAACCTTAGATAAGAATCAGGTAAAATGATTCAGCTATAAGAATCTTCCAATTCTTGGGCCAGATTTCACCTGCAATATATTTTCTGTCTAGCCTTAGAAGGCAAAGAACAGGTAAACAATTTTTAAAATGAAAGTCACGTACCCGAGTCTTACAGTTAAGTTTTTTACCCGATTCTTACACTGAAGTAAAATAACTTGGGTCTTCTGAAAGGAAATACAACTTTCCGAGGTTTTAAATTCAGCCGTTCATATGATAAACTTTTTTTTTGTTATTATGGACGTTCAAAAAGTTCCGATGATTAAAATCAGCATGACGAAAGATTTGGATTTTTCCCGCTTTCTCGACCAGGAAATTACGGTAATTTACCAAAGCTAGGACCAAAAGATCGACAAATTAACCAAAACAGGAATTTTCTCCTGCTGTCGCAACCAGGGCATTTTTACCTGGACGGGATTAGTGACATAATACACTCTATTTTTTATTTTTCTTTATTCATCTATAAAGAAAATGTTTTCAACAACTTGAAAACCCGAGCTTTTGTGCTCCGGTAATTCGTAAAATAACAAAATTAGGTGCATGAAAATTGAATTTGAAATCGAATAAAATAAAAATTGTAGTTAACATAAATTTATTAGAAATAATAAATGAATGAGAAAGAAAAAATTGAATATAAAAAAACTGAAATGGTACTTCGAAACATTTTTTTATTTTTATGATCCTTGTCTAGTCACTTCTGATATTTAAGACTTAATTATTTATCATTTTACATAATTACAAAATTTTTTAATATCTTCAGTCATTGAATTTTACTTGAGCGAATCAAAATTTAAAGCTCAACGAAATTCTTAAATCAGTATGCAAAAAAAAAACATTGAGAAATAATAAGTGTAGTTTTTTTACGCACACTTTTCTAAAAAAATAACTTTTCATGTGCCGACTAAAACAGTACATTCAAAAATTAACCTTCCAAGTTTTCCTTTATTCTACATTGCATTTAAATATCCAAAAATGACATAGAAATTTCGCTACTTACAAAAACTGCTTTAATAACTCCAATTAAAACCTGTCTAAATTTTAGTATATCCTTCAGAAATATGAAACTTGATGAAATTTCAGGCAAAGTTAAAATTTCTGCGAAAACGTTCTGCCTTCATTTTACAACTCGCCAGCATTTTCATTTTAATCTTCGATGTCTCACAATTTATTCTAGTTTTCCCAACCAATTCAAAACAAAATAGACATTTACAGATAACAATGACTTTGACAAAGTACGCAAAAATTCCAAACCACTACAATGACTGTTCGCGATAATTGAAAATTGAAACGTCAGTCTACCTTCCCTCCCAAGAAACCCCTAAACCCTATAAGAACTTTAAAAAATTCTTCTGAACAACGAAAACTTTGTCATTTATTGTTCACAGTATTAATACAAAACATGAATAATCGACTTGTCAAGAAAAGCAAAATGGCTACCAGTCGTACACAACCTAAATTCAACAAACTTATCACGTAAAAAAACCCCTCGTCCTCGCCAGAAAAAAAGCAATCGTCCAATTCAAAAGTTTGCAAAAAAAACACCTATTTATTGATAATTTTTTTACCTGCAAAGTGTCCGTGTCGTCGATAATTTTGTCCGTCTCCATGTTAATCATTTTGGGAATTTCACTTGAGTTTTTCGGGTCGCGCACACATTAACACTGGAGAAACTCGCACGTTCACGAATATTCGGTGAAAAAGGTTTTCGACAAAAGTTTAAAGGAACGCTTTCGCGAGCGCGCAGTAATATTTAAATGGCGATTTAAACTGATTTAAACGGGTCGGGACTGTTCGAAAACAAGAAACACGAAGCACCTCGCAGCGCCTCGCTGCACACGGCTGTCCACCAGGGGGACCTGCTGTTCACTCATGTTCACTCATCATGCTCATCATTCACTCATGTTGACTGTGTGACTGTGCAGATAGAGATGGGCGATATATCGGAATTTCGATATTTACTTCCAATATGTTTCCGATATTATATCGATAGGTCCCAATCCAATATATCGGTATATCGATATTGAGTGACAGATAGCTACACTGCACTGCACTGGGAAAAAAATCCCGGCGATTCAACATGGCAGCTTCACGTTACTGCTTTCACGTCAATCCAGCCCCATGGCGACAGGAAATCCCCGTGTGCTTCCAATGCTGATCTGACGGTTGGCTGCAGGCTGTGCTTTGTCCGCTGTATCACTATATATATATCAAATTCAGTCGTTTCAGCGTTGGATTGTTATTTATCTATCACTGTTCAATCCTAGCCTAACCTAAGCTTGCCTTACTTGCAACATTCCTCACAGGGAGTCTGGCGGCGCTGTTTTTTGCAAGCTTTTTAACACGGTAGTCGACAAGCCCTGGTTGGATTCCCGTTGATTCCCCGTGGCTAATCGGATTTGGATTGACGAGGTGAATTCACCGTGGCCAGCAACAGTGTAAACTGGTCAAACTGGTGTAAACGCTGCTTGAGGAAAACAAGCAAATCAAAACAAATGGATGTTGTTAGCAGTTTTTAGATTTGAGTGAACAGCAATGGGCGTGAAAAGCTTATGGGATATTTTGTCATGTTTGGGAGAGACAAAGCAAATTCACGAGCTGAGCGGAAAAACTTTGGCTATCGATTTGAGTTGTTGGGTCGTAGAAAGCCAAACAACTGGATACAGTTCAGTGAATCCAAAGCTCTACCTAAAGTGAGTTTTTTGAATGGTATTTTTAAAAAATTCGAGTTTTTATGAATTAATGAATACTTCAATGATGATCCTTTCGAATTACACCCTGGCAAAGGCTCGGGGACGCAAAAAGCACGGAACTCCGTGCTCTTTGCGTTCCAACTCCGTGCTTTTTCCGTCCTTAGATAAATTCTCCCAAATTTCATGCTGAAATGTTTTTTTTCTGATTACATGTTACAAATAAAGTCAATTTCTCTATTATATCTGTGGCTTCCTGCCATAATCGAGAAAGTCACTTGTGCCATAAGGCTCAGTTTACATGATACTCTGATGAAATTTTGAACATTATGGCATGTGTGAATTTCTCGATTATGGCGGGAAGTCACAGATGTAGTTGATAATTGTATTCTTACATGTATTAATTAAAAAAAGTAAAAAAATTAAATCGGTGGTTGCATGATAACTGTCAGGCAAGAAGTGGGTAAAGAAGATAAGAAAGATTTCAATTAAATTCGTGTAAAGTCATTTTGGCATAAAAAATTGAACTATTTATAAATCAATAAGCTGAAATTAATTTTTTATTAACATAACACTCCAGAAAGCCATTTTTGGAAAAAATTTATAGGATTTTAATCATTATTGCTGAGAAAACAGCATGAAATGGAAAAAAGACACTAAAAGCATAAAACTCCGTCTCCATGCCTTTGACAGAGCATTACTTAAACCCAGAATTTGGAGTCAAGTTAATCAATTGTCACGACAGTTATGACGAATTGCGAAAGTTTTTAGAAACCCAAACATTTGACTTTTCATGTTAATTCATTGTAATAAATATGCGAAAATTCGTATATATTATCTACCTTATCAATACATGCATTATTCTAAATTAATAATTTATTCACTTATATATAATATTCATAAAAATTTGTAATTTGTGTAAGAAATTTTAATAAAATATTAGGAATCAGAATAGTATATTACGTGACAAGGGGTGAAACCGAGCCAATACAAAGGAGCGCGAATTGGGGGCATAGTCCCCGAGAAATGCCATCACACGAGTTTGTTTGGCTCGGTGAAGCCCTGTTGTCGTGTACAATATTTTTCACAATAAGAACATCGAAAATACGGCGGGTTCAGTAGTCAGCGCATCAGTACGAAAATAGCCGAATGCAAGTAAGCGGGTGTGAACCTTTACAAACCCAAGGGCTTATAACATCTATTTTCATACCCGAGGGTTTGTAAAGTACTTCCATACCCGCTCGCTACCCTTGTGTTGTTTACTTTTGTGCTCCCAGCTGTTCGTGGGGTCGTGGGCACTTTCATGGGTCTATAGGCTACTCAAGCTGTCAAAATTCCATGCTTTTATCAAGTAAAATATGGTACGCACCAGGGGATGGACCTCGTGATTCAAACTCGGGCTAATTTTAGCAGCAATCTACGTGCCCTCGTGCAGCCAAAACCGCCCTTGTCTGCAATCACTCGGTTTTGTCTCCTGGTATGTAATGAACTATTAATTTTCACGAATTCTTGATTGACCCTACAAATTATAAAAAATATTTTAAAAAACTGGTTTTGTTTATCAAAATTAGAAATGTGACAATTTTCTAATACAGAAATTGCATCATTTTAAAATGCCATACCAATTAACTAACTTTATAGATGACAAAATTAATGAAATCAATCATTTTTACTACTAAGATGATAAAATTAGAAATTATTTTTAAAATTATCAATTTATTATATTTGTTAATTCAGCAATTGTGGACTTTATTTATTTCTTAATTATGAAATTTGTAACTTTTATAATAGAAAAAAAAAGTTTCTTGCATAATCACACAGCGTGGAGCTCTTGAAAGTGTTTATGGAAAAAGCTCTTTAGCGGTCCCTATGCGTTACGGAAAGCCTTTCAGAAAGTCTTTTGGGAGTTGACGGTGCTGACTCTGCACATGGTTGAATAAGACAAGGTATTTTTTTGCGCATGTAGGAGTAGGGTGGAGGCATTTTCTCTGTCTTGGAAATCTCTCTCACATTCAGCCTAAGCCCCGCCATATTGCTTATTTGTTTACATTTTGCCTGTCAGTCTGTCAAAATGTCAAAATGCCTTTTAAATCATTGGGCAAGAGTAAGCCAAGCTGGCGGCATCTGGGCTGTTCGCCATTTATGTAATACTTCTATAGAGAGATAGGCGCATCAGGAACAGAAGAGCGTGGACGATTCGTTTCTCTCTCGCACATGAGTGAATATGTAAGCGCATATCATAGTGTGCGTTCGACAATACCAAGAAAACAGAGTATACTGAGTGTCCCGAAGTCACATATAAAAAAAACACCTTGGATTCCTTATTTAATTTCAAGTTGAAAAGTCCTTTACCACTTTTTATAAAACTCAAAATTTTAAAAGTTATTTAAGTCTAAAACTTAAACAATAATTGCACTCTCTCGACAAGTGGGTGTAAATTTCACGGACCAAACTTTTCCTAAATTTTCTTTATATTTTTCCAAGTCAAAAAGTCCTTTGCCACTTTTCACAAAACTCAAAATAAAAAAAGATATTCGAGTCTACAATCTAAGAAATATGATTGGTTAAAACTCGTCACCCGAATACCTTTTTTGATTTTGAGTTTTTTTAAAAGTGGCAAAGGACTTTTTGACTTGGAAGAATATGAAAAAAATTTGGCAAAAGTTTGATCCGTGAAATTTACTCCCACTTGTTGAGAGAGTGCAATTATTGTTTAAATTTTAGACTTAAATAACTTTTTAAATTTTGAGTTTTATAAAAAGTGGTAAAGGACTTTTCGACTTGAAATTGAATAAGAAATCCAAGGTGTTTTTTTTTATATGTGACTTTGGGACACCCTGCATATGAGAGTATATATAGATTCAGTAACAGTAGACAATAGGTGCTTGCGTTTGCACATGCACAGTACCACTCGAATCTTCTTATCCCTTTCCCCTTCTATCATGGTGCTCCTTTCCAACAGGCGAAGATAGGACACTCGTGATATAGAAGTATTACATGTATGCTGTGCACGAGCCGAACCAAAACTTGTACCCTAAACGAACATACCTTGTCTAATTATACCATGACTCTACATCACTGGTCCCAGAAATACATCGGGACCGCTTATTAGCCTTTTCCATAAATACTTTCAAGAGCTCCATGCTGTATATCACAGACTCTTTTTTATCTAATTAAAATTTGTTAATTTTCAAAATATTTTACATATTTTTGCAGCCTAAAACAAAACTCGGAAGGCTGATCTCCTTTCAGAAAAACCCTTTAATTGAAATTTAGTGTAAGATCTGGACAAAAACCTATGCAAGAACCAGATACAGACTTCTGAGCGAAAGCTCCGTTTAGGTACTTCTATGACAAAACCAGATGAAAGATGACTTGCATGAAAAAATCAAAGAAGAATATATCCGGATTTTGCATGGAACATATTTTTTTTGTATTTTTTTTTTTTTTTTTTTTTTTTTTTTTTTTTTAATGTAAACATTTTTGTCATCCCAAAAATGTATACATTTTCGATTCAGAAATATGAATTTTAAAACCCAAATACTGAATACTTCGATGGGTCCCTGCAAGTGTATTCTATCTTGTGAGCGCGATCCAACAGTATTTCAACTTTCACCGAACCGCTATAAGTATTCTATCCTTCGGGACTACGAAACGATCTATTCTATACTTCGGCGCTCTCGAACATTTTATCCTATCTGTGGCAGAGTTGAAATACTTCATCCTAACTCAAAAATCACAGTTTTGAGAAAACTTGATGTAAAGTTTCCTTCACTGAAGAAACGAAATGATGGTAGGGCAACATGTTGCACATGTTACAATCACATATTCTTAATATTTTTGGGGTTTTGTTTCAAGATAATAACGTTACACTCATCATTTTTGAAATTATTAACAAAATAATGTATAAGTTGTTTAAATAAAGCAAGAAAGACAAAAATTGCACCAAATGAAAACATTTTCGTTCATTCAAAATTCAGGTGCAATAAAGATGATTTTTCTTGCACTTGCATGGAAACACATTATTTTGTGTATTTTAAAAAACAAATTGTTTACTACAGTAAATAATTTACACAGTGATTGTATAATTTTTAAAAAGAAGGCTGTTAACTTTCTATTCCTGAAAAATATTATTGACCGCCTTAGAACTTACTACTGACGTAACATTTTCATGTATCTATCATTCAGTCTTGATAATACTGTTAATAATGATTTTTAGGGTCGTTTATAATTAATGGTTTGAATCATTACTGTTTATATTACTGTCAGTAACAATAATTGTTATATACAACAATAATTGGTATATTATAATAAAATATAGTATTCGTAAGATTCGTTCAGGTAGATTTCAGTGGCATATTTTGCATGTAATAAATTAACTTCATCAATTTGTTTAAACAATGAAATTTAACTTATTGTTGCAAAAACACATTTTTGCAAGCATATGCTTTTCATGGTTTCTTTATCTGTCTATTTCATATTTTACATCAGAATAATAAAATTAATTTGTTTTAACAATAAATTTTAACTAATTGTTGCAAAAACACATTTTTGCAAGATGCATATTTATATTTTTCATGGTTTGTAAATACGTCTGCTTCATATTTTATAACAGAATAATGAAATTTATTTGTTTAAACAATAAACTCCAACAAATTGTTACAAAAACACATTTTTTTAAAACGCATATGCTTAGTATGGTTATTCGTCCATCTATTGCACATTTTGTATCAGAAATATAAAAATTCATTTGTTCAAACAATAAACTTGAATTTATTGTTACAAAAACACATTTTCGCAAAACGCATATACTTTTCATGGCTTCTCAACCCGTTTATTGCATATTTTGCATTAGAATAATTTAATTTATTTGTTCAAACAACAAACTGTAACTAAGTGTTACGAAAGTACATTTTTGCATACGCATCAATATGCTTTTCTTGGTTTTGAGAGCCGTTGATTCTAAATTTATGATAACATTACTCTAATTTATTTTGTTCAAAAAATCAACTCTAATTAACTGTTGCCAATTTTGTCAGACACAATAAATGCTTGTCTATAGTTTACTATAATTATAGAAACAATTTGCTTCAACTGATTGTTGCGAAATTTTTATAGTCAGCAATCTAGCAATTTTTATTTTCTGATCTAATTTTTTAATTCTGTAAATTTTTATTCTGATACAGTTTTATCACACAAAGGAAAGACAAAAATTGTGTTATGAATATAAACACCACAATTTCGAGTATAGTATGCAGAAGTACTATCCGCATTCTAAAGACAAGAAGAAACATGTATAAGATAACTAAATTTCTTCAAGTTCTTTTTATTAAATTCGCATTGTTCTACATACAATTATTCTTAACGACGACCAAAACGTTCCAAAAAAGTAGTTTCATGTACAACCGCAAAACACAATCGCAAAAATAACGAATCTTACATACTAATCTTTTTTGCTGCGGACTTTCAAGGATTTGTAAAACACTTGATGTTTGGGAGGAATCAAACCATTTTCACATAATGACAAAAAATCATCTTTTTTTGCTTTATCTACACCGAGATTTCCCTTGTACGCTTTTTTCAATGAAAATGAAACTAAATCAACGGGACGACCCCTTATTCCCTTAATCAACCATAATCGCTTGCGTTGGACATTCCATTCACACTTGAATTCTACGACATGATCTGGATTTGTACATACATAAAATTCGCGGACTTTGGACACGGTGAATTTGGCCCCTTCTTCATCTTTGTCCCATTTGAAATTTTGTTCAAGGTCTTTAAAATCGAAAATCATCGTCTGATCTACCTCAATAACTTTGTATGGGTTTTTTCCAATTTTAGCTTCCTTGATAATTGAAATCCAATCATAGGGAGTGTATATTTTTTTATTTTTACTGTTTCTCTCAATTGCTGCATGCATAGAATCACCTTCATTTTGGGTATGGCCGACTTCCAAAAACCTATGTGTGATTTCTACTTGAAATTTATGAGTAGCGAGCACGTACATAGAAAAAATAAATTTGTTCCGATTTTGACCAGCGCAATTGTCCGAGTAAAATACAAACTTTTTCACACCCGCCTCAGCTTTTTTTGCGATAAAATCAAAGACGAAACTCGCGATTTCATTACTTCCCATTGACTCAATCGTTTAATTCCATAAATAACAAAAGCCATCGTGACGATTGCAGTCATACAAAGTGAAATTGTAAACTGCAAGATTTCGTTTATAATAAAAAGCAGAGGACTCTGCGCTTAGGCACTGCAGAACTTTTTGAAGGTCAAAGCATGTAGTACATGCTGTGGCATCATTTTTAAAAAGAGATTTGGTTTCGTCTTTGATTTCTCGTGCCTTGTTTTTCATTTCGATATGTTTATCAAAGTTTTCTTGCAATTCTGCTTTTTTTCAGGACTTGCGACCTTAAAAGTGTAGCAGAAATCACACAAATCTTTTTTTGGTTTAAAAAAGTGCAAAAGTGAAAAAGTGAAAAAGTCATAATCGAGATTTGGTACCCTAAGGTATATTTTCTCATAGCGCGTCATATTATTTATTGTTTCGAGCAAACGAGTGGTGCGAAACAATCGGTGACCTTAACTGACCGATTTTTCTAAGATAAACTGACAATAAGAGAATCATCTATTTTCTTATCCTATTAGTATAATTGTTATAGTAATATATTATATTATATTATTACTATTATTATCATCATCATTAGTCTTATGATAATTATTATTTATATTATTATTATATTATTAGTATATTGATATTCTATAGGATTAATGCAGTACAATTTTTGTAAAAAAGGTGTGGCTTAATTTTTAAAATGAATTTTCTCTTTTTACTATATTATTACCCGAATCAAATTATCATGAAAATCACAAAAAAAAACTTAAAACGTTTTGTCTAGTTCGTAATAAAGACGTATGTAATGTGTAATTTCCAAAAGAATAGTTTTTTGAACTCTCCAAGGCAAAACAAAAGTTATATTTCAATTATTATGAATATAATTTTATTGAGCATAGGTATGTCTGAAATAAAAAATTTGTTGATTTATAATTATAATATTATTATTTGATATTATCTACTCTTCCCGACTTAAGATAATGTCCCATCCCTTTGATTTCGCAATTTTTCAAACAGTCAAAGTTTTTGCTATTTAACATTCGGAATAAATTTATTATTTACATACTGAACAAAGACTTTGAGATAGCAAAACTGTAGTAACATATTTCCTATATAAAAAAGTTGAAAAACCTATTGAAAACATTCCAAATGGTCATTACTTCGAGTTATAAGACATCCCGATGTATTTTTCAATTTTGGAGGGTAAAAATTGAACATTTTTTTCCAAATTTTTTGTGGAACAGGCTTCAAGCTTTGAAAAATTTAAAAATGACTTTTTCGGAAAATGTCCAAATTTTGAGTTAGAATGAAGTGTTTCAACTCTGCCACAGATAGGATAAAACGTTCGAGAGCGCCGAAACATAGAATAGATCGTTTCGTGGTCCCGAAGGATAGAATACTTATAGCGGCTCGGTGAAAGTTGAAATACTGTTGGAGCGCGCTCACGAGATAGAATAGACTTTCAGGGACCCATCGACTTGATCTTTTACATTTTGAAATAAAACAATTACAAATCAAATGCTGGATAATATGTAATACACCTCTCGTTTTTAGTTATAGTTTGTCATTTATAAAATACGTACTATCATCCAAATGAGAATCGTAATTCAGGAAACATAATTTGGTCACAGAAATCTGTTTTTCCGGACAACATGTCTCTTGAAAAATGGAATCACCCCAATATTCGTGTTGGAAGGAACAGCTCCAGGCTTAAAAGCTAATATTTTGCGTCAACGAAACAGTAAACGGTACCAAGAGAAGGAAAATTCTAAACAAAGGAAAAATAGGCCACAGTTACAAGCGACCTTGAAAATATGCGCGGAACTTTTGGAGTGTCTTGGCCTGACTAGTGTAGCCGCCAAAGGAGAAGGCGAAGCTCTTTGTGGATATTTGAATCATTTGAAAGTAATCAATTTTCATTAAATGAAAGTGTATCTCCTTAAGTAGTATTGTTTAGATACAGAACCTTTAGTTATTTATAACAGAATATGAAAAAAACTTCTATTAATGATGCCACGGTCCTAGGAGGGGGAAAAATCAGCGTAAATGTGACAACCCATATAAATGCTGATAGCGTGACAGTGAGGGGAGTTGGGGGGGTCAAAAATTATTGGAATTTGCATGACATCATTTGTGGACAGCCCCTTATTGTTAGAAATTGAACCACTTTCCTAAAAAAGTACACAATAACAAGATTATGGAAAAAATGAAATGATTGTGTAGAACTAAATCTTTCAGGCTCTAAAAAATTTCAAATTGATTGTAAATTACATAAATAAAACTTTTAAAGAAACTATCATTTAGTGACTTAAAATTTTAAAACTCAAGTTTAAAAAGATAAAAGAGAAAGTAGAGCATGAGTAAATCGAAATTCGAAAATTCCAGGACTCAAAAGTATCTAATGTTTAAGATTCTAAAAATAACCATTCTTATTATTAAATAAGATAAAAAATAAAGGCCAGAAATAAAAAAAGGGAGAATAATTACATTTATAGATATAGTTATTGAAAACTTAACATTCTCAAATCAGAAAAATTTGTGACCTCGATATTTTAGGTGGATTTTGTTTAAATCGAAATTCATCGAGGTCTATTATTCAATCAAAATATTAACACAAATTTACTGTCTTACATCACCATTTCACCTCATAATATCAATAGAATAATTTTTCGTAATTGAACGTTTAAATCACACATTCTTTGTCAAAGAATGTTCTTTGTTTTTGTTTTTTTTTTTTTTTAATCATTAAATAAGCAAAAATTTGCTGTTTTCAGGTTACCACGTTCTGCAGTAATTAAGTTACAATCTGAAACTTTTACAGTATAAAAATTTTATTATTTTCCAATTACAACTGCTAAAAGTTGCATCTTATTCTATTTATTAATTCGAAATCACCATAATAAGAACAACAAAAATTTACAATTTTGAAAAAACCTCATCCATAATATTAGGATCACAAATATTGTCGAATCCAAACGTTTTATTTTTTATTATTTGAATATACCTATAGCTTTTTGTATCCAATTTATTTGAACTCTTAAACTTCACAGTAAAATTTATGGAAAAATCTTCATCAAAAATTTATCAATTCAAAACTCTATATAATAATAAAAATTAATTCTTCATACATTAACAAAAATTGATGCAAGTGTAATCAATTTGGTTTTTCTATGCAAATTATTTACGATTGTGTAAACTTCTTGTTTAAAAATATTTAAATCACAAATTTTTCTGATCTTGAAATCTTTCTTTTTGATTGAATAAATCCATAACCTCAACTTTTTTTTTAGTTTCTGATGTCTTGCCTATCTTTTTGACTTTTATTTTGTCGTGAGAAAAATTCCTCATCAAATTAAATATTCAGATTAATTAATTTCTAATTAGTCCATTGCAGTTCTGTACATTTTGTCACTGTACTGAAAAAAAGTAAATGCAATGATTGCTGACTTTAACCTTACTGGTTACTGCGAAAACAATTTTTTTCACAATCATTTGACTCATGATAATCAAAACCGTAGTGACAACAGTATCCACCATACTCAGTATGGTATGTAACCGTAATCGTTTTTGACAATAAACATTACCTTTGTCGAAAGCAACATCTGCACCAGGCCCCAGTGCTTAGTACTCATAATTCACCGGACTGAGTACAGTTGAACCACCTGAATATTCATGTGGACTTTCTGTGTTACTCCCTGTGATTGGCTGTTGCCGATTCTGTCAATCAAAGTGCTTAGATACTATATCAACATAGTTGATATCTATCTGTCACATGGCATTCTAGGTTAGACTCTGGCTATTACAAAGTGTCAAATGACTTCGGTTATCCGCCGTAATGAGTAGGGTAGATCAACTTGACTATTGCTTTTAGACACAGTACTAGAAACTGTCAAACGATTCCAGTTATCTACTGCAATGAGTACGGTGGATACCGTAATAGTTACTGTATTCATAGTATTCAGTCAGGTGATATAAAAAAATTTGTTTTCCCTGTAACCAGTGTGGTATATTTTTCTCAATGTATTTCTTTACTGGAACAATAATTTTAAAATTGTTTAATTTTTTAACTGTTTTATTATTTTAATTTTACAACTAGTCACACATTTTTAAACCTCATTATTTCCATTAAAAAATTTTCAAAAATGCAGTGAATTCAAGTAGGGTAAGTAAAGGAGAGATGGGCATGAAGGAGACATGAACTTTTAGTCGCTATTTTAAAAGCCCTTTACTGATTCAGCTGGTTTTTTTCCGTATTGATAGGTCGTCACACTAAAAAAAAAACCTGAGAGCTCACCATATTCTTATTATTCAATTATTCAATAATGATCTATAAATTGATAGAATTTCGATTTACAATAGAAAAATGATGAATATTTCGTTTTCACTCTGTTTTTTTTCTGTAGGGATTTAAAAATTTGATTCTTATATTTCAGCTAGTGGACGGTTGTGTCACTGAAGACAGTGATTGTTTCCTTTATGGCGGCAAAACCATTTACAGAAAGATTACTACGACTGCTGGAACTGGGACTGTCGAAGTTTTCAAGATAGAAAAGATAGAAAGAATAATAGATCTTGGGCGTAATAAAATGATAGCTCTGGCTTTGTTACTTGGTTGTGATTATGGCGGCGGAGTGAATGGTGTTGGAAAAGAATCTGCATTGAAGTGGATGAAATGTTTTCAGGATGAACAAATTTTGGACCAGTAAAGACCAAGTTCTTGCTATGCGTTGCAGTTTTTATTAGTGTCTCTTTTATAGTCTACTTTGATTAAAGAGGAATATTCTTCATATTGTAAGATACCGAAATTCAATAATCGTTAGACCCTCAAATGAAACAAAAATTTTAATTTATAAAAAAAGAATCCATACTTCAAACACTAAAAAGTCAGTAAATCAAAGTTTTTTAAGCTCATAAACAGTATAAATTTTGGTGTAAAAGCCTTTTTAAACATTGTAGCTAAAGCAAAGCACTTTTCGGTATTGGGCTGTATATTTTGAATTAGCAGTCTACTGCGAGTGACAACATCTTAATTTATTTTCAGACTCCGGAGTTGGAAGAAGAGTTCTTCCTATTTTGAAGCCAAAGAAAAAAAATTATTAGACCCCACTATTTGCAATCGCTGCGAGCACGAGGGCAAACTCAGGGTACATACAAAAAAAGGATGTTCTGACTGTAACACGAGCACAGGTTGCAACGAGTCCAACAAGTACTGATTTGATGTTCATTATGTTAATGGTTAGACCAATTTTTTCTAATAATTCATTTCTCTTTTTCAAATTCCCCCCCCTGTTAAAGATTTTTTTTGGATCAACTCTTGAAGATGATCAGAAAATACATTTTTTTTACAGATTCGAACGCGATATGATGACTTTGGAATTATGCTTGAGGAAAAAAGCAATCACGATGGAAAATTTTCCAAACCAGGAAATAATAGATGAATTTCTTGTGAATAAGGAAGAGCCTTTGCCAAACATTGAAACCAAATGGAGGTATCCCAAGGTTGAAAAATTTGTGGTGGGTGCCTTCACCTTTCATAAGGAGTTAATTGTTTCTTAAAAATAAAACTTTATTCTTACTTTCAAATTTTTCAGAGTTATGTGTATTACTCGAATAATGAAAAAAATTTTTTGTTCTCATGTCGAGTCAGAGAAAAATTCAAGATTTCAGGAAAATGTTTTGATGAATAACAATCATTTGTGTTCCTTGCTTATCTTAGTACAAAGGAATTTTTTTTTTTTCGTTTCTCAATATACTTTTATACAATATTAATTGGCATTATGATTACGAAAAATTTGGAAGGTAAAAATTCATTATGTATACAAATTTTTCTTTTCCTTTTTTCTCATTTTTTTCTCTCAAAATTTTATGAACTGTAGATAGTGCGCACTGCGTGCTCCTGCATTTAATGACACTTAATTTGAAATAACAAAGTATCGTTAACAAAACGATGAAGTAGGTGAATGTGTGTGAACAAACCGGAAAATGTCTACCAGTTATTTAAAAATCACTTATTTCAAACATAACCTCTTATAAATTTTTAATGCCTTTTTTTCCATCGAATATGCTACAAAACAAGAAATAAAAAGGAAGGCCACACGAATAAAATGATAAAGAATAATCAGTCATGGATACAAATAATGAAAAATTTACATTTTTCAACTAGAAAAATTTGTGATCTTAATATTTTGGGTGAATTTTGTTCAAACCAACATAGCAACAGTAAGTAATAAGTTAATAATTTAAATTTGTATTATGACAACAAAAATTCACATCAAATATTTATTATTTTCTCAAATAAATCAATTGGATCATTTTTTAAAATTGAATGTCTTATTCACACATTTTTCATTCCAGTATGTTTTTCGCTTGATTTTTGAGTCATTTATGCAAAAATTTGTTATTTTCCAATAATCCACACATTTCGCTATAAATTTTCAATTTTATATAAAATAAAATCTATTCCTTTCAATTGTAACTGACTAATAATGCAGTAAATTCTATTTATTAATGAGATGTTACCATTTATTCTCATTCAAAAAATTTACAATGCTGAACATTTCTCATACAAAATATCAAGATTGCATATTTTTTTTAGTCCAATATTTTTTATTGGGCATTACTTGAATCTATACCAATAATTATTTTTCATTCGTTTGTTTTTTAGTTTTTCGTAACTTTTTTTGCAGTAAATTCAATAAAAAAAAACTCTTCATCAAAAATTCATGAATTCAAAACACTGAGTAACAATGGTTGGAGAAATTGGTTTATTTCATCAATACAAATTCGTAAGAATGCAGTTGATTCGGTTTCTTGATACAAAATATTTATAAATTTCAGAATGTCTTATCCAAATTATCAAATTCACAAATTTCTTGAATTTAAAAATTCATATTTTTCATTAGTGGAATCTATAAGTATTATTATTTTTATTTATTTCTCGCCATTTTTTGACTTGGATTTTGCAGGAAATCTAGTTAAAAAATCAGTGAAATGACTCTCTCCAGGGGCCGTCGACTCCCATGTTAATTTGATGGCGAAAATAAGTGCCTTTTGGAACTAATATTTGTGAATATTCGAGCTGCGGCTAATGAGAAATTGCAGGAAATTGCACGCATTCCGCGGGAAAATTTGAATTCATTGAAATAAATAAGGGGCATTCCACCTCAAGTGTTCCCACCTCAAAAACGAAACATTTTTTATTTAAAATTGTAAGTCCGAAGATTTTTTGATAATGGAAAGCAAAGAACACGTATCCTTATGTATTTTTTCCGTACTTTCCAAAAAAAAATATATAAACAATTTTCCATGAAATTTAATAACATTTTTTTTAATTTAAACTTTGTTAATAACATTTTCTTAACAAGAGCTTGTTGGGATTTTTTTTAAACTTACCTTATAATACGGTTTATTCCCTCCCCTACAAAAAAGTATATATAGTATTTTATGGGCAAAGTTGAATTTCTTCTCTTTTTGAGGCTCCAAACCCAAAGCGTCTACCGCGCCCGACGCGCGACGTAGCTGTGGCGCGCGGATTTATTATTTTTAGCATAAGTGTGTGTGTATAGTAGTAAAAATGTTCTATATTATAAACTATAGTAAAAAAATACAGTTTATAGTATATAATGTTATATAGTATAAAAATTTAATCAAAATGCTGGCATCCTTGAAAAAATGTATATTTACAATTACTGATACATAGAACACTATTCCACATAAATACAAAAATGTTTTTTCTTTCGTGAGTTTTTATCATGCACGTACATATAATAACATACAGAACGAAAAAAAAGTCATACTGCCTTACACTTTCTTACGATTTTCACGAACTTTGGGAAAAACCATACATTTTTCTTGAGAGGAAAATTGTCTTACTTCCATACTGATTTGTGAAATCGGCAAAAAGGAGTGAAATTTCTGCGTACCCTGAATCGTTTTCGATTGTTGAAATCTACTTTTTAGCTCATTAGCAACGATTTCGTGATTTTCTTTTGAACTGAAAATGATGAGTGTGTCTTTGAAGTTTTCTTTTGCCCAAGCATAGAAAGCACTGCAATTCAAAATCGAATTTTTCGAGGATGCTTGTAAGCTGGCACGCATTGCTTGTCTTTTCAAATTTCCCCCGATTCCGTCACAAGGCCCCTTGCCATGGGCAGTCGCATGAAAATGCCATTCAGCAGAGATACCAAAATCTTTTTTATGATTTAAAAGATTTTGGAAATTGAACTTGTTCTTAAAATGCTGCGTCGCTCCATCAGTAAAGTAAAAAATTTTTGAAACCTCAAAATTTTCTTTCAAGTACGAAATGAACAATTTCTGAAAAGAATAAACGGCGACTGTGTCATGTTTGAGATTGTCCGATAGAATACCGACGCTACCATGCTCAATATTATTTTCATGTTTATAATAGAAAACAATAGTGAAAATCGTAATTTGGTCATTGTTCCAATGGAATGATTGGGCAGCATTTTGTGCAACAAATGCATAGTTCTCTGCAAAATCACATGTAACTAGAAACTCTCCAGATCGCAAGTTTTGTTTGCACGCTTTGAAAAAATCTGACTGCTGCTTGGCAAAAAAAGAATGAGGTTTTAATTTGTACAGATGATCGCAAAACTCTTCGACAAACTCTTCCACATTCGATGTAACTGTGCGTAAAGTACTCCCATCAGTAGTTTGCCAAGTTCGATATTGTAAATTTTCGAAGTCCTGATCTTCACAAAGTGAACCCACAAAGTCTCTCAATTTTTCTACGCCAGGGCATTTTTTACACTCATTAAGATGACATTCTGGTGTTGTGTTTTCACAGTTGAGAATTTTGAATGCGTCGTGATAAGTTTCGAAAGTACACTCAGTTTCAAGAGAAAGATCTTTAAAATTCATAGCTTCAAACATGAGGCGAACATTTTCGTGTTAAACACAAACACATACTGTGTGGGTGCCACTGGCACCAGCAAGAACACAGTTTTTTGGCCTCAACTCACAAAATTTTGACAAACTAATTTTGATTTCCGGGTAAGCGCTCTTAAAAATTTGATACAATTCAGAAAGATTTCCCAGAATCAACCTTTTTTGAACTTGTTTTCGCGAACCATCAGAATTTTTTACAGAAACGTAATCTTTTCTACCTGGCATGATACGGCTATTGTCATCATTTTCGTAAAATTGTAAAACCAACTTAGCAGTGTCATCAGATAAGGTTTTACCTTTTTTTACATCCGGTGAAGTCAAAATACCGAATTTTTTCACCAATTCTTTTGATTTTCGTGCTTGGCGTTCAGACGCTCCGAATTCGGCGGCAATTTTCCTACGACCCCAAGACTGGTGCAAGCGTGAGAATAAGTAACCGTTCAGAATTATCCGTGCTGCTTTTAAATTTTTCCTTGATTTGGTTGAAAACTTCTACAGCCGCTTGATGTTCCTCGTTAGAGCAAGACATTTCCAATTTTTTTAACTTTGGAGGTGGAGGACCATCAAATATTTCCTTATCAATATCGTCATCATTGTGGAGAACAAATTGATTGTGGTTTTCTTCCAAAATGTTTACAATAATCAACAATATGTTTAAGTTAATATTTCATACATCAAGTATTAATTTTTTTATAATAGATTAATTATAATTCAAATTGTTTTTCAATGTACCTGCTCTGTATTCACATAATTCGCTTCATTCACATCGTATAGTGGAGATAGAGCCGAAATATTGGCCATTTCCTTGCGGCAACTCGTACAAACTTTAGCAGTATGACATAAGAAAACAAACTTCTTTAGAAGATTATCAGATATTGTTCTCAATCCTTTACTGTACGTATGATGTTTGTGAATTTCGAACAGATTGCAACAACGATCTACGGGAAACTTTTTCATGGCGATGCAATTTCTAAGCGATGTGAACGGAACAGATTCTCGAAGAAAACTGACCAGAGTTTAAAATTTTCACATTTTAAAAAATGTATCTGCAGGCGAATAAATAATCGGAGAATTTGCCCAAGATAAGGAAAATTCCAAGTTTGACAAATGTAAAAATCTACAGTCATCTTTCAAAAGATGCCTTGAATCACGCTTTTCTATGAATTTCGAAAGCGTGGAAAATCAGCAAAACAAAACATGAATAGGATGGAATGTTGATTAATGGTTTCATTATCAATCATGAACCTTAAATACCTCTGGAGAACACTTTTTTCGACTATCGCTTTGAGTCCTCCCGTCTGTGACTGAATAGCTAAATGTTTTTAAAAATTGAAATAAAATCCTTTGTTAACAAAGCATAGATTGTCTTTCATTAGTTTATGCGATTTGTTCGTACGTATAATTATTAATTCAGCAATAGTTATTTTAACTTCTTCTAACAAGTAAAATGTACCACGGCTGAGTCGCGCATCGGGCGCGGTAAACGCGTTGGGTTTGGAGCCTCAAAAAAAGAAGAAATTCAACTTTGCCCATAAAATACTATATATACTTTTTTGTAGGGGAGGGAATGAACCGTATTATAAGGTAAGTTTGAAAAAAATCCCAACAGGCTCTTGTGGAAAAAATGTTATTAACAAAGTTTAAATAAAAAAAAATGTTATTAAATTTCATAAAAAATTGTTTATATATTTTTTTTTTGGAAAGTACGGAAAAAATACTTAAAGATACGTGCATGTTGTTTTTTCGTTAGCAACAGCTTTTTGGACTGAGAATTTAATTAAAGTCGACGTCCGAAATAAAGGGCGAAAATTCAAGCCCCTGTATCACTGCAACCCGTGCATAAATCCGCCCCTCCTTTTCCACAATCAATGTACTCTGATAGTACAACAACTTTACCAAATATCATCAAAATCAGAAATGTTTCGTTTTTGAGGTGGGAACACTTGAGGTGGAATGCCCCATAATGAAAAAACAAAAATATTACATTTAATGCCATACATTTGTATGGCATTCTGAGAAATTTTAACTCATAATAAATAATAGTACTATCGTAAACGTAAATATTGATCTCAAAATGTAAAGAATACAGCTGACTACAGCGCTCCAAGTGGTGCCCAATTTAAGCTTTGGAATTTGCCAAACTCTCCATAAGAGTTGACGGCCCCTGACTCTTTCCTCTGAAATGCATGTAAAGCTGTAACCCATTAATGTCCTGGTGGAACTAAACCACCAGAGGCGCTGGCAGTAGCATTGCCTGAGAGAAAAATATTGAATATTTCTATTTCAGTTTCTGATTGGTTGAAAGTGACCTATCAGAATTGTAGAGAAAGAGGCCCGATACTTTCCTCTCGGGCGAGAACACTAGATATTCAGGATGAAGATCTGCCGTATATATAGATATACTACGCTGTGTATCATTGCGGGATAATCTTCTCCTCCCGTCCTTTCCCCCACCAATCGTTCCGTCCTTCTTGCACAATCGTTTCTCTCTTGCGCTCTATGACTTGAAAACATTGACCGAGTGTGGAGCCTACTCGGCACAACCTGTTGAGTTATTTTTCAAGGTGGCTGCTGCGGACGGCTTTTGGAGACGAATATATAGTACAGTTTGACGTCCTAAATATCTAGTGTTCTTGCTCTCTGGCAAAGAACTCAAATCTACCAAGAAGAACAACGCTGAACTTTGGCATGAGCCAAAAATTTCTTGCCAAGAGATGGCAGTACAATCACAATTCTGGTTTTTGACCAATAGTATTCATAACTGCAAGGTAGTTACCATTATGAGTACTTCTTTCTCTTTCTAACGCATTACAAGGATATGATTGCTTGCAGAGCACTCTGGTGTCTGGGGGTTGCACCTGACCCCCAGCGCAAACTCTCCACGGAAGCTCAAAAACGTGTACGTTGTTCTTCTTGGTAAATATGAGTTATTTGTCCCAAGAAACATCACTGCCAGCGCCTCTGGTGGTTTAGTTCAGCAGGGACATTAATGGGTTAACTTTTTTGGCGTCCTGTCATACCCCTATAAAAAATTGTCCAACAAATTTATGATATCTGAAATTCAAAATACTTGATTTTTAAATAGTCGAGACTAGTAAAAGTCCAACTTACGATTTCTTGATTTAAAAATCCTTTTTTTTTTTTTTATTGATTATTTTCAATTGTTGAATCAAGAATTTGAAATTCTTCAACAATTCATAGACATTGAAAAATCTTGAATTTTCTGTACTATAATTTAAGCTTGTCAAAATGTAGTTACACATTTTTTTATGCAAAATAATCATTTGTTCTAATCGTAGTCAAATAAATTCGTAAAAATTTGAGACGAAGAATTAGTCAGGCACCTTTCGACCGGACACTTCGGGTTCTGCATATTCAGGCATATTTCAGCCGATTCAATAAAATCGAAACCGGTAAATACTTCTACTAATGGCTCAAAAACAAAACCCGTCCCATAATAATTATAAGTATTTAATATTATTAAATAAAATTAAATGCAAATTTCCGATTAAGTTATCAATTAATTACAGGAAGTGATTCAAGTAAAGAAAAAGAAAATTGTTTTACATCTATTATGTTACAGAATTCAAATTCTTCCACTTTAATTTATTTCCTAGATTAATTTAAACTCAACACTGTGGACTGTAGGAAACTTTTTTATTGTATCAAACCAACGTTTCGCAAGGAATCCCTTGCCTCATCAGGGATGTGATACTCATACAAAATGACAATTTGGCAAAATCTCAATGACACATATTAATTTCGGGAAACAGAAAAACAACAAAATGACACCCTAGGCACAACTCTTTTTTCCTTTTCTAGGAAAAAAGTTATTTCTACAGTCCACTGTGTTGAGTTTAAATTAATCAAGGAAATTTTTTACATATATTTGAGAATGTAAGCATTACCTTGCAATTTCAAGTCCCTTAACCATTTTTCCCTCGCTCGATTTTGGGCATTCGGGAGCCGGTGCAGAGTGACTTGAGACGAAGAATTAGTCGCGCACCCTTTGACTGGACACTTTGGGTTCTGCATATTCAGGCATATTTCAGCCGATTCAATAAAATTTTTCGAAAATCGAAACCGTTAAATACTTCAACTTGCAAAATGTCGCAAAATGACAGATCAATAACCAAAATAACACTCAATAATAACAGTGGCCGAAAATTTCTGATGATTTCTGAACGTTTCCGGAGTCAATTAGGACTGCCAGAGACACCTGGTGTTTGGTAAAAGTGAACTAAAAACGGTGGCAAGCGAGCTCCATTTGAGTTTCAGACCCCTGCATCAAAGAATCAAAAGTTATGGATTTCAGATGCGATGTCTTATTCATGTTTTTAGTAGATAAAAATAAAAACACAAAGTCAATTTTCATATGTAACATATGAAACGTTCCCCACCCCCGAAACCTACTAAAAAAATTTACAAGTCTCTGATTAAAATCATTTTCTTTTGTCCTTGCAGAATTTCATGAAGTTTCACCTTGGATGGACTGAGGATTATTCCTTCAATCAAATTTTTCCCTTATACACTCTATGGCAATTACGAAATTTGTCATCAATCAACCCTGAAAAAAAACGAGGTTCTTGCTGGTTCATCGAACCACTCAGAATTGTGAAACGCTGCAAACAAAGAGGTGTACCGTGCTTTGAAATTCAGTGGCAAGACAAAGATAACTATTACAAAAGATTCTTGAAAGTAGAAGACACAGGATCTTCTGAAAACGAGGGAACCGAGCAAATTTTCAGACCTCTGACAAGCATTGAACACGAGTCTTTGATCGAAATACAGTACCCAGAATTGATTCAACAACTAGGGAAAGCCGAGGCACAAAAAGTTCCAAAGAAAAAAGCACGAAAATACAATCAAGGAAGCGTGAAAAAGAATAAGAAAATCGACGACTATTTCAAGGACACGGTTGAAGACCTGAACAATTCCTTAACTCACCTTGATATTACCCCGGAAAGGCCCAGAAAAAGCTGCAGTAGAAAAACGTTGGAAAAAGATTTGTTTGACAAAGTATCCAAAGCGAAAGAATCCTTGGATCGCATGTTCAAGCAACTAACTCGGGATGATGTTCCGAAGACCAGAAAAGTGCGAAGATGCCTGAACTCCAAACCGCGTGAAATCATATACTATGAAGATGATGATTCTTTGGAAAGGAAAACAACGAATAACCAACTAAAAAAGAACGATAGCCAAGTTAGGAATTTCGTGGGAAATAGCATAGATGAGGAATTCAAGTTTGAGGAGCATATTGAAGGAGCATCAGAGTACAATCGAATCAGGAGTTCGGTAAGAAATAAGGAAGGTTCACAAAGAAAAAGGAAGAAAAAAGTTTATGATTCAAAATCAAGCGAATCCCTGGTTTTGCAGGTAAACGGTGACCAAATTGCATGTTCAAACGAAGAGTTTCTTTCCAGTGGGAGGAAAAAATTGCATGAATCCCCAAATAGGAGATCGAGTGGAATGGTAAATCTGAAAGGAAGCGACAACAACGCAAAATGCAGAAGTGGGAGAAAGGAGCAAGTGCAGAGCGATCAGTTCGACTTTTTGGATAGCGATGAGTATGTTCCTTTTGAGGTAAAGTATTCAAAGTACACTGCAAAAAAAATGGAGCGGTTTGAAGATGAAAGCGACTCTAATTTCCATCTTGAATTCAGCTTTTTAGTGGATAGATCAGACAAGGAAGAAAATATATAATTGCCCTGATACTTTGTCATCGATTTTATGTCGATGTTATTTGCAAGATACTTATGTATAAAAATAAAATAGTATTTAAAAAAGTTTGATGACAATCATCTGTTTCTCAGATTATTCAAAATCAGGTGTTTTCTTTGCATTAACATCATTTCGTCAAGATAAATAATGGTCTTCATGTGTCGAAAAATGGACAGTATTTGTCAGAACTCTTCAAAAAAGATTTTTTTATTAGATTTTTGAGAAGTTATCTTATAAATATAGCAAAATCGTTAAGCAATGTTCGACTGGAGAAACATCTGATTATGAAGCTTTGATTTTTAAAGTTTATTTTCATATTGACGGCAATGTAAGTTGCATAATAATTACAATTATTCCATTTTCTCTGTGGCTGATGAGTCGTCTGGTATAAGTGACATAAAAATAAAAGTCTGTACCGCTGTGCATTTTGTGATAAAATGTGAGGAGAAATATTTTCATCTGAAAAGTTGTATCTTATATTGCAAGCGAAAGTATTTGAGTAATAAAATTCAATAAAGTGCTGAAATCGTGTAGTTATTTGAATTTATATATAATACACACTGTGAGTAGATATTGTGATTGTAACGATTAAATCCTGCTGGGAACGATATTATCAAGTTGCACAGAGAATCTGGGGAGATTCTGCTGGGAATGATTTCACATACGGATCACGGCAATACACGTATTCTTGTGAGTGTATCGTGACCATCGTGACGATCAGAATCTTGTATACTTGTCACTATATACTTAAAAGTGCCTGCGACCATCCTTGTCCTCCCTATGGGAATCCATATAACTCCCAAAGGTATACAAGTCGATTCTCAACCATATCCTAAAGAGAAAAAGGAGCAACCACGATGGGCGCGGCCATTGTCTTAATGGGTGCGGTCATGTTGAATGCTTACTTCAATCCTGTAATTCCCTGAAGTTGACCGAAGCATTTGAATTTGAATCTTATGTCCAATAAAATTTCATTATATGTTTAAGTTCATTCGAATTGATTTCATTGATTTTAATAAAAATTAAATAGTTGAAATTGGATTCTCGATTGTGTAGTATTTTTTTCCTTATGACATTGTATACATAGTATTTGAAAAAGCTGAACAACCTATGATTCAAATATATAACTATTTTTAAAACAGGAAAAATCTGTGAGTAGAATATTGAAATTCTTTTGCGAATGTTAAAAATATGGGAAAACCTGTTTTTTTATATAAATCGAAATCGTTACTGTTTTTTTTTTTTTTTTTTTTTTTTTAATTAAGGCGCATTTGAATGACGATGTCATAACCACGTGAAAGTGGCTTAAAACGTGTGCCAATTTCAAAATTTCAAGGGATGAACTTCACCTAATAATTGGCTTTTATTTGCAAAGAAAATACAAGTTAAATCAACGCGTGTAGCGCGCTACAGTATCTAGTATGTACTACTTCTATATGGCCAGCAGAAAGAGAAGTTTCTCCGACAAGACTACGGTCCCGACAACACTCTCTGTCCTACTTCATTACTCCCCAGTGAACAAAACCAGCCAAACCTCGCCCAAAATGTACCCAATATAATTGAGTGGGATTGGCCAATAGTAAGATAATTCTGCGGCCCCTACAGGGGTCACTGTTTGGGCAATTTTTTTGTACACTATATTTGGCTTAATATTGAACATATGTGGGGTACTACATTTTGACATTTAATGATAGAACATTTGCTCCATACCAACCCACTTTCAGCTCAATTTTTTTGTTTTCCTATTTTGTGAGCAAATTAAATTTTTTATATTATTTTAAAGTTATTATAAATAAGTTCCCTATGTTTAATTCACATAACACCTTTTTCTCCTATATAATATAATATACGATCTAGGTAAATACGTGAATCAACAGCTTTCATTTTCTAAAACAGTTTTTATTGCGCTTTTTTTTATTTCAAATGATACCTACATTATTCCTTACACAATTATTGATTAAAAAACTCACTTTCAGACCCTTTACCACGTAAATATTGGGGCAAACGACGATTTATTTTTCGATCTTGTCACCTTCTGAAACATGCACACATAACCAAAAATACGACACTCGCGGTTTTCGTGACTAATCGAGTACATTTTTTGTACAGAATCATGGATTTTTTACTTACTTTCGATAAATATCCGGGGTGTAAAGATAAGTACAAAAAAAAAAACACGATTTCGCACTGTGGTTTGCACCGAAAAAGGCGTGAACTATCGCTATGGCGCGACAGATACGTTTGCTTATGTTTATATTGTACATACTGTCAATATAAGCACGATAAGTTGGCAATTGTATTGCTCAAATAATTTGCCCCAACATTGGATAATTCTGCGGCCCCAACAGGATCCCATATTTGACAACAAAAATTGACCACCGTTAGGGAGAAACAGTGGGCAAACATGGGACTGTGCGCGCGCATGACAATATTTGTGACTAATAATAACCTGCAGTTTGGCCAATTTCATGGACTCTACGAAATTGGTTGAATGGAGGACCCAATTTTTTGTTCACTGGGTCGTTTCTGGGCCGGCGCGAGCTCGACAAACTACGTGTTTATAATATCGTGTTTACATTCCATACATACATAGCATGTATTGTAAAACACTGAAAGAATAAAAGAGTCGCACATGCGTAGTACGACCCTCGTTATGTTCTATCCTTTACTCTTGTCGGAGATCCCACTTACAGGCGAGAATAGGGAGCTGCCCATATAGAAGTATTACTCACTTTCAATGTAATGGTTTTGTTCTTTAGCTACACGAATGAACTATCCTTACATGAGTTGGGAAGAAGGAAATGAATTTAACACACTGTTCGATTAGGAAGTGAATTGACACGTTCCTTGGAAATGTAAGTTATACAAGAATTGAAGATCTGCTTTTATAATAAACATGAATATTGTAATAGAATAACCAAATTTTTATTTCTCTTTCTGAAAAGGACCTGGAAATGCAGTGTCGAAAGCTAAAAAAAAATAGAAAAAAGAAAAAAAATACAATAAAGAAATATTGAAGAAAGGAAAATGTTAAAGCAATTCAAACTTCAACTATTCAATATCAAACTTCTTTATTCAAAACATTGGCTCCAAGGATCAATTTCAAAAACATCCGCATAATCCGAAGCGACTCATTTTTTGCGAATTGTAGTTTTTATTAATATTGTTTATCTACCGGGCATTGGATCCACAATATGCCTCACGAACATCATGGATATGGGTTTTTCAACTATATACGTAAAAATTATGGCACACAGGCTACTTTACTTCCAAAGACTTGTATCAAGATCGTCTTTCAAACAACAATTGTAAAAAACCAGATTTACCTTCTTCCTCACAATAAGTTGAAAAAAGAAATTGTACTTTTCGCTTTAAGTAATTTCTTAAGAGCTTAAGATAGTACTAACGCGAAAGACTTTTCTTCAGAATTTCTTCAAACTTTGTGGTTTAGTAAATGAATATATTAGGAATGTACTGGCAAAATTTCTAGAGAGGTCTTGTGTCAAGTTTTCGAGATATTCGACGTCAAAGTTTCAATTTTTCACATTGCAAGTATAGGTTACGCATCAAAAAATGAGACATTTTTTTATTTATCTCTAAAACCGTTCTTAAGAATTTGATGGAAAACTAATATATCGAAGAGAACATTATACCGATGCCGTGAAAAAAAAATTATGGCAATCTTGTGTTTTAACTCGAGTAATTTACATCCGAAGTTGAAAGTTTTTCACTTTTTGACAACATCAAATAACACTGTGCGACAAAAAAGAATTTTTATTTTCCTATAGATCTGAATGCATAAAATCGATTCTTAATGACCCCATAAACAAGTTTGCAAGAGCTTTTCACGAAGTTAGAGCAAGTTTCCGAGAAATTATTTATGCAAAATTTCGAAAATATAACTTTGTATTTCTTACAATTATGGCTCGATTTTTACCGGATAAAAGCGCATGTCTATGTATTTGAGGTCGAAAGTTTTATTTTAATCATAAAAACGTTCAAGAACTGCATTTTTCACATAGTTGAAACTTTGAAGAAAATCACTTAATGCAAATGACTAACGGTTGCGGTTGGGGGTCTTGCTCGCGTTCGATCGTCTTGAATAGGCAGGCATCTTAGACCATAAAGTACATGGACTGAGCATTCAACATGGCGCAATGATCCCAACATTGGAGCGTGTAGTAAAAGCCGAACGACAACTTTATACATTCATTAGTATATCTATATATATATAATATCATATATATAGAACATCTATATAT
Source organism: Platygaster robiniae (assembly GCA_028476575.1). NCBI lineage: Eukaryota > Metazoa > Arthropoda > Insecta > Hymenoptera > Platygastridae > Platygaster > Platygaster robiniae. The sequence continues at coordinate 12,765,126 of CM052025.1, forward strand.
ACAGATATAGTATCACACGTCATTGCTTGGCGTTCGGCTGTTACTACACGCTCCTATGTTGGGATCACTTTTTCGAGCACCGAACAAAGGCGATGCTCAGTCCATGTATTATATCAGGGGGACCCAAGCTACTCTTGTAAAGCTGCGTTAGAGTTTCTCAGTGGCAGCTCTTGCGGATAAATGCTCCGACTAGAGATTGTCCGAGGTTGTCCGCCTCTCCTCTCGCGAAAGCCATCGAATGCGTGGCCTGGCGGGGATGATGACTCGCGCGGCAGGCGGGCAGTGCGGCGAGGGGGGAACCGGTACGGCAGTTTAGGGCATAGGCGATTTAAAGCTTTATCCGTGTGTCGAATGGTTCGCTCGGTTTTGATCTCAATAGGGTTCGGGTTCGATCCCGGACTGCAGCAACTTTTTTTTTATGTACAGATGATAGATATTTTTTTCTTATCGATATATAAGTGCAATTGTTTTGTAGAATGATGAAAAATCTTTTTTATGTATTAAATAATAATGAAAAAAATACATCGAATAGTGAATCAGCAACATTTATAAAATTGAAATGTTTTTTTGTAAATTGAATCTTCCATAGTGTATTTATGTTCATTGATTACAATAATAAGTATGAATAATATCTTTTCGCTTCTCCAAAAGGTAATTGCTAGCTGGTCTAGATGAAAAATTATTGATATTAATATATTGTATATTTTTTTTATAAATAAAATCGTAGAATCTATAATTCGATTTCTCAGAAAAAGCAGTACATTTTTTATTTATTACTTGAAAGTGATGCAAAATGAATCAAATCAATGACTTAAAGTAAATCAAGTATAATGCTTCTGATTGCTTCAGATTAATACATAATATATATGCATTTCCATACTTTACCTTGATTTTTGAAATGCTTTCACCTCAATTTTGTAGAAATTTATTAATAAATTTTTGAATAGTAGCATTTATTTTCGAAGCATACATTCAATGTTTAAAATATATCAGAAGAAGGGTTTAGTCCTCATTAAGAAAAAAACTTAAAATTGATGCACCTTTGTAGTAAGGTGAATTTCCAAAAAAAAATCATGATATTTACGAAGGTCCAGTTCTTTTATGTTAAACGTAAAAAAGGCGACAATTCTCTAAGAGTGAGGGTTACTTAAATAACACATCACTCAAAGATTCCAATATAATTTTTTATTCAATTGCTTTTATATTATTTTATTTTTTATTATTTTCATTTAAAAATTTTCATAATGCTTTTCATTATATTACAAACATGATGTATGTACATTAAATATGTATTTTACATGAATTCACGTATGTATCACGTCATTTGTACTATAAATTCATATTATTAATATCTTCATGATTTATACTACTTTTATCCCTTATTTCCATAATGATGATTAGTATCATTTGAATTCAATGATTTACATCAATAAAAATAAATAATTTTTATTTTTATATAAAAATACATAAAGATATATCTATTTGAAATCTTAACAAAGTACGTATTAAAGAGAGCCTGGAGTGTAACTTTAATTTAAATTATGAAATGCAAATTGGTGCAACCGAAAACTTGCTAAAAATGTCAGTTAATGCTATGAAAAATATTGAAATCAATGAAATAAATATTTCTTCGCTTTCTTATTTGTCTAAAGTAATTTTAATTCAGATCATTCATGTTAAACGCTTGTCCCTTAAGATTTTTGACTAGCAGATTGGCCGTATTTTACTTATATTTAAGGACATTTGAAATGTAACATATTAAAAAATAAAGTTTCGTTTCTACTTTTGGAAAAACTACCTAACCTAAAACGGCAATAAGGGCCCTAGTAAAAATATTCACGAGAAACAGTTTCAATTTTCAGAAACGTAGCGCGCTTGTCCCGGAGTTAACTTAGTAAAAATTTTAATGAATAAACTTCAATAGAGAAAAAAAAGAACAGAATCAGCAGAAAAATTATGAAAGTTAAAATAATATCAATTTAATTGAAATTCGAAAAATTAAATCTGATCCCCAGTGCACTTCGATTAATTTTTATTTAAATTCGTACGACCTCAAATATTTTTTAGTTTTTTCCCATGACACTGAGCTTCCACCTTACTAATCCTTTTCTTAGCGCGTGCACAGTTGAGTTGCTCTTTGGATGCCTCATGAGCAACGTTCAACTGCTTGCACCAGATTTGCAGCATTTTTCCGACTGCTACTCTCCCTAAGATGCTACTGAATGCGGCGTGATCTTCATCACATGCCCTTTTTTCCAAATTTATGCTCTCATAGGAAATTTGCTTGCAAATGGAACCGCGAGTCCTTCGCCAATGTATTTTTCTCGGAAGATTTTCAAAGCAAATCATGCGTATTTTGATTAATGCATTTTTGAATTCATCGCTCCCCATCAGCATCAAGCAGTCCCCACAAAAGCCAACACCCTTCAGAACATCCGAGCTAATGGCAACTTCAGCCTTGTCAAATTCGTCTACAACCTTACCTTCGCACACGGTTATTTTACAATTTATTTCAACACCAGGGTCGGTTCTAGAGGCGACTCCGTCGCCAAAGTTATCAGCATTGTTGTCATCTTCGTCAATATCAACCCACTCGTCATCGATATCTGAATCGTCATTTTTGGCGAATTGCAAATTTCTTTGCAATGAGAACACAAAAGAATCATATAAAGGCGACTCGCAATTTTCTTTTGCCTTGCATCGACGACGAATCGTGTTTAGCAAACACGCAGTGTATGAAAAAGAAAATTGGGCACATGTAGGTGACACGTTTCTTCCCCTGTGACAGCGTATTTGGCTAAAAAAGTTTTCAAGTGGATCTTGATTAAGATTTCGCGTACACAGCTGGGAAATCCCATGCTGTTCGTGTACGAATTTCCAAATACGCTCCATACTGTTAATGGATGCCACCCAATTTTTGAGAGAAGTGAATTTCCCATCGACAAATTTTGATTTTTTTTTGTTCCACATTTTGATGCTTATGTCATTGAGGTCCCCCTTTGCTGAATCCCAAAACAGAAAATGAGGACTGTTTTCCTTCAGAAGTCGTCTCAACACGCATTTGTCTGTTGGCGAGCTACTGTTGAAGCTGTCAAACAGATTATTACAAAGCCGAATGATTTTCGCCACAGCTATGCCCGCTTCTTTATTGATCGAAGTCATTTGACCTTCGATTTAGACAGCCCCTGAAAATAATGACAGTACTTTATGAAGGGAAAAATGAAAATTATATAAAAACATGCTCCTATGTAGTATTCAATAATTTAAATAAAATTAATGACACATTCTCGTAACATTTTACCCCTCCCCTCCTCCATACCCCCTTTCATGACTTTCTACCCCTCCTCCAGACACCCTTTCGTAACATTCAACCCCCCTCCAGACCCTCTTTCGTGACATTCTAACCCCTTCTCCAGACCCTCTTTCGTGACATTCTATCCCCTTCCAAACACCCTTTCGTGACATTAAATCCCTTTCCAAACACCCTTTGTGACATTTCGTGACATTCTACCTCCCTCTTTATATTTTCATACCACGGAGAAAAGCGTAGTTCTACGTCAATATTTGCAATACACTGTCGTAATATCATAAGAAAATGTATTTGCAGAAGACGAGAGCAACTTACTTTGACTCGTAGCCAGCTCATAAATCCATTTTGCTGTCGTTTCACTGAGGACCTGCGTAGCGTGTTTTACTCGCATTTTCGGGATTTTAGATTTTTCGACATGTTCCAATGTTAGTTTGCTCAGGCGTGGGAAAATCGGGTTGATAACACGATCCATTTTCCACGCTGTCTCAATGACGCTCCATATTTCGACGAGTTTTGTTTCGTCCCCAGATTTATATTCTAAATACTTAGACATGAAATTGTTCCTCACGTTCTTAAGTAGGTGAGGAGGGTCCCAAACGTGGAAAACCTCCTGTTCATTGACTACGTAGGAGCAAGCTGTAAAATGGCAACAAGTTACCATTTTCACATTTAACTATTGGTTTGAGCTGCTTGTTTTTATCAAATGAACATAAATGTAATCATTTAAATATTCGCAAAAATGGATAAATGCGTGGTTTTTGAGGAATTTTGTAGTTAATTATTTTTTTCTCCAAAAAAATTGCAAAGTGTAAATGTCTTTTTTGATTTACTCACTCGAGTGGGCATTAGATCCACCTTTTTCACTTCGAGCACGATTCGTTTAATCGATAAGCCCATCAATGGCCTTCAAGTTTGGACCTCCTTGGTCGCAAACAGACGCCACCACTCGAAAGCCGTACTTTTGCAATATTTCTATATGAATTTTGATGGCCCTTTCTAATTCAGCATGATTCGCGGCGTCGGATGTCGCGCAATATGATAAGGGCATTTTTTCCCCTGTCACAAGAAGCCGCATCATGAATACTAAATGATGGTTCGCCACCTTAGGCGTTGATGTGTAACCGTAATTTTCTAAACCAGTTACAATATCATCGGTTGCATCGTACTCAATCTTTTCTTGAGTGGCAACCTAAACAACAGAAAAAATGACGCGACGGTTATCCTCTTATACAATAACTTACGGTCTGCAGAGAAGATCCTATTACATTTTTAATTATAATATACAGGGCGTGCCAAAAAGAAAAAAAATGATTACTGTTTGAATTTCGAATTACAAAGTTTTCTTCTTTTTTTACATAATCAACAAGTAACACACTAGTTCAGTTATTTTTGAGAATTCAAAAAAATGCACGTATATGTGTCATTTAAATACAAATATTACTACAAGTGTTTACCTCATCCCACATAAGCTGTACCAAACGCTTATTTGGGGGAAGCAAATGGCAAAGTTGTTGGAGTATAGCAAGGCTCACTTTATTTACTCCATGGCCCAGTTTCAACTGCCCTTGCTTTAGTTGGAGGTAAGATATGCTCGGTATACCCTTCATAATTTCTCGAAGAAAGGTATACCCTCTCTTGCCTAAAATTTTGTATGCTACCAAAGCAGCGGCTATCTGGGAACCGTTGTAGCGATGACCCTGTATATCACCATCGAGGCAATTAATAATAATGAAGAAGAAGATTATGTAACACATAAAATATAAACGCGCATAGAAAGCCGGTAAAGGATAAAAATAAAACTAGAAAAACAGTCTTCTGTGAATGTGAGAAAAGGGTAAAAAGTTGCTCTGCGGTGCCAGAAAAAATTCATATAGTAGCTTACAAAAAATGTGAAAAATTCTATGAGCAAGTAAAAATATCACACAACCAAATTCTAGCGCAAAAAAAATCACCCCGATACACCATAAGACACAAATAAACTATGCCACTAGTGTTACGTAAACATTTGTTCTTTCTAATTACCCATCGTCGAGCTGGACACTTTATATCATGTCTCAAAAAGTTCAGGGATGGAAATGTAATAGGAAGTAAGGTTTATATGTATTCTTTTGATTATGCTATTAACAGTAAATATATGTCTAATTTTTTCTGTTATCATAGAAATTAAAATTTTTGAAATTTCCCCTTGCAAAATCGTTTTTACAAAAATTCATAGCAAAACCTAAAATTGTGACGTTCTACTAAGTAGAAATTTATGAAATTATTATTTGTTTTTGTAACCTTCAAACAAAACGATTTTCATTCTGTGTAAAAGTATTATGCATTATTAACGTATTCAGAAATCTAGGATCGTCCACATTGGAACGCAAGAGCGCGCAAAGAAGCAACTATGTATTTTTCCTGTGCCCGCTCTTACATTCGTTTCGTTCTGTGTTTTGCGAAAATTATAGACCAGCTTAATAAAACGCAGGTAAAAATCTGGGAAAATTGGTTTGGATAGGCGTTTTTCACGGATCTTTAGTGAGACAATGAAATTAAAATGTTTCCACATGGCTAATAAGTGGTTGGAATTTTTTGCTGCGTTCGGCTGGCAGTTCCAAACAGCTACCTGTGTCACCTGTGTCATAGTGAACAGCAGGCTGTGAAAAAAAAATTTTGCTGACCATCGAGCTGCATATTTTCAAAAAAAAAATTTTCTAGTAAGGTGTAAGGCTGATATGAAGACAAAAAACAGTAAAGGTTCATATGAATGTATAAATATACATAATAGTAATAGGCATAATAATATGTTCGAATAATTTGTTTGAACATCTTCGTTTATAAAAAGGAATTTGAGAAGTGTATGTTAAATGTACCATGTTTCGCCTGTTGAAGTTGTTCTTCATCATCTCCATGAAAGGTTTTGAAATTCCTTCGGCAGAGTCAAATATATTTTTCCAATTTCGACCTCTTTTCAAACGTCCTCTGATTTTTTTCATTTTGATTGAAGCCACTTGTCGAGTTTTCTTGTAGTAAGGTTGTTGCGTTACCTTTAATTTTGCATGTGTCCTGTCGAATTTCAATTTCAACTTCTCATGTTCAAGGCCTAATTGTGCAAACGAAGCTTCAAGTTTTTTTATTTGATTATCGGCTTCTTTTTTTGAGGCTCCGATTTGCTGGATTCGGATAGCATCTTTTTGGTTGGAGTCCTCAAGCTTTTTGAGTTTCGAAGCATAGGATTCCTCAATCATTCTACAATTTTTTTGCAATTGTTGATTTTCGGTTTCAAGTTTTTTCATTTCTTGTTCAAGTATCCGAAACTTGGAGGAATTTTATAAGTTTTTCGGAGTTTAGACTCTTATTAGCTTCTTCGAGAGCAGCAAGTAATTTTTTAATTTGGTCAGATTGCTCAGAGGATTTTTCGGGATAATTTTGAGATTCTGTAGAATTTGAAGTTGATGGCTGAATGTGATCAAGTTCTATATTGTCTCTGTTACAACTGCACTTGAGTATTGGAATGACGTGTTTTGGGACAAAGTTGTGTTTGTGCTTTGACGTGTATTTTGGGAAATGCTCGTGACAAATCCGAATATTCTTGAGCACTTGTTTCGGTTGCCCTGCACACACAAACATATGCAAATGTTATCATTTTTGCAATATTTAGAGTGTCTACTGAGCAAAAATGTGGGGATTTCGTAGTGATTTTTGACAAATCACGGAAATTTTCTGTTATGAAAATTTTACTAATTTCGGCGAATGAATGATTTAGTCCTTTACTTTTTATGATTCGCCACTGACGATTTTTCAAAAATAATTCTAATTTGAAATAAAATGAATTGTATATTTGTATCAAAAACGACAATCTGCAACATTTTCGAAAAGCTATTATTTTGAAACAGTATAGCTAAAAATTTTTTGATTTTTGAATTAAGAACTTTACTGCCAAAGTTATGAACAGTTAAAAAGTCGTATTTTTCATGAAAAATTAAACAATTTAACAATGAAGAAAATGAATGATTAATGGAAGAAATCCGCATTTAAACTTGGAAATGAAAAATTCCACCTCATCGATAGCAAATACTGAAAAATAAATGACTGAATTGTAGAATATGATACATTTTTTAAAAAAAATTTTAATCGTAGGTATGTACTACAAAATAAGAGTCAAAAACTGACAAAAAGTTAAAAAATTATAAAACCTGTGAACATTAATCCAAGTTTTGAAAAATAGAAATTTGAATATAAGAGCTACTCATGATTTTTCAATTTTGGACATGAAATTTTCAAAATTATGAATATTTTGTCCATGAAAAACGAATACACTGTGTTTTTCTACATTTGTGTTGATAAATAACGAAGAAATTTATTCAAAGCGTTGATTATTTGTATTTCTAATCCAAATATATTTAACTACATAAACAGCTAAGTAAAAAAGTAAAAAATACTGCAAAATAAAAAAATTAAAAATAATAATAGGTGTGGACTGAACTAATAAAGTATAGAAATGTTAGATAGAAATGATTACTCTCTGAAAGTTTTACTCGAATCCAGTGAATATCCTGCACATCAAAATTCGAGTGAAATTCCACTCAAATTGAGTGAAAGTTCACTTGAATTGAGTGGAATTTTACTCTACAAAAATAAGTGGATTTTTCATTCACTTCTTTCGAGTAAAATCACATTAGTGTACAAGTGAAATTACATTGGAGTACGAGTGAAATTTCAATCGAATAAAGTGAAATTTTCACTCGAACATTCGATTAGTAGGATTTTCACTCAAAAAAATTTACAGAGTAGGAATCATAATGTTTTGGATGACGAATTTTAAAAATTTTATGTTATAAATTATATCAAAAGAGTTAAATTTTCTACATCAGAAATGATTGCAATAATTGCATTATTTGATGCACTTTCTAACTGCAGATAGTAATTAACCTATAATTTAATGCATCAACGTAGGAAAAAATGAAAGTAATATTATCAAGTATTATAATTTTTCAAAAACACACATAGAAATACCATATAATGTACGTGCATTTTTTTCAGTCAATTCAGTAGACACCCTGCAATGCATGACAAAACACCAGAAAAAGGTACTTAAGCTCCAAATAGTTATTTGACAAAGAAAAAAATATAAGTCAGTCTTGCTGCAAATTGTGGTATTTTAGATCTCAATTAGGAAAAATTTTCTCATTTAAAATAAAGACGAAGAATTTTATATTTGATTAATGGACATGAAGGAACGGTTGTTGATTTTTTGAGCCATACTCTCTTTTAGGTGGCATGTCACATATAGATCAATATGTTCATTTAATTTTTTTTTTTCATCAATATTTATTTACAGTTTATTTACGTATGCAATTTGTATTTATTATTTTAGGCTAAATATCTATATGTATATTATTTTTTATTTGGTTTGTTTTTTCTTTTCATTTAAATTGTTATGCAATAATTAAATCTCTAAATTTCAGCTTTTATTACCTGATTGCATGGTTAATTGATTTCTGCATCAAATTTTCTTCTTTTGTTTAATTTATGATGAAAAATATTAATGATAAGCTTTACAATTATCACCGGTTTTTTTTGAATCATAAATAAAATATTGATGTCTTAAAAATGCTGGAACATTATTTACTTATACTTTGTGTACAAACCTTTCAGCCTTTCCAATTTGAGGCTGTCTAGCCATTTATTTGTTAAATCAATATTACTCAGCGGTAAAGTATGTGACGGATCGTCACTTTTCGTCAAACATCCAGCCACCTTGCATTTTCGAGGCATTTTGCCTTGTTTTGCCTTATTTCGGCAATGCCGATGATAATACTTAATTGAAACTCGGTAAAAATTTATGCCAAACAGCTGCAGATCAAATAATAAACAGTCATCACGAAACAGGCTGTAAAAAAACACTGAAAAACGTTGATGAATGCAGATGAATGCAGATGAATGGACACAATTCACACGTGAGATGAATCGATTTGTTTACATAAACATAAACAGAACGCCCGATTCGCTCTCCGATGCTCTCCGACTCACTCTTGCTTGCTCTCTCTTTTCTGCCCCCACCACCTCCCACTACAGTACACACCGACCCCCTTATTTCTCCTCACGAGGAGAGTGCAGAGGAGTGATGGTGGGAGAAACGGGAGAAACTCTAACGCATTTTCGCTCGGCTTGGGTCCCCCTGTATTATATGGTCTAAGGCAGGAAGGAATTCATGACGATCAGGCGCTAGCGAGACCCTCAACCGCAACCGTTAGTCATTTACATTAAGTGATTTCCTTCAAAGTTTCAACTATGTGAAAAATGCAGTTCTTGAACGTTTTTATGATTAAAATAGAACTTTCGACCTTAAATACATAGACATGTGCTTTTATACGGTAAAAATCGAGCCATAATTGTAAGAATTACAAAGTTATATTTTTGAAATTTTGCATATAAATAATTTCTCTGAAACTTGCGCCAACTTCGCGAAAAGCTCTTGCAGACTTGTTTATGGAGTCATTAGGAATCGATTTTATGCATTTAGATCTATAGGAAAAAAAAATTTTTTTTGTCGCATAATGCAATGAACGCGGCAACGCTGTACGCGAGCAGACTAGAGCAGACTACACACTGGGAGAACGGCAGAGTTGATTTTACTCAGAACCGAATTGTTGATACTTGGCGACCGAGTATCTTTTACGCAGACTAGCCGAGTATCGTTGTAGGGGTCGCTTTTACTCATATAGCGTTTTCGAGTGACTGCTCTCGGAGTGCTCTTAGAGCAATTTCTAGGCAGATCTAAGCATATTTGAGCACGTATCAGCAGAAAAATATGCTCTAGATCTGCTCCGGACCGGTCACTTGAAAACGCCAATATGTAGAGTCGATGCGACCATTTTAACCGAGTAAACATTTCCGAGTTGCAGTAACCCCTCGGGCCGAGTCGATTTTACTCGGTTTTCAAGGTTGACAGATATGAATTATAGAAGTTAGTGGATTAAGCAAATATACTGAACGTTTCCGATCACTGCCGACCACCTCCGAAAGCGACTTGCAGCGACACAACTTGCCGAGTAATATACACTCTGCCATCGGGGTTGATGCAACTCTGACACTGTTACTCGGCGAGTATGTGTTATTTTAACTCGGCCGTTTTCCCAGTGCAGCTCGTGCGAAACCGCATACTCGTTCTCAAGCATAAACAATAAGAGGAGATGCGACGTTGCTGACGCCTCCTCCTGTCTCGCACACAATCGAACAGGCTGCTCAAGTACACGAAATTTCTATTAGCGTTTTCAAATGACTGCTCTCGGAGTGCTCTGAGAGCAATTTATGGGCAGATCTAAGCATATTTGAGCACGTATCAGCAAAAAAATATACTCCAGATCTGCTCCGGATCGGTCACTTGAAAACACCATGTGAGAGTTGGTACAATCCCTACTCCAGGGGTCGGGCACTTGCGTGTTAAATTTTAATCTAAAAAAGTGGGGGGAATACAGCGGTGACATCTCTTGGATTTGCTTGGCGTTCTGCCTTCCCCTCAAGTCACAAAGCTACATTGACAGATGTAAACAATAGAATTGAGGTTACCGAGATATAAACAGAGCCGTATTCATTTGTTTTTCATATTCTGGCCGTTCTTCGGTTGCTACTGGTAACGGCAAACATTTTTCCCCTCAAGCCCTGCGCATGCAATCAGACGATACGTTCAAAATATCGTCTGCTAATTTTTTGCCAAAGCTTCCTATGAAGTGTCCCATCCCTGCCCTACTCAAAGTTTCACATCGGACAGCGAGTGGCATGATAGTATTCTATGCATGCCCGGACTCGAAACTTTTGAGGCTGACTCGTACCGCTAGTATTACCTTAAAAAATAAGAATCAAAACTGAAGTGTGATTAAAATTACACTGAAACGAAAAACTTCTTAACAAGGCCCATACCAGTGTGGCTGCCAAACAGCGTTTGCAGGCGTAGTAGAACTCTACTACGGTTGTAGGAAAATTTATACGGAGTTAAATGGGCGTAGTAGGAACTAGGCTAGGGGAATCTGCGAACGCTGCTGCAAAAATACGAACTTATAGTCTGAAGATTTTCGCGAGAGTAATATTAATAATAAAACTACAATACCATATCCAACTTTTTTGCTTACGGTACTGCATTTGTTCGCAAATGGTATTGCAATTTCTCGAGAAGGTATTGAACCTTTTATTGTTTCACCTGCGAAAAAGTGTTATATGGTATTGTAAGTTATGATGAGTATATTGTAAATTAAAATGAGTAGGAAAACGTGTTTACTTCTGTGATTTTGACATCAAAAATGCGCAAGCCCAAAAAATTAGAATGTCTCGTTCATCTCATGAAACTTTGACATGACTTTTACCGCGTAATATATACAAAAAATTTTTGATCATTTTTCGGAAAACACTATCTTTCGGTTTTGTATAAAAGATTGATTTACTTTTTTTTTTAACATAAAGAAATTTAGTTACTTGTAATATTTTAACGAAAACAAAAATATTATAATTCTTTTACGAATAATTTCTTTATTCGCCCTAGCGACAAAGTGGTGACTAATCTAAATCGCAGTAAATATCTATTTACAACTAAGAACCCGTGGTATTTTTAATAGTTTTTTAAAGTTTTGCAGTAAAATGTACATTACGCACCAAAAGCAACATTTTTTCGAAAAAATATGCATTTTTCTCAATTGTATGAAATCTTACTGAGAAACATCATATACTGGGTAAGAAATCGGCAAGCGTTTCTACTATACCGACCCTGGGACGATTCTCTTTGGCGGCAAATACAAGCTTGAACTTACTTTACAGAAGACTTTTTGTTCAGATTGAATAGTATGTTCTATTCTAGCGAGAAACAATTAATATATGTGACTCATAAAAATCTGTAAGTAGAAATAATTGATCTATTCTTTTTGAAAAATTATGACGATTTGAGTTTCAGATGATTTAGCTAGATGAATTTATTTTAAATTATTAATAATATATTAATAATAAAGGGAAAAAATATAACTTATATATAAAATCAACTAATTTCAAAAAACAATATGTTTGAAACTGAAACATACCTCAAGTATGAATTGCAATTGCAATAGTTTCCTTTTGAATGTTGAGATTGAACAACAACTTATTAAATTGTAAAAAATCATTTATGTACCTAACTTCTTTTTGAGTCTGTTGTACAATATTTCAAAATGTGCAAATTTTACTTGTTTCACAGTATTTCAGATCGTATATGTACTTTCTACTCTTGAAAAATTCTCGCATACGAGGATATTAAAATTAAAATTTTTTCATTTAGTTGTTAAATAAATTGGTGATTTGCATCAAATATCAAATTTTATTGCATAATAAATTTGAAAAGCTGTCATTGCAATATGAAGACAATTTTTATTCTTACGATTGATGGATAAATATTGTAGCTTGATCGCTATTTATTCAGAATGTTTAAGAATCGAAAAAATTACTTACATACTTCTTCATAGATGGTAATTTGCGTGAAAATGAAAAAACCATAAGTAATCACGATTTGCTTATAGTAATTCGTACTCCAAAAAATTTTTAAATAATAACTTTTCCAAAAGATATATAAATTTCTTGCAGTACATTGCAAACATGTTGTAAACTTGTAATCCTTTTAAGAAGATGATAATCATGCATATACGACAAATTTTAAAGAAATGATTACGTAGAGAAGATTATTTATTAATAAAATACTTTTCTTGCTATTAACTTTTGAAACAACATTACAAACATTTCGTAAAATAATACTTGTACAGGTGAATTATAAAAAACACTGTTATGTAATTTTTTTTAATTCAACACGGAAAAAAATGATTAGCTGCAGTAGCACATTTTTTAGCTGCTGCAGCACATCCATCATCGCTATTCTGGCGCCACCGAATTGTATATGTAGTGGCAGCACTTCTGGATGTGCTTAAAGAAGAGTGGCTGCTGCAGCTAAAATTACTTGCTGATGCAGCATTACCGACTAGTTAAAGTAACTGTTCATTAGCGCTACTGTAGCACATTCGAAATGAGAAGGTGGCACATTATAATTGTTATCTTTGTTAATCTACTTGGCCTATATTGCTTATCATTCTTGCTGTTCCTGCGTTTTTGAATGCACTCTGCAGCAATTCGTCTTGAGTAACATCACAAACTGATTTGCTGCACTTGTCCATATTATTTGGAATACTAGCACTTTAAATATGTTGTCGTCTACAATAAACATTGTTGTTTTTGCATAACGAATAGGGTATCCTTACAAATTTTCCTAGCTCTATATCCACTATTGAATGATCACTGCAACAACTTATTTTGTGCGCACCTGCAAATCTTCTTTGCTACATTCACCTAGATTACTGAAAATGTGAAGATATCCCAGATAGCAAGTGGAAGGTCATTGTGCATGCACTGTGCACGCACGACGTGTCGGTGGGCACGCACGCGTGCCCTCCACGTGCGCGCAACGTTTGTCCGCATTTGCTTACGTAAAGCCCCGCATACGTGATTCTCGAATACTCTGAAAGGGGCTTACTGCGCATGAGCTTTTATTATTTGGTATAGGCGGGAAATTTTAAATTACAAAATGTACAAAAATATGAAAATACAACAAAATTAACTTTTTTTTTGTTTTTTATTAAACATTGCTTATATAATGGACATGAATTTATTTAACATAAAATTTTCCCGACATTATTTGGTCAAGTAGAAACGTTGCTTCTTCAGCAGTCATTTCTTGTTCCGAGCCGCTAGTTTTTTCTTCTTTTTCAGCATCGCTTTCCTCGAATAAAACTTCCTCGCCATTCGGAATTTCCATATCTTTTTTTGGTTGAGGTTGCTGCAAAAATTTATATAATTTAATGACTAAAGTAGAATTCCTTTCGAACCAACTCAACCGTGATATAACAATAATAACGTAGGTAGAATGGTCTTAAATAATTCCTTGAACGTTTCATTTTATTTTATTAGGACGATCATGAAGAGCTTTTAGAATACAAAGATTTGAGTATACAACTGAATAGAGAAAATGAAACTATGTAATATATGTGACCGACCCTACTGAAAATGAAATTTTATCTGACGTCAGATCTGATGTTAGACTGACGTAAGATCTGACGGTGGAGATTGGCCGAAAATCTAATATCAGATCTTACCTGACATATGACATAAGATCTGAAGTCAGAAAAAAATCTGACGTTAGAGATTGGCCGGATTTTTTTTTCAGTAGGGTAGGGTGTATATATTAATGTAAAATTAATGAACGACTTTTAGAAACTGCTTCTAATGATTTTGAACAACGATAAAATGTAAATAAATAAGAGTAAATTATTATAATCATTTTTAATAAAGTAACGTTATAAATTTTAAAAATTTCAAATAATAATCATAAGAATAGAAAAAAATTTGTATTCTGAAATATTGTTCACAACCGAAAAAAAATTTTTTTAAGATGATTTTGAATATTTTTCTTACAATACTTTTGAGTAAATTAGTAAATTTGACAGTGCACTCAAATAGTGAAATTATTTGAATTCGCTTCGAAAACGATTGGATTAGCGGATTTTCTTCGATCTTGGTTAACAAGTTATGTCCAAAAATATTTCTTTTCACTGTTTTTCATATTTTCAATTATTGAAATAAAAAACGTTTTAGGACTGATCTAATAACGATTTTAAAATGTTCGTTATCTTATACTGGATACTACTTTTTCTCAACAAATGAGAAAACTACATTTTTTGAGAAGCTTTTTTTAAATTTAAAAAGCTTTACAAATCGGCAAGGTCGATAAATGCTTTACGCTTACGTTTTTTGCTTTCAGCGCCTTTTCTTTGTTCCTGTGCCTTTGTTTGGTCACTCGTACCACATCCAAAAACTCTTCCTTAAAAGTCTGTTTCGGCAACTTCAACTCCATGCAACTGAAAGATAATTTGCTCTCCAGATGTTTAAGAGCAAGCGTTCCCTTGTTTTTCACATTTTTATAGTTATTTGCGGCAACTGCAAGTCGATAAATTATAATGTAAATGTGCTGAACAAATGACACGGGACAAAATGATCAAGTGTAATCCAAATTTCGTTTTTTTATAAAGTTAAATTTTAGAAAAAGCAATTATCTAAACTTTTTGCTATTTTTACTTTACAAAACTGTTATAAAGTGACGGCATTTTTATGAATTAGATTTTAAAGTAGAATAAAATATTGCTTTTTTCAAAAAGTAACTTTATGAAATATCGGAATTCAATAATAAACAAAGATTTTATCTGGGACTTTATGAAAACTTTATAAATACCCAAAATTAATAAGGTTATGTGTTACATATTATTGTTCTATATGACTTCCAATTTTTATTTTTGTGGTCTCATGATAAAATGAAAATCATGAATTTTCAAGTTATGACGTACCGTAAATGACACAAGTCAGCTTTGCAGTCTCCAAGCTTTTCGTGTTATTAACGCCACCTCAAGTGAATGATGTTACTAATTCGTCGGTCATGACTTGTGGTAGGGCGTGGTTTAAAAAATCGCGGAGGGTAGAACCCCCGAGGAGTGACAAATGCTCGCACTGAAAACACAATTTATATCAAAAAAATTGCACGTCATTAGTTTCAGTGGATGCTTCTGTTGAAATTACCAGCTTTTCTCGTTTCCGAGCTTTCTTCTTCTTCAAAAGATATAAACTCGTCGAGTGTTTTCAGAGGAAAACCAGCCAGTAGGGCGTACAATGTTGTACCTAAATTAACCATGCTAGGCTTAAAACTTTTTAAGACTTCTTGCAACATTTTTTTTCCTTGTGCATTTTGCTCGATGATAAATCTATTTTGTTCTTCAATATCACTGAAATGAAAAAAAAGAGCATGAAACGTTTGTGTCAGCAAAAGTGAGTTTGTAGATCGAAAGCAAAATGTACGGCTACTTAGGACAACATTGGAGCCAAGTTTTATTTAATTTTCGTTATTTTAAATGTTACGCACAAAAAGCGTATAAATTATTCAAACAGAAACTCTAAGATATAGCTGGAAATTGTTTCATCACTTATAGGGTTAGTTTATATCAAATTTCATTCGTTTGCAACACATACGAAACAGAAGAAAAAGTTATGTAACCATTGGGGAATGTTTATAATGAAAATAAAATATAAACTGACCACATTTTGGAGTAAAAACGTCGTGCCCAAGTAGGGGAGTCTTCTCCAAAAAATGAACCATTTTTTTCCTCAAATTCAACTGTAAAAATGATTATATTACAATTATTAATAATATAATATGTATAAAGACAATGATAAAATTATTTATGTGTATCACATTGGTTTTATTCAAAACCATAAGAAACACAATGAAATTGTTTTTACCCGATGTGACTCGAGAAGAACCAGATTTGAAGTTCTGCAACGAGAGTTTACGGTTCGAGTATCGCTGTTGGTGTTTTTAGGGCTGCTACAGTTGCTAGGCTTGTTTGTGGTGTACAAGTCGTCTATATCCACCGTCGAAAATTCTTCCTCGTTTCCGCAATTTTCTGATGTTTCGTACGGACAACTTTGAAGATCACGTAACTCGTTTGTTACCTTCGATTGTAGTTTCACAAGGCCTTTTGTAGTCGGAACATCGTTTTTTTTGGCAAGCTCCAATAGATCTTGAAACAATTAAGTCGTATGTAATTGTTAGTTCATTTTGATTGTATTCTTGGTCTGCTATGCTGAGGCCTTTTTTTCGAGTTTTTTATTCATTTGCATAAAAAGTTAAAGAAAACAAAAGCAGGTTAAAATGACGAAAACTGTATTATAAAATTTGAAAAACATTCTAGGAACAATTTCTTGTTTATCAATACCTTTCAGTCCTATAGTTGGCTTTTGAGGTTTTTTCGTGGAAATTGTATTTGGAGTTTTCAGTTTTTTGGCCCCAAGGGTTGAGGAAATAGATGATGAGTTGATCTGCTTCCCTTCTGCTGCTTTTTTCAATAGTGATGATATGAAAGATGGCGCACTCGCTTCTATCTTCCATTTTTTTTGTGGCGAAGGGTTCTCATCATCCGTAGAAATGAGATTCAATGGGAGTTTGATACTTCGACCTGATTTTGTTGTAGCAAGAACGTGCTGCTTTTTTCTTTTGGAATCCATAATAGCAGCAACTGGCAATTGGGATACATACATAGATACACAACTCATAATAGTAACAAATGTTTTAAAGGTTATTGGTTAACAACGCTGGTTTGAATTCCGACATTGAATTTCCAGAGAAATATTATTTTGCATTTTAATTAATAAAACAATTTTTATATTAGGAAATATATAAATAAAATCATAGAGTTCCGCGTCATTTTTCATCTAACAGCCTACTCATTGTACATTTTTCAAACACATTTTCATTCATTCAGATATCTCCAATTGAAATTTTACTATACTGCTACATACAAACTAGAGTTCAATATTAGTATTGGATTAGTACCACATTGTTTGTTTCAAGTGTTATCATTGCTGGCGGTAGTAAGCAAGAGGTGAGGGAAACCTTTAAAAAAAATTTTTATGCGTAAACACATGACTTTACTCATTCTGATAATTGATATTAGCCCTTACTGAACGTGTACGCGGAAGATTTGGTTTTTTTTTGGTATTGTTTTTAGACGAGACCCTCACCTCCAAAGTTTTACGTTGGAAATGTTTTTTTTTGGGATCATCTATTCCATAACAAAAATAACTACGCGCAAGTTAAAACTTTTTGACCGCAAAGATAAATTAACGATAATTATTAATAATATTTCGAACAAAACCCGAAGAGGTAGCAGCTAAATTGAATAATTATTTTTTTCGGAATCAATTGAAATGCATTAGTTGTGAAGAAGAAATAAAAGACACTGTTGTGAATTCATAAGATATATAAATATTTCAAAATAATTGATAAAAAAAGAAGAAGTAACACTTACAAATATCTCTAATTTCTTCTTCGAGTCACTTACTTCGAAATTACTACCATATTTCACTATGCAATCAGTTTGTATTGTACAAATGAAATGGCACCTTTTCTTGGAACTCATTCTGAAAGCATACCAACGGAGCGGGCAAAAAAAGGAGGCTCTTACACCTCTTTGATAATAAATGATTCAAGAGTTTCAGATCCAATACTTTTCTACACTTTCAACAACCTTGTGGCAAATCGCGGATGACAGCTGTCAATTTAGTTTAAGTTATTCGGCACTTTGAATGGAGTTAACATAACAGCGCAAACGAATTCTCCATTGACTGTCATTTCTTCCTCTCCTTCCCTTCGACTCCATTTTGGCATTAAATAACATGACGCTTTTATCTGCCTCAACTCTACTACTTCCAAATTATCTGATAAGTTTGAAACTAAATAAACCTCTGCTTCTCGTGATGCATGTCCAATATTATAAAAATCATTCTTTGACAAAAAACGATTAACGAGCAAAAGTACGTGCTGCTCAACTTCAACTATATTTTTAATGATGCACACATTGGAATTGTGTAAAACGAAACAGCTGTCCTTCAAGGTAGAAGAGAGAGAATGTCCACCTATTGTTAATTTTCCAAATTGCTGACATAAATGTGGATTCATACCCAGCAAAAGGGGTCCGTTAACGTGCTTGTGCATCTTTTTAAAAATGACGTCGTCAAGAATAGGTCTCAAAATATCATTGTTCCTTTCTTTCAATTTCTTGTAATATTGTTCCAAGTTTTGATGGGGTTTTCTTTGATCTCTTGTGAATACTGGCATAGCATTTTCATAAGGGAATGCACTGTACGAGTCTATGGGACCGTATTTTCTAACATCCTCCACTAAATGCAGCAGACCATGATCATTGTAGGATATAAAATGAACTCTATATAATTGTTCGCATCCGATAACAAAGATCTTCAATGCTGACTCACAGAAATTCAATATTTCAGCGGTAGGATTGCTTGAATTGAGAATTCGTACGACGAAATGCAAGATCAGAAAATGTTCGTAGCAATCAGGTTCCATCACACTTTCAAACAAAGCAGGAAACGTGTAAAGAAGAATTTGTCTGTACTCTGTTGCTTTATAATGGGCGTGCTTACTTATGACATTTGGACGACGATTAAATTCACTTGGACAGTGTTCCTTGAGTAAATTTATTCGATTATCTAGTAGAGCAATCTTCCTATCACTTAATTTGGGACACCCAAATTTGTCTGTCAAGTGACCAACCAGCAATCTACAGACTACGCCAATATAAATTAAGTGCATACTGTCAAACGGCACTTGAGACACCAGGCCAATAATTTCTGAAAGTGGACTCCTTCCATGATGATGATCGTCATGAATCATGTCGCGATACTCTTTATCGGTTCGAGGTCGGTGATCGATTCCAGGAAAACACATTACCCGATTAAACCGTGAATCAGCGCTATGAACTCATTCTACCCAGCATTTCGAGCAAGGATAAGTTCCAGCATGTCCCAAATGATTGAGGGCAAATGACCGAGCAGGTGCATCAGCAATGAACAATCGAAAACGAATTGGCAAAATTGTATCTCTAACAGAAATTCCACCTCTAGTTCTAATGTCTCGAATCTCGAATATGAAGAAATCAAAAAATGCGAAGGGATCTGTAGGTTTCTTGTTGCCGAGAAATACACCTACTAAAAGAGGTCTTTGATCTGCTATTGAAACTATGCGAATTTGAATTGGCCAGAATTGTTTGACTCCACTTCTATGGACGCTGCCTCCATCTGTCCCGAAGTCCATAACAATCTCTTCAGGCAAAAGAATATCTTGTAAAGTATTCAATATCTGTTCCAGTATGCTTTCTAGACCGATGTGAAGGTATGAACCACCCGTTATTGGTTGAATCAAATTTCGTACTACAGTAGTAGGAGTTCCAAGCAATGTTCTCACGTCTTTAGGAAGAAACGCATGATCGAAAGGAAACGCTCTCAAGCAATTCAAAATAATATTTCCCTGTGCATGATTCAATCGAGCGGTTAAAAAACTATTTCTCAAATTTTCTTTACCGATGTCATCCACATTTACGTCTGCTTCGAGGTTATTATCGTCCTCGTCATGAATATTATCATTATTATGTACCGGATCAAAAATATTCTCATCATTGTCTTCGCTAGAATCTGGATCAGTCTCATTCTCTTCATTTTCATCACTGTTCTGCCTATTCCTATGATCAAGTACTCTTGGTTCGATATCGTTTTCTTCAATCATTTGATTTCGCACAATATTTTCAAATAAATCTACATCGTCGTTTCTATTCTCAGGCTGCCCGGGCGCATACATTAGATTTTCGACGTTATTATTTGGTATTTCCGCGTCGCCGTGTAATGCTTCATCCGAGCTCGAATCAGTTAACTCTGCTTCATTTTCAGATACTTGTCTTAACTCGCGTCGAATCGAGTGCAATCGGCGGCGCTTTTGCCTCGTGCTGAGCTGCTCGAAGGAGCGGTGTTTTGCAGACATGCTTGTTCTAAAATAATGTAAAGATAGGAATCAACTACTATTCCATTCAAGCCCGAATCTTATAAATATACTGTGAAACAATATACAGGGTGGCCCACAGTCTTTCTACGATAATTTACTGTAATTTTCCCCATATTTTTCCGAGTCGAAGAGTCGTCTGTTTAAAACTTTTTTTAAAACTCGAGAACAAAAAAGATATTAAGGCCACAAGTTTTTTACCAATAAACGCGCTCCTTCGACAAATGGGTACAGAAACTTCGGAACTAAGTACACTCAAATCTTCTCCCTATTTTTCTGAATAAAAAAGTCCCGTGCCACATTTCTTACAACTCAAAATCAAACAAGATATTCAAGTTGAAAGGTTCAGCGAATCTGATTGGGGTCATTTTATCTTAAATCGTCCAGGCAGTTCGGGTCGGGTATTTTTTTTGTGTAAAATTTTTTTATATAGTTTCTAAATCAAAATCGATGAGACATGCAATCATTCTTTTTTCTTTATTTTGAGTTCTTTCGTCGTGGGAAATTTTTCAATATTTATCTAAAAACTCGATTTTGCCCTATCGGCGCATGTTAATTTTTTTTGTAAATGCCATAACTTAGCGAAAAAACGACCGATTTTCAAAATTTTTTTTCTTGTTTGTAGGTAAAAGGTTACTCTAAAAGAATAAAATTTGAAACATTGTATTTTTTTGAAAACTTTTTTTTGAATCGTGATTTTAAAAAAAAATCAAAAAATTTATGACTTTAAAAATTTCACATTGCATCAGTTTTTTTTTTTTTCATTTTTTGTTTTCCAATAGTTATATATATGAATTTGATTTTTTACTAGCTCATACGAGCAGATATTCGTTATTAGGAAGTTATGATTTTTTTAAATTAAAGTGCTAGTTATTCAATAATTTAGGCTTCATTTATAATAAACGCTATTATTTCGCCAAAAGGGGCTCAATCGTTATCAGCTTTTCTCATTTCACGCCCTGCTGAAAAAATCTGATGCAAAATGATCGAGATTTTGAAGTCGATCATTTTTCATCTTTTTTGATCACGTTATTGTCCGATTGGTCGTTATACAAAATTACGAAAAATGATCGAGTTTCCAAGAAATCGATCATTTTTCATCATTTTCAATCACGTTATCGTCCGCTTTTTCGTTACAACATTATCTAAAGTGATCGAGATTTCAAAGCCGATCATTTTTCATCATTTTTCATCACGTTATTAGCTATTTTTTTCATTTTACAATATTATGTAAAATGATCGAGATTTTCAGAGTCGATCATTTTTCATCCTATTTCATCACGTTATTGTCCGTTTTTTCGTTACAAAATCATGTAAAATGATCGAGATTTCCAAGCCAATCATTTTTCATCATATTTTATCACGTTATTAGCCATTTTTTTCATTTTACAATATTATGTTAAATGAACTTTTTTATTCAGACAAATATGAAGAAAATTTAGAAAAAGTTTTATTTCATCAATTCGACCCCCACTCGTCGGGAGGGGACATTTATTGTTCAAATTTCTACATTAAATAACTCTGTCAATTTTGAGTTTTTTTAAAAATGGCAATTAAAAAAAAGTCTTAGAATTTTATGAGGAATACACGGTTTTTTTTATTGTGGACTTTGGGACACCCTGTATATATGTCTTGACTACAAATAATTATTCAGACGAATAAATTTTATACTCATGAAAAAAATACATTCTTTTGCCTTGGGTAAATGGTTATACCTGAACTCTCATCTTTATCCTCCTGTTCATCTTTATCGACCTCCAAGGACTCATCTTTTTTTTCTGAAAATTTAAATATAAACTATTGATTATTACTTTTACTGACAAAATGATCCCTATAAATGCAGATAAACTTTTTTCAAAGGTTTGTCACCCATGTGGGAAAAAAGCTTACCAGAATCAACAGCTCCACTATCCGTTTCTTCATTGGATGACAGATTAGATAATTCTTTTTTGACTTTTACCCCAAAAACAGAAGTAAAAAATTATATTAGCACAATTATCTTGACAACCAACATTGTAGTTAAAACATCAAAATTTGACTGCTATTAGTATATACCTTTCTTTCCCTTTCTTGTTTTTTTCGTTGACGCAGGCGACAAAACACCTGCCTGAACCTTCAATTCGTAAATTTTTTGCGAAAGGTACGTCTTTGTTTTAGAAGCTTCATGATTTGCTGTCACCTCCGGTTTTTTCTTTATTTCCATAAGGAAATTTTCGAAGCAGTATGGAATAAAATACATTTTTAAACTGTAATGAATTTTGCATATTCTAATAAAACTAACAAATGTCCACGTAAAGAGTATGTACCTTTTATTGCCAAAATTTTATCGGGATCAAGCGCTAGTGACCCTTTTTTATCCTCGTCAAGGATACGACCATTCTTTGTCAATCTCCCGACACAGCTTTCTGTAAGCGTCTTTATCCCGAAAACAGCTATGGCCATTTGTTTCACGAATTTTCCATTTGTTTTCGACGTGATGCAGTTTGCAACGATGCTGTTATAAACATCTTTCGGCACCCAAACATTTCTACCGATATGCACCTAGAAATGTCATTGAGAAAACTTGAAATAACATACTGCCCGTAAACAGATGTGCAAGAGGTATCATTTTATTAGAGCTTCATGGATGCCGTTTGAATGCATTTTATAAAATTTCAGCGTGAGTGCTCTTAGAGTGCTCCAACAGCAATTTCTGTGCGATATTCTCAGATGTGAGCTGTTTTTTTCAGCGGAAACTTCTGTCAAAGCACTATCACAGCAATAACTCATATACGCGTATATAGAAATACTCGAGTATTGTTAGTCGCAACTAGGAAATGTATCTGACTTGTCACGAGTGCAATAGAAATGGAGATCACTTTTTAGATATTTATTAAGTTTTTGCTGCTTTTGCGATTGACAACAGTGAAATGTGCTTAAGGTTTACAAAAACTTTATTAAAATTTGAAGAACGTCAGTCACTTTCTTCTGAATTGCAACGAGTTTTGGTCTACTCATTAGCCCTTGCAGTTAATTGATAATAAATACATAATAATATGATTACTTTTGCCTCATCCTTCTCCACCTTGCTTTCTCCAATACGTGGGCATTTCTTTGTGTCTACTGTCGTTTTTTGTCCTCTGAGAATTTCTGTAGAGTAACAAACCGTCGTGAGAATTGCGAAATTGTATATATTCTAATATTCATTCACGATGAATTTATTAATCTTTGGCAGGTAAATTTCAAATTCACTGTTCAGTTTTTTACTCATACAATTCTTAAATATTTTTTATTTATATTTTATATTTTTACACCTAGTCCTACTAAGTAAAAAAAAATTTCAATAACGTTTGAAAGTTTCGCTATTGTATGATTTGCAAAACTATTAAGAATGATAAACAAAAATTCATTGTCCATTACATTTTTGCTAGTGATTGTACCGTGAATCTAGAAAGATTTGGGAGAACATGTTCTTTTTCCCATGATTTCTGAAGATTTTAAGAACTGCATTGAATGGTTCAAAAAATACCTTCCAAATTTTTCATCTTAGCTATGACTTCATTCTGCAGCTGCAGGTTTAGCTCAGTTAACTCGCGAACCTGCATTATCGCATCATCGCGTTCGCGAGTGAGTTGTTTTATCTTTTGCTGCATCAGTCCGTTATCGGTAGAATATATTATATTCTTCGGTGGTGACCAAGTCACTGGCTCGATATTATTTTCCTACAACATATAATGCCAGGTACAAATGCAACATACAAAAAACAATGCAACATACAAAATAAAATTTGATTTTTGCAACACGGGAATCATAAAATATTTTATGACCTACATTGTAAAAAATGAGAGGTTGTAAATAAAAAACTATCATAGTGACAAACGAACAAAAAAGTTCATGACGTAAAAAAATTGTAATTTACGAAATCAATAATTGTAAATACTTTATTTGTATGCCATAAGATTTAGAATTAATTCATAGTTCAAAGTATACACATTTAAAGAATCGATAATGGAAAAGTTGAAGACTTGCCAATCAATATTTCATAAACATTTAGTCAGTAATTCTTTTACATCAGTAATGAGAATATTCGTCGTTAATAATGAATGAATAAACAATAAGTAAAAACTCAAAAAATAAAAAAAGATACGAATGGAATAGAATAATTATTCTCATAAATTATTATTTCAAGTTGAAGGTAATTAAATATTGGAACATATACATTATTTACATAACAGTAAAACAATTTCTGGAAAAACTTTTTAATAAAACGAATGTCCTTGTACTGTATTACTAACAAATCAATGATCTTAAAGTTATTTATTAAACATCAACATTTTCAAAAAGTCAACAAAAGAATCACTAGATTATTTAAAGAACCGTCAGAGACATTAGTTGTAGGTAGAGTATTCAATTTAAAGGGATAAATATATATTAAATAATTTGTTTCAATTTGATTTCCACCTTGTTTTCGCTGCAAATGTTCTGCATCAGTTTAAATGGGGACCTATCACTTTCAGTAGGAACTTGTTTCGCTGTTTTTGAGGCGACAGCTGCGTTTATTGCCTCAGCTGCAGTTCTTTTGGCAGCTTTATTTGGCTTCTGAAATTGCAGCAATTACAGTAGTTATAGAACTTACAAAGTTTGTCATGAAGAGGTTTCTATATACTCCGTGCATTGTTTGAAATATCCTATCATTTAGCTTAACTTTATGAGAAAAGTTACAAAACGTATTACTGAAAATTGATTAACAAAAATTAAGAAAAAGAAACCATTTGTTAACCAGTCAGTATACGCTTATGAAATATCTTATTATTGTTATAGTATTTTTGAATTAATGATTGAATTATTGATTGTCGACAAATAATAGCACTTAATAAGAATACAAGATAATTTTATTGCTTATAGGGGGGCGGGGGAGGGGAGTTAAAATAACAGGTGTAATGATTTGTTAATGTATTGGAATATTTGTTTTGGAAACAGACATACAATCAACGAAAATAATGTAACGGAACTTGTTGATGCCATGAAAATATTGTTTATTTTAATCAATTAAAAATAACTTATATTAAATTTGAGGTATACCTGTACATTATCTGCCTCTACTTCCGATGCAGTATCGCATTGAGCGACAGGCGGGAATGTCGGTTGAGCTGTTAATTTGAGTTTTTCGATGAGTTCCGTTCGATTTTCTGGAAAAAAACACGAATGTTACACACATTAGATACCCATAATTTTTGAAGTATTATAAAGAGACTGTATCGAGAAAGTAAAAAATCATCCATTGCAACCTCTCATTTTTTGAATACTCATTAATTAACTTAATGAATTATCACGAAAATGTACAGAAAGAGGAAGTAATACATATGGGGCATTCCATATCAAGTGTTCCCACCTAAAAAACTTGTTGCCCCAGATTTTGATTCAACTTAGTACAATTGTTGTCTTAGTTGGGTACAACATTATTGATACTTATAGTATTTTTCCGCTCTTTTCAAAAACAAATATATCAAAAATGTAGCATTATTATTTCTGTCAATTTTTTCGTAATTCATTATTTATTTAATGTTTTCTTCAAATGCGACATTTTTAAAAGTTTTCTTTGTTTTAATAAAAGTTCATACTTTTCTCTAAAAAAAATGCATCTACTATTTTCTGGGAAAACGTTAATTTATAGGTTTTTTTGTGGGTTGAAACTGACGCGTTTGCGCGTCGAGTTAGTGATCAGCCGTATTAAATAAGTTGAACAAAAGCAATTCATGTTTGTGAATAAATATTTCACAGTAATTTATAACTGTTTTAATAAATCTTATAGTAGATCTATCTTTTTTCGACTGAAGCAGCCACGCCACGGCTGATCACTAACTTGGTGCGCAAACGCGTCAGTTTCAAGCCACAAAAAAACACATAAATTAACGCTTTCCCACAAAATAGTATTAGCATTTTATTTACAGGAAAGTATGAATTTTTTTTAAAACAAAGAATAAAAATGTTTCAAAAATTTCGAATTTGAAGAAAACATTACCATAAATAAATAATGAAATTTGAAAAAATTAACAAAAATAAGTATGCTACATTTTCGATATATTTGTTTTGAAAAGAGCATAAAAAATACTATAAGTAACAATAATGATGTATTTTGTATGCAAACAGTCGCAGGATTTCTTATTTAATAAAAATAAACGTACATATAAAAGGGCGAAACTTTGAGCCCTTAAATCACAGCAACCCATGCATATCAACGCCCCTTCTTTCGCACTATCAATGTACCCAACTAAGACAACAATTTCACCAAGTTTCATTAAAATCTGAGGCAAAAAGTTTTTTATGTGGGAACACTTGATATGGAATGCCCCATATTCTGATGTAAATTAATATATGAAGAAAAGTATTGGTTAGTTGGTGCATTACAATTTTATAGTAGAAAATGCAGAATTTTGGTTAGAATACATTAATAAATCATAATCAACATATAATCATTTCAGATATTTTTTATGTAAAAAAAGGATGTTTCATTCATTCAATACAATTTTTCTTTGTCCATATATAGGTTGTATTGTAAACTATGAAGGATAATTTGCCAGATTTATTTTCGAATTTTTTTCAAACTAAAAGTCTCATACAACTTTTAATGACATTAAAGGTTGAAAAAGTTATTCGAGCTTAAAATTTAGAGAATAAATGATTTTTTTTTAAAGTGTGGGTAGAACCCACGGACCAAACTGTTCCTAGATTTTCTTTATATTTTTCTGAGTAAAAAAGGAATTTGCCACTTTTCATAAAATTCGAAATAAAAATAGTCATGCTCGTCACAATTTTTAACCAGATTCCTTACATTTTATGCTAGCATAACTCTTTTGATTTTGAGTTAAACCAGAAGTGGCAAAGAACTTTCCTGCTCAGAAAGATATGAAGAAAATTTAGGAAAAGTTTGCACCGTGGATTTTACGCCCACTTTTTGAAACAGCGCTTGTATTGGTATGTAAAACTTGAATAACTTGAATTCGTAGAGGACTTTTGGTCTTAGAAAAAAAAAAAAAAAAAAAAAAAAAGGAAAATTATCCACTGCAGTTAAAAATAAACCCCATGAAAAAAACATTTTACAGAAATACAAAAAAAATTCAATTAGTGCAAAACCCATCATTTTAATAGCAAATTAACAAGTCTGTGAGCTTACAAAAAGTTTGCTTATCACAATTAAAAAATTTGGTTTCCAATATATGTACATGTAACGTTTCTGCCTGAAGGGCCGGGTAGCGCAGCCCTTCGAGAACGTTGAGTTCGTGCCGAATCTTCTATTTCTCCTTGCGTATTTGCGAGGGACTGGGAGTCTAGGAGTGCTATATAAATTACTCGAAATAATACAGACTTTTTGATACAATATGACACTCTTTTATTTTAACTGACAAGACGCGATTCTTACACTACGGGGGACCGGGGAACAAAAAGCCGCGAGCGCACGAATTCGCTCTATTATATAGCCTGCGAGAATTAAAATGGCCGTCGGAAGTGACGCCCGAAAAATCGTAAAATATAGAAACTTCTAGAAAAATCTAGAAGCTTCTCGAATCGTTAATAATCACCTTAACTGCGCGATATCCGGTACCCGTTTAGGTGTCATTAGGCGACGGCGCGTGTAACGACTCTCTAATGGTAGCGGCATAAAAGAATCATTAATGTCTGGTAGTTTTCGTCTAACATGGATATTTTACGTTTTATTGCTTTAAAACTTGATAAATTGAAGCAGGGTAGAATTTCATGTCACTGGAATGTGACAGTACAATGATGGAGGAATGAAACATTTATTCCATACCACTCATCCTTACAATATTTATAATTCAAAACTTACGTGCAAATGCAAAAACCAGACATTTGTCTGACGCGGTTTTTCCGTCCTCCATGAAAACTTACTTTGTGGTTTTTGTGTGCGACTTTGCCAAAAAGTTTTTAATTTTTGATATTGGCACAGACTTTTTTTGTCCAGTTGTAAAAAACTTGACGAACGCACAAGGTTCGTCGACGCCTGACATTTTTCCTGTAAAAAAAAACAAAAATATATGTATACATACATGAATGCAGGGTGTTCGAAAGCCCACGGATAACTCTCCTAGTAACTTGGGTTTCTATAAAATTTTCATAAAACCTGTACAACATTTTAAAAATTCCGCTTTTTTTTAAAGTGACTAAATAAAAACTTTATAAAAACGGGTATATAGTGTTTGTAAAGTCACTTTATAAAAACTTTATAAAACCTCTTTATAAAACCACGAAATTTTGATGAAGTAGATTTTTATAAAAATTGCGTAGTTTTATGAAGTTTTTATGCAGTGACTTTGTAAAAACTATATAAAATATACCCGTTTTTAAAAAGTTTTTATGAAGTCACTTTATATGGTAAAAAAGCGGAATTTTATAAAATTTTATACAGATTTTATACAATTTTATAAAAACCCAAGTTACTAGATGAAATTCTAAGACTATTTTTCCTTAAACACATTTTATAAAACCCTAAATTTTGGGAAATATTCAATTCGAAATTTGAGATTAATTTTCATATCACAAAATTTTTCTTCATGTTTCAGAGTAAAAAAGTCATTTGCCACTTTTCTACAAAACTCAAAATGGAAAAAGATGTTTGAGCCGCAAGTCTTCTTCAATCAGATTGTTTCATTTTGTAGCATGAACAACTTATTTGGTTTTTAGTTTCATGAAAAGTTGCAAAGGTTTTTTTAACTAAGAAAAATGATTAAAAATTTGGATAAAGGTTTGATCAGTGACATCGACTCCAAATTGCCAAAAGGGTTTATCGATTGTTAAAATTTTGGGCTTCAAAAACATTTTACATTTAGAGTTTCATAAAAAAAAGTAAAGGAAAAATTCTCTCAAAATTTAATAAGGAATCTATGATTTTAAGGTGATTGGCGGACCTTAGGACACCCTGTATACATATGTAACATACAGGGTGTCGCAGTAATCACGGTATCAACCGAGAACCATAGATTACTCATTACATTGTAAGACATTTACCCGGTTGCCATTCTTATAAGAATCAAAAATTTTTTAATTTTTCAAGCTCAAAATGTTAACTATAAATTCCCTATCCCGACGAGTGGGTGTTGGATTTATGACAAAAAATTAATCTCAAATTTTTTACATTCTTTTCATGAGTAGAAAAGTCCTTTACAACTTTTTATAGAACTCAAAATTCGAAAAGTTATTCAAGCATAAAATTTAAGAAACCATTTTTGTTTTGACTTGTAACGTGAATAAATTTTTTTTAATTTTATGTTTTGTAAAAAATGGCAAAGGACTTTGTTACTCCGAAAAATATTATGAATATTTGAGAATAACTTGTTTCCATGAATTCAGCACCCACTCGTCGGGGGAGGGAATTTATTGTATAAATTTTGAGCTGAAATAACTTTATAAGTTTCTCAAAAAATGGACAAGGGAAAAAATTCTCAGGTTTCTATGAGAAATCCATGGTTTCCAGTCGATATGGTGAATACTGGGGCACCTTGTACACAGAGTGTCTGATAGCGTTTTCGAGTGACCCGATCTGAAGCAGATCTCGAGCAATTTCTAGGCAGATTTGAGCACGTTTCGGCAGGAAACTCTGCTCTTGGAGCACTCCGAGAGCGGTCACTCGAAAACGCTATGAAAGTTTTTCGTGCCAGCTCACATATGTAAAAGATAAATATAAAAGTAAAGCATTGGGCAGTGGCGCCGGAACAGGAGGGGGGGAGGGGCCGGCTACCCCTCCCCCAATATATAATATAACACAAAGTATGTTTAATCTCAAATTCTGTAGTGAAAAAATGTTTCTTCGAATTCACCTCGAAATCAGATATTCGGACGTGAATTTCAAAGTAAAATCGACAAAAATACTGAATTAGACAATCTGGAAATTGCCTTTTTTCGTTTCGTCAAACCGGCATTTTTAAAACGTCCAGTAAACTACTATTTTCTCCCCTTACAAATTTTTCGTTTTGGCGCCACTGGGATTACGCGAGAATCGTTTAAGACAATTCGCAACGAGGCATAATATAGTTGAAACACAATTTTATCTCACTGATACAACTACAGTAGAGTAGGTTTTTTTAAAATCATGTTCCGAATCGTCTGAAGTCGCGGATTACAATAAAAAAAAGAAAAACATAACCTAGCTTTTTTTATGAAGACATACTGTAATATACAATTTTGTTTACTTTTAAAGGTTTACTACAAATGCAAATGTTTACTGAACACAAAAAATTGTAAGGTTTTCATATACTCACCGGTCACAGTCCAATTTCAGCAGAAAAAACCAATAAAACAGTAACTAAACAAATGAACGCGGTTATAAGAATTTTCTTCTTTTTGTAAATACATGCACCACGTTGGCTCAGCACAGCTTATCACAAGTCAGTGCAGTCAGTGTATCGAAACCGTCTGAACTGAACCAATCTGAACTCCCGTAGCAACCTGATGTAACCCACTGTACCTCAGTTCCAACTCTCTCTCTCTCTCTCTCAGCTCAAACACTGGAGTAGGGGATAGTAGGAAAGAGAGAGAGAGTAGCCAGTAGCGCTGAGTAGAGTAGCGCACAGTAGCGTTCAGAACAGTTGCTCGTAACCACTCGTAACTGCTCGTAAGGTAATTATATATATATGACTGTGTATCGATATGGAGCGCAACGAAGCGCACGGTGAACGTGAAACGCCAAAAATTAGACTGCGCTTTTTGGACCCGGACTTTAATAATTCCGACGTTCATTCTCGAACACGTCTTCGTTGGCGCGCTAGTGCCCAAAAAGGTGCAAACGTAATTGACAATTTTGGTGAGTCATTTATACAATTGTGTTTATGAGGTGCCTAACCATGCGGGTTGAGAATTATTCGTTTTGGCAATTTCGTGATTTCTAGATATACCTGCAGAAGCACCTCGGAAAAATGTATTAGATGAAAATTTTAAGGATACAGTGCTGCCTCAATCTAGCAAAGAAAAATCAAACCCAGAGTATTCTGGTCCATCGCATAGCTATGAATCGTCTGTAAATGAAACATGGGCAGAAGGGGTAAGTGAAAAAATCATGCATTTTTAAAAATTTTTGCTCTTTTATCTCGTGTACCGTTCTAGTTCGTTTTCCATATGTTTCCTATGAATTTTCGAAACGATTTGCAAAGTTCTTGTAACTGATATCAAAACCAAAAATACGTGTCTCATTTATTTTAAAGGAGAAGCAATACAGAAATTTCCGTGATAAAAACAGCAATCCTGATGAATCACCTTGGTAATTTGAAAAAAAATTTTTTTGGCAGTAGTTCTAATTTCGTTCAAACAGTAATATCAAACAAAAATGGAAGATTTTTTATGAGGTTCGTGAATTTATTATTAAAATTCCAGGTTATAAGAAATGTACGGAGCTGCAATATTTTCGGACGAAAATTTGAAATTTATAATAAAATTGTCACTGATCTTTATAAGAAAAATATTTGTTATGAGATTTTTATGCGGACACTTAATAAGAATAATTTTTATCATAAGGAATTCATACAGTCGACCTCAATAAAATCTTCAAAAACATTTATTTCTTACAAAGTGACCATATGAAAGCTTTTGAAAAAAATTTTGTGTTTCTTTTAATGATATTTCTTTTACAAATGAACACATAGAAATTACTTGTTGTTCTTCATTTAATATTGTATATAAGGTTTGCAGATTTTTTATACACATTGTAAAGTGTATAGAAAATGGTAGGGATAATTTATTTTCCTATATGAATTTGAAATGTATGATAAAATTTCACTGTTCTTTATAGAAAAAATTTTTCGTATAAGATTTTCGTAACGTCACTTATTCAGGAAAAATATGGTATGAGAATTCTGTAAGGACGACCTTAAAATAGTATGTCTCATATCAGGCACGGACGTGCAAATTTGTCGAAACGGGGAAATTACAGTCCAAGGCAAAGCCAAGGACTGTCATCCGTTTACACTCGTAAATGGGTCACAAAAACCCATTTACGAAAAAACCTTATAAAAAATTGTTCTATTATAAACCGACCTTCTTAAAACCTTCAGAAAAATTTTGTTTTTAGTCTAGTAATTATGTTTCACAAAAAATATAAATTCATGTAGAAATTACATTTTTAATAAAAATATCAAATATTTCATTGAGTTCGTAAATTTGTAATAAAAACTTAACAGATTACAAGAAATTTATGGAGCTATACTATTTTCTTAAAAAAATTTGTAATTTATAATCAAATTTTTTTGATACATAAAAGAAAAATTTTTCTTATAAGGTATTCATTATGACTCTGATTGAGAAAAATTGTAATACAAATTTGATAACGTCGACCTTACAAAAAACGGAAATATTAAAAGAAGTTTTCGATTCCTAAAAGAATTTAGCCATTTTTTATAAAAACAAAATTCATTGGGTATTGTTTCTCTTATTTCTTTTATGTTGTAATTCACTGGTTTCCTTATGATCATTTACTAATGTTGGTTGTAATAATGAATTATTCTTTGCATAAACATTCACAGAAACTTGTAACTTTCACAGATATATGGTTCTGCATCATGGGAAAATTTGGCAATGGAATGCGATGCTGCAGTCTTCAATCCATCAGTAGCTTCATCCGGAGAAGGTAACTTATCATTGGTAAATCACGTTTAATGCATTTTCTAATGTTTTTAATTATGAAATGGTTTAAAGTAGTAAACAATTTTTTCTCTAAACTGTATACATTTAACTTTCAATTTTCATATATTGTGTGTTTAGTGTTTTCTTTTTGCAATATAAGAAGATTGAAAACCTTTTTACTAGTTTACAATGTGAAATATTTTAAAATCTTATTATAAATGTATTCCCTTTGCATTTGAAAAACCTTTTATCCAAATTCTATCCTCTCAGACAAATCCCTATTCTTTGTGCTAGAGATTATGTCAAGTAAAACTTTTGAAATCCTCACACTTTTAGAATGTCTAATTTTTTATTTTTCGTTCTTCTTCTTTTCCAAGCTGTTGACTCCTCTTCTTGTGGGTCTTCTTCAGAAACTTATTTACATTATTCCTTGATATATAGTTTGCAATGAATATGATAGAAATTGTAATACAGTTAATTGTAACCAGATTTTTCAACAATTTACCGCATGTTTCTCGAAGTATAAACTGTACGTTCTCCCATTAATAAGTCTAAATTATATTTATACGTCTTCCTTTCCACCAGTAAAACTATAAGTTCATCTATTCATTATTTTTTTGGTGTCTTCCATGACTTAAATATAAATGAACATGTAACTAAAATAAAATCCTTTTTTTCACTACATTAAATTACAAGATGACTGAAATAAAAAACAAATCTATAACGTACTTAAATGCAGCATGTATTTCTTAGTTTTACTTTCATGTGGTGATTTACTATTAGCCATTTTTTTTCTATATTATCTTGTAGATATGATTTTCAGAACCAAAAAGACCTTAGAAACCAAAGCGATAAAGATTGTGCGCGGGATTGTTAGAGAATGAAGGAACGGAGGACCGAGTGATCGGAGATCCTTGATGTCTCGGTCTTCTATTCCTTCATTCTCTAAACATCCCGGACGCAGAGGCCGTTATGCTTTCCAGCCCCTCAATTGTTGGAAAATCTGGATTTAATCAACTGTATTATAATATCCATCACATTCATTGCAAACTATGTATTATGGAATAATGTAATTTAGTTCCTGAAGAAGACTCAAAAAACGAGTGGTTGAAATATGGGAAAACAAAGAAAGACGACAAATAAAAATGAGGACTTACTAAAAATGTGAGGATTTTAAGATTTTTACTTCAAATAATCCGTTGCACAAGTTATAAGAGTGAGCTACGAGGTTGGATACTAATTTTAAAATTAAGTTCAATTCAATTGATTCTTACAAGTTGTTAAAGTTTACAACTTACAAAATTATTCATAACATAAAATTATGCATCATTGAGAAAGATGCGATGTACAATAAATTTTTTCGACTACGGAAAAGAAGCCTCCTTTTTTTTGAATTGCACACATTTTATATCTTATAGCAAAGGTTGTATCACAGCTGTGTCATACATCTTTCACAATTTTCTCTTAGGAAGCTATGACAAAGCTGTAACCTTTCCCTTCGTGCACGCAAACATGTGTAAAACAGTTATAAAATAAAGTAAATTTTCTCATAGTTGAATATTAATTTTTTTTTAAGAACGAAGAAGACGCAGAATCTGCAGAAGAAACGGGAGAAGGAGAATCTAGAGAGGAAACAGGAGAAGGAGAATCTAGAGAGGAAACAGGAGAAAGAGAATCTGGAGAAGAAACAGAAGAAGGAGAATCAGTAGAAGAAACAGGAGAAGAAGAATCTGAAGCAGAAGCAGACGAGGACGGGTTTAATGACAGAGTAAGAGGCGACGACTTCATTGGGAATGACCCGTTCCACGAGTACCCAGCATTCAACGCAGTCATGTTTCAAGAATCAGGTGTAACTATTCGGGAGGTCATAGAAATGGTGAATGGGATATTTTTAAGATTCTCATTGCCTATAGAAACACGTCATGCAATACTTAATTTAGTAAAATTGCTTGCGGGCCCAGCCTTTCAAAGTTTAGACTTGACCAAATACAACATTGCGAAAGTCCTTGACCCTCCACCTGAATCAATCACTCACAATTTTTTTTGTCCTACTTGTAACATTGTTATAAGCAAAAGAAATTGTAGTAAATTTAAAAGTTTTCTTTGCATTTGTGAGAAATGTGGCCAAGAGTTCGTTTTGAGGAGTGAATCAGAGAATTCTATAACAACGATGGATTTAAAATTTCAGCTGAAGACTTTGTTAAGTGATAGGAACAATTTAGATGATATTTTGGACAATGTAAGAAAAGTTAAAGAACAATTGAATGTTGACAACGGCGTAATCAGAGACGTT
This sequence comes from Platygaster robiniae, assembly GCA_028476575.1. Taxonomy (NCBI): domain Eukaryota; kingdom Metazoa; phylum Arthropoda; class Insecta; order Hymenoptera; family Platygastridae; genus Platygaster; species Platygaster robiniae. The sequence goes on from CM052025.1 coordinate 12,800,778, forward strand.
CACGATGGACAATTATACAAAAAAGTTCTTCAACTTGAAAATAACGATGTAAAGGTACTATCACTAAATTTCAACTTGGACGGTATGAATCTGTTTAAAAGTTCTACTAAAAGTTTGTGGCCTTTGCAAACAATCATAAATGAATTATCACCGAAACTTCGATTTACATCTACTCTGACTTTAGGGCTTTTCATTGCCAATCATGAACCATGTTCTGCATTTATCAACATGTACCTACTGTTATTTGTGGAAATGATACTTGGCCTTGCGAGAAATCCACTTATTGTTTTTGACAGTCGTGGCAATCAGCATAAATTCATTGTCACACTTTTGGGTGCCTGCGTAGATGTTCCAGTTCGAGCGCTCATTGCCAATCGATTACAATACAATGCCCATTATGGGTGTACATGGGGCTACATTTTTGGCGTTTTCATTGGCTGTATGCGATTTCTGATTACCGAAAACTTCGAAATACGTTCACATGAATCTCACGAAGAAGATGTTCGAAACGCAGTCCAAATGAACAGGACCATTCGCGGTGTGAAGGGCCCGATGGTATTATCTCAAATACCAACTTTTGATTGTGTGTGGTCTTTTACCGTCGAGGAACTACACATTGTTTTTGTTTGCGTTGTAAAATATTTATGGAACATTTGGACAACCGTCGGATATGACACAAGTGACCCACGTAGAGCAAAGAAAATAACTGCGACACAAGTAAAACAAGTGAACGAACGCCTCTCGAAAGTAAAGTTACCGCATGAAATTCACAGATGGTTTCATTCACTAAGCCATCCCGCGAAACTGAAAGCTTCTGAATGGAAGTCTTTCACTCTCCCGCTTGTTTGCAAGGCATTTTGCTGACAGACGAATTAAACTCGTTTTTACTTTTGTCGCAAAGTATTTTCTTCCTGCTCGAACCTTCAATATCACGCCAAAACTTGGATTTGTGTGAAATTTTTTTAACTAGATTTGTTGGAGACTGCCAAATTTTTTACTCAAACGAAATAATGACATATAATTTACATTCATTATTACACTTCGTACAATCAGTGAAAATGGTCGGTCCTTTGTGGAGCTCATCTGCATTTCATTTTGAAAGCCATATGCATGTTTTGCGGAATCAAACTCTTGGCCCTAAAGCGGTGGTTCAACAAATAAGCAAGAGAACTTTGCAAATGCTCGCTTTGAAATGCCCTCATAGAAACAGATCAGAAAAGGTAGCTCAATTTTGCCAAAACTTGTTTTCTCCATATCGAGTAAAATATTGTCACGAAGATTATGAAACAGGCGCAATATTGTTAGGGCCAACAGGAAATGTCGCTCAAGACGTGAAAACATTCAACCGGTGCATTTATCTAGGAACAGTTTTTCGAAGCACTGCTTATAAGCGCTCAAAAAAAACGGATGATACCGTAGTTATGTTAAAAGACAAAACAATTTTTGCAAATAGTGCGGTTTGAGGTACATAATAATCATTGTTACATCGTTGGAAACAAATTTCTCACTGCGCCCTTAACGATTCAAAGTCATGACGTCGAAACTCAACTCACACATTGTCATCAAGTAATTGAAGTATTCACGAATACGCTTACAGTAGACATAAATACCATCTCTAGGAAACTTGTTAATGTCAAGCTCGATTTTTTGCATTACGTGGTTTTAATGCCAAACTGTTTCGAAGTACAGTAAAATAGTATAATCCTTTAGGGAAATACTGTATGTAAAAAAATGTACGATATATGGAAGTGTGAATAAGAATCGCTAATTTCAGTCAATCGACGAAAAGTTTTATTGTAAAAATATTGAAATGGGCACAATGTACTGCAAACACATTCTTTTTTATAAAATACAAAAACACGTTATTTTTATCATGAAAATGTGCTAGATTTTTCTTTTTTGTTTAGTCATTGTGGCTTCTTTATATAGTTGCAGTGTTACAGTCTAGCAAAAATCCATATTGGGATTAACCTATCACAGTCGCGAGCACGCCAAACTGCATCAAACTCCCAGTCTGTATCTTTCACCACTGGCCTTTGAGTAATCAAAATTGTTGTTAAAATTTGAAAATTAATTTTTCCATGACTATTTGACACCAAAGTTTGAGCTTAATTTCAACCTTGAAAAGTGATGTAACATAATCCGCACTGTCTTATTTGATGAACACGATGAAAAAATTATGAGAAATGAACGAGAATGATTTAAGTTGTAAATCAAGAAGCTTAACATTACGAAAAATGATCGGTACTAACTTGTCTTTATTTTATAAACATGATGAAAAATGATCGAGAATGTCTTAACTTCTGAACCGAGAATTTCTACATTACGAAAAATGATGTAAAATGATCGGTACTAAGTTGTCTTATTTTAGAAACATGATGAAAAATGATTGAGCATGACTTAACTTCTGAAACGAGAATTTAAACATTATCAAAAATGATGTAATGTGATCGAGATAAATGTTGAACCTGATGAAAAATGATCTAATATTATCGAGATACGTTCAAGTTTTTTCAGCAGGGCGGTTGAAGGTCCATTCTAAGAGTGAAAATTGTAAAGGTTAATAAAATTTAAAAATTTTTTCTGTAATCGTTTTCAAAATATTAGAAAAATCATATCATTTTCAACACCAAAATTTTGACATCGCGTCGATTTTTCCATTCCTAATTTTTGTTTTCGATTAGTATTAAATAGAGACGATTTTCAGAAGCATAAAAAAAACGCACAATTCCGGTTTTCAATGATTGAACGTTGTTTAATTCTATGCAAGTTCATCATTTCAAGTAATTATATGAGACATATAAACTTTGTTTTCTCTTGAACAAAGGGTGGGTCACTATAATGCAAGACTTGCTAGAGCTTTACAGTTTCAATATTTCAAAACGGTTTGCGTTAATAAAAAGTGAAATGAATCAACAGTTTTAATTATCTTTCTGAAATAATGGCAAAGTCAAATGTATGAATAACGTACATTCAGTTAAGAAAATATTCATGCACATCCAAATTCAATTGATTGAATATGTTTATTGCAAGGACATGCCAGCACGAATGGACTTCAATCAATTGAATTTGGATGTGCATGAATATTTTCTTAACTGAATGTACGTAATTCATACATTTTACTTTGCCATTATTTCAGAAAGATAATTAAAACTGTTGATTCATTTCACTTTTTATTAACGCAAACCGTTTTGAAATATTGAAACTGTAAAGCTCTAGCAATTCTTGCATTATAGTGACCCACCCTTTGTTCAAGAGAAAACAAAGTTTATATGTCTCATATAATTACTTGAAATGATGAACTTGCATAGAATTGAACAACGTTCAATCATTGAAAACCGGAATTGTGCGTTTTTTTTATGCTTCTGAAAATCGTCTCTATTTAACACTAATCGAAAACAAAAATTAGGAATGGAAAAATCGACGCGATGTCAAAATTTTGGTGTTGAAAATGATATGATTTTTCTAATATTTTGAAAACGATTACAGAAAAAATTTTTAAATTTTATTAACCTTTACAATTTTCACTCTTAGAATGGACCTTTAACCGTGAAATGAGAAAAGTTGATAACGATTGAGCCCCTTTTGGCGAAATAATAGCGTTTATTATAAATGAAGCCTAAATTATTGAATAACTAGCACTTTAATTTAAAAAAATCATAACTTCCTAATAACGAATATTTGCTCGTATGAGCTAGTAAAAAATCAAGTTCATATATATAACTATTGGAAAACAAAAAATGAAGAAAAAAAAAACTGATGCAATGTGAAATTTTTGAAGTCATAAATTTTTTGATTTTTTTTAAAATCACGATTCAAAAAAAAGTTTTCAAAAAAATACAATGTTTCAAATTTTATTCTTTTAGAGTAACCTTTTACCTACAAACAAGAAAAAAAAATTTTGAAAATCGGTCGTTTTTTCGCTAAGTTATGGCATTTACAAAAAAAATTAACATGCGCCGATAGGGCAAAATCGAGTTTTTAGATAAATATTGAAAAATTTCTCACGACGAAAGAACTCAAAATAAAGAAAAAAGAATGATTGCATGTCTCATCGATTTTGATTTAGAAACTATATAAAAAAATTTTACACAAAAAAAATACCCGACCCGAACTGCCTGGACGATTTGAGATAAAATGACCCCAATCAGATTCGCTGAACCTTTCAACTTGAATATCTTGTTTGATTTTGAGTTGTAAGAAATGTGGCACGGGACTTTTTTATTCAGAAAAATAGAGAGAAGATTTGAGTGTACTTAGTTCCGAAGTTTCTGTACCCATTTGTCGAAGGAGCGCGTTTATTGGTAAAAAACTTGTGGCCTTAATATCTTTTTTGTTCTCGAGTTTTAAAAAAAGTTTTAAACAGAGGACTCTTCGACTCGGAAAAATATGGGGAAAATTACAGTAAATTATCGTAGAAAGACTGTGGGCCACCCTGTATAGATATACGAGTTTCAGGTTTTTTCAGTTTTATCATTTGCTGCTGCCGCTCTGAGAGGTTATTTTTGCTATGTTCTTTCACAGATTGTCTGAGAAAAAGTGTACTCAAAAACTGCATAAAATTTCAATTTAAAAGGAATTTATTTATTTATCTGATTATTTATTGAGCTGACACTTATTTGCAAAATCAATGTTAGGCTCTATAGTGCAATTTTCGATTGCCGAAAAATTCATGGCGCTTCGAAGCAAAACCACTATTTTTTGAGCAAAACTCAAGCGCGCTCTACGCAGATAATAAAAAATCACATATTATGTATTCTCATTGCTGGCAAGAACACTTTTCCTTCTAATCAAACCAGATTGGTCTGCTCAAATCCTTTACTCCGCTGTCAGTCATTTTGAAAACTTATATACTTTCTTTAAATTCTGACCCAACAATGATTTTCGTATCGCGCGCCCTACGGGCGCGGTACTTCAATCCCATAATTTGTTTTAAATTAAAAATAAACTTTTCTGGTAAACGTAGGAACTGCATGAAATAATAGTTCCCGAGCGTTTCAGTCTTAACCGAATTGAGTTAACATTGGTTAAGAATGAGTTAAGATCGGTTTAGAATCGCAAAAATCTATAATAAAGCATTTTGAGATGTGTTTACAATGCGGATGCTGCTAAAATTACATAAAAACGATTTAGGGGAGGTTTAAAGGTTTCAAAACAATTGAATTTTTTCCAATAAAGAAATAATTTTCGAGTAATATTCAAAATCTATATACAGGGTGTCCCAAAGTCCGCGATACAAAAAAAAACCGTGGATTCCTTCCGAAATTCTAAGAAATTTTTCCCTTTGCCATTTTTTAAAAAACTCAAAATTAAAAAGTTATGTAAAGCAAAAATTTAGACAATAAATGCCCTCTCCAATTGAGTGGAGGTCGAATTTATGAAAACAAATTCTTTATAAATTTTTTTCATATTTTTCTGCATAAAAAAGTCCTGTGCCGCTTTTCGTAAAACTCAAAATCAAAAAAGTTATTCAAGCATAAAATCTAAGAAATCTGATGGTTAAAACTTGTGATCTGAATAACTTTTTTGATTTTGACTTTTGTAAAAAGTGGCAAAAGAGTTTTTTATTCAGAAAAATTTGAAAAAAATTTATAAAGAATTTATTTTCATGAAACTGACCTCCACTCGTCTGGAGAGGGCATTTATTGCTTACATTTTTGCCTTAAGTAACTTTTTTAATTTTGAGTTTTTTAAAAAATGGCAAAGGTAAAAGTCTTAGAATTTCGCAAGGAATCCATGGTTGTTTTTTGTATCGTGGACTTTGGGACACCCTGTATATAATTTTCGAATTATTCATATTTTATTTTATTATATCAAAAAATATTCAATAATCAACAATCATAAATTAGGGGGCTTCCATAAATGATGTCACGGTCCTGGGGGGGGGGGGGGGGGTTCAGAGCATCTGTGACAGTTTGTGACACAGGGGGAGTAGGGGGTTCTCGGCAACGCGATGTCACAAATTTTTCCTTCAAATGAGGAAATGTTTCAGTAAACAAATTTGAACCATTTTTTGTAAAGTTTCGATTTCGTAAATATGAGCTGCTTGAAGAAGTGTTTTGTTTCTGGTAAAAACCTATTCTGTTAGAACTTCTTCCAACATTTTTCGTTTTATGCAATAGATTATATAGTCTGTAATTAGTTGGATACTCAAAATAAAACATTTAAATATATTCATGAAAAAACTTTTCCAATAAAAAGTTACTGTCTTTTTTTGCATTTTGTAATTGTGACGTGACACCGGGGGGTGGGGGGGTCCACGGTTTTGTGACACTTTGTGACAGAGGGGGGTTCAGAAAACTCAAAAAAACTGTGACATCATTTATGGAAGCTCCCTTAGATGAGAAGTGTTTTTTTATTTATTGGTCCAACCAAATTCTAAATCATTATTTTATTTGTTAATTTTCAATTTCAAAAAAAAAAAAATATATATTTTCAATATAAAATAATTTCAACCTTATCTGGGTGATTCCTTTTTGGATAACATCCCAGAAAATACTACCTTGTCTGTGCTGAATTTAAATAAACTGTTGTCAAGACTATATACTTGTTGACGTTTAGAAAATCTATTTTTTTTTAATTTGGAAAATAAAAAAAAACATATTTACAGAAAACTTCTGAATTTGTTTTATTTTTTAAAGCCAGTTAAATTAACATTTTTATATATTTTGTTTAACATTGTATTGCATTCAATTAAATATTCGACCTTTTTATTTTTCAAATAAATATTTATGACACATTAATTTTCATGAAAAATTCAAATATTTATTTGAATAATCACACGATTCAATTATTCATTTCGAGCATTGTAATATGTAAGATCTATAAGTTTATTTGATTTCTATATGGCAGTGATTATTCGCACTGTTCATGTACTTAGTGTTACACAAAAAATCAGATTTCGAGTATCTTCGTTTCTTCGTGTATTTTGTGAAATATCAGCTGATGTTATGTTCATGTGTTTTTGTGAAAAGCAAGGTTATTTAAGATAGGTTTTTTTTAACAGGAAACAGTTTCACACTTAAAAAAAAAACATAGATCTTCATTAAATCTTATTTAAAAAGTACTACCCTAACAAAGGCGCGCATTCGACCCGATTCTTTTCCAATTCTTTTTAAATAATTTTACAATCCATCTCGAAATCCGTCTTGGAATATTGTTAAATGTTTTTTATATCGCTATGATGTTAAGTTTTAGATGCCGATTGCAGTTTGACATGATTATCAAAGATTATCATTTATTTTCTGCTGTGTTATTGATTTCCTATAATTATTTTATAATCAACTACTTTGAACATAATAACTATTGATAATTATGTAAAAATGATAATGGCTTCTTGAAATTTACGTAGTGATGATAAAAAATAAATTTTGACGTGATCCCAGGTGGATTTCGAGAATGGATTTTAAAGTCATCGAAAAAGAGCAATTAGAATCATTGAACAATATTCGTTGAATAAATAAAGGACCCCCCGAGGCATGAAGGAACTATAGTTTTATGCTGATATTTCCGTTTTAAAACCCACTGAATAAAAAAACTGTGCTACAATTGATTTGCATCGAAAAGGCATTAAAAACAAAAATAACCAAAAACATTCATATTCTGAAGTAAAAAAAGAATAATAGGGAAATGAGTACAAAAAATTTACATGAAAAATATATTCTTATATATTTACCGAATATAGATGAAATATATATTTACCAAGTAATGGAAGTTCCCTTGGAGATGACGTCGAAAAACTTAAAACGTGTCATGCATCAAAATCGAGGCGAAAAATGGTCTCGCTTCCAAACTTCCCTGCAGCCGTGAAGTCGTAATGGAGCACGTAAACACTTGATTTTGGAACGTCGCGTATTTTTAGGTAAAAATATCCGAAAATCGCGACCGTCAAAATGCAATTTCAGTGATTATGTGTGATTAAAAACAACGTGGTAGGGTGATAATAATAAAATGACGTTTGAGGGATAACGGGGGTAACGCGCACGTTAGGTTAGGTAGATAGAGTAATACCGCGCGAAATTCAAAATATGTGACCAGCAGTGACCAGCAATCACGTCAGGCACCAGGTATGTGATTCTCACTCTTGCATGCGGCGCCTAATATCGTCTTTGGACGGGTACGCGTGCGTCCGCATGTCGTGTGTGATACGTGCATGCACGAAAAAAATCGTATTGCTATCTGGGTATTAGTAATGCTAGCAGACACACTTTAAGTTGGTGGTTGAGCATATCAAAAAGGTTATAACGACAAACACTGTGAGCTGTGTGACCGACAGTGAATGAGTATACTTCCTAGTTGGTTCAACTGATGTACCAGTTTGTATCAGTTGAAATAACTCACAGAAGCAGCTCGGGGAACAACGTCTCTATGCTGACGTAGGAAGCTGCTTTTACTCAAACAGCGTTTTTTGTTACCGTGTTTACAAAACTCCATCAATAATTATTAAAAACTATTGAAAACGATAGAACTTGTCACATTATAAGTGGTGCTCTTTGTTAAGTACATAAGATTTTCAATGGTTTTCAATGGTTTTATTATAGTTCAAGACCATAGAAAATTTAATTTACTTAACATGGAACACCAACGAAAATTTGACAAATTCAATCGTTTTTAATGGTTTTCAATGAATTTTTTTAAGCAGGGTAACTATGATTATGCACCTTCAAACTTGCGATCACAATTTCTCTCCGTCGTATAAAAAAATAGCATTTGTCAATATTAGAATTAATTCAACTTGTTTAGTCAGCCCAGTGGACACAATGGCTCACTGATTCTGAATCAATCGTTTTCGTTTAAAAAGACAATCTGTGCCAGTCAAAGCAATTGGACAAAAGCAGATAATATGAGCTTATTTAGTAAGTGACGAATTGATACAGGAAATAACGTATCAAAGTTACAAATTATTTACTGCAATCAATAAGAAAGCGTGTTAGCAGTGGAATGCAGAATTTATTAACTTTTTAGACAAAGTCGCATATATAATTACAATCATATAAAAATTAACATTATTGAAAATCCTTATTATATTAAACGCAGGTCTGATATAATCCTCAAAGTTGATACTAATTCTAAGAAAAACTTATCTAGGTACATGCTAGCTTTCCAGGTACTTGAAGACAGCCTTGACGGTGAAGATTCACACATATAATAGAATTTCCATTAAGTTTAATGAAGATTCACGCATATAATAGAATTTGCATTAAGTTTCATGAATATTCTATAGAGTATCTAAGTTTAGTAGACATACAAAAAGAAAATAAAAATAAAAAACATTAAAGTTTAACAGTGCTCTCGCATACAAGTTCCATTTATGAATTTCATTTTATTCATTCCATACATAAATTTAGCATGAGTTGTTGTATCACACATCAAAGCGTAACAAAACATACTGAGATTTGTCCTTCGAAGTACTTAAACAAAGTGGAAAAGGGTCAACTAAACTTGTAATGTCGATGAACTTCGTTTCGCTTGTTAGGGACACTTCTTATCCCTTAATGTGTTCATCGGATACTATAGTATTCAACAGTTGACATGAGAAAACAATTTTGTTTCCAGAAGTGAAAATGTCGTCAATCATACCGAATCGAGGCATTGAAATATCGTCAAAATCATGTATAATGATCATACCTTTTTGGTATTTAGTACCTTTAAAAATTATCCAGTTGGGATTAATAATAGCAGCAGTGTCAGACTGAATTAAGAATGATAATGATCGACGTAACTCTTTCATTTTGTGATCGTCTAAATCAGCACATGGGCCCTCGACTAAATTTTGCAAAATTGAAGATGAAGACATGACTCTGTAGGCCATGTGCAATTGATGCTTCTTAGCAGTTGAGAGAGCTAAATTTTTTTTCATTTATTGATCGAAGTGGATTGTTTGAAAAACTTATGTTTCGCTTCGAATTTGTAACACGAGAACTGACTCAAAAGACCCCATTTTTCCATAAAATGGGCATAGTGAACAAGATAGTGCATTTTCGGTTTCAAGTATTGTTTAGTCAAATTTAAATACAGTTCATGGTGCTCATATACAAGAACTCTTAAAGACATTTAGGTTAGACTTAGAAATGCTTTTTGCATGAACAATGTCAAGAATATGACGCAATATCAAATACAATTTCCAGTGAGAGTCATCATGTGGGACAAGGTGACCAACGAGCAGTTCGAAATATTTTACGAAACAAAACATTTGAGAAGCATACATCTTAAGTCGGGATTTTTCTAAATCATGTACTGTAATGGTAAGGGGCTTTGACGAACTGTCGATTGGACCGTATTGAAATGTGCATATACGACTATTTAAATATTCAAGCGTGAAGTATGAAGACGATATGCAATGTTCAATAATGGGAACCATGTCAAAGTGACAGACGCCTTCTTCACAATCATGCATAGTATCCAAAGCTACGTTCTGAGTGACGTGAAAATTGTAAACATTATTGAAAATGCTATCTCTCTTTATCCCAGTGTGTGATTCTTTATTAACTAATAAATCTTGCGCGTAATTTATTGGATTCCGACTCATAGACAAATCTTCCTCGCACTGTCTTTGCATATTAGATTTTATATTTTTACAGATTCGACGATAAAAATTTGCAGAGAAACACGCAATAAAGTCAAACATTTCGTTCGTACCTAAATTGTCACCTGTCCCCATGACAACTACGAAATAAACTTTTTTGGAGTCTTCTTTTTCAACAGTAATAGTTATACGAGGGGGGACCCAAAAGTAACGGGAATTAGGTGGTGGAGGGACCGCGGAGGGGGGGGGACCGGGTTCTCCACTGATTCTCTTCCAAGCTGCTACTCTCCCAAGTCAGTGTGCAAAGTTCATTTGCTGTGAGTGCATTCGTTCGTCCGTAAGAATTTTTCTAGTGAAACGACTTTTTCCGTTTCGGCGAAAACGTGAAATGGCTGAGTGCGGAGAGCAACGCGCGGCTGTAAAATTTTGTTTTTTGTTAGGAAAAACACCCGCGGAAACCCTTGTGATGCTGAAAACAGCTTATGGGGATAATGCTTTGAGTAAAACGCGTGTGTACGACTGGTTTTCGCGTTTCAAGAATGGAGAGATGTCAATAGAAGACCAACCTCGTTCTGGGCGCCCCTCGACTTCAAGAACGGACGAAAATATTGAAAAAATCAACACTCTTGTTCATAAAGACCGTCGCCGAACCATCGATCAACTTTGTGAGATGTCTGGATTGTCATGGAGTTCAATTCAGAGGATTTTAACTGAAGATTTGAGCATGAGGAGGATTGCAGCCAAATTTGTTCCTCGCCTTCTCTCCGACGATCAAAAGGAGCGTCGACTTCAGGCCTGTCTTGAGCTGCAAAATCAGTTGGATGGAGACCCAGATTTTTTTCTCAAGGTTATAACTGGCGATGAATCATGGTGCTATGGCTACGACCCCGAAACAAAGCAGCAATCAAGCCAATGGAAGACACCTCTCTCGCCTCGTCCAAAAAAGGCACGCCAAGTAAAGTCCAACATCAAGACGTTGCTCATTTGTTTCTTCGATTGCAGAGGTATTGTGCACGCAGAATTTGTTCATCCAGGCCAAACGGTCAACCAACACTTCTACTTGGAGGTTTTGAAAAGGTTGAGGGAGAACATCCGGAAGAAAAGAGCGGATCTTTGGCGCACAGGAGATTGGTTCTTCCACCACGACAATGCACCTGCCCACGCAGCGCTGTCCGTGAAGAAATTTTTGACCAAAAACGGCATGACACCGATTGTTCACCCCCCCCTATTCACCGGACCTTGCCACCTGTGACTTTTTTTTGTTCCCAAGACTCAAAAGGGACATGAAAGGAAAACGTTTTGGGACTGTAGAAGAGGTGAAACAAAAATCGCTGGAAGGTTTAAAAAACATTGAAAAAAATGAATTTCAGAACTGTTTTGAACACTGGAAAAAAAGATTGAACAAGTGTAATACAGTCAATGGGGGTTACTTTGAAGGTGATAAAAATTGTGTGTGAGAAAATTTGTCAATAAAAAAGTTGTAACACAATTCCCGTTACTTTTGGGTCCCCCCTCGTACCTTTTGTAGCCAAGGCATTAAATTCTTCAACTAGTGGACGAAAAACTCTGTCGTTACCGTACAATTTTCTACAGTAACTATCGAAAAGTAGAACTAGAAAAATATTTTCTGCCGAAAACTGGCATTCCACAGGAAGACTGAGAATGCTTGCATAAACTGCCCCAAGCTTGCCAGAAACTGGGCCCAAAGCATTATTTGGTTCGAATTCATCATAATAAAAGAGTAATGGCAGAACGATGGCATCTTCTTCATAATTAGACTTAATTAATTGCCAAGCTTCAGTTTGCGTCACATTTTGAATTTTTTCCATATAATTAAGTGAGTCTATGTACGAAAGTATATATTCTATAGTACCCGGAATTTTGAAAAATAGCTTAAGTGATTTACCAAGTGGAATAAGTTGACCTGTTTCTCCATCAGCGAATACTTCCGTTCCACGAAGTATTTCATAAGAGATAGGCTTAACAAAATATCCACTTTCGGAAAAAAACTTAAATCTACGATGTTCAGTTGAAAATATTTCGAAAGACTTTTTATACTCTTCACAAAGTTTTTTCATAACATTAATTTCAAGTTGATTTGTTCTGAGACATTCTTCAGTTTTTTGCTTGTATGATAGTAAACAATTCTCAATTTGAAAGACGAAATCATCAATGAATAATTTTTTGACATCGTCGTAGATGTTTTGAACTTGATTCCATGCAAGACTGTAATCGCCAGATAGTTTTGAGAAAAACGCAGCAATTTTATGAGCTGCAGAGTTTTCTGGGGCGCCTTTATCGCTAGTTTCGTCTGCATGTTTATCTAGCTTTACTTCTATCGGAGAGGGGGATCTTGGTTGAGATTGAACAATGTTTTTTTTACATAATTTCATAGCTTCACTATTAGTAACTGTTTCCAAGTCGTGGTTGACTTTATAATGTTTTCTAAAAGATTTAAATGTATCGAATTTCCGAAAACATCCGGGTTCTAAACACGGAAAATTATTTGTTATCGAATCATGTGAGATGACAAAGTGCTTTTTCAACGCGTTCAAATCGCAAAAATTTTGACAACATTTATAACAAACTACCATCTTGGGAATATTTCTAAAAACAATTTGAAAATTATGGAAAGCCAAAACTGCTGCTTATTCTTAATCCCAGGACATTCCTCGCGTAACTCAGTCGAGCAATTTTCACGATAAGACAAACGATCAATCAATTCGGAATTTCAAAACAATTATATTCATGAACCATTACCGCAACAGCTGCAAATCCTTGATCCGATTTAGTAAAAAATCCATAAATCGCTTTTTGGAGAAACAAACACGCCTGCTCGGCCCTTTAGGATATACCGCATGAAGAGCGTGAACGGCTTTGAACGCTATATCGATAGCTTTCAAAGGTGTTTCCAAGTTGAACACGACATTATCAACCAACACTGCGTTGGTTGACGAACTGCGATAATCACCAAAGATCACTGCTTGCGGTTTTTGTGTCAATTTAAGGGCGGTCAACTTTTTCCGTCGTAATTCGATTTGTGTACCAAATTCTTCTCGACTCTTGAAAAGAAAATATGAACACAAATACGTTAAAAAAAATCTGAATTTCGAAATTGAATGTGTGCAATTCAACATAAAATATTGGATATTACATAATACTCAATTAGCTGAACGACATTTTTGTCCTGACTATGAAAATCTAATAAAAAAATTTTAAAAATGATCCGCACTACCAATTCCAATTTACAAAACCAGAGTTCTACTTATTTCAATTCGAATTATAAACTTGATCATTCACGTCTAGGATGTAAAATAATAAAATATCTCATTCCTAGCGTTTATTCAAATCTGCAATCAACAAAATTTAATCCCAAAAACAAAATAAAAAATTGTGATTCTCAGATGTAATGAAGAAATTGAGCATAAATCACTGAAACTCCAAAAAAAAAAAAAAAAAAAAAAAAAAAAAAAAAAAAAAAAAAAATGATTAATGTCATAAAATTATCGAAGTTGAGATTTTGAAGGACTTACAGTTATGCGGATTAGAAAAAATTTTGTATCTAAAATAGAAGTTCCACAATTTAACCCTCTGAACCAGGCTACTCGCATACTGTGAGCTCGCTGTGAGCTTATAAAGATATGGTTTATCGGCATTATCAGAGAGTTGAAATCGAAAATACAAGAAATCAACTGTGAATACCGAATGAACATCGAAAGCAAAACTCGCACTACCTATTTGAATAGACTAAGCTGTAGTTAAAAATATTGAAATCTGGATTCGAAATTCCACAAGAATGTCTGGAATGAAAGTTATAAGATATCCAAAAGTTTAAGTATTCATTTAAATAAGAAATTAAAGGTCGAAATTAAAAGGTTATTTTTGCAACGAAATAGAAAATTGTATTTGCTAGAATTAAATCTTCAAATGAAACATTTGTTTAAATAACAAAAATTGCTTACGAAAACATCAATCCAAACTTTAAAGTCCTTGAGATTATGCGAATAATGACATATTAGTAATTCAAAATCCAAGATTCCATAATCACAGATTAGAAACAAAAAATACAATATATCAGCTATACATATCAAATTCAAATCAAAATTGAAAATCGAGAATTCTGAATTTGAAAAAATCTGAACCTAAAAATTAAATCGTCTGTAACGTGAACATAACTTCATGGGTATCACAAAGCTAATTTATTTTTAGGTATCTGGCTTTAATATTGAAATACAGGGTGCGCCATTTCTTATGTCGGTATTGTAACATTGAATAACTTAAACATTTGACAACCGATTTACTTGACTTCACTTGTTTTGGAAACGTCAATTCAGTACAATTTCAACCATGTATCGCTTCACACCAAAAGAACGCGCTGAAATAGTTACTTTGTACATTGAAAATAGTCGTTCAGTTGTGTTAACTCAACGAGCATATCGTCGAAAATATCTTGGCAAACAGGCACCATCTGACAACACTATTCGTCGTTTGGTGTCGAATTTTTGTGACCACGGGACAGTGAAAGATCGCGAACAACCCGTTCATCAACGACCAAGACGTTCAAATGAACTGATTGAAGCTGTCAGAGAGAGCGTTGCCCAAAACCCAAAAGTTTCATATCGTCACCGCGCTCAGCATCTCGGCATCAGTGGAACCACTCTACGGCGCATTTTGAAAGATGATTTGCATTTGTTTCCGTACAAAATGCAATTAACACAAAGAATATTGCCTACAGATCATCCACGTCGCTTGGAATATGGACAAACAATCGCTCGAATAGTTGATACTGAACCTGATTTTTGGAAGCGAATTTTAATGACCGACGAGGCACATTTCAAACTTTCTGGAGGCGTTAATAAGCAAAATTGCCGCATTTGGGGAACGCAGAATCCACACGAGATCCATGAAACGCCATTGCATGACCAAAAAGTTACTGTTTGGGCCGGCGTTTGCGCCAAAACCATCATTGGTCCTTATTTTTTCAAAGAGAACCAAACGATCGATGGAAACCGATATCGGTGGATGTTGGCTCACTATGTCTGCCCACAAATGCGTGAAAAAGGTCTTGAAGATTACTGGTTTCAACAAGATGGTGCGACCTGCCACACTGCGAATCAAACAATCCAGTTTCTGCAACGAAAATTCCCTGGACGTCTGATGTCAAAAAGAGGCGACATTGAATGGCCACCCAGATCTCCAGATTTGACCCCTCCAGACTTCTTTTTGTGGGGTTATTTGAAAAGTAAAGTGTACGCCAGCAAGCCGCAGACCATTGAAGAGCTTAAGGAAAATATTCGTGCCGAAATCATTGCTATACCACCCGAGATGCTCGAAAAGGTAATGGAAAACGCCGCAAAAAGGGCATATTTTGCTGTGAACAATAAGGGCGGCCACTTGATTGATGTTGTGTTCAAAAACTAGTCTAAATAAATTGTAAAGGACCAAACTAAAT
The DNA here is from genome assembly GCA_028476575.1 of Platygaster robiniae. Lineage (NCBI taxonomy): Eukaryota > Metazoa > Arthropoda > Insecta > Hymenoptera > Platygastridae > Platygaster > Platygaster robiniae. Next base: position 12,816,755 of record CM052025.1, read on the forward strand.
AAAAATACCTCATTTACAGAAATCGGTTGTTTTTTTTTCAAGTTATTCAATGTTTACATGCCGACATAAGAAATGGCGCACCCTGTATAAAAGGGATGAAGAATATCGCAATACCCATTTCAATTCGCAAAGCCGTAGTTATAAATTTAAAAATACAAATTCTGAATTCTACACTAACGTGTAGAACCAATAAAAACTACTAAATATTAAAAAATTGTAGCGTTGATTCAAATCTACAATTCCATGTATATTATTTTTCAAAACTGAAATGTAAATTCTCATTTTCAGAAAAAAATTTCGAAACTAAATATTCATCAGATACACTCTGAACTATTAAATTAATTTCACAAAATTATCAATTTTTAATTTTTATCATTTACAGTTATGCAAATTACACATTTTATATAGAGTTCCCTATTATAGAAATCGTGTTCAACATCCTGTGATGAAGATCAAGAATTACATTATCAGAGATTTGTAATAAAAAATTACATTTTGCAACTATATATACTGAATTTAAAGATCGATAATTCCATTATCAAATATCTCAAACCGAAAGTACGAGGGGGGACCCAAAAGTAACGGGAATTGTGTTACAACTTTTTTATTGACAAATTTTTTCACACAAAATTTTTATCACCTTCAAAGTAACCCCCATTGACTGTAATACACACGTTCAATCTTTTTTTCCAGTGTTCAAAACAGTTCTGAAATTCATTTTTTTTCAATGTTTTTTAAACCTTCCAGCGATTTTTATTTCACCTCTTCTACAGTCCCAAAACGTTTTCCTTTCATGTCCCTTTTGAGTCTAGGGAACAAAGAAAAGTCACAGGGGGCAAGGTCCGGTGAATAGGGGGGGGTGAACAATCGGTGTCATGCCGTTTTTGGTCAAAAATTTCTTCACGGACAGCGCTGTGTGGGCAGGTGCATTGTCGTGGTGGAAGAACCAATCTCCTGTGCGCCGAAGATCCGCTCTTTTCTTCCGGATGTTCTCCCTCAACCTTTTCAAAACCTCCAAGTAGAAGTGTTGGTTGACCGTTTGGCCTGGAGGAACAAATTCTGCGTGCACAATACCTCTGCAATCGAAGAAACAAATGAGCAATGTCTTGATGTTGGACTTCACTTGGCGTGCCTTTTTTGGACGAGGCGAGAGAGGTGTCTTCCATTGGCTTGATTGCTGCTTTGTTTCGGGGTCGTAGCCATAGCACCATGATTCATCACCAGTTATAACCTTGAGAAAAAAATCTGGGTCTTCATCCAACTGATTTTGCAGCTCAAGACAAGCCTGAAGTCGACGCTCCTTTTGATCGTCGGAGAGAAGGCGAGGAACAAATTTGGCTGCAATCCTCCTCATGCTCAAATCTTCAGTTAAAATCCTCTGAATTGAACTCCATGACAATCCAGACATCTCACAAAGTTGATCGATGGTTCGGCGACGCTCTTCATGAACAAGAGTGTTGATTTTTTCAATGTTTTCGTCCGTTCTTGAAGTCAAGGGGCGCCCAGAACGAGGTTGGTCTTCTATTGACATCTCTCCATTCTTGAAACGCGAAAACCAGTCGTACACACGCTTTTTACTCAAAGCATTATCCCCATAAGCTGTTTTTAGCATCACAAGGGTTTCCGCGGCTGTTTTTCCTAACAAAAAACAAAATTTTACAGCCGCGCGTTGCTCCCCGCACTCAGCCATTTCACGTTTTCGCCGAAACGGAAAAAGTCGTTTCACTAGAAAAATTCTTACGGACGAACGAATGCACGCACAGCAAATGAACTTTAAACACTGACTTGGGAGAGTAGCAGCTTGGAAGAGAACTAGTGGAGAACCCGATCCCCCCCTCCACGGTCCCCCCACCACCTAATTCCCGTTACTTTTTGGTCCCCCCTCGTATGAGATATGCACTATAAGTACCGACTTTACATCAAAATCAAAAACCGAAAATTTCAAATTCGAAAAAATATTAAGGATACTAATTTCAAGATGAACTGCTGAAATTAAATTTCATCGACAATTATGAAAAATCGGACAATTATATTTTCAAAGCAAGTTATAATGCAACCAACTTACTTCGATTTCCCACAAAAACGCCGCACGTTGTTCGTATTTCGAAGGACGCCAAGTTCCGCCTTTTTTGTTTGCTACAACCGTAACCACTGGAAATAAATTTGGTAGATGGAGCAAGGCTTCAACTGCTCTGATACCTGGAAAAAGAATGATTTAATGATGTCTACACGTACCCTTATGAAAAAACAGTCAAAATTTGACTCGAAACAGTCAATTTAACTGTAAATCCGTCAAAACTTGACGTCAAACGATTGTCAAAATTCGACTATCAACAGTCAATTTGATTGCAAGACAGTCGACATTTGATTGCCGACAGTTAATTCGACTTTAAAACTGAATTCGCCAGTTATACATTCAAATTCAACTCTTCACAGTCAAATTCGACTATTAACGTACGAATTTTGACCGTGTCTTCTGTAAAAATATAATCGCTTTATATTTTCATAAATACTCTCCAAACGTATACCTTCATCAGAATCGGCCTTGAATTTTGGATCGCGACTTTCAACTTTGCTTTCAATAAATGCCAGCAACTTCAGCCATTCCTCGTACAATTTCATATGGGCATCTGGGTACATGTGCATGAAATCCAACTCCAGCTATAAAATTAAAAATTGAACGTTTTTGATTAGAACATGAAATTACTCGAATATTAATTGTCAACTCCCCTAATACCCGTAGTGTAAGGTGGGGGGGGGGGTGGATATTATTTATTTTATTAACATTAGCAAAAAATTACAGCAAATTGATAAAAATGAATGTGCAAAAACAGAAGTGAGAACAAATTTTTGTATTACAATCACCAAAGTGTAACCTTCTCTCTCCTTCATCGTTGGGTAAAGTTGAATGTAGCCTTGAATTGTGTAAACTCCTTCGTGAAAATCGTGCAACCGCTGTTGACTCGTTACTTTCCAGGATTCAATAACTCGTTGCCAAGGACCTGCATTGTTTTGAAGCCATGTCAGGTGCATCTCGGATTCGGCGTGAGCTGTTTTTCAAACGAATTGTATTCGAGTAATTGAAGATTATTAATAGGGCACTTGAGTAGCATAAAAGAGGAGACGAAAAGGTTATTACACTGTCTGGCAATATCAGACAAATAACAAAAATGAAGATCTTCATCACCAAATCGAAAAAATTTCAAAATCGTTTGCTTACGTGTAAAGGCATTGAGCTTCTTTTCCTGATCATTTTTTTCTTTAATCGTGAGCCTTTTTTGGATCGATTGTGCATGTATAAGCGATCTTCTGACGCCACGATACTTCTCCAGAATTTTCCCTTTCACAACGAATTTATCTTGAACATTTTTCTCCTTGAATACCCAAAGATCCTACAAGAATACACATTACTCGAAAATGAATATTATTCCTGAATCAAGTATATAAAACTTATCAACCGGAATTTTTTTCAAACTCATTTTCGAAGATATTCAATAACTGAATATTAACTTCAACACATTCAAAATGGTTTGAAAAATTGTAACTTTTTATACATTTTAATTATGATAAATTTAGCCAAAATTCACTTCATTCGAAATGCTTTTATAATAATAAGTCTCTATTTTTTAAAAACCCTACTGGAAAAATCCGATTGGATTTCCAGTTGGAAATCCAAGTGAAGAAATGGTCAGTTTTCTAATAGGATGCCCAATTGATTAGTCCAATTAGAAATCCAGTTGCAATTCTTTTTGGATTTCCAGTGAAAAATCAAACAAAATTTATTTTGGGAGAATCTTAGTGAAATTCGACGCGGAAATTCGAGTGGATTCCCATTTGGAAATCCAAGTAGATTTCCACTTGGAAATCCAAATAGATTTCCAGTTGGGAATCCAACGAGATTTCTTTCAGGTGAACCAACATGAGATTCTACTTGAAAATCCAAGTAGATTTCCACTTTGAAATTGACTTTGATTTCAAATAGGTTAACCAGAAAGAATTCTAGTTAAATTTCCATGTGGAAATCCATTCGGATTTTCAAGTGGAAATGCACTTGGATTTCCAAGTGGAAATCCACTCGGATTTCTAAACGAAATTTCACTAAGATACGCCCAAAATAAATCTTGTTGGATGTTCAACTGGAAATCCAAAAAGAATTCCAATTAGGTTTCTAATTGGACTAAAACCGATTGGAAATCCAATTGAAAAACTGACCATTTGTCCACTTGGATTTCTAATTGGATTAAATTGGAAATCAAATTGGATTTTTTCAATAGGGAATTATAGTCTGTTTCATACATCACCGCTAAAAGTTCAGAAGAAAAAATAAACCACTCACTATTACTTTTGCGGGAAACAATTGAACAATTTTATCTGCCAAGAAGAAAGCTCGTTCTGCGTGTATTCTGGAATATAAATTTTGACAAATATTATTGACAAAAACATTAACACAAATCATGACAATGGTGATTGTATTACTATTACACGGATATTAAGCCATTTTCCAAAGTAAGAACTTTGAAGAAGCGAAAATTCAGGAAAAGGATTTTCAATGACTCATAAATTATATGTAGAACATTGAGTAAAATTATTTAAAAGCAAAAACATTCAATATTAGAACATTAAATTACCTACCGTCAGAATCGTTCGTTAGTTCAAAGCGTACAACACGATCCGCCAAAATTGACTTGATTCTCGAATCTAACTTTCCATGAGCATTGTAGTACGACAAAACCTCTCGACCTTCGCTATTACTCTTCAGCACTGCCTCCAAGTTCTAAGGAGATCAATATAAAATATACATGAAAATGAATGTTTCAAACTGAAATTGTTTTTCTTAAAAATTAGATTCGCAAATAATAAGTTTATAATGGCGAAGGAGAATTTTCCAACTTTCAAATATTTGTAAGTTTTGAAATTTTCCGAAATTCGCTAAATCTGATAAATTACGATAATTTACATAATTTTGAATGTTATGAAATTTCTGAATCTACTCAAATCACCAAATATTTCTGAATTTTTGGAAATTGAACAATTTTCAATAATTTCAAATATATATTAAATTTTTTAAATATCATCACTCCGGCTAACTGTAAAATTCGTGAAATATTATATTTTCCGAGACTAATTGTCTATTGTTCAAAAAGGGTCTACAAATTCATGAAAACTTGCGGAATTCCAAGTATTTCGAAATTCATGAGTAAACTATTATCGATAAAAGGAACTTATGACGATTCCTAGAATAAATTACTCAAAAATACACATATAAAATGGTATGGAATCGTGGGTTTTTTGCCTTTTCCTTGGTCTTTCTTCGGTCTCTGATAGCGGTGCTAAAGGCGATTTTTCTCGTTCCTGCAACAGGAGTAATGAGTTATGTCAGTGAATTTGTCACATAAATATTGAGCTAGATATTTCTTCAAACTCATTATGATTTCTTAATTCATTTGTTATACTTTTAGAACCTACAAAAATGACAAAAATTTCATGTATAAGTCATGGACTATGATCAATGGCAAAGAAGATATAATAATTATTGATGATGAGAAAAAAGTGAAAAATACTCATTAAAAATAGCTTGTGGAGATATTAGTTTTCATAAAAGCTAAAAGGAGATGAATCGATTTTAACGTACAATTATGCTTCTTACTGAGTTTTCTACAGGATCAACAAGTTTATGATCCACAGCCTCCACAGTTGCATCATTATCATCATTATAGTCGTCTTTTTCAATTGTGTTGTTTTCGGCACTTCTTTCGCTGTTTTCGCAAAATATGTTTATATTCTGCTTGAACCTGATGTCATCAGCAATTGTAGTCATCAACTTCTGAAAGTGATCGTGGGTCAAATGTGGCAGCAAATCCAAAGTTATTTTTTGATCTAGAAACAAGGACATAGTCAGAAATTTCTTTTGGGAGGGGCTAAAGTGTGATTTTTTACTTTCATTTATTTCAGCAAGTACAAACATAATTTTATTAGACAATGCTTTATTAGAAAATTTCAAATGCCCCAAACTCTAAAAATATGCAAAATTGCTATAAATCTTACAATGTTTTAAAATATCAATTTTTTCGAAATTTAAAATGTATGAAACCTTCGAAACGTTGATAATCATAAGTATTATAAATTTCAGAGACTTTTAAAGTTCACTAAAATTCATGAAAATTTGAAAAATTTTGACATTCGAAAAATTGCAATAATTTTCTAGACTTTTGAAATATTTAGAATACTCCAAACTCTTACAATTTGCAAAATTGTTAAAAATCTTCAAATGCTCGAAATTCTGTACTTTTCAAAATCAAAGAAATTAGTACAACTTTTAAAAATTTTATAGTCATAAATATTATTCATAAATTTCCAGAGTTTTGGATACTTCTACGAATCTCAGAAATTTATAAAAATTTAGAAATTTTAGTACATTCTACAACTTTTCCAAGTTCTCTAGATTTTTAAACATTTTTAAAAACCGCAAATTAAGCTTTTAAAATTTAAAAATTGTTAAAAATCTTACAATTTCCAGAATCATTAACTTTCTCAAAGTTTGGGAAATTCATAAAATTTTTGTGATTTCCATAATCGTGAATATTATATATGAAATTTTCGAATTCTTAGGACTCTTGAAATCTCTGAAATGTGAAATAATTTGTGAATGTTTGAATTTAAAAAAATTTTCTTAATTTTTTAGCCTTTTAACATGTTTAAAATAGTAATAACTTTTACAATTTATAAAATTGTTTACAATCTCACAATGTTTGAAATCATCAGCTCTTAAAAAGTTTCTTTAATTCGTCAGATCTTAGAAATTTCAATAACCATAAATAAAACAAAATTTTTAAAAATCACACCAATTGCCGGAGTTGACGAAAATTTTGAAATTCTTGAAATTGCATCTTTTTCCGTGAAGGTCATTGCGAATACATACAAATATGTATATGTAATGCAAATGTGAGCTAACTAATTTGTTATTGGAAATTGATTTGCATTATCTTTAACAAATAATAAAAAAAACTTCATTTTTAACGTAACTTATTTAGGAAGTACATAACATAAATGGTGATTAAATAATTAATCATTGAAAATTCGTTTAAAAAGTTTACAAAGTTACCGAAATTTTATCTTTTTTTTTTTCGTAAATAACTCGTACAGTACATTATGTAAATGTTAATTTACAAATTCGTTTATAAAAATAAGTTTATGATTGTTAGTAACAAATGGAGAAAATTATCTTTTCAATTTTTTGTAAATAACTCATATAATACATATTGGAAATGTTAATATAAAATGGTTGTTAAAATTCAGTTTGTAATTGTGAATAACAAATGACTAAAAGTTTATATTTATTTGATATGCACAATAACAAAGTAATTGTAAGTTATAATTTTAGAAATCAACATTTTGCATTATGTATTCTGAGTTATTAATGAAAAAGAAAAAAAGCTTCTTTGGCATTTATTATTAACAATTAAAAAATAATTTTCAATAACAAGTTAGTATATTAATATTCGCATTATGTACTCACAAAGTAATTTACGAGAAAAACAGAAAAAGTTTTTCGTCATTTTTTATTAAAATGGCAAACCAATTGTTAATAACAAATAGGTTTATTTAAATTCTCATAATTTATTCCACGAGTTATTCACACAAAAAAAAGAAATTAAGCTGATTTGTTAGAAGCAATCAGAAACGAATTTTAGTAACTATTAATTCTATATATAAACATTTCCATTTTGTATTTATGTTGTCCAATGTTATCATATTCACAATAAAATAGTTGGCTATCACCATGATAAGTCATTATTTGCCATAGACATTCGGAAATTAAAATTTATTCTAGCAAAGTTTTGCTGAGTTTAGAGAACCACGCACAAATTCCAAGTTTCGAGAGTTTGGCGGAGTTTTAAAGAGTTTCTGGCTCCGCCAGGGATATCAAAAATTCATTCTCCAAAATTTTGGATAAAAATCGAAGGTTACAGATATCAAAATAAAAACGACAAATAAGCAGTATACATTTTACATTGCAATATCCGAGCTACGAATTCCACAAAAAAAATCTAAATTTTATAACGTTTAGAATAAATAGACTGAAATATAAGAGATCATGCGCAGTGTATGTTTTTTAATCCAAAAATTAAAAACCAAAAATTTTACTGAAAGTTAAAAAATTTGTATTGTATGAATAAAAATTAAAAAAAAAATTTTTAAATTTAATCTTCACAGCCTTCAATGAAAAACGTCAAAAAAAATGTTGATCTTCATTATCTTCAATCAAATACGATAATCAAGAAGTAAAATCAATAAATAAAATCAGAAATTGAAAATCAATAATTAAAATCGAATTTTAAAAAATCAAAAATGAAAGTAGATCAGAAAAATCTAGAATGTAAATGAAAAGAACAAGAAAAATGAAAATCGAAAATTAAAAAATTCAATTATAATCTAAAATAAAAAAGAAAATCAAAAATTCAATCTTCACAATTTAAAAACGAAAATCAAATGTTCAATGCTCACAATTCAAAATTAAAAAGCAAAAATTCAATCTTCACAATTCAAAATCGAAAATCAAAAACTCAATCTTTACAATTCAAAATTTTCTTACGAATTCTCGTACGTAATTTAATTTGAAAGTTTGTAAATCAAAATTCGAGATGAATAATTCACAATATAAATTTGAAATTGCACAACCTAAGTTCAAAATTGCAGTATAAAAACTCTACATTTTTTTAAAAATTTACATTAAAAATCATATCTCTAAGTTTTTTCAGAAAAAATTCCATCAGTATAGTTTTGAACATGTCGTCTTTCGAGTTTTTCTACTCACCTTCAAAATTTTTGATAGTTTCGACCGAAATATTCCACGAGGATAATACAGTTCTGATTGAGTAATCCATTTTTCATAAAAATTTTCTAAATAAATAAGCGGTTGATGAAGTTGGATGTCGTTTTCAATGGTTTTCGAACTTGAACTTTTCACTTTGCTTCGTTTTTCAATAACCACAACTCTTCACTGCTCTTCATTTGTTTTAAATGGTGCAGCGACACGCTGTGACGCAACAATACACAACGAGCGTCGGCGAGTCAGAACAATGGTGCGGGACAGAGATGCCGAACCGCTGCGACCCCCTGCTAGTTTTACCCCGTTTCTCGGTTAACTATTGGCGGAAAAATTTAATCTATCCGCCAATTTTAAGTATATGATCTAAAGCGCTGCGCTTTTGATCTTCTTGAAGGATGAATATTTAATATTAATGTCACATAGAATCCAAGCAACCGAAAAATTTTCATGTATTTATTGACGTTAGATTTTTTTCATCAGAGAATTTGATAGTGAATAATAATTTTCATGTTATGAGATTTCTACTTCTTGATAGTCACTTTAACCAGCAATGCTAGAGCAACGCAAAAATGTGAAGTTATAAGTTATAAGTTCCGATGTTTATCTCTAACGATGATCGAAGTGGGCATGTACGAGGGGGGACCCAAAAGTAACGGGAATTAGGTGGTGGGGGGACCGCGGAGGGGGGGATCGGGTTCTCCACTGGTTCTCTTCCAAGCTGCTACTCTCCCAAGTCAGTGTGCAAAGTTCATTTGCTGTGAGTGCATTCGTTCTTCCGTAAGAATTTTTCTAGTGAAACGACTTTTTCCGTTTCGGCGAAAACGTGAAATGGCTGAGTGCGGAGAGCAACGCGCGGCTGTAAAATTTTGTTTTTTGTTAGGAAAAACACCCGCGGAAACCCTTGTGATGTTGAAAACAGCTTATGGGGATAATGCTTTGAGTAAAACGCGTGTGTACGACTGGTTTTCGCGTTTCAAGAATGGAGAGATGTCAATAGAAGACCAACCTCGTTCTGGGCGCCCCTCGACTTCAAGAACGGACGAAAATATTGAAAAAATCAACACTCTTGTTCATAAAGACCGTCGCCGAACCATCGATCAACTTTGTGAGATGTCTGGATTGTCATGGAGTTCAATTCAGAGGATTTTAACTGAAGATTTGAGCATGAGGAGGATTGCAGCCAAATTTGTTCCTCGCCTTCTCTCCGACGATCAAAAGGAGCGTCGACTTCAGGCTTGTCTTGAGCTGCAAAATCAGTTGGATGAAGACCCAGATTTTTTTCTCAAGGTTATAACTGGTGATGAATCATGGTGCTATGGCTACGACCCCGAAACAAAGCAGCAATCAAGCCAATGGAAGACACCTCTCTCGCCTCGTCCAAAAAAGGCACGCCAAGTAAAGTCCAACATCAAGACATTGCTCATTTGTTTCTTCGATTGCAGAGGTATTGTGCACGCAGAATTTGTTCCTCCAGGCCAAACGGTCAACCAATACTTCTACTTGGAGGTTTTGAAAAGGTTGAGGGAGAACATCCGGAAGAAAAGAGCGGATCTTCGGCGCACAGGAGATTGGTTCTTCCACCACGACAATGCACCTGCCCACACAGCGCTGTCCGTGAAGAAATTTTTGACCAAAAACGGCATGACACCGATTGTTCACCCTCCCTATTCACCGGACCTTGCCCCCTGTGACTTTTTTTTGTTCCCTAGACTCAAAAGGGACATGAAAGGAAAACGTTTTGGGACTGTAGAAGAGGTGAAACAAAAATCGCTGGAAGGTTTAAAAAACATTGAAAAAAATGAATTTCAGAACTGTTTTGAACACTGGAAAAAAAGATTGAACAAGTGTATTACAGTCAATGGGGGTTACTTTGAAGGTGATAAAAATTGTGTGTGAAAAAATTTGTCAATAAAAAAGTTGTAACACAATTCCCGTTACTTTTGGGTCCCCCCTCGTAACTACAAAAATATGCTTGGCACAGTAAACTTATCGTCTTGCAGCAGCTCTCAGCTTTGTTGCTTAAGAATATTCGACTTGAGTCGGGTGGCATTATATATTATCACAAGTGACTAGTAAAAATGTGTAATGTCACCTAATCCAGACATGCTGGAGCAATAAAAAAATTTCATTTTAACGAATTCAGATACGTTACTTTATCTACAAAAATTTGGTGAACTAGCGTTACCAATCATGCATCGTCAACCACTAGTATGACTGTTGTAGCATATTCAAATCAGATGGAGTAGCATCACATCTTAACTGTGGTAACTAGAAAAAAATATGTTACTTTACCTAATGCAGACTTGCTGCAGCAGCCAAGACCTGTGACATTCTACCTAGTACTGATATGCTACTCTTACAAAAAAAAATATGGTAGTCCAATCAAGAGTAACATGTTACAACAACATTGTACGTTGCTCACTCAGTAAGTCACATTAGATGCAACAACAAGTTTCTCGCAGCACATCCAAGATGTGCTGCTACAGCATGACCATTTTTTTCCGTGAAAGTCATATACGTATGACTGAATTTGTACGAAACGTTTTTTTTCATTTTAGGCAATGTTTTATTTGTTTATAAGTTTTCGGCTGAAAAAATTACAAACATTTTTTTCTATGTTTGCAGAGAGTTTCGAACCATTATAATACCCATCGTCTTTTTCACTTCGCAAAACGGTTATTCATACGAAGCATCCTTTTGTCTTTAATATATAAACGAGTATTTCTCAATAGAAAATTTATACGGTCTGAACTACTGCTACATTCATTTAATATTTCATTAGTAAAATTTGCACATTTTGAAATATTGTAGAACAGACTTTAAAAGAAGTTTGATACATAAATGATTTTTTATTATTTAATAAGTTGTTGTTAAATTCCGTTATTCAAAAGGGAACAACTGCAATTGCAATTAATGCTTGAGGTAAGTTTCAGTTTCAAACATATTGTTATTCCGACATAGTTCATTTTATGTATTAATTATATCATTTAGTTCTATTACAATTTCTGTAATATTAATTTTTCTAAATAAATTCATTCAGTTGAATAATCTGAAAGTCAAAATTCGCGTAGTTTTTCCTCAAGGATAGATATAAATATTACCAATTGGAATAAGACATAATATACGACCTAGAATACATTTTATTGATATATTACTTAACCACAGTTATTATATTATATTAACTGTTTTTATCTAGAAGAACGAACTATCCAATTTGAACAAGTCTTCTGTAAAGTGAATTCAAATATGTATTTGCCGCCAAAACAAATTTTCCCAGGATCGGTATAGTAGAAACGCTTGCCGATTTCTTACCCAGTATATGATGTTTTTCAGTAACTTCAGTAAGATTTGGTACGATTAAGAAAAATTAATATTCCTTCGAAAAAATCTTGCTTTAGGTGCGGAATGTAAATTTTACTGCAAAACTTCAAAAAACTATTAAAAATACCACGGATTTTGAGTTGGAAATGGATATTTAACACGATTTAGATTAGTCGCCGTTTTAGCGCCGCCCAACGGCGACACCGTCTTGCTAGGGTCTCTTCATGACATCGAAAATTCAAAGTCGCATTGTAAAATTAGACTCTGCATCGTCGAGCGGAGTAAGAATCGGAATTGGAAAATATAAATGCTTGTCGACTGTTGTCGACGACAATGAAAGTGATAAATAGCGTTCTTTGGCAGCGGGGCTAGGCGAGGAGAAATGCGAATTGAATATTGATGCGAACGGCGGCCCTAATGGCCCCAACTCGGAGCCCCCCAGGGCCCCCAGTAGAGTCGGCGGGAATTTCGTCGCGACTCGTCGTCTCACCTCCCCTCACGATAGCTGGCCGTCCTCATGTGGAAGTAAATGCCTCGGTTTTAAATCTGAGAAAACCACGATTTCGGGTGATTTTAGAATCGAATAAAATAACATTAGTACTGCATAAGTGATGAATTTATGCCTTGCAATTATTTAATGGCGTATATGAATTTCCGAAAGTTCAATGAATTCAAGGCACGAGGAGATGGAAGTGCTTTTAAAAGAGGTTTGAAATTACGCTAAAGGTGACGTTTAAAAGTCGCCCAAATGTCGCTTTTTGCCTGTTAGTATAGTGAAATTCATTTCATAAATTGGTGGAAAAGGGAAAGAACCACAAATATCGTAAAATACCGTTTATTGCAGGCCCGTAGTCAGGTCTAAGTAGAAGTACGGGTACAAAGTAGCAAAGGACGGGCAAGGTTATGAATTTTCAAGTACAAACAATTTGAAGAGTAATATATGAGTTTTTCAATAAATAATTTTCAAAAAATAAATAGCATAGCATAGACATTTTATCTATGCTATTTATATCTCGAACTATGTATATTTTTCCAACAAGTTAATAAAAATTTTGGAGAGACAATATAGTAAAACAGCAATTTACGATCGTTTTGATCATTACATTTTCGAAGAACCATATAATGTATTTCGATAGCCAAATACATTAGATCAGCCATACAAGCATGGTCCATCAACTGATGCTGTGATCCATTAGACTTTCAAGTATTTGCAGTGCTCAAAATGAGAAAGAACTATGAAAAAACTAAAACTATTTTTATATTTTATGTTGTTTTTTTTTTTTATATATATATATATATTTTGCTTCTATATTTGATTTTGGATTCCCGTACACTTTCCGGTTAATAATTTTTTAATGATTTTGGTGTATCGAGCATATTCTTTTGTTTTTTCCTATAAACTTTTCATTTATGCCTATACATTGAGAAAATACTGCTGGAACATATAGGAAACATTCCAGTAAAGAGTCTTTATTATTAAAGGCCTGGGAGTGTTTCCTATAGTTCTAGCAGTGTTTTCTCGGTGAATAAGCATTAATGAAAAGTTTATAGGAAAAAACAAAAGAATATGCTCGATACACCAAAATTCACATAAACTATAGGAATAATCGCTTAAAACTTTTCTCGGTGTAATTTTTACAAGCGATGTTTTGGTATGATGTAGAAAAAAATTATTTAAAATATTTCGAGTCATTGAGAATGATAAAAATGTATATTTAATTTTTAAATAAAATCTATAATATTCACTTATTGGCTTCAATCAACACAACTAGAAAAAATTGTAATAATTCAAAACTTTCGTTTTGTAAAGTATTTTCAAAATGATATCCAGTATTTACTCTTACATACCCTGGCAAATAAAATGCCGAAGTAAATCCAGAGGATTCACATTTTTTGAATGCTCTACTTTACCGGCAATTTCAATAGTTCTAATACTTCTAATATTAGAAGATGCCCGATAGGGAATACACAAATTTTGAAATTGAAAAACTTAAATTCCTTATCTCGTTGAGAGTAGTTCTGAGAATTTAACTAAAGCAGTAAATCAAAACAATTTTCTCTTTCTATTTGATGCTCTGTATAGAAAAGTATACACGGAGAGAACGAAACGCGTGGGCGAACCGTTCCTCACGGTTCAAAGACGCGTGAATCAGAAAATTTGATCCCGAAATCGTTTCGCAGTCGTGGCAACCATGAATCGCGCGTGCTCCATCTTAACGTCACGGTTCCCCCGAACGCAAAACGCACTTAGGTCATTCACGGCTCGTCGACCTATTTTTCATGCGTCGTTGAACCGCTTATACAGTTTTTGGAACTAACGTTTTTTTTTTCACAGTCGTACGAGTCAAGAAATTTCGACAGCTAGCCCTCACCGCTGCCGAAACTTCTTGTAATATTATGAAAACAAAAAAAGCCATTATTTAACATGAACACGGCGGTAATAATATCCTTTCCTTTCCTTAATAAGGAGCTTCGAGAGCGGTGTATTAACTTGCTTTCTACATATATCGCATTACGCAGGATCAAAACCCACCCAGCAGAATTTTTTTGTCAATTATTTGTTTCAAAGCTATATTGTGACTGTCTTTTACTGCAGACAATGCATTACCTTTTTTTTCACCTTAAGAATTGTATAATTTTTTACTGCGATTCAGAACTAGCGAAAAAAATTTTAAAAATTGAAACTCGCTATTGGAAACTCCAAGTGTAGTTTTCGATAGCGAGTTACCTATGAAACTTTCCATTTGAAAAATTGGTCAGCTAACTCCATTAGTTTTTCCAATTGGTCATGAACAATTGCAATTTCCGTTTGGGTTTTTGCAGGCGGGAATTCATCATTGCAGCCAGTAAAAGAATATAAAACCTTGAACATTAAGTTTAGGTTTATGCTATATACCATCAGTTGAAGGTTCGACCGTTCCAAAATACCTTCAGCTTGAAGATAAAACCCCGAAGGTACATAAAAGCTCGAAGGGATATCATTAATTTGAGGTTATTTTGGATTGGTTTTACCTTTCACGCCTTCAACTGAAAGTATAACCCTCATTTAAGAGCCAAGCTCTGAAATTGAGGGTGAAGACTTCAGTGAACAGTTATTTTGAGGGTATAACTGACAACTACCATATTTGTTGAATGTTATTTTGCCTAAGGTTTTCTTATCGACACTATTAAAATTCTAGAATTCCGAAAAGTACAATTAAACACAAGTATCTTGACGCTACCAGTATCGAAAATATTGGCCATGTCACAAGAGGCACTTTCTGTAACCTGAATGTCTGATAATTTTATATACATTAGTTTTTTTCTTTGGGAAATTGTACGGGCAAACAATTACCCTGCTGATAGAATCAGATTGGAAAAGATTGAAAATTTTAACTCGATCCGCCTTGATCGTTTCACATAGTGGATTTGTCACTAGTTTTCCCTATCAAACCGGATCGAGAGAACGCCATATCCGGATGAGGAAGGATCGGATATGATCAACTTTTTCTAGGATTGAACTAGATTGAACGGGATAGGAAAAGATCAAGAATTATTGATCCTTTCCTATCCATTCCTATGCTCGTTATAAAATAGGTAGGATGTGATTGAAAATTATCAGGATATTTTAAATCATATCCGATCCTTAACGATCCAAATGCTATATATTCTCGATTTGTGGATCGAAATTCTTGAGACTTATCGCACGAGAAATAATACATAACGAGGTTCATTTCATCGTCCTATGAGTCATTATTACTTGTTTGATAAGAGTTTCAAGAATAAGGCCTTTATTGATATGAAAAAATGACAAATTCACTATGTACAACAATCAAGACAGAGTGGATAATATCTCTATCTTTTACAGTCCCGTTGTATCTGAACCGATTTTTGAGCTTGGATATTATCAATAATTTTTTATTATTATGATCGTATTTGATTTCAATACTCAACTCTTGAGAAGATTCCAGTAACATATCATTCTAGAAATATATGTATAATGAATACAAAAGGATATTTTTGAAGAATAAGTGAAAATGTTTTTTTTTTTTTTTCTCTTAGCACGTTTCTTTTAATACGTGCTTTATAAAGAATCACTTCGATATAGAAAAATCCAAGTGTGATTTTTGAAAGTAATTCTGAAGTGTCCCTTCAACATGTTTTTCGTGTTAATATTAACGTTGTTACTTTTATGAGTGCGACGAGGCTAGATGAATGATTTATAAGTCAACGATGACACTTTGTGTTGAATGTAGTAAAAAGTGTTTTATTCGTCGTATCCTTTGTTAACATAATATGAGGGGTTTTTAAAACAATTTCCCCCTTTTTTTTTGGTAAATTACTTATTGCATAGTAAATAAAAATATAGTATAAGTATGGAAGATAGTATGTTCTTTAAAATCATTCAGAAACATGAAATCCAACTAGTCTCTCTTTTACTCTTTATAAGGTATGATGTCTAAAATAAAAAACGCATTACAACCCTGAGTTATCCGTAATTATGAGATATTCATCACGATAAAATATTGGAAAACATGTGTGGAGAACTCTATATACTTTCAATTTATAATCCTCTATGAGTAGGATAGGATTGAAAAATATTGTTATTCAATAATTCGTTGAAACATGAATAACAACTGTTTATTCGTAAATTAATTATTGATAAATAGTTTGTAACGAGCGGGCTTGACCCACTCGATTTTCTCTTATTTTTCCTTATTTTTATTTTTCATTTTCTTTTCTAGGAATTTCAAGTTCATTTATTTCCTCATAAATACGGCAATCACGTAAATGAGACGTCGAGTCGTGAAGAACTAATACTCCACGCGACGAAGTAATTATTTCGCAATACTACTTATCGTTATACGTTTTCAACGACCTGGAAATACTAGAGGACTTTTATCTAAAAACAAAAACATGCAATAATAATGATTCCTTCGAGATTCTCCAAATTTCGCAATTCAATTTCACGATCCAAATTGGACTTCATTTTCTCCTCATTTTGATAGACGAATTTCACAATTCTATTTTACAATCTTTTGAATTTCGCAATTCTATTCGCAATCCATTTAGGACTTCATTTCATCCTCATTTTGATAGACGAATATTTCACAATCTTTTGGATATATAAACCCTGGATTTTTGATCAAAAAGCAGTCGTCTCCAAACGACCAAAACCTGCTATTCAAAGCACAAAAAAATCTCACGATCTCATCCTGCTATAGCTTCCAAAGCACTCTAAATCAAGGTGAAACGAGGTTATAATATTGAAGGACGTCACCAATAAATACCTGGCTAAAATAGATTATTAGTAGAATAAAATAAAAGGAAAGAATATAAATGTAGAATCTAACTGATACTAATCACCCTAGTAGAATGGGATACATTATAACTATTTTTCGATAATACGGATAATGACTTTACCGGAAGAGGGAATAAGGGTTAAATTCGCACAGATATTAAAGTAGATTAATGAATATTGCGGAGGGATTGTTAAGCATTGAGTCTTGTTGTCGTTTGTTTATTAGTGAGTTCAGAGGGCTTCAAGATATACAAGCGAGGGTGCGAAGCTAGTGGAAGGATAGAGAAGCGGGAGTGCACCCGAATACAGCCCTCTCATCCCTGTTATCAGAAGTTCCAAAGGAACTTGGACCTAGATTATAAGTACCAAGCTTTTGGAAGAGAAGCTTTCCGAAGATTTAAGATACGCAACTTAAGAAAACCCCGTCCCTTCTAGACGAAACAGAGGATTTTAGAATCGAGGGAATCCTTCTTGAAACGTAGTCAACTATCAGGAGGATCTGAACTCTTGCAAGTTGCAGATTCAGAATTTTTTGAAGCTATGATAGAAGATCTAGAAGTAAGGGCAGGGGCGTTAGTAGAGTACTTGTCGGGGCCAGGGCAACAAGAAAATGTTATTGCGACGATAGAACCAATAACCACGACTACTGAAGATATCCAGTAATCACTCTTGTTTCTACTTATGTATATTAAGAATGCAAGTAATAAATACTGCTATTTAAATTGAACTCTTTGAGTCGTCATTAACCCGTCGGACAATTCCTCGACTCCCACCCAAAAGTCGAACAAAAGGGGTCACCATAGGCCGTTGTCTATGGAGGGTCCTTTTCTGTTTCGACGAGAGAAAGGAATTAATTTTCCTAGGCTGTAGGCCTAACATTATCACTCTTTGAATAAAATAGTAATTCCAAGTACCTCGCTCGTCAGAAGTTCCGGATGAATTCAGCATTAAGGGGGAAAACCACTATAGACGCTCTAAATCGTCAGTCAACTTTGTGCGTGGATTGAAAAAAAACTATCAATGTTATGAGCCTAAAAATTTTATTGGGGGTACAACTAGATATGAAAAATATGTTAAAAAAAGTTTTCCGTGAAAATTCGGGTCCAGGTGTCGTATATCATCGCGCAAAGTGAAGGCTGCTCTCGTCGAGGAGGTAAACGGTGTGACACATAGACAGTCAGGAAATACTCCTATAACAAAAAATGAATACAAATTATTTTCGGAAATGTGTCATCTCGTCCCTGACGTTCTCCGATTTTGAAAAAAAATTTTTTTTTCCAAAGTTACAGCGTAAAAATGAAAAAAAGTGTTTTTTTTTCGCATATTTTTTGGAAAAATTAAGGAAAAAAAAAATGTTTTTTTTTTAAAAACTCTTCGTCAAGGACTAGAGAAAAGTGTTTCTAACAACTGAAAAAAAAATTTATGAAAATCGAATGAGAAGTTTTCAAGTTATTTGTCACACCGTTTTAAAAATATGGTTTTCGGGAAAACGCGTTTAAAGTTTTTCGTTTAAAAAAATGTATTTTTTTTTCACTCACCCTGAAAAAAAGTCAATCGGCAATACCAGGTGCGTACATCAGTCCTTCCGATTCTTCGAATAACTCATTTTTCTTCATTCTTTACATTCAAGCGATGGTTCGGGCTTCCTTCGACTCTTTGGCTGTGGCGTGCGCCTGCTGGCTCAAGCGTCGTTGGTCGTGACCGTCGGCAGTCAGCTTGCATCTCGGGCCAATGTGCAATTCCAGGATCTTCATTAGCAATAAAGTGGCCGAATGTCCTTCATTGAATACTAACGCGGCGATATAAGCGGCAATTTCGATACTTTTCATGCCACAATTGAGGTGTTTTGGAGACATCCGCCAAATGCAAGCGTTGAAACTTTCATTTGGGTTTTGTGTGAAACTTCCTAAACATCTTTCTAACAAAGTATCATCTGACAAACTTTCGTAGATTGGGAGCACATGTTTTTGAACTTTGGGGTGTAGCGGAGGGGGATGCACAAAATTTTTCGTTGTTTTTGTCGCTTCGGCCACGCGCCATTCGCACCAGCTCTCGAGACCTGCTGGACAGTATTGGTGCTGGGGCTTCTTGTCGGTCAAAATAAAATGGAAAAACGTTGCGAGGACAGCGTTTTTCATATTTTGAAGAGAATCGCCATTCCTTTGGATCGCGAGGCCATAATAAACTGTAAGTTTATTTATCAAGTCGTTTGTCAATTTGCCTTTGCCTCCTATTCTCTCTCTTTTTTTCAAATTCCGAAGCCTGCTACCCATTCGTTTAGCGATGTGTCCGATGTCTTCTTTTTTGAAAATTTCGAAATCAGGGCCATAGGGTTGTGCATCCGCGACAGACTTGTAGATTTTCGAATCGACATCACCCACGTAATTTCTATAACGCACTTGAAATTTTTCTTCGGACTGGGAGAACATATCCACGACGCTGTCCACCTCCATTTTTCCTGCTGAACCTTGGTGATTCGCATTGCACTCTTCACTATGAGTTTCATACCACTCGTCAAATTCGGATTCGGTAGTTTTTGCACGTTTCAGAGAACAAGCTTGACAAAAAGCACTTTTCACCACTAGGTCAATGACCTTACCAGTAAAATTTCCAATAATGCTCGTAACGCCAAATAAAGAGTTAAATCCTCTTTTTTTCCAAGAGCCATCACCACTACCGTTAGTTCATTCTCAGGCAAATTACGCGTTCTGTTTTCTTCTTTCTCCTCAGCCACTGCTTTCCGCGTCAATGTCATAAAAGCCACTTTTGCCGCGTCATATATATGTTCCAGGATACGCGTGTACGATACATTTGACAGTCCCGCTCCTATGTCCATGAAACCGCTAAAAAAATTCAATCCAGCGTGTGAAATCCCCAAAAGTTTCATGACAAACACCATTCTTCGATTCACTTCATATCCGTTATTTATATAGGGACATGACGGAATGTTTTCTTCGCCACATCGACATTTTAGCACAATTTTGAAAACGAAACCACGGCAATCACTTTCGGAGAAATGCACAGTTTTTCCACATTTTCGGCACACCATTTTGTCTAAAATCGCACTAAAAACAGCCGCGAACTGAATTATACGATAAGCGAATCCAATATCAACCGCAATTTTTTCAGTACTCGCGAATTTCATTTTTTTCGCGCTGGCACTCGGGGCGGGTTCTTCACTTCTATCTTGTCTGTTTAATGGAACACGTTTTTTACGCGGTTTCGTTAAACTACGAACAGAATTAGATCTCGATCCTTTCGAACGTCCCATTTTTCCGTATGCTTTTTAAATGCTCTCGATATAACGTTAGACAACGGACTAGTGCTTAGGACCGAGATTCATCAAAAAAAAGTTTTCTATTCACACAAAAATCACCTTATCTACACTAACGTACACCTACGAATGAAAATTCCTAGATTTTCTGACTGGTTTTTTCATTT
Organism: Platygaster robiniae; assembly: GCA_028476575.1. Taxonomy (NCBI): domain Eukaryota; kingdom Metazoa; phylum Arthropoda; class Insecta; order Hymenoptera; family Platygastridae; genus Platygaster; species Platygaster robiniae. Next base: position 12,837,628 of record CM052025.1, read on the forward strand.
TCTTAATGATGCAATTCGGCGAATAGCATTCTTTCAAGAGATAAATCGATGTCTCAAAGATAAGAGCTCCGGAGCTCGAGCGCGTTGAGAACAAGTTACCTGCAACGCGCTAGAAAATAAATCGTCGATCCCTCAGTTTTTGGAATTACGGTCTAAAATTTTACGAGAATACTTTTGAAGAGTTAGAGAATACATTCATGCAAAAAAAAATCGATTTTTTGAAAAATCTATAGTGGTGTCCCCCCTTAAAGATTCAATAATAGATGTTATAATGAAATTTGTTTATTCTAAAAATTTACTGAATAAGATGGAAGATCAAATCAGGAAAGTTTTCATAGATAAGATTCAAGGATAAGATTGGAAAAAATCTACACACAATCATGTTTTTGGAATCAAATAAGTCGATCCAGAAAACCTGATTGTATGTGAACGAGAATCAGATTACCAAAACTTTTATCGAATTGGATATGACTATAAAGGATTGAGTCTCAATCATGTTTCCATGACGAAATTGGACAATCCGAAAAACACGATTGTATGTGAACGAGAATCAAATTACCAAAATTTTCATCGGATTGGATATGACTGGAAAGGATTGAGTCTCAATCATGTTTCCATGACGAAATTTGACGATCCAAAAAACACGATCAGACCTGATCGAGTAATGAAGACCGTAATAGTTTCCCGGATTGTAGACGATTGCAAAAGATCGAGAATAGCGATGCAGCCGATCACTTCTAGTCAGATCCAATCCCAATAATTTCAAATCTCAATCCGCATCGTTCAGCAGGGTAGCTTGTACGGGCATCGCCCGTAAATGCCCGTACGTGGTTACGGGCCTGGTTTATTGGAAAGTCAGCACAAGTATTTTTTTTTATCGTTTGCAATCAGTATACCGGTTGTTTCATTATTTCAATTCAACTAACCTTAAGATCGAGTTATATGCTGTGATTCGAGAGTATTTTGTAAACATTGCAAACAATTTGTTAATGTATTGTATATATTATAATGTAGTAAAGTTGCCATTATTGCATTTTTCATTCCTTGAACAAAGTCAGTATTTCTCCTAATGGCCAAACCGTAAAATATTGTGAGTTTTTTTATCAGTGCATCCGTTAGTTTTCCTTTTCCTCCGAGTTTTTCTTTTTTCTTGACATTTCGTAAGCGCGTTCCCATCCGTTTTTGTACATGCCCAACACACTCGCTTTTTTGTACTGGGAATTCGTCACCATAAGGATTAGCTTTTATAATATTACTATACGTTTTCGAGTCACCGTCTCCTATGTTATTGACGTATTTCACTCCGAATTTCTCGACTGATCTTTTGAACATTTCAATAATTGAGTCCACTTCCATTTTGCCTGCTGACCCTTTGTGATCGGAGCAACATTTTTCTTCATGATTCTCACGCCACATATTACGATATGTGGCGTATTCCGCAGTTCCCTCCTTTGATTTCCATGTACAGCACGCTTGACAAAAAGAGCTTTTCGTCACCAGGTCTAAAACTTTTCCAGAGTAGTAGGCTAAAATCGTTGTAACGCCGTACATAGAGGAGAAGCCACGCTTTTTCCAAGAACCGTCGCCAGACACCTTGAATTCTGTTTCAGCTCGCCTATGTTTCAGATTGTGCAGCTTTTCTTCTCGTGCAGCAGTTTCAGTCATTTTCTTGAACATTTCAGTTGCAGCAGAATATATGTGCCCCACGATTGCATCATACGCTTGTTTCAATATTCCGGAACACAAGTCCATGAGGCCACAGCAAATATTTATTTCTTGAAGTCCGACACCGAATAACCGCATTATAAAAACAATTCGTCGATTGATTTCGTACCCCGCATTGATCATAGGTCCCGAGGCAATGTTTCTACGTCCGCACTTACACATGGCCACGATGTTAAAACACAACCCTTTATGGCCACTTTTTCCGAATTTCAACTGACTTTTGCACTCTCCACAAATGACGAACTCGGAAATCGCGGAAAACACTACCAAAAAATCGATAATGCGATAGCAGTGAGCTGCGTCCATTACGAAATCTTCTGCACTCGAACTACTCAGTTTTCTCGACGAAGAGCTCGGCCCGTCTTTTTTTTTGCACCGTCTGTCCACTGATTACCAGCAAATTTACGTTTCCTTGGACGTGCCGAATGCGAATATTCATTTTTTGAGCCTTTCGGATACATATCGTTTCTCAACAAGCTTTCCAGAGATAATAAAAGCCGAAAACCACCGAAAATACGATCTAACAGTGAAACAAACTTATAGACACATATACATGCACGCACCCACACACATGTGATGCGAAAAATGTCTAGATAGAGTAATGATTTATGAAAGAATGTAGATATGTCAAAAAAAGCTTATCTTTACAATAAAATGCAAGAATCAATAAGAGATTCACTGTCCCGCTCAGCGTGACTGAAGCGCTCCGGCGCCAAGCCACTCAACCTACTGTATCTTTAAAAATATCTCGAATTTCAGTCTGAAATTTTACACACGCATTCTCGAATAGTTTTTCCATCGATTAAGCAAAAAAAAAAAAAATGTGATTTTTCATGTAGAGACCCCCTTAAATAATTTAGTCAAATTATTATTTTTCCATAATGAATCATTTATAACAAATTACAAACAATGAATTAATTAAAAAGTTAAGGATTAGTTCATGATAATTGTTTACAAACGATTGTTTCAACAATTTTCTAGAAAGATGTGGGGGGGAGGTATCCCCTGCTTACGTAATAACTACAGTCAACTGCAGTCAGCTGTGATTTTTGTGCGTTGACTGCACGGCAACGCTATTCGGGACACGTAAAAATTACTAATAATATGCATATATTTTTTGTGGTTGTTGCATTTATACATTTTTTTTTTTTTCGTCATTTTTTATAAGTATGGCGCGTTGATTTGAGTGCAAGGTGCAAATATTAAGACCTTGAGACGTTGTGATAGGTTAGATTTCCGTCCTCGTGTTTTTGTCTGATGCAATATGGAATGATTGTCGGTGGTGCCTATTGTTAAGCTTTTACGTAATGTTAGACACAACTTAAATATAAATTTGCGCCATTTAACTTTTTCAGTTTATTATATTATATATTTTATTATTAATATTATTATTATTATTGTTATCATCATCATCATCATCATCATCATCATCATCATCATCATCATCATCATCATCATCATCATCATCATCATCATCATCATCATCATCATTATTATTATTATTATTATTATTATTATTATTATTATTATTATTATTGTACATTATATAATTATATTTACTTCAGGAGCATATAATTGCGACAATATGAGGTTAAAATTATTATTTTGCCTATGGGCAGTAAATGCATGACAGTGAGCTAGCTTGCATCATATTTGTAGCTGTTTCGTTGTGACAAACGCTTGTCAAAAAACTGCCGACCTATTGCATCTGCAACTGCTGTCAACTTTGCGCCATGCATGTCAAAGAGCATGCAGCAAATATGACCCAAAAATTGACTGCGTTTGGCTTTCTGGGCTGCGTATTGTTAGACTTTCAGTAATAAAATGCGTTAGAATGGTGAAGTTTGAAGTTATGCGATTGATATGAGTTTGAGTATCATACTGATAAAAAAAATTATATTTTCAACACCTCACATAATATATATTATATATAATGTGTGCGGTAAAATGACAACATTAAAGAAACCCGATTAAAATTTAACAATATTCAAAACTACGTTTTTCCGAAATTTCTAGATAATTATTGAAATTTTAGATACTGGCGCTAAATTAGCTGCGATATTACATTTTTTGTTTGACTTACGTTGTTATTAGCAAAACGTCGATAGAAACCGCGGGACATATTGCAATTCGATTAAATCGTCCTCGATAAGGCCGCGTTTGCATTGAAATGCTGCGATAATGGGTGCCAGCAATATTCATAATTAACATAGTTGGGGGCATCCAGGGGGGTCGCACTCCCATATTAAAAATTTGGTCCTTGAAGAGTTCACCGATTTCCACGCCATCTCTCGGCGGGTCCTGGCAAAATTTTCTGTTTTACCGACAAAAGTGAATTTATTTTAATACACTCAAACACAAACGTACACATGTATTGACACACATGCCTCATAATCGGTAAGTCAGATTTATTTTAGAAGTGGCGACATCTTTGGACGGGGCTGGAACTAACAAAATGGTGACAAATTTTTCCCATAGGCGTGCGGCCCCCCTGGGGGTATTCCAACACCAGGGGGGACTGACTTCGGCCAAAATCAAGACGAGTTTCGTGGGCGTATCGTTGTAGACAAGGACAGGCGTTTAAAAGTGCCAGAAAGTGTGAGCGCGTGCATCCGCGTGAATTTGTGTAAGTGTACTCACGCGAATTCACGCACGTAAAAATAATATATATAGATATACACTGGGAAAAATGTAATGTCCCAAATACAATATTTCTCAATATATTTTATCAATCGAAGACCTTAATTTCTAAATCATTCAAGCGAACATAGATAATCTTATCCAGGGAGTTTCATCATATTTCTAACATGAAATTAGGCTATGCGTACAGTTACAATGATAAAACCTCTCTATAAAGAGGAGTGCGGGCGATAAGAAGAGGCTTTTTTTAGAAATAACCATGTACGAGCAATCAAGACCTGTTATAATAAATAAATTACAAGTATTCTACGAATTTTTTCCCTGCAACTGACCCCCTCATCACGAGAAAACCATCAATGGACGGCAACCCATTTTTCACTCGTCATCACCCCGACGATTGCAACATTACAAAATTGGTGGAGGAGCTGGGATTTCGCTGTTCATAACTCTGTTGGAAAAGAATCGTGGACAATTCAAGTGGCGCGGGTTGCAGTGGACACCCACAACATCCGGGAACATCGTGTATTCTGTACTCTACACCTGTATTCTTCATCTTGTATTCTACACCTGTATTCTACATCTTGTATTCTACACCGTATTCTTCACCTGTATTTTACACCTGTATTCTGCATCGTGTATTTTGGAAGTACCTGTATTCTGCGGCCTAAAGCTGATTTACATCATCCTGGTGAATTTCTCATGAGTGGATTCTGCAATCTTCTCGTCTTCTAACGGAATCTACCACTGTCTTCTATACAAGTTCTATTGGGGCCAATAAAGCAGTCGCCACAGAGTCTACTGATATCTACAATCACCGGCAAGTTCAACAAACACCAGAGCTTCAGACGACCAGAAAAATCAACACTAGGACTATTTTGGTGCACTATCTTGGCCTGATCTCTACAACCCATGAATCGATGATGGCGGACTTTTTATTCTTGTGAGTTCACGAAATCAAATTTATCTCACTGAATTCTTACGACTTGCATTTTTATACAATATTGTTGTGAAAGATTTATTTACTAAAATGGCAGCTGTTACAATTTCTATCGCTGAAAAAATGTTGTCTAAATTTGACGGAAACCGTTCAAAATTATATGAGTTTATTGATAATGCGGATAAGGCCTTATCGATTGTAGGGGAGGAATACGAATAGATAATTTTCAAAATCATCCAAACAAAAATTACCGATAACGCTAGGGCCTTGTTGAAAACGCGGAATTTTGAAAATTGGACAAACTTGCGTAGTCATTATGTGAACACATATTCAGAAAAAAGATCAACGGGGCAATGGCAACTCGAATTATCTTCTTGTAAACAGGGCAAAAAGGAAGCGGTTCTATCATACTCAACTAAAATTGAAAACTTACTACTCAAATTAACGAATAATTTAGATGACAATTTATCTAAAGTTGAGCGTGCTGCCTGTGTTAAATTGTTGCAAAAACAGGCTTTGAATGTTTTTATATTAGGACTTCGAGATCAATTGAAAATTCTAGTCAAGGCTCAGAACCCAACTTCTTTAGAAGACGCAATTCAGTTCGCGGTAGCAGAAGAAATCGAATCAAATTCACGCTTAGAAATTTCAAAATTCCAAGATCTTAATGTTCGAGCTACTCAACAATGTGAAATTTGCTATCGGACAAATCATTCAACCTCGCAATGCTATCATCGTAATTTTCCGGGAAATTTTGGAAAAAATGAAAATCATTTGAACACTCGAATCAAAACTGAATCAAACGTGAGACCAGTGGATTCTCAATTGAATCGAGGACACGAAATCGTGAATTGCGCCTACTGTAAAAATTTAGGTCATCATATTTCGGAGTGTAGGAAACGAGAATTTATTGAGAAATAAAAACGCGAAGGAACATTCCGCCCTCAAAATTCTCGATCCGAGAATTTAAACTTGTTCGGGTTCCCGGGAAATCGAGCCAACCCGAGGACAAGCGTGTCGATTTTGAAGGCTCACTCTCTGTAAATGCTGGCTCAACAACCTATGTTCTATTAGATGCGTCTCAAACAACTCACAACCAACTCCCGTTTTTACTTGACAGTGGTGCTGATATTTCTTTGATCAAATTAAATTTCTTGAAAGACTCTACGGGAGTTTACGATGACTATAAACTTACATTAACAGGACTTGCTAGTGAACCGATGGAAACTCTAGGATATTGTTATCTCGATATTTTAGTTAATGATCACAAATACACATCCATTTTTCATATTGTTCGTGACGATTTTCCTGTGACGTTTGCTGGAATTCTTGGAAATGAAACTTTACGTGTGTATAAAATGAAATGCAATTACCAAAAGGATGTTTTAGAATTTTCTTATCATTCAATTCGATTATATCATATTTCCAAACCTTTTACACCCCAAAATGAAATAGAAAAAAAGTTATTTGCAAATGAATTTTGTCCTAAACGGGAACTGAAAAACGAAAACAAACTAAAATTCCTGCTAGATGTGAAATGATCATACCTGTCAAAATTATCAATTCTGATATTAAAGAAGGAGTTATTCCGAAAACTGAACTTGCTAACGGAATTTACTTATCTGCTAGTTGTGTCACAGTAAACATGCACTCTCAAGCGTTAACATCCATCTTAAATACTCGAGAAACATGTGTTGAAATAGATATGCCTATTGTGAAACTTGAAGAAATCGAAAAACCATCTCAATTTAGTTCAATCCTAAAAGTTGAATCAATTTTCGATCTAAAGAGGAATAAAAAACTCGAAAATTGTTTAAGACTTGACCACCTTAACAAAGAGGAAACAGGATCAATTAGAGATTTATGTTTTGAATTCAATGACATTTTTTATCTCGAAGGCGACACACTTACATGCACGAATACACTTTAGCACGAAATTCACACAAAAACAGATGCTCCTATCGCCGCGAGAACTTATCGCTATCCGGAGATATTGAAGGAAGAAGTTAAAAGGCAAATTAACAAAATGCTTGAAGATAAAATAATCGAGCCATCTAAATCACCATGGAACGCACCCATATGGGTTGTGAAAAAGAAAAGGGATGCTTCTAACGAAGCAAAGTGGAGAATTGTTGTTGACTATCGTCGTTTGAATGATGTGACAGTTGGTAGTTTCCAGCTCCTGCCGAATATTGAGACTGTTTTAGAGAGTTTAGGAAATGCGAAATATTATACTACTCTTGACTTGACTTCTGCTTTTCATCAGGTGAAAATCCATCCTCGAGATGCACCAAAAACTGCATTTTCAGCATTAGGGCGACATTTTCAATTTAATAGAATGCCTATGGGCATGAAAAATTCCCCTGCAATACAGACAAGATTAATGTCTGCTGTTTTGTCCGGTATTGAGGGAATTCGATGCCAGATTTATCTCGATGATACAATTGTCTATGCAGATACTTTAGAAAATCACACACTACGATTAAGGGAAGTTTTTGAAAGATTAAGGCAGCATAACTTAAAGCTTCAACCGTGCAAATGTGAATTTTTAAGAGAGGAAGTTATGTATCTGGGTCACCTCATAACTCCACAGGGGGTAAAACCTGATCCAGATAAGGTTAAGGCTGTTTTGAATTTTCCAGTCCCTAAGACTCAAAAAGAAATTAAATCTTTCCTTGGTTTCACAGGCTATTATAGACGATTTATAAAAGATTTTAGCGATATCTCAAAACCATTGACTCTCCTATTGAAGAAAGATACCCTTTTCAACTGGACATCAGAACAACAGAAGTCTTTTAAAAATTTAAAAAGTAGACTGACAAATGAACCAATTCTTCAATATCCCGATTTTAGTAAAACATTCACTATCACTACTGACGCGAGTCAGGTTGCTTTAGGTGCCGTTCTTTCTCAAGATTTTAATGGAAAGGATTTACCAATAGCTTATGCTAGCAAAACTTTAAACTGTCATGAACGAAATTATCCTACTATCGATCGGGAATTATATGCCATTGTATACGGTGTCAAACATTTCAAACCATATGTTTACGGGCGGGAATTTAAGATCGTGACTGATCATAAACCTTTGCAATGGTTAAATAAAATGAAAGAACCATCTTCACGAATATTCAACTGGAGAGAAGAATTACAAGATTTTTCATTCACTATTGAATATAGACCGGGAAAAACGAACGTACAGGCAGATGCTTTAAGCAGGATCGTTTTTGATCCTGGAATAGAATCGAAAGAATCAACTGTCTTGTCATTGAACTCTAACTCTCTTATCGGAAATTATTCTGATTTTTTGAAAAAATTACAGTCTTCTATGTTGTCTTATGATAAATTGGAAGAATTCGATGATTCAATTTTTTCTAGCAGCGATGATTACGCGATTTGTATTTCCGCCGATCTGGAATTTGAAGGCAGCATAAATTCTAAAATAAAAGAGATGTTCAATCATGTTGAGGAATTAAAAAATCAGGAACCGAAAATGAACGAGCTTGTTTGCATAAATGGGTTAGAATGCACTGTATTTTATCTTATCGTCAAGGAGAATTAATGGGATTCGTGTGAATACAAATCTGTTTTTGACACTTTCTGCACATTGAGGAATTTAATTTTGGAAAAAGATATTAAGTCTATTAGTTTACGGAAATTTGGAACTGGCTTCGATCAACTCAGATGGGATAAGATAAGATCAATATTACGATATGTGTTTCGAGGTACTGATATTGAAGTTCGGATTTTTCCTGATGTCATTGTCGAACCAGAAGCAAAAATGATTCCAGAGATTTTGAAAGAATTTCATTCAACTCCATTTTCTGGACATTCGAGTTTCCACAGAACTTATCAAAGAATAAAGGGTTATTATAAATGGAAAAATATGAAACAGGATATCCAGCACTTTGTAAAACATTGCACATCTTGTCAAGAGAATAAAATTGTTCGAAAGAAAAATAAGAATCCTATGCAAATAACAACGACATCATCAAAAGCTTTTGAACGCATAGCTCTTGACGTAGAAGGACCACTTACTTTGACTGAAAATGGAAATAAATTTATAATTACAATGCAAGATGATCTGACAAAGTTTTCACAAGCTTACGCTGTTCCAAACCACGAAGCAATAACAGTTGCTGAAGTATTGACACGGAACTTTATTTGTAAATTTGGTATTCCATCTTCTATTTTGACTGATCAAGGAAGTGACTTCATGTCCAAGTTAATGAAAGAAATCGCAAAACTTTTCAAGATAAAACAATTGAGAACGACTGCTTATCATCCTCAAACTAACGGTGCACTCGAAAGAAGTCATGCCACACTTGCTGATTATCTTCGACATTTTGTCAATTTAGATCAAAACGATTGGGATTCCTGGTTAGATTTTGTTATGTTTACTTACAATTCTACACCTCACACATCTACCAAGTTCACGCCACATCAATTAGTTTTTAGAAATAAACCTGAGCTCCCATCGTCAATTCTTACCAACTCTGAATTCAAATACACTTATGATGATTATATAGATAATTTGCGGTTGAAACTTCAGAAATCTCGTGAAATAGCTCGTGATAATTTACTCGAATCAAAGGAGAAAAATAAGTCGTACTATGACAAAAAAACGAAGAACGTTGTGTACAAGGCCGGGGATAAAGTCTATTTACAAAATGAACAACCTTCCAGATCGAAAAAATTACGAAAGCCATATATTGGTCCTTTTTTAATCACAGAAATCAATTCGCCATCGAATATTACGTTGAAAATGGGTAGGAAAGAAGTTGTAGTACATCAAGATAGGATTAAAATGGCATACAGTTCATGAGAAGTAATATTTTGCTTAAGAGGGGGAGAGAGGATAAATATTCACTAACTTTCATTAATTACAGGGTTTTTCAGCTGGCGATATTGTCTGCTCATGAAATACGTTATTTAAACTTCACTCCTGGGATATATTACGATCACTTAGGTGATTTGAAGCTCTACTCAGAAACATTTCGATTGGTCACATATCTTGATTTATCATACGTTGATGAAAAAATAAGTCTTGTAGAAAATGGATATGAAATGGCTACGAAATATTGCAGCGAGAAACTCTCGCAACCTTGTCAATATTCGCTGGAAATTTTAAAAGGATTTGTACCCGAATTTAAACGTAAGGAAGCATTATTAAAAACTCTACTGGGGGAAAACACTAGAATCAAGAGGGGACTTATTAATGTTGTTGGGACAGTAATTAAAAAATTGACAGGAAATCTTGATAACGACGATGCTGAATATTATGATTCTGAAATTACAAAGCTAGAAAAGGAAGAAATTGAGATGGCAAATTTATTGAAAAATCAGATCAAAATCGTACGGACTACTATCACGAATTTCAATGAAACGATTTCTAATGTAAATATTGCTCAGAAAACTCTGGATGTAAATGTTCAAAAAATAAACCAATTAACAGAGAATTATAACAAGAGCGAATACAAAACTGAACTGAGAATACGTCTTTTGTCTCATTTTTCGTTTTTAACATTTCTTTCAAACCAAGTTAACGATGAAATTTCTGCACTAACCAACGCTATACTTTTCGCCAAAACTAATATTTTACACCCTAGTGTACTTAGTCAAGATCAATATTTAAAAGAATTACAACATACTGCAGGAATTTTACCAGATGGTCTAAATTTCCCACTTGTACCTAATTCAATTAATGGAAACATTTTGATGTATTTGATAAAGATACAATCTTATTACTCTTCAGGTCATTTAGTATTTATCATTGTAATGCCCCTAACTAGGATAACAAAGTATCAGTTCCTCCAATTGATTCCCCTGCCTGTTGTCCAGCATACAGACAGTTATCTTTTCATTCAACCTAGGGCCAAGTATTTAGCGTTATCTCATACGAAGACGATTTATAGTTTATTCAACGATATGTCACTTTGTGCGGAAACCACTACAAATAACTACATATGTAAGGTAGAGCAAACTCTTTCGAATGTCAGAGACGATCCACCTTGTGAAGTAGATTTAATGATCAATGTGAAACGGGTCATCCCGACCTCTTGCGATACGCGTATTGTTCGGATAAAAGATGAAATTTGGCATAAGTTATATCGGAAGAATTTGTGGTTGTTTGTTTCTCCGAAAATGCAAGATATAACGGTCTCTTGTATAAAATCTGATCCCAAGGATTTGCGAATACAGGGTACAGGATTTTTGAGTTTAAATGATCATTGTATAGCTTACACGCCAAATAGTATACTGAGGACAGATGGAAAGTTCGGTTACGATTACGAAATAAAAACAATTTCGCTTAATATTGTACTTGATGATTGTTGCAAAATTGAAAAAACTAACTTGAGCATCCTTCCGCATCTAAACGAACTGCCGAAAATAAAGCTAGATTTGCCAAATTTAGGAGTAGCTAGTCATAAACTTGATGTTATATCGCACGCTATTGATGAAACCCTATCTTCGCATGAATTACGGAAACAAATTTCATGGATACATATTGTTCTCTACATCCTATGTACGATTGGTTGCATTTTCTTGCTGTATAAATGTACTTTAGGACTCCGTCGAATTAATTAATTGCGTCAGCGTCCAGATGAAGATCCAGGTTCGGGAAGTTGTTTAGCTGTGGCTAAAAAATGTTTGTGCATAAATCGTAGATCTCGATCCTCGTCTTGACGCCCAGAAGAAGATACCGTTCCCGAAAGACGGTTACGGTTGTCAGAGATAATGGAAGAAGAAAATTTAGATTACCCAGAAACAGAGCATTTTTCTTGAGTTCGAAGACGCTCCAAAAGTATTATTAAAGATAAAATCTAGTGGTAAAGTTAAGTATAACTTTATACTTAAGGAGGGGGGTGTAATGTCCCAAATACAATATTTCTCAATATATTTTATCAATCGAAGACCTTAATTTCTAAATCATTCAAGCGAACATAGATAATCTTATCCAGGGAGTTTCATCATATTTCTAACATGAAATTAGGCTATGCGTACAGTTACAATGATAAAACCTCTCTATAAAGAGGAGTGCGGGCGATAAGAAGAGGCTTTTTTTAGAAATAACCATGTACGAGCAATCAAGACCTGTTATAATAAATAAATTACAAGTATTCTACGAATTTTTTCCCTGCAACTGACCCCCTCATCACGAGAAAACCATCAATGGACGGCAACCCATTTTTCACTCGTCATCACCCCGACGAGTGCAACATTACAAAAAAAACCGTTGGTACAACAGTAATTTCCTGATGACCCAACGTGGATGCGTCCCGCACCGAGAGAACGGCAGAGTTGATTTTACTTGGAACCGAATTGTTGATACTCGGCGACCGAGTATCTTTTACGCAGACTAGGCGAGTATCGTTGTAGGGGTCGCTTTTACTCACATAGCGTTTTCAAGTGACTGCTCTCGGAGTGCTCTGAGAGCAATTTCTAGGCAGATCTAAGCATATTTGAGCACGTATCAGCAGAAAAATATGCTCTAGATCTGCTCCGGATCGGTCACTTGAAAACGCTAATACTGCAGAGTCGATGCGACCATTTTAACCGAGTAAACATTTCCGAGTTGCAGTCACCCCTCGGGCCGAGTCGATTTTACTCGGTTTTCAAGGTTGACAGGTATGAGTTACAGAAGTTTGTGGATTAAGCATATATACTGAACGTTCCCGATCACTGCAGACCACCTCCGAAAGTGACTTGCAGCGACACAACTTGCCGAGTAATATACACTCTGCCATCAGGGTTGATGCAACTCTGACACTGTTACTCGGCGAGTATGTGTTATTTTAACTCGGCCGTTTTCCCAGTGCGTGCCGTTATATATATATATATATATATATATATATATATATATATATATATATATATATATATATATATATATAGCGCCGCAGCAACTTGGGCGAAGCGTGCGCCTGTAATGTCATCTTAAGCTTTCGTGGCCACGGTGATTCACCGTGGGGTCACGGCGACTCAACGGGAATTCGTCGGGAAAAAAGGTTGGCCTAACGTGAACTTAGTCACGTGTCGCATGCACGTTCAAGTACCGGGATTTTTTCCTCAATTTGTCGGGGAATAAGATGCTGGGCTGACCTGAACTTAGTTACGCGGCGAGGCCACGGAAATTCGTCGGGAACAAACTGCTGGGCTAACGAGAACTCATTCACGTGTCATTCAATGTCAAAGTGACGGGATTTTTTTCCCAGCGTACTCTGAATGTTATGCTTTTTTTCGCTCATTCCTCATTGTGTCCTTTTCTCTTCACGCACGTCGTCTCCCCGCGCCCCTTAACTCCCCCCGAGCATTAAGTATTCCAAATCCTATTCTCGTGCACAGTAACACACTGTGGTGCGCTGCGGTGTTCTTGGCAGTGTGCATTAACTTCGCAGATTTTGTCAGCAAAGTTTTAGTTCCGAGCAATCTGATGTGGCGGCTCTGTAACATTGTAATCTATATCTATATATATGGTTTCAGTAATATATATATATATACTAGCGTTTCCCCCTCTCCACGTTTTTCCAGATTGCTCGAGCGCAGCTTTGTCAACGTTGCGAGATACGAAGTTAATGCACACTGGTGCACACTGCACTGTAAACAAAAAGTAGTAAATTTACCGTTCGGCGACGGGGTAATACGGCGACCTGTCCGGCGAACGTCAAATATAACGCGCGCAGGCGCGCGAAATTGCTGACGAATAGTAAACTTACTGTTTGACAGTATTATGGCATTCGATGAATCGAAATAGATCAGAATATTATGCGTGTAATTTTACTATTGAACGGTAATTTGAATGTATACTACCTTGAAATATTGATGTTGATATATTATGAACGTCAGAATTTATTTTCTTTCATTATTATTCAAATGATGTTAGATTGCAGGGAGGTAAGTGACAGAACATATGAAACAAGATAAATGTAAGTGTACGTTTATTTCGCCGGTAATTCTCCTACAAAACAATTATATATATACTGCACAACATGCACAAGTGCATGTTTTAAACCTCTTTTTAATACCTGGGGAAGCGGTCCTAAAACTCTGTTCTGAGAGCGATGAAGAAGAATCGACCTACTTTTGATACCGAGCGGGCAAAAAAGCATATTTTTATGCCTGGTCCAGCGGGAAACAAGTATGTTTTTTTGCCCTAGAGATAAGAAGTAGGTTTTTGGTCCCACGGCGCTAGTCGCTCGAAAAACGGAACTTTGAGACCTCTCCGCGAGCGCCTCTATTGAAGGACGCGGAAACGTGCACATGTGGTAAAAATGAATTTTTGCCTACGTACTATTTCAATTATTTAATCTAAATTACAAAAATCGAAGAATTACAAAATCCAGTGTATACATAATAATGATCGCGTAAAAAACTTTCAAAATTGGCGATCCTAGACATTAATTCTCATGAACTTGGAATAGCTTGTCATAATTAGAGATTTACAATTTTTGCAATATTGATTTTTAATTCCAAAATCGTTGAATCTCATGCTACCCAGAAAAGAACTATTATTAATGAGTGTACCGAGAGTGGTGGAGGAGGTTTTGCACCCGAGCCGTAGGCGAGGGCACAATAAATTTTCTCTCATACCCGCTCGGGAAACGCGATTTTGGCCGCCTGGCGAGAAGGAACGAAAATGATCGATTCCGCGGTCGATAACGAGCTCGCACGGGAAATCAACTTTCCCGCACCAGTGTGGAAATATTCGACAATTGATAACTGTTGAAGACAAGAATGTCTCTAAATTCGACAATTTTTATAAGAATGAACGATGTACAATAGTACTTGAATATTGAACTGTGAAAAACTTGCATTCACAACAACTACGTCTCACTTCAGACCATTTGAAATTTTCTAATCAATATTTTCTAAAATTAATACGAGAAACACAAAAAATGGGCAGTATGATAAACAAAAGCGCTGATAAGATTTAAGTGAAGTCTTGAACATCGATTTTCGCGAGAGCGTTTTCGACATTGTTGACTTTGTGGATGGTTTTGCAACAAGTTGTCCTGCTGGCTCCTTGCGGATATATGTTGAAATAACGACACTGTATCGTTTCGAGAAAGTGTCTTCCAACTCGAGGAAACGTCTTATTGAGTAGGAATAAGAATGCCACGAGGATGATTATCGCTTCGGCTGGATCGCTCGTTGTTGCCAGAGTTTCAAACTCGACCACTACATGATATGTTGCACGACCTTAAAAAACAATCACACAAGATAAAAATATTTTTTTTTTTGATTGATTTGATTTGATTTTATGATTATCGATTATCACAATTATCGAAAATAATCAAGAATCATCAGAAACCTCAAAAATTTTGCAGAAACAATGGAAAATCTCCAAGAATCATTTAAAATCATTGAAAGTTTTCAAAAATCATAAAATTTTTTTCAAAAATCATCAGAATCATTGGAAAATATAAGGAATTATCGAAAGACTCCTGAAGTAATCAAAAATCGTCGAAAATCAATGGAAAAAATGAAGAATCATGAAAAGACTTGTGAAATAATCGAAAATCTTTAAAAATCATTTAAAAAAATGAAAAATCAGTAAATATCTATAAAAACATTAAAAAATCCTAGACTATTCAAAATCATTGAAAATCGACGAAAATTTTTGAAGATTTTCGAAAACATTGACAAAAATGCAAAATCATTGAAACTTATTAAAAATCAACAAAAATCCCTGTGAATCATCGAAAATCAACAAAAATGCTTTAAAATTGTCAAAAACATTGGAAAACGTTCAGAATCATTCGGAATCAAGAAAAATCATCCAAAATCTTGGAAAATCATTCATAATCATTAAAAAAAATCGAAAGTTATTGAAAGACTTCAAAAATTTTCAGAAAAAATCAAAAATCTTGAAAAAACATTGAGAATCATTTCAAGTTGTTAAAAATCATGAAAAATTGTCAAAAATCATCAGGAATCATTGGAAAAATCAAGAATTATTAAGAGAAACTTCTAAAATCATCGAAAATCTTGATATTTGATGATAATTATAATACGCGATATTCTTAACTTTTAACATTTCTATAACTTCATCACGAGCTAAGGAGAAATCAGACAAGTTTCAAAAACAGACAATTTCTTATCAACAACGACAATGGAGAACTCATTTTCTGGAGCCAAGTTTTCACGATTTATAATAAAGCCGACCTGCAACAGAAAAACAACACAAAAACATCGTTAGAATTTCCTGAAAAGCCGCGGATGAAAATGAACATATACATTATACATACGTCAACATCGAGAAACAGGCTTCGCATGTCCTCCTTGAAATGTCGGAAAATTACTTCGATGGCTTTGCGAGTACATTCTCCTTCATCAGCGTACTCTCCGTTGATGAATCTCTTCGCTATACCGTACGCAATCACTCTCCTTCTGTCGTCCTTCAGTCGTGTATGGGATTCATTGACGGACCTATCGGTAAGACTCTCAAAATGTACGAACAAGTATGTTTTGTTGAAAAGGCATGACCACAGCTCTCGGACATGGATTTTGGCAGCATCCTCTTCGCAACTGTTGATCAACCAGCGTTGTGCAGGAAACGTCCTTCTCATCAAATCCACCATTTGGTCCCAATCGCCTTCATCGTCCAAGTCAAATTTTCCGAATTCCAGAAGAACAATTCTTGCTTCCTCAATACTTTCAGTTGTTTCGCCGTCTGGAAAGTGTGTCGGATCCCAATTAGACGCGCCAGCTGTCCTGGACGTCAAACGCTTTTTCTTGCGTAATCCGACTTCTCTATCGCCTCTTTTGGCTAGATCCAGCCTGTTCAAATAATTGTTGTGGTACATAAATTTCAACTTGATTGAAGTGTACCCTTCACCTCTCCGAGTTCCATCGTCTTTACGATCTTCAAACGTATCTGGGAATTTTTTCATCATTTCCTTCGATATTCGTTCAATAACGGACTCCCGAATATGAATGTTAATGCACCTCAACTCGCGAACCACTATCCGAACGACATCTATCATCAATTCCTTTGATTTTTCTTTTGACATCAATTTTTCTAAAATATCTAGAGGAAAGTTAGTCCATGGAACATTGTAATCATCAAAATTTCGTTTTCTTCTTTTTTGCATAACGGCGAGGATGTCGGCGTTCGGTGATTCATTTGCAGTTTCGACGTTTGGCGTTTCATTTGCAGTTCCAGCGTTCTCTAGATTCTCATCGTCATTTTTGTCAAAGTTCTCAACATTTTGCGACTCATCCGCGATTGACTGTTCACTCGTTCGCGAACGACTGTTTGTTCGAATACTTAACGGTGATGACGAGGCAATGATGTTTCTGGGATCGATCATCGAAGTTTCTTGTCGTGAAGTTGATGCAATGACATCACCGTTTGCTGGACCTTCTCGACTCGCTACATTACCAGTCCTTTGAGGATGTTGAGCTCCGGTATCGACGCCAGAAGGTTGTGAAGCATTGATTATAACGCTTGGAAGGTTGGACCAACGTTCATTTTCTTCGAGGACGATGAACGCTTTATCGCCTGCATACTCTTCGAGCACTTCGTGGTCGTCGATGACTGTTCCATCTTCAGCAAGTACCAACGTTTTTCCTCGTATACCCAGTTTCACACTAGCTGTTTCAATGACGTCTGTCACCATATGGGTCGATTGCATCAGCTTCATTGACATTCTTTTCTCCAGCGTAGCCGACCAGATCTTGCAAATGACCATCTGTAACAAACGGGACAAAAACTTATCTCCGTTTCTCGACTCACACACAAAGAATTCAAGCAAAATTAACTTGATTTGGCAGGAAACTATAAACAGTTCAGAACATAGGATGAAACAAATACATAAATTAGAATACAGGTTGCGTTCAAGAGTAGTAGGCGTCTTATTGTAAGTATACAGGCGGAAAATAGAGAATGAGAAATATCATAGTCTATATTCTTATTAAAAATAAGAATATAGACTATAATTGTCAGTATATACAAGCTTCGCACTCACGTTGAAAATTCTTGTGCCTTGTAACTTCATTCGCTTATTGGAAGTAGGGTATCTTCCGATCGCAAGGTTAGTATTTGGCGACGAAAACGGTATCGCAGCCGATTTCTGCCTCTAAGAGAGGATCAGGGGATAGCAAGGATGGGTACGGAAAGAGAGCGGTCGACCGTGAACGATTTTCACATCTTCTGTATCTGACAACCTCATAAACCCCCATTTCAGGGAGATACACAATTTCGTCAGTTTCCCCCACAAAAAAAATTTTATCGGGGCCTGTGAGAAAAATCATTCGAATTTTGCAAATTACAATATTACCGTACAACGATTTACACAGATAACAGAATTCTTTTTGTAAGTAATTCCACGAAATTGTACATGCTCAGACACGCGATCAATCGCGAGATCATTCATGCCAGAGAAATGTGTAGTTCCCGTGCAAATATCGGCATCCGACATAACAGATTCAAAATTAATGTTATCGGACACGACAAATTCATCGATAAACTCATTTTTTGTAGTACCTTGCAACAGCTCATGATTTACAGCTAACATTTTATCAACGTTTTTGAAGTTTTTGTAGTGATTTACGAGTTGTTGAAGTAACCATGTTTACTTTCATATCTCAAAGTCCAAACGTGCTTTAGGGGCCCAAAATGCTCAATCAATTCAGGAAAATGAAGAACATACTCATGCTTTGTTCGGAGTCGCACATCTGGGAAACATTCACGTCTGAGCTGTATGTATTCCTCAATAACAGATTTCAACTGGGCAACTTGCCCTACTGTCAAAGAAGGGGTACATGCGAGAGTACACAATTCCCTCAACTTCATAACCATTGTCCACACTTTATCGTCAGAATCTTCAACGCGGTCGAACATGGTCAAGGGGAAAATCATCAGCAAATGGCGAATTTGACTGGCTGTACCAGTGAGCCTGGTTGGTTTTGATCCTTTGTGGGGCTTCATTGGGGGTACAAATAATTTATAACCAGACAAACTCATGTCATTCACACGATAGTTAAAAAACGCGAGAGTGAACCATCTGCGACTGATAAAATATGAAATTGCCAAATGTAAATCAAACGGAACGATTCCTTCGAAGAGATCGTGCCCTACGCAGGGTGGCAGTCCTGGATTACAAACATGATAATGCGACAGTTGATTCAAAGGCGAATTCGATTTGATTCCTTTCACCATCGTTTTCTTCCGCGTAGCTTCCTCTGCACATTTTTCGTAGTCTTCGGTGGTCCGGAAGTTGTGCCTCTTTCATGGTTCAACGTGGAATTCCTCAGCGCTTATTTCGCAGTACCTGCACCAAAACTTTGAAGTGCTGAAATTCTCAGTCCAACCACTTACCCCATGACTTCCAAGGTTATTACCCAGCATTGCAAGAAGAGTCCCAAGAAATGACATCACTTCAGGTCCAATTTCGATTTGAATGCCTTCAGTTTCGAGGAGTTTGATGTCAGTCATGAGAGCGTCAAGCACATTGTCCCAACCAACTCTAAGAATATACTTTTCTCGACAAAGAAGAACTAGTTTAATATTTTTAACTTTCGATCTAAAGTGAAGCGGAATGTTGGCCAAAGTCATGTGTATACCGATCATCTTAAATTTTGTTTTTGATGATCCCAAAGGATTGCAGACTTCAAAACTGTCTTGAAAAAGAAGCAGACGTAAAACATTGTTTTGGTGGAAATAAGCGTTTTTTTTTTACAACGGCACCATCGTTGATGTCGGACAGAGTTTTACTGACATTATTTTCGCAAGGCTGGACACAGAAATGTCTAATTGTAATGTTCCAAGAAATTACATCAGCTAAAATTTATCTATAATCGGAAATTTCAAAATCGTTGGAAAATTTTATTTTTTTGCCTTGTCATTTTCGATTGAATTCTCCATCCGGTTGCTATCTACAAATTTTCTTGATTAAGGCCTTACAATGATATCTACATCCTGCCTGTATTTTTTTTGTAAATTACATTTTCGAAAGTTATCATTTTACGAACAAATTCTCCATCCTGTAGTTTCTGCAATTGCCTCGATATCTACTTTCTTGTCTATATTGTTTCCTCCCGAGAATTTTTCCACCAGCGATTAGTTTTAGTTTTGCGTCTCAACACTCGTATATAAAAGCTTTACGTTGAGTCAACGGAGTTTTTTTCGAGTCAGACTCTAAGGTTCGAGCGTTCTTGACGTGTTCCACCGCTTGAACAATTTCGCGATAAACAAGTTCTTTTCTATATTTCGACGCGAATTCGACAGAACCTTTGTATCGCGTTCGCTTGTGAACAATTTCGCGAACAACAAGTTCTTTTCTATATTTCGACGCAAATTCGACAGAACCTTTTTATCGCGCTCGCTTGTGAACAATTTCACGAACAACAAGTTCTTTTGTATGTATCAACGCGATTTTGACGCAACCGTGTTATCGCGTTTCGTGTGTGAACAATTTAGAGAACGATAAGTCATCTCCATCTGTGCGATTCTGTGAATTTCTCTTCGCGCTCGTTCTATGAACCTCGCGTATAAATATTAGAACGATTCAGAATCTAACCCACTTTCGGAACTTTCGTCGAAAGTCGAACTCTTGTACCAAAACGTGATTCGAAATAAACTCATAGTTGTAAAACGAAAGAATCGGGGCAGTGATTCCAACCTTGCCCTGGTGGTGGTCAATTCCTAACGGAGGTTAATAACGAACCTCTACATAATATTGTCGTCGGCCAACATGGTCTTTGGTGTATCTAATATGGGAACATAAGTACATTGAAGATCGGTTTTCAAGCCCTCCCTATTTTTGAGATGCAATTGCACAGGCTGTACAAATTTAAAACTCTTGCGGAAGAACGAAGATCGTGAATGAGTACTGCGGAAGCACCCATCCTTCTTGTTGTGAGTTCCACGGAAACTGTCGAACGCCTGGAAAAAAATATCAAGAACGACGCCTTTGCAACTCTCTTGTAGACTTGAAAATTTCAAAGAATCCCGGAAATCATCTTCGCATTGCTCAAAAGCGGTACGCAAGCTGTCAACAATAACTTGCAATTGAGGCTCTGTGGGCATGTGTTTCGTAAGCAGCGTTAGGTACATAATACCTAATGTCAGAGTAGCAGATTTTGCACCATTTGATCCTTGAGAATGTGCATTATTATCGATGAATACAGATTCGTAATCGAGCGTATCCACATTTTCAGGAGAAAAGAAAACTGAATCATTCGCGGTACTATCATTCTGGGAATTTTCACGTTGATACTTCCATGAGTATTTCGGCGTTGATTTTTCAGAGCACAGGGGAGTATTTGGATAATAAACGCCTCTGTGGCTTATAGATATATGTACTTTTAACGAGTTTTCAGTTCTGAAAAAATTGTCCACGGAACAATGACAACATTTGAACACGTTAGCTTGCTCTTGACAATGACTCTTATAATGCTGTCTGAAATCTTGTAATTTTTGACATGAAAATTTTCATGTCCGATATTTGCACGGCAATCGATACGAATGATTGAGTAAAATGTGTTGTTTGAACGCAACATAAGTTCTGCACTGCGTTGAACAATTTGGGTGCAAACATTTGATTCTTACATTATTCACGCTGTGACGTTTTTGATGTTCATTGTACTTTAGGATAGTCCTAAATTTAGTAGAGCAATTACAACAAGCAAACATCGTTCACGGCATTTAGTGAAAGAATTGTCGGAATGATTGAAGATAAGAGGGTATAGGAATGGAACGATCGAATCCGCTAATATTCCAATCTCGGTACTGCAACATAATATAGCGCAGAATATGTTTATAATAGATGTATTTTTACTCGCACAATAAATATGTAGATGTATTTTATTTTTTTACATTTAGACGGCATTTTTGCGATCGCTGCTACGCCTCGGCTTCGCCTCGGCTACGCCTTGGTCGCAAAAATTAGGGCGTCGTAAATAGTAACCGTCTGTACATAATGTATTATCACATAACTCCATCTAAACGACCTTATTTCTACGATTCTTGAAATTCTAAAAATTCTGAATATTCCGCAGATTTGTTAAATTTTTAAAATCTTCTAAACTGCAAAACTTATCGGAAAAGTTTAAAATCTTGGAGTGATAAAACTGGATGCATCACGGGGCGAATGCTTTTTCACGACTTGGCATTTTTGCGACCGCTGTTACGCATCGGCTTCGCCTCGGCTACGCCTTGGTCACAAAAATTACAGCGTCGTAAATAGGAACCGTCTTTGCATAATGTATTATCACATAACTTCATTTAAACGACCCTAATTCTACGATTCTTGAACTTCTAAAAATTCTAAGAATGCCACCAAGTTGTCATAGTTTTCAAATCCTCCAAACTGCAAAACTCATCGTAATATTCCGAAATCTGTAAGTCTTGAAACTGTATGAATCACGGGGTGAATATTTTTCCACGACTTGGCATTTTTGCGACCGCTGCTACACCTGGTCTTCGCCTCGGCTACGCCTTGGTCGCAGAAATTACAACGTCTCAAGTAGGAACCCTCTTTACATAATGTACTGCTTTATAAAGTTTTTTAAACGACGCACTTTTGACGATTCTCGGACTTCTAAAAATTCTGAGAATCCCACAAAGTCATAGTTTCAAAATTTTCCAAAACGGCAAAACTTATCGAATTAGTTCAAAATCTTGGAGTCATAAAACTGTATGCACCATGGGGCAAATGCTTCCTCAAGACTTGGCATTGTTGCAAATTCTTGGTAATTTTATAGCTTCCAAAACTTCAAAACACTTTAAACCGTAGAAAATTGTGAAATTCGTGAAAGTATTGAAATGTTGAAAATGTTGAAAATGTTCAAGATAATCAAGTTCCTCAAAATGTAATGAATTCATAAAAATTTCATAATTACAAGAATTATTGAAGTTCGAGTATTTTTGAATATTTTATGACTTCTTACAAACGTTCAAATTACTATAATTTTCGGAGTTCCAAAGGTTCTGAGAATTTCAAAAAGTTATCGAAATCTCAAAATCCTTTGAACTTCAAAATTTATTCAAATATTTAAAAATGTTATAATGATAATAATAGTTGAACTTGACAATTTTTCTCGAAATTTTAGGAATTTGTTAAATTTTTGCAATTTCAGGAATTCTCGACAATGACTCACGATAAACGAAATATTTCGAAATCTCTTAAATTGAAGAAGTTGTTATAATTTGAAAATTGTAAGAGTACTAAACACTTTAGAAATTCCTAAAGTTGTTGACAATATTAAAATGTTGAACATGTTACAGATTATCAAGTTCTTCGAGATGTAATGAGATATATCTTATTTTCATAATTACGAGAATTATGGATAGTTCGCTATTTTTTAGAGTCAGTAAAACTTTCAACAAACTTGTAAAATTTTTGGAATTTTGTGAATTCTCAAAACTTGTGAAAATTCCAGTACTCTTTCAACTTCAAAACTGAATGGTCCAAAATCATGAAATATTGAACATGTTTCAACTTAACAATGTTTTTTGATACTCAAATAATCTGTGAAATTCTTAAAATTTCAAGCATTATTGGAAATATTCTTTACTCTCACTATTTTCAGAATGTCTTAAAATCGTTAGAATAGGGTTACCAGATGACCCTGTTAAAAAATACGGACACTTGGAAATAGTTAACTTAACCTAACCTCACCTAAAACCTGCAATGATTAATTATAAGCAAGTTATGAAAAATTATATAACAAGTTTTGGAAATATTGGAAATTCTGTAGTTCTTGAGACTTCACGATTTTGAAGTCTAGAAGATTTGGGAGAGTTTTTGAGTTTTAAAGAATTCCGAAATATTATATATTTTTGAGCTTGTAAATTTAGTTTTCAAATTTTCAAAGTTCCGGAAGTTTTCCAAATTTAAACGGAATCCAAAATTTTGAAGCTTGAGAAATTTCGGAAGAACTGGCATTTTTAAGTTTCGAAAAAATATGGAGTTCCAAAAGTTTCGGAAATTTCGAAATTTTCAAATTTTACATGATTTCGAAAAATTCGAAGGTTCTATAGCTTAAAAGCTTTCAAATTTTCTGGATTTATCGGAGTTTTCGTGATAGTGGAAATTTTTGAGTTCTAGAGATTTCAGAATTTGGAATCATGAAAAATTTTAACGAGTTATCGAGTTTTGGAAAATTTCAAAGTTTAAAGCTTGTAAAGTTTTGGAATTTTCAAAGTTCAGAAAAGCTGAAATTTCCCAAGTTTTGATAAATTTCACAATTTCGACGAATCTCTGAAAATTTTGATGTTTTGAAATCTTCTAGTTTTGAGAATTTGTAAAGTTTTAAAATAATTTTTAATTTTTTCAGTCTTGCATACGTAATTATGGTATTTTTGAGTTTTGAAGGCTTCTATTAATTTTCAAGTTTCGTCAATACGTACTAAAGTTTTGAAATTCTGAGTTTCTACAAAATTTGTTGAGAATTAAAAAATTTTAAAGTGGTGAACGTTGTTGTAATTTTCACAAATTAAAAATATCTACCATCAAATCCCGAACATTTCCGAGTAATGGACATTCGAAGTTTATTAAGAAGGTTGCAAATTACTGTTCATTTTTACGTGTTCGTAGTCGATAATGAAGCACGTTCATAATGGGTTCTTCAAAAACAAACAATTGAATCTTTATGAACAATAAAATCTGTTGAATCGATGTAATATTTCGATTATTGAACGTATTTTTCAGGAGACTTCACTTTTTTCAACTTCTTCATCTGTTGAACGAGAAAACGAAAGAGTGATGAAGATACCACTCATAAATTTATCGAGTTTTTTTAATTTTTCAAGTTTTTCATGTTAACGAGACTTTTTTTAAAATACGGACAATTTATAAAAAATACGGACAAGCTTCAAAAAAACGGACGTCTAGTAACCCTACGTTAGAATCTCTGAAATATCCAAAATTCTTAAAAATACAAAAATGAGGATTTCAAAATAGGGATATCACTTGCATTGGAACTTACAATTGTACTTGATAGAGGTATTTGCAATTCTCTTTGATAAAAATATGATTAGTAACTTTATACAAAAAATAAGTCGTACCTCGCTCGAATTTTATAGGACCGTTGATGTTGAAAAATTGTTGGCAGATTGTTGATGATGGAAGATTTTTGATGTTCAAATCCTGATTGTGTTGAGGTTGGAAGATTGTATGTTGGAGGAGATCTAAAAAATAAGGGTTTTTTTAGTTGATTATGTAATCACAAATACAAAATTATCAAAACTTTGTAAAAATTACTAAATCAAAATAGTATTTCACGTAATATCAATAAGACAGTTATTAATAAAAAAAAAACCAGTTGAACACATTCTTGCCCGACAGTGATTCTGTTTGTTATGCAGAATAAATCTTTAATGAGGTAAATTCCATGAAACTTGTATCCATTTTTCAGAAGATGATTTTTATAGTGATAAACTGCATAAAAGAGTTTGATACTATTCATATCCTCATAAATATTGCGCATCGCAAATTTTTTCAAAAGTGTATCATTCATATATTCAAGTTTCACAACAATAATATAAAAATCACTAAGGTTAGATGAAAAAAAAATTTCGGTTTATTCGCAGATTTCATTAGCAAGATTTCAATTTATTTATTCTGTTGATTCTCAAAATTACTATTTTACATTTACCGAAAAAAATTGTGGATGAAAATCGCATCTCATTTTGATAAAAAACGTAATAAAACGGTATTTAACACGCAAACTCAGTCATACCGTACGTGCTGGGGTCCAATAAAATAATGAAATCGCGATTAATAATGATTGCAGGAAGTTCTGAAAAATAAAAAAATGTCCTCGGTTATAATCACGTATTAACAGACCAGTTAATGGATATTGAGTATGAAGTTTTGTTGATAAGTTATTGAATGAAAACTGAAATATGTATACAATGAATATAAAACATTGAAACATTTAATATGAAGTATATAATGTACAATTAACTTCATAAAATATTTGTTTGGTAAAATTATTTATCATTTCATGAACAAGTTGCCGTATAAAATACAAGTTCGATATATTATTTTTACTGAGAAATACATGAATGTAAGTCAGTTTAATTGTGAAATCTAAAATGCATGATTCCAAAAAAAAGGATTTAATTTGAATAAATATTTAACGGAGCTGAAAAAATTTAGATTTCACATTTCAATATGATATATCGTGCAAAAGCAGTCATATCTATAATTGCTCGAGTCATACAGGATTGTTGATCTGTATTCGTGATATTGATATTTGGATCAATATTGCTGATATTGGAAGAGTTCTGAAAAAAATAGTTTCCTTAGTTGGTGGCGTATTAAAAGATATAAATCAATATTAGTTAATGAAAAAATTACAAAATTTATATAATCGACTTTAAGATAAAAATTGTTCATTAAATTTTTGTACAAAGCAGTAATGAACAAAAAAACAATCCTGCAAAAAAAAAGTTTACGAAACTCCAATATCGTAAGAGTATGAAGTAAGGAAGAATTTTTTAAAATTTTTGGTTGAACCAAGATTACTTAGAGTGTACAAAACATGTTGATTAAATTTTTATAGAACAGTTACCATATCAATAAAAAATTGGTAAATCTTTCACGAAGAAAAAAACAAATTTCAGTCAATGCGCAGAATTCAATATATACGCACGATTCTGTTTTTGATACATATTTGTTTTGTAGAGCGTTAGAATGATAAAGTTTTCAAATTTTAATGAAAATATTCCATAGAAAAAAAAAAAAAAACAATTGTGACGAGCGAGATCGGGAACAATACTATAATTATTATTTATTATATTATATTTTTTTCTTGTTAGACTATGCGCCTAGGAATAATTATTCCTTATTCTCGTCGACACAGAAAAGGACCCTCCATAGACAACGGCCTATGGCGACCCTTGTTCGACTTTTCAAGGGAGTCGAGGGAATTGTTTTAAGGGTTAAATAACAACAACTTTATTACAATTAAATGTTATTGTGTGACCTTATTATTATATCTTTAATACATACATGTAAAATTATATTTAAGTACAATAACCTAATCTTGGTCGCGTATCTCTTCCCCTATAGTGCGTAATTCTTCAATCGCTGACTCTGGCAAGTCAGTATCATCATAGCTATTTCCTAGAAAATCGTAAAATTGTTGGTTTGCTATTCCCGCCCCTTTTGGGCCCGAAAGAGTCTTATTTATTTCCCTATTTGCGGGAGTATCGTTGAGAGAATAACGTTGCGACGTTTTACAATTCTTGCATGAAAATTTTAGTTGTTTTGTAGGAACCACCAAAATTATTCCATATTCTTTAGAAGCCCTTTTCGCTATTAAATCATCAACTTCCTCTAAACTGATATTTTTCCTTGGAGAGCAAGTTTTCAAAACTTGTAGACGATGAAACAAATTGATTATCCCTTTTCTTCTAAAAACAGACCTTTTAGCACTTGGTTTGACCCTATGATGTTTGATTGTACTTTTGATATTCCAAATCAAATTCTCGGCGGTGGGCACTAAGGAGAGAAATTATCGCAAGGTTTAAAAGAGAGGAAGAGAGAGAGAGAGATACATATACATTTTAAACACCCTAACCATAAGAATCCTAATTGGCAAACTCGACCATTATAAAATGTAATATAAAGTTATTTGATTTATCTGGGATGGTGGTTATAATTTGAGGTCCTTTTGTCCTTCTGCCATAATTAGTCAAGCTGCGTTCGGAACTTACGCTGCCGGGACAAGGTCTCGACACTTGAATAAATAATGGATGAAAGTACAAAATGGATTTTATCAAATATAACAAGGATGGTATGCAGTTTCTTACTTTCAAAAAGTTCACAAAGATTATCCTTCTATCGATGGTTGGGCACCTCAAGCACAGCTTGGGTTTTAATTGGTCCGATCGATATTAGGCAAGGTATATGGCTGTCTAGGCTGTCGTGAGGTCGAGCCTTTGGGCCGGGGAAGTATTCTTTCGCTTTATGGTGAACTACTTTTCGGGGCTTCTCCTAGGAGAAGAAAGTAGTTCGAAAGCTCGAGAACGACTTTGATTCTGCTAAAAAATACGCGGGTTTATATACGATTCGGAAAGGAAATAAACGGACCTTTTTTGGTCCGTTTACATCCGGTTATCGCTAGATAGAAAAATTGAAAAATCATTATCTATTCGAAAATAGTTTTTATCGTAGAGTCATTATTCTCATGCGCCAATATTATCAAAGTTGAATGATCGAAAGAATCGTCATTCGTAAAATAGCTTTATCAAAAGTTAAATAATTGAAGGAAATGTTATTCAAAAAAAAAAAGGAGGTGATTTCATTTCTCGTGCTGAAAGTTAAGAGATAATACAAAATTGCGCTTATCAAAATTGATTCTCTATTACATTTCATGAACATTAGTTTTCAGCGTCGGCGAAATCATTACGATTCAGATAGCGCCGCGCATTATCATTAATGCTTAAAAAAAAATGACTCTCTTTTAGAATTTCATGAAACAGATATGTTTTTTTTTCAAAGTAAAATTACAGACGAGGGGAAAAATCCCGCTTGTCACATCTCCCCTCCCCGAGAAGAAAGTCATCGTCCGAAGACGGTGATTTCTCCAATATTTCCTATCTTGAGGGAGTTTCTTCCCATCATTCTTTCAAAAAAAAACTATATGTGTATGTCGCACCTCGGAATTTCAGGTGGTTTTGTATTAAAAACACCACAAATTGGTTGAACGATTTTATTTAGTATTTATAAATGTTTGTTCGCGTTTCGCTGTTTCAAGTAGCTCGGTAGCTTTACAACAACTGCTTACAACTTCTTTCGTTGAGTTACAAGGAAGGTGACGAGGACGAAATCGCCTGATCGAAGTTGACCAATCAAGTCGCTTCTCGAATCGTATGACTTTCGACAAGAAAGTCACGTACGATCACTTACTATAATGCTATGATAAGAGAATAATGAAAGAACGTTTACTCTAATGTCTTGATAAAAGTATTTTTTCTAATCGGTTGCTAAAACGAATAAACGGCGAATGAATTCTTAATTACATACAAAAGTTGGAGTGTAATCGCTTTAATGTCGTGTTATTATACGACACCTCCCCCGTAAAACATTTCTTCGTCTCGAAGAAAACGAAACTTATTGAAATTAATCTATAATCCTCAAACGCGGATTCTCAGAAAGAGTTGTCTTATGTTTAGGTTTCTTCTGTTTTTTCTTTGATATAGTGACCTGGAAATTGGACTCCTTATCAGCTTCCGAAGATACTGGTTCCGATTTAACAGGAAAAAGATTCTGAGCCTGCTCATCGATGGTAAAAGATGCGGTTGATATTTTACGATTGTCTTGGTATCCTTCCCCGAAATGGCAATAGTTAAACACGTTCTGGCAACAAGGTGGCGCAAAATAACCCATTATCGCTTGCCAACCCCAACGCAACAATCCAAGCTCATGCAATATATAGATTACCACCATCACTATGCAACCATAACCGATGTAGTGTAAAATTTTAAAGAAAGTCTCTCCCCAAGTTAGGGTACGTTTGTGTGACTCTAATTCATTTATTTGCTCATCAATTTCGTCGACTGATCGTGCTAACATTTGTAAAATTTTCGGTGATAGTTGCTCTTGAGTGATGTTGGGTGCATGTATTCGGTTTACTGTAAAATCCGACAAGTTGCGTTCTAGAGGCATCCTTATCAGGACCCCCGACAATTCAGTTCCAAACAGTTCTTGATTGGGTTTTAAAAAAACATAGTCAGAAACTACCCAACAATCGTGTTTGATGGTAAGCTTAATAGGAGTCGTGATCTGAACAATTTCGAATGTTTTCTCTGTGGTACAAAAGAGGTGTAGTTCCTCTGGTTTCGGAGGAATAGCTATCCATTCGTTCCCGCTTTCTAATCGTATCCAAAATGTTACAGACAAATGTAGTTTATTGAATATACATTTTCAGGAGTCTCTATTTTTAATTAACTGGTGCACGCAAATGTCAGGTGTATGCAAAATATATTCTATACTATGGGATTCAAGAAAATACTCATCATTCACTTTTTTTATCTGAGTCAAATCATTTGCGCTCAAAGGAATAAATGTTCTATTATTATTATTCGCAATGAATTCTTCCGAGAACATAATCACGGCGTACATTCGCTCGTGCAAAACGGGTATAGGGCTTATTTTTTGAAAAGAATACTCTTCCGCGTTTACCGGTAAATGTAGAACATGAACGAGTTTGTCATTTACGTAAAATATTTGCAATCTGCTAATATCTAATAACGGAGCGAAGTACTTCTCTTCAAGGGGAAATGGCACTCTAAATTTCTCTGAATTTTCTCTTAGGGCAGTGAATAATTGTTTAGGAGGCAGAGCCCTCGGATGAGGAAACCCGTGTCGTCCATCTATAACAACCGATGTTAATTCTATTAACTTTGAATGATAATCTTGGATCAAATCTCCGAGATGTGAAATGCTTTCGCTCAGCTTTACATTGATTTCTATTTCATTTAGTTTTTCGGTTACATTAGAAAAAAAAATATTCAATTTTATAACATGTTCTTCGAAGTGTGCAATCGACTCTAAGCTCTGAGAAATTTCATGTTTTATAAAAAGTGTCTGATTTTTTATCAATTTAGCAATCTTATTATTATCTTTATAAATGTTATCAATCTCGTTATTGTAATAATCGGCGTCGTCTGTATCGAGAGTTCCAAATATAACCTTTGAAATAGTACCTCCGAAATTAAAAAGACCTCGTTTTTGGCGAGTTACAGGTTTCCTACCAATTATCGCATTGAAAAGTTCAAGGCTTTTATCAGCCTCTTCAAATTTGTTAGCGAGGTTAAAAAACCTATTTGCATTCCAACATTTCTTTTCAAAAGACAAACATAATGCAGTCAATTCCTCTAATTGGTGTTTTAAGTATTTGCCTTCGGTATCTATTCGTTGTATCTGGACGCTTGATAACACCTTCCAAGTTTTCGTGTAGACGTGGATGGTCCCAAGGTTTTCGATAATCGTGGCTTGATTGACAGGGACGGGAACTTGTTCGATATTGGACGTCGCTAGTCCATAACTGGCATATAGTAGAATAGACGCTACCAGTAACATGGTTGGAATTCGCTGTAACAAATCAGGGTAGGTCAGATTGGAGATTATTGATAAAAAGGTTTAAGTTTGGTAAGATGGATAGGAAAGTTTCTTTTGTTGTATTCTATTATTGCGGTCGAGTTGTCGTTGAGTTGAATGATTCTTGCTGGTCCTTTCCATTTCTGGTCTAATGTGCCGGCTGGTGAGTTTTTCAGATAAACTAGTTGGCCATTTTTGAAGTTGTATTGGTTACGAATTCTTGAGTCACTCTTAGCTTTATTTGTCTCTCTAGACTTCTGCAGTTTCTCAGATGCTTCTTTTATAATACGGTTATGCCGGTTTTTGAGGTTTTCTAAGAGTTCACTAAACTCTATTTTTGCTGGTGGTAAAGAATTCGGGAAGTGTGGTTTTGTTCCGTATTGAAATTCGTACGGGGTAATTCCAATACTCCTATTTTCCGTAGTGTTATAGGCAATAGCTATTTGTTTCAGGACGAGGTCCCAATCTTTTGTATGAGTCCGTATCATGTCTTTTATGAAACTGTGCGTCCGTTCGTTCGATCCATTTGACTGTGGTCGATAGGGCGTGGTAAATCGACTTTTAATATTGAATAGCTCAGCATATTTTTCCATTATTTTGTTGTCGAATTCTTTACCATTGTTTGACACGATTTCTTTGGGTGGTCCGAAAATTGCAATATACTCGTTGTGTAGTCGTGTTACTACATTTGCTGCTGTTTTATTTCCAATTGGCGATAACACAATGAATTTCGTCAGGTAATCTTGTATGACGACGATATATTGGTTTCTGCGAGAAGTTACGTCCAAAGGTCCAATCAGGTCGAGTGATATTTTTTCTCGTGGAAATTTTGGCATGTCGGGGACAATAGCTGGAGGTTGATTCGAAATCCCATTTTTCATAGTTTGACAAGTTTTGCATCTATGAACAACGTCTTCGACTTGTTTTTCGAGTCCTGGGAAATTTGTTTCTTGTTTTACCTTTTCGATGGTTTTCTTCATACTCAAATGATTCTCTCCCGACGTATGGGCCTCGATGATAACTTCCTTTTGTTCCTCTGGCGTCTTTGGCAAGTCATAATTTGAGTATTTGAGATGTAAAAAGGCGTCTTTTTTTGCTGAGAATTTCCACAAGTATGCTGCCATGTTGAGAATCTCGTACATCGCAAATCTGCGTTTTTCCCAATGGGAATGTAAAAAATCGAGTGTTAGGTCTTCTGAGCCAGATTTTTTCAGTGTTTTTTGAAGAAAATCGAACCATCGTTCGTCGTCGTCGTTGATGCTGAAATACAAGTCTTTTCCTCTTTTTTCTGTAAAACTTGATGTTGGGTAACACCTATTGTAGAGCTTTGTTTGTAATTTGGTTGTGCTTATAACGTTACTTGGCCAAATTTTTTTGTTAATCGATGAATAATTTTTATAAGTGGGCGTTGTCAGGTTTTCAAAGTCTGCATTCTTACTACTTCTGTTAGAATTCAAAGAGGTTTTCTTTTCATCTGTGACTTCCTTTGTTTGTGAGACTTTCTCGAAAGTGTCTATGTATGGTATTCTCGACAATGCATCAGCGTTTGTGTTTTGAGATCCTTTTTTGTAAAGAATTTCATATTCAAACTCTTCAATCTTAAGTCGCCATCTCATCAAACGGGAACTTGGCTCTTTTACATTCATTAGCCAAGTCAACGGTTTGTGATCCGTAATAATTTTGAATTTTCGGCCAAATAAAAAATGTCGGAAGTGCTTCACTGATGCTACTATTGCCAACAGCTCCTTTTCAGTTGTTGAGTAATTTTTTTCTGCGTTATTCAAAGTCCTTGAGTAGTAAGCAACGGGCTTCACACTTCCGTTCTCATCTTGTGAAAGAACACTGCCCAATGCATGGTTGCTGGCGTCCGTTGTGAGGACGAAGTCCTCATTAAAATTTGGAAATTTGAGGACGGGCGGCATTGTTAATTTTTCCTTCAGTTTGTCGAACGCATCTTGTTTTAGGTGCGTCCATTGCCAAGGTGTTGAACTCTTCAATAAAGTGGTAAGAGGAAGGGCCAGTTTCGAGAAGTTTTGTATGAATTTTCGGTAATAGCCCGCTAGTCCCAAAAATTGTTTAATATTTTTTTGGTTTTTCGGCGTAGGAAAGTTCTTTACAGCATCAAGCTTTTCAGGATTAGGTTTCACTCCTTCTGCAGAAATAACATGTCCTAGAAAAGCCAGTTCTGGGCGCAAATACTCGCATTTGTCCGGCTGTAGTTTCAATCCCGCTTGTCTCAATCTTTCAAATAGTATGACCAATTTCTCATTGTGTTCTTCCAAGCATTTTCCGAATACAATAACGTCGTCCAGATAATAGAAGCAAACATTCCCAATGAGTCCTGTTAAGGCATTGTTCATCATCCTCTGGAAGGTAGCTGGGGCATTACGTAGTCCAAAGGGCATGCGGTTGTACTGGAAATGTCCCTCAGTGGTCGAAAATGCAGTTTTAATTGAATCCTCGCGTTTCATCGGTATTTGATGGAAACCCGATGCGAGGTCAAATGCGGAAAAGTACCGCGCATTGCCAAGTTTATCCAGTATTTCGTCGATGTTTGGTAGGGGGTATGCGTCATGTATGGTCTTGTCATTCAATTTACGAAAGTCAATGACGATCCTCCATTTTTGTTTTCCACTTGCATCAGATTTTTTGGGTACAACCCATAAGGGTGAGTTGTAAGGACTTGTGCTATGGGAAATTATACCCTTCTGCAACATTTCATCAATCTGTTTTCCGATTTCCTCGTTGTGAGCAGGAGGATACCTATATTGTTTGATGTTAATAGGAATGTTGTCAGTCGTAGGGATTTCATGATGCACAAGTTTAGTTTCTGGTAGTGGGTCCCCGGGAAGTGCAAAAATGTCAGGATAATTTTTAACTATTTCCCAAATGGATTCTTTTTCATTTTTCGAGAGGTGGTTCAGGCGTGTGTTTTCGGAAAGAAGGCTGAGCTGAACGGGTATTTTACTTTGATTTCTATCAAAACTTTTAATATTTATGTAATCAATTACTTTGAATTTCAATTCTTCGGATTTTATTTCGGTATCAGAATTATTATTGTAATTGATTAATGCGTGTTGGTCTTTAACTTTAACAATGGCATATACCTGCGGACCTAGCTGTAAAATTTTTTTTCCATTTGATTCCTCCATTTTTATCGGAATGACTTTTGATGACCTCGCTGGAATTACATTCGGTTTTACAGTACATTTTTCTCCGTCGGCTCTTGCTATGAGCGTTTGTGGGTCTGAATTTTGAGATATTCTAAATAGTCTGTCATCGATTGTAACCTGATTTATTGGAAGGTTGAGAATGACTCCATTCTTGTCCAAAAAATCCATACCCAGGATTCCATCTTGCTGGAAAGGAAAATTCTCACGCACGACGTGGATAAAATGTTGTTTGCCATTCCATTTGAGGCTTGCCTTCCTTTCAGTTATCTCTGGTGTAGACGATACTCCTTGGATGACCATCGATGAATCTGGTTTCGCTAGATACTTGTTTTTTAATACAGATGACTTTATCAGTGAGCATTCAGCCCCTGAATCGATTAGAAATGAGCCAGGTCTTTTCATTTCCTCAAATTGTAATTCAACGATTAGTCGTCGGCTTCTGGGTTTTCTTCCGAAGGTACCTCGTATTCCAAAAATTCCTCTGTTTCTGATGTGGAAGATTCTTCCTTTCCTTGTTCCATTTGTTGCGCTCTCGGAGGGGTTCTGCGATTGTCTGAGGCTTGTTCGCGAAAATTTCCAGGCTTAGAGTACTTATAATCTCTTTTTTCAGTAAACTCAGAGCGTTTCTCTGGTTTTGTGTACTTGTCGTGAGTACGATTCGTTTTGAAAAGGGGATTTTTCACTTTGCTTGGTTCACCATAATTTTTGAAGCTTGCAGTGTCATGTTTATAACGCCCTTGTCTTCTTTCAATGAGCTCGAGTTGGGATGAACTTACATTTGCCAATTCGATAGCTTCTTTCAAGGTTTTGGGCTTAAGCAGACGAACTTCTTGTCTTATTTCTCGATCATGGATGGCCGCAATGAATGCTTTTGTTGTGGCTTCAAGTTCAATGTTCTGCATCACTTGTTTTGTTTTAAAATCTGTTGGCTGTGAATTTATAGCACGCATAATTTTAAGGTTTATTTGTGTGAATCGTGTTCCTAGTTGAGATATAGATTCTCCTTTCT
Source organism: Platygaster robiniae (assembly GCA_028476575.1). Lineage (NCBI taxonomy): Eukaryota > Metazoa > Arthropoda > Insecta > Hymenoptera > Platygastridae > Platygaster > Platygaster robiniae. The sequence goes on from CM052025.1 coordinate 12,873,169, forward strand.
TTTTAGTCATGAGGCTTCTTTTGATTTGGAATGATTCAATTTGGTTTTCTTCTCTGAAAATTGTTTTCAAGTATTCGAGAAATTCCTCGATCTCCAAGTGTGCAGCAGGTTCAATCATAGCTGCAGCATCATTGGTAATTTTTTGCGCTATAACGGCGTTTTTGAAAATACATTTTTCAGATTCGTCGACATAAGGTAGCACGTTTCTTATCGTATCGATAAATGTTTCAATCGACATATTTTTTCCATCAAATGCTCTTATGGTTTCAAGAGCAGTTTTTAACGAAATCTTTTTGTATTCAGATTGAATACTGAGCTCGTTATCATCATCATCTGTGAGCTCAGGGTTTTCTTTTTCTTCTAGTTTAACAACAAGAGGTTCTTCATGAATATTCGCTTTTTTCATTTGAGCAGTGAGCATTTTTTCAATTTTCTCCTCGAATTTTTGATGCATTGTTGTAATCTGTTCAATTATAGCTGCTTCAAATGCTTTTAACTCTTTTCTTGTGACAATAAAGTTATCCATTTTGAGAAAAATCAATGTTTATTTTCACAATAAATGAATAAGCAATAGTATTTCTGAGTAGTGAGTTACCTACTGACCTTTTTTTTCTTTTGATGCTGTACCATATGCTTGGCCTCGGGTCGACGAGTTGTTCCAGCAGGTGATGATCGAAAGCACCTGAGTTGTTGTTATTGTTGTAGCGTGATCTCGTGGAGATTATGCACTTGATGACGGTTTCAGCACCCTGCTTCGCGTTGATCTCGCGTTGAAATCGTCCCAGATGTGGATCCTTGTGCAGCCGTTGATACCGACCTGGTCCCAGGCTATTTTGCACAGTTGAATCCCACCGTTGCCACCATTTAATGTCGCACCTCGGAATTTCAGGTGGTTTTGTATTAAAAACACCACAAATTGGTTGAACGATTTTATTTAGTATTTATAAATGTTTGTTCGCGTTTCGCTGTTTCAAGTAGCTCGGTAGCTTTACAACAACTGCTTACAACTTCTTTCGTTGAGTTACAAGGAAGGTGACGAGGACGAAATCGCCTGATCGAAGTTGACCAATCAAGTCGCTTCTCGAATCGTATGACTTTCGACAAGAAAGTCACGTACGATCACTTACTATAATGCTATGATAAGAGAATAATGAAAGAACGTTTACTCTAATGTCTTGATAAAAGTATTTTTTCTAATCGGTTGCTAAAACGAATAAACGGCGAATGAATTCTTAATTACATACAAAAGTTGGAGTATAATCGCTTTAATGTCGTGTTATTATACGACATGTAGGTAGCAAGGAATTGAGAATGGAAAGTAAATTTATCAAAAGAATATAGATAGTGTTCTGAAAATGAAAAAAAAATTTATTGTAAAAAGGATTCTATTGAACATGAATTTTCGATATCGCTTTGAGTTATCGTAGTTGACTTCCTTTCAGAAATTTAGAATTTCATGAAACGGATATATTTTTTTTTCAAATTAAAATTTCAGACGAGGGGATAAACCCCGCTCGTCACACAACTACACACATACACATATTTGCACCTTATTTTCGAAAAATATATATATATCAGAGCATATATATGCAGATTAGTTCTGAAAAATTCAAGGTTTCTCGGTTCATTCTTCATTAATCGATACAGAATGATTAAAATGTATTGAATTTTTAGAAAAATTCATACAAACTCAGTATTTTCATAAGAGATTAAGGGTGATTTTAGGTTATACGGTCACGACTGAAATTTCGGGAAGACTTATACTTACTTTTCGTAAATTCCATTCACAATCAGGATAAATATACAAAATAATTCCACGGAATGCGATGCACGATGCACATATTATATGCGGCAAAACAAACACGGTACGCAATATATGTAAAAGAAAACATTTGATGCGACTATTACTATATTTATGGGAACAATATTGCTACGCACTGAACCGTAAATATGCCTATTCGTTGCACTCATTATTACAGTAATATGGCGATATTACCGACTGAAGATTAAAAACACTATGCTTTAGTAATATTACTACCGATAGTAAATTTGACGTTCGCCGGACAGGTCGCTGTATTACCCCGTCACCGAACAGTAATTGTACTATTGCCACTGCGTATTTACTAAAAGTTACTAGATTTCATGTGCTTTGCACGGTAAAGTTCACCGTCGGAAGAGGAATTATACTTAGCGCCGTACATTGAATTCGCTATAGAAATGTACTACACCGTATCATTTTTACATTGGCATTTTTTGCAGTGTATATATACACATGGACACTTTCTCCTCTCTCGTGTACGAGCCCTGCATGCTGGTTTTTGGTAACAGTGGAGTCAAATGGAAGTGAGTAGGGACCCTGGCGAACGAGTTACTACACTTTTACCACACTTAACTGTGGTAAAAGTGTTATAGATTTTTTTCTATTTAAATCAACAATTGTAACATGAAATAATGCTTTTAAGGTAAAAAAAGATACTTTGTTTACGTTGAAATGTATTTGAAAGCAATAAATGTTTCCGGTCATGGTAAATAAACCTATAAAAGTTTAATGAAAACTTGGTGTCGAGTAGCTTTTGCGCATGCGCCATGAGTACATTCCTTTCGTGGCATGGCCACTGAAGTGGTTACCGAGGGACCAAAAGGCGCTCCTGCATATTTGAATTTTGAATGTGAAATTTAATTAAGATTTATAATAATTTATAAATAATATAAATTTTTTATGATGATAATTTTTCTAACTATTTTCTAATTCAAATCTTATAAATGTCTAAGTTCACTGTTTTACGATTAACTTGTTGTACCAAATAATGCTTATAGCAGTTTTTTTCTGCCATTCTTACACCTATACCTTCAAAATCATTTGATGAGTATGTAATTTACTTGAAAACTATAACTTTGCTGTCTTTGGAATGTACGTTATGACTATTATGACAGCCTATACAAATTTTTTATAAAATACTTAACTATCATACCACTCATGTTTATAAATGTACTTATTATTATTATTTATGCAATTATCCCCGCTGTAGATCCGCAACTAAATCCCCCCAGTAATTTGAGTTTTTATAAAGTTTTTGTAAAAATCCTCAAAAAATTTGGTCGTTTTTAATAAAATTCCGCTTTTTTCATAGAGTTACTTCATAAAAAGAGCAATTTACTATGAAGTTTTTATCAGTTTAAATAAAGCCACTTTTTAAAAACTTTACGAAATCTTTATAAAATGACGACATTGTTATATAGTGGATTTCAAATCTACTTTATTAAGATTTTGTCTTATAAAGATTTTATGAAGTTTTTATGACGTGACTCTATAAAAAATAATAAAAACTTTATAAAACATTGCTCTTTTTATAAAGTGGCTTTTTAAAAGAATCGAAATTTCATGAAAAATACCCAAATTTTATAAAGAGTTTGATAAAAACTTTATAAAAACCCAAATCACTAGGGTCAGGTGATCCGTTCAAAAAATTCTGACTTTTACGAAATAAAAAATAGAATATATCTAATATTGTGTATTTTAATTACAATGTAACATTAATTAAAGTGATTAATGATAAAAAACATAATAATTAGCCATGTATTTATAATAATGAAAACTAAATTAATTATCATGAATGAAATCATTGTTAGGTATTTTATAAGTGTTAAAAATTTTACATATGTTATAAAAAACTTTAATAGTTTGTCATAACGGTCCTTAAGTACATTCTAAACACAGCGAAGTTATGATCTTCAAGCAAATGACCAGAAAATAAGTTTTAAGGTTGGTCGTATAAGAATGGTAGAAAAAAACTAGTATAAACATTATTTGGTACATCACCTTGGAAATAAACATAAAAATTTTATAATAAAAATATTTTAATACTATTACATTAATGTTCAATTATAATTGGATTTCACATTCAAAATTCAGATATGGAAGAGCGCCCTTGGGCCCCTCCGTAGCTCCTTCAGTGGCTGTGCCACGAATGGAATTTACTCATGGCGCATGCGCAAAAGCTACTCGAACTTTTACATCAGGTTTATTATTTAACTTGACTAGACATATTTTCAATTAAAATTTGCACTTAAAAACAGTACTTTTGGCTAAAGTTATATTTTTACAGCATGTTAACAAAAATTTGTCCAGAATATGTTGTTTTCGAAAACATGTTCGAGAGTTATTCCATGACCTCGACATGTTTTACAAAACGATTTTTAAGGCAACAAATGTTAAAAAAAACCCCGCGAGATTGAAATTATGAAATTTTCTTTGACATACAAGCATACAACTGTTAAATATTGATGAAAAAACGATTAATTACCAAAATAAAATCTACCACACTTTTACTACACTTTTACCACACTATAGCGTGGTAACTCATCCACCAGGGGATGGGAACTATCAATAAAAAAGGTTGTCTATAATATGGATACTTTACCCTGGCGGAGCTGGGAAGATGTAAAAAGGACGTAAGAAGGATGTAGTATTACGTCCTTCTTACGTACCCTTACGTCCTTTTTGTGCAAAAAAAGGACGTAAGAAAAACGTTTCGTAACTCATGAAAAGTGTAAAGTTCTAAAGAACAAAGGTCGTTTCTGTCAAATTGAACATTTTTAATCATTAATCGAACTTTTGCAGGCCTCTCAATTAACAAAATCGTTGTAAAAAGACCTATCATTCATGGATATTCTGATTTTCTACAAGACGCGGGGCAAGCACCACGAGTGCTGCCCTCTGTTGTTGGCAGGAATGCTCATTTGAATTCAAATAACTATACGACCCTCAAATTGACATCCCGTCGATCACTACAACATTTATGTTTAGTGTAAATTAGTGATGGTTGGAAAATATTCTTGATTTATTCTCATTTACATTTTTTAATAAAATTTCTGAACTCAATCTATTAAATATTCAATTAACAGTAAATAATACATTGAATTTTTCAAATTCGAAAAACATGAATTACAATTCGAAGTTAGTTTTAAAGCTGAATTAATTCGTTTATCAATATATTGAAAATTAATATACGAATTTAAGTTTTTCTACCATACTTTTGATCGCGTACGGTTTTGTAAATATATTTTTCTCGTCAAAAACATGGAAATTTTCTTATTTTTCTTCAGCACAAAATATTTCAGCAATCGGGATTGAGGCAGGAAACAAGGTACAACAGTAATTGTTTCATTATTTTATTAACAAATCATATATAACATAGAACAAAATTTTTGAGCAATCGGGATTGAGGCAGGAAAAAAGGAACAATTGCTTCGTTATTTTATTAACAAATCATATATAACATAGAACAGCAATATTGTTACATAATACAATACTGTAAAAAAATTATCCTAAATGCAAATAACTTTCTTTAGCAAAATCCTTAAAATATATAATGGATTTAGACCAATGACTTTTCATCCCTAATTTTCACAAAACTTTCACAGTTTTTTATCATACACCTTCAAGTCGTTAGAACAATTAACTCAAATGTTAAAATTATCAACTTTTATTCAATTTATTTATAAGTAAATAATTGTATACTTCATAAAACATACGAAAATTCAATAATTATCTCGCCATTATACAAATGCATACGTACCAGAATATGAAAATCCTTTTATGCATTTTCCCTATTCAAAATGAAAATATGATAATTCACATTGTTCATCCCCTCGCTCCCTGAGAACAACGTCCGAGCAACATCAAAATGTTGCTCAAATGTTGCTGTGTCAAAAACAGATAACAATCATGATCTTACAATGATAAATCATTATTTCATCATCTTATAATGATAAATTAACGCTACTGTTGCCCTCTTCTCCCTTTCATTCGGTCTATGTTTTATTTTCAATACCCCTTCAGGCCTTCCTAACCTAACCTAACCTAACTCTTCACATATTTATCGCCAAACATACTCTATTTAGAGAGCAACGAATCCTGTTACTTTTTTTTTTTAATTCACAAAGTACGTTTCCAGCAAATTTTAAGCATTTATTTTGTCTCTACATGTTATTTGTATGAGCAACATTTGAGCAACATTTTCCATGTTGTTCTCAGGGAGCGAGGGTCATATACTGTCCAAATAATACTAGTAATAGTATATTATTGACAGTTTTGGAAATGCCTAGATTATTTGATGCCAATTTTTCGTTTCGTCATATAAGGCAATTTCCAAAACTGACAATACGATATTTTACTCACAGTTTGCTAATTATTCACGTCCAAATGTTCGAATCTTACTATTTCAACTAATTATATTATAATAATTACACTTTTTCGACGGCACTGTGTTGTTCCTATGAACATCCTCCCAATCGAATTTAACGGTGAGGAAAAAAATTTCTTCTTTTACGTTCAAAATGAAGTCAAATTTCGATTACAAATATTCGTCGGCTTGCTTGATCTCGAGTTTATATTCGTAGGTCGATTTGAGTTTCACAGCGCACTCACTACAAATTTGAGAGAAAAGTCCGTTGTTAAGTAGTACCTGAAATAAGACAAAAAGAAACTAATAATTACAATCTACAAAATGAGATTTCAATTATAGAAATGAGTTTAATTATTGAATATTTTAAAAATGTACAATAAAGTTATATTTTCTGAATGCGTGATTAAAATCATATGAAAAATCCAAAAAGTTATCAATCATTCTTAATGAAGATAAAAAAATTCATCATTTAATTAAATAAACGAAGATGTATTGACGTTATTTAACATTAATTTTCAGAACGATGTATACATGATTCTTTAGCATTTCTTTTTATCATATGAATAATTAAATTATCGAAACAATTGAAATACGTAAATTTCATATACAATTATCTAACTTATTAGAATACTACATTGTTATTAATTTTGGAACATATATTATCGAAGTGTTAGATGATTTACCAGTGTATATTACATTATTTAACTCCTCCATTTGATTCTCGGCATGGAATTAGGTCTATTTATAGTGTTAAAATATATAATCCTAAACATTTTCTGATACGATGAATTATGAAATCGTAACAGGAATTTCAATATCTAAACAATGATACATACAGTTATAAAGAATTTTTCAATTTATGAAAATAATTGTATTGTAATAAAAATTAAAAATTAAATTAATTATGATGAACGATACGTTTCAAGTGCAAATATTTGATATGTTCATATTGATATTATATGCTTGATTTTTTTAAGATATGTATTATCAAATAAATTTGTTATTTATCTATTACATTTAAATTATTCAATTTTTACGATTTATGCCATTGTCTTCGCCTGGAAAACTTTGGCTCTCATGTTTTAATGTGTAAGACAGTGTAAAACGAATTCCAATCTTTCGAGCAAATAGATAATTGACTGAAAAAAATCAAAATAACTAACTTCATGTCTGCGTTTGGTGCCTGTTCTTTTGTTGAATCTATGGTAGTCTTGTCCATATAGTGAGGGCGAGAGCCGGATTCAGTATTTGTTGTTCCATGGCGTGATATATCGTGCTTCCAAAGGAAAAAATCGGACGCTTAAGATTCAGAACATGAATGCTTTGTTCTGACTTCTACCAGCATTGAACATTTCGAGGCAGGAGGAAATTGGACTATAGTTATTCGCATCTGAAAAAAGAAAAATTGCACGGGCTACAATTTAGCAGCATACTCTTTTAAGAACTAGAAAAAATATTTTCATTGTCAAGTTTTTAAACAAAATTTTTCTAAACAAACGGACACAACTGTCATGTAAAAATTCTTAGTATGTTTATCTGTTACTATAAATTATTCAATTTGTATGGTTTATGCCATTGTCTTCGTCTGGAAAACTTTGGCTCTCATGTTGTAATGTGTAAGACAGTGTAAAACGAATTTCAATCTTTCGAGCAAATGGATAATTGACTGAAAAAAATCAAAAAAACTAACTTGATGTCTGCGTTTGTGGCATGTTTTTTTGGATTTCCAGGGTAGTTTTGTCGATATAGCGAGGGCGAGAACAGGATTCAGTATTTTTGGTTCCATGGCGTGATCTATCGTGCTTCCAAAGAAAAAAAATCAAATGCTCAAGATTCAGAACATGAAATTTTTGTTCTGACTATTACCAGCATTAAACTTTTGGAGGCAGGAGGAAATTGGACTATAATTATTTGCATCTGAAAATAGAAAAATTGGACGACTTACGATTTGGCATCATATTCTTTTAGGAACTTAGAACATTAATTTTAACTGTCAAGTTTTTAAAACAAAATTATTTTAAATTTGTAAATATTTTTCAAATCTATTATAAGCAAATCAAGTATTATATTTTGAAGATTTTTAAAATATTCAAAAATTTGCATACGAAAGTGGCAGAAATACGTTGTACTTGAAAAATTTTTATGAATTTTTACTTCCGCCATAAATGTATCTTTTGAACTTCGATATAAGAGTCTGCAAATATAAGAAAGGACATTTGAACCTAGAATATTCTTGTATGTTGTATAATGACACCATTATAATTCTATATTATATAGCAAATTTTTCGATAAGATTTTATTTAATGATATAAACGTCTAAGGAACTCGTATTATCTAGTTACTCAGTTACTTTTCTGATAGTAATGCAATTCCTTTATATCTAATTGCCTGTGGAAAAAAATTGGGCCCTAATCAGACTCCTAACTGTTTGGTAGGGGAACAGCTACGTCTTTGTCTATCCTTGGCGTCGACGGAAGAAAAACCCCCGATTCGAACTCAGAGCTCAGCCAGAAAGATTGCGAGTTACACGGTCTTATGTATTTCAGGTATGACGTTCCAAAAGCTCCTGCTCCTCGTCGTACGTTTTGGACGAACACCCCTGAAAATCTTCTGTCTTCCACTGAGAACTGGACAATGCTCGTTATTTCTCCAAAGCAGCCGTTCGAGAATTGAATCCTTGCATTGCAGGTTTTCTTTTCCCTGCCTCCTGCACATTCATACTCGACCCCGTTAATTGTGGCCTTTCTGAAGAACTGGAAATCCCGGCATTGTGCCACTTGATAATTCCCCGCATTTAAGGCTGCTACTTCCCAATCCAACAAACGCCGTTCAGCTGGATGAGCCGTTTGTAGGAATATCGCGTCATTTATTTCATTCCCTTTGCGCCAATTTTTCCCGAATAGTATATCCTTGACCCTTGCTCGCGCAATCTCGTGGAATGAAATATCGTTCACCGCGGTTTCCAGGTATTTAGCCAGGGTGGACCTTTTCGCAATCTGCAGCGATCTGCCATAGGGACTCGTTATCTTCTCGACTATCTTTTTGTTCCACGCTTCAAACGGAGCAGCAGAATGGGCCTACATAGGTCCCCAATTTCGCACTGTGTCTGGCAGATGCGTCAACAGGTGAACATTGAATGTCATGTTTTGCCTTCCATACAATGCTTCGTACTGGTTGACAAAAACACGCAAACTTCGTTCAGCCCTGTTAAGCTCCTGAACTGAAATTGATGACTTATTCAGCAGGAAAACTGCTTCGCACAGCAATGCCGCATGAGATATAATGTTTTGATACCTGTCATCAACATTAATCTCTTCAAGGCATCTGAGGGCGTAGAACTGAATCCAATTACACCACTCAGATCCTTTCCACTGTTTCCACATGCCAATACACCGCGGAAGCCGTGAAATTTGCGATGGAACTTTGATTGATTGAACGAAATTAGTTATCGCCAACTTATTTGCGGGATTTCCAATGTAGAAGATTTTGTTCGGCTCGCTGAAAAATCAAAGACGGAAAAGGCGTTTGGCTACCCCCAAATACACGCAGTGGAAGCCTTCCACCGTAGGTCCTTTGGCTAGATCTAGAAGAGGAAGGAGTATGAGAGGGGAAACTTTTTTTACACCATTCACAGTCGCTTCCGGGTTATTACGCCGTAGCAAATGGGCTGCAACCATATCATCATGAATTCCTTGATGCGTCCTTGTCCGGTATCTGAGCGCTGGATATATTCTTCTCCTGTTGAAAATTACGCCAGGTGCCAAACAAAAAGTACATCCGAACCGGTCGTTGTACTGCTTCATGCACATAGTAGGCGCACGTGCAACTGAATCCGCTACAACGATTGGGGTTACAAAACGACTTGTGACTCGTTGACCTCGTCTTGTCCAGTTTATTCCGTCATGATAGAGCATGCACAATTCATCGACTACCGGCTCTAAAATCAATTCCATTTTTGGATGTTTCTCTGCAACCCATATCCCTGCCGACATCATATGCTTCTTCCGGACGTGCAGCGACAATTCGTTGAACTGGACGAATACAGGGTATGCTGAAGCTTTGGAAGATTTGGGTTCTTCAGGTCCAATCTAAATAACATTCAATTTAAAAAATCACAGTGCGGGCACTCGTCCTGGTATTTGTTAATATTATACACAAATTGGGTTCGTTACTATAATTTTTTTCTACTTGCTGAATTTCGAATGAATATATGTCTTGTATTAAATTTGAGTTTAGTAATACTATTGAAAATAAATCAATAAATAAAAAGAAATAGAAAATTTTTACTTTAACAGCCTAGAGTTAATGAATATATTTTATACCAACTCAAAAAGCATAGGGAATGGTAAATTCAATCAATATGACAATATACCATACAGTTTTTTCATTGCACAAAATACGAGAGATGCCAAAAAATTATATTTTCATAAAGGACATAGCCGGGTTCCCATGTTAAAAGTGCCTCCAAACCAAACGAAGCTTTGCATTAACCATTTCATAATACCTGACAAGAAATGAGTTTTCACAAATTTGCAGGTCCGCAGCCACCATATTTAATGAGATATGATAGATATTGCAATTTTCGTTTTTTAAATTTTACAGCCATACTGTTTATTGTAAAATTCTGAAACAATTCACACTTCTACTTGTCATTACTATACATCATTATGATTTTTTCGCAAATTTTCAGATGCGAAATTCGCCGTAAAAAAATTTGCAAATTATTTTACGTGATTTTTTTGCACTACAATTCACGGCGCAATTCTGTTTTTCTCTTTCAATATAAGTCATTAACAAAGGTCTCTAACGTAATTTTTTCAAATTTTTGCGGGTGGTGGACGAGGGTTAAAAAAATTAAAAACATATCAAAATCAGCTTTTAGCGTTCAAATTACTAATCTACAATAATTCGAGGCTCATAAAATGGCAAATGTTCTATTTATATACACATTTTATTCATAATTAGGTTCGCAAAAAATGTTTGCGAAAAATTTTGCATCGGTTTTTCAGAATTTCGCTTGCAAACAAGACACTTATGCAAGGTATGGTACCTTTAAATGATCTTCTCAAGTTACAATATGTTTTGTAATTCTATTCGTTCTACATAACTGAACCGCTGGAAAGCACAACCGAGCGAGCGCTTGGGCTATTAGGAAAGGGTGGGGCACCGCGGCGAAAAGGAAGAAAGGCAAACGCCGATAGCGAAAATGTTCAATAAATTTTTCAAAACGTTTACCACGATATCTTCGAAACTAAAAGAGATTTTTTCATGAAATTTGCGCACAAATACTAGTTAGGCTATACCGATGCCGTCAATATTCAGAAATATTTTTTGTTGTTTAGATTATAGTGATTATAAAGGAAACATTTTTTTTCCGTCGAAAAATTTTCAAAAAATTCAAAATTTTTGTAAATCATGGATTCCATAATTCATTTATTATATAAAAAAATCATCCAATCAACAATTTGCAAAAAGTTTGAATTTTTCGGCAATTTTTCGGCGGAAAAAAAATGTTTCAATTATAAACATTATAATGTAAAAAAAAAGTATATTATTGACACTTTTTGGGAATGCCTGTTTCGACGAAACGAAAAATTGCAGCCCGAGGCGAAGCCGAAGGTTGTAATCGTTTCGTCAAAAAAAGCATTTCCAACACTGTCAATACGATATTTTATTTGTAAAGTAAGAGTAAAACGTAAATTTGTAAATCAAAACTACCGGAAATTCAACGTTTTCTCGTAGTTTACAAATAAAAATATTTTTGAATATTGACGGTATCCCTATAGCCTAACTAGTATTTGTGCGCAAATTTCATGAAAAATTCTCTTTTAGTTTCCAAGATACAGGATACCTGTAACGTGGTCAACGTTTTAAAAAATTTATTGAAAATTTTCGCTATCGGCGTTTGCCGTTCTTCCTTTCTGTCGCGGTGCCCCACCCTTTCGTAATAGCCCGTACGCTCGCTCGGTTGTGCTTTCCAGCGGTTCATATGTGTCCCGATTACAAGTCCAAGGCCATTTGCAATAACTCTCAAATAGGCCCCTTCCCTTTTTACCTGCAGGTATCGATAGTTTTCACAGGATTTTTACTCAAAGATTTGGTTATAAAAGGTTGAATGCATCATTGTAAATATGTTCTTGAGATCCAAGTTGCATAATCTTTTATTTAATTAAAAATATGTCTTGCATAATAAATTCTGTAATTCACAATAATTTTGACTGATAAATATTTGCAAGTTTGTTAAGTTCTTCATTAATAAATAGCCAGTTGATTTTAAAGTCGTACTTTTTTCACCTTTCAAATATGCATGAATAATCGCAATAATCACATAAAATTAGTATATTACACTTACATGTTGTACAACGAAAGAATAAGCAAACAAGAGTTAAAAATGTATTGACTAGCAAATATCTTTGATCTCATTAACTTGTTTTGCAGTCTATGAGTAGACATTAAAAAAAAATATGACTTAATTATTTATTTATGAAAAGTGAAAAAATATTTTAGTCGTTGCAGAAGTAGAAGACAAAAATTGTTGTCATTACAAAGTATAATACGTAACTTGAAATGATCACTGCAAAATTTTTCGCAAACATTTTTTGCGAATCTAATTATGAATAAAATTTGTATATATAAATAGAACATTTGCCATTTTATGAGCCTCGAATTATTGTAGATTGGTAATTTGAACGCTAAAAGCTGATTTTGATATGTTTTTAATTTTTTTAACCCACGTCCACCACCCGCAAAAATTTGAAAAAATTACGTTAGAGACCTTTGTTAATGACTTATATTGAGAGAGACAAACAGAATTGCACCGTGAATTTTAGTGCAAAAAAATCGCGTAAAAAAATTTACAAATTTTTTTCACAGCGAATTTCGCATCTGAAAATTTGCGAAAAAATCATAATGATGTATAGTAATGACAAGTAGAAGTGTGAATTGTTTCAGAATTTTACAATAAATAATTTGGCTGTAAAATTCAAAAAACGAAAATTGCAATATCTACACTGAGAAAAAAAATGTTGTACTATTTAACATAATTCTTCTAAACATTACTACACTGCCCATCAAAATGATACCATGATGGTATTTCTTGTATAGTTTCCGATTCTTATAAAAAAACTTTGCAGCCATTAATGAACTTTTAATACGCTATTTGTTTCATAATCGCGATACTCGTATTTTAAATAACAGTTCGAGTGTAGCATAAATTACTAGATAGAAAATTTACAATACGAGTCAGGTTTTCTGTTGTTATGAAGAGTGAGAAACAAAACACGGTGTCAAATGTTATTTCATTTCGTGAAACAGATTTTACTACACTGCAACGGACCGTACGCGGCGCGATGCAGTCTAGTAAAATTGGTTGCGTAATGCTCGAAAGTTTCGAATATGCTTAATAATAAGGCCGATTCATTCGGTATTTTTCATACTTGCAGGGAGTATAAATGACCCAATATTGAAACTGCTGTATAAGTTGTGTATTGTATATGTGTATTGTATACTACGTTTGCACGTCCACGTTCATTATTAAAAATGTTTCGTGAAGTATAACATATAATTTGATTCTTGTCATAAATACTTGTTACTCGCTTAGTTTTTTTAACTTTTTTTTTGTAGCTTTTAGGTTGAGAGTTATAAAAAATATAAAATAAGAAAAAAGCATGTGCAGTAAAAAAGAAGCGAGTGTGTTAGATTTAATTATTGGACAGTAAAACTTTGTTCGGATTTCTGTATAAAGTATGGATTTATTTCATGATTACAAGTGAGAGATTCTTTCGGGGTGTGTGTACATTACGACTGAGAGAACAAGAAAAAAGAAACTAACTGATAAAAAGAGAGAGAGACACCCCGATATACATAGATACAACATGGCGCCCGGTGGCGCGGGAATATTGGGAATATTCAAATTTAGTTTTTCTTTTCATTTCAACACTCCCACTAAAAGAACAATTACAAATTTGAATTCTACTGAGTAAAGTCCTTCTTCTTCGTGGTCTTCGGGTTCAGCAACACGTTCAGCATCCTCCTTTGGACTTCGAAAACGACTCTTGGTAAAGGCTTGGTCAGCAGATCTGCTTGTTGCGCTTTCGATGATACGTGCTCCAAAACGAACTCCTCTTCTTGGTACTTCTGGCGAATAAAATGATAGCGCACGTCGATATGCTTGCTTCTTTGATGAAATTCAGGATTTTTCACCAACTTGACAGCGCTCAGATTGTCCACGTTCAAAGTCGTCCTTAGGTTCCTGAAAACAGCAAGTTCGCCCAACAAACCTTTCATCCAGATGATTTCTTTCACAGCTTGGCACGCTGCAATATATTCCGCCTCCATAGTCGACAGGGCAACGACTTTCTGCTTGGTCGAACTCCAGGAAATTGTAGCTTCTCCGAGCTTCACGGCGATGCCTGTAGTTGATTTTTTGGATTGGACATCTCCTGCGTAGTCGGCTTCGCTGAAAACTTGGAGATGCTCAGCCTGCTGCACTGGAAAATGAAGTCCATACTCGACTGTGCCTTTGATGTATTTCAGAATTCTCTTGGCCGCATTCCAGTGTATTTTCCTTGGGCTCTCGAGGTGTTGGCTTGCACTATTAACAGCAAAAGTAATGTCAGGCCTGGAACAAATTGAAAGATACATCATGCTGCCAATAACTTGGCGGTAGGGAGTATTCGGCGCCTCCTTGTCTCCGTTTTTGTGCATTTCAGCGCACATTTGATGATGTTGGTCAGCTGGAACTGCGACTGCGTTGGCGTCTTCCATCCTGAAACGGCGTAGGATCGTCCTGGCGTAGTTTCCTTGGTGGAGAAAAATGGAACCATCTTCTAATTTTTCTATCTGTACCCCCAGGTACGTGCCAACTTCGCTGGATGTGATTTGAAACTCCTTTTTGAGCTCCTTGATTAGAATTTCTGCTGTCATCATTTTGGCGGTGACGATGAGCCCATCATCCACGTGAATGGCCAGGATTGCCAAGTTGTTTTCGTCCCCGTTGGTAAAAACGCAGGGATCTGCATTTGTCGGCTGGAGACCTAGTTTGCTGAGAGTCTGTGTGAGGCGACGATTCCAACATCTCGACGCTTGTTTCAGGCCATAGAGACTCCGTTTTAGCTCGCAAACCCGGTTGGTTCCATCTTCGTACCCGCTTGGCTGGTGCATGTAAATCTTCTCCTCGATTTTTCCATATAAAAAGGCAGTTTTCACGTCAAACTGGAACATGAAAAGTTTCTTCGATGCTGCAACAGAGAGAATTGCGCGAATCGAGTCGAATTTTGTCACGGGGCTAAAAGTTTCATTATAGTCCATTCCAGCCACTTGTTTGAAACCCCTGGCCACAAGTCTTGCTTTATAACGTTGGATACTGCCGTCACTGTTGAGTTTCGTTTTAAAAACCCAACGATTGTCGATGACTTGTTGATCCTTAGGCAGCTTCACCAGGGTCCAAGTCTGATTCTGCTCCAGAGACTCGATTTCTTCATCCATCGCGATTTTCCAGTGCTCAGCATCCAGGCCCGTAGTAGCTTCCTCGTAGGTTTCAGGATCCAAACTATCTGAAACAAAAGCTGTAGAATTTTCGAAACGTGCAGGAATTTTCAAGCTACTTCGGTCCCTCAAATTGTATTTTCCTTTTTCTTCTTCTCCAGGTCGCTGTTGGTTTTCTGTAGTTTTTTCTTCGTCTTCTGATCCCGACGTTGTTTCTTCGGCTGAATGAAAATCAAGGGCTGCTTCTTCTTCCTCTTCATCCTCCGGATTTTCGATGTTCTCTTCTTCTGGATGATCCATTTTCTGTTCGAGATACACGACGGCTTCTTTTTCTTCAGATAAACTCTTGGAAACTTCTTCATATCTTCTTCCAGTGAAAACGACGTCTCGATGAATTTTCACTTGATTCTTGCTAGGGCACCAGACTCGGAATCCTTTGACATTTTCATCGTATCCAACAAAAAATCCTTTTTCAGCCTTTGGGTCCCACTTCTGTCTCTTGTCTTTTGGAATATGAGTGAAAATCTCTTCTCCAAAAATTTTCAGTTTTCTCGGATTCGTTTCCTTTTGTAGCCAGAGTTCACACGGTGACTTGCCTTTTTCACTGCTGGTTCCAGTCCAATTCAGCGTGTACACCACGTAGTTGACAGCCTCCGCCCACAGCTTGATTGAGATTCCGCTGGCGTGAATGAGAGTCCTTGCCAATTCCACAACAGTTCTATTTTCTCGTTCCGCAGATCCATTTTGCTCAGAGGTATAAGGCACAGTTTTCTGATGGATTATGCCCAGATTACTAGTCAACTTCTCGACTTCTTGATTGATAAATTCTAGTCCATTGTCACTTCGCAGTATTTTCACCCCTTTCTGGATGTGTTTTTCGGTCTTCTTCAGGTAGTCCTCCAGGCACGCGCTGGTCTCCGATTTCCTCTTGATAAAGTACGCTGTCCTCCAGTGACTGAAGTCGTCCTTGAGTAGAAGGAAGTATCGAGCTCCACCCAGGGAATTTTCCTGCATTGGACCGCACAAATCTGCATGAATGAGTTCGCCCGCTCTTTTCGATTTTGTCTCGCTGTGTTTGAACGGCAGCCTATGCATTTTTCCTAAAATACATGGATCACACTTAAATTTCTGATCGAGAAAAATGACATCAGATTTTCGAAGAATATTCTTGACATGAGTGACATTTTGATGGGCCAATTTTTCGTGCCAGGTCTGCAAATTCTCCTGCACGGCCAGATTTGCCTGAAAAAAGTTTCCTTTTGCGAGAACCTGGAATTTCATCTGATAAAGCCTATTCCTGCGCTCTCCAACTGCAACAATATTCCCATCTTTGATAAGTCTACAGGTCTGACTGTCCGACTGATGTGGATCCCCTTATCGAGAGCAGCACCTAGCGAAAACAAATTGTACGAAATTTTCGGGACATACAGCACATCACGTACGTGTTTCGCAGACCAGGTTTCTCCATCCCAAGCTCTGATGTTGATGTTTCCAGTGCCAAAAGCCAAAATAATTTTTCCATCGCCGACACGAACCGGTTTCGGAGTTGTGAATTCTTCGAAGGATGAAAACCACTCACGATGGCTGGACATGTGGTCTGACGCCCCGGAGTCCAAGTACCACGAATCATTCTTCGGTCCCCCGACTTCCCACGTTGATGAAAAAGCCTCCCCGACAAGTGCCTCACCCCCACCGAAATCCCGCTCGTTCGCCGCCCGACGTTTCCAGCAATCCCGCGCCCAATGCCCCGGCTTGTGACAGTAGTTGCATGTTCCTTCCTTACCGGTAAAATTTCTCGAGTGATTCCCGCTTTTACCGACGAAATTATTCTGATAATTCCCCTTCTTACCGGCATGGCTTCTCGAGTAGGCCCCTTCCTTACCGACATTATTTCTGAAATTCCTCCGAAAATTTCCCTGAGCAGCGAAAGCCGTATTTTCCGAATTTCCCCCCGAAATATGACGCGATTCCTCTATCGATAATCGGGAGATCAAATTTGACAGACTTCTTTCCCCGGATGACGTCGATTTCCAGGCAGTTATGAAATGACTGAGCGAAGGGGGGAGGGTCATCAGAATTTTCGTTATAATCATTTGAGGAGGAATTTTCTCACCAAAATTTTCCAGGCGATGAGCGAGGTCTTGTAGTCTTGCAATATGAGTGACAATATCATCGTTTGAATTCCTCTGGATACTGTACCACTCCTGGAGTAGCATATGTACACTGGTTTCCGATTTCTGCTCATAAACGGATTTCAATTGGTCCCACATGCCCTTCGAATTCTCGCAGTTGATGATGTGTAGCAGCGACCTCTCCTCCACCGATGTAGCTATGACCTTCTGGGCGAGGTTGTCCAACTTCTTCCATGCCAAAACTGCTTTCTCGTGCCGATCCAAACTGCTTAAATCCTCAGCTTCTGGACGTTAGGGATATGGCGATGTCCCGTCGACGACGTCCCAGGCACCGCTCGCTTGTAGAGTCACCCGAACTTGGAATTTCCACGATGTCCAATTCTCGATGCCCTTCAGCTTAGTTATTCGAACACCGTCGTTTTCCATGGCGAGTATTGTCTATTTTTCTTCTTGCTCGTTGGCTGAGAACCGCACTTTATTTTCGTTCGAACTTTGATCCAAAAAACAGCACGCGTTCCCGTTTTGCACGTCGGCCGAAAAATGACTCGCGGACTTCCCGATTCCGAATTTTTCTATCTTTCACTTTTACAAAAAATATTTACTGCTCCACGTCACTGGGCCCATAACCTGTTAGATTTAATTATTGGACAGTAAAACTTTGTTCGGATTTCTGTATAAAGTATGGATTTATTTCATGATTACAAGTGAGAGATTCTTTCGGGGTGTGTGTACA
The DNA here is from genome assembly GCA_028476575.1 of Platygaster robiniae. NCBI lineage: Eukaryota > Metazoa > Arthropoda > Insecta > Hymenoptera > Platygastridae > Platygaster > Platygaster robiniae. The sequence continues at coordinate 12,891,708 of CM052025.1, forward strand.
TTACGACTGAGAGAACAAGAAAAAAGAAACTAACTGAGAAAAAGAGAGAGAGACACCCCGATATACATAGATACAACATGGCGCCCGGTGGCGCGGGAATATTGGGAGTATTCAAATTTAGTTTTTCTTTTCATTTCAACAGAATGGAAAGAGTTATCGGAAAAAAATACATCAAAGTAAAAATATTTCTGATGTGAAAACTAGAAATTTTAAATGATAAGTGTTTTTAATACTATTTAGACACACAAAACACTTTAAATCGGTTCAATACTGTAATTCATCGTTCGTACCTACGGTAAAATATCAAAAAGTATCTATTCTCTTAATTAATACCCTGATCGTGAATTCGAGGCCGAATGAGTAAAAATCATAAGAATTCTGCATTTTTTCGATATAGCACATACTTGTTGCAGGTAATCTATCGGCACTTTGCGAAATACTTATTTATAATATATCTGTCAATTAATTTTGAATATCATTCAACGATTGTTGTAATTTCAGTTCGGTTGTTAGTAAAATACTTATATTGGTTAGTACAAAACTGTATAAATAAATGAATTTCTAAGGGGTCTTTTTTTGAAAAAGTTTTCTGCTTCTCCGAGTTTCATATATTTGATTAGCATATATACTGAGAATCAAAAATATAAACCAATGACATCTAATTAAAGATGATAATATTAATAATAATTATTATTATTATAATAATAATAACAACACATCGTCATTATTGAATTCACAAGTTTAATTTGGTTATTTCAATAATACAAGAGATTTGATCTTCGTAATGATATTAATTTACTGATAAAAGATAATCATGATGATTATAATTACAATATCGACATAGTTTAGAAGTAACGCGTTACTGTGAAACTTTAAAATATTGATTCTTATAATAACGTAACGCGTCACATTAATTAACAAGTAACGATAGCGGGAACGAGTTACTTTTTTTCTGTAACGAGTCACGTAAATTCCGTTATTTCTCTTTACTTTCATCAATTTCATTAACTTTTCGGAGCAATTTGTACCTTTTAAGGAATGTTCTAAAACTGAAATAGAAATCATTTTCAACTTCAGTATTTTCGAAAAAATAAATTTATATGCATAATTTTCAATGGGACAGAGTGAAAAATTAGTCATTTGTGTATACAAATATCGACGAAGAATATGGTTTTTGACTTTTTATTAAAAATTTCACAATTCAAAGAGTTAAATTTTGGAAATATGCATGAAAATACATCAATGTACTTAAAATCTATAGATCACAGAGTCTATAGCAGGATCTTTAAGATCTGTAGATCCTGCTAGAAATCTTGTAGCATAGAATGAATACAAAAAATACTGAAAATACTATACATTTCAATGAGTTTCTTATAAATGCTTTTATTAGATTCTTCAAGAATTTATGTAATTCCAGTAATCAAGAAACTTTAATTTCTCGAGTACTGAATTCTAAAACTACATTTGTTTTGAAGTCCATAAAAATGATAGAAAATTTGTCAAAACCTAGAAATATGTCTTCTTTTCGGAAAATCTTGAGGGTAGTCCAAATCTCTAAAGAAACTGTTTTCCGCAAAAACGATCGAAATACTTTAAATATCCTAAACTGTCAATACTAAGAAATCCCATTCTAGAAATTCAAAAAGATATTTTTGAAAAAATTAAAAAATTTTACAATATTCTAAAAATACTTGAAAAAACAAAAAGAAAATACATAACATGTGAATATGTGGAACTTAATAAATTTATCTAATTCTAGAAATTCATATGGCAATATTTTAAAATACTTGATGATCCTTTAAAACTTTAAATCAAAGAAAAACTGAAGAAACACGAAAAATACTGCAAGATGAGTGAAAAATCTATTGTGACAATGCTTTCTGGAAAATTCCTTTAAACGCGAGAAGTTCGATCAAATTCAAAATTCTACAGCTCGAAATTCTTGTAATCTATATAACAAGTTATACAAAAATACTAAAAGTAGTTAAATATACCTGAAAATCTTCCAAAATTTTATCCAGAAAGGACAAATTGTTTCAGAAATTCTGAACAATCCTTTAAATCGTTGAAAAACTGAAAAAGTACAAAAAAAGTCAACGGAAATGAGTATTTACGGGGACACTTTTTGAGAAATACAAGAAATATATAGAAATATAATTATTACGCAGTGAATGGAAAAGAAATTATTAAAAAAATACAATAAATTCGAAAAATCGACAAACTATTACTCAAATTTGTATGTACCTTTTATAATTAAAAACAAAAGTTTTAACACACTCTGTAATCATGTGTAACGTTTTTGCTTTTTGTATTTTTGGTATGTACATATTTCTTTATACTTTGGTCCAGATAATCATCATATATTTATCTTTTTATTAAATTCTAAGTATTAAGTATTACCATTTTCACTTTAACGCATTGTGTGCGTGTGTGTGTGCGTGCGTGCGTGCGTGCGCGCGCGCGTGTGTGCGTGTATGTGTGTTGCGGAGCCTGTGATTTAAGGTAGGGGATAATGATGTTGAAGCTGCTTGCATAAGGGGTGCGAGAAAGAAAAAAGAACATCAAAAACACATGGGAACTTTCAACTGTTTTTTTTTTACTTTTTGACGCGTGTTGTAATATTTTCAATCCATGTTTCGCATTTTTCGATAAAGTAGGTCATGTTTATCGCAACATGAGTGTAGTAAAATTTGGTCGGCTTGGTGCGTTGAACGCAATCAACGCAATGCTCAGTCTAGTAAAATTCAGAACGGCGCGTCAGAAAAAAAGATAAAAAAAATCTGCGTATATACCAAACTCAGCAAACATTTTTTTTACAATGCATCATTGGGTATATTACGTTTTTTTGCGAATAATATCTTATCGATAGCTAGTATGAGGATATATTCAATATTTTCTGGCAAATGACACAACATTTTTTCTCTCAAACTATCATATCTCATTAAATATGGCGGCTACGGACCTGCAGATTTGTGAAAACTCATTTCTTGTCAGGTATTATGAAATGTTTAATGCAAAGCTTCGTTTGGTTTGGGGGCACTTTCAACATGGAAACCCGACTATGCTCTTTATAGTACCTTTCCTTGGGGAGTTTTGGTCATTCAGTGAAATAGAAATCGGTGAAATAGAATCGGAGAAAGGGTGGTTTACCAATATATATACATATACGTAGAATTTGTCTACATTGGTTTATGAAAAAATATGCACTATTTGCATAGATTTTGGATAAAATTATGTGCATACTTGTGAGTTATTGCATATTGCATTTTCTGGCTTCTTTTTTAAAGGTATTTCATGGAGTGCTAATCCTTCAAAGATTTTTCGTGTAAATTACAATATCATAAAATTTTCAAAGTTGCGTATTTGTGTGAACGCTGTATGTCGAACGCTTTTTGGGAATTTTCATGAACAGATATAATTTGAAAATTTTAATAAGTCGAACGTTGTCTTTAAGTATGAGAATTTTTAAAGTTATTTAGCAAAGTTTGTTTCTCTATTCGCAACTATAAGGTACTCACTTCGTTAGTTTCCATTGCATCATCGTTAACTGCATTCCCATCAATTACTCTCGCTAGTCTTGGCCGTTTTGCCTGATTGTTGGCGAGAATTTCTTCCTCCTCTTCTTCAGAAGAATCGTCGACCTACAATAACATGTACGATACTCTTAAGGTAATGTTATACGATCCGTCCGACCATCCAGGGCTTATCCATAATACACAAGGTCAACCAAAGTTACCGAAAATCCTCGAAACTATAGATTGTGCGTGCATTGAAAGACATATTTCCCTTCACTATATCTCAAAATCGGCAAAATTTATTCGTTTCATAGTTAATACGACCCAGAACCCACTGTAGTAAGAGATAAACGCTTAGAATAAAAAATTGTTTCATGCGTGTAGAATCAATTAATAGGTCGAAGAGATTTTTTTTCTTTGATTTTTGGCGACAGCAACATAAGACTTTTTCAGCATCATTAGTGTGCTTTCGTAAGGATGAATGAAAGAAGTAATCTTTCTTTTGTAAATTTTATTGCAAAAATTTATTCAGTGATAGTGACAAGCTGTTATAAGGACTCTACAGCAAACAAACCGATAAGGAAACATTAAAGTTTCATGAAAGTATTCTAATAAAATTAATAACTGTAACACCTCACTGAACAAAAAAATTCAATGGCACAATAGTTCAGGGGCCTATATTTTTCATAATTAGGCGTAAAAGCCACATATCTAAAGGGAAGTTTCAATTCCGTCACACAGTTGTACCTGGCCCTTTCCATTTCAAAATCTATATATTTTTGACACACATATACGCATTAAAAAAAAAGTAATTGCTTCAGTCAAAAAAATATCGATATTTACCCGAAAAATAAAAAATAACGAAATCCGATAAAGATAAAATTTTGTCAGCCGACAAAAAAACACCTGTATCATCATTTTGACAAATAATCAGCATGTGAAAGTTTCACTGGAATCTACAATTACTTCCAGAATGGACCGGTCGATTCGAAATGGAGAGGGCCACCTATAATTATTTAATTATATGACGTCAGTCATCCAAATAAACCTTTTTACCTCTTTAAGACTTACATTTGTTGTAACGTTGGATAACTGTGATGCAATTTGTGCTGCTACGTTTGGCGCGAATGTTGTAATTAAGTCCCTCTCTGCAATCCGTAACCGCCTCGCCTGAGCAGATAATGAACGTCCCCTCTTTAGCTGATTCATATCTGAAAATAAAATAAATCCGTTTCAGGTACATCTACATTGAGTTAACTTCACCTTAATGTGGTTGAGGTTCGGTGAAGGATGTAAGAAAAAGAAAAGAATCTATTACAAGACGTGACGATTGGTTTTCACCACTTAAATGCTCCTTAAAAACGCCGAAATTGAAATTATAGTACATTTTGCATCTTAGGAAAAAATAAATTTCTTACGAGGGTGTAGTATCGAATTTTTCAAATCTATGAAGCAATTCACAAAAGTATAACAAATTTATCTAAACATTGAGAAATTCTATAAGATTTCGTATGAAATATAAAAATGCGAAGAATACTGAAAATTTTAAATACGTAAAAACTACGTCGTTATAATTTTCTCAAAAATTTATAAAACTTTTAGTGTTTGATAATTTTATTATTGAAATTCTGTATGTGATAAAAAAATTATATGTGTATATATTTCTAGATTATATTCTAGACATTGCTAATGACAAAAATAAAGATAAATCTCATTCAATGAGATGTATATACACAATACATCACCCGAGCATGGCGTTGCGATTGCTACCTCAAACCTAGAAAATTGTGGCCTAATAATTCTTGGCCTAAAAATGAGACCCACCCGAATCAAAGGAAATCCACGATCCGGCGTGTTCAAATGTTTAGCCGTGAGTGACTCCCGCGCATCTCGTTTTGCGCAGTCCGCTCATCGACAGACTAACACACGAAATAAAATGTTCGAAAGTGGGAGCCCCCTGACGTATTCGGTCACTGGGCAGGTCTCGGTCCCAAGCTGCTCGTTCACTGGGCGATCGAGTGTAAATTGAATGAAATAAATATTAGAATTTTTTTTCAGATATGAAATATTTTAAAATTATCTGAAATTTCATCATTGATCAGCATTGAATTCTTATTCAGATTTTTTGCACAAGGTTTGATAATAAATAATGTGTAGAGCGTAATATACAAAATCTAGTACATAAATATGCATTGTAATGTAATAATGAGAAATTTCAATCTTACTCTATTCACTGTCACCACCTGGGATCATCTTTTACATTTGCATTTAAAATTGTTCGTGCAAGTTTCCCATTGAATTGAAAAGAATTCATTTGTTTTTAACAAATAATAACTAAAATTCTATGCTGCATATCAGATTTAAAATGCAGTCACGAAATTTTTGGAAATAAATTGTATAGAAAAAGCTTCAAGTTAATTTACAAGAAGAAAACTTATCTTCTATACTTTGATTCATATGTATTACAGAGTACGTTTGTTTTACAGATTTTTTCATACTAGTATGTATATGGAATTAAAATACAATACTACAATTTGATAATCTAAGATCCAAATTTATTTAAATTTTCAGCATTTTTATGCAGGGCCGTGGAAAGAAAATCCGGGCCCTGGGGGGAGGAATTTAATGGGCCCCTAGGTGTTATGGCGTACCGATCAAGAAATTTTTTAATTTAATCGAGGTCAATGTAAAGTTGACTTTAATTCGATAAACATTTTTTATTATACACTTTTTACATTTTATGCATAATATAGTTTTCATTTGGTACGTTTATCACAAAAATATTTATTCTTATTACACTGTCCCTCCGTGTACTAATAATCATCAAGCAAACAAGTAAACTCATAAAAATCTTGGAATTAACGTAGGTAGCTAAATTGCTTCATTCCAACCGCGCTTTTCGTGCCTTAGCTGAAGCAAATGCTTGAATGAGGATTTTGAAATCTAATTGTCGTGCCAGTTCAGATTCTATGCAAAGAGTGCCTTAACTTGATACACGTGTTTGTGAAGAACATGAGCGATAAAAGTTTTTGATTCTTGAAAGAACGCTGAAGGAACGCTCGCCGCTGGCTACAGAAACTGGCAGGGTACAAAATATTCGCAAGGCAACGCATACATTTGGAAAAATTCGATCAAGGTTTTTTGTCGTGATGGTATTCAATAATTGTAATAAGGATAAACTGACGTCAAAGTTCGCTTTGTAAATAGTTTTCAGGTGATTTATCTCATCTTTTAAATCAGGTGACACATCTACATTGTACTTTTCGATGAATTTTTCAGCCGCAGCGTTGAGGCTTGTTTCATTCAGTGTTGTGAATTTCCACAAAAAAGAAAAAGTATTATTCAACTCATTAATTGCGACAAATCGTTGAGTGATGCTTGCAATAACTTAGTCGATGATAACATAAAACGTATTTATCCTGAAATTCGTTTGGCTATCCAAAGTCGTGGAATCGGAATTTTCGTCGTCAGAAAAATTCATAACTCGTTTCTTCTTTTGAATCGAAGCGAATTCGGACGAGGTACATTCTAACTGAAACGCAACCAAAGAACATTCGCGTAAAATAGTTTCCCATTGAGCTCGAATCAACTTCAAGTCTGCGATCAGGGAGTTGAGATTTGCAACCTCAGCGTCAATGGTGATATTTTTAGCCTGTAAAACTACGTTTCTTTGGTCAACAGCTTTCAAAATTGTTGACCATATCGACGACATCACAACACATTCAAACTTTCCCAAGTACTTCAAAATACCATTTATATCCGCACGAGTTTTCGCAGTTAAATTTAAATTTTTCAAATTTTCCAATGCCCTTCGTACTCCAGGAAGATGGTTGGCGAACGGTTTTACAGCCTCGAATCTGGCAGACCATCGAGTATCAGACAATTTATGAAGTGAACACTTTATTTCATTCTTCAAAATCTCCCAACGCTGAGGACTACAACTGAAAATATTGTAACATTTTTCCAGAACACCAAAAAAAGTTATTGCTTCAACACAACATTCAGCACAATCAACTCCACATAAATTTAAACTGTGAGCTCCACATGGGGAATAAACGGCGAGAGGGTTATCTTGAAGAATGTAACTCTGTGCTCCTTTGTATTTCCCTTTCATGTTGCTGCCATTATCATAACCTTGTCCACGACATAAAATCAAAGGAATATCAAAATTTTTCAATGTTTCGCGTATTAAATCTGCAATTGCCAAGCCAGTTTTTTTATTACAGTCAACAAACGCTAAAAACCTTTCGACCAATTTGTACTCTTTATCTTTTAGATCAAAAATGACACATCGCAAAACAAAAGTCGTTTGCTCAACATGAGCTGAATCGGGAGTTGCATCGACGATCAAGGAGTAATATTTCACTTTTTCTCGTTCCTCTAATATTACTGATATCACGCGGCGAGCACAGAGATCTATGAATTCGTTTGGAATGTCTGGCGAAAGATAATTGACTTGTAAACGCTCGTGTGATTGTTGAGAGGTTTTTACTTTTTCCAAGTGCTCGCGTAGCACTGGGTCATAATGACTAATCAATTCTAAAATACCTAAAAAGTTGCCATTGTTCCGATCTCCAATCATATGGGTTTCTCCTCTGAAAGCTAAACCTCTTTTCCCCAAAAATAAAACAACATCCAGAATACGAGTTAAGATTTCTTGCCATTTTCTAGCTTCATCTTTGATTTGTTCATTTATCAGCTTGTCAATCGAAGAATCATTCCGGATATGCGCTTCCAGTTCACGCCATTTAATGTAACACTCGATATGATCCTTGCTATTTTCATGTGGGTGCAGCCTCTCGTATAATTTCTTCTACGTAAGATTCTTAGAATATCCACCAGGAGAACATAGATGAAAGCGGTGAAGAGTGGTTTTACTCAATGAACGACAGGGAAGACAAAAAATAGCATTCTTCGAGCAGCTCCAAACCAACCAATCGCGTTCAACTTTTTCTCCATTTGGCGAAATTTTGTTAAGAAGCTTTACGGGGAACGGCTCATCCAAACGATCACGAGGGAAAACAGTCAGTATTTTCTGATGACCTCTGCGAATCACGTCTTCCACTATTTGATGTGACAAAAATTCAGTCTGAACGATACCAATGTCGTAATCGTTGAGGAGCTTTGTTGGAACATCCTAGAAAAATTTTTAATTAATTAAGAAAAGATCTTTTAATTTTTTAAATTGAGTACTTCTCATATTTTCATTGAATAATAAACATGAATTAGAAATGTAGGCAGTCTATTTTTCAAGGAAATATCTATTAATATACACTATAGTGTATTATTGTACGAGCGAGTAATGCTTGTTTTGACGAAACGGGTTGTTGAAATCCGAGGCGAAGTGAGGATTTTAATCGTTTCGTTAAAACGAGCTTTTACTCGCGAGTGCAATACTACATTTTATTCGATTCTGATCTCAAAGCCTGTCCGAATGTCAAATTTTGAGGTTAGAATTGAATAAAGTATTAAATATCACCACAGATTTTTTCCTACGATATATTGAAAAATTTCTGAACCTTTCAGAATTTTTAGATTCACCAAAATTCTCTTAGTGTTTCAAAAGTACGAACTCTTTTTTACTTGGAATTTTTAAAAATTCTGCAATTTTTCAAGATTTCTTTAATTACTTACACAACTATTCATAAGTTCTACATATTACGTAACATCTTTGAATGATTTTGAAATTCCAAATTTGCTCATAAATTTCGGATTTATCGAAATTTCCAATTTGATATAAATTTTCAGTTTGTAGTCGAAATTGAACTTTCATAATTTTTGAATTTTTCGAAATGTGTATACATATTTTTTATTACAGACTTTTAGAATTTCTTTGATTAATTTGAATTTACAAACATCTTGACATTTTTAAATTTCATAAATTTTGTACACTTGTCATGGAAACAAAAATTTTTTAAATTTTTCGATTCGTATAAATTTAAAACTCTTTCGAAATCCATAGAAATTATTAATACCGCAGAAAGAGTCAACTTTTTTATTTTTTCTACTCTTTAACAACTCAAAAGTGTAAGTCATTTGAAAATTACCAAGATAAATTAATTTTTTATTATTTCGAAATCTTGAAAATTTTTAAAAATTTTGAACATGAAACATCTTAAAAAAATTAGGAATAGTTTTTAATTTCTACTATCTTTCAGATTTTCAAAATTGTCAGTTTTTAATTATACGCAACATAAATGCGTTCCTATATAAATTATCAAGTTTTATCCAGTTTCCCAATTTTCCTACAATTTTCAAGTTTTTATATTAAATATGCAAATCCGGGTGTGCTCAAGACACCATACATTTTGTGACGGTTAGAGAAGGTGGGGAAGTATTTTCGCTTGGCAACAGGTGCGAGTTTATCTAACCGTCCCTTGAATTCGTAGAAATTTCGCATTTGCCATATTTGGGAAGTGTTGCTGGCCAGCGGGCCTTCTTATAAATATAATTTCCGACTTCGCGTTCCTTCGGTGGGGTTCGGGCCGAGTCGGGCCTGTCGAGTGAGAGTAGGGGGCGACCGAGGCGGCAAAAGCGACGGAGAGCAGCGTCACTCTGTGATCGGAAAGTGCAGAGAGAGCAAGTCGAGAGGGATTCGGAGTTTTGTTTTTGTCAAGGAAAAGAAAAGAGCAATCGAAAAAGGTGGGCCCGGATCGAGGAAATCGGATGTCGGGCTAAGGGCAACTACGTCGTCGCGGGTGGGGGCTGCAGCGGGTATGGAGTCGTCGCCGGGGTGATAGCCCCAAGGTCGAGGTTTGAGTTGTGGGAAATGCGGGGTCGTCTTCCTTTTGGGGAGGGGGGGGGGAATTTGTCGTTTATCGGGGTTCTATTTTCTTGTCTTAGCGATAAGCTGGGATCGGTTGTGGGGGGATTTCCTTGCCGGAGATGGGGTTTTTCCGGGATTTCGAGTTCGGGGGTTTCAGAAGTGCGGGTAATGAGTGAGAAAATCGGGCGCGTCGGTATGAGGGCGAGGGGAAGCGCGGGGAAAACGCTGAGGGACGCGTCGCCGATACGGATTCCGGAGAATGGATGTATGAATCTTTTGGTTGTATTTTGAGGGGATCGCCGTCCCCCTTACTTTAGTCTCTAGTTATGTATTTTACTTTTTTTTAAATTTTATTCCTGAATAAACGCGGGGCCATATTTTATTTCAATTCGGTGTTTTATGTGTTTGATTTTGCCCTCACCCAAAAAACTAGCTTTTGCACCTTAGCCCCTCCCCTCTTCGGCCTTGGATGGGCAAGTCGGGAACGATTTTTTATTTGGACTTATTTCGATATTTGTAGTAGTCGCGGGTGAAGGACTCACCCCGTTACAATTTATAGTATTGTTTATTGAAAAAAGATAGAAAATTTTTATGTAATAAAATGAAATATTTCTGACGATGTGAGGTTCAGATTTTTTTTGTGCTTTGGAAAAATCAAAATCACCATCCGCATCACAGACATTGTCGTCAGTATCGCTTTTTCTCACTGCAGTGACTTCTTGAACTTTATAAGCAACTATTTCTTCAGATTGGGATTCGGATTTTTCAGGTATAGAAGCACATGGTTCACTGTCTGTAGAGTTTTGAGTAGCAGATTTTTCACAAATCGCATTTTCTGTATTTTTATCAGAAACTTCGATTGATGAGCAAAAATTAAAAAGCGTAAGGGTTTTCTGAATTTTATCCGCTACTACACTTTTGTTTTCGCCAATTTCACGTTCTTTCCGTTTCTGGGCACCAGATTTGTGTCGATACATTTCTGTTGTTTGTTGACATTGATTGAAGTGAGGTTAGAGCTTGGTACAAACAAACGTCAAACCATGCACAGAAACAATTGATAGCTACAGTTGGCAGCAGTAAAATGATGAGAATCGATTTGGTCCGGGATTTTAGGCTTATTTTGTTGGTACGTTCCAGCAAAATGGAACGAAAATTCCTAAATCTTAGACGAACTTGATTCTTGTTGATTCTTACCATTGTACAAACACTGAATGTTAGTCTCTGGGACATCCGGGCCCCTGCAAAATTATCGGGCCCGGGGGGAAATACCCCGTCGCCCCCCCCCCCCTTCACCACGGCCCTGTTTTTATGGACTTGTATTTTTCTGAATATACCGGGTTGTAACAAGTTTTCAAATGAATATTTCCTGCGTAATACTGTGTTTTGGTTGTTTTTACTTTTTTATTTCATAAGTACACACACTTACACACAGGTATATTTCATATACGAGGGGGGACCCAAAAGTAACGGGAATTGTGTTACAACTTTTTTATTGACAAATTTTTTCACACACAATTTTTATAACCATCAAAGTAACCCCCATTGACTGTAATACACTTGTTCAATCTTTTTTTCCAGTGTTCAAAACAGTTCTGAAATTCATTTTTTTCAATGTTTTTTAAACCTTCCAGCGATTTTTGTTTCACCTCTTCTACAGTCCCAAAACGTTTTCCTTTCATGTCCCTTTTGAGTCTAGGGAACAAAAAAAAGTCACAGGGGGCAAGGTCCGGTGAATAGGGGGGGTGAACAATCGGTGTCATGCCGTTTTTGGTCAAAAATTTCTTCACGGACAGCGCTGTGTGGGCAGGTGCATTGTCGTGGTGGAAGAACCAATCTCCTGTGCGCCGAAGATCCGCTCTTTTCTTCCGGATGTTCTCCCTCAACCTTTTCAAAACCTCCAAGTAGAAGTGTTGGTTGACCGTTTGGCCTGGATGAACAAATTCTGCGTGCACAATACCTCTGCAATCGAAGAAACAAATGAGCAACGTCTTGATGTTGGACTTTACTTGGCGTGCCTTTTTTGGACGAGGCGAGAGAGGTGTCTTCCATTGGCTTGATTGCTGCTTTGTTTCGGGGTCGTAGCCATAGCACCATGATTCATCGCCAGTTATAACCTTGAGAAAAAAATCTGGGTCTTCATCCAACTGATTTTGCAGCTCAAGACAGGCCTGAAGTCGACGCTCCTCTTTTGATCGTCGGAGAGAAGGCGAGGAACAAATTTGGCTGCAATCCTCCTCATGCTCAAATCTTCAGTTAAAATCCTCTGAATTGAACTCCATGACAATCCAGACATCTCACAAAGTTGATCGATGGTTCGGCGACGGTCTTCATGAACAAGAATGTTGATTTTTTGAATGTTTTCGTCCGTTCTTGAAGTCGAGGGGCGCCCAGAACGAGGTTGGTCTTCTATTGACATCTCTCCATTCTTGAAACGCGAAAACCAGTCGTACACACGCGTTTTACTCAAAGCATTATCCCCATAAGCTGTTTTCAACATCACAAGGGTTTCCGCGGGTGTTTTTCCTAACAAAAAACAAAATTTTACAGCCGCGCGTTGCTCTCCGCACTCAGCCATTTCACGTTTTCGCCGAAACGGAAAAAGTCGTTTCACTAGAAAAATTCTTACGGACGAACGAATGCACTCACAGCAAATGAACTTTGCACACTGACTTGGGAGAGTAGCAGCTTGGAAGAGAACCAGTGGAGAACCCGATCCCCCCCTTCGCGGTCCCCCCACCACCTAATTCCCGTTACTTTTGGGTCCCCCCTCGTATATTAGAAAAGTTTTTATGCACTTTTTTTTTGCAATATTCATAAGTAGGTACCTGTTACTTATTTTATTATTACATAAAATAAAAGTTGATATTTTTAGAATCTCGGTAAGAGTAAGAAAAATAAAGACTTATAAAATCTCGCAACACAGGCTGTGTAACACAGCTCGTCGAGTGAAACCGGACTTACGTTTACTTAGAACAGGATCACCTAGTTTTGAATCGTTTTAAATTTTGGAAATTCAGAATCATGGATGAAAATAACTCGAGAACTCGAGTTTCTTTCCAGATCCAAATTTTTTTCGAGCCTTAATCTTGAGTTCAGGTTTTTTCCCTTTGAGCTGTGAAATCATAAAATAATAAAATTTCCTTCAACAAGGTCAAAGTAATTTCTGTACATATAAATAAACTATAAATGAAAATTTCCAAGTTGGATATAAATGTAACTCAGTCGGAAAGGCAATATAATGAACAAATAGAGAATTTGTTGGGTCAATCCTGGAATATTTTGTTTCAATAAAGTACATCATTTATATTTACCTGAATGCTAAACCCAGCTAAACCTTCTCCACCACACTTAAGACGACTCGCAACCTACTGTAGTGAGAGAAAGACGCCTAGAACGGGATTCAATTGAAAGAAAGAAGGACGAAAAGAGAAGGTCTTGCGAGTCGTCTTAAGGCGCGCAGTTAAAGATAATAAAAATGAAACAAATAAAATAGGATCGCTTGAACAATGACGTCGGTTTAATAATGGTTTTTGTGGTTGATGTTTATTATTGTAACAAGTAAGTTTTTGCTACAAGAATGCGACAGAAATGATTTCCTTGGCAACGAGAAGATAATTACACTAATTCTTATTATACACACCTGGTCTAATTGTGAAAGATAAATTGAGAGAAAATAAACAATATTCTAAACAAATTTTCTAAACCATGAAAAAAAAAAAATTAACTTTAACTTTCAAGTTAGCAAAAAGTTGCTTGTACAAAGTGTTTAAACAAATGAATTTGCCCATTTGCGTAATTAATTCGACATTAGCGATCCCAAAACCCATGAACATCGTGTGCCACATAACAACTTTCAAATGTGCATAAACTGTTTTAACAAATTGTTTGAAGAAACTGTTCAAACAAATTTAAAGAACCCAGGGCCTTTAGAGATATAAAATTCTCCAGGTCATTATAATATAAGTAAACAGTATAAACATCAACCGGCTAAATTGGCGTAACATTCATAATCAATTCTTGTATTAGATGCCTCGCACTATAGTATGCACTATTCAATGGATTTCCACTTACGGCTGTGAGTGCGAGTGAGAGGTCTCTGTCTCTTTCGCACTCACGGCCGTAAATTGAAATCCATCCGATAGTGCATACTATTCTGCTCGGTCCCTTAGGAAATACGTCGCATTTCGAGATGTCACATTATCCACTATCTATATTTGTAGAAAAAGTGGGGGCTGCATTATTGGTTTTCCGAAGTATAGGTATAAATGTAAAATCATTTTTAACCTGACTCTTCAGAGCTCTTCTTTTTTTACAACGAGAAAAGGTTGTGGAGACAGTAGCTGTGAGACGTCACATATACTAACATTAATATTAAAAACTTAACGCGAGTTCTTAGACATTTTTCGATTTGTTTCGAATCAAGTTGTGAAAACCGACATAAATTGTGAAAGTGGAAATGCAGCAAGTGCGGGAAATGAAGGTGAGTTTTTTGTATTGCTTGAAATGCCAAAACCTTATAATATTCTGAAAACAGTGTCTAAAAAAAGTTTGAAAAATATCATAATTATAAGAAAAAAGTATCAGTATGTGAAAACTTAAAGACGAAAAAGTAAGAACTTGAAGTCGAAAAACTCTACTGGAAAAGCATAAACTGGAAAAAAGTAATAACAGAAGCGAGGCTCGTGGCCTATATCTATGAGTAATATTTGGATGTACCTTCTATGTTCATAACTTCTATGATAAAAATGTATAGTGTAACAAACATTACGAAAATCTTGAGAAATTCTGTAAGTGAATTTCGCCCACGATAATTTTAAGATTACATTCAATATTTTGCCTAAATCCATGTGAAAACTGTTAATATATACATCGAAGGTAAAAATTTTAAAGAACACTGAGCTCAGATTTTCGTTTATATTGGAAAACTAAACAAGAAAATATTGCACTTTATCCAATGGTGATTGATCATTTAGTAAAAATAGTGAATTTCACAGAAACCGCTAAATTTTGCATGGAAGGATGGAGAAACTTTTTTGAACCGTAGATAAAACAATATAGTTACTGTTAACGAGATATTTTAACAAAACTTATTCCGAAGAAATAGGTCAAGACACAATAAAAAAAAAACCAATAGAATGATTTTTATTTCATGTTTTCGACCAACAGTTTCAAATTTTATCATATATTCACTCAAATAAATGACATGCATTCTTCAAGTAGCTAAACTGAATGACTGCTGTGATTCGAATGAAGAACGTTTTTTCTAAATAACAAAGGGAGCAAAAAGGATAATCGAATCAGCAGTGAACCGTAAAGAAAGATTCCGACAAACAGGGCTTTCCCCGGATTAAGTCTACGTGCCCTGGGTTTGTCAATGATCTTTCTTTACACTACCCGTCTAAAAGATAATTCTCTATAATGTCAGATATCACTGACATTATAGAGAAATTGATAGTTAAATATGCAGACATAAAGTCACACTTACTTTTAATGTGATAAATGTAAGAAGAGTGAATGTTATAATTTCTATATAAATAAGAAAAATTTATTAATGTACAAACTAGAAAATATGCTGTCGTTTTATAAAGATTTTGTAGAGTTTGTGTAAAGTGATTTTCATAAAAACTGATAAAAACTTTATAAAACATTGCTCTTCTGAAAAAGTAGTTTGTTAAAAAAAAAGAAGGGATTTTATTACAAAAATCGAGATGTTATAAGGGGCCAAAAAAAAAATTATAAAAAACCAAGTTGATAGGAATATTAGTAGAAACAAATTTTTGATGAAAATTTTTCTCAATGCAGTAAAACATAGTAACGTCTTCACTTCACAACAAAATGTAATGAAAAAAAAAAAATTTAGCGTTAATAACTATGTCTTATTAGTTAGTGAAAATATGGTTCTTAACGAAAAAATTTGATTAGACATTAGAACGCGAGAAAAAAAAATTTCCGCCTGAAAAGTAAAAAAAACTTCTATCTATTTTTTGCACATTATTAGATTCATCTTTTTCCTGTTCCTGATTCTTGCCTTAGCTTAGACTCTATATAAGAAATTGAAATAGAAATGCTCGAACGAAATCTCGAGAAAGGATTTGAATTTTAAAACCTGTTCAAAAACCTGGCCACATTTTCCGCTTGACTAGTCCCATTCAAATTTCTTCTCTCATCGACTCGTCCGAAGGAGCGAGGAGCGAGCGAAAGGACAACTATGTCTGAGAAAGTTGGAAATACTCGGGGAAGAGGGGTGGGAGAGCGAGATCTAACTTCCCCGACCTTCCTAAAACTGAGTTAAAGTAACTCCTGGACACACTGACTGATAATGATTCTGTGATTAAAAAATAACTGTTAAGATTTTCTTAAATTTCATTCTCAAATATGTAAAAATTATTACTGTGCATATTTTAAAGAAATTTAATAATAAACACATTTCATACTGAACATCTGCTGAAATTATGAAAAAATATTGATTCTTCAGAATTACTAGCATGTTTTTCAATTCCCAATTTGTTGCGATTTTTCGAATTTCGCAAAACTTCAAACATACTAACTACTATAATTTTCAAAAATTTATCAAGTTTATGTTACTCTTATTCGATTTTTTTATACTTTTTTGAGAAACCCAAATTTTTTTTCTTATTTGAAAAAAAATCGCTGTTTATATATAAAATGTGTTGGAAAGCAATATACGTCACATCACCTCGAATGTTGCTAATTATGCGAAGTTTTCAGAATTATTGACAATTGGGTCAGAATTCCTGAAAAAGCTACAAACAAATGACTAATTTTTTTTTTTCATTGAAATTATGAAAAAATAATAGGTCACTATGTTCCTTATGACTTGACAAAAGGAAAAAAAATAATTTTTTTTTTTTTCAACAGTTTATTGTAACAAGAAGTTTTTAGTTACTTTTTAAATAAATACATTTTCTTCATAAATCAACCAACCGATTTGAATAGACTTCTAGAATTAACAGTAAAATATAGTAATGTTTAAAAAACCACTAAAAAATTTCTGAGAGAAATTTTTTTACATTAGTTTCTAACAACTTTTTCATAAACAAATGATTTACTATCGTGTTCTGCGCTTTTTAAAAATCTGAAAAAAATTACAATACATAAACAAACCTTGAAGAATCCAAATCCGTCGAGAAAAGTTTGGAGCCGAAATTATTTTATAAGCTGTGATTCGAAGAAAGTTGCGCGGCACGCCCTGTCTATTGGCTTGCATTGCAATGTACGCCTCTCGCGCCTTTGTGGTTGGGAAGTGATTTGAATTGATATTTTTTGATGATCCAGAATAAAGCGATTATGTGTTTTTACCATTTAAAAAAATTCATTTTGTTATTTTATATACATATAACAATTATTGTGAATAAAAAAATTGTTGATTACAATAATTGGTGAACAACGAAATCGGTAGATGAAAAAATGAGTTTGCATGCGAAATTTGTTGAATCAAAGGATATCAAACAATAATAACTGCACTTTTCTTCGATTCTTTTAATTCTTTGAAAAGGTTTCTGTTATGATATTATTTAGTTTCCCTGCTTAATATATGTGGGATCAAAATTCGAAGATAATGTTTTCAAAATAGTTTTCCGACTCATATAATCTGAATTTAAAAAGTTGAAACATCATTTTATTTCTCTAGTGGTTGCACAACTCAGTAAAGAAACAAGTTCAAGTTGCAAGAAAGAGTACGATATCGAACTTTAATTGCAATTTTACCAACTTCGCACGGAGAAGGTGCTTGTGATGGCGTGGAAGGTACAGTCAGAAGATTAGTTTCCTGTTCAAGTTTGCAAAGGCTAATTGAAAATTAAGGACCATGGTGGCCTATCATTTTTTCATAATTTCAATGAAAAAAAAAAAAAATCGTCATTTTTTTGTGACTTTTTTCAGGAATTCTGACCCTATAGCAACCCCTTCATACAAATATTAAAAGGTCTTCTATACGGCAACGTTTCCACAAAGTTTTTCAAATTTTTTGTAGTTGATGTGATGTTAAAAATCATAATTATTTTGAAAAATCAGAAAACGTTAGAAAATTTCGTTATTGTCAATAATTTTATAAAAATAAAAATTTTTGTACAATTTTATAGTGTGTTTGTTAATTTTTTAAATTGTCTTCACCACAATCGCTAAAAATATTGGTGATACCATAATTTAATATTAATATGAAAATTTGGCGTACATGAAAATTACTCAAAACTAACCAAAAATCTTGAAAGTGTTATATACATTTTTATACATTCTGAAAAATGAAATAGTCTATTATGTTTAGAAGTTTGAACATTTATTAAGATCGGAAACCTGGAAATTTCAAAGAATGTCTAACATTTTGTAAAATTTGAAAATTTATAGAGTTTCGAAAAATGTGCGTAAATTTTGAAGATTGTTGAAAATTTTGAGAATGCAGTGACAGTACGGAGACAGTGTGTAATTTTTGAAATTTTCACAATTAAAAACTCTACAATAAAAATCATCATTACGTAAGACACTTTCAATGAATTATGTCAGTTGCGAAAATTTCGACAAATGGCAATTACATAAATGCGACATATTTCTACGGACGCCTATTTTTATTTGAAAGTATGTATTAAGTGGATGCAATTTTACTGTTAGGATCAACTTCTATTCGAAAGTCAAATCGAATTCCGGTTCCGAAGAAAAAATTTTGGTCTCCTCAAATACCCTGCACGGGAACTAATAAGAAAAGGAAGTCGAACATTCCTAAAGAAGCGGCAAAAAAGGTTGGTAACATTTCCATAAAAAAATTTGCGACATAAAAATATTAACGAATTGTGCCAAAATTTTTAAACACGTACGTTTCAAAAATCTCTGTAAATATTCAAAGGATGCCCAAAATAATAATGTTATAGCAAACTGTCATTTACTCGAATGATGCGCTAACTTGTGAGCTATGTTATTACTACATTTCTATAATATATTTCAACTTTATTTTGATTTTTCTAGTTATTACCGACCTCAAGTAAATCAATAAGATTTGCAGTAGGCCTTATTAACTAAATGTAATATTCACATTTTTTCTAGCAAAAACATGTTGACTCATTGTTTTTTTTCGAGGGGAAAAATAGTTGTACATGAATCATTCCAGGTCAGGTTTACAGTAAATTTTTTTAAACATTATTTACTCAACAAAATTTAAATATTGTTGAACAAATTGAAATAGCAAAAATATATCAGTAAAATCTGATTTTTTTTTAGCGGATGAAATCCTTGGAGAAAATTCAACAAAAAAAAGTTTGGTTTACAGTGGCTTTCGAAATAGTTCAAAAGACATAGGGCACCAAAGTGCGACCCGCGTGACCCGCGCGAGCTACGTGCTTTGTACCGTGACGAGCTCTCGATAAATGCACGGTGTTGCTGTGAGGCAAGGATAATATGAATAAATAAATGAAATAATCTTTGTGACGAATGCTTATAAATTGTTACCCTTGGCTTACAGCAACGCCGTGCATTTATCGAAAGCTCGCCACGGTACAAAGCGCGTCGCACTTTGGTGCACTATGTCTTTTGAACTAGTTCGAAAGCTACTCTGAACCAAACTTTTTTTTGTTGGATTCCTCCGAGGATTTCATTCGTAAAAAAAAAAAATTACAATGTTACTGAAATATTTTTGATATATTTCAATTTGTTTCACAATATTTGAATTTTTTTAAGGTAAAAATGTTTAAAAAAATTTTACTTCAACGTTTGAGGGGTTTCAGAAACAAGTAAAATTTTTGTGTTCTTCACAATTTTGTCTCAGGATAAGTATTTTCGAATTCTGAGACCTGAAAAATGCTTGTTTCATGTCTGAGGCTGGAGTTTGTTTTAACTATAAAAAATCGTACAGTCGTAAAAAAATTTTTGGTAAAAAAAAATCACTTATCTATTTTATTTTACTAAAAATTGAAAAAATATATAACAATGATATCTGTAATGGGGGATGTAAGTCTGAATTGGAGTCCCCCATATGTACATACTACGTTTGGATGGCTTCCATAACATTTCCTACGCTTTTCCGCATTGTAGTGATTGTTAACTTATATCAATTTAATAGATATAAATTATAACGAAGACAAACATTTTTTAGAGAAAACAGCTACCAACTGAAGGCCCTACGGGAAATCCAACTTATGGTCCAGAAGCTATATTCCGGAAGCTCATGTCATCGCAGAATGTATGTGTTGAAATTATGCATACAATGCTCGACCTTTTTTTCTTGTCATGCCACAATAGAAAAGTCTAAATTCGAAGATGTCGGAAGAATATATTAATTCTTGTGTACTCAAGAAAGGTATCTGTAGTTTTACAAAAGAGTTAGTAAGGTGTTGTTTGGGAAAAAGTAGCTATTAAAAGTTCTCTTAAAATATTACTGATATATACAAACAAAACCAACAAATTGACGAAATTTCTAAAATGTATAGAATTAATGTTGTTCTTCATGACAGGAAAATTCAAATAATGGTAAAAAAATCGGAGAAAACGAGGACCCTGAACCCTTAATTACGGAGGTGTTCGATAAATATGATGAGGAGCTTGTAAGTGTTAATCATATGTAATTTGCGAAAACTATGTTTATCAAAATGTTACTGTCACATACAGCCAATACCAACAAATTGACCAATAGTAGTTTGTATTCTAAAAGTTATCGAAATAATATTGTTCTTCATGACAGGAAAATTCAAATAACGGTGAAAAAATCGGAGAAACCGAGGACCCTGAATTCTTAATTACGGAGGTGTTTGATAAATATGATGAGGAGCTTGTAAGTGTTAATCTTATGTAATTTGCGAAAACTATGTTTATCAAAATGTTACTGTCACATACAGCCAATACCAACAAATTGACCAATAGTAGTTTGTATTCTAAAAGTTATCGAAATAATATTGTTCTTCATGACAGGAAAATTCCAATAACGGTGAAAAAATTGGCGAAAACGAGGACCCTGAACCCTTAATTACCGAGGTGTTTGATAAATATGATAAGGAGCTTGTAAGTGTTAATGATATGTAATTTGCGAAAACTATGTTTTTCTAAATAACGCGTGTAACGATTTCTAAAAATTCTCTTTAGGAATTGCCAGAACAGAGCGAAAAGGAGTGCGGCATCTCGGAAAAGGCAGTTACCACGTTTTCACCTGATGAACATGTAATTGCTATGGCGGAGGTGATACTTGAAAGTGGCTTCCAGGAAAAAAATGTGAGACATTTGCACAAATATCTTCAAGAATGGAATATTTCCCAATAACTGCTACTTTTTTTTAACATGGTGTAATAAGTGACTCTGAAATTTTATAATTATAGCGGTCATTTACTTCTAGTAAAAGTAGATACTCAAAAATAGTCCTCAAAATGTCCAGAAAAAGAATTCTATTCCTTCACAACTACGATTAATAGTATGGGATTAATATTAATGGAAGCCCCAACAGCTTATTGATGGTATTTAATTATACACTTACCGCTTGGAAAATTTGACTTTCCATCACTTTAACAATAATTACGAAATATTTTTTGAACTTTGTAGAGTAACCCCCTGGCAAGAATATGCTCTTTTTTGCATAGAAAAATTATAATGTTGCAGTAGAGAGAGAAACTGCTGGAAAGTACGCTGAAGCAAGTTCTGCTTGCATATAAGGAGCAAACCCAGCGGCTCAAAGCATTGGAAGGTCAGAAAGAGGAAAAAGTTCAAGCCCTCATAAAATCCGGCGAGTTTTCTATGATAACGGACTCAGGGAAGCAGGTAATCCAGATGTTAAAAAAAATGTAAAAAGAAAAATTTGGGAGTATAGTAGAAACTTCACCTGGATTGTCTCTTTCAGTGCGTTGACATTAAGGGAATAAGGATCCCTTGGGAAAATTTTATAAAAGCCAAGAAGGCAAAAAACATGAATGTCAAACTGGCATATTTGGGCCTGGGCTACTTCCCTGAAGAGAAAATAAATTTCTCAGATACAGGAAACAAAAGTGTTCAAAAAAAGCAGCTGATAGCACGGACGTAGGATCAAAAAAAGAACAGTTGTCAGCGGACATGTATGTAACCGAGGTCGACCACCAAAATATTTATTGTGAGTTCGTATGTTACGTAATCAAAAAAATTTCTTTGATATGAATAATCAATTTCCAAAATATTTTCAACAGTGTTGTACCGTGGTCTTCAGGCAATGGTTAGTAAAAAACCTTTGCCTGAACCCAGCCCATCGAAGCAAAAGTCGATGTTTCGGTCGATCAAGGCAGCATTAAGCAAGGCTTTAACGAAAAAGCGTTACGCTACAAAAGGTATGACATTTTAATTGTTTCAGTAAACTTTTCAATGTAAGGAAATGAAATAAGCTACTATTCAGTGATAAGATAATCTATGTACAACGTGTTCCAATGACTAACTGGTTTTCGAAAAAAATGCAATTTTGTACTAGATTGTTATTTTATTTTTTTCAGCTTGAAAGGACTTTGACACCCTTCTTGCAGAGGACGATAATGACAAAGCGAATGATTCCTTCGAATAATCTTAAGTATTCATCCGAATAATTTTTAAAAAATAATTAACGAAAAAAATTATGCAAAATTAATAAACCATACGGAACCAAATTCGACTATTATTATAAATCAAGCTCTTAACCCTTTTTTAATCTTTAGATTTACAAAATTGCATACCATCCTTGTGAGTCACAAACATTTTGAAAGCACAATTGAATTTAACTACACTAGTCCTTTGCTGTAACAAGCTTTTTTGTCATTTCTTAAACATACTCATAAATCAGAATATAAAGAGAAGAAGCACTCTTTATAGCAATAGACTAGTGAATTATCAAACGTACTATTACAAAACATGTTACATCCATAGCAAAGACACGTGTAATGTGAAATTTCAAACAATACAATTAAATTCGTATCACTGTTACAACTTACGTCACATGTAAAATAGTACATTATGCAAGTACAATGAAGTATTTTATATTTATATGTATAATTACAATATTGATTATTAACTGAATAGTATTAATACTTTTTATACATATATATATCAAGTCTTATTAAAATTTAGAAAACGACCAAGAAAAAAATATGACATTTCAATGTCAGATCTAAAATCAACATCGTAATTGTTGTGTATGCGTTATTTTTTTGGACAGTCATTTATACATTTAAAATAACCACCTTTAGGGGGATCGTCTAGTGTGAAGGCCGTATTTTTATTCTTTTTTGTGACAGTTATTAATTAAAAAATCGTTAAAGTAAAATAATTTTTTAATTTTATTTCTTTTTTGAGTACAATTGGACAAACATTTTTGATTTTTTGAAGCCAATATATTGAATGATATCGGAGATGCACCGCTCAACAGAAACACGTAAAAAAAAGTTGCTCCACTGCTGCCATGATTTCGGGCGTTCTAATTATCAGAAATGAAAAAAACGAACGCCATTTTATTCCTGAGACTTACAACTGCAAAATGAAGTAAAAGAAAGTTTGAATTCCAAAAAAAAAAAAGTATTTTTTTGCTTCAACCAAAAAAAAATCTTAGTTTTTCGACTATTTTTTGCATCTACACACTAGCACCTTGAAAGAGTCCGCCTCGAAGGTGTCGCGTCCCGCTGTGATTTTACCAGGGAACACGATTTTCGCTGGAGAAAGCGACCGCGCATCCGACCCTGCCAGTGGCGCAACGAAGGCAATATTATCCCATGAAATTTACATAGCATGTAAGGCCACGTTTAGAAGGAAAAAATTTGACAAGCCCTACGCCCATAGGCTGCTCACGGCACAAATTTCTCTGGCGTAACGAAATTAACGATCACCTCGATCGTGTCTGACTGCTGACTCCTTCAAGGTGCTAGTGTATAATTGTTAAAAAAAAAAAAAAAAAAAAAAGAAACTAACAAAGTAATCTTAATTCTTTTAGCTTAATTTGTAGTTAGACATGTACTTAAGATGCTGTAAAAAGTTGAGCATAAACAGTGAAATAGTTTTTGAGATATCGTGGCAGCAGTTTTGAAAAACTTGTTTTGAGAAAAAAGCGTTATTGATAATAAAAAAATTGTCCCGCCATCAATCTGCTATGCCTGGACCATAAGAGTACACCTTTCTCTTCTTCAAGAAAGTCATGCAAGACCTTCTCAACATGTTTTAGACGTGTTTTATTAAAAAACAAAAAAAAAAAACGATTTTTTTGACCGGTCACACTAGACGACCCCCTTAAAGTAGAACATTGATTTTGAAACAAAGTATCTTAATATAAAGTACCTTTTGAAATGTGAACTCATTATTTTATTAGATATACGTGTATTAATTTTAAGAAAGGACTTAAAAAAAAATATTTTTTTTTTGGATTGTAACATACAGTCAGAGATATCTGTAGTAAAATAAGAAAGTAAGAATGGTTTTATTTCAGGTAACTTAAACATTTTGTCATGTAGACTGTATTTTGCATAAGTGGATTAAACATATTAGTGAACATGGGTGTTCTTTTGTAGGTTGGTTGGTGACTGAAGATTTAGTTAATTTCAGTAAACTTTTCACTGTGTGTATACTCGTTGAACCTCGACAAAGTTTTCCAAATGTATAATGTACACAAATGATAAGTTCATAAAAATTCAAAACTATCTAACAATTTCCATTAATTCTATATTTGTCAATAAAACATTCCATGCGGATTTCGTTGGATATCCAAGTATCCGCATCGTAAGTAGGGTTTTAATAAACTGTTTACGGAACCCCTTATAAAATACTCGTTTGTTAAATTGAATTTCGTAATTTTTGTAGAAGATCTTTAAAAATAGCGTAATGGTTTATAAAGTTTTATCAGATTTTATTAAGTCACTGTGTAAAAACTCTATTACATCTTTATAAAATGACGTGATTTTTATGAATTTCATTTAAAAATCTTCTTTATGAAAATGCCGCCATTTATTAAAGATTTCAGAAAGGGACTGTATAAAAATTCATAAATACTTTATAAAGCATTGCTCTTTTTATAAAGTCAGTTTACAGAGAAATCGGAATGTTACATATGAAGAACGAGATTTTGTATAGGATTTTATAGAAAGTGTAAAATAACTCAAGTTTCTACTGATTCTTCTCGATTTTGAATAATACGTATTACTGTGTAGATTGTAAGAATCGGGTACTGTAAACTTTAAAGTTTTATACATTCTTTGTATTTAAAACAGAATACAGTTTTTCCATTAATCTTTTGTGTTTCAATGAATTCTTCTTATTTAAATATTTTCAATGTTTTAGGTATAAAAGAAATTTGAATGATGTTCTGAAATTTTCATTTATTCAAGGACTTGAGAATTTTATACTTTCACAGTTATTTTATAACTGAAAATCTAAATAAATAACCAGTATTACAGAGATTTACGGTATTCCAAATTATTTCTTAGTTTCTGGTATTACTAACATTGAGTAGGACTTTCTGGGTTTTCCAGATCTATTTGTTTTTCAAATTGCAATATACATTACTAGAACGTGATACTGAGATGTGGGGCATTCCATATCAAGTGTTCCCACCTGAAAAAATTGTTGCCTCAGATTTTGATGAAACTTAGTACAATTCTTGTCTTAGTTAGGTACATTTATAATGTAAAAAGAAGGCCGTTAATATGCACGGGTTGCTGTGATTCAGAGGCTCAAAGTTTCACTCTTTTATCTGTACATCTATTTTCAATAAATTAGAAATCCGGCGAATGTTTGCATAAAAAATAAAACACCATTGTTACTTGTAGCATTTTTTCCGCTCTTTTCAAAGAAAAATATATCGAAAATTTAAAATAATTATTTTTGTTAATTTTTTCGAATTTTATTATTTATTTAATGTAGTCTTCAAATCCGATATTTTTAGAAAAAAATTTTTTTTGCTTAAATAAAAGTTCATATTTTTCTCTAAAAAAAATTGTATACTATTTTGTTGGAAAATGTAAATTTATGTGTTTTTTCGTGGGTTGAAACTGACGCGTTTGCGCGTCGAGTTAGTGATCAGCCGTGGCGTGGCTAGTTCAGTCGAAAAAAGATAGATCTGTTGAAGGATTTAATGAAACGGTTAAAAATTAATTTATAAATTATTGTACGAAAACAATTCATGCTGGCCGAACGAGCCACGCCACGGCTGATTACTAACTCGACGTGCAAACGCGTCAGTTTTAACCCACGAAAAAACACATAAATTTACGTTTTCCCACAAAATAGTATACTATTTTTTTTAGAGAAAAGTTCAAACTTTTCTTTAAACAAAAAAAATTTTTTACAGAAATGTCGCATTTGAAGAAAGCATTAAATAAATAATAAAATTAAAAATAATTGAGATAAATAATTATTTTAAATTTTCGATATATTTGTTTTTGAAAAGAGCGGAAAAAATACTATAAATAACAATAATGTTGTACCCAACTAATACAATAATTGTAATAAGTTTCATCAAAATCCGGGGCAACAAGTTTTTCAGGTGGGAACACTTGATATGGAATGCCCCATGTGTAAAATAAGTTTCATATTATATATGGCAAGCATTTAATTCACTTTTTCAGTAAGCAACATTTCCATAGATTTTTAGCAGCCTGCTAGTAGCAGGTATATCAGAGATATCAAGAAAGTTTGATTCATTTAAAAATTGTTCAAGATATTTTTCGAACAATCTCATCCACAATATCTTATACTATTGATTTTGCAGAAAAATTTAGAGGATGGAACTTAAAACTTTTCTAGAACTCCCGTGAACTCGAAATAGATCTCTTCAGCGAATCAAATGTGTTTTTGTGTAAGATCATCATTGCCTGAAAAGGTTTACAAGTTTGCAAATCGTTTGAAATTTTTTTCAGGAAATTGCAGTATTTGTTAGAGAAGTTATTATTTCAGCATTTCCAGGACCTCACATCGCTTAGAAAATAAAGGTTTCGGTTTTTCATTTTCCGTTTATGACGATCCATAATGAAAAATGTTGGGAATTTTTTCGATTTAAATATCCTGACAAAGACATCTTAAGAACATCCAAGTCTGAATAAAATCTTTTTTATCAAGGGGTCGAAATAGCCAACATTTTTGCAAAAATCGCCTTTTTCTTCCGCTATGCTAAAAAATTCGTTTGCACCATGGGAAATGTACTATTTTGTTAGGACGTAGCACTACCCTCGCTACGTAGTTCCGGGCATATAGCAGGCGTGATGACACATTTTAATCGTAAATATGACAAGAATCGAAAAGTAACGGTAATGTTTTAATACTCACTCGATAAGGTTGACTTGTTCCTATTGTGTATGAGCCTGCTCCCAGCCGTGAGGCAGTGATCAAGATTGATGACGTAACAGTAGAGTTGTTTTTGGCGATAAGGGTGCAGGGGTAGGGTTGGGTTGCGATTTTTGTTTTCTGTTGTGCAGAAGCAAACGTCTATTGCCAGGAAACGGGAATACTATGGGCCCCGAGGTTGGTCACTGTCAGACCTATGACAGTGCCACCAGAGAAACTGTACACGCTTGTGGTACCGCTGTTAATCTGTGGTTTTGCTTGCGTTGTTGATTGCCATAGCTTCAAATGCCGAATCAACAAATTGTTTCGCTGCAATTATGAAACATGGTTGTGAAATATAATATTTTTTGCCCAATTCGATAATACTTGGGAGCAATCATTTTTTGGGACAGTAAAAAAGTATATCAATGTTTTTGTCCAAAGCTGTAGCCGCAACCAAGCGCTAAATATCAGTATTTCTCGATCATAAGGGAACGAGACTACCCTTTCAGATTAATAGCATAAATAGGGAAAAGCACAAGAGTGTGCTCGATACGCTGGAATTCATAAATACTATAAGAAAAAATGCTAAGAAATCCATGTATGTAATTGATTTTTTCAGTGAATTTTTTCTGAATGTATTTGGACTCTACAGCACTGTGAAGTTAGCATCTCAACATTTGAAAAATATATATTTGTTATACACAATCAATTAACTATCTTTTGACCATTATTGACCTCAAAAATTTTTGTTTTCCCCCATTTCAAAAAAAATTTATAGCAAAAAATTTTACGGAAGCCAACTTCACACTAGCCCCCACTTTCGTTAAATCTAAATAAATAAGTAAATATTGATGTCAACACATTTTAAACAAGTGACCATCTCATAGAATCTTTTGACCACCTTGAAAAAAAAAGTATAATTATGATTATAATTATAATCATAAATTTTACAAAATGATCGAAAAAAAACCAGTAAGCCGAAAATGAAACGTGCTAACGTTCTATGGTCATTTGACCATTATCGAATATCGTAAATTACGTTTTGCCACTGTTCAACAAAAACTTGCAGCCAAATAACTTTTCGGAGGCCAAAATCACATAAGTCCCCGCGTTTCTGTAATCGGGTTTAAACGAGTTGAAATGGTTAATTATGCATTTCAAGCGATTGACCATTTAATAAAATCGTTTGATCACCTCGAAAAATGTTGTGAAGAAATCGCGACGTAATTTTTCAAAGAAATTGTTGCAAAATTTTTCATTAACAGACAAAAATATAATAAAAATTGCATCCTACGATGGTAAATGGCTGATTCAGCATTGGAAACAATTTACCATTTCATGAAATTGTTTGACCGTCTTGAAAAATGTTGTTTAGAATTAGTCACACGATATTTTAAACAAACTATTACGTGAATTTTTCATTTGTAGACAAAGATGCAAGAAAATCCATTTTTTTACAGATAATGTATTACAGCGATTGACCATTACATTAAATCGTTTGATCACATCGCAGAATGTTGGGAAGAAATCGCGACCCAATTTTTTAAACAAATCTTTGCAAAATTTTTCATGGACAGACAAAGATGTAATAAAAATTTTATTATTCGATGGTCTGATTAAGCATTGGAAACAATTGAAAATTTCATTACATCGTTTGACTACTTTGAATAATGTTGTTCAGAATTAGTGACACGATATTTTAAGCAAATTATTGCGTAAACTTTTATTCGTAGACGAGGCCGCCGAAAAAATAAATTTTTTGATAGAAAATGTAGTACAGCAATTGGCTATTTCATAAATTTTTTTGATTGCCTCAAGAAATGTCGTGAAGAAATTGCGACCCAATTTTTTCAACAAATTATCTTTGTCAGTAAATAAAAAATTTTGCAATGATTTGTTTAAAAAATTGTGTCATGATTTCTTCACTACATCTTTCAAGGTGGTCAAACGATTTCACGAAATGGTCAATTGTTTAAAATGCGTAATCAGCCATGTTCAATCCAAAAAAGCATTTTCTATTATATCTTTGTTTGTAAATGAAAAATTAACGCAATTATTTGTTTACAATATGGTGTCACTAATTCTGTACTACATTTTTCGAGGTGGTCAAACGATTTCATAAGATTCTCAATTGTTTAAAACGCTTAATCAGCCATTCTCAATGAAAAAAAGCAACTTTTATTATATCTTTGTCTGTAGATGAAAAATTTTGCAATAATTTTTTTAAAAAAATGTGTCGTGATTTCTTTGCAACATTTTTCAAGATGGTCAAACGATTTCATGAAATGTTCAATTGTTTCTAATGCTTAATCAGCCATTCACCATCGAAGAATACAATGTTTATCATGTCTTTGTCAATGAAAAATTTTGCAATAATTTGTTTAAATAATTAGGTCGCGATTTCTTCAGAACATTTGTCTAGGTTGTCAAATGAATTTATGAAATTGTCAATTTCTGTAATACATTTTCTATCAAAAAATGCATTTTTTCCGCAGTTTTGTCTAGAAGTAAAAAATTTTCGCAATAATTTGTGAAAAAATTGTGTCACTAATTCTGAACAACATTTTTCAAGGTAGTCGAACGATTTCTAGAAATAATCAATTGTTTCCAATACCTAATTAGCTATTTTCAATCGAAAAAAGCAATTTTTATTATATTTTTGTATGTAAAAAAGAATTTTTGCAATGATTTATTTCAAATATCATGTCACTAATTCTGAACAACATTTTTCAAGGTGGTCGAACGATTTCATGAAATAGTCATTTGTTTCCAATGCTTAATCAGCCATTTACCATCGTAGGATGCATTTTTTATTATATCTTTGTCTGTAGATGGAAAATGTACGCAATAATTTGTTCAAAATACCGTGTCACTAATTCTAAACAACATTGTTCAAGGTGGTCAAACGATTTCATGAAATGGTAAATTGTTTCCAATGCTTAATCAGCCATTTACCATCGTAGGATGCAATTTTTATTATATTTTTGTCTGTTAATGAAAAACTTTGCAACAATTTCTTTAAAAAATTACGTCGCGATTTCTTCACAACATTTTTCGAGGTGGTCAAACGATTTTATTAAATGGTCAATCGCTTGAAATGCATAATTAACCATTTCAATTCGTTTAAACCCGATTACAGAAACGCGGGGACTTATGTGGTTGTGGCCTCCGAAAAGTTATTTGGCTGCAAGTTTTTGTTGAACAGTAGCAAAACGTAATTTACGATATTCGATAATGGTCAAATGACCATAGAACGTTAGCACGTTTCATTTTCGGCTTACTGGTTTTTTTTCGATCATTTTGTAAAAATTATGATTATAATTATAATCATAATTATAATTTTTTTTTCAAGGTGGTCAAAAGATTCTATGAGATGGTCACTTGTTTAAAATGTGTTGACATCAATATTTACTTATTTATTTAGATTTAGAGTGTTTTCACGAAAACACGGACATGAACAGCAAATTTTAAAATTCTATATTTTCAACTGAATTTGTTATTAATTCATAGTCGATGCATCGTAGAATTATTCTAAAAAAAAATTTTGATTCAATAACTAGCGTTGCGATGATAGCAGTGACAGAAAATTGAATCCTCACCAGGTACTGAAAAGCCAGATTTGTAAGTAAACATTTCGTGAAGTATTAAAGTCTAATGTTGTAAATATAAAAAATCGCATATTTCTACGTGATCTAGAAACTCTGCAGAACATAATGTGACGTCATTCCTTTGATAAAATTATTAGGCGAACGAGCAACAATTTAAGTTATAATTGTAGTTTTTCTTGTCCGTCCGTCACGGTAAAACATGAAAAACTTTTATTTGTGCAAGAACGAACTGTCGTAAACGTTAAAAATTTGATATGCTAAGGTTAAATATGTCCCTTACCATATATAAAAAATTTGCTTAATCTTAAACACATAGGAACTTTTTAAATAAATATTATAATTTTGTCCGTTCGTCACGCTGTAAAGCTTGATGGCCGGAGACAATGAATGAAGTGTCAACCGACATATACGGTGGTTCTTTATGTACACGTTATAGTTTCTATCACTCTGTTTATTCGAAAAAAATCATTTTTTAAACTAATAAATGGATATCTCGTCCATGTTTCAAAACCAAAAATTTACTAACTTTTCCGTGAGATTTCATCATATTACATGAAAAAGTTTCACGTCGTTTGCGGGTTAAGCTGGTAAAATGAATATTTGTATCGAATTCTGTAGTTGCGTTTTTGTTTGTAAAATCTAAAAGATTGAAATTAATTGAATCGCACGCCATCATGCAATGCGTGAGCAGAATATAAAATATTGATGATCTCTCAAACAATACGAAAACAACAAACGATCAAACAGGTAGTTGAGGCTACAGTACTCTTTCTGAGTAGTGCCGTGGTTTTCTTTGTCACTCTAATATGCCATAACGTCACATCCATGAGTAAGAGAGGGACAACCGTGGCACTATTCAGAAAGAGTACTGTATCTCGTAATAACCATCGTAATTGTCGTGTTCGTTGCAGTCATAATTGTTCGTAAGTATATCAGTGCGTATTTCATATATTAAGGGATTGATAAGCTTTAAGATTAAAGACCGTTTCATGCATTTGTTATATTCTCGTTGTCTGTCAAATTATGTTTGCTGTAAATAACCTCCAAGAAAACCCCGTTTCACGACAAAAAAAAAAAAAATAACCTTTAAATTCTCGCTTTTCGTGAAAATTGATGCAAAATGAAACTTACATAAAAAGTAAGATATCGTAGATTAGGTTATTTTTCCGCTCGAAAAGAAGTTTTTTTGGAGCTTTTTCACTACAAAGTTTTTCAAGCAATTTTTCTACCGAGTTTCTCCACTTTGATTTTTTTAGTAGTTTTTTGTTCTGGTTTTTCAATATACAAAAACATATTGACTTAAGGAAACGTTGACATGAATTGTACTTAGAAAATTACATTTCAGTTTGTGCTGATTTATTTTTTCGTATTTCTTTGTTTGAAAGAGGTTAGTGAATGTTTTCATGAAAAAAAATTATTCATTTTAATAATAAGGTACTGTCATGACAATGCCACCGTGCACGAAATTTCATTTGCATTCTTTTTTTCTACGTCATATAACACAATTTATCCGTCGGACCTACTGAGCAATAAATTTTATTCTTCAGGTTTAAAAGAAAACGAGTTTGAGTAAAAAAGTCCACCAAATTCTATTCATTACATTCTGTTTAGCCTTTAAATCAACATTATCGTTAAAAAGTCGAATTGAATTCAAAGAGTTAAAAAAAAAAACAGAGTTAATATCAAATACATGCCATACGTGTCCGTCCGTCACGCCGCTCTGTCCGTCCGTCACGCATGCAAAGAAAGCTATTGTCTTAAACAGCCAAAACACTAACGAAGTTACCACAAAACGCATTACACCAACGTATTCCTGACACTTTTTCTTCAATGGTAGTCAACCTTCTTCGAAAAAAATTGATGTCAATTCGCAGACTTTTGAACCACAAGATAGAACATGAAATATCTATGTCAAACGTATCCGCCCGTCACGCTTCGTGTTTGACGGGCCTATTGATATTCATAAACGCACTCAAAAAATTAGTGTACCATCTTTATATTATCGAAATTACACCCTCTTTTCTTTTCTATTAAGTATTTTGTGCCATTCCGATTTGTCTTAACGCAATTAAACATAATGTCTAGAAAAAAACGTGCGATTGTCCGTCCGTCACGCGTGAAAACGCTCTTTAACGAAAGCGGGGGCTGTGTGAAGTCGGCCACCTAAAAATTTTTTCGCTATAACTTTTTTTTGAAAAGTGGGCAAAAAAAATTTTTGAGGTCAATAATGGTCAAACGATTGGTCAATCGACTGGATATAGCAAAATTATATTTTGTAAATGTTGGGGTGCCAACTTTACAAAGCTGGACTCTAGAATGCAAAATATTGTTCGGTACATGTAACATGGGAATTATTGTATTTTCTTGCCCGCAATTGAAGGTGCACCGAGCATAACGCGATATGCGCGTGAACTTTCGTATCCTAGTAGGCAAAGGTGGGGATGGCCAGCGACTCGCGGCCGAAAATTTAATCCGGAACGAGATATTAAACTCGCGATATCTCGGTTACTTATGATCGGATTGTCTTCATTTTGAGCAGCATACACCCGTAAATTTATAGCGCTTCTTATGAGCTAGATAGATTGTTGATAATATTGCTGGAAGTAAGCTATAAAGATAAGCAAAGTTTAACTACGTTTCAGTCGAAAAACCAATAATAACAAATTGTTTCATTAGTAGTATGTGCTTGAAAAAATCGTTGAAAATGTTTGTCGAGTTATTTTCATTACTCAACAATTTTTTTATTATTAGTTTGTCGAATGAGAAATAGAGAAAATTTGCTAAACTTTTTAGCTAATATCCTGCAATATTTTCAACAATCTGTTTAGCTCATAAGAAGCGCTAGAAATTTACGAACGTATACTGCTCAAAATGAAGACAATCCGATCATAAGTAACCGAGATATAGCGAGTTTAAAATCTCGTTCCGGATTAAATTTTCGGCCGCGAGTCGCTGGCCATCCCTACCCTTGCCTAGTAGGATACGAAAGGTCAGGCGTATATCGCGTTATGCTCGGTGCACCTTCAATTTTTTGCATTTACACTCCATTCCTTCCAGCAGTCGAATTTTTTTTGGAAAAAGGAGGGGTTATAGTGAATATATTTTTTGTTACTATACTAAAGTTTTCTGCTTGACGTCGAAGATGTAGAAGATTTTAATAAATTATTTAATACTTGATATACATGAATGTATATTTAGTATTCTAATTTTGGAAGATTTTCATTTTTCCAGCGGGCTGGCGCTATGTAAGGTACCTGAAGTTTCAAACGTTAAAAATTCATCGAAAATATATAACCATAATAAAATAAAATTCTCTTCAAATTCAAATAGTTATAAATAAAAATGTCAAAAGCTGATAAAATGAAAAAGATATTCACAAAAAAGGATGAAGCAGCACTTTGAGCCTAATCCACCCCTACACGGAGAAAATCTAACGGTGCTGATCACCGAGGCAACGGCGATGATCACTTTCACTTCTAAAAAAATGACTGCCGTAAGGGTGATCCACGAGCCCTCGGTGATCATCGCCGTTACGAAGGCAGCCACTACCGTTGAATTTGGTAACGCGCTAAAAATGGCCAGCACCGTCACGAAAGCGTCTGTTACCTAGCGCGCAGCTTTCTTTCTCTTGCACCGCGTGAAAGGTCCTCAAGGCTAACGGTGATCATTCCCTTGGGCCTCGCGAATCCTTTCTTTTGAGCGCGATAGTTACGACCGCTAAGCACAGGAGCTGTCGACACCCACCATAGGTGTCACCGCGGTTCTTTTGTTTTTCCCTGTGTTTACGAACAACGTTTGGAGAGACGCGCAAATTGCCAATCGTTCCCTAACTCGCGTTTTTCGGGTCGGAATTAATAAATATCGCCATCCTAAAATACTAATAATCCCGAGAATTTTAATTGCAAGTGATTAGACAACTAACGATCAGCAGCGATTTGTACTCGGGTTTTGAGGCAGAGAATGTTTTGACTGTTTTGAAGACCAGTCGCCGAAAAATCGAGGACTCAAAAATCTGCTAATGGAAAGATACAATTCGTTATATGATCAAATGATTATGAATTTTCTAACTTATGAAACCGTATTCTTAATTTTGAAAGTACTATCGCAGTTTATTTTGTGTTTGAGGTTGAGAAAATGTTTTAAAAATGTCTAGAAAATATGTATTATTAGAGATATTTCGAAACTTGAAAAAAATAGAAATCAAATAATGTTATTAAATATATCACAGGTATGAAAATAGTACAATATTATGGTCTTAAAAGCGATGTAGAAATTTAGAGTAATTTATATTATACATGAACATTATGAAGTAATTAACAATATGGAATAAACAAAAGTATTATTTATGTAACAATATAATAACCACTACGAATATAATATTGAGGAAGTAATGAAATAACAAATATAAAACCATAGGCGCCAGAGAGTAATTTTTTTGGGAGGCGAACCAAACATGAAAAATTTTTCCCTTACTTATATCAGATTCATGTCGACTGGTAGCAAAGATTGTATAATGGTCAGTGGAATGAGTTACTTTGTAAATCGTGTTTATTTTTTGCGAAATTTTCGAAATATATAGTCAAGGAACCATGCAAAAAAGTATAATGATTATACGAATCGATTTTTTTTAAAATCAGCGATAAGAATGTTCATTAACAAGGTGAGATATTCGTCGATTTAATAATTCAACCATGCATAGATCATTCTGTTTTTAATATTTCCAAGTTAGTAAGTTTTTAAACGAGTGATTAATTCTCATTTATTTCTAAGAATTAACGCATTTGTATGTCTTGTACGTTTGTTAAATGTAGAAAAATATGAACAAACCTTTTTTTACCCATACAAAACACTAGTAGAAGATGTGCTACAATGAATATACTATTTTGTAAAGTTATTTTATATTATATATATATTATAATATATTTATACCTATAATTTTGTTCATCCCTGGCAAAGTTTGTGCAACGCTGTAAAAACGATTTGACAGAAGCCACGGGAACAGTTATATGATAAATAAAAAATTAGAAGCATTTTTAACAGATATCAGAAAGAAAAACTTCGGAAATAAAAAAAATTTTTTTTTTCATCTTACTCTTCAATTTTTTACTTTTTGTCGGATTAAAACATATCATCTGCAAAATGAAATACAAAAAGTAACATATGGTTATTTAAAAAAAAGGATAATGTAATAGTGAACACTCAGTATAAGAATAGCACATTATTTATTTTATCAAAAATCGAATTATAAATACCTTTGCTGGATCCCGAAACTGACATTTCATGTTCAAAACAAAAGAAAAAAATCGATTGACAGGCTCTTGGTTTTGACATATTAGGATTAAAAGGAAAACTTTTTTTTATTCCACTTTTTATTCCCGAAATCGTATGTGCTATTCTTATACTTAGTGTTCACTAATACATTATCCTTTTTTTCAAATAACCATATGTTATTTTTTGTATTTCACTTTGCAGATGATACGTTCTAATCTGACGAAAAGTAAGTGTAAAATCGAAGAGTAAGATAGTAAAAATTTTTTTTCTTTCTCTTTTTCTTTCCTTTCAGCTTTATTTCCGAAGTTTTTCCTACTGATATCTGTTAAAAATGCTTCCAATTTTTTATTTATCATATAATTTTTCCCGTGGCTTCTGTCAAATCGTTTTTATAGCGATTTAAAAAGTGCAACGCAAGTGCAACGCTGGTGCAACGCTATAACGTTATAAAGACTTTGCCAGGGATATTTCAAGTTTGTTGAAATTTTATTTATTTTTGGTTTATATAATATTTATAATATTTTTTATAATTTTTTTTAACTATTTCACAAAACACTTAACTAGTTGCGGGTGGAATCATCGAAATAATTTACCTTGAAGTACATTAACTTAAGTTGAGATCTATTACCCCACTCTCAGTTTGAATTTGTAAAAAACTAAAAATTATCAGTAGAACTTCAGTAATTGAAAAAGTGAAAAGGAAGCAACTGATGTTTTAGTAAAAATCTACCAATTGTTTAAGTGATACAGTTCACTGATGAAATGAGTAATATTAACTAATTAATAAAATTTTTTTTTATATATTATTAATAATTCATATATGATTACTTACTTTATTATGATTAATTATTTATTATACAATAGTAATATTTGAACTTATGAAAAAAGTAAGTTGCTATATTCAAACTTAACCCTAGTGGTTCTTAACCGTAGAAAAACCTAAAAAAAAATTTTTATAAGAAATTTTTATAAGGTGGACCTTGTGAAAATCTTATGAAAAAATCTTTTCTTATAAGGTGACTTTATAAGAACTTTATGATACATTTTTTTTCATATAATTTTTTTTTTATCTAAAAATACTACGAAATCTTATGAAAAATGTATTTTATGAGATATTTCATGTAGCCACCTAGCGAGCATGAGTATATACTAACCAACTAGCGCGTTCGCGTTAGACGTGGCGAGCGTCGATTTTGTATAGAAGTTAATTTCTTATAGGCGCGTAGCCAGGTTTTGTCCATCCTTGTCTCGAGTCGCCTTGATAGCAGGTGTTGGAGAAAGGCACAACCAGGGGTTTGAACCCCTCGTTTTGCTTTCTCTAATACGTGCTCTCAAGGCGACTTAAGACAAGGATAGACAAAATCTGGCTACGAGCCTGATTTCTTATAAAAAATAATTTCATCTAAAAATTATATTCATTATCGAAACTTATTTTTTTAAAATATTAACTTAACTTATATTTTTATATTATTTATATATTATAAATATTATATTTATATATTATTATTTTATATTAAATTTTTTTTAATTTACATAACTTTTTTTTTGTTTTTACATGAGATTGGAAGATTTATTATAAAACTTCCACAGATTATAAGAAATATACGGAACAAAAATATTTTATCATACAAAATTTTAGATTTCTCATAAAATTGTCACTGGTTTTTACAGAACGAATTTTTCTTATAAGGTTTTTACAAAGTCACTTGATAAGAAAATTTTTTCTTATAAGAATTTACTACTTAAGATTATTGTCCTTTGATTTTAGAGTAGACATTGACATTTCAAAAATGTCAACCGAAGAGGTAAGAAGTGTGGCTGTATTAGATGATAATGCATCAGTCATTGTCCTACCTGTTGACTGCGAGAATATTGTCTACGATCCCATCAACAACGATTCGTTTGATCCGAGCTACATTTTGTTTCGATCGCAGAGACAAGATTTAGTATCGTATTTAAAGACATCTCTCGAAGGAAACTTAATTTTAATCCATTACGAAACTCACGGTTCGCTCTCTCCTGCAAAGCAGCAGGCATTATGTGATTTGTTAATGGATAGGGAGATATTCCTTATTTTCAAAAAAGAAAAAGTTTCCAAAAGTACTCCTATCCGAAAATTAGAGTACGTTAATTCAATATATTTCCAAATACGTAGCAATAACATTTAAACTTATGATAACATTGAAAAATTGTTGTCTTCGTTAGAGTGTACCAGGGTCTACTTTGAAATTCTTAGCGGATGAGATTCATAACGTTTTTAAAGAAAACCCAGACACATTTTACATTGCCGGGCAAACAACTCCGATTGGAAGCATACCGCATAATGGAAAATTTGTTAATCGGATCGGTTATATTCGATCGTCAATGAGGAATGATGGAGCTTTTGAGTCATTGCGTGTCTCTCTAAAAAAAGGAAACGGTACAATTCAAACGCGATTTCCTTCTTTGGAGCATACGCTACGTTCTATTTGTAATTTGAAAAAAAAAAAAAAAAAAAAAAAAACATTTTTTGAATTTTTTTTCGTCCTCCTTTGATATGTTTAGGGTACTTCGTGTACGATCTCTTAGGCTATAGTACACTTTTTAATTAGCTAGCGGTCGTCTTTTTCTGTGAAAATTTACACTGTCAGAAAAAAGTCAGTGATTTCCCTATGAGGTATATAAAGTTTTCAACGTAAATTAAAGTACAGGAATATTATGTTTATATTTCTATTGCATTTTCTTTACTTTGAAGTTAAATATAGCGAAGATTCAAAAGAAATGTAGAAGATTTTCTTTATCTTAGTATGGGTAAGAAACTTCTTTTAGTTTATAGAAAAATTACCATTTTTTTCTCGCAATGTAATACAAAACTTTAAGGAAAAAGGCTTATGAAAAAGTAGACCTTATATCATTGTATGAATATACAAACATCTATGTTCATGATCCTATGTCTAATTTAATAATGATTCATGTTATCAAAGGCAACAACCCTTGTAACTTTGATCCTTATAAGAATTGGAAAAATCCTTATAAATTCTGGAATACCTTATAAGATTTTTGATCCTTATAAGGTGACCTTATATAATTCTTATAAGAAATGTATAACCTTATAAGGCGACCTTATAAAATTCTTATAAGGAATTTCAACCTTTGAAGGAACCTTATACGGTTGCAGGAGAGTTTATGAGGCACCTTATAAGGTTTCAGATGAATGCATAAAAAACCTTATAAGGTTCCAATTTTTTTTACAAGGTTTGCTCAATTTTTATGAGAATACAAAATTTTTTATTAGAAATTCTCGACCTTATAAGGTTCAACTGTTCAACTTATTTTTTTTCAACTACTTATTTTTTTACTACTTTTTTTTCTACTACTTACATGTATTTAAGGCCAGGTTCCTCCAAAAAACACGTTTTTTTTTTTCAAAAAATTCCGTTTATTGTTGAAAAACAATTTGAAAATCATTTTTTTACAAATAAAAGTACATACATAAAACTACTAAAAAAATTTTTTTTTATTATTATTATTATTATGGCAGCTCCGAAAACAGCTGCTCAAACTCGACCGATTTGTTGATGGGTGTCACCATTTTTTAGAAACGAATCATCTGAAAGCAAAAAGCAAAACAGTTTTATATTCTGTATCGAATTGTCTATGGTCGGAACTAGAACCAAAAATATTCATTGTAATTTAAGAACGTTATTAACAATCAAAAGTGCAAAAAAAGGCTCGAAAATTAAAAAGTACGCCATTTTTGTTTGTTTTTCGGTGAAAATGTTTCGTTCTAGTTCCGACCATAAACAATTCGATTCAGAATATGAAACTGTTTTGCTTTTTACTGTCAGATGATTCGTTTCCAAGAAATGGTTTCCTTTCCAAGAAAAGGTTAACCCATCAACAAATCGGACGAGTTTGAGCAGCTGTTTTCGGAGCCGCCATAATAATAATAAAAAAAAAAAAAACATGTTTTTTAGTGGTTTAATGTATGTACTTTTATTTGTAAAAAAATTTATTTTCAAAGTGTTTTTTAACAATATATGGAATTTTTTGAAAAAAAAAACACGTGTTTTTTGGAGGAACCTGGCCTTAACAGAAATCAAAAATGGTCATCAAGTATGAACGTTATTCATAAAATTTTGGTTTTATTAGGAAAGAATTTCCTTATAAAAATTATATAAGATCACCTTATAAGGTTTTTAAGTTCCTTATAAGATTTTTATAAGGTATCCTTTAAAGGCAATTGACAAAGTGCATTATAAGGATGAAAGTTACAAGGGAAATTGTCCTGCTGAAAACAGTCACATACAATTGAGATAGTTTGAAAATGCACCAACTTGTAATCTATGTTCAGGTCAATCTTGTGATTCAGAAGACGTTATCTCTCAGCTGCTAGACCCTGATATTTCAGAAAAGGAATTGTCAAAAAAATGGAATGAAACGTTGCCGATTAGATTTGAACTGCAAAAGAAGAACAAAGAAGGGCCTATGTGGCACTTCAAAAAGTTTCCTTTTCTAAAACTGCCTATTGGAATTACTTTGGTAATTTTTCAAGAATAATTTGATGTATACTATAACTATCGACTCAGATTTATCTAGGATAGGTACATTGTTACTTTAAAAAAAAGGAGAGTAGATTATGCTACGGGGGCTTATAAGTTTTAGCGCTTGGTATAAAGTTCGAATCTATTTGTTTTCTAATAAAACTCATGCCATTACAGATCAAACTTGATTGTAACGCAAGATTTCCTTACTAAATTGCTGATGCTATTACTCTTTGGCCGACACTCCGCAGTCGCTTGAAGACGTTTCTAAGATCGAAATAGATTCGTGGAGAAGAAGAAGAAGTTTTTTTAGAGAAATTGCTCATTACTACTGATAGTAAAATTTTTAACTTCTTACACTAGAATTATATTCATCGACACATGCAAGTAACTATCCTTTTTCAATTCAGATGAGGAAGATGCATTACTTCTGAAGCTGCTTGTGCCGGCTATAAAAGCTCCTGTTAGAAATTCTGACAAACCTCCAAATAAACGTCGGAAGTCTGATACAGCTGAGGAAAAAGCGACGAGAAAAAGAGAAAGAGAAAATCTCATCCTACATGTTAATGTAAGAGACTTTAATACCTATTAATATCAGGAATATGGAATTTGTTCTGAACTCTAAAAAAATTACTTTAAAAAAACATAGAAGTAGCAACAATTAGGCGAACTCCAAGAATTTTTCGGCGAAGAAATTTCGGAGTACATTAAAAAATTACTCGAGAGTCTTAAGTTTCATATGTCTCTGATTCTAAGGAAATTTCTATAGTTCCGCATTACAATAGAGTATTCTTTTTATATTTTTCTTGCGTTTTGTAGCGAAATTTTTTTTTTAAATGCTTTAAAATCGATAAAACAATTTGAAAAATTCAACAGAATATCGTACATGTGTCTCCTACATATAAGTCTATGTAGGCTTAGTATTTTCTCTACTTGATATAAAATATACTATTTTTTCTACAAGTGAGGTTGTTTTGTCAGTGCACTTACAATTTCTGTTTTTATTTTTACAGACACGAGAAGAGTTAGAGCAAATCATCTCTGCTAAGGAAGAAAATCTTGTTGAAGAGGGAAAACTGATATACCCATATATTGTAGTCGTTGGGGATGACTTGTCTCTCGATGCTTACTTTAGTGTGGTGGGTAAAAACAGATTCGAAACAAGAAGCGTTTTCGAAGCCTTAGAAATTACATTCAAAATTTTTATTACCTACAATTTTACGTACCCTGATTCATCCAAGCAAGCTTTGAATTTCATTCAAAAGGCGATTTTCCATTTAAATCTTCCGGGCAGAAAAGATTTCGTTGTATCAAGCGTGGCGATTAACGCCTTTGAAAAGATTGCAAAAGGTTGAATTACTAGAAATCCAACAAAATTTCGAGTCACAGTATTAATATACCGAAGATGATGTTCCTATAAGTGTGTTTTTTTTATATGTACATACGTATAAATAATATCTAATACTTTTTCTGCAAATAATGTATATTCGTTAGAATAAATCATAATATAAAACATGGATATCGAAAACTTTTCCGCATCTTTGGATCTTGCTGCAGCAAACGTTGTTGGAGAACTCTATGCTGTTTTAGAGTTTGCTCGCAATCGCGTACCGTTTCTTACTGATCTCTTCGAAACTGTTTCTAATTGTTCTGCTGCAAACCAATACCCTAACTATATGATTAGCAGATTAGAATCTTTAGGAGAATCGGAGAAAAACATCGTAGAGTTAAAAGCAATGGCACTCAAATTGCAGTCGCCATTTGCTAATTCTAAAACGGAAAGTCAATGTTTAAATTTTTTACGTGAAAAAGGTTTTTACATTCCACCTCGAGAGTTTGCAGTTGATGCTGACGATGAAAATGTTGGTGTCGAGAAACGCACAGAAACAGGAGGCAAAAAAATAACTGTACAGTATGTTACGCTACGTGAAGTTTTTGTAAAGTTTTTCGAACTACCAGGTGTTTTAGATGAAACTTTAGCGTACATGAAAAAACTTGAAGAAAATGATAGTTTATTGTCAAACGTAGTTCAAAGCCAATTCTGGAAGCAGAAGAAAGAATCATTTGGTGATAAAGTTGTTTTGCCTTTGTTAGTGTATGAAGACGAATTCGAAACAAACAACCCATTAGGGAGTCACAAAGGTTGTGGAAAAGTTGGGGCTGTTTACGTCGTGATGCCATGTTTGCCACCTAGAATGCAGGCAAAAACCGAAAATATTTTTTTGCTCACTTTGTACAAGTATTCAGACATGTCAGGAATTCCTCTTCTCATGTTTTTCTTTGGCGCAGTTCAAGAGTTAAAATTTTTGGAGTCGAATGGAGTTCTTGTTTCAACTGAAAATGGACCACTTCAAATTTTTTTTTGGTATGTGGCGTTATAGGTGACAATCTCGCTGCGAACGCACTCTTAGGATTCCAACAAAATTTTTCGTCAAATTTCTTCTGCAGATTCTGTTTAGTTCGTTCTGACGAAATCAACTCCATTTTGACAATCAACGCCTGCACGATTCGTACAAAAGAGAACTATAAGGAACAGCTGCACTCAGTAGATTCGGCAGCAACAGGTATAACTGGCCCTTCAGTTTTGTTCGATCTCAAATCTTCCAACACTATGAACTTGCTCACCTTTGACATAACGCACGATTTATTCGAAGGTGTTTTCGAGTATGATATCGGCACTGTTTTGCATCAATTTATTCTTGTCGACAAATTGTTTACTATAGACGATTTGAATAGCAGGATTGAAAATTTGGACTGCGGGAGAGATGAAGTTCAGAACAAGCCTTGCAAAATTACGATCGGTCACATAAAAAACAAAAGAGTGAAAATGTCGGCGAGCGAATCTTTGGGTCTCATGAGAAACATTGGCGTTCTTCTTGGAGATTTTGTACCTTTTGGAAATGTTCATTGGGAAGTATTTGTGTTGCTCAAAAATATTCTTGATATTGTTACTGCTCCAATGATTCAGCACGAGTTACCTAATTTTTTTGAAAGTCTAGTTCATGATTACTTGCTGTTGTTAACATCGTTGTATGGTTGTTGTTTAAAACCTAAACACCATTTTTTGCTGTATTATGCTGAAACAATGAGACGATATGGACCTCTGGGAAGCTTGTCAACAATTTGATGTGAAAGCAAAAACAGAGACTTGAAAATTACATCACATATTTCGCTTAATCGCGTGAATGTTTGTAAGACATTAGCAATCAAAAATCAGTTATGCTTGAG
The DNA here is from genome assembly GCA_028476575.1 of Platygaster robiniae. Lineage (NCBI taxonomy): Eukaryota > Metazoa > Arthropoda > Insecta > Hymenoptera > Platygastridae > Platygaster > Platygaster robiniae. Next base: position 12,935,845 of record CM052025.1, read on the forward strand.
TCGTCGCTTCCAGAGCAGTATTTCCTATAGTGATCACAAGTGTTTTGAAGTTGGATCCTTTGAAACGAAAATTGCGCATAATCTCCCACAATTTCAATCATACTTCGCATACGTTCCAGTCTCAATGACTGAGGAAGTCAATGAAATCAACTTTCTTTCGTTTAGAAATCGAACGATAGCGAAGGACGTTATTCTTGTGAAATCACATTCTACGGGCTGTGATATTTTTTTGGTTCACGTTATTTTCGAAAACAGTTCAAAAAATGTTTACGTTGTTACAAGAAATATCACTGACTACACGGCTTACGACTTTCACTATCAAGCTTACAAACTCGAGAAGAATTACTTCTATGAATGTAACTTATGGTATTGTTTTGCAGCAGAAGATTTAGACTCGTATCATGTTTCTTTTATAAACAAGAGTTCCAATTCAGAATATTACGTTCAAAAAAGATGGATTTGAATTTCCAGAAATGTTTTTCGAAAGCAAAGAAACGAGGTGAACGTAGTTTGAAAAGCGTGATGTACAAAAACTGATAGTAAACATCGTAAAGACAATCTGCGCTTTTAAGGTGTTACGTTAGCAAATACACTTTTCTGTAGAAATTAATGAAACTTTGGGAATCGATTATTGAAGATACCGTGCAATCATGTGCAAATTTTCAAAAACATTGACTATCCCGTTCAATAATTATTTAAAGTCAAAGTCAACTAGTTTTACATGGGCAAGGATATAGCATGGACATATAAATGCCTGTAGAATTAAAACTGGTTTGCAGATCTGCACAGAAAACTGTGAATAGTAGGAGCAATATATGAAACATAAAACAAGAAAAAAAAACGGGACTTTACCACGTACTTTGAGAATAAATATAAAATTAATTTCAAAAAAATAATATCAACAACTTGTCACCACTTGTCACTTCCATTCGTACTCCGAAAAGTGGCAACGCTGCAATTATCAGCTGTGTATTCCGCGCATTATCGCCGCGCGAGAGCGAGAAAGATGAGAAATGCACAGCGTTGCCGTAACTTTTTTCTCTGAGCTGTTTACATGAATGTCACCAGTTGTAACCAGTAAATTGTTTCACTTAGGTTGGCAATAGGTACAGTATAAGCAAAAATTTGAGACGTACTAAAGGTACCATCACTGCAACGCATATCTATACTGAATGGCAAAACTTTTGACGCAGAATTCCACTAACGTAACACCTTAATAGGGCCATGCCGTGTATTTTATCCCGTAGGTCACTACTATGCAACGAAAGATAAACTATTGTATGTACTTATTATTCTTCCTTGCTAACATATGTGTATATTGTTCCTAGAGTAAATGAAATCACAGATTTAATTTTGCATTAAAGGTTCTCAAATATGACTTATTTGAAATTGAATAGGACTAACGTTGTTATAATTTCTTACGCTCAATTGTTTGATAAGGAATAAACATTTGTCGATATAAGAAAACAGTGTGTTTAATTGCTTAGGATTTATCAAATAAAAAAACAACATTCAAAAACCACAGAAATTCATAGACATGATAAGTGTTGACCACAAAAATCAATATTCGATAAATAACTCTAGAAATACGATATACGATTGGTGCCTGAGTAACTTGTATCTTTCTTAACACATTTTACTTTTCAGATAATCCCTCTGAAAATACCCGGATAATTGATAAGTTTTCGATCTCTAATAAAGTCACTATAACACTTTTACATACATTTTCATCTTAACGTGTAAAAACTGCAGCATATCAATCGAATGTCTGAAATTTGCTCAGATTAAAAAAGTACGTTTAAGATGTAAGGTACAATGTGTTCACAAGGTATAACAAAATTGCAGAAAAAAAGACGAAAATGAGCGAACAGTTTCAATCTATCGAAACCATTTTTCGTACCTATTTTGACATGCTTTTTACATATTTTTCCGAAGTCAAATACGAAAAGGATTATATTTATATAACAAGAACATTTAAATTGACAAATTCGTAAGAAAAGATAATTCGAAGATTTTTTTCCAGAAAATTTCCCGACAATTTCGGGACAAAACTAAATTATAAAACTTTCAGATCATAAACTTATTTAGCTGAAAAAAATTCTTGATTTTTGTGTATTGGTCCCTGCAAGTGCCTAAAAAAACTTAACAACGAAACGAATAATAAAAAAATTTTCAGTAAGATTACAATTTTTTAGCGCGAAACAGCATCAGTATTCAAATGTATCACATTATTAGGGCGTCAACAGCTCCTGTGCTTAGCGGTCGTAACTATCGCGCTCAAAAGAAAGGATTCGCGAGGCCCAATGGAATGATCACCGTTAGCCTTGAGGACCTTTCACGCGGTGCGAGAGAAAGAAAGCTGCGCGCTAGGTAACAGACGCTTTCGTGACGGTGCTGGCCATTTTTAGCGCGTTACCAAATTCAACGGTAGTGGCTGCCTTCGTAACGGCGATGATCACCGAGGGCTCGTGGATCACCCTTACGGCAGTCATTTTTTTAGAAGTGAAAGTGACCATCGCCGTTGCCTCGGTGATCAGCACCGTTAGATTTTCTCCGTGTACCAATCGACCGAATGTTGTTAATTACGAGAAATTTTATTATTAACACAAGGTAAAATATACTTGTTAATGCATGAGACTCCATACCTGTACTAGAGGGTACGCTTATAATTATTTTGGGGAATGTTCAATAATGGACATTTTTTGCGAATAAATAATACTCGTTCCTCATATGATTATTAATGTTATATTGAAGTTGTATTCAGCAGGGAATATTTTGCACTGTACAAAAATTTCCCAAAGTTATACATAAAATCGAAGTTCTCTTAATACTTGGGGGAGTTTCAAAATTTTTGCTAGTCATGTTTTATTGTTTATATCATGGAAAAAAAGTAAACAAACGTTGTAAATGTCGGTTGTAACAATACTTTAAAAAATTCAGGTGTAACGACGAATTTTGTTAATTACACAAGATAAACTAATCGTGTTAATGCATGGGACTCTATACCTATACCAGATGGTATGTTAATAATTATTTTGATAATCATTCTTTAATAGATATTTTTTTCTAATACATAAATACATAATACTCGTTACTTATATGATTATTGATGTTAGATTCAAGTTTTGTGTTCAGCTGTGAATATTGAATGACTAAAAAAACTTTCGAATGTTCTATATAAAATCGAAGATCTCTTAATACCTCAGTATAGTTAAAAATTTTTGCAAGGGATATTACATAGTTGATATTTTGGAAAATCGATTAACAAACGTTAATAATGTAGATTCTAATGTTAATAAAAAATTCAGGCTTAACGACAATTTTATTAATTACACAAATTAACTAATACTGTTATTGCAAGGGACTCAATACCTATACTAGAGGGTATGCTTATAATTTTTTTGTGGGATGTTCTATAATAGATATTTTTTTCTAATAAATAATACTCGTTCACCACATAATTGTTGTTATATTCAAGTTTTGTGTTCAGCTGGGAATATGTAGTGCTTAAAAAAATTTTCGAAAGTTATATATAAAATCGAAGTTGTCTTGAAACTGTAGGAGGTTTCAAAATTTTTGAAAGAGATGTTTAATAGTTTATACATTGGAAAATTGATAAACAAACATTGAAAATGTAGGGTATAACAATACTCAAAAAAATAACGGTGTCTTGTGCAAGTAAAAAAATAAATTTTTTTATTGGCACAAGATCAACTAAACTTGTTATTGCATAGTACTCTATACCTGTACCAGATGGTATGTCTATAATTATTTTTAGGAATTTTCTATAACAGATATTTTTTTCTAATAGATAATACTCGTTCCTCATATGATTATTGATGCTATATTTGAGTTTTGTGTTCAGCTAGGAATATTTAGTGCTTAAAAAAATTTCCGAAAGTTATACACTGCCCGTCAAAAAAACTTGACCCATGTAAAAATGATCATGTTTTCGATCTTTCCGTCTTATTTAATCAATATGACTGATTTAATCAATCATTTTTTTAAAATTTATGGGAAAATACAACGTTTGAAAGGATGATGCATTGAAAAACATATTGCAGCGATGTGAACAAGAGAATCAGAGAATTCGTGAAATACCTATGTACGCTTGAACAAGTTTTTCTTCCAAAAGCGAGAAAACTCATTTGAATATTTTTTTAGTAAGTTTCAGCAATGTGTTACGTTCGATATTTTTCTGCGATAATTGCAATCAATTTTGAAGGATCGTTTGTCTTATTTTTCTGGTTAAAGTTTCTTATGCCAGAAAAATCTAGTATTTCCAATAATCTGTTTTTCTTTTTTTTTAAATAATTCAAACAAAGTTTTATTTTGTGCTTAGGATCAACAATTTCTTGATACATAAAGCAATATGAAAACACAACCTGTCAAAGAGTCTTAAAAAAAAAAAAAAAAAAAAAAAAGAAAGAAAAACTCTGCATTGGAGTATGCGACTAAAAAGTCAGAAAATTGAGTTTTTTAACATTGGTGATGTTTTTTTCGACCAGCGGTGTATATAAAATCGAAGTTCTCTTAATAATTCAGGAGATTTCAAAATTTTTGCAGGGGATATTGCATAGTTGATATTTTGGAAATTGATGAATAAACGTTAAGAATGTAGATTATAATGTTACTAAAAAATATTCAGGTGTAACGACGAATTTCATTAATTACACACATTACCTTATCTTTTTAATGCATGAAACTCTATACCTATACTAGAGGGTATGTTTATAATTATTTTGGTAATCGTTCTTTAATAGATATTTTTTTCTAATACATAATACTCGATACTTATATGATTATTGATGTTAGATTAAAATTTTGTGTTCAGCTGTGAATATTAAGTGACCAAAAAAAACTTTCGCATGTTGTATATAAAATCGAAGATCTCTTAATACTTCAGGAGGATTCAAAATTTTTGCAAGGGATGTTTTGAAGTTCATATTTTGAAAATAAAGTAAACAAACGTTGAGAATGTGGGTCATAACAATAGTAAAAAAAAGTAAGGGCGTTATGACGAATTTCATTAATTTCACGAGATAAACTAATCGTTTTAATGCATGAGACTCCATACCTGTACTAGAGGGTATGCTTATAATTATTTTGGGGGATGTTCTGTAATAGATATTTTTTTCTAATAAATAATACTCGTTCCCCACATGATTGTTGATGTTATATTAAAGTTTTGTGTTCAGCTGGGAATATTTAGTGCTTAAAAAATTTTCGAAAGTTATATGTAAAATCGAAATTGTCTTACAACTTTCGGAGGTTTCAAAATGTTTGAAAGCGATGTTTCATAGTTTATATAATGGTAAAAAATCGAACAAACGTTGAGAATGTGAGCATGCAAGTGAAATTCAGTGAAATTAAGCAGTTTGGAGCAATAATTAATCGTTGGAAGTTGGATTTTCTGTTCCAATTGCACAGGTGGGCATTATAACATCGTTTTGTATTTCTTGTTATTTTTCATTTGATGACATCTTTCCCCTCAATTTTGATTGAAGAATTTGAATAAGAGTGTATTGTGTAAAAATGCCAGTTTTCCCCACTTATTTTCGTGTGGAAAGTGACTGGCTTTTTTTACGAGAGATAAGAGAATTTACTTTTTCGACTAGTGGGAAAAATCATCACTTTTTTTTTTACAAAAGTGCAAAAGGTAAATCCTTATCCAACAAGTCCTAGCAAACGCGCGTTCACTATAGGGAGACGAGGGTGCCGGTGCAAAACATACTCTGCGCTCGAACTCGGGTGTAAGTATTGTCCAAGTCCCAGATAAATTCTGAAATTAAAAAAGTCAAAATTGAACGTACCTTATTATAAAGCTCATACAGACGCATCTGTTTTTCATGTAGCATTTTTTGATTGTAATTCTAGTTTTTGTAATAAACAACAGAAACGTCATTTCCCGGAACCGTCAAATTCGATGTTTTAGAAAACTTAACTCGCGAAATATTGGCAAATTATGAACGAAATATTATCAAACATTTTTTCGGGATTCGCCATACCTTAGCAAAGACATCGATGCTTTTGAAAATGGTCGTTCAATGCATTATTCATAATTATTAAATAATAATGCAATATGCTCGAATAACCACGTTTCCCGACTTTCGAGTATCGAGGAAGTTTTTCATTTTCAAGTGCCAGCAAACTTCCAGCGAAGAAGTTTCTGAGTAACGTTTGAGGCAGTTTTTTGCAAAATTTCACATCGATTAGTTGAAAAGTTGTTTTCAGGCAATAAACAAAAAAAGCCAGCGCGCGAAGCCGACAATGATTCGTCACGATTAGGTTATTAAGCGAAAAACGGTTATTTACATTTTTTTAAATTAATTATTTAATGAGGAAAAATTTTTCTGTTTTTAATTTTTTCTCGCTAAGAAATAAAAACTTGTTGAATCAATAATTTTCTGAAATAAGTGCGTATCGAACTCCTGGACAATGGAATTACAGTCGAAGTCGCGGCGATGGCAAAGTTAAGTAGAGTCGGCTTCGCGCGCTGGCTTTTTTTGTTTATTGTCCGAAAACATTACTACTTTTCAACTAATCGATATGAAATTTTGCAAAAAACTGCCTCAAACGTTACTCAGAAACTTCTTCGCTGGAAGTTTGCTGGCACTTGAAAATGAAAAACTTCCTCGATACTCGAAAGTCGGGAAACGTGGTTATTCGAGCATATTGCATTATTATTTAATAATCATGAATAATGCATTGAACGACCATTTTCAAAAGCATCGATGTCTTTGCTAAGGTATGACGACTCCCGAAAAAATGTTTGATAATATTTCGTTTATAATTTGCCAATATTTCGCGAGTTAAGTTTTCTAAAACATCGAATTTGACGGTTCCGTGAAATGACGTTTTTGTTGTTTATTACAAAAACTAGAATTACAAACAAAAAATGCTACATGAAAAACAGATGCGTCTGTATGAGCTTTATAATAAGGTACGTTCAATTTTGACTTTTTTAATTTCCGAATTTATCTGGGACTTGGACAATACTTATACCCAAGTTCGAGCGCAGATCGTGTTATTGCACTGGCGGCACTCTCATTAATGTACGACTTTCTTATTTTATTTTTCAGTATTTCTTACTGGATAATAAACTCAATAATTATAAACAACCACAATTCTAGTTAATTCATCTAACTTTGAGTACTATTTTGAAAGTAATCAGAAAGTATTGATAAAAACTTTTGTTATCCAAAATATGTTTCACCATCTATTGTTGGAATAAACAAATGTTTTGAGTCAAGTGTTCACAAGTGGAGCACCCAAAATAAAATAATTGATTCTGATGCCCCAAAAGCCATTTATAAGCGTTTCTCGAAATTCGCATTTGAGCAATAGTTAATAAAAAAATATTTTTAACGTAGATATTTTTTTTATATTAAATATTTTGGCAACCAATCCATCGATTCATATAAAACTTTGCAAACAAGTTGAAAAAGCTTATGCAGCAAAGTGGAAAAAGATTTTGTGAAAGTCAATTTCTTCATTAATGATTATATAATTTTGCAATCAACAACACCAAATTTTCTTACTTCTCATATTGCTAGACAAAAAGTTCAAACAGTGTTCGATTGTTGATTCTGTTTTTGAAGTTCATGATCAAAATACTAGAAATTTGGGATCAAAAGCACATAATAACTAGAATTTCAAATTTTTTTTCGCATTTTCAAATATCCAATTTCATACAATCAAAATCTGTGTTGAAAGTTCTAGGTCTATATTTCGAAAGTTTTTGCATGTATGTCAAATTTTTCTCATATTTTTTAAAATTCAGAATCTAACTACTAAGAAATTAGGTTCAAAGTAACGAATTTTGCAATTCTTCATATTTACTTCAGTATAAGTAGGTCATTTAAAACTATTTAAAATCTTATAAATCTATTTGCGATGATTCCAAACCGGGAAAACTTCAATGTTCAGTATTTTTTAATATTGTAATCCGATAAAGTGAAGATAATCGTTAAGACATGTTGACTTTTTTCAGTGAGAAGAAAGAAATACATTTTTGGTATATATTATTGAAAATTTATCAAAATACAATTTTCCGATGAGCTACTTCTACTGAATTCAAAATAAAGAATTTGGAAAGTCATCTTTTTTAAAATTTTCCTCTGTACCGAATATGAGTTTCAGACATTCAAGAGCATTCTTACGTTGTGTTTATTATTTTTCCAGTTTATCATGTTACAAATACTTCAAAGTCTTGATTATTTACATTTTTCAACTTTAGAATTAAGAATAAGAATTTCTTATGGAGTTGAAAAATTAGCAAACAATACGGAATTTGTAATGATCAATTTTTAAATTCGTCATTTCGCAATTTTCCAATCCTCAATAACGTGAATTAAGAAACACCAAGTATTTTTTTCGTTTTCGCTAGGAAAGTATTTTGGAAAATCTGTACTTACAGTTTTTTTAAACTGAAAAGTTCAATAAGATGAATAGATTTATGATGATACATATTTGTTGTAGATTTATTGTTGATCTATTTATTCTACTCTTTCAGATGACAATATTCCTAAATCTTGCTAATTAACACGTTTATAATTCAGAGTAGCGTTCAACAAGTTCTAAAGCTTGCTTTTTGACAATTGAGAAAATTTGCTACACTCAAATTTTTACGTAAGTCGAATCCGAATTTCAAAAATAGACAAATTTAGAAATCTGAGATTGCCACTCGAACTTTAACTGTGTTGAACATTTATAAATCATAATATATAACGAAAACTCCGAAGAGTTTAAGATGTACATGCGTATATTTAAAAGTACGAAAGTTGTCATGAATGTCATACTTGAACTAACAGACAGTAATAACAGATTATGCAGGATGATTTAAAATCCTTGCAACTACCGATAATCGTGGATTTCTCAGGGCATTTGAAGACGATTTTTCCTTCGCAATTTTTCACAAAACTTAAAATAAAAACTGATATTCAAGATTTAAATTCAACACTCTCTCTCGACAAGTAAGGATGAAAACCACGGACTAAAATTCACTGAAATTTCCCCCACATTTTTTTGAGTCGAAAAGTCCTTCATCACTTTTTTTTACGAAACTCAAAACCGTATAAGTTATTCGAGTTTGGAATGTAACCAATTTTATTGAGAAAATCTTTCTATTCCGATATCTTCTATAACTTGAAGTTATGTGACAACTGGAAAAGGACTTTTCGGCTCAAAAAATATGGAGAAACATTCTCTAAGTTTTGCTCCATGAATTTTATCCCCACTGTTCGAGGGAGAGCGTTGGTTAAACTTCAAACCCCAATATATTTCAGTGCTGGGAATCGTTCGTTGAGTTTTGTAGCTGCGCTTCTTTTTACGCGCTGCTACAAAATTTAACGAGCAACACCCAACACTAATATATTTTTTGTTTTCAAGTTTTTTGATAGACGGCAAAGGAAAAATCATCATGGAATTCGATTTTCACAAATGATTTTGTAAAATTTTTAAAATAACTTTGTAAAATAATAACAAAAGATATCTTTTCCGATACTTGTATGAAACTTTTACATTACGATTTATAAAAATTTACAATTTGTTTGGTGAAATTCTTATACTTGAATGGAAAAAGCTCGAGTATAAAAAAAAGTTCATATGTAAGTATGGAAATATTACAAACTTTTCGACAAAATGAATCAATTGGTAAAGAAAAAATGAAATCACGAAAAAATTATAAAAAGCATTTCTTTCAGCAAAAAGGGGAACAACTTTTTCGCGTTTTATCATTTAGACCGAATACAAAAATATTCGAGTTTTCATACAGTTTTTTTTATTTTGGGTGACCCACTTAAGAAAACTTGACTCTTTCATACTTTGAGAAAAGGTCATTGCAATTTTATGTGGATCGAGAATCGATAGGTTCAGAATTTTTTATTATTCTTATTCATAATTATTGATTTCACATATATCTATTTCTTTCATTCGTTACTCAAAACATTTTCCGAACATTTATAAAATGTTTTTCTGTAGACTTGATTATTTAGATCCAACATATTTTCTTATGAAATATTCCTTTCGTACTTCAAATTAGATGAATATACAAACAGTTGTGAAGCAATCAATCATATTTCACGATAAGTAAACTATCGCGTTTTTTTTTGTTCTTTCTTCGACTTTTTGAAGAAGCAGGTGCAATGTCAGGCAAAAACAAACCTATATCCGAGCTCAGTATTCGTCAAAAGCGTCGTCGACTTGCTGAGATAAGAACAAATATTTCTTTGTCACAATCGAGCCAGATACAAGACCGAATCGCAGATGAAGTTGAGAATAACTGCGTGCAAGCTGATCTTTCGGAATCGATGTCGGATAGTTCTTCGCGTGAAGATTCGGAAAGAGATGATCATCTTCACGAAGAGATTCCATGGAGATTCAATTTCGATTACGTAGATGATCTTGATGAGTTAGAAAATTTTCCGCGATTTATGCGATATGATCCAAACATCTTGAATGTCGATAATCGTTATAATCCGATCAATACGATGACAGAATTCGGAGAAGTTAATGAAATAAACGAACATAATGAAATCGAGGAAAATAGAGTCAGAGTGCACGAATTCAAAAACAATGAATCAGAGAGTGATAGTTCACACAATGAAGATTTTGAAAATAATCCAAATAGATACCAGGACAATGGCGATCGGCTACAAGCTAATGAAGACATTCCAGATGACGAAAACGATCGTCCAAACGAGTACCGGCGAGCACTCAAGAACTATGCTCTGTCATTCAACTTAAATCATACCCAAGGAAATGGACAATTGAAAACTTTGCGATCTCATCCATTCAATTTAATTGATTTGCCGAAAGATATCAGAACGCTCTTAGAAACTCCCACCGAAGTAGTTAGCAACATTATCCAACAAAGAGCAGGGGGAGATTACCTTCATGTAGGATTGGAAAATGTTATTCATCAAAAATTGGATTCCATTCCAGTTGAAAACTTGCCGGGAGAAGTGATCGTCGATTTGAGTATTGATGAAGCACAGCTTCACAAGCATGAGGAAAAACAATTTTGGCCCATTCAGTTCAGGATCGTGAACATTTCTGATAAACGACCGATCATTGCTGGTGTTTTTATTTCTACTAAGAAACCAAATGATCCCTCTGAATTTCTAGAACCACTTGTCACGGAACTTCTCAACATTCGGAGATCTGAGGGATTGCTGGTACAAGGTCGTCGTTTGCCTCTTGTTGTTTAATTATTCATAGCAGACGCCCCCGCTCGTGCTTTTTTTTTGAATCGTTATGGTCATAATTCTTTTCATGCATGTTCCAAGTGTAAGGTTATCGGTTTTCGTTCGGACAACACTACAGTTTTCCCAGGTACCCATCACTGTCTCAGAACAGACGAAGAGTATCGTGATCTTTTAGACGAAGATCACCACAAAGGAGCGAGTCCTCTTTCTCCCATCATTAGATTAGTGTCTTGTGTTCCTTTTGAAAGCATGCACCTCGTATAATCTGGAGTTGTCTTGAGATTCTTGCATGCTATGGCGAGTCGAAAATTTTTATGTCGGGGTTTCAGTGGTAGACAGTTGAATATTCTTGACTCTAGGATGAAGGTGCTGGAAACGTACTGCCCTTCCGATTTCAACCATGGTCCATGGAATATATCCAAGTTTTCGAAAATGAAGGCAACTCAACTTCGTCAACTTTTGCTGTACACTGGTCCTGCAATTTTTGACTTTGTTTTGGGAGACGAATATTATCAACATTTTTTGTTGTTACATTTTGTGATTCGCTACCTCAATTTTGAGAATATCACAGAAAATGGGCTCATTTTTGCGCAGGCTGCTATCGAAACCTACCTGACTACAGCTGAGAGGCTATATGGTGTTCGTTTCCTATCATACAACCTGCATGGGCTTCTTCACATTGTTGACGACGTTAGGAAATTCGGTCCACTTGATTCTTTTAGTGCGTTTGCTTTCGAGAAAAACATGCCAGGGTTCAGCAAAAAACAACGGAAGCCAGATCAAAACCTTCAACAATATTACAAACGAATCACCGAGCAGAACAGTCTAAACCGTCTTCCGTTTGATGACAGCATTGCTATAAAATTACTCCACGAACACACAGCAGGTCCTCTACCAAATGATGCCATTTTCCGCGGCTGCACACAATTCAAACATTAAAAATTGGTCAACTCCGCATCGACAGTGATACTGCAAATAGTTGTTTTAAACTTGTCAATTCTGAAATTTGTGTCGTGAGAAACATTGCTCAAATCCAAGAAAACTTTTTCCTCGTTGTAACGCTCGTTACAACCTTTTCATGATGTTGGCATGTCTTCGGAAAATGTTGGTGTCCATGTAGCTCGAGATTTATCGCGTGATTTGACTTACATTGCTGTACGCGAACTGCTCAGCAAATGCTACTTGATGCCTAGATGGAAATCGGTTACTGGTGAAGAAGAACAAGTGCGTGAGGGTGAATACGTATGTGTATCTCTGATTACACCAATTCGCCCTCCACCTCATTTACAGTAATAAACATCGCCAGCATAGTTTTTTTGAACTTTCAAATCTCAACTTAATTCAACAAATGTTTATATCGTATACTAAGCCTCAGGTTTCTTCCATTTATGTACCAGGTGTACTCCTAAGTAATTTCCGGTTTTTTCAATGGATGGCGTTCTGTTTTGTACCGCTGTTGGTAACACATACCATATGTCATTTTGTTCAGTCATATCGAGTGCTTGAACTGCGTTGACATTTTCTCGAAAAAATCTTCCAGTAAGTTTTTATTGCGCTTCAAAAATGTCGAATTTTGTACCGAATTTTGAGCATATGCGCCATGCATTGCTTTCCATGTTCAATCAGGGGAAAAAAGTGTCCGAGAGCCACTGTGCGCTTGTGGAAGTTTATGGTGATCGTGCATTAACACTTCGAACATGTGAAACGTGGTTTCGACAGTTGAAAAATGGAGATTTCGACCTGAACGACGCCGCACGCTCCGGCAAGCGAAATTCGTTCGATGACGCCGAATAGCAAGCATTATTAGATGAAGACAACACGCAAACGCAACGACTGCGAGCCATGGGAAAAATTCAGAAGTGTGGAAAGTGGGTGCCCCATGAACTGACCGAGAGACAAATGGAGAATCGAAAAGTGACCTGTGAAATGCTGCTTCAACGATACAAAAGAAAGTCTTTCCTGCATCGTATTGTTACTGGTGATGAAAAGTGGATTTTCCTGGAGAACCCTAAGCGCAACAAATCGTGGGTGAGTCCAGGTGAAGCATCGACATCGACGGCACGGCCAAATCGTTACGGTCGGAAGGTCATGCTGTGTGTGTGGTGGGACCAGACCGGTGTTATATACTTTGAACTGCTGAAACCTGGTGAAACTGTGAATGCCGTTCGCTACAAACAGCAAATGAAAGATTTGAGCCGAGCCATTGTGGAAAACCGACCAGAATATCAACAACGACAGAAGAAGGTGATTTTGCTCCACGACAATGCGCCGTCGCATAAGTCGAAAGTCGTTCGTGACACGCTGGAAAGGCTCAAGTGGGAAGTGCTTGATCATGCGGCTTACTCACCAGACCTGGCTCCATCCGACTACCACCTCTTTGCCTCGTTGGGCCATGCCCTTTCTGAGCAGCGCTTCGACTCGTACAAAAATCTACGAAAATGGCTCACCGAGTGGTTCACCTCCAAAGGCAATGATTTTTACTGGCGTGGTATCCACAATTTACCAGAAAGGTGGGAAAAATGTGTAGAAAGCGATGGAAAATACTTTGAATAAAATAAAGGTTACGGTTTTTTTGGAATTATGTGTTTTATTTGCAGAAAAACCGGAAATTAATTAGGAGTACACCTGGTATACCGAGTTGAAATTCACAACCTTTTTTGAGTATTGAAAATCTGTAACAAACTTTTTAAAAATTTTCTTCTATCTGAAGTTCCTGTTTTAAAAATTTACAATATTGATCCTTCGTGCATCGAGAACATAATCTTTTTAGGGCCCATTTTCAGTCACATCACCCTTAATTTTTACATTTTAAGCCTCAAACTTGATATTATAATAATGCATTTTTATTAGTAATCAAGCGGAAGATTCGTTTGTTACTGATAATCACGAACATGACATCTGAAACATTTCAGCAATTTCTGACTAATTTTTACAATTGGACTTGCACATTCTGTTCCAATTTTAGCATTGCAATAATTATTTTTAAGTTAAAAAAAGCGCAGCGTGATTTAATATGACTCCTTTTTTGTAATTTTGTGTTTCATATTTACTAACTTAGTTTTAACCCTTCAAATCGAAGTTAATAATAAAGTCAATCGGTGCCTTGTAAATATGTTGTATGTATATATAGTCTTAATTATTTGTTATATAAAAATTAACAAGAAATGGACGTCATGGTTAATGAGAAGAAAAGCAAGGAGAAGAGAAAAATGTATACCACTAAATCTGGTCGCGACGTATTCCGAAAAAAAAATTCTACTTCATCGGATGAACCTAACGATGAATGGAAATCATCAAAATCTGGTTTGTCAACATCAGCTGCATTACAACATCTTCGCAAACTGGCAGCCAAAATAACCGAAAAAAACATTGACTCACGAACCAAGGACATCTGTGGAACTTCTTTTGAAAAGTAATCCATTCTTCATTCTTACAGTTGTTTATAAAAATGTTAAAATCTCTGTGAGTAATTTCATAATTCAATTAACGCGTCACGAATATTGAACGAGTTTCTTCTGTCTGCCTCTTTGCCGCATAAGTTTATTTTGTGCAGCCCATTATTTATATAAACTGTAGTTCGCGCTATAGAGCAATCGTCGTTTCCCTTAATTGACATTTTGCTTCCTGGCACACAATTTTTTCATTATGCACCTGTAACATTATGCTTCTTGTGTTATTATCAAACCTTTTACACAACTTTGTGTATTAAAGCGGTTTTTTGCAACTTGAATTTAATTTCTCATTCGAATTTGATAAACTGCTCCAAAAAAACTTTTTATTTTCAATCGGATGTAATAAACTCACTTCACTCATGAATAATTTGGATTTCACCCACTTTAGAGAGCACTTGCATTGTAAGAAAGGATTTTTGCCATTGAGATGGAATTTTTTACGTTTATGCGGTATGAATCTCTTTTTTATAAATTTTTGTCAATGTCTTAGATGAAAAAATTTATTTACTCGTTCATAAGTCTATAGTTCCTCACAGAAACAAGAAAAACATTTTTTTTCTTCAGTGAGTGGAGTATTTTAGATGTAATCATAAAAATACAATATTCCTTATGTTTGTCTAATAATCAGATTCGTTCGTAAGTGAATAATACTCGACAAATGGAAATGTAGGCTGAAACTCATAATAATGAAATTTATAATCGAATAAAGTCAAGCTTAACGTGTATTTCTTAACATTATTATTTACAGTGCGAAAGATAACTTTTTGAGGACGGACGACAAAGAAAACAGTGGTGGAAACAACGTTCCTGATTCGGAAGCAAGTGGTATTGATGTAGTTATGGAGGAAAGCTCTTCGAGTTTTTATCTTGTTTTTAACATTACGTCTACTCCATATCCAAGGCAAGTAAATTAACTATTTTGCTTATAATAATCGCAGCCACCTTGAAAAATGTAAATTTAGTTGATTTCGTCTAAAATAATTTATATTTTTATTAATTAATTGCGTCCTCCTAGCACATTTCATTTTTTCAACTAGCGTTGTGAACAACAAACCTAAAAAAAATGTTTGGTAGCATTCATACTTCGTTTGTCAAACTAAATCAAACTGAATCGAAAGCAATGTTATTGAAAAGTGGACTTTGACTGTACTGCACACTATTTATAAAGATGCATAAGTAATTTTTTAGTCTCCATTATGTTTTAGTTGCAAGTTACCTATCACCAAAAAAGTAAAGAACATATTCTGGACGCAACCTTTTATTCGTCGGATTCGAAGAAAACAATGCTGTCAATGTTCATTGAGATTATTAACATGTAATTCCATATTTTCACTTCATTTGCTTTTTAACTCGTTCAATGTTATTCTGACAAGTAAGAAAAAATCTGGACATTGAGAACCCTCAATTATGTGAAATATGTCAATAACTTAAATTAAACAAATTTATAAAATATTTTGGCAGAAGTGACCAAGAGGTTTAATATCTGTTTAACTCGTGGACATACGTTGAATCTCGTCGTATAATGTATTTCTTGATAACGTATCACAAAATCATATCAGTTATATGAATTCATATAACAATATATGATGAATACACATAATTAATTTTTAATATTATTTATATAATATTATTATAAGTATACACTACAGTACTATGATGTTGTATAACTGTATAGTATAATATTAATTTATAATTTGTAATGAATACATATAATCAATTTATATGATGAATTCGAAATATATTCTGATATGATATATATCATATATCATATCGCTATCGTTGAATTGATAATTTATTACAAAAAGGAGAGATTTAATGTGAAAATTCAAGATTTTCCACTTAATTACTTTGCTAAGAATTCACTAACATATTAAACATCTTTCAAGATGTCACTACAGAGAAGTCAGAGCATGTAAGATCGAAACGATTTGTAAGATGCATTTTATAATTTACAGAACGTAAACGCCCCAGAAAAATATAGTTCTCTCGCCGACGCGACAACTGAGCAGTCGTAAAAGCATCGACCAAGTGTACGATTTGCTCGTGGCTGTCAATGAAAGAATGATGTGAGTATCTTAAACTGATACCAAACATAAAAATATAAATAATACAAGTTGAATGTTTTTCAGAAAAAATGAAGAGCAGATCCACAAAATAATAGAGCAAAATAACAAACTCCAAGAAAGCTTCAATTCTTTGGCTGTAGAATTACAGCGGATCAGGGAGGCCAAGGAATCAGCGATCGAACGCAAAGTATTCCAACCATTGGAGGGTTTTCCAATGTCGACCCTGGAACACTTTGCACAGTTCGAAAATGACGAGTGCAAAGTGGTGAAAGAAAAACTGGTAAGTTTGCTAAAAAGCCAGAAAAGTAACTTCATTTTGATAAATATACTTCAATTTTTAATAAATGTAATTTCTGTTCAATATAATTTCCAGCAATGAATACAATTCATTGACGCAAGGCAATTAACATTATCCAATAATTCATTAAATATATAAAAAAAAAAAAAAATATTAATCTGAGCATTATCATTAATTGTATCAAGTATATAATGCATGTAATAAAATTAAAGTGGCATTTACACATAGGTACCAATTTTCATAAGATATTGCTTTGTTGAAAAAATATTATGTTCAACATTTTTTGTACTCTCGCGCTGAACGCACGGTCGCCAATGATAAGAGTAACGAAGGGGCGCTTTTTTTTGTATATCTTTTTCAATACTTTAATTTCTACTTTCAGCTCACTCACTTTGTCAGCCTTGGAGGAACCAAACTGCGAGAGTTCCTTCATAGCTGTTTAAAGCAAAGCACGCTTTAGTTTCAAATTTTACTTGGGATGGAGTGAGAGACACGCAAGCTTTCAGCACAACTGCGTTGTGCAACATCATGTACCGTAAGAAGATATTTATCGCAAGCCTGAACAGAAAACTGAAAAAGTTTTTTGTGTAATAAAATTTATTCAAAAAACTCACGCGATTCAGCAACTTCCAAGTTGAAAGTTGTTGATTTTTTTTCAACTATAAATGATATAGCAAAAACTTACTTTGCCAGTCGAAAATAAATCCTTACTGATAAACTTAAACTGAAAACCATCACAAAATAGAACTATTTTTTGTGAAATTATAGAATTCCACGAAAATGAAACAGAGTAATAACTACGAAAATGGCATTACTTAAGAAAATTGTAGCTTCCTGACTAAGTACTTTGGAGAAGAGACAAGTATACTAATTGTTATTGATTTCACTGAATTTTTATATCAAAAGTGACGGTAAGGAAACTGATGACACATCGTAATTGAAAAGTTTACAATATTTTGCTTTTTTTTCATACAAATCACGATTGCAATAGAATTTCTTTTCAAACAATAAAGTTTCGAGTTTTGGTCTGTAAGCATAAAGCTCAACTTGTAAAGTGAGTACAATTATAAGATCTTCCAATTTTTGGTCTTGTTATTGAACTATCAAGAAAAATGAACAAACGTGACAATTATTGAAAATTAACTGTACAGTCGATATTTATAAAATCCCATACGATCAAAGAAGTTAAATCCAAGTAAAAAAGAAAAAAAAACGTGTTTCATCGATTTCGATAAAAATACTACAAAAAATTATCACCCGAAAAAAGACCCGTGGACAATTAGAGATAAAATGACTTATGTATGATCAATTTGTATTTATTTTGTTGTAAATGCTTGTACGAAAAAAATATAAAGTAATTCAAATTTTAAAAATTCGCGCGCTCTCCCCAATCACTCGCCAGATGGCTACTGGTTTTTTTTCTCGTATTTCAAGTTTTGTGTAGAATGCTTAAATCAAGTGCATGTTTCCGGTTAATTAATATGCTACTTTTTTGCCCATTTCCCTAGTAAGTGTCATTACTTGTGCCACAAAGGCACGGTAGACGCAATCACTAGGAAGTTGAGGTCCAATTTGTTTTTTTTTTACTTTCTACAAATATAGATGAATAACTTTTCATGGTTGCAAATTTAACTTGCAATTTTCCATGCGCAAAAAAATGCAATGGAAAGAAAAGAAAGAAAAAAAATCGCTTATTTTGACATGCATGCTGATGCATGTGGCATACATGAAAAATGCAAGTTTGTTTTTCCCGGGAAACTCACAAGTATCTCACAGAAAACTGACAGTGAACTCACCTCGAGATTTTCCATGGAAGCTAACAACGAGCTCACTGTTAGCTAACAGTGAGCTCCCAGTACGCTCACGCCAACGTGTTTGAAAAGCGGAAGTTGGAAGCCTACTGTGAGCTTACTGTGAGCTCACAATTAAGCTCACAGTGAGCTCACAGTGAGCTGGGTGTTAAAACAAATTGTTTAAACAACATAATTTTCCAAATTTGACCTCAGATTCATGATCAGCTACCTAAAAAACTATGAAATGCATGTACAAGTCTCTTGGAACTCTCTCAGACAATTGTCCGAGAGAATTACGAGAGACTTCCGAGAGACTTCCGAGAGAGTTCCGAGAGAGTTCCGAGGGAAATCGCTCGGAACTCACTCGGAAGTCTCTCGGAGCCCCGTCACCAGGGTACTAAATGCAGATCAAACTGGATTTCTTTGTTGAAGTTTGTTACAAGCGATAACATAACAAACGTGGTATATGACAGTACAAAATTTTTGAGCCTTTCGATTGCAAGTCAAGGAAGTTGTAGTTTTGTCTCAAAAAAATGAGACGCTCCGCTGATTTCGGGGTTAGACGCGAACGTTTTTCTGAAATAACATTGACCGCAGTCGAGTTAACCCGTTCTGATGGAACCGATGAAGCAGGAGCGATAAGATATTTCCGTGCAATATTCTTCAGTTCCTCGTAATCAGTGCATTGATTGTGAGACCAAAACTGAATGACATTTTCATTCTGGCCAAGCAAGGGTGCTTGCATATAAAAGCATCAAAATGCACAATGGCCTGTGACGTGCAAGGTATTTTCAGGTTAAAAGACATGTTCTGTTCGCAAGAAAGAAAAGCGACCTTAAAATCCCTAGCGATCGGGCCGGTACCTTATTGGTACCTAAGCGGTACCTTATAAGGTACCAGTTAGGTACTTCTTAGATACCTGTTAAGTACTTTCTGTAATATCTCCTTATTAATATTTGAAATCGGCAAATTTCTTATTCTATTATGTATAATTCGTATTTACCTTCATTTTCATGTGGTCAATCATCCAGAGATATATGATGAATGTAGGTTTTGCGAATTATTTATCTACCATTTTTATCAATATATTCTGAAATTTTTTTACGTTTTCCTAGTTTTTTGATTCACATCGAGATCGTCGTTGATCTCAAAAACCTGGAATTCCAGAAAAAAAAAAATGGAGTGAATTGTTCAAATATGAAGTTTAAGAGTTCAGAATTTCAGTATTGAAAATGGAATATTTTTGGATGATGAATTTCGTTTTTTTCACCTTCAGTACTTTTCACCAAATAATGATACATTTTGGATTATAATTGTAACATACTTTTTGTTAAAATATCGGACCCCTCAGCATAGTACATAATTATTATATTTTTTCAATTCTTGAACTAGAAACTATAATTAAAGCGATATGCGCAATATATTTTCCAATTTTGGTACATTTTTGTTGGTTTTTGTTGAAAGAAAAAAATTCTACATCGTTATTAATGTGAAATTTTACAGAAAATTATGATTTTCTCTACTGAAAATTTGTCATCTCCTATTTTTTTTGATAACACAATTTTTACCTTCAAATTTTGTCTTTTTCTGTACAAAAAAATCTGCTTAATCAATGAATTGTTTTATATTGACGTTTTTCCTGTTTATTTATAAACATTGAGACTGTTGATTGTTTCGAAAACCAGCAATTCGATAAAAAAAATTTAGTGAATTGTTCAAACTAAGGATGGTTGAAAGTTTTTTTATTTCAAGATCAGCAATTTTTTAAGGTGACGATTTTTTGGATTTCGATTTTAAGTATTTTTATTTATTAATAACACATTTTGAACTCAAATTAATGACACTCTTCTGTTTAGACACCAAATTTTGTAGATGTTTTAAAAAAAGTTTTTAAGAACCTGGAATTCAGTTTATTTTAAAATTTTTATTATTTTGAAATTCTGGACCCAGAAAATTAAATAAAACTGTCATGTGCTATGCACATTCCAATTTTTCTTTATGCGTGTATTGTTGATTGTCGATTTCAAAAATCTACAATTCGACAAATAATAATGAAATGAATTCTTCTACCATGGAATTTCCGAATTAAGAATTTATTTGTTAATTATTGAAGATTTTTTTTTTCATTTTTAAAATATCATCAATTTTATACATGACGGAATTTTGGTTTTCAAGTTTAAGTATTTTCCACTACTCAATACTTCAGATTAATACTTCAGATTAAAATTGAAGAAATTCTTTTTGTTGAAACACCAAATTTCAGTTACTCTTCAGAGTTAACTTGATTTGAAAGATTTGCTGTTATTTCTATTAATTTATATCTGGATTTCTAGAGTTGGATGCTCCAGGGTTCAAAGGTTTTTAGATTTTTAGCATTATGGTAGATTCTATTTTTTTTTACATTACTCTCTGGATTATAACAATTTTTCGAATTTCTTTTTTCTACATTATTGTAGCTAAACATTTATAGTTAAAATTTCGTTAAAGAAAAATTTTTCTGAAAATAGGGTTAGTGTTACTTTTTTTTCTAAAAACTACCATTAATGACTCTCTCATATTTGTACAAAATCTGAGGAGATGCTTCAGAAACATAAATTTTGATAGTGTTACATGACGATTGAGGGGGGGGGGGAACGTTTATTACAAAATGTGACAGGAGTAGGAGTCAAAATTGGCTTAAAGTTGCGTGACGCATTTTGTGCACAGCCCTTGCAATGTCAATAAATAATGTAACTTCTTGCAAATTATTTATATATACATATATATTTCACGGAGCGATAACAGTCCTCGACTTCGCCTCGGCACTTCCGTTCCGTCAAAACAGGCATTTCCAAAACTCATAATAATATACTATCATTGTTCTATTCATGGTTTACTGAGGATTAGCCATACAAAAATTTGTCACGTTTCATTTTTCGTCCTAAAAGAAATTGAGCACATTAGAACAAAAGAATGGCTCCTGAGAATTGTGAGGAAACCAAGAGCTACCATTCTCAGAGAGTAAAACACCAACAAAAATCATAGACAGAAAATAATAAGCAACTTTTCCTAAAAAAAAAAAAAAAACAACTTTTTGTTTATTTTTGACTCACAATTATACGGATTTGCTTTTACTTTCTCAAGTTATGTTTTACTTTTTTTTACCACATGTGATGTTTTCAAATAGTATGAGTAGATTTCAAAGAAATTAACATATTTACTCCTTCATTTTACTCAATACCCCTTAACCGCTCCTGTACTTGTTATAACATGATGCACCTTTACTTATTTTATTATAACTCTACAAGTCATACAGAAATCAGTCAGCTTGAAAAGGGTCTTTAACTAGTTCTTTGTACGAAAAATTTTGTGAAACAATTTTTGTCTGGATGATATGCTTTATTTTCAGTGGACTTAATGAGTAATATAGTTGACAAACATCCATAAGAGAACGCAAAATGTCATTGTTCTAACAATTTGTTAATAATTATTTTTCGAACTAATATATTATATCAAAATATTAGCATTTATAGTGGACATAAATTTTTCCTCTTGTTTATGATCATCTGTATGCAGTTGCAGTATCAAATTGTTTATGACAATCTGTTATTAGCTCCAGCAATCATTTTTTCAATGAAATTGTTGTTTTACTGAAGATTCTTATATCTGAAAGCGCATTCAAGCGTTACAACTGACTTACAATAGAAATAAATGATCAGTATCATCATTTCCGGCTTCATATGCATCATTAATGATTTGAAATATATTCTTTCAAAAAATGTTAAAGTGACTGTAAAGGCGAGTTCCCAGCTAGACAAAAAATTAAGTGTCGTCTCGATAAGTTTTTTCGATAATTTTTATATGATTTTCTTTTAAGATATTTTTGAATTTAAGAAAAGGATTTTTTTGTTTCTTTGTTCAGATCCTAAAGAGGACCCAATCGAGAGGTCGAAATATAGAAAATAAAGATTAAATAAAATGCAACTTTTAATTCATTATATGCTCTAAAAATAGCGTTGTTAGCTATTAGTTGTCATACAAAACTTGTCAATTTTTTTCTGCCGAATTTTCTCTGATGAGAGTCCATGTTTGGCTTTTGCCTATCTATAATGGTAGCTCCTTGTTTCCTCACAACTCTCAGGAGCCATTCTTTTGTTCTGATGTGCTCAAGTTATTAAAAGATTGTATGAGATTTTCTCAGTAAGGAAAATCTCGAAGTGTTTGTAATGTACTGTTAATATCTTTAGAGTAAAACCATCGGAAAATCATCAAAGTAAAAAATTGTACATCCAAAGTTGTCGACATTTCAATTTATGTATTTTAAAGTAACCAGTGGGCTTCTTACGGAAAATTGAAAATTATCAATTTCAAAATAGACGATTTTCCGATTTCCAGTTTACAAAAATAATTTAATATCACTGCTGGTGGTAGTTAGCAAGAGGTGAGGTCTAGCCGCATTCT
The DNA here is from genome assembly GCA_028476575.1 of Platygaster robiniae. Lineage (NCBI taxonomy): Eukaryota > Metazoa > Arthropoda > Insecta > Hymenoptera > Platygastridae > Platygaster > Platygaster robiniae. Next base: position 12,959,101 of record CM052025.1, read on the forward strand.
TGCACCACCAAGGAATATTTGTTTCAAGTATTATTAAACCGGTTCTGAATAAAATTTCATTGCAAGATTTTTGTCTGACGACGAATTCTTCATTCGTGACCTCCGTCGATAAAAAATAGAGTAGCTACCGACTGGACACACCATTGCTAAACACATTAATTTTATTAAATTTATTGATAGAAACGTTTTAATTCAAATAGTTTAAAATAAAATGAAAAAATGAAGTAAACCTTCTTCTATGCTTTCAAAAAGCTAAAGTCCCCAGCACCATATAAGCTTCCTGGTTTACTGGATATATATATATATATATAAACGAAAATCTATTTTGAATAGATCGTTCTCCATAATGGTCTTCGTCATCCGACGCAACAACGATAAAGGTAAAAATTGAGTTTATCTGACAGCGATGAGTTTTATGTTAGTTTCGGCGAATTTTCAGCTCACACGCGCGCAGACGTAAAACCAGTGCATCTCCGTTAAATGGCATGTTCTAGACAAAGACTCACGCGTCACGTAACATCTTTATCTAGCACATGCCATTCAATGGAGACGCACTGCTTATGCGTCAGCGCGCGCGTGAGCTATAAATTCGGTCTTACAGGTGAAAACGTTCCGATCAACTACTAATGCAATCCAGAATACTAGAATACAGGACAGGCTACTGTTATACAGGGTGTCCCAAAATGTACGGTATGCATTTCAACCAATCTTTTTTTGGAATTTCCAAAAACGAAAACTCCTCGGCAACTTTTCTGAAAACTTAAAATTGGCGAAGATATTCGAATTTGAAATTTGACCAATAAACGCGCTCCTCCGAGGAGTAGAGATAGAAACCACGAACCAACATTTGCCGATATTTTCTCTACATTATTCTGAGTCTCAAAGTCCTTTGCCACTTTTCACAAAACTCAAAATCAAAAACGATAGTAGAGTTTCAAAATTAACACGTCTGATGAGCTGAAACTTTGATTCGAATATGTTCCTGAAGTTCCAAACGTTGAAAAATAAACGAAATTTAAAAAAAATTGTTCCACTTACGTTTCGTGGTCCGAAAAATAAATGATTATTGAAATCGTAAAAATATTATTCAACGTTACAAAGCATTTTTTAGTTTTTTCTTAGGTGGAGTTAAAAAACCGATGTTTTATCATTTTCGTTTTTTCAATAAACGTTTGGAACTTTAAGGACGTGATTCCAATATCTTTTTTTATTTTGAGCTTTGTGAAAAGTGACAAAGGACTTTTAGACTCAGAGTTATGTAGAAAAAATAGATGCAAATTTTGATCCGTGGTTTCTATTTCACTCCTCGGAGGAGCGCGTTTATTAGTCAAATTTCAAACTTGAATATCTCCGCCAATTTAGAGTTTTCAGAAAAGTTGCCGAGGAGTTTTCATCATCGAAAATTCCGAAAAAACATTGGTTGAAATATTTTCAGTAAATTTTAGGACACTCTGTAGGTGCTGAAAAAGGGCATAGTATCAATTGAGCATGAGTTTATTGAGTACCGTATTTATTGTTTACGGGACGAATGTGCACAAATTTTTCTGAATTTTTTCACGGGACGATATAAAAATGAATTTTCAATATAAATTTTAAAAATTATGAAATTTTATGTCATGATTTTTTTAGTCCACAATTGCAGCAATTCATTTCTGAAAAATGTGCACAATCGTCCGGTGCACAATAGATACGGAGCTCAATTTACTCGTGCTTAATTTACATCGTACCCGAAAAAACTGACCGCAGCAGCCATCGAAAAACAGCTATGGAAAGGCGCACAGGCTCAATGTATAAATGAATAAAATAATTGCTACAGAGAAATGAATGTGTCAGAACTGTTGGTAGTGTCAAAGACGCGCGAACACGATCACCTCGCTGGACGCTGCGATACACTGCGTAGAATGTCAATACATATATCGGTTCCTCATCCTGGTATCTAGTGTTCTTGAATGCAGTCAAACACAGCTGCTGTCAATATTTTTAGCGTAATTTTTATGCAACATGTTTTTTTCATGTTGCAGACACTAACAGTAAACGAAAAGTAAATCCCCCCAACAAATTCACTTTCTCGGACAAAAGGCTGAAGACGAAAAGTAATGTTGACATTGAGAAACAAGAGGCGAGAGCAAAGAAAGCATGTCAGAGTGTTTCTAATCTAAAATTTCGTAGCCACAGATGTAGCTAGATAACAACCATAAGTCGATTACTGACAAGATCATAGATCAAAATAACCTTCAAAAACACATTGACGATTCTCGCTCCGAAAAAAACATATATATTTCATCTAAAATGCTAAAAAAGTTTACCGTACGTGATTGTTTTATTGCGATATTTAAACACTAAAACTTGTTCAGCAATTTCTGGCTCTTACGTTACACATGTTTATACAGAAGCACGTTACATCGTAATTGGAAGACAATTTTTCATGCTTCAGCCACAAAAAGCGTGATTTTTGTACGTGTGCGTAACGCAAAATCACGATTTTTGAGCCTTCAGCATGAAAAATTATGTTCGCACCTGTGAGCAAGAAGTCGACTTTGGCGAAGACGAGGTTTTTAAGGCGAGGCGAAGCCGAGCCGTAAAATCGTCTGAGCCTAAATCGACTTCTTGCTCACAAGTACGAAAATAGCTATTTTAAACCCTAACAGTTGTACCTTATGAAGCCCAGTTTTAAGAAAGTTCAAATATGTTATGTATTTAGTAAGTACTTACGAAAAAATTTTCATTTTTTACTTATCTATTTAGAAAGCTGTAAAAGAAGCTTCTGTGCGTGAACTTCTTGACAATGATTTGAAACTGCTGGCGTTATGCGATGAGGTCGTTCGCCGCGAAAATGTAAAGTATAACTTGAGGTTTTCTAATTGTTACTGAACCTCTTATCTAATATTATCGAAAATGCAGGTTCCTCTGGAAGAGATCCCCCCCCACACAAAGTTCTGTCCAGTTTGACGATGATGCCGAATATTCAAACAGTTCGGCACTTATTTCGGAAGTAAATTCACGATCATTGATTTCTATCCACATTTAGTTACAAACCATATTTTTAGCAAAACACGCGTGAAAAGGGGCTGTAACACCTAAAAAGCGACCGAGAGGACGTATATTTGCGACAAAACGCACCAGGCACATATTCCTGCATATGCCATTCTTCACCTCTTTACATCGTAAATGCACGTGCGCTAGCTCACTTTTTAGGTGCTACAAGCGTCTTTGTAGTTTGTGTTTTGCAAAAAATTATTTCTGTCTATATACACTTATAATTACATACGCTTGGACTTACATACACACATAATATAATTTCAAGCAGAATCCAAGTCTTCATTTTGTGGAAAAACCTGCAGCTTTCCATACGGGGACTGGAGGTATAGAGTTAACATATGGAAACTCGCAACTGAAGAAGACGATCGAGGAACAAAGAGAAAGAATAATTGCTTTTGAATCGCAATTAAAGCTTGCTAAAAATTCGGCTGACAGTCAAGTGCTGGATCTTACGCGCGAGATTACCGAACATAAGAAGAAAATCGAAGAACAAAAAGAACGAATATTGTTTTTAGAAGCCCAACTAAAGATTGCTCAAAATGTTGATAGCAAATTAGACGAAATTCGAACAGAAACTTGGTGATTCTGTGACGGCAGCGATACAAGTATCGCCATTACAGCCAACACTGACAAAAGAGTCGAATGCAAAAGCAAGTGGATTATCGTATTTTGCTATCAGTGATTCATCATCTCACATGGTCCATGTTATTCTTTTTAGTTTTTTTTTCTTGACAGGAGAATTTTTATACAACTTTTCTGTCGAAATAAATAAGACAGTGTTTTTTTCTCGTCGCTTGCATTTCATTTGTTTTGACGTATACAATTTTTCAAATGTTCGTAAGAGAGCATATTTTCCTTGATTGACCAATCCAGAGACTCTTCTTTATCTTGTTTATCTTTAAAATTTTTCAACTTGGCCAAAAATTTACCGATCGTTACAATTTTTTCCCCGTGCTCTAGATTGTTTAACATTTTTGAAGAAAAATATTTAGACCTTTTTCATTGTAAAATGTGTTTTGCAATAGTGATTTCTATTAAAAGATTGCAAACTATTCTACCAAAAAAAGTTGCATCTGACTTTTTGACTCTGAAAAATATGCAAAAATTTTCGATAAATTTTACTACTTTGTTTGTATCCCCACTACTCAGAGGAAGGCGTTCCTTATTTAAACTTTGAACTTAAATATCTTTTTTGATTTCAAGGTCAGTAAAAAATAGCAAACAAAAAATCGTCTCAGAATTTTGCAAACTAGCGACCCTTGAATTATTTATTGTTGAATTTGGGACACCCTACATAGCATGACATCTATATATAAATCAATTACTTACATACACTTGCATATTATTACAGATGACATAATTAGGGAAACCCCCCCCCCCTTTGTTTGAAAACGTATAACTACGAGAAGGCACGCGATACAATGAAAATGAGAATTCGCATTGCAGAGATAATAAAAGGTCTGTGGGAATCTGATGTGCGCAGTAGATTTTACTTGCGCGCACCGCGAAAAGATGTTTCAAAAGAAAATGTGATCATTTTTAGCGAAGATCATTATGAGAAGATTTTGCGTAAGTGAAAAATTTCAGAGTAAATCTTTTTATAAAATATAAACCTGCAGTACATTACGGCATTAATTTTTTCATAGGCAGCGTAAGACTAATGCAAAAAGTTCAAAAAGACGGTAAACCTGTTTCTTTGCATGACAATGGTAAAGATTTTGAGACAAAATGGATCAGAAAAGTCATATCACAAATCATCAAGAAACAAAGAAGTCAGTCGAAAGAGAAGAATCCGAAACGAATCAGAAATCATATTTCTGATGAAAGTGGCAATGACAATGAAAATGCGGCTGAACTTTCTTGCATCAATCAAGAAGAAACATGTTAAAGTTTAAAGTGTCATATGTTACGTTGTTCATGTTGTAATTGATTGTTGTGCTATAACCGTAGCACATGCATATTGTGAATTTTCTAAATATTGTTAGACAAGAAAAATACTATTTTTACCTTGAGGTCTTCTTTGCTCTCTTATGTTATCGAAGCCAGAGTAATGTGGCAAGTCTGGAAAAATTTTGAGATAATAACGTAACGGGATCGCTAAAGAATATGACAATTTCGTTTTTCGGCTCCAGTAACAGAAAAATGAACTGGCACGGATTCGTAGATTCGGCTGACGATTTATTGATTCCCTTTGTTCGTCGATGTCTAGAGCACTCAATTTCCGATCGAAGTGATCAAAATTAACTTGAATTTTTCTCGTACTCTTCTGAATCGAAAAGTCCGTTGTCACTTTCCTTAAAACCCAAAAGGAAAAAACATATACGAGCTAGAAGTTGTAACCAATAAGATTTGTTCAATTTAAAACTCAAAATTATTTTTTGATTTTGAGTTTGAAGAAAAGTAATGAAGTACTTTTCGAGTTTGATGAAACAACAATAAACAATCTTTTGTTGTTCAGGAAATATAAATTTATAATTTTTCAACGACTGTGAAGTCTATGTTATAAAAGGTCAAAAAATTATTTACATTTAAATTTTATAGATATGTGGTAAAAATCATTTCAAAATGTTAAGTAAATTTAACTAGTTCAGATGATCGATTTCTAAGATTAATATTGGCATTTTTTAAGTGGAGCTTGTCAAAAATTTTTTTTTTGTTTTGCGTTGATTGTCGCGAAAATTTTTAATTGAAACATGGTAATTCCTATGAAAAACTTCAATACTAGAACAGAACATTGATTTGGAAAGTTTTCAAATATTTCATAAGTTAAGATTTTAATTCACGTCACTCAAAACTTTTAACGACAACAGAACTTTCATTATATTATCATAAAAATCTGATTTTGACATTGATTATTGAATTGTAAACTCCTGGATTCGAAATCAAATATTTTCATAAGTTATTGTTACGTTGAATTGAAAATAGAAAAATAGAAAAAAAGTTGCAAGTTGGTTTTTTAACTGCAAGAGTTAATGGTCAATTTGGGCATGAGCAACATATTGGCTGCTGCCCAGGGTGGCAAATATTTGGGGCGGTGGAAAATGCTCAGCGTTGTGATAAATCTCTAAAATGAAAATGATCTTTTGAGATTTTTTCTCCTATGCAATCTATTGGAACATCATTTTTTTTGAGATACATGATTCTCTGTTTTTTTAAAAAAGACAGCGTTTCATGTACTGCACGGGGTGGCACAAGAGGTTAGTCCGCCACTGGCAAAACACAGCTGTTAGGGGCTACTTAAATTACCTACATTTAAAATGAGATAATTAAAATTCTTTGCCCAAGGTTTGTATCATTGTTTAGTTTTAATGTAAAACTACTAAAATATAAAACGTTTCTATCTGTGAAAACTAATTTGTTTAGCAATTACGTGTCCAGTCAGTAGCTGCACCATTTTTTACAGATCGGGGTGACGAATTGAAGATTTTGTCGTCAGAAAAAGATCTTGCAACGAAATTTTATTTAGAGCAGGTTAAATAACATTTACAGCAATTTTTTAGGAAAAAAACGTTACATTCGGATTGTTTGTGAACTCACGATCTGAAATATATAAAAATATTAACGACAATAAAGCCAGAATGAAGGTTACACTTGGAAAAAACTTTCATGGTCACCGTGACCAGGTCACGTGACTTATCAGTTGTTTTTCTTAAACATTCCTTGGCGGTGCAAGAATGCGGCTGCCCCTCGCCTTTTGCTGACTACCGCCAGCAATGATGTAGACGAACTGAAGTTTACAAAGGCAACTATACCAAGAAGTTTGTGTCTTGTATGTTTGTAACTATAGGTCGGAAATATGGCAGAGTATGAGGATGATGTGGAGATGCCTGAACTTGAAGAAAATGATCCAATCATTCCGTCCGATGAATCTGATGAATCTCTGAGGGACGAAGAAGATGATCCAGTCATTTCAGAGGGCGAAGAAGAAGTATTTTCTGGGAACGAGTCAGATGACGTGTCCGTGGAAGGAGACGAAGATGAACTTGGTGATGGTGTCGCAGGTGACAACAACAATCGACATTTGAATGATCTATTGATTAATGGTGACATGAACTTCATTGATGCACGTTTCGTGAGACTGCCGGACTGGGAAGTGAATAATGATCAACCTGCACCAAATGTCAGCCCAAAAGATCACCTGCTGATAGCTCTAGCACATAATTTAATCGCAAAGGAAACGTATGCGTCATTACTCATGCATCTACGATGGATTTCAAGGTTTACGAACGATGACCGCATTCCAACCAACAAGAATTCATTTTGGAGAAGTATGAATTTAAATGAAACGAATTTGCACTACACATTACAGTGCGAAGAATGCAAAGACATCGTTGGCGAAACAAAGCAGGTCTCAAGAGAATGCAGATGCGGAAAATGTGGCCCAACGAAGAAGAAGCAGCCACTTGCGACATACATCCGAATAGGCCTGGAGCACCAACTTCAAAATCTCTTCCGGAAACCAGGATTCTCGAGAGATATAAGATATCGCTTTACACGTGAAAAAATCAATGAAAATAACATTGAAGATATTTACGATGGAGAAGTTTCTCAAGGATTGTGCAGAGATGGACAGTTTCTCCATGTTCCGAATCCAGAGAACTTGGAAACCAACATAAATCTCTCCTTCACAATGTGGGTTGATCATGTCGCACTCACAAAATCATCATCAGTTAAAGCATACCCGGTTCTACTCGCAATCAATGAACTTTCGCCCCATGGTCGAAAAAGACATATTTTGCTGGCAGGAGTTTGTGTTTCAAAGTTGAAAGCATCAATGTCACAACTTTTGGGACCAATTGTCGACGAATTAGTGAATTTATATCACAACGGTATAATATGGAGCCCCGCACCTGGTGTACAAATCGTGAGCAAATTCATCACCCTCATATTTTGCGCCGATTGTGAAGACCGTTACCCGATTTTGCGAGCCATGCGCCACAATGCACACAACGGTTGTACGTTTTGTGAAATTCTCACACGAAGAATCAGAGTACAAGGTGCTCAACGCATGTACTCAAAATGCGTGTACCCAAATGGAGTGGGCACTATTAGAACTGACGAAAGTGTGCGAGCCAATATGCGCGATGCTGTCCGAAATAATAGAACTGTTGCAGGGTTTATCGGCATTTCTCATTTGTATCCTCTTCCTGGATTCCAGTTCGATCAAGGACCAATCGTCGAGCCGTTCTACAATGTTTATGAAGGCGTAATGAAGCAGTACTTTACGATGTTGATGCAAAATAATGACATACGTTGGTTCATCAATGAATCTAGGGCTCAAAATATGGCAATCATCAACGAACGAATGGCATCCATCAAGTTACCCTCGCAAGTTTCTCGACGCATTAGAGATGTTGCAACATGGAAAATGTGGAAGGGGACGGAATGGAGGAACTTTTTACTTTTTTGTGCTGTACCATGTTTCTATGGCGTGCTACATTTAAGGTTCGTTCGTCATTTACGATTGTTGGCCGACGCTATTTTTATTCTAAATAGCAACAGCTTCACCCTTCTTCAACTGGGAAATGCAGAACAAAACTTGATTCAGGTTGTTGATAAATTTTACGAATACTTCGGTGATTATTATATGACTTACAATATTCATCTACTGCTTCATTTGGGAAGAACGATTCGAAACTTTGGACCGATATGGGCAAACTCAGGGGCAATATATGAGGCATGGCATCGGCGCATGATGTCATACGTGAAAACTGCAACAGCCATAGCGATTCAGATTGTTCGCCGATTCCTACTATCCAAATTCATAGAGGACGAAATCAACGATCCAGCTACATCGCAGGTGGCTCGGGAAATGATTTGGCCATACATTCATGGTTCGCAATGGGATGTCCCTCCACCAATTGCAACTGGACGATTCATGATTCCGTTGAATCGTGTTTTTCATGACAATGCGAACGAAGAAGAAATCATCTTTGTAAACCGACGAAACGATGTGCACATTGATGAACAAACAGTAGTACAACATTATTCGAAGGCTTTGATTGATGGCGTGGAATACAGAACTCGTTACAACCAAGAGCATCTGAGCTTCTGCAATTTCATCGCGTATACGATAGGCGGCTTTGTCACAATAACAGACATCATTTCCTTTGAAAGCAATGGGGTTACAGTCCAGGGAATTGTCGGCACTGTTTTGAACACCAGAAATGAAATCGCCGACCGGCAAATCGTGAAGATATTGTACATGGAATCCATTGTTCCAACCAACGAAAAAGTATTCGTCACCAACAACGAAGTGATTGCACCTGGATTTACAGTTGCCGGAATCGGTCGAACGTGGGTTATGCGGCTCCCTAATTGCTGGGAAACGGATTAGAAATGTGACTTTTTCTACAGGTTAAGCTCGAGTAGTTTCACAGCAATGTAGGTAAGATATATTTTACTTTACAAATTTTTTACAGTACCCAATTGTTGATGCATCTTTTTTGATTTCACGTTGAGGTTTTGATTCTCCAAGTGATGTTTACAACTCCAAGTTTCATCTTTTAAATATCAAGTTGTCAATAACTTTTAGTAACACATGGTAGCTGAAAACTTGTAAAACATGATAGAACAAACACAATAAAACAAGCTACTTTTTTTCTTAATGCATTAAGTTGAAAAGAACGTTAATAATTTGTTGCAGGCATGGGAAAATTTTTTCGAGTGAAGTTTCGCTCTATTTGAGTGACATATGCCCTTATCATCAAACGAATTCCTACATTTACAGCCAAAGCACATCGAGCATCTGCGACAACAACCATTTCAGCAACAGCGACGCCAGCGGTGGCAACCTGGCTAGCCCCTCTGCACGAGGACTACAGGCCCATTAACTTCTACGTCGCAAAACCCTACACCATACCCTACACTATCGCCAGAAGGGCCAACAAAACTCGCAGTCAACGCTACAGGGTACAGTTCTCCAAGAAACTCAACACCGCTAAGTTTCAGCAGAAGGTCAAGCAAGGCGAGTTCTCCAAGAGCCTGAGCCTGGCCGACTTTTTACCTCGCCAAACGACAAGGTACGTTTCGAACAAAATTTGGTATTTACAAGTGAATTTTTTTTTCATTAAGACTCATTTTACTTGAGTGAATGAATTTAGCACGATTAACTAAATTATTTAGTAAGCTAGAACGCGGTGTTTTCTTGTTCTGAGTGGATGTTATCTTGTTCCAAACATGTATCGATCCAGAGTGTGTAAATTATTTATTAATTTCGAAATGAAAAATTTTTTTTTCTTACCAATCAAACTTATACAATTAAAAAATATATACAATAGATCATTTATTAAACCTATTTCAATTATTATTAAATACAGATCAAGTGATTTGTTGAAAATTATTTTCAGGACAACATCTTTTGAAGAAGTAAAAATGTACACATTTCTAAAACTTTATAAAATTTTTCGAAAAATTAACGGTAATTCTGTGGTTACTGGTCTAATTAGTTATCCAAAATGAATCACACTAAAAAAATTGGAAACGTTATCTTGTGGAATGAGCATGGCATACTCTCTTAATTTCTTAAAGGGAATTTTCACTCAAAGAGAAAGTGAAACTCTTAGAGTTCCTTCGAGTAAGAATCCCGAATATCGAACATTTCACTTGAAAAAAAACAATGATTGGTTAACTCAATTTTCTCGAGTGAAGTTTCACTCTATTTGAGTGAAATTTTCCATTTCATTTCAACAAAACTGAACCATTTGTTTCCTCTCATTTGCGAGGATAAAAAAGTCATTGCAAAATCTCATAAATTTTGGTCGTGCCAAGCAAAAAAACAAAGATCCACATATGTAATGTGAATCTGGGAAAAAAAGATGTTTTCGCTTCCCCTTGTAACTCCAACTACTCTAAAATATCTTTTATAAATCAATGAAAGTGATGATAAGGACCAAGTTCATCGAATATTTCATTAATTTAGAAAAAAAAGGTTTTCAGGCGATGTTGCCGTTGAAAAAGCGAAGCTATCACTGCACACGATAATAATTGCTAATTCAATAAATGGCTTTATTTTGCAGGGAACACGATGATAAATATCGACTCTGAACGCTCGACGGCCGGCTTCTGCAGCGCCAGCGAAGAAGACTACGAGCGCTTGTGCCTTCACTCACCCTGAGAGAAGAATAGAAGCAAATGCCAGGGAAAGAACAAGGGTCTACGCCATCAGCGCAGAGTTTGAGACGCTTCGAAAAAATATACCAGCCTACTCGCATAATCAGAAATTGGCTGTGACTTTTACTGTTGAAGTATACATGAGTTGGGGAGCTTCCATAAATGATGTCACAGTCCTCGGGGGGGGGGGGTCAGATCGTCTGTGACAGTAGGAGAGGGGGTTCTCGACAATGTGATGTCACAAATTTTTCTCTCTGTGAAAGAATTTTTCAACAGAAAAATTTTTATCATTTTTTCTGATTTCTATTTCAATTAATTTTTATTTTCAAAGTTGATGATTCGGAGGAATAAGAGAAAATAATGCCTGTTAATAGTTACGAACAGTTATTTGAAAAAAACTGGGAGGGCGCCTTAATATTAAACTTTTCAACATACATTTTTTGGTTATTAATAATGGTTCATATTGCCTGTGATTCGCCGGATAATTTGACATTGAACTAAATTTATAAAAAACATGAAAAACATTAAATTATTGTCTTTTTTTGGATTTTACATTCGTGACGTGACACTAGGGGCGAGGGGGGGGGTCTGAAAATGCTTAAAAACCTGTGAAATAATTCATGAAAGCTCCCTTGGTCTTGAAGTTGGGTGTTGATAAAATATTCAAGGCTTTCATAATTTTTTTTTCTATTTCACGATCACTTTTGGAGCCAATAATCAAAGGAGATTAATCCAACATTAACATTCCAAATATTTAATATCACATTATATTAAAAACCATATTATTAATTCCTACTTACAATCTTCATAATTCAAATAAAATTTAATACCATAGCGTCACGGTAAATCCTGAAAAGGCAATATAATTTGCCATAAGCTCGAGCATATAAAGCATACATGGAGAAATAGTACTATTTATTGTTGGCTCCTAAAATGATCGTGAAATATAAAAAAAATTATGAAAAAAGTTAAGAAGCGAAAATAAACGATATAAATTCAATGTTTCCACTGCGATTCTCGTCTTCGGCTTTTTTAGTGACTCGTAATGTTCAACGGATGTACCAGAAACATTCACGGGATATTCCTATAACCGACTATAGTTTGTTACGAGAAGAACAGAGAGAAAATAGGTAAGGCTGGTGACAATTATGTGGTGTCCCGGCATAACCGAATAAATCCACTTTGCTATAAGGCTCAGTATCTCAATATGTATAATACGAAAATGAGCCTTATAGCAAAGTAAACTTATTCGGTTCTGCGGGGACATCACAGAATTTACTGGCTGGTACCGGATCTATCACTTTTGTAATCATCGAGATTTCTAGCAAAAACAGGAAATAATATTTTTTCTGCGGAATGTGTAATTAATAAAAACAGCATTTGAATCGACAGAAATTTTACCTAATGTAATGTATTATACATAATTGCATGCTGGAATGCGTCTCGTTAGCGCCGCCAGCAGTTACGTCTCACGACTTTCGGCGCTACTTCCTATTGTTATGTTATACATCTATGTAGAAAAAAATAACACTCGATTCATTATAATGACTATATATATGTACATCTGTAGATGTACTGGACAAATAAATTTTAAGAAACACATGAATTTCAATGAGTTTTTTACTTCAATGCAAACGTTTTTACTTTATGAAACTGTACCGTGCTTGCCCATTTTCTGTAAGATTTCATTAAAGAATGATCAAAAAAATCTTTAATTACGATTAAAGATTCACATATTATACTCCATTAACAGTTCTGAATACTGGCAAATTGTCAATGTAATTCATTATCCTTTGCATAAAAAACAAAAGTAATAAGTTTTTGTATGTGCTGCAATTTTCTAAGAAAACATTAAAAATTTTCCTTCGATTTGTGAGGTAATTTTATATTATTTATATTTCTTAGGTAAAAACCTTCATACTTTTTTAAGAAATTTTATAATGTGCATTCAATGAAATCCTAATAATTGTAGAAAAAAACCAAAATTTAAGGTTTAAATACTGACAGGTTTTTTATGACACGCAATGAACGATAAAAAAAACTCTTGAAAAAGAGAACGATAAATCAAGCAGCAAAATACTATAGAAAATTACGAAAAACTTTTGACATACTCAAAAATACATAAAAGTACAGAAATAAAAAATTCCGAGAAACTTCCATGAGTTAAACAGAGATACTAATGATCATAATCACGGACAGTGGTGCCCCGGCTACCTACGCTACTGTCAGAGAAACTAATCCGACAACTCATTTTAAATTTCCCGCGCAGCTCTACATCTAGATATTATCTATCACACGACAAGTGCGTTATCTGCAGTTATCTGACGACGTGTATTTTTAACTTATATTGTTTTACAATAAATGCACTATTATTTTTAAGAAATGACTGCATGAAATTGAAGAAAAACATAAGTTTTACAAACTGCAATTGAAAAATTGGCGGTTTTTACGAAAAATTGGGAGAAATTAGAGAAAGTACTTAACTGGTACCTAAGCGGTACCTAACTGGTACCTTATAAGGTACCGGCCCGATCGCTAGGGATCAAAGAATGTCAGCAAATGTCATAAACAATAAATGAGCATTTGTTTGTTTTTTTTTCCTTGGAGAAGTTCTCCGAGAAGGACCTTCATCCTGCATTGTTTTTAATTTTTCGGATTCGTAGCACTTTATTCGCCAATCAAAAAAAACACTTAGCTACGTCGCTACTTCTTGAACTTTTTTCGGTTACGTTTCAACTTCGGAGTTTCGCACTTTCTCCCGACAAACCATGACGAGCCGATTGACGAGTTAAATGACGAGCTGGTCATCGGAATCTAGACGACCTGTCGGAAGAGACGTCAAGATGTCGTCAGTGACCTGTCAGACGTGTCGCCTGACGACTCGCTGACATGTTTTCTGAAGACCTCGCTTACGCGTCGTCTGACGACCTTAATGATGGGTCGTTCATGACGAGCCCAATGATGTGTCTCGTCATCGGAAGCTGGAAGACCTGTCAGGCGGGACGTCAAGACGTCATCAGACAACATCGTCATAATACCCAAAAAAATAAAGCAAAAAATTTTTAATGTGATTTTTATAATAATTTAACGATATATTTATTGTTATAATAAAAGGGCTTCGTTTTACAGAACTGAAAACATTTATTTAATAATTAAAAAATCCTGCCTACACTGGGGATCGAACCATTGACCTCTTACTAAATAAACGCACACAACCTAACCACGCTAGCCACTACGCTAAACTCAATACCAATAATCGTTTGGGTTTTTGACCTGTCTTATTTTGCGGATCTTACATGTTTTCAGAACTGAAATGTTCACCCCCAAAAATTTTATATACCAGGTTTCCACATTATCTTTTTTTTTATTTATCCTTCAAAACATATTCTAGGTTGCTAGAAATCTTGAAATTAGATTCCTTCACGAAAATTGTGTATCAAATTTGAATATTGTTAAAAAAATTTGACCTATGAAAATCTTTTTGACTCAAAGGATCTTGGTGACTTCTCGAATTGCAAAATTTTCGATGACTTTTGTGACGGGTAGGGATGAGTTGTTTGACGAGTTAGCTGAAACTTATTGCTTAAATGCCAAAAATCCCAGATAACAATTTGCACGCAATGTGAGGTCACTATGCACTCACAATCATCACATGTGAGTTCAAAATTTTCGACACTTGCGTGATCACTGTGAGTACACATTGAGTACACAGTGTGATTTAACCTATAAATTTTAAATTTTGAGCTCACTTTGAGGGCACATTGCGCTCACGTATGTCATTTACAGTATGCTAAAAATGTGATTTAACATGCGCGTGTTTTGAGCTTACTTAGAGGGAACATTGCACTCACATACGTGATTCACTCTGTGCTAAAACTGTGATTCACGCGATGTTATCTGGGATGTAACTGCAGTCAAAATTTACGAGTTTTTAAACATAATATTATTGTCAGTATTAAGGAGCATGCGCGATTATCTTTCAAATTTAGATTTTTCAGGTAACTACCGACTGACGAGCCGAATGACGGGCTCAATGACGACTTGAACTTTAAAATTTTCAAGGCTCGTCATAACGGTTTGTCGGAGTGCAGGCCTAAGTTTTCTATAATCAAAGCCCAAAGTAAACACATACGTTGATGAAATTAACGCATTTCAAAACGTAATATTGTCTGTATTGTTAGGTAGCTGGCGATTTTCTTCGATAATTAGATTCTTCAGGTGACGAATGACTGACCGGACTGCTCTACAACTCGCGTCTCAAATGACGAGCTCGTTGATTACCTCTTGAACTTTTGAATTTTTCAGGCTTGTCATGACGAGTCGTTCGATGAGTTTGACTTAATTTATTACGCAAAGCCTCAAAATAAACGCGTTAGCGTGTCGTTAAAATAAAAGCGTTTTGAAACGTAAGATTTCTGTAGAGTTAAATAGAGTGCAATCACATTCAAAAATAATATTGTATGGCTGTGGCGATCAAATGATGACTCAAATGACGAGCTTGATGACGATCTGCTGGTCGTGCTGAACATTTTCGAGGCTCGTCATATGATAAGTAATTTGACGAGTTTATCTTGACCAAAAAGGCAAAAATTTCAATGTATAAACAAATATGTTTACGGTGATGAAAAGTAGAGTCTATCATAACAATATAAAGAACGACGTGTAACAAAATTTGTTTATTATTGACATTTTATAAATAATTTACTTTTTTTGATATTGTGACGATGTCGTCTGACGATGTTGTATTTGACGTGTCGTCAGACGAGCCATAAATTGACCAATGACGAGTCTCGTAATTCGAGTTGTCATGACGATGTCGTCAGCGAGTCGTATGACGACGTCTTTTACGTGCCGTCCGACGGGTCATAAAAGTGACCGATGACGAGTCTCGTCATTCTGCTTGTAAATCGACTAGTCATGGTTAGTCGAGCAATTAAAAACTAGCATAAACGATAGTTAAAGTGACACTACGATGTAAATTTTTTTACTAGACGTATATTTTGCTCCGGAAATGTATAATATTAAATTATTTTTCAGAAATTTCCTTTTTATAAGTGACTACCTAAATGGCGACCTGAATAACGACCTAAATGACGACATCGTCATGGTTTGTCTGGCTGCAGAGTTTCGCGAGTGAGAGAGAAAAAAAATGTTTCTATTGGTATGTTCCCATTCTCATTATGTAGAAAAAGTGAATAAGGTATACAGTGGTGAGAATTGATTTTTATCAAATTTAGAGATTTTTAGTTTTTGTTGGTAAATACCAAAAAAATTAACCAAAAATCCTTAAAACAGAGAAAGAATCGATTCTTCTCACGGGTCAAGAAGGCAAGAAACTAAGGAGATATAACTCGCGGGCTAAACAAAAGAATCGAGAGGGCCGAAAGCCGTATCCTCGATGCGAAGCAAAACTGAGCAAAACGCTGTACTGCGCATGTGCCACTTGTCGCTAGATTTTGATCTCGATGTTGGCGTTGGCTGGGAATCTGGAATCTCGGCAAAGCAGCGAGACGCGCACGCGTGTCACCATTTGATTCCTGGAAATCGGGATACGGAAATACGGACCGACCCCCTGCTGGGAGTTACGAGGTTTGACAATTAAGTAATGAGACTGATTCCATAAAAACCGTATATTTAAAAATTATTACTAGTTGAGCTGAGGGGGTTCTGCGTCCCCCCACTCCTACTCCCATCACGTGACCCCCCTCCACTCGCAGGCCCTGCCCGCTTCCCCCTCCCCTCCCCGCGTCGGTAAGATAGAGCACTGGTGGGGGAGGGGCCGGAAATACCACCTGTCGGTAAAACAGGGGCATACCTGTGGATGGTACTACCCGCGGTCGGTAAGGTAGGGATCTAAGATGGCATCGGTCAGTAAAAAGTGTTGCTCTTACCGTCGGTAAAGTAGAGGCGCAGTCGATAATACCTCATTTCACTTATTCTTTTTTCGTTTTTTATGTTTTTATTTTTTTGTTTTTCCGTTCTTTAGTTTTGTTTGTTTGTTTGTTTGTTTTTTTTTTATTTTTTTTTGTTTTTTTGTTTTTTGTTTTTTTTTTGTTTTTTTTTTAATTTTTTTATTTCAGATTCCGAATACATTTTTACATTTTAAATCACAATATTCATATTCAAAATAAATTTAAACATCGTATGAAAACTCGCAGGCGTTAAATATCCCTCCGCGATGAGTGAACATGACCGGCTTCTCCCAGTGTGCAGATTCTTCAAGTTTTCGCAGCGCGATTGGATCTTCTCGTAGATTCTTGGAGATCCTCTCTTGCAGGAAAATTTCGAATTCCGAATCCAGCGTAAAGATATATTTCGGGCCGAATCTGGTGTGGACGGAACGCTTTCCAGTCACAGCATAGGTTCTGTTGACTTCCAAGTCGGATGCTTTCCGCAGTGGGAGATAAGTCGCCGCAAGAGCTTTTGGTTGAGCTTTGTGAATACCATGTTGCTAGTTAAAAAATTTGCAGTTGTCTGTCGCTCCGGCGATTGATCCGCCGTTTTATAAGGCTAACAGTTACGTAAGCGATGACGTCATCACGACAAGTTTGAACACGTCGCCGGAAACGATTACGTCATCACATTTCTAAGCGATGATATCACGTTCAAACACGCTTTCGTTGACCTCAAAAAAAAATGCGTAGAAGTAATTTGATACTCCGATAACTGCGTAGACCAAACAATGACGTCATAGCGACAAGTTCAAACACGTCGCCGGAAATGATTCACGTAAACAGGCTTAAACCTGCTTGGAAATTCTCGGAAAAGATGACGTCATCACATTCCTATACAATGACGTCACAATCTATTATTAGAATCGATCTTTTTTTTATCTTCAGTTTCACTCAGAAATACATTCTAAAATAAATTTAACAATATTTTTTTTTGCAAGAGGCCCCACCCCGCCCGTTGCTGTGAGACTCAACCATCATGTTAGTCTCTCCATTTTTTATTTCAAAAAATTACAACTTTTCTCGCTTACATCTATCTTTTATTTCAAAAATTACAATTTTTCTTGTTTACATCTAATACAATCTTTTATCATCGGAGCGATACCAATACAATCACCAAACGTTGAATTCCAATGTTTTCCACATCGCGTACAACCGACAAACTCGGGATCTTTTTGTAATTTCAACGGTAGTTTTTCCCAAGCTCTCACAATACATTTTTGTCGAAAGTATAATAAAAATTCTCGCGGTAGTTCGGCGATATCCTCAGAATCCAACTCGTGGAGGAAGTTGGTGTATGAGAGTAGGGTAAAAGATCTCTTCATTGATGGAGTGTCCCCGAATTTTTCCATTAACCACATCCTGAGAAGGCGAGCGTTTTCCGTTGCACAGTGATGATCATAGACAGGTCTGTGAAAGTTGTTGTAGGGGCATGCAGAGACTCGCAAATCCTCCAGGGACGGACAGCCCATATCCATCAAATCGATGATGATGGCATTTGTGTGGCGCTTTAGCCATCGCTTTTTGTCCATTCCTTTGACGAATATGAATGAACCATCCTTCAACTGATAGCTCAATTCTTGATCAAGTTCCTCGTATGACACATCACCAGAGTTCCAAGGCACGCCATGATAGTTACGTGTAAGCCACAAATTAGTTGCCTTTACTTTTGGTGGCAAATCATTCCAGGATCATGGGGGCTTGAATAATGTCGCGACAACACCAGCGTAGGGCTCAAGTCTTAAAACTGCAAGCTCCTTGACAACAAAGCTTTTTGTATGGAGAAGCCTTGAACGTCCACAATGTACTTCATGACGACTCTCGGTACACTGGCACGTCGTTATATATAACACTCCTTTTATAACCCACCACCAACGTTGGATCATTTACTTAAATCTCTCATACTTGACGGTTGACTTTTGATATTTATCATCATCTTTTTCCTTTTTATCCGACACAGGTTTATATTTATCCGACGTTTTATCTTTGGACAAAAGACATCGACGATCATCGGTTATCTTATCCATCGCGACTGACGATTAATCAAGTTTGAACATTAATATATATGTAACCTAACCTTTTTATGTAGAATTTCACACACACACACACACACACACACACACACGCACGCACGCACGCACGCACGCACGCACGCACACACACACACGCTCATACATTTTATAATTTTCTAACAACGCCGCTGATTGGTTGATACTCGACAATTTTATCATGTATGATAAGACAGTACGCCGCAGTTGCGGCGGGAAAAGCTGCTACTGATTCTAATTCGAGACGAACATCAACTGGTCCAGTAATCAATGAATCGTTTTGCTTTGCACAATCAATAATCACAAGAGGTGCATTCTCTTTAAATTGAGTTTTTGTCAGCAATGGAGTATTTTTCGTTCCATAATACGATGATTGAAAATTTGCAAACATTTCATACAACGTCGCAAACTGATTTCGTTGAAAATTAACGTTAAGATTTGTGTAAGGATAACACTGTGAATTCAAATACAATTTCATATCGCGCAAATTACACGTATCAAAATTACTCATGTTTCCGGTTCTAACATTCTTTCTACCAACTTGGAATCCAACGATAACATATCTTGGCTTTTCCAGTTGAGTCGTAGTTTTAACGCTCCACACATGCTTGGTCGTTTGAGGCAACAGAGGATACTCGTAAAGTTCCCAGCTTCGGAAACTCATGGCGATGGTTGGATCCGTTGAGATGTAGTTCAGCATACGAATTTTTTCCAAGTCGGAAACTTTGACGTACGGAATCAGCCATTCTATTTTGCTGAGGGTTATTTTAAACTCCTCTGGAACTGCAGGATCTGCAACCGCTGTCTGCACGATAGCGTTTCTGTCGGTGTTGGCTCGGAGTATGATGAGTTCATGCTTGGCGTTGACAATCACTCGCTGATAGTCCTCGGCGAATCCAAAGATGAAATCCAGTGGAATGCAAATGTCGAAATGTCCATTGTTGTTGATCAATCGTCTGGGATCGTCAATGATCCATCCAGCATTTTCCATGAGATCTTTCTGATCAGGGTTTTGTGAAACGTAGGCTTTCATTGTAGTTGTCAGACCAACGTTTTTCACTCTCTCGATCTCAATAGTGTTGAGCTCGTAACGAATCTCTTCGAATAAGTGAGCTATTCCATTGTTTATTATAGACGTATGTACGACATTGGCTACGCCGTCAGCTAGCGTCAATCTTCCTTGTATATGCAGCGAGCTCTTGCTCGGCAACATGTACGAATCCTGATTCTGGATACTGATGCGAATTTCATCGTTGTTGTTGTACGTTGACGATGCGTACGGCTGGTGCGCGTGCACTTCATAGTGTGCTATCGTCTCGTCAAAGACGATCTTCTTCTCGATGGATAACATGGTATCAGACAAATTAGGCAGCAAATTTTCTTTGGACTCTCAGACCGAGAATTTTCAGGAACTGAACGTTCTGTGGTGTGAGTCGTTGAAGAGGTCGGCTTTGACTGATGATTTTTGGCCATGTTGCTGGACTTTTATACTCTTCGTAGACGATACCCATTATTCACTTTTTACATGTAGTCGTATAGTGAAAACTTCACCTCGAAAATTCACTAGCTTTCCACTTTGATCGACTATGCGCAGCTGCAGATGATTTATTGCCTGTACGACGATTGGATGATAAATGACGTGATTTGGCAATTCGATGATCTTATATCCCGGAGGCACCACTGGGAAGAACTTGTGGATGGTGTGTACACGCTGCTCGTTTATATACGCTCCTGCCGTGATGTTACACTCGATGCGTAAAGCGTTGACGGCGAGAATTTTCACCGAGGAATCCGACTTGTGCGCGACGTGAGCTTCAATGATTCTCGAATTAAAGCCCAGCAGTTTACCGATAGAGTCCTAGGGTTGGAAATCAATCTCCCGATTGCATTTGATCTCGCTGCGTAGTGTGCTACTGTTGGCTCGCAAACACAGCTGGATATTTTCTGGAAGTACTTCCTTTAAATATTCCTCGATATTTCCCAATTCGTAGCTTCCAGATGGTATAGTAATGACGTCATCGCCAACATAGAACTTGTTGTTTCCCTCGTCAATGTTGGGTATGGAGTTAAAAGTCAACAATTCCACTAATCCCAAGGAATATTTTTTCCGAGCTGACAGTTCGATTGGTGGAAAGTAGTGAGCTTCCAAAACGGACGATGTTCCCGACAGCGTTAATGTTAATGAGTCTATTGTCACTCGTAGACTGATGCGTGTTCACACTCGAACAATGCTTTTATCGAGTAAAAATTGTAGACACAAGTGACCACAAATGACTGAGTTATAGTTTTGAAATTGATCGTGATTGTATTTGATTATGCTACCGAAACCTAAATAGTTTAAAAGTTCACGAGGCGGTTGTAGATTTCCAAAACTGTCGAAATAAACGACTCGATTGTTGGTTTTTCTACAGGCTACCCAATGCGTGCCAGAACCATTTTTATTATCCAAATTCACAATGGCGGCCTCATATTTTTTCGGACCATTTTTTGGTAAATCGTTGCGCATAAACACACCTCGAAACGATGCAATTTTCAATAGTTTTGCATATTTTAGTAAATCCATATCGGTGAGTGCTCGGTTCGGTAGCTCTATACGTTTTTTACATAAAGTTTCACACCAGCTCCCCAAGGTTTCAAGTACAAGCCTTTTCCCACGGCGATTGATTCCATTTTGAGGTTATGTCGCTTCGCTTCATCCAACTGTCGCTTGGCGGCTTTCGCGTCGTTGATGGCTTTTGCAACGCTAGCAGCGCCACCTGCCAAAGCCCCTGTAGCACTCAGTCCGGCAAAAACAGGTAGCAAAAACGCGGGAAGAATGCCTCCAACTTTGCTCGGTACAGGTAACATACGAGGCACTCGAACTTTCTTCTCCCCTCCAGCTTCTTTCACAGCTGCACGTGCAGCTTTTAGAGTTGATGGTATGGATCCAGTAGCTTTTGATGCTATTTTTGCAGCATCGATGACTTTCCTCAAAGGGATTTTCTTCAATTTCTTCTTCAATTTCATCGATTTCTTCTTCTTCTTCAAACCCATTCCAAGTTTTGGCTTGACTTTCATGATGCCGGCAACTCCAAGAGCAGCTGCTTTTTCTCCAACTCCGGAATCCCTGGCGTAGATACGTTCGATCGCTCTTTTTGCGAGGACTTTGTCAGCTTTGTGTCTTACTGTTAGATTAGTATTTTCCGAGTACGCGATATCGTGATCTTTGTAGGCTGCGTCCAGAGGGTTTATACCCTGGTCTCCACGCGCCAATCTTTTAGCAAGCTTGGTACCATGCCCGCAAAATTGGTAACCCAGTATATGAAGTTCGACAGGGAGCTTGTTTACGAGAGTGTTGACGAGACCGTTACCTCTCACTGCCATTGCTCGACTGAGCTCGATGCTATAAAAGTCGAGTATTTAAAGGTTTTCCAATCAGACGCGCGCGAGCAGCCATGGAGTTTACACAGCAAAACGTCAAGTTACCAGTCATCAACTTTGATAATGTAACGGAGAAGCGGGAAAAAATAAAACGTCATGGAAAGCTGCTACCAAACACGGTTCGCTCTATAATTTGCGGCCCTTCGAATTGTGGCAAGACCAACGCTCTTCTCACGCTCGTCACGCATCCTAACGGCTTGAGATTTGAAAACGTGGACCTCTACTCAAAGTCGCTCAATCAGCCCAAGTACGAATACTTGAAGAAAATCATCGAACCTGTCAAAGGAGTGGGATATTTTCCGTATAGCGACAACGAAAAAGTCGTCAGTATGGACAACGTCAAACAAAACTCTGTGATGATATTTGACGACGTGGCATGTGAAAAGCAAGACAATATACGTGCATACTTTTGCATGGGACGGCATCGCGATGTGGATAGTTTTTATCTCTGTCAGACTTATGCTCGCATTCCCAAACACTTGGTGAGAGACAATGCCAATATGCTCGTGCTGTTTCGTCAAGATGACATGAATTTGAAACATGTTTACGATGATCATGTAAACACAGACATGACGTTTACACAATTTCGAGAACTGTGCGCGACCTGCTGGAACGACAAGTATGGCTTTCTTGTCATCGACAAGCATAGTGAAATTGATCAAGGTCGATACAGGAGAGGATTCGATTGCTTCTATAAATTAAAGTGATTCAATGGCAATTGCATCAGTATCACTTGAACGTTTCTGAGGGTGACACCATGGAGCGTAAAGATGTACTACATCAGATTGTGCAAGCCAGTGAAGCTATCCGACGCAAACATCGTCTGCTGAAACGAAGAAAAGCTGCTGTTGAGGTGTCGGTGCGAGAAACGTTCAAGCCCATCATCGGTCCGCTCCAGTCATTGACTAAACGGGATGTGGAAATGAAATAAATCAAAAAGGAAGAAGTCAAAGAAGAATTACCTACGATGGAGGATACATTCGAGCAACAGAGTGAAGATTTCGAGAGCTTTGATCAAACCATAGGAGATCAAAGCTTCACACCGGGCATCGCAAGTTCACCAGCTCCTGTTGACACTCTGAAGAAATACTTGAACATGTTAAAAAACAAGACGCAGCAAAAGAATCTCGACATGCAGTATGGAGTACGAGCTTTGAAAAATGGGTTGTATATTGGAAACACACCAATCAGTTTCGTAGAAAATACTGTTCATGTGGGGACTGAGGAGTTTGAGAAAACGCCGGGACTTATCGAACTTCTGTTTAAGAAAATACCAAACAGTTTGATTGTGAATAAAATTGATGTGGAAAACTATAAAAAAATTATTCAGCAAACGAGGGCAGACAGAAAAAATTATCTATCTGACAGGAGTTTGCGTGTTGGTAGAGATTTGAAGTATCTGACATACATTGCTGACAAGAAAGTGGGTTCAGGAGTTTACAACGTAGTTAATCGTGGATGTGACATCGACTATGTGCATTGGGATGATCCAAACGAACTTGTTGATCGCTTACGACTTATACTTGCATCTCAAGCCGCTGGAAACAACAGTCATACCAACGAAATTAACTCAATCATCGAAGAATTGAGAGAAGCTGGGATTATATATTAAAAATCTCAGAGTCTGTAATCTCATTCGAGAGCTGGACAATGGTAAGTGTGGACGTGTTTGGAAGACATCTAACCAAAAACCACGAAATACGTGGGCCACCGGGTATTGGATTCAAACTAACTCCCGAAGGTCATTACGATCTCCAGCATAAAAAATTACTCAACGTTGCAAAGGGTGATTACGAGACGGATGGTGCTTCGTATCAAAATATAATTCCACCATCAAGAGTGTGCTCAAGGATCGACAACCTAAGAATCTACACGTCGACCAAGGCAAAGAATTTTACAAGGACTTTAAGGCGTTGATGACGCAGCATGGCATCAACATGTACTCTACATTCAGCGGCATGAAGGCATCAATCTGCGAACGTTTTAATCGCACACTCAAGAGTAGGATGTGGAAACGATTCTCTCTCCAAGGACATTACAAGTGGATCGACATCTTACCTGACTTGGTGTCGAGCTACAACTTTACCAAACATCGAACGATCAAGATGAAGCCCAACGATGTTACCGCAGCTGATGAAAAACGTCTGCTTGATGAAATGTATCATATCAAACATCAGAAAGAGGGGAACAAGTTCAAGGTCGGTGACAAAGTCCGGATCAGCAAGTACAAACATGTTTTTGAGAAGGGATATACACCCAACTGGACTACGTAAATATTCACCATCGCTGCTGTAAGGTCAACGCATCCCACAACCTACCAGCTCAAGGATCACCAGGAACAGTCCATTGAAGGAGGATTCTATACCGAAGAACTTGCCAAAGTGAAACATCCCGATATATACCTTGTGGAAAAAGTGTTGCGCAAGCGTGGATCTAAACTATATGTAAAATGGTTAGGATTTGACAATAGTCATAATAGTTGTATAAATAAAACAGATATGTAATCAATAAACATTTATTTGTATATGTATTGAGTGTTTTTAATCAAACCTATACACATATGTATAATTCAGAAAAAAATTGTTTTACATATGATGAATTCATTTCCGCACCACCAGAGCCCGCATGGGGTGGTAGAATTCATGATGCGTTTTTGTTGACGTGGTATCCTCAGTAGGCCTAATCCACGACTTTTACATTTCAAACAGTAGTAGTAATATTTACAGTTTTTACCCCAACTCATTGATATTTACAATTCCTCCTCGACATCCATTATTTTATAGTGACCGTGAGCTAAAGTGTCTGTTGTAGTTGACAATAGGTGACGTTCGTCATCATATGAATTTAACGCGACTTTTATTTGTTTAATTGTTTGAATTTCATGCAGATGTGATCTGAACAGATTTTGAACGCGATACTCTGTACTCTCACTGTACAAGCAATGTATATAATCATCGAAATCTATTGTTTTCGCCACAACCGATCCTTTGACTCCTTTGGCTTTTTTTATTCTATCGCGACCTTCAACTCGAACGCTGTACATCTTACTGCGAAGGCCTACAAATTCAGTAATGATTTTTCCGTTGCATTCGTCCTTCATAAGACCCACAACTTTTTTGTTTTTCAATTCAATGTCGAACCGATTAGGTGAAGGATAATCTGATGTATCGAATTGATCATTGTTTTCTTTCATCATTTTATATAGGTCAAGATTTTGAATTTCATAAATCAGACTGTCTGTATCGGTATACAAAATTTTCGCGTTTGTTGCAGGTTTCATAAAGTCATAATGAAAAGAGTAGAGACATGTTTTGGATAGGTCGAGAACGCAGAAACCTATATAAATGGGTTTGTTCATTGTAACTTCGACGCGAGCTAATTTGATGACAACTAAATTCTCATCGAAAATCGTTCGCGAGACGAAATTTGGTTTTGAAATCAGGGCTTCTGCGCCATATCGACCCAACCATTGCATGACAAGTTTTATATCTACATGTTTCCTAACATTCTTCATGGTTTTTCCATAAACTGCATTGTTCATCAGTTTGTAAAGATTCTTTTCAAAATCATTTTTCGCATTTTTGCGTAAATTACTATTCATATCAATGTAAGATTTCAACCATGGAGATTGCTTAAATTTTAATATTCTATGAATGCAACGCAAAACCAGTCCATGACGCAATGCCTGCCTCAAATTTCTATAATGAATCACATACCGCTTTTTTGCTTCAAGAGTCGTCAGAAGCTTTTTACACTTTGAACCAAGTGGAGTTTTGTGTTCAGCGCAAAAAGGAATTCATGATTCTCATAATGATTTCATTATGAGAATCATGAATTCCCGGTAGATACTCGAGATCCACTTCTAGGATGTATCCTACTTCCGAGTCATCGGATACATTCCAATCGAAATTTTCATTGAAATTTTCAACCCACTCGAAACCCCCGTAAGGCAAGAATTGTGTCATGGCCCAACCATATAAATTATTTACATCGTAGTACATAAGATACTTTGAGTCAGATTCAGGATTGTAATCAGCAGGGTAGTATGGATTGTTTGCGCGAGAATATCGATGACTACATTGTGGAATCCCTCCCCTGATACCTCGTTCAACGAAGAGGAGTTTGTCGATGTCGGTGAGAAGTTCTAGTTGGATGTTGGTATGTTTTAACATCGCATCCCAACTTAAACCAGGTGTCGTGTAGTAGTGGGCAGGATCCAATGCATATGATTTCAGACAGCTTTCTTGAAAGTTCTCAAACACATCCGTCAGAAGAAGGACGTCGGTTTTGAGATACAAGTCTGAATACTCTCCCAGTGTTTGGATGTTGAATTTTGTCCAAACTGTCTGCGCATGACTGAAATGAAAAAAATTTTTTATTCGTTTATGTATTATTATTTTTAATTTTATTATCCATTTATTTAGTTACTTTTTTTGTATAATTTTAGAAATTACCTATAGTCATCGTCCGAGATGTCATCGTCTGTTAAGGAGCTGTGAAAGGCTTCTTTTGTAGGTAGCTCAGTTTCTTCCATTTTCTCCCACGAGTCGAGGTGTTCGTATGGAAAATCACCTTTTTTCATCAGAAGTTGTAGTTGTTCATTGTTGAGATGAGAGAATTCTCGATGAATGGTGGTTTTTTATCATCTTCCAAGTATGATGCAAGCTTCTCCAGGGATGACGCCATGAAACGGAACGAGTCGATGAATCGGAGGGATATCTTGCTGTCCTTGATGTGTTTTGTGAAAGAGATGTAACGTTTCATCGTTTGTGGTATCAGAGTGACTCGTCCCTCGACGCACTTGGAGATTTGTTTGATGATGAGGTGACTATCATATCCACTCAAGTTGTGGAATATAATCTGAAACAAAAGAAAAAACACCGATTATCCCTCAAATCTGCTTCAATTATTCGTTTTCAAGTGTTGCAAAAATTAATAAGTCAAAAAAAATTATTAAATAAATTATTTGGAAGAAATTTTTCTTTTTCAATCATTTACTTACGGGAATAGTGAGAGCATCTTGATATAGAAGGTTGCATTTTTGATGGGCTGCTCCCCTAAACTTCCCTGTCAAGTGGCAATGGTCTCGGACTTTGATTTGACCCTTCAACGAACTCCTGCAGATGTGTGACAGTTGACTGCTTTTCGAAACGCCTCATTCTCAGATGAAGTGAGAGGTTTCATAGGCTTAGGATCTTTCATCTTCTCCTGAACTTGTTCCATCATCCTTATCAATTCTTCGGAGAACCGTTGCGCGGGATCGTGACCTCGATAACTCGCGTAGCAGGACTGTTCTTCATCGAAACTACACTGGATATAGTAACCAACGCTACAAGCCTCGTGAACTTGAACGACTTGAGTGTTTTCTTCTTTTTCAGACTCAACTTTTTTCAAAAGACATTCAAAATCTGCGTATACAACGTATGGAACTTTCAGATTATTTTTATGATTTGTGAATTCAAGAATATTGTTATTCTCTGTTGGTAATTTCACTTTGCATTTATTTATTTCTCTGCAGTCGATTTCGTGGATGTCCAATTTCTCAAAACTTTGAAAAAAGTGAAGACATCGATCGCAAATGTAATGTTTAGATTTGTGTTGTGACAGTTGTGATCTTACAAGACGAGAAAGATCTTTGATCCATACATAGTGAAAGATGATGGGTTCACACTCTTCATTATCATTATTGTCCTTTTCATCAACATAATAATTTTGAATGAGGAGTAAATTGACATGTTTTTCAAGTTTCCACTCGATAATGTGAAGTGGAGCGACTGCAAAATCTTTTTTCAGTAAAAGTATGTAAACATTGACGGAAATGTTATTCAATTTTTCAAATAAATGGACCTGCTTTGGCATGACTGGAAATGAAATTCCTTCGAAATTTAATTCATTTTCGAAAGGTCTATACTTTGATAAGCGACCAACATTTCTATCATTTTTATCGACAGGGTGAAGTGCTGAAAGAATGGCCCATTTGAAACACTCATCATCGAAATTTTGAACATTCACGCAAGCCTTTTTATTCTGAATTATCTTTGGTAGTTCGATGAAAGAACTGCCGTGCAAAGGATTGTATTTATTTATATGGATAGCTAGGCTCACGATCCGGCGCAGCGTTCACCCGGATCCTTGACCTTGGAAATCTTCAACTTTTTTAAGCAGATGATCTTTCACGTTCACGTTGAACCAAGTGTTGAGGTCCGTTGTTTCAGTGATTATGGCATTGCGTGTCTCAAAGTTTTTCAATTCAACCACCTCCTCATCATTCTTCACGATGCTGAACTCTCCATCCAGGGAAGTATTCACTTTCAAAGTGCTTTCAGTTTTCAAGGCCTCTTGAATTTTAGTAATGAAAACTTCTTGAGCTTCAACCAAAAATTGGGAAATGTCCAAATGCTTGAGGTTGACGATGACTCCTGTGCGAATGTGATTTGTAAAAGCGCTGTCGAGGTCTTCCCATTCCACACGTTTTTGTATACCAGCTCCGCTCACGAGTAAACCACGCAACTGGATTATATAACTGCGCAGTCTTTGAATTACACGCGCCCTCTGAATTTTCACGACACCAAGACTTTTTGCACTCAATGCTCGAAGTTCACCAATGTTTTTGATAGCTCTATCGTTCAACGTCTGAATTTCTTCCGGATTCACTGCATCACCCCGAAACAAAAGTTGTTTTTGTGTGTTTACCACCTCATACGCGGCCTTGATTTTCGCATCCATCTTTTTCACGTTACAGTGTCTTCGAAGGAATTCACAAACTAAAGCTCACCGCTCGAAACTGACATATTTCTAGAGTATGCACGGACCATGGAGAGAGATGATGTATTTCAGGGCACTGTTGCCAAATCTTGTACACTGTTGTCAAGTCTCGCGCACTGTTGCTATGACCACGTTTGCATGATGTTGCCATGCATGCGCACTGTTGCCAAGTCTTGATCACTGTTGTCAAGTCTCGCGCACTGTGTCACATTATTCTTTTATATATTTTTTTTTATTGTCAATAAACACTATTCGAATGAATAATCACTGTGTACCATGTTTAGAAACTTACTATTAATACAGTTCAATGTATGAAACACGTAGCGACTGACTGTTAAACGCAGCGATGAATGTTAAAATGATTCGCGAACATGTCAAAATGTGACTAATGATAGGGGAAAATCGGAGGTTATTATATAGCTGAATGATGACGTCATCATCCCACCCTGCTCGACATGAGTCAGAGATAAAATTTAGTTTTGACTTTGAGGTTCTGAGAATCGAGCAATCGCTTCTGTGAATAATGGAATCAAATTACTTCTACGCAGAGTTCAAAACAGGATACTCGAATTACAAGAGCGTCGAAAGTATAAGCAAAAGTATCAAATGACAACTCCGCAGCGAAAAAACATCGTGATCATATTACATCTAGGACCGGAAATCACTCTGTAAACAAAGGTTTTAAATGGAACGTTATCAAAGATGCCGAATTGTAAATAGTGCAGGATATTGACAATGAGGTTGAATTACATCTATGCAGCGAGTGACTTTTCTAAACAAATGATTCGGGTTACATTTACGCAGCAATTTTTTTATATAAACATTTAGATCTATATTTAACTATGATCAAATTACATTTAAACAGTGAAACCCAACTCTATAAACAAACGGAGTAGAGCTTATCTCGGTGTCATATTTTTAGAACTTTCATAATATAAGTAATTGCATGAAATTGGTCGAGGTTCGAATTTCATCTGAACAGAGAAACTCAATTCTATAAACAAATGGGGCAAAGTCTATCTTCGTATCATATTTTTAGAAATTTCCAAACATAAATAATTGTTAGGAATTGTTCGATCTTTGAATAATATTTATGCAGTCACATACGATACCGTTGGAACTTCAATGCGGATTCAATTTTGTTAGAGTATTATTACATCATCGTGACTTTAAAAAGTTATACAACAATTGAAAAGTTTGTTCGATGAAGTGTTCAGAAGGTAATTCTGTATCTAACCGATCAATCATTATTTTATAGGCGGAATCTTCCTTATTGACAGAGGATTTCTTCTGAACTTAAGATAAATTACCAACTTGGATAATCGTTAACGTATTGTAACATTTTTTGAAAGTATGAATTACTTTGAGAATCAATTAATTGTAATTATAATAGATTGGGGAAAGTTAGTAAATGTTTCAAAATTTTTATGCATGGAAATCTGTATTTGACTTCCCTCAGCGTATAAATATCATTCATACAATTTTCTCCTCTATGGCTATTGAAATGAGGTGAATTATATGTAAAAAATGAGTTCAAATGTTATAAGGGAATGATTTAAGATTCCAAATAGCTCGTTGTCTTCATAACGCTAGAAAAAATTGAAATTTTCATCCAGGAAAACTGAATTTAAAATCCCACAGCTTACAAATACACTTTTGCTACTCATGGGCTATCCAAACAAGATTTACAATATGCAAAAAGTGAGTTGAATAGTTTCTGAAGAATGATTTTGAACCATTCGTTGTCTTCGGAATGCCAGAAAAGATAACGCACCCGGGCGGAGTCATTAGACAGCGCGGTGTTTATGAATTCGGATGCTGTATTCAAATTTCATCTTCAAATATCTTTATCGAAAAAAAAATTGACTCGATCGAAATGTATATTCTTCCTCGACGACAGTCATCACTGCAATGTCCATCATCATGGAATATCATTTTACGGACGAGTGGAAAATCAAAATTAGAGGACTTGCAGTGACGATGCCTCAGAATATGAGGATTTCATCTAAACTTCAACAAACGGAAATAGTGAAGGGAATCCAAAAATTCTACAACCAACATCCTTTACATTGGCCAATTTTGATTGGTCAGTCCACATACGAGCTAAAGAACGGATACCTCGTTCCTGTAAGTATGAATTTAAACAATATTTAATCAAAATAATTGAACTAAAGAAAATTTTTTATTACAGCGTTTGTTCGGCCGAGTCGCACAAAGGGTGCGACTTCTAGAAGAGAAGGAGGAGCAGGAGGAAAAATCGCGTCTTTTGGGGGTCGGACGATGAGGACGAGGTGGAAATCCTCAACTAAAAAATTGTATAGCTCGTAAGTTTATGGAATCTTATAAAAATGTAAAAAAACAAAACAAAAAAACAAAACAGACAAAACAAACAAAAAAAAAAACAAAATAAAAAAATAAAAAAACAACAAAACAAAAAAAATATTAAAACAGTATGACACTACCGACCGCGGGTATTACCATCCACAAGTACGCCCCTGTTTTTACCGACCATAGGTAATAGTTACCAAAAGGGAATTTGCCGATCGCCGCCATCTTAGATCCCTGCCTTACCGACCGCGGGTATTACCATCCACAGGTATGACCCTGTTTTACCGACAGGTGGTATTTCCGACCCCTCCCTCACCAATGCTCTACCTTACCGATGCGGGGAGGGGAGGAGAGGGGGAAGTGGGTGGGGCCTGCGAGTGGAGGGGGGTCGCGTGATAGGAGTAGGAGTGGGGGGCGCAGAACCCTCTCAGCTCAACTACTATTATTCTACAACTCTGCGATCCCCTTCAAAGTAGTCCCCTTGAGCAGCTATACAACGATTCCAGCGCGTTTCCCACGCTTCGTAACATTTCTGGAACGCTTCGACTGGGATGTTCGCGAGCACCTTTGTCACGGCCGCTTGGATGTCCGTAATCGACTCAAAATGGGTTCCTTTGACCGCCGATTTTGTTCTAGGGAACAAAAAAAAGTCACAGTGTGCCATATCGGGCGAATAAGGCGGCTGTTGCAACACGGCGATCCCTTTAGAGGCCAAATACTGGGACACGCTGAGGGCGGTGTGGCACGGCGCGTTGTCGTGATGAAGGATCCAGTTACGAGAGATATCTGGGCGCACTCTGTTGACTCGTTTTCGCAATCTTTCGAGTACTTGGCAATAGTAGACTTGATTGATGGTTTGCCCCGGTGGAACAAATTCTTTGTGGACGATTCCACGGCTATCAAAAAAGGCAATGATCATCGTTTTCACCTTTGATTTGCTCATGCGAGCTTTTTTCGGGCGGGGGGCGTGCGGAGACAACCATTGTGAGCTTTGGCGTTTGGTTTCCGGGTCGTATTGGAAAAACCAGCTCTCATCGCCTGTAATAACTCGATCAAGTAGCGTGGGATCGTTTTTCACTTGTTCCAAACAGTCTTCTGCAACGTTCATTCGATGCTGCTTTTGCTCCTCAGAAAGGTTCTTTGGAACCATCTTCGCGCACAACTTTTTCATCCCAAAATCGTCGGTTAAAATTTGTCTGACTGTTTCACGGTTCATACCCAGCTCCGAGGCTAACATTCGAACTGTTAAACGCCGATCTTCATGGATTAGGGCGCGCACACGCTGCGCATTCGCGTCAGTCCGCACCTCGACTAGTCTCCCGCTCCGCGCCTCGTCTTCCACGTTTTCACGACCGTCCTTAAACTCTTTATGCCATCGAAACACCTGGGCACGACTAAGAGCACTATCACCATGCACTTTTACAATTTTAGCGTACATTTACTACACCTGTAGTGTAATTTCACTATAGTAAAAGTAGTCATATAACAGCTGATCCGTAAAAGAACTAGATCATCGTAAAAGAACTGTAATATATGATGTGATTGCACCTGCACGAAGGTACATTTACTACGCTTAGTAAAACTACCACTTCTGAATTAGCTAAAACGAGGACCTACTTTAAAAGTAGTAAAAACACTAGCTGTAGTATTTTTACTCAGACTAGTATTTTAACTTAAAATCAGTAATTAAACTTGCTGTACAGTAAGTATAACAGAACTTTGCAAAACAACTCACTCGACAAGTAATTATATTGTTAAATCTGGTACTTTTACAGCCTTTGTATATATATATATATACCAGGTGTACTCCTAAGTAATTTCCGGTTTTTTCAATGGATGGCGTTCTGTTTTGTACCGCTGTTGGTAACACATACCATATGTCATTTTGTTCAGTCATATCGAGTGCTTGAACTGCGTTGACATTTTCTCGAAAAAATCTTCCAGTAAGTTTTTATTGCGCTTCAAAAATGTCGAATTTTGTACCGAATTTTAAGCATATGCGCCATGCATTGCTTTTCATGTTCAATCAGGGGAAAAAAGTGTCCGAGAGCCACTGTGCGCTTGTGGAAGTTTATGGTGATCATGCATTAACACTTCGAACATGTGAAACGTGGTTTCGACAGTTGAAAAATGGAGATTTCGACCTGAACGACGCCGCACGCTCCGGCAAGCGAAAATCGTTCGATGACGCCGAATTGCAAGCATTATTAGATGAAGACAACACGCAAACGCAACGACAGCTTGCAGATGCGTTGGGAGTTCAACAGCAAGCAATTTCCAAACGTCTGCGAGCCATGGGAAAAATTCAGAAGTGTGGAAAGTGGGTGCCCCATGAACTGACCGAGAGACAAATGGAGAATCGAAAAGTGACCTGTGAAATGCTGCTTCAACGATACAAAAGAAAGTCTTTCCTGCATCGTATTGTTACTGGTGATGAAAAGTGGATTTTCCTGGAGAACCCTAAGCGCAACAAATCGTGGGTGAGTCCAGGTGAAGCATCGACATCGACGGCACGGCCAAATCGTTACGGTCGGCGGAAGGTCATGCTGTGTGTGTGGTGGGACCAGTCCGGTGTTATATACTTTGAACTGCTGAAACCTGGTGAAACTGTGAATGCCGTTCGCTACAAACAGCAAATGAAAGATTTGAGCCGAGCCATTGTGGAAAACCGACCAGAATATCAACAACGACAGAAGAAGGTGATTTTGCTCCACGACAATGCGCCGTCGCATAAGTCGAAAGTCGTTCGTGACACGCTGGAAAGGCTCAAGTGGGAAGTGCTTGATCATGCGGCTTACTCACCAGACCTGGCGCCACCCGACTACCACCTCTTTGCCTCGTTGGGCCATGCCCTTTCTGAGCAGCGCTTCGACTCGTACGAAAATGTACGAAAATGGCTCACCGAGTGGTTCACCTCCAAAGGCAATGATTTTTACTGGCGTGGTATCCATAATTTACCAGAAAGGTGGGAAAAATGTGTAGAAAGCGATGGAAAATACTTTGAATAAAATAAAGGTTACGGTTTTTTTGGAATGATGTGTTGTATTTGCAAAAAAACCGGAAATTAATTAGGAGTACACCTGGTATATATATATATATATATATCATCATTACGTCGCACGCATCAATCAGCATCAATGTTCTGCAGTTTCTCACCCGTTCTCGCCATCATTTTCCTTGTTTTCCTGGATCATGTTTCTGAAAGTTGGTCATCCAGAGTTGGTTTTGTGACGTCTCAAGTGTCGAAGGTAATTTGTTTTTTTAATACAAAATTACATTTTTTTCTGTGCCTCATGCATTTTATAAAATATTTTTCTGAGAGATTGTAAATTGCAATTTTGGTAGCCTCCAGATCTGAGTCTATTTCTAGGTTAATTTTCTAAAAATTTTCATTCTCTCAAGACTCGGAAATAAACAGATGATAAGTGAATTCATTTTATTCTCGAAATTATTTGAAGAGGAACTGCAAGCGTGCCACATTTATAGGTTATGTTGACAATCATAAAGTTCACTTGATCGATTGGATCCATTGGCTTTGATGGAATATATATTGTTTTTCGCCAGATTTTTGATTATAGATTTAAAATTATTATTCGTTTCTTTATTTTATATCAGGTATTAGGAATAATTTCTATTCACTACTTATTGATTATTATTAATTAAATGTTGAAAATTATTGTTAAAAAATTTTTTAAATTTGTGCTGTACAAAAATGTTAGATTTTCTTAAATTTAGGTGCTTCATAATTTTCAACAAATAGTTTTTACATAGATTCTAGAAATTCTAGTGTAAATTAAACAACTTTTTCTAAAAACTCTACAGCATATCAGAATATTCTAAACTCAGAATATTAAATTCCCTTTTTTTTTATTAATTCAGTAACAATGGAAATTCTCGAGATTCTTAAAAACTCATGATTCCCAGAATTATGAACTGAAATGTTTTCCAGGGAGTATGAAATTCTGATTTAAAAAACTTACTTTTATTATTTAACAGCATTCAAAACTCACGATTAAAATTATTTCTATCATTTCCTAAAATATAGCATTCAAATTTACGAATGAGAATAAACATATATATATATATATATATATATATATATATATATATATATATATATATATATATATATTTATATATACACACTACTGTGCAAAAGTTTGGATCCACTCAAGAAATTCTCAAGTCTTGTTCTTCTTCTGGTTTTCTTTGCTTCATAACCAAAATATTGATGTTTTTCGTTCTTTTTGAAAATCTGTCATGTTTATTTTACCAATAGTGATGGAATAAAGTTAATTAATACGCAAAAAAATAAAAAAAATGCATTTTTACCAAGTGGATCTAAACTTTTTTATAGTAGTGTATGTTTTAATCAGCGTCAGAATACACTACTACGTTAAAGTTTTTATCAGCTGAAAAGAAAATAATCTAAGTTAATTTTTTTTGCATATTCATTAACTTTATTCAATCACTGCAGTTTCTTGCCCTTTCTCGCCTGTTCTCGCCCATCATCACCCATCATTATCCTGGATCATCCTGGATGTTCCTGAAAGTTGGTCATCAGAGTTGGTTTTGCAACGTTTCAAGTGTCGAAGGTAGTTTGTTTTTTTAATACAGAAAATTACATTTTTTTCAGTACCTCATGCGTTTCATAAAATATTTTTGTAAGAGATTAATAATCGTTTCTTTATTTTATGTCAGGTATCAAGAATAATTTCTTTTTACAATTTAATTATTACAACATACAATCATTAGGTTGCTATCATGATTGCAATAATGTTGAAAATGATTGTATAATTTAGGTGCTTCATAATTTTCAACAAATAGTTTTTTCATAGATTTTAGACATTCTAGTGTAAATTAAACAACTTTTTCTAAAAACTCTACAGCATATCAAAATATTCTAAACTCAGAATATAAAATTCCCTTTTTTTTTTTTATTAATTCAGTAACATTGGAAATTCTCGAGATTCTTAAAAACTCATGATTCCCAGAATTATGAACTGAAATGTTTTCCAGGAAGTACGAAATTCTGATTTTGCTTAAAAACTTACTTTTATTAGTTTACAGCATTCAAAACTCACGATTAAAATTATTTCTATCATTTCCTAAAATACAGCATTCAAATGTACGAATAAGAATATATATACCAGGTGTACTCCTAATTAATTTCCGGTTTTTTTGCAAATACAACACATCATTCCAAAAAAACCGTAACCTTTATTTTATTCAAAGTATTTTCCATCGCTTTCTACACATTTTTCCCACCTTTCTGGTAAATTATGGATACCACGCCAGTAAAAATCATTGCCTTTGGAGGTGAACCACTCGGTGAGCCATTTTCGTACATTTTCGTACGAG
Organism: Platygaster robiniae; assembly: GCA_028476575.1. Taxonomy (NCBI): domain Eukaryota; kingdom Metazoa; phylum Arthropoda; class Insecta; order Hymenoptera; family Platygastridae; genus Platygaster; species Platygaster robiniae. The sequence continues at coordinate 12,996,125 of CM052025.1, forward strand.
TCGAAGCGCTGCTCAGAAAGGGCATGGCCCAACGAGGCAAAGAGGTGGTAGTCGGGTGGCGCCAGGTCTGGTGAGTAAGCCGCATGATCAAGCACTTCCCACTTGAGCCTTTCCAGCGTGTCACGAACGACTTTCGACTTATGCGACGGCGCATTGTCGTGGAGCAAAATCACCTTCTTCTGTCGTTGTTGATATTCTGGTCGGTTTTCCACAATGGCTCGGCTCAAATCTTTCATTTGCTGTTTGTAGCGAACGGCATTCACAGTTTCACCAGGTTTCAGCAGTTCAAAGTATATAACACCGGACTGGTCCCACCACACACACAGCATGACCTTCCGCCGACCGTAACGATTTGGCCGTGCCGTCGATGTCGATGCTTCACCTGGACTCACCCACGATTTGTTGCGCTTAGGGTTCTCCAGGAAAATCCACTTTTCATCACCAGTAACAATACGATGCAGGAAAGACTTTCTTTTGTATCGTTGAAGCAGCATTTCACAGGTCACTTTTCGATTCTCCATTTGTCTCTCGGTCAGTTCATGGGGCACCCACTTTCCACACTTCTGAATTTTTCCCATGGCTCGCAGACGTTTGGAAATTGCTTGCTGTTGAACTCCCAACGCATCTGCAAGCTGTCGTTGCGTTTGCGTGTTGTCTTCATCTAATAATGCTTGCAATTCGGCGTCATCGAACGATTTTCGCTTGCCGGAGCGTGCGGCGTCGTTCAGGTCGAAATCTCCATTTTTCAACTGTCGAAACCACGTTTCACATGTTCGAAGTGTTAATGCATGATCACCATAAACTTCCACAAGCGCACAGTGGCTCTCGGACACTTTTTTCCCCTGATTGAACATGAAAAGCAATGCATGGCGCATATGCTTAAAATTCGGTACAAAATTCGACATTTTTGAAGCGCAATAAAAACTTACTGGAAGATTTTTTCGAGAAAATGTCAACGCAGTTCAAGCACTCGATATGACTGAACAAAATGACATATGGTATGTGTTACCAACAGCGGTACAAAACAGAACGCCATCCATTGAAAAAACCGGAAATTTCTTAGGAGTACACCTGGTATATATATATATATATATATATATATGATTAATTATTCAATGTTTATTACATCCCCATTCGAACCACTGAAACAAGATTATCATCAGTCTAATACAGACTGTCAAACATGTTTTGCGAACAATATAGTGATGTAGGAAAACTTGTAAGTCATGCAATATTTAGGTTTTGTTTCATTCTTAATATTTAGTGTTTGTTGAAATTTTTCGCATGTTAATTCCAAACATTTCAAGAATTGACCTGTTATCCTTAACTTGCCATCATATTTTTAATTTCCAAAAAACTATTTCTTATTAGAAATAGTTATGAATATCTTACAATTAGTTTAATTACAGCATGTTGCAACTATTTTGAGAATAAAGAAGAATAGTTCGAACTAATAAATTTTGTGAATGTATATAAATTTTGAAATGAATGAAGTGTAATAGATACAAAATTCATAAAATTACAAATTATTATTTAAGGAGAAATTTTTTGCATTTTTTTTTTGTCTGAATTTATAATATTTTCAAACTTGGTATGCATTGACGTACAATCTATATTTAGGTATGAAATTGAATTATAAGTGAAAGTTAAAATACACTCTTCACTTGAAAAAAATAAAATCTTATGTGCATAATTCTATAACATTTACCTACCAAGTGATAATTTTTCTGTACACATCGGATGAGTATTTATTAGAAAAGGTTGCAAGATGTTTTAATTTTAATTTGTGGATTTGATTTTAAGTTTGTAAATGAAATTCGAGTATGAATGTGCATCCAAATTTTTTTGATTTTTGAAAAATCACTCTAGAAAATAGGTATAAAACAACATACTATCCCTACTGAGAATTATGAACCTGAAAAAGTGTGTAATGGCAAGTGTCCTGAAGATCTAATTAAAACATAATTGAACCAGATCACAATTCTAAATATTTATTGAATATGAGTGTCGTGGGTGTTACCTTTGTATTATAATTATGTAAAATATGGAATCAAATTCCTCGGAAATTATAATTCATAGTTACTACAATTTTTCATATCTGAGAAATTAATTTCTAAGACTCATTTGAAATTGAAAATGTATTGACAAGTGAATAATGGAGGAATATACGGGAGTTTAGTATGATCAAGTTTTTAAACTTGAAGCACATCCTTGAGTAAACTAAAAAATAAGGTGATAAAAACTAGAACAAAGTTTATACTTATTCAGTAATAAGTTGAATTATTTCCACATATGCACCATCAATAAAAAGATGAGAAACGGCAGTATGTTACAATTATTAATACATTTGAATATTTAGAAAAATATCATAAATTTATAAAAATCGTAATTGAACAGAAAATAATTTCATTGTCATATCTCATCTTTGAATTAATCATCTTCTATATCATTGTTTTGTAGGAAAACTTGTGAGTCATGCTATATTTAATTTTTGTTTCATTCTCAACATTTAGTTTTTGTCAAAATTTTCTGCACGTACATTCCAAACATTTCAAGAATTGAACTGTTATCCTTAACTTGCCATCATATTTTCAATTTCCAAAAAACTATTTCTAATTAGAAATAGTTATGAATATCTTACAATTAGTTCAACTACAGCATTTGCAACTATTTTGAGAGTGAAGTTGTTCAAGATTCTATGAATATAGCTGAAAACTATGTCAATTTTTGAAAATTTTGATAGGTCCAAGAATATAAAAAGGGAGTTAAAAAATTGTTTAAATTTTTTAAAATATTATTCCATCTCTTTAATGTACAATTTCTCACAACTTTGTGGATTGGTTTTACATTCAATTAGTTCTTACAAGTTTAAAAGAGCCCAATGGTTCTCAAATTTTATTAACCCATTGCATATTACATGTAGTATGTTTGAACATTGTATTTTTTCGATAACATACTTTCTAAGTTTTCTGCAAATTTCAAAGTTTAGTCTGAAGCGCCCTTAATTTTTGTATTAAACTTTAGATTTTTTTTTATCTTCACTTATAAATTCTGTGACTGTCGTTTGGAAAAAATGAAGTTTTTGCACAATGTAACGTAATTCAAAAGTTACTATATTTGTAAATTGATGGAAAATTATTTTCCTGAGTAGATATATGTAACCGCATTTTGTTATGTAAATACAGGGTGTACCAAAGTCCCCGCGCCAAAAAGAAACCCAATATTCCTCATTCAATTACAAGTCAAAAAGTCCTCTATCACTTTTTATAAAACTCAAAATTCAAAAAGTTATTTAAGCCCAAAATTTAAACTATCAATGCGCTCCCACGACAAGAGGGGATAGATTTAACGAACCAACCTTTTTCCAAATTTTCTTCACATTTTTCCAAGTCAAAAAGTCCTATGCCACTTTTCACAAAACTAAAAATCAAAAAAGATATTCGGCTCACAAGTTTCAACCAATCAGATTTCTTGGATTTCATGTTCAATTATCTTTTTTGATTTCAAGTTTTGTGAAAAGTGGCAAAGGACTTTTTGACTCGGGAAAATAAGAAGAAAATTTGGAAAAAGTTTTGTTCGTTAAATCCACTCCCATTTGTCGTTAGAAGGCATTAATTGTTTAAATATTCGGCTTGAATAACTTTTTAAATTTTGAGTTTTATAAAAAGTGGTAGAGGACTTTTTGACTTTTAATTGAATAAGGAATATTGGGTTTCTTTTTGGCGCGGGGACTCTGGTACACCCTGTATATAAAACAGTATTTAAAACCACATTGTAATATGTTCGAAACTTTGTGGTAAGCGCTCCTTTATCTCTGGTTTCCAGTTTACGTGATCGACCGTGTTGAAAAAAAGGCTGATACAGTAATGCGGCATTAAGTTTGAGGGGATTGATTTTATTCCTTCTAAATTTTTTGAAAAACCATTTTCAATATTTTATACCTACATAAACATGTTCCAATGTTTACATTGCACTGCTTCTTTTTCATACATTGTTCAGTATAACAAACATCAAAAAGTGCATCGTTCTGAAAATGTTGTGTTCAAATGTCTGCACCGTACATGCTCTGTTGTTTGCAAAAATTTTTCTAGTTTTCAAAAACACGTTCTCCGAATGCACGCTGATCAGGTTAAATTCGTCTGCAAGCATCGGAATTGCAATTTTGTTAGTAGAAATTCTCTACTCCTGAAAAAACACGTGGAAACGTGTCGTCAAACTTCTGAAAAAAAATTTTACTGTTTCCTTTGCAAAAACAATCGTTCCTTTGAAAACGAAAATTCTTGGAACGTACATATTTCATATCATCATCGTGAGTTCTACAATTATGCACTTCATGAGAATTCGAACAGTGATATTCTAATTTCTTCTGAAACGGAACAAAACTTCAATAGCCCGTTAGCACAGAGCGTAGAAAACGATGATCCACTGTCATTCGATTCAGGTTCATCAGAGTTCTCTTACAGAGCAGATGATTTTGATTTTCAAAATCCTGCGTTAAATACAACATTTGAGAATTTAGGTCCTTCATTTAATGAAAGCAATGTAACAGCAGCAGAAACTTTTGGGCGAATGTATTTGAACTTGTCCGCGAGACATAATGGAACAGAACCTCTTCTAAATGAAGTATTCAATGGCGTTTCAACAGCTTTCAGAAAATGTACAACTGAGTTTCATAACTTGCTTGAAAAATGTCAGTTGTCCTTTGACATCCAGCAAAAGGCTGTTAAAATTTTTTCACAGTCATTCCAAGGTTTCAAAGAAACTCATGATGAAAAAACTGGTACCTTACGAAGTAGTCACATGCGTCGCAAATTTTATAACGCTCATCTTAACTACGTTCAACCAGAACAAGTCTACTTCCAAAACCAAAAAGGTGAAAAAACAAATGACAATTACACTTACGTGCCACTTTTCAAGACTTTACAAGCGATGTGGGAAGTTGAAAAAGTTCGGGAATACTGTCTTTCCTCCAACAACAATTGCGATAAAGAGGCTTTCTTTGACGTCTCAGATGGCAATGTGGTGAAATCCAATGAGTTATTCGGTAGGAACGATAACGTTTTAAAGATATTGCTATTCCAAGATGCGTTCGAAGTATGCAACCCTTTGGGATCGGCAAAATGTAAATTCAAAATGGTAGGGGTATACATGACCTTAGCAAATATTCCGTCATACTTGCGTTCCAAAAAAGAAAACATAAAGCTGGTATTATTATGCCGTGAAAAGTACATCTCAGAATATCAATGGTCTCAGGTTCTTCAAAACCTTTTAAGAGATTTGACAATATTAGAGACGGAAGGTATTACTGTATCTTTCAATAACGATTTGCGAACCCTTAAAGGAGGCTTAGTTGCTATGCTTGGAGACAATTTGGGTAGTCATCAAATCGGCGGTTTTTCAGAAAACTTTTCTTCTTCAGCATACTGGTGCCGTTATTGCGAAAAAAGTGCAGCAGATTTTCGCGAAAATCCGTTTTGTAGGCATTCACTTCGTACTAAGCAGGATTTTTCCAAATATGTTGCTGAAGTTGCTCGAAATGGAGTGGCTGTCAAAGGGGTGAAAAGAGATTCCCCACTGAATCAGCTTCAGTATTATCATGTTTGTAGTCCAGGGCTTCCCCCATGTGTTGGTCACGATTTATTCGAAGGCATTGTACCTCATGACATGCTTTTAGTTATCACAGACTTGGTGAAAAAAGGTTGGATCAGATTAGGGCTGCTCAATTTCCGTTTAAATGACATACAGTTGTCTAAAAGTCGTGTTTACATTCCACTTATAAAAAAATCCAAAAAGGTGAGACTAACTGGTACGGCAGATCAAATGCGAAAGTTGATGATTGTTTTTCCCGTGGCTATTGCTGATCATATAAAGAACTTCGAAGATGACGTTTGGAAAATGGTTTTGTCGTTGAGAATTATATGCTCTATTGTACTAGCTCCTGCAATTTCTCTTGCTCAAGTAGCTCTTTTACAAACAGAGATTGAGAATTATATTCTTCTAAGGCTTCGTTGTTTCCCATCCGTTCCTTTGAGACCAAAGCACGAATTTCTCTTACACTATCCAGAATTAATCGAAAATTTTGGTCCATTGAAACATCTTTGGACCCTGAGGTTTGAGCATTCTTATTTCAAGAATTTAATGCTTCATTTGCGAAATTTTAAGAATGTCGAACAGATGCTCGCAGAAAAACACGAAATTTTGCAGTGCTCTGCTGGAGGTAGTTACGACGAGCATGCAACGTTTTCTGATTTTCATCGTTTTTCTTTCGCAAATTTGAATAATGATATACAAATGGCAGTATCACACTACGGTTCACAAAGAGGGTTGCGTTATGAGTTCATCTCAAAAAAAGTGTCGTTTCGAGGCGTGTTTTACAAAGAAAATGATATCATTTTTGTCGGCAAAAACGTGTACGGAAATTTTGAAATTTGCAAGATACACCTCATTTTCATATCTGGTGACCGCGAAAAAAAAATGAAATTGTTTTTGTGCCTGAGATTGGCGTGTATGAAGTTGTGCAATATAAGGGTTGCGAAAATTCTTCCTCGTCATTGTCCTTGTTCCCCTTTTCGGCTTTATTGTCTCCTGATCCACTCGTTGTACACCAAATAAAATCAAAAACCGTCTTACTCATGAAGTACGTCCCTCTCTCAGAGGATTTCTGACAATTCGGTGAGTATTTACAAATTTCTCACTGATTGCTGTATTCATGCGCGCGCGTGTTTGTTCAACGTGGTTGCTAATAATCGGCGTGAGTCTTTGATTGTACTGAATTGAAGAGAAATTTCAAAGAGTTGAATTGAATTAAAACCACCAAAAATTTCAAGAAAGAAAAAGACCAAAAAATAGCGATCCATGTTATTTGTAAAAATAAAAATGTCGATTTCTATAAAAATGATCGAAAATAATACAAACCAACTTAAGTAACACTTTTTCGTTATAATTCATGGTTTGCAGATCCAGGAAATGGAGAAGATTTTTCTTCGAGTATGGTCGTCTTCAAGAGACAAAAAAGTGGCCATTGGAATATCGAAACCCTTTTCTGTGGTGGAGGCGATCTCGAAGGCGAGCAACGCTTTGGGTATTGTAGGAAATGAGTTGGTTTTGGAAGTGGATGGCACTACGGTATGCGATAGCGAAGCAATGGAATATTTTTGTAGAACCAACAATATTTTCATGCTTCTGGCGGCGCATGAAAAATGGGCTGCCTTGAAAGAGACCAATGAAACTTCGAACGTGACATTGATTGCCGAAAATGATAGCAGCTGGTCACCATTGCCCGAAACCGATATCCGGTAAACTGCCTTGCCAAACTGTCACCCCTCGTTCCCCATCTGATCAAAACACTTTCGAACCAAACTTTCCAAGTACTGAAACAGAATGTAGTAACGACAATGAAACTATGAACCAGTCTGCAGAAACATCGGAAATCAATGAGGCACACATTTCTTTCGCGAACTACGATATTCCATGGTTGTCAATGAGCCCGGGGGTTCTTCAAGAACTTCAAGCTGAGAGAAAATCTCTTACTTTGAGAAAATCGGTCATCCACCGAGTTGTAGATGATCTACGGTCCATCAAACGGCATATTCCAGAAAAAAATCATTGAAAAGTACCCAAAAACTTTTGAAGATGTAGATGCGGAAGGAAAAAGAAGAGGCCTTGGATATGCGACTATTTTGAACCAACTGAAACATAGAAGAAATAATCTCAATAGAAAGCATCAAGTAACGAGCCTGGTGAGTGAACTGAATATACCACTAGGCCAGCGCAAACAAACGTTCCCCAAACAGTCTGGCTGCCTTTCTTGGAACCCGGACCACTACCCGCCTGGAGAAACAGCAAAATCTCAAGAAGAAAAAAGGCAGCTCATCATGCAATTCGAAACTTTCGATGATGTACCTATCGAAGTTGAAGAAATGTTTCGCGTAACATACACTGCTCAGCGTTTCTTTCTTAACCAGTCTGCTGCGAACTCGACCACTCCAGTCGTGAAACAAATGTGGCCGTGCCTCCTGAATAAGAAGTTTATTGAAATACATTTTGAAACACTTACTGGAAAGTCTGTCGAACAAGCACGAAAACAATTTGCAAATGATTCAGCAACTCTCATTACCTACGGCGTGTCAAAAAGGTACTTCGCCAATGAGGAAGTGACCGAGATGAACCGCTTCAACAAATGCATTCAAATGATATTCTCGCACTTCAAAGAAAACATTGGCTGCTTGTTCTTCAACAATGATGTAAGTATAAATATTTCAAAACATGATACTACTCAAAAAGCGAAAATTTTGTTGTGGTTTGGTCGAGAACTTAATTTTCATCTTAACATAAAATGCCCGTTTGTAGACAATAAAACAATTTCTTTCGAATAAAACAATATTAGGAAAGTATCTTGTACGGTATTACGCCACTGTCACATGATAAATAATTGATTAACCATTAACATTTAAATCACTCTTACTTTGAAATCATCTCAGATATCTAACCTTTACTAGTAGTTTTCCGAAATTTTAAAATCATGTTTGGTTGTTGGATGCATATACTACATATAGACTTTTCTTGCAGGATGATTCAAACGAAGATCAAATGATTACGACTACGCACCCATGCGTTTTGCAGTCAGGTGAATCTTTTTTTACATTTCAAACTTTCTCCTGCATTGTAATGACCAAGTTTTAAATATTATATTTCATATTTTGTTCCACACATTTTCTCGTCTCGAAATGTTTTTCGAACAAAACACTACCTTCAAAAAGGGCACCATGATTTTCCAGCCTCAAAAATGTGATTCAATTATATTTTTCAGGTTTGCAATTATTAATGTCTATATTTAAATATTGTCATGTATTTCTTTTCGTTCTCTGAAAATTTTCTTGATCAACTTGGATTTGCTCCCATGCTGAAAATTTCTAATTGGTGTTTCAATTGGTTTTCCATTTGGACAACCCAAAAAGAAAACCAATTCAAAAAACGACCATTTTTCCAGTCAGTTTTTCAATTGGAAAATCGATTGTAAAACCAACTGAAAATTTTCAGCAGGGTCACCCGATAAATCACTGAGGTATTATTTTTGGTTCACTTTTAATATTTAATTATGTTTTTGCTCATCTGTATTGGTGTTTTTTCGTAGTAGCTTTCTTTTTCCACATTATCAAATACAAACTTTTTTTTTTTTTTTTTTTTTTTGAATTTATATATACATTAAAATTTTTTTTTTTTCAGAGAAGTTTTCATACATTTTCGCTTATCCTTACAGTACATATTTTTTCATAGCTTCGATGGAGCTCCGTAGAATCAAGTTCTTATTTGTATATCTTCCTTTTTTTCGCTTTTATTTTTTATTAAGTATTCTCTTCAACATTAAAAAAAAATGACATTCAGATTTTACTACTAAATTAAGCATAAAACGTATATAATTTAGTGAACAAAACACTTTCATACTCTATTGTTAACATTACGAGAGAGACGTTTTGTCTGTTAAGTATATTTGTACTGTTAATGGGAAATTTGAAGCATTGTAAGAATTATGGTTTCGAAGTTTTGAAATGCGTGAATATAAAAAACTCAAAAATATGAAATATTCTAACTTGAGAAATAACTTCAAACTTTTTAAATAATAAAATACAATTTTTTCCAATCACTCCCAAAGAATTAAAAGAACATGCCTTGAATTCCTAAATATGGTGAACCATCGAATTTCTGCATCATCTTAAAAATGTACATGTCTCTCTAACTCACGTAACCAATGTAATTTGAAAATAAAAAATGAGAATCCATATAAATTCATCTATTTCAGAATCGAAATACATCTCAGAAAAAATTTGCAAAAAGTAAATATCATTTCAATTCTAAAAAAAATAAAACTTAAGCTATAAAAAAAACGAAATTTGGCTGGGCTTGTCGATTCTTATTCAAGTCTACCAGCAACAAATTATCATCATATAAGTAAAACAATCTAAAATTTATGATGTCAATAGAATTTGAATTAGATCTATGACATTTTTTAAACTTATAAGAGGAATTCTATATTCCGTTTTTTATAATTCAAGTGTGGGTAATTTTTATATTGAGAAATCAGAAATTTGAAGGTATGAAATTGACTAATTGTAAATATTGATTCAAAATAAAGCATTTCGAGTTAAGAGCACTGAACCTCGATGATAGAGTTCAGATAAACTCGAGCATCGAATGTTTTTCGTTGTTCAATAATCAATAAAAGAAAAAATTCTATCCTTCTAAGCATAATTTCTAGCACAAGAAAATGTAAACTGAAATCTAAGCTCTGTTCTGCAATATGTATTAGAAAGACATATTTTGGATACAAAAAATTGGAATACCCTTAGCTTTCCAAATGTAAAGTAACATTTACAATGACATACTCTAAAGATAATTAATATGAGAAAATATGTCGCTGTAGTAATTTGATTAACGCTTGTAAGAATTAACTCGAATTTATTTATCAGTTATTGAATAAAAATTTCTTACATAATGTGTAATTCTTTTTTTTATACAAAAAAAAATAATTTTAGGTTCTTTTCCAGTATTAGTTTTTTTCATCACTTGTATTTTACCTTCCATAAGTAGATATTTTTTAGCTGGAAAATGTTTCCTCGTTTTTTTTAAATCTTTTTTGTATACAGGTTCAAGGCTTGTTTCTTGAGGCTTTCCGTGTTTGATAAAAAATTTGCCATAAAGAGGGATACTTTTAATTTTTTTGTTATGGTTTTTTATTTTTGATGTTACTCAAAATTTTTGCCTGTCATTCAATTTGATATTTTGATGGTATATTGTGTCACGAACCACCGGAGTGGTACGCGGCAATCGAAATTGAGCGCGGAATTCGAAATTCCGTCTCAACCCCGAACCAAGGATCCACAAGCAAGGATGGTAGGCAGAATTCAGAAGACAGAATTTCAATATGACATAAATTTATTCACCATCTCTTATAATTAATTACAACGATATTACAGTGTAAGTCCTATTATATGGGAAGAAATCGCGATGGGCGTATTTCAGACAATTCTATCGAGGCAGCTAGAAAAGTAGGTACTAATTATCTAAAGATACCGGTTTCCCTGTTGGCGCAAGGTAGGGTCGTATTCTCGACCGCCTTTTCCTGGGGACGCGTGACGGGGTGTAAACTGGTGGAGGTGTGATCGGGGTAACAGGGAGAGGCACATACGGCTCAGGGAGGGAGGAGAGCAAATTGGCTAGAGAGGGAGGGGGAGTGAGAAGCGCGGCCGGTACTGGAGGTGGGGTGGGGGGTCTAGGAGTTGGAGTTTTCTCCTCGGTATCTGTACCCTCCGACGACGTGGGAGACAGAGAAGGTAAAATATCGGAGTCAGGTGAATAGGGGGGAAAGGAGTCCGATACTGGTGAGAAAGGAGGGTCGTCAACCACCTGAGGGGGGTCGACAACTACCGGAAGGGGGTCAGGCAAGGGGATGTCAGCAATCGGGAGAGGAGGTGGGGGTGGTGGAGCATAGACCCAGGCGGAGTAGCAGGATAATGGCGGTAGAGGGGGACGAGGTGTTGGTCGTTTAAGGGATGGGGGGTTTCTAGGGGGTGCCCGTCGAGGGTTGATGGAAGTCTCCACCAGACGAGGGGTGTGAGAGTTGTGGTTGAGATGACCACAAGCCTCACACTGTATCCGGATTTTCTTCGGGTAAGTGTAAACTGGCACGCCGTATGCCGAAGAGATATACCAGTTTACGATATCGTCCGGGTCGGTGTGGGGATGGTAAGGCCGAAGGGCGAAACGTCCTCGAACCCACTGGAGCTTGACCCAAAGCCACCCTAAACCCTTGGCGGTGAAAGAACTTTTGTGGCCGTTACTTCTCAGGCCCTTGTGCCCGGCCAACCGTACCAATTCCTCTTCTAGGGCTAAGGCTTGCGGGTGCACTTAGGGAAAAGGGAGAAAATTTATATTCAAAGAATGTTAGAAGAGTAAGTTCATATTAGAAGGATAAGTTCGTTGAAAACAAGATTAGTCTCGTGATCGCTTTATTTCGAGTGGAAAACTGAAAAACAAGGGGGTAAACGATGGATTTCTAATGTTTAAACATTCAAATATTACTGGAGAATGGACGACCGGATGGTACGAGAGAAAATATGATTTGCTCAGTTATAACATATATATATATATATATATATAAACTCACTGTTGGCTTCTATGAGCGTTTTATTGGCTACGAGCAGCAAAGAGGCTTCGAGAGCTTAAAAATGGGCTTCTATGAGCGTTAGGATTTATTGGCTTCTATGAGCGTTTTTATTTATTGGCTTCTATGAGCGAGTATTTTTTGGCTACTAGAGCAGAGAGGGCTTCGAGAGCGAATTCGAGTTCGGATGGAACTGCCTCTATGGAAAAAAAACGCCGGCTTATACGTCCAGTTTTAATCTATCAAAAATAGAGGTTCACCTCTATGTGAATTGGGCTAGAAAATAATTCGGCGCGATAGTGCGCCTCCCTAGATTCGAAATTCGGCGCGTTAAGATCGGTCGAGCGATATCATCGTGCGGCCGCGATGCTATCGCTATCGAGGTGTATCGATGTTATCAATTGCTCGAGGCCGGCGCGCGACTTTACGCAATTGTACGTGACGAGATTATGATCTCTTAACTATTTGGAAAAAAATAGAGTCCGACATTTGGGTGAATTTAGGAAAAGAAATCAAGGTCGTTCGTGGGACGTCACAATTGTTTCTGTTTCCATTTATTCATACATAAATTCTACAGACAAAAAATTGAGAATCCTGGTTTAACTTGTATATAATTTACTTGCATTGAATTCACTTCTTCAATTTTTCTAATGAATTTTTCTTTTTGTTCTAGAAACACTCGATGCTGTACCGGAATACACCATTATTATGGATGCCATACAAACGCCACTGACTGCCAACAATATTGCGGACGCGACACTGTTATTGGCAATAACTTTCTTCGTTTTCAACCGTACATATCCGAATAGCTGTGCAGCGTTTCTAGAATTTGTTCAAACGCGGTTCCTGGGTATCTTTCCTACGGGGGGTCTACTAGAAGTCGTAAAAAATCAACTACAAATAAAGTTAACTCTTTTTACAATTTAATGAATCGCTTTGCAGAACATGACGTTCTACAATGAATGTTTGCGTTATTCATATACTGGAAAAAGTCAAAATTCGTTGCGTAAAAATTATAAATTTGCATGTAAGACAATTTTTAACTGACTGTAAACAAATGTTCGGTTTATTTCTTATATGTATGTGGAATAAATATTGTGTTCAAAAACATTGAACTTCCAATTATTATTTTACCTGGATGCTGTTCCCTATTATTACCTATTATTACATAAAATGTAGATATCGTAATAGGTGGTAATTTTATCGAAAAGCGCAGGAAATACTAACCTTAAAAACTTCAAAAAAAATTTTTACCGAAGTATATAGGTTGATAAATGTATGCTTTAGAAGAAAATCATTCATTTTTAATGTACATTGTGATATATTTTGGTTATATTCACTTATTTTTATCTTGTAATTCGATTTTATACGTAAGCAATTTTTTTTTCTTTCAATTCACAATTTTCAAGTAAAAATATAAGCCCTAGTTAAAATACTTCATTCGACGTAGTAATCTAACTACAACTAGTAATTTTATATCTTGCAGTAAAAATAATGACGAATGGTGATTTCACGACAGTGTGGTATAATACTACTATATTCAGTGTAATTTTACCAACGCCTAGTAAAAACTCTACTTTTAAAGTAGGTCCCCGTTTTAGCTACTTGGAAAGTAGTAATTTCACGATTGATTTTTTACAGTTAACTGAACGTCCATATCAATATCTATCAATAAGCTCAAAAGTTATCGATAGTTATTGATATCCTCATCTTATCGATACTATCGATAGTACTGATGGTTTTCCCATCCCTAACTCGCACACAATAAGTAAAATTCTAAAACGAAAAAAAAATCTTATTTTTTAAGGTTTATTATCATAATTATAAGAAACGCTCTCATTTATTTAGTCAGTAAATAAGTGAACTGATCGTGGTTTCTTATTTGCGTGATAGACGCACTGTCCACGTGGGTGATTCAAGGGATTGCAATTACGTTTTTCAAAAGCACTTCAAGGTATGAACAGCATTAAAAAATGTTTTTATTATTTATTTGTTTATATTGTGAAAAATTGCTATTATATACTAAAATTTATTAAAATTTAAATATATTGGGAATTGACGTTTGCGTTACGAGATTACTTGAGCACTTTGAGCACCTAACCTCCATATGTAAATATGTCGAATAACACACGTGGATATGACCGTATACATACGGTAAAAAAGTGTTTTGGCGAATTCCCTCAGAAACGCCTTGGAAAAAAATGTTTTTTTATGAAATATTGCTGATATTGTAAAAAGGATAAACCAGTTTGCCGAAAACATTTTTCAAAAATAAATATTAGAAACAAAAAAAACGAGGACAGGTCGCTACATTATTTTGGCTATTTTTGAGCCAAAAAATCGATGTTCATCAACTAAAAACGAAAAAAACTCGTGTAGTTTTCGAGGCCTATTCCATGCATTTCTGTAGTGTAAATAAACAATTTCGTTGCTAAAAAAAAATAAACTTCTTATAAAAGTTAGGTTATGTTATTCGTGTTTATACGTACCTAAAGTTCATAACATTACCAAAAAAAAAAATTGACGCGAGCACCCTTATTGGCAGGCTTAGAACTAACGCGCCGAGCTATGTTAATTAATTAATTAAACAAATTCTGGTCGCGGAGATGATTTTATAAAATGCTGACCATTTTCTCTATAGTTTTATGCTCGTGGGGTGCACCTATTTTTGTTTGTTGAACATTTGCAAATGCGAATAAAAAATTCAGAAAAGTGACACATAATTTCCATCTCTTTTAAAAATTGTTTAGAGTATGTACTACGAAACGAGAATTGTAATAGAAAATTGTATTCGATTCCTTGTACAATTCTGCGCCTGTGTGAATTTTTCAAAATTATATTAAACTCTATAAGGGTGTTTCTTATGAGCTCGAATTAGGAAAAACATGGTATCACACGACTCTAGGCCATCCGTCTTCATCTCCTCATGCACTCACCAGAGTTAAGTGTAATTCCAAAAAATTTTCAGAACAAGATTATTCCCTGAGAAGAAGAGTTAGTTCATGTCAGTGGTGAAAAAGTTGCAGAAATACAGGAAAATTGCTCTGAAAAGGGCTCAAAATTATCAAAACTTGTCAAATAACACTCAAGCACACACAAGATTGCCTCATTAATGCCTTATACCTCGCCGATATGTGGCATGGTATGAAGAAACAGACCTAACAGGCCCAAACGCTTCGGCTTACTTTCTGATGTTTTTGAGTATGATTATCTGCCAAAACGATGGGGACTGTTAGGTCGGTTTCTTCACATCACACCACATATGTGGCGTGGACTGAAGAGAAGATACTAACAGCACCAAAAATTGAATTCAAGATAATCAGTGATTCTGAATGTAGAAATCTTGCTCTATCACACGAGTCTATTTCTAAAAATATATGATTTTTTATTTTATACAAAATTGAGGTACGAAATTGGATGGTCCATGCTACTCTTAATTACACTTGATCACCAAGTGAAGGAGCATTCGCTGTCCTTTGTTTCTAATGCTAACAGATCAGAATAGAAAGAGACGAAGCTGTTCATTCACTCGGCGATGGAGTGTACTTTCTCTTTTCAATCTCATTTTTCTCGAAAAGTGGTGAGGTGCTGTTAATACCCTTTCTTCAGTCCACGCCACATATGTTAAGGTATTTTCCTTGGACCATATAATACATGGACCGGGAATTGCTTTTGTTTCTTATACATAGAAACGAGCGGCATGAACATAAGAGTTTCCGTACTTTGGTGAGGACCAATACTGACGTAGTGTTATAGAAGGCCTGGGGTATATGAAAGTGACATATGTACATTGGGCAACAAAAATTTCTGTAAATTTGCTAAATTGTTTCTCCATCAAATCATCTGCACACCAAACAAAATAATGTCTTATCTACTTTACTCAATACAATTTTTTTACGAAAAAAACACCACTGTTCTATTTACATTGGTATATCACTGGCCTGCATCCATTTTGGATTTGGCCATACGTATGTATATAGATCTTACCATGTACAGGGTGTGCACTAAATCATTGCATCAACTGAAAACCATGGATTCCTTATTAAATTATAAGACGATTTTTCCTTTGCTGTTTTTCAAAATTCACAAAATTATCTAGGTTAAAAACAGTGTAATCTACAATGTTCAACTTGTAGCAATGCTGAAATCCCCTGGCTCTCCCAATATACCCGAAATATTTCTAATTTTTCAATTGTGATTCTCCAAAAGTTTTTTTTATGAATGAGAAGATATTAGAAATTCAAATATTTTCATAACAACGGCAGTATTATTCACGAGGGTTTTCTAGACTCGACATGAGTCAAATCGTTTTAAAAAATATATACATATTTTTATTATTAATACATTAATCTCTCATCAATACATTTTTAAACCAGACCATAGATATGTTAATTAGAGTCTCTGTAGAGTTTGGGATGTGTCTCGGAAGATCTCATTGTGGGAAAGAATAATGGGATGTAAGAGACAGTATATCTCAGAATGACTGAAAAGGACTGTTAACTAGCCTGGTCTCTACACAAGGTTCAACATTGGAAATAAAATTGTTACTAACTTGAGCAATTTCCCGAATTTTGAAAAACGGTAAAAGAAAAATTGTCTTAAAATTCGATAGAGAATCTATGGTTTTTAGTTTATACATGGTGATTTGGTGGACACCCTGAATAGTATAAGGATTTAGCCTTAATATAAAGTACCGGATCTCCCATGCTGGTGCTGCTCCGCCATCTTGAAAGCGCTTTCCATGTATTATATAGTCTAAAGTATCACCTCCATAATTGAAATTTCACTCACAATTAGAATTTTAATGATATATTTAAGCATTTTTTTTAAATTTTCAACTATATCACACTGAAGATTTATGACCTAGCCTATGCAGAAGTTTCGGTAGTTTTTTAATGTATTTTATTAACATTTATTTTATTTGCTGTTTCATTCAGTCATTCAATTGATTTTATTGAAATTATTTATATTTATTTTTATTTGCCGTCAAAAAGCTTTTAGGGTTGTGTTTATTATTGTTTAAAACTATTAAAACAGAATCATATAGCATATGAGGATAGTTTCTTGCTCTGATTGAAAAGACAGCACAATGCAATGTTGCCTCTGTCCAAAATAATGCCATGCTCTGAATTAACTAAAACCTTTGCGACTAAAAACTTTGTAACTATATTCATTCATGAAGGTAATACACTGGCATCTCGTTTATTTTCGGCTCCACTTATTTTCGGGTCTGGCGCTGCCCCTCTACCCCCACTCTTTCGCACTGCACGATTCCTTATTTCGCGTGGGAAAGGCATGAATTCAAATTCAACATCAATGGATATATATTTTGTTTTCGAAGCTTTTGCTTGAAAAACCAAAAAGCTATTTAGAAATTATAATGATGGTTTAAATAGTAAAAATGAAAAAAATAATAATAACTCAACGTCATAATTTTCATTTAATTGGTAATAATTTTGATAACATGAATACACAACAATGAAAATATATTAATAAATATCTGTATAATTTAGCATATTTGTACCTTTTTGAGTGAATATAAAAATTTTTTTGTTTTGAAAATGAACATAAAATGATTGAATGAATATTCATTCAATCATTCAAAAACTGCTTTTTTTTAATACACGTATGACAATTTCATCAAAACACAACTTACGTACGACATGTATTTTTCGTGCCATGGCACGAATCGATATCGACAATAGTATCAGTATATATTACGGTCCAGATCGATCTCGAAGTAGTAGAGAAGGGGTTCAAGCGCTCTCCCCTCAACCCAACCTAATCCGAAAATAAGTGAATTTGTTTACTTTCTGGCACCCGAAAATAAGTGAGTTTATAGTGTACCTTGATAATAATTCTTATTAATAACATGAATTATTGCAATAGAATATTTCATATAATTCATAATATAGTATTGAACATATTAATTTTCTTAATGTTTTAATATATTTGATGAATGTTATCAAAAAAAAAAAAAAAATTTTCATAAGCTTGAACCCCTCTTGATGACTACCCTCCAAACACTCAGAAAAACAATGACAAAGAATTGCGCCCAAGCTAGGTCACAGTGGTGGCTCAGTGAGAAGATTTCTTGGACCATTATAATACATGGACCGCATGTCGCCAATCTTGCCTATTGTTAAGAAACGTGCCAAGATCTGAATAAGTTGCTTGGTCCAACACAGGGACGAAACAAGAGCCTCGCATCACCTGATGCATGACAGGGACGTATGAAGCAAAGTTAAAAAAATTTTTAAAGATGTGTTTTACAAAATATCAGCAGAAAATTTTCCTAAACATGCATGATGGTGTTGACAATATGCCATGTGATTAAAAAAACCATGCTTGAGTGGTTTTAATATTGAGTTATTTTTCATGGTATGTCCGTAGAATCGAAATGCAAGTTTATCAAAAGATGATATTTTGTATGGTTTTTAATATACATATAATTATTACTGAAAGCGTGTCTTTGTATGTTAATTATTCATTGAATATATGTTTTCTATCCATACTTCAAAAAAGTGCTTTTAAAGCAGCTCTTACCTATCATTATAATTAATATTAATTTATACATTTTCAAAATATATTACTTTTGCGATAGAATAACTGTTTTTATTCACTATAATTAGTAACATTTATTTAGAATATGAAAACTGAAATGAGGTGAGGTGAAATTTTTATTACTACCACAATTTGGGATTATCCTGATGTGATTTTTAGTTGCTCATTATATGTGAGGCACTCCGAAAAAAGGGGCCTACTATCCAAAAAGCAAATTTTAAAGGACGAGCGATTGAATGAATCAAAATACACAACGGTAAATGGGATGAAAAATTTCGAAAAATTCATAGCTTACAAAAAAATCAAAGTTAGTAAATTCTGATTGCACATAATTGAAGATTGGATTAAAAACCTATAGAATCACTCATAATCAGGAAAACGATTTTTTTGATAGTAGGTCCCTTTTCTCGGATCGCTTCACATATTGTGACATATATTTTTGGAAAAGTTTTTTTAAATTATTCAAATTTTTATAACTTATAATTGTACTATAGTTATTCTTATATGATAAATAGTTATTTATTGATACAGTTGTAGTACTGATCAAGTGCATCTTAATTGCTTGTTTCTTCAACTTTCAATTAAACACGGGGAAATGTAATAACATACAAAAATGTGTGTGAAAAATAACTTTGCATTTTAATACAATTGTATGAATTATAATTGCACATTAAACTTTTTTTTTTATCTGAAAAGAGAATAAGTTTAGAGTGAATTTTATCCATCACTTGTGATGAATTCACTTTTTCCACTTTTTCATTAACGATAAAACAAAAAACAATGATAAGACACAGTCTGTCTCATCCAGTGGTTTGTTTACTTCTGAACACGTCCATATTGGATTTGGACCACGCAAGTTATCTAGATCTTGGCACGCTTTATCAAATGTGACACCCGGTCCACGTACTGTATGGTCTAAGGATGATTTTCAATGATGCGTCATGTCACAATGCTCTACAAACTGTATCAAGAGTCAGAATTTCGGCACAACAATGACTTGATGACTGCATCGTGACTCGACATTACCAATGAGCAGGATTAAAGGCTACTTTACAGCTAGTTGGCTTAGGCTGTGGCTTGGCATAGATGCTTCAGCTGAGCTGTGCTGGGCGTAGGAGAAATTGACGCCGCGCGGGATCCCTCTCCACTTTCGGGCTCAAGGATGACTCTTTCGCTCGCAAGAGCTCGCCTCAAAAATGTATTTAATTCAATATAATAAAAAGTTTGACTGATTTTTTTTCTGGAAATGTTAAGGAAGATTCTTTTCAATAACCATCCACAGTTGTTTATAAATGAAAGTTCAAAAAAGTAATTGTCAACGCTTAAAAACTGTCCATAATAAAATTATTGTTTATAATAAAAGTTACATTTATATATATTCAATGATTTAGTATGTATAATATAATATGATATAAAATGTACGTAACATATGTATGCATATATACACATATAATGTATCTTATATAAATATCAATATAATATATGAATGAAATATATTAAAATATAGGTATAATATGTATGTAAATCATTTTATTATTATGTATTATTTTGTTCATGATTACAAAATTGATAATAATTATTCATGATAATCAGTAATGAATTTCAATTTTAGTAAATAATTATTAAATCAACTTTCTTTACATTTAACTAGTATTTTTTTCATTCAATTGTTCAGACCTTTATTGAAAATAAAAAATAATTATATATAATAGCTAGTTAATATAATGAAAAAGTTAAACGTTTCATCATATTGAATTAAATGTATTTCTGAGGCGAGCTCCCACGAGCAAAAGAGTCATCCCTGAGCCCGAAAGTGGAGAGGGATCGCGTGTGGTGTAAACTTCTCCTACGCTTGGCACAGCTGGGCTTGGACATCTATGCCAAGCTTCCATGCTAAGCCACCGCCTAAGCCAACGAGTTGTAAAGTAGCCTTAAGTCTCTCAAAATGTCAAAAATCCTGTAAAGCATATCTAAATTTTCTTCGCGTTTATAAAGCTTTTTTTCCTCGAGAGGTATGTGTGTGCATGCGCGTGTGTGTGGTGGTTCCAAGGTATTAAAAATATATCTAGCATTAGATCACAATTACAGAGTGTATTAAATAAATAGACTGTTGTATACACGGAGAAAAAAATATCGCAAATTTTGCTATCGGGACCGCAATCATTGCGGTTCGGACAGCATTCTCCGTTTCCTCTTGTACTTCGTTGTTACAAAGAGCGAAGCTCGTTGTCTTCTCAGTTATGATTTCGGTTTGCACCGTAATCATTACGCTTCTAGACCGCGATCGATAAACCGGAATCACCGGAATCTTCTCACCGAGACAGTCGCGGTCTGAAACCGTGGTGATCGCTGGTAAAACAGATCTCATTGAATATGGGAACCGTAGTTTTTGCACTGACGTCATGTATGGTACGGTACGGAGTCAGTTTTTCTAAAAAAAGTTTTCTAATTCGATAATTTCTAAAAAATTTTTGTTTTTATGACACGTTTTTCTAATTTTTTAATTTTCTACTGCGATGCATTTTCCAAAAATATTTCCTTAATTCTAAAAATGATTTATTCATCATTTTTTGTTCCTTATACTGTATTTCATTGTTTTTTTATAAAAAATTTTAGAAATGATTCTGCATTATAAAAAACGGTCTTTAGAAAAATGGACGATTAGAAAACTTTGTTTACAGAAACTGTACACCAATCATATCGTACATCGTTTTATATATATGTATTATAGATGGAACGTACCCGAAGTATTTTCGATTATTTGATACTCAACTGTAGATGTTATATTATTTATAAACTATATAACTATAACCTGCTCCCTTTTCTTTTATTAAAATCTGTAACAAGAAATATTATTACATGATAGAATTTAAAAAAATTTTAGATAGAAAAATTCTCAATTCCACAATTTAAGGAATAAGAATCCGAAAATCTAAAATTAAAAAAAATCAAAAACGCAGAAATGTTAAATACAAATAAGTGTAAATTTCGTTATTGATTGAAAAGTGTCTATTATAATGTAATTTATGTGATGTACATTTTTATAACATAAAATATTGTTTCCTGTTATTTCTGTAATCATGCTGAAGCTCTAAAATAACGTTTCGTAGAAGCTTAAATAATAACGTTTAGTCTTAAAAACTTTCTTATATACTAATCTATATACTAAAATATGAACTTAAATGTATGTAGGTTCATAAGCTTTTTATATTTATCAAATCGCAAAGTGATTTCTCGTAAATACTAAGAGCTCTAGAAATATTTTAATAAATCAAACGTGAAACCACATTCAATCTATCTGTCTGCTTCTTAGATCCAACGTTTTGGTATGTAATATTGACTTCCCGATTTAGTGGAACATATACGTGAAATCGAGCAGTTTTCGAGTTGTGCCCTAGTCAAACATTGCCAAATTTTTTAATCAAGTTGGTAACCATCATGAATGTTATAAGCATGATAGTGTTCGTGATAGATTGTGTACGAAGTGACATTTTTCGATACAACATGCAAATTACCAGACGAATCTTCGAAAATACAATGAACAATGAAAAGTTCGTTCTCAGTTTCACTTGCTATCATTAGTATGGTATTCTTTCGAATGATCTTTGAGTGAAACGTCATCGATTCAGCCATGATGATTTCATCAGTGATTTGAAATGGCAGTTCAGTAAAAAAGAACGCACTTTCAGGAACTTAATATACTTACAGTTTCAATGAATGTTCGAAACTATATGGTTTCTTAACAGCCATGCATTGCTGCTGTAATCGGTAATTCAATTGCCATTGCGCTTTTTTTGCAAGGGTTTTACAAACATTTACTCTACTTCCGGAAATGTGGGATATGATTTTGAAATTACGATTCTTACTCTCGCATCGACTAGTTGGAAATTGTGATAAAGGTCCAAAACGTCTCAAAATAAGAGGGTAATAAAGCAAAAAATGGTGTTTCGGCTTCAGACATCGAGGGAAGAGGGTTATTAAGCAACGTAGATATTCTGATATTAGTGACTCTAACCGATATGATACACTGATGTGTACCTCAGACGCGGTAACAATATCAACAATATCAAGCAATTTCAAGATAATTTGCCACTCGGGCTTTTCTTCAGGAATCATTTCGCCAATCAGAAGTCCTATGTTTCGTAGAAGGCAAAGCGCTTCTGCTCCTGACATCTTGATGTGTTAGTCTTTAATTTGATTTTCTTTGATAGGGCAAGGTTTATTTCTAGACTCATTATCATCGTAATAAAACTCGTGTATTCTTTTATTAAGTTCTTCTAAGGAAAAGAACTTTGCCTGGGATATGAAGAAATTAAATAACAAACTGAAATCATACTCGAAAATACCTTCCAAAATATCATGCAACACATCAACTGTCATTAATAATAGAGCTGATGAGGACCATTTGCCAAGAACTGAAGGACCTGCTACTCCTGACGATTTCAGTTGATACTGGTGAATCTGCTGATCGTAAGATTCTTGCGAACGCAAAGTGCATGAATCAGCATCCAATATATCGTGAATTTGATTTTTATTGATGAAGCAAAATCTGCAGAAGTAGGTACTAATGAAACTTCTAGAGAAACCGAGAAGCGTGTGAATAGATAGATTATCACCAATTACACCAGCCAACAAAAAGTAGATTTTCTCGACGCCTACAGAAGTATTAACTGAAATTCCTTCTGTTTCAAGGTACTCAATTTCTTGCATTGCCCTGACAAACATGCTTTTTAACGACACGACACTTTCATCTTGGGATCTGTATAGCATGAGAAGAAAAAAGTTTTCTGTTTTTGATTGAAGCCAAGGTAGAAGACACGGGATGATAATGTAAACGCCACCAATCTTCCCCACTCCCCGATGACTTCCTAATGGATTATTATTCTCAAAGTCACCTTGATACAGTAAAATTGGCAAAATAAAGCGATCTTCGAAATAAGATATTTTGCGTTTCCACATTCCTCCCTGAACAATATTGAATATGATCGACTCGTACTGTTGGATTTCATGTAAATAAGATACTGCACTCTGCAAAAATCCCGGCAATTTGAAAATTTTTGTCAATACATGTCTCAAAGGAATGAATTGAATCTTGGCAATTTTCGTGTCTTCTACTGCATTTTTGGATTTGCTGGCACAGATATCGTGTCATCTGTGATTTCTATTTCCTCAGGCTCAATGTAAGTTCCCTTAGATTTGAAATATTCTTCACACTGATATTCATTTCGAACATGGAAAAAAGGTTTCTGCAAAAAGTTTGTCATGGTCATGTAAGCTTTTAAATTACCTTCAGATTCGCCTAGTACTCTAAGTCTTTCAATCATTTGGCTGAACAAAATAGATATGGAATTCTGTTGAAGAAATGTTTCAAAACAGCTTACAATATCGTGTACGCGAGCACGTGGCATATCTGCAAAGTTGTACAATTTTCCTACTAAATTCGCAGCAGACAATTGCAAACAATCCGCGAATGTTGAGGGATCCATCGTTCAATAGAAGTGAACAAAAGTTAAAAGTGAGTAATAATGTGTATTTAACTAATCTGCATATAACCTACAAATGCGTTGACTAGCGATATTTATCACAATTGTTTCAAACAATGTAACTTTCGCAACAATATTACGGAAAAAATAAAAATTATTATACTTGGAGAAATAAAAACATGGCCTTAACATATGTTTTGTAATATAAACTATGAAAAGTATGCTTAAAAATGTTCAAACTAATCGAATTTAACTCCGGAGGAAATCTCAATGAAACCAATGACTGTGTTGATCAAAGTTGAGAGTTTCTCGCCACGATTAGCAATCTGCAGCAAAATTCTTTGAAGCAATAACCACAAGGGTTGCGTTTCCTTGGGGTATGGGAGACTTGCAAGGAAGAAAATTTTGTCGGCTACTTCCAATGCGTCGGGCAGGGTTTCCGTCCTATATCTTGCATGGCCGAAGATGGTGTAATATGCTTCCGGATTGGCTATGGAGCCCACAATCATCAAAACAGGCAAGGAAACTTCATTTTTCATAGAGGAAAGTGACAGCTTTTCGGCAAAATACTTGTCACATTCTGCTTTGTTCTGAAAATAGTGTTTAATATGGAAAAAAGGTTAAAAACAATAGAATAAAGTGTAATAAAGTTTTAACGGGTCATTGTTAAAACAATTAGAAACATCTGCCTGTGCCCACTTTCATCAACGTGAACAATGAATGTTTCTCTTATCCTAATTTTCTCTCTCTTGGATTCCTCAGATTCTACTTTGCGCCGTTTGTTTGGGTTGTTTGAAGTTTTTGTTTGACCAGGATGCAAATTTACTGATTTGATCGCGATCGGTAGAAGCATAAAAATCAGGCCGTCCTTGTTGTCTATTGTAGAAAAATATACAATGCGTCAAAATTTATATCAGAAAACCATCATACATATATTTGCAATGACATGCATTCACGAAATAAAAAACTACCTTCATTTGCAACATCCAAAGCATTCAAAAGCACATTAGCATCTTCAGCAATGATGTTTTTTGAATAAATGAACTTTTGGAAACTAGCCTGCAATTTTATCCAATTTTCCTTGCATGAGGTTGTAAAGTTTAGAAATTTCAATTTAAAATCGTGATCAATCTGCAAAGACAATAAGCAATGTGAAATTGTTATTCATTATCGAGCATTGCTTTCAATCCACGGATGGACGTGACTTTGAATGTATTTTCTGATAAAAAGATTATACTGACCAGCTCCAAAGCACGTTCGTCTCTCAAACAAATAAGCTCCTTGAATTGCCATAGTGAACTCTTGTTTATTATCGTTAGTTGGAGCCGTGAAAGGACTGATTTTGTCCAAGCCTCTTTCACTTCCTCCCATGGTTCTACGGCATTTCGCAAAAAATCCAGATGTCCTCCAGTAAGATCTATGGACATTATTGTATATTGTTTTATATTACCAAATTTCATAAAAAAAAACCAGCTTTGGAGAAAATGAAAAGCTGGAATTTTAACCTTCATTTTCAGTTGAGCCACATGAACTTCCGGCTCCAGGTTTCACCGGAAAAACCAAAGCTTTCGACTCTATCAATTTCTTTCTCATATAATCAATTCTGGAAATCAGTTTTCCAGAGTGACAAATCTTGTTCTTTTCAGAATGTCCTGGCATATAAAAAGTTGCCTTATGTAATTGGAATGGGGTGTGTATTTCATCTGCCAGATTATTTAAAACCTGTTTTGGCATTCTGAAAACAATAATATGCAAGTTATCATATCTAATCAACCAATTAGAGGAAAGGCGCTTCTCTTCAATTGCTCTTACGTAATACGGTTGACGAGAAATAAAAGAATCAAATATCATCAATAAAAAACTAAATTTTTTGTGTGCATTCAATGGAAACATGATTTTGAAGTATTAAGTCGCATATAAGCCTCACCTTTTTTCGCATTTTTGAAGTTTCAAAATCAAGGTGCAGCTTATATGCGAGTAAATACGGTAAGTTCAGTCTTTCGGTTCTGAATAAATTGCTTGATGAGCTGAGTGCTCCAAATATTGACATTTACTGAACTTAATTGCAATATTCTATGTCAATCGCATCATTTTTTAAACTCAAATAAAATAATACACACTCAAGTTTCTTTAAAGGGTTTTCAGCAGAAATGTTCTCGCGTGCGAAAATGATTTCAAGCTCCCTGTCAATGAGCAATTTCACTAAAGATCCCACTAAGTCGTCGGATAACCCATTGAAATTTTCATAATGAATAAGTATCAATTTCCCATCAAAACTTGTATTCAAGAAAGTACGTAGATTTTCTCGTGCAAGGGTAAACAAAGTTGAATAGATGCTTTCGTTCTTCTGACATTAGGAGCACAAAATGTTAGAAGAGTTGTGGTCAGATAGATTTTGTGAAAGAGATAATTCGTCGACTGAGACAACAAAAGTACTATTTTCCCCATTAGTATCAGCAGGAAGAGACTGAGAACTACTTTCTTCATTGGTGGACATGTCTGGAAATGAATACATATATATTTATATACATGTGCATTTAAATGAATTGAAAAAACAATTATTGATATTATTGGAAACGTGTAAAAATATTTTTTAATATTCTCCAAATTTATGTTCTAAAATTCAAAGAGTATTAGACAAACGAAAGTGTAACAATAAAATTGGTAAAAAATACTTTTGTTTGATTTTATGAGAATATCATAATCTAATATTCAAAAATTGTATTTCCAATTTTCAAAATATTTATTCAAACATTGTTTTGATCTCATTCAACAAATGTTCGGGCAATTCTATTTCTAATTCTAAATTAATGTTTTTTTTTATTGATTTCTTCAATTATAATTTTTGCATTTACAATTTTTGTTAAATCGAAGAATTTTTGGTATTGAAGTTGCAGTTTCAATTACAAATCTATAAAATATTTCAAGTAATCGATTGTAACTTTTTAATTTAAATTACTGAAGTGCATTTTAATTTTCAAAATCAAATATGATGATAAAATGGGTTCAATAAAGTTCATAAAATTTCTTGAAGAAAATATTGTTTTTTTATGTATTTTAACGGGTATTATGTACATTTATTTTCTTTATTCGTCTTTTCACTTTATTCCCAATTATTTGAGAAATTATACTTTTATTTGTTAGAAAACGTGTTTTTGAGTTGATCAATTTCGAACTAAGTCTGTTGAATTAGATTAACATAATTCTAATCTTTTTATAACAATGTAGCATAAAACAATAATTGTAAATGAAAATAATGGAATCATCCCCAAATTTTCATTCAAGAAAATTACTTTACTTCGGAACGATTAAATTTTAATATAATGATAATTACTTCATAAATGTATTATATTGAATATACAAAAATTAAATCTTAATTAATTTGATTATTATGAAGTCCGTAAAATACGATTCAAAATCGATTATCAATTCATTTCATCAATTTTCATAAAAGATTTGGAATATTTATTTATTTATAAAATAGAAACTTAATCACGTTTTTAAAAATGTATACAATTCTATCGCAACTTCATTAAATTTTTCATGTTTAAGGCACTAAAATCGTGATTTTTGCGCCTGTGTGTAACGCTAAATCACGATTTTAGAGCCTTCAACATGAAAAATTATGTTCGCACCTGTGAGCAATCGTCGATTTAGGCTCAGACGATTTTACGGCTCGGCTTCGCCTCGCCTTAAAAATCTCGTCTTCGCCAAAATCAACTTCTTGCTCCCAGGCACGAAAATAGCTAATAATATACATTACCTTGAACAAGATTTCAGTTACATATTCTCGAAAATATTTCTTAAGAATTTTGAAATTTTTGGAATGAATAAAAATTCATTAAAATAATTTTTTTGAGTTCAGTAGAATAATTTTTATCTGTCTTAATTTTTAATGAACACCATTTCCATGTAATTTCAGATTAGTTGGCCTATATTTCATAATTGAGTCATAAATCATTAAATATAAATAATCATCATTTGCGTAATTATTAAATACAACCAAAATAAAAATTGACTGGAAGACTATTTCCAGTTGTATAAGAATACTTTTCATATTATTATATTGTGAAAATTTTCCAAACACAAAGTTCTGATGTCACGATGAGAGTTTTAGATTTTTCAAACCATGCTGAAATATGAGATAAATTCCTTTACCTGTATAATCCACGATTCCGCGGGAACTTGAAGTCACTTGTTCTTGCACTTCTTATCACTTTTTTTCTAATCACTCATATATTTACTTATATTGACGAGCCACACATTAATTTTTTGTTAACAAACAAAACAAAAGCCGAACGACTGCGCGATTGACTCAGTGCGCAGCGGACGGTGCTGCGATCTGTTTTACCAGCGATCACCGCGGTTTCAGACCGCGACTGTCACGGTGAGAAGAGTAATGATTCCGGTTCATCGATCGCGGTTTAGAAGCGTAATGATTACGGTGCAAACCGAAATCATAACTGAGAAGACAGCGAGCTTCGCTCTTTGTAACAACGAAGTACAAGAGGAAACGGAGAATGCTGTCCGAACCGCAATAATTGCGGTCCCGATAGCGAAAGTTGCGATATTTTTTTCTCCGTGTGTGGATGATCCTTCAGAGCCAAGCACAAATAAGCAATGCCCATTTTTAGCCATCAGAATATTTTCTTTATATTTTATCTGCAACTACACAGATAGCAAAATGATTTCATATTCATACACTGCGAGAAAAATCTTACTTTATACTAATGGGGATCGAGATGAAATAAAGTAAATTTTAGTATACAGTACTCTATCATTTGTAATATACGTATTTTAGTAATGAGTATATAGTATAGTAGATGTAGCTGTACAATTTTGTTGAAACTTATATATTATGCATAGTATTGTACTTAAGTTATTGCCAGTATTCAGATTTGTGTACTTCTTCATTTTTAGCGTGGAATGAGAAAAAAAACGAATTCGAGAAGTTCAGTGTTTCTGAATACAGAAATCTTGCTCTATCGAACAAGTCTACTTTTGAAATAGTATGATTTTTTTATTTCATAAATGAGCACCTATATCAAAAAATGGAAATATAAGGCAGGTGACTAAGAAGCGAAAATAAATAGTTAACAAAAAAATGGAAAAGTATCTAATGGCTGTAAGAAGTAGGAACAGGATGATGGCTGTAAAAAGTGGAAATAGCTCGTCGAGCTGTAAGATAAAGAAATGCAGCGCTTAGCTGTGAAAAGTGGATACAAATACAGGGTGCGCCATTTCTTATGTCGGTATTGTAACATTGAATAACTTAAACATTTGACAACCGATTTACTTGACTTCACTTGTTTTGGAAACGTCAATTCAGTACAATTTCAACCATGTATCGCTTCACACCAAAAGAACGCGCTGAAATAGTTACTTTGTACATTGAAAATAGTCGTTCAGTTGTGTTAACTCAACGAGCATATCGTCGAAAATATCTTGGCAAACAGGCACCATCTGACAACACTATTCGTCGTTTGGTGTCGAATTTTTGTGACCACGGGACAGTGAAAGATCGCGAACAACCCGTTCATCAACGACCAAGACGTTCAAATGAACTGATTGAAGCTGTCAGAGAGAGCGTTGCCCAAAACCCAAAAGTTTCATATCGTCACCGCGCTCAGCATCTCGGCATCAGTGGAACCACTCTACGGCGCATTTTGAAAGATGATTTGCATTTGTTTCCGTACAAAATGCAATTAACACAAAGAATATTGCCTACAGATCATCCACGTCGCTTGGAATATGGACAAACAATCGCTCGAATAGTTGATACTGAACCTGATTTTTGGAAGCGAATTTTAATGACCGACGAGGCACATTTCAAACTTTCTGGAGGCGTTAATAAGCAAAATTGCCGCATTTGGGGAACGCAGAATCCACACGAGATCCATGAAACGCCATTGCATGACCAAAAAGTTACTGTTTGGGCCGGCGTTTGCGCCAAAACCATCATTGGTCCTTATTTTTTCAAAGAGAACCAAACGATCGATGGAAACCGATATCGGTGGATGTTGGCTCACTATGTCTGCCCACAAATGCGTGAAAAAGGTCTTGAAGATTACTGGTTTCAACAAGATGGTGCGACCTGCCACACTGCGAATCAAACAATCCAGTTTCTGCAACGAAAATTCCCTGGACGTCTGATGTCAAAAAGAGGCGACATTGAATGGCCACCCAGATCTCCAGATTTGACCCCTCCAGACTTCTTTTTGTGGGGTTATTTGAAAAGTAAAGTGTACGCCAGCAAGCCGCAGACCATTGAAGAGCTTAAGGAAAATATTCGTGCCGAAATCATTGCTATACCACCCGAGATGCTCGAAAAGGTAATGGAAAACGCCGCAAAAAGGGCATATTTTGCTGTGAACAATAAGGGCGGCCACTTGATTGATGTTGTGTTCAAAAACTAGTCTAAATAAATTGTAAAGGACCAAACTAAATAAAAATACCTCATTTACAGAAATCGGTTGTTTTTTTTTCAAGTTATTCAATGTTTACATGCCGACATAAGAAATGGCGCACCCTGTATATCCACTTTTTACATCCCAAGAGCTATATACATAGATGTATATAGATGAAGGAATAGATTTAACCCTGTCGAAGCATATAACACGTCGAGCGCCTGACCGAGTGGGTATATCCCTATGTGCAGTGGGCCATCTATCATGAGTGCATAGTCGTCTGTTAGTCTGTCACACAATGACTACCAAGTCGCCAATGAAGGAGAGGTCTCTTCTCATGGGGAAAGGCCAGTTGTGAGCACAACCTTGGGAGCTCCCTGATGAGTTTTACGATGCCAGCTAGAATCATTACTCTGGCCTCAGGTCGTTGTGTGAGTAATGCTATTGAGATGTAAGGCTCGTGGATAAACTCACTTGCAAAGGACCGGGGGCCCCATAGATGTATAGAGATCTAGGGCTGTCAGAAGTGGAAATATTTGTGTTCTTTTTTCACAGCTGAGCGCTGTATTTCTACATCTTACAGCTCGACGAGTTATTTCCACTTTTTATAGCCAGCATCCCGTTCCTACTTCTTACAGCCACTATATACGTTTCCATTTTTTTTTTTGTCGACTATTTATTTTTGCAGGTGACTGCTAAGCAGTCACCTGCCTGCTTAGGCCATAAAGTACATGGACTGAACATCGGCCGAAAAAAGTGAAGCCATTACACGTTGGTTATTTTTGAGGCCTGGTCGAATGATCATAATAAGAATCGTAGCTATTGCTAGCTATAATTATATATACAGGGTGCGCCATTTCTTATGTCGGCATGTAAACATTGAATAACTTGAAAAAAAAACAACCGATTTCTGTAAATGAGGTATTTTTATCTAGTTTGGTCCTTTACAATTTATTTAGACTAGTTTTTGAACACAACATCAATCAAGTGGCCGCCCTTATTGTTCACAGCAAAATATGCCCTTTTTGCGGCGTTTTCCATTACCTTTTCGAGCATCTCGGGTGGTATAGCAATGATTTCGGCACGAATATTTTCCTTAAGCTCTTCAATGGTCTGCGGCTTGCTGGCGTACACTTTACTTTTCAAATAACCCCACAAAAAGAAGTCTGGAGGGGTCAAATCTGGAGATCTGGGTGGCCATTCAATGTCGCCTCTTTTTGACATCAGACGTCCAGGGAATTTTCGTTGCAGAAACTGGATTGTTTGATTCGCAGTGTGGCAGGTCGCACCATCTTGTTGAAACCAGTAATCTTCAAGACCTTTTTCACGCATTTGTGGGCAGACATAGTGAGCCAACATCCACCGATATCGGTTTCCATCGATCGTTTGGTTCTCTTTGAAAAAATAAGGACCAATGATGGTTTTGGCGCAAACGCCGGCCCAAACAGTAACTTTTTGGTCATGCAATGGCGTTTCATGGATCTCGTGTGGATTCTGCGTTCCCCAAATGCGGCAATTTTGCTTATTAACGCCTCCAGAAAGTTTGAAATGTGCCTCGTCGGTCATTAAAATTCGCTTCCAAAAATCAGGTTCAGTATCAACTATTCGAGCGATTGTTTGTCCATATTCCAAGCGACGTGGATGATCTGTAGGCAATATTCTTTGTGTTAATTGCATTTTGTACGAAAACAAATGCAAATCATCTTTCAAAATGCGCCGTAGAGTGGTTCCACTGATGCCGAGATGCTGAGCGCGGTGACGATATGAAACTTTTGGGTTTTGGGCAACGCTCTCTCTGACAGCTTCAATCAGTTCATTTGAACGTCTTGGTCGTTGATGAACGGGTTGTTCGCGATCTTTCACTGTCCCGTGGTCACAAAAATTCGACACCAAACGACGAATAGTGTTGTCAGATGGTGCCTGTTTGCCAAGATATTTTCGACGATATGCTCGTTGAGTTAACACAACTGAACGACTATTTTCAATGTACAAAGTAACTATTTCAGCGCGTTCTTTTGGTGTGAAGCGATACATGGTTGAAATTGTACTGAATTGACGTTTCCAAAACAAGTGAAGTCAAGTAAATCGGTTGTCAAATGTTTAAGTTATTCAATGTTACAATACCGACATAAGAAATGGCGCACCCTGTACATACTAACAGCTACCAACAGCTACGAGTCTTATAACGGTTATTCAACCAGGCCCGAAAAATAGCCAAAGTATGTTGGCTTCACTCTCCGCAATAGCAAGGGATAGGGAATGCTTAGTCCATGTACTATATGGTCTAAGCCTGCCTGATATTTCCATTTTTTGATATAAGGTGCTCAAAAAATTGAGATAAAAATTCGGCCTGTCAATGCTAGACGCCAGGACTTTCTTTTTTCAATCTCATTTTTCTAGAAAAGCGGCGAAGTGCGCTCATGATTTCAAGTTCCACGCCACATTTGTTGTTCTTCTTCTTTATAATTTTTTTTTACTTAGAAATACGTCTTGCTCCTCGGTTTGGACATATATACGGGGGTAGTAGAATGTCATAATAATATGTCAAGAAGGGGGGGCCTGGAAGGGGGAAGGATGTCACTAAAATATGTTACAAAGGGCTCTGGAGGGATAGGGGGTAAAATGTCACGGAAATGTGTCATGAAGGGGGGTCTGAAAGGTTGTGGAATGTCACTAGGGGGGGTCTGGGGGGGGGAGGATGTCACGAAAATATTTCTCGAAGGGGAATTTATCATCGGTAATAATGAAAAACACTGTTAGAAAAATGAAAAGTTTGTTTATTGCAAAATTTAAAAGTTATAATTCGTTAATTGCTATTAGGGGGCAATGGTACGAGGAGTATGTTATATATCTTTCACAATGAAAATTTGTACAATTTTTAGTGAAAATGATGTCAATACATGTACTACTGAAAGTCGTTGGTTCTTTCGATGAAGCAAGTTCAAATCCAAAGTTGTCATACGTAAATTTGATGAACTCCATGTTTTTGTTTTTTGATATATCCATATTGAAATCACCAGCAATAACTATCGGAATCTTCATTTTTATTTCTGATTCAAGGGAATTAATACTTTCCAGCAATTTCGTGAATTTTAGTAGTAGAAAACAGCATACATTTTTTTGTGGTGTACCAGGACTTATGTACACCCCAATGAGGAAACATCTTCTTGAATTGCAAATTACTTCTGCTGAACTAACATCTCTACAGGTCTTTTGCATATCTTTATCTTCTGATTCTATATTTTCGTGTAATGGACAATCGGTTTGAGCAGTTACTGTTATTTCTTTATCGACATTTTTGTATATTGCAACTCCACCTGCTTTTACATTGATTCTCTTAAATTGGTCGACTTTCTTGAATCCATGAATTTCAACTTGTTCGCCATTCATAAGCCACGTTTCATTGAGTATTAATACGTCGATAGATTTTACTATTGTATTAGATTCCAAATCCAGAATATGAGCATTCAGACTCTGCACATTTCAATGCATTATTGAAAATACCATTTTTGACGTAGAACTATGTCTTACTCTTCAGTTTGATCATATATATAGGGGGGGGGGGGGTAGAATGTCACAAAAAGGGGTCTGGAGGGTGGTTAATGAATGTTATTGAATAAAATTTTAAAAAAAGGATGGAATTATTTGACACTGTTTTTGAGTATATTTTCATATTTATTAATTTGAATCAAATTATTAAATACATTGTTGAAAAAATTCATGGTAACTTTACCATATTGTATTGGAAGTAATTAACCCATACGTTCATTGTAATTTTTCCATACATTAGTATTGTAAAAATGCGATGTCTACTATAACTTTTTCACAAAACATTGTTGCATATTTTTGTTGTATCCATATCGTAAAATTGTGATCAGTGAATTGTATTTTTTAGGTAATATTGTCTTCATTTTCACATCAATTTGTATGCAATATTAGTGTGGTAATTTTATCATATCGTTCCGAAAGTAATTAACCCATACGTTTATTGTGATTTTTCCATATGTGACCCGATCTGTAGAAACCTACCGAAGGACCAAATCGAAAAGGCCTACTTTCTGGTTCATTTGCAATGACGAATAGGCTGAGTCGATTTGGTCCTTAGGTAGGTTTCTACAGATCGGGTCACACATTAGTATGGGAATTATACATTTAAATGAGAAAAAAAACAATAATTTTAATAGTAATTTGTATATTAGAATAGATTATATTGTAAATTTCCCTATTTGTCATAGGGGGTTATGTTTTACACATACGCAGTGACTACCATACATTTTTACACAACTTTTCCTAACATAAAATCTCGCACACGCTAAGATCAAACCGACGAAACGTCTTGTTTCGCACACACTCATTTCCCCAGAATCGCTCGTCTCCTTTTCCCCTACGCTATCGGACCGCATGTTGGAAATTAATTCAGAACTTCACTATGTCAATCTACAAGTCAAAAGTTGAAAGTCATTTCAGACTTTGACTATGTCAATCAATAAGTGTGATAAAACTGGACGAAATTGAAACATTCACTATTAGGAAAATTGAATGTTGTTTAGGATGTTTTCTCTTAATATCCTGCAAATCGCTGATCAAAAATCTGGTATCAGATTGACAACATGAATTTGTTTAAACTTTTTCATGTAATAAATGATGTAGGAAAGTTTTTCGGAAGATGCATATGCTTTTCATTGTCGTTTTATACACTGATTACGAATTTGGCATCCGATTTAAAAACTAAATAGTTAAAACTATTTTTCAAATAAATAATTTTTAAAAATGGAATTTCCAAGATTTATATGCTCATTACAGTTTTTTTGGCTGCTGATGAATTTGGTGTCAGATTTCAAAAAATTGATTGTTGCAACTATTTGTTTAAACAATAGGAGAGGGTCCCCCAAGGTGGACACCCCGGTAACTTTTTTTTGCATTAAGTAATAGCACTATGCGCTTCATGTCAGTATTACAGTTTGTGAAAACGCATTTTTTAGTTATATCATGAAGTTGCAAGTCATGGCTGTTTGTCCACTGTACCACTCAATACGAAAAAGTCACTCTCAAATTTTTAAAGACACTTCATATAACAGGGTTACAACAATCGAAAACAGTGATTTTGAAAAGACAAATAAACTTTTGATCCTGTTTACGTACCAGACTAACAGGTTATAAAAAGATTTGTCTAATATGGCGAGTGAAAATATTTTTTTGTTTTTGCCAATGACATCATGTAATAACCCTAAGGTGGACACTTTTTTTAATACAAGGTGGGCACTTGTTTTTCTTATAGAAATTCAATATGATTGCATGCAATGAATGTAATAGAGACGTGCATTAAAAATGGGTCAAAATTCGTGGCTCTTGGTACACTTGTCCTCAGTGTAACTCCGATGTTTCTGATTGAAACCTTTAATTTTGCTATTTTACGCTTGGTAGATATTTTTTTTAAATTAATTTTTCTTTGCTAACATTTGATGTCATTTTGAAAGCAAACATTAAAGATTGATGAAAATTATCAAAACGTGAATTTTCGGATTATTTTTCCAACTTTTGGAGTGGATTTCACCAAAGTGTCCACCTTATGGGACCTTTTTTTTTAAGTCGAAATTTTCGCCTAGTTTTAAAATCATCTAAAATTATAGTTATTTTGATGATATCGAAATTGTATTTCATAAATAGTTAGTTGATGAAATAAGGTTTCAGAAAATATATAATTGCACAAGATGTGTAACATTGTTTGGATTCTACAATTGTTTAAACTATTAGTGTCCACCTTGGGGGACTCTCTTCTGATATAAACGATAATATTGCTTCCTAGGAACTTACTTATCCAACGTTTTTTGAAATGCTAATCCTGTATGTGGCGTCTTTTTTTTGCAAAATGAATTTATTTAAACTTTTTTAGTCACAAATATTTGTCTAAATAAAAAGTTACTTAGATGTACATGCTTTCTTAATTGTTTTCTGGGTCACTGATTATTAATCTGGTTCCAGAATTTTAAAAATATCTTGTTAACCTACTTATAGTAAAAATTATCTTACGGTGACTCGGAAGACGTTCTCTTTTCGTCCTCCTTTCTCTCGACCGGTTCCCTTTCTATTTGTCTTTTTTGCACTGCAGTAGGTTTCGAGTCACCTTAAACGATCATGTTGATTACAAGCTGTACATGCTTTCATAGTTGTTTGGTATGGTAATTTACTATATTAACTATATTACCATCATTGTTTTAACATAGCATGAAAAAAATGCAATGCTGATTTCTTCCATGCGATTATATATTTTTTCTATATACCTTTTGGAAACTTACTATTATCGATGATAGTTTTCCGATACGAACGATTTATCATACAGAGATGAACACTTTACTATATCAATATCATTATTTCAACATAGCATGGAAAAATAGAGCACTGATTACTTCTATGCAATTCTATTTTTTTTTTTCTATACCTGTTGAATTTGTCTAATATTAATTGTAGTTTTCCCATACGTATGATTTACCATACTAAGATGGACACTTCACTATATTAACGTCATAATTTTAACATAGCATGGAAAAACTGCAACACTGATTACTTCTATGCAATATTCTATCTTTTCTGTATCCGTTGCATTTATACAGTGTATCAATCGCAGTTTTCCCATACGTCAGATTTACCATACATAGATGGGCACTGTACTATATTAGCGTCATTATTTTAACATAGCAAAGAAATAATACAGCACTGATTGCTTTCGTGCAATAATAAAATTTTTCTATACTTGTTGGAGAAACCAAGATCTCGATTGTAATTTTTCCATACTTATAGTTTACCACACAACACGTAACATTTTACAAGACATATGTGACATTTACAGTCCTTGATGGAAAATTACTATTCCTAAAATACCTATAAGGTATAGTAATTCTTACATTGTAATAAAAAAAATTTATTCGGTATGGATAAATTTCAGCAGATATTTTTTTCCCACACTTTTATAGAATTTTATTGTTTCAATATATAATGGTTTCATATTTGTATGAAAAAAATTCTCATTCTTGATTGGAAAAAGCTTAAGTATGAAAATACATACATAAGTATAGAAATATTACGAACTTTTTTAACAGTGTATTTGACATTAGCATGTTACTTGAAATATTTTTTCTTTTCACTGGCAGTATTATATTAAAAAAGCCACAACATTTTACAGTCTCTACAAGTCAGAGTTCTTAAATTTCTTTATTTTCTCCTTTTTCTCTTCTACGTTTCGAACCCTTGTTTCGGGTCTCTCTTCACGATTAATCTATAATATTATAAACACATTTACAAACATAGTTCTCGCATAAAAAACATCTACACTAAAACATTCATCTTTCAATTGTACCTATAAAGTTTAAATCCCTTCACGAAATCCCCCATCGATAGGAAAACTTAGTTTTAAACCAATTTTTTTCAAGAGATTTATGGATGATATTATTGCTTACATTCCGAACCATGAGGATGTCGAGATTTTGGAAGTATTTAATACTTATCATGAAAGATTACAATTCACGATGGAGAAGGAAAAAGGCGGAAGATTAGTGTTTCTAGATACAGAGGTAATGAATTGGTTAGGAAAGAATCTGATAACAAATTGGTGCAGGAAACCGACGAGCACAGATAGATATATAAATTTTTGGTCAAATCATCCGATGAAATATAAGGATAGTGTAATAAAAGGTTTAATTGATCGAGCAATTTTACTTTCAGATGAGAGATTTTCTAAAGGAAACATTCAAAGAGTAACGGAGATATTATTGAATAATGATTATATCAAAGAGTTGATTGAAAGAAAAATTGGTAGAAGGTTAAAACAGTTGAAATATAAGAAGATCCATCCGGACAGTTAAAAAGTTGATGAATCGAAGAAACATTATAAAAATAATATGAGTATGCCTTATGTTAGAAATTTAACAGAAAAGATTGGAAAATTAGTCCGGAAATTTGACATAAATGTAGTGGAAACAATTACAAACTCTTCTAGGAATTTGATAAAGACGGGCAAAGATAGGATAGAGAAAAGGAGTAGTATTTAAATTAGAATGCTCAGAACCGAATTGCAACAAGTTTTACATTGGACAGACAAAAAGGAGGTTAGGAAAGAGGGTGGATAAACAGAAAAGACATTTTGAAAGTAGTAGGTGAGCTCTCGGTCATAAGCAGTCATAGATTACAAGATATGCATGACATGAATTGGTCAGATGTAAAAATCATTGATAGAGAGATTAATTATAGGAAGAGGCTGATTTCCGAGATGGTTCACATTAGGAAAGAGAGGAATGATGCTTTGAATAGACGGGCTGACTCAGAGGGGCTTGGTAATTTTTATGATCAAATTTTCAAATTCCCAGAGGATCGTTAGATAGGTACACGCAGTTTTCGATTATCAATGTTCCCGCGTTCCCAGATTAGTCGCATTCGGGCCGTCGTGAAGGACGGATGTATGTTCGTTACATTCTACTGATAAAATGTTTCTTCTTTTAAAAATTATGTTTATATCGATGACGAGTTCAGTGTAATAGTTACGCGAATAGGTTGTGAAGTGATCACTGAAGAAAAATTATATTGTGAGGACAGAAAGAAGAAAATTGCAAGAAAAATTTGTATAGATATTTACTTGCTGATTAGAATGAATATAGATATATTTTGCTAGGAATTTTTTAACAGGCCATTGATAAATAGGTTTTATATTTTTTTTATTTTCATTTCCACTGTTTACAGAAAAAAGATGTAATGAATAGGACAAAACAAAGACATTCATAGAAGTAGTGTGTAGTCTTTCATGCGTTTGCATATGACTCAGACAACCGAATGGGGAATTTGCGTGAAGGAATTTAAAATTCATCGGTAAAATAGAAAGATGAATGTTTTAGTGCAGATGTTTTTTATGCGAGAACTATGTTTGTAAACGTGTTTATAATATTACAGATAGATCCTGAAGAGAGACCCGAAACCAGGGTTCGAAACGTAGAAGAGAAAAAAGAGAAAATAAAGAAATTTAAGAACTCTGACTGGTAGAGACTGTATAATGTTGTGGCTTTTTTAATTAGCATGTTACATAAAGACGTACTTCTACGTAACGGCACACTTCTGTGTGCTGTTTGTATATTTATTTGTATTTGCTATATTTTTGTGCATTTTTTTATACATCATATTAAAAAATGATGCATTTCATCATTGTGGAGAATTGAAAAAATATAATTTTCATCATAGGGGTCTAAAAAGCCTACTTCTCTGCCCGCTTCGCGGGCAAAAGTGGCTTTTTCTCTCACTACGATAAAAAAAATGGTTAGCACCAAAGAAAAATAGTACATTTTGCTTCAAGGAAAAAAATAAGTTTCTCACGAGTTTGTAAGTTGATTTTTCCCTAGATGCAAAATGAACTATTTTCTCTTGTACGCGACACGGCCGCTGAGTTAATGAAGGGGATTGGCTAAAAATTCAAAACCAGTCCCAGGACTGTGATTAGAGAATCAAACAAGATGTGTTTATACCTTTTAGGGCCAGCTTCACAGGTCTATTTAAATGCACGTATACATACAGGGTGCAGCTCTTGAAACAGTGTTACAGAAAAACTTCCGTAAGATGCCTAAGCATCAAGTCGAAGAAAATTCTAGTCATCATACGGATTTAATTTAAATGATACATAAAGTCTTTAATTTCCCAGTCGGTCACAGTTACCCACTGACATCAGTCATTGTTATTTCGACGAGTATAAGATTATACAATGGGGATTTTAGAATTTACAACGAACAATGAACTGCAAATGTATATTGTATAATTTTACTGTGACTTTTCGATTTGTACTAGTAGCAAACATATAATGTATAATTTAGCTGTGACTTTTAGATTGTATTAACATCGCAGAAAATTCTAAAGCGGGCACAAAATAAAGATGCCGAAAGCTTAATAATTCATTCTACATTCGTTGAGAAATACACTATTCATAGAAACTAATAGAAACTAAAGATACAGATAATAAAGTCTAAAGTACTACAGGTTTTGATTAAACTTTCACATAAAGATAAACTTTTTTTCTCGGGCACTTCAAATTTGGACACTACATAATTTTAATTTCACTCAGGGGTGGATACAAAATTTTTCTAAGAACACTGAAGACATGGACACTTGGAAACTACAAATTTTGATTTGACTCTGGTGTCACTTGAACACTACAGATTTTACATTAGACACTGAAATTTTTGATTTATGTCTACCACAGAAATTTCAATTTTAATGACATTTTTCCATGGTTACTGCAGACTTGGACCCTACAGATTCTTACTTCATTCTGAGGTGGAGATAAAATTTTCCTTCGGATACTACATAATAATGATTTCATTCGGACGTGAATATAAAATTTTCTAAGGACACTACAGGCATGAACACTTCAGCACTTCAATTTTTAGTTTTAGTCTACTATGGACATTTCAACTTCTATTATAATACCCACGAGTAAAGATTTTTACACACCAAAATGATTCTTTTTTACTGTTTACACCAATTTTGTAGCAAAATTAGCACATATCAATATTTGTCTATATGAACTTAATAATTTATAGTTAATACAGTAGGACGCCCTTCTCCAACAAGCTGATATCCAGGACAGCTTGATAAGCGCGAAGAAAATTTGAATATGCTTGAATGAGTTCTCAAGATTTCGAGGGATTAAGTCTTGCTCGCCGAAATGACAAGTAACGATTCAGTCATCAACTCAGCATCGTGTCGATATTCTGGCGCTTATTGTAGGGCTCCGGTATTTTATTGCATCAGTTGCGCGAGGGACTTCGAGATGTTAAAATTTTTCCTTTCCGCAAAGGGACTCGCAATACCTAGCACGGCACTGTGACGCATCATTAAAATTCCGCTCACTGTGTCACCGGAAGGGGGCCGATTTTAAGGAATGTTTGTTCAAGTTCCCCGATTGTTCCTGGTAATCGGCGTCCTACTGTAATATTGAAAATGAAATATATACAAGTGCTTTAGCGAACGCGCCCCTGAGCAAAGATAACCATACAGAGAAACCACATTTTGGGAAAGCTCTACTGTTATCGGCCGATTCAACAGTACTAATATTCAAATATGCCCGATAGGGTTTAGAAAAGTACTAGAGAATCCTGTGACATTCCAAACATCCTGAAAAGTATGAATAGTTTCAGAAATACTGAAAAATCCTCCAAGTCGTAGAAAAACTGAAAAAGTACCAAAAAAACGTAAGAAAATGAAAATATACATAGGCACTATTCACTGCAAAATCCTCTATAGTACAAATAATTTGATGAACTTTTGATTTTAGTGCATGAAATTTTTGAAATCTATATATGGGGCATTCTGCGAAAAGTGTTTCCAACTCAAAAACCTTATGTCTTAGATTCTGATGAAACTGTGTGAATTTGTTGTACTATTGAAGTACAATCACTGTACAAAAAAAGGGGCGGAAACATGCACGGGTTGCGGTATTACAGGAGTCAGAATTTCATCATTTTTTTCCATTCGCTTATTGTCTTTAAATTATACGTATAGCGAAATTTCGTTTACAAAGAAAGAACATAAGTGTTAATTGTGGTATTTTTTCTGAACCTTTGAAAAAAATTATTGTAAAAATCTACCATCAAGATTTATAATTACGTTTTTTAAATGAATAATTTTTTTCGTGTTTTCACTATTCACGCCTCCAGAGATTTTCAGTTTTTTTGTTCACAATGAAGCCTATTTCCTCCTGTACGAGGAAAAAAAACATTTCGTGGGCAAACGTCGATTAATGTGTTTATTTGAGCTGAGAAACTGTCGTGTCTATGGCACCTGACGCTCCTTTGAGTCCCAGGAATTGTTTTCGCCGATTTAAATCTACTTTTAAGTTCACTAGTTAAAATTACATGGCTTTCTTTTAAACTGAAATAAATGTGCGTCACTTTGAAATTTTCTTTCACCCAAACTTAGAATAAATTGCAATTCTAAATCTGGTTTTTTGAGAACGCTTGTAAGCTCATACGCATCGCCTGTCGTTTTAGATTCCCTCCAATCTCATCACATAGACCTTTGACATGTGCAGTCGCACAAAAATGCCACTCAGCGTGGACAACAAAATCATTTTCGGTATGCAAAAGGTTTTGAAAATTAAACTTGTTTTCGAAGTTTTAAGTCGCTCCGTCGGTGAAAAAATAAACTTTTGAAAGCTCAAACTTTTCTTTCAAATATCTTATCAACAATTTTTGAAAAGAATAAACAGCGACTGTATCTTGTTCGACATTATCAGATGAAATTGCCACATTACCATGCACAAGTTTTTCGTCGTCATTGAAATAAAAAACAATCGTGAAAATGATCATCTGATCGTTATTCCAATGAAAAGACTGCAGCGTTTTCCGCTACGAACGCATAATTTTCAGCAAAATTACAAGTATCGATGAATTCTCCACATTTTAAATTTTGCATACACGGGGAAAAAAGCGGGCCAGAATCTAGTCCGTTTAGTTTAGAATGTACAGTCGACTTCCGCGACACCGAAATCCGCCGGAACGTGGTCCTAATGACCGCGAAGAAATCAGAAGAGAGAAGCCTTTGTATAGCCAGTCAAGGTCAGTCGACTGGAAAATTTTTGTCGCCAGAAACGTATGGAAACGTCATTTAGTCAGTGTCGGTTTGAGACTCGTGGCTTGGACCTGGGCCCTTCGCTATTGTAACGGGCCAAGCAGGTAGGTTGTTTTTTTCGTGATTGACACCGCTCGCTAGAGCGAAATGTAAATTCAAACCCCCGAAGATTTCGGTGTCGCGGAAGTCGACTGTATTCCGAAACGAGTCACGTTTACCCCGCCCATTCGCTCACTTGCCTCGGTATTCGTGTAGTGCCGACTTTTGGGTAGACATTACGCTTTTTACGGAGTGCACAGTGATGGTTTGTCTCTAGTCTGTGTAAGTGGTCTCTGGATTAGGTACTTCGATTAAAATTGATAGAGTACTTGATGTATGTAGAACGAAGTTAGGGGATGTTCCCGTATTACGTCATCATTACTAGGGATAGGGGGGGAGAAGCGATTGTTGACAGATAATGACATGAGGGCGGAGGGGGCTGTGAAAGTGTTGACGTCAACATTTTAAACCTCAAATATCTTTTTACCACGATTGACCCGTCAAATAATTTCTGAGGATTCAAATAAATTTAGGTTCGCGCGTATAGGAATAGTATATTA
Organism: Platygaster robiniae; assembly: GCA_028476575.1. NCBI lineage: Eukaryota > Metazoa > Arthropoda > Insecta > Hymenoptera > Platygastridae > Platygaster > Platygaster robiniae. The sequence goes on from CM052025.1 coordinate 13,039,938, forward strand.
CGTAGCAGGTACGGATATGAGAATTTGGCAAAATGGGGTAATTACGGACCGAGCCGAAGGCGAGGTTTGTAACCCGTTCTGCCTATTAGCACATCCGTACTTGTTTACGTGAGATATTTTTCATCACGATGGTCGACAAATGGACGAAAAGTCACTTCAAAATGTCAGTTTTGAGGTTAGAGTGATGAAAATCAATTTTATGATTTGCCGCATCGTGGCGCTTAAAACTGGCTGTGTGGGAGCAAGACTTTCCCCTGCGACCAGCTGCGACCCTCAACTGTTTACATATCATGACTATGATATGTAAACAGTTATGTTTATTATTAGTATTATTATTAGTATATATGACTATTATTGCGTTTAGCTATTGAGATCGTCAAAATAAGAATTTGTATCACGATTTGAGGTTTGAAAATGGATATCGATCGAAATGAGCTGTACGAAAAACTTTTCAATGTAATCCTTTTAAAACGCTCCTTTATCCAGAATAATGTCAAAAACGATCTCTGGGAGCTAATTAATTTGTGAAATCGAATTTTACCAAATCGATTCTTTCTTCAAGCTTTCTGCCTTTTATTTGAGCCCTCTTCAAGAACTGTACATACACTTAATTTACATATTACAAACAATGAATCTCTTTTTGACAATTTCACTATACTTACAAATTTACAGAAAATTTTTCGTCTAATTCCTTATGTAATTTCCTCTTAATAATTTGGTTTCCGGTTTATACCAATAATCTCAGTTGAGATTATAGAATTATTAAAAAAAAATGTCAAAAGTCAACTGAGAATATCATACAAAACATGCCTCAGAAATTTCTTCCCGTAGGGATTCCATCAGCATCGTTCGCTGCGCCCCATGGTGGAGCGGCGAAAACTTTAACTACCAAAACGTAACCCAGTTAATATATCTATATATTTTCTTCCTACCCCTACTACCCGATGGCTCGGGGAAGGTTAGGTTCACTAAGGACCCCGAACTTTTCCGAGCTTGCCCGACCGCGCCCGATGTTGCGCACTCGCATACATTTATATGTATATGGTAGTAGTACAGTGACTGTACTACTACAAACAACTACACAGTGCTGTTCATTCGCGTTCATCTTATCTATCGAAAGTTGAAACGGTCATGACTTCATGATTTCGCGGGAAATAAATAAGTACGGCGCGGTACATTACTTCATTTACTCCCAATTCTGTACTGCAGTAGTGGTGTAGTGGAGAGCATGCCCGCCTCGCAATCTGTAAGTCCCTGGTTCGAACCCTGCCAGATACAATTTTTTTTCTCTCATTTAAACATGATTATACAAAACTATAATATATATATACATATATTGTATTTTTTTCTCTACGATTTACTCTATTAAAAACTTACATCATTTGTGTACAGAAAGTTTCGTTAGAAATGCATGAAAGTTGAATATTCCTGTAGTATCTTTTTTTACATAGGATGTAATTTACCGATAACAGCTATTGAAATTTGCTAATAGTTACGATTCGATACCTTCGGTACATTGGAACCATGTGAAGCATCGTACAGTAACGCGCTTACATTTATGAATATTTTTGTAAATTATTGGCCATTTCAATGTAATATTTTACAAGCTTTGAGACCCTCACAGACAAAAATTACCAATTTTGGTCGAGATTCACGATCTACACCATGCCCTGAGCATTTATCAGGCGATCTGTGGCTTTAGATTTAAAGAAATTATGTGAATTACTATTTGTTTTAACAAATAAATCATTGAAATTATATTTTCTGCAATGTGCAAACGCTTTCTAAATTTATTTCGTACTTTGATCACTAGTATGGCATCAGACATTAAAAATTGATTTATTAAAACGTTTTTTCAATGTTATTTGCGAAATTGCATTTTTTGCAAGATTAATATGCTTTCCTCAGTTTTCTAGGTCACTGGTCATGAATCTAGTGCCAGGTTTAGATAATTCATTCATTGAAATCTTTGTTTAACAAATAACGTAAAACAAAAACATTGTTTCGGAAATGCATATATATGCATTTTATAGTTTTAAGGTACGATGGTTACAAATCTTACACCTTGATTACAAAACTAATCCGTTTGAACTTCAATTAGTATTTCTATCAGATAATTGGGGAATCATAATTTCAGGAAGATGCGTATGATTTGTTTTTCCAAATTGTAAGGTAAGAATTTTCATTATAATTCATGAAACACACATTCAATAGTTAGGAATTTAGGTTCCGGATAATCAATAATATGAATATTTTCTCCTAAACACTGTAATAGAATAGAGAACTGTAACAATATATAATATTTATATCATATGTAGATATTTAGTAATATACTTAATTATGACTTGTTGACCTGGAAAATCAGTTAAGTATCTTGCAAAAACTTAAATTTTGCGAGAACTTCCGGTCATTTTACTTTAAAAAAATTATCTTCGTGAACCATTATATTATATGATATCATATATACCAGGTGTACTCCTAATTAATTTCCGGTTTTTTTGCAAATAAAACACATCATTCCAAAAAAACCGTAACCTTTATTTTATTCAAAGTATTTTCCATCGCTTTCTACACATTTTTCCCACCTTTCTGGTAAATTGTGGATACCACGCCAGTAAAAATCATTGCCTTTGGAGGTGAACCACTCGGTGAGCCATTTTCGTACATTTTCGTACGAGTCGAAGCGCTGCTCAGAAAGGGCATGGCCCAACGAGGCAAAGAGGTGGTAGTCGGATGGCGCCAGGTCTGGTGAGTAAGCCGCATGATCAAGCACTTCCCATTTGAGCCTTTCCAGCGTGTCACGAACGACTTTCGACTTATGCGACGGCGCATTGTCGTGGAGCAAAATCACCTTCTTCTGTCGTTGTTGATATTCTGGTCGGTTTTCCACAATGGCTCGGCTCAAATCTTTCATTTGCTGTTTGTAGCGAACGGCATTCACAGTTTCACCAGGTTTCAGCAGTTCAAAGTATATAACACCGGACTGGTCCCACCACACACACAGCATGACCTTCCGCCGACCGTAACGATTTGGCCGTGCCGTCGATGTCGATGCTTCACCTGGACTCACCCACGATTTGTTGCGCTTAGGGTTCTCCAGGAAAATCCACTTTTCATCACCAGTAACAATACGATGCAGGAAAGACTTTCTTTTGTATCGTTGAAGCACCATTTCACAGGTCACTTTTCAATTCTCCATTTGTCTCTCGGTCAGTTCATGGGGCACCCACTTTCCACACTTCTGAATTTTTCCCATGGCTCGCAGACGTTTGGAAATTGCTTGCTGTTGAACTCCCAACGCATCTGCAAGCTGTCGTTGCGTTTGCGTGTTGTCTTCATCTAATAATGCTTGCAATTCGGCGTCATCGAACGATTTTCGCTTGCCGAAGCGTGCGGCGTCGTTCAGGTCGAAATCTCCATTTTTCAACTGTCGAAACCACGTTTCACATGTTCGAAGTGTTAATGCACGATCACCATAAACTTCCACAAGCGCACAGTGGCTCTCGAACACTTTTTTCCCCTGATTGAACATGAAAAGCAATGCATGGCGCATATGTCCGAAATTCGGTACAAAATTCGACATTTTTGAAGCGCAATAAAAACTTACTGGAAGATTTTTTCGAGAAAATGTCAACGTAGTTAAGCACTCGATATGACTGAACAAAATGACATATGGTATGTGTTACCAACAGCGGTACAAAACAGAACGCCATCCATTGAAAAAACCGGAAATAACTTAGGAGTACACCTGGTATATAATATAATATATTATAATATATTTTCTTAATCTAAGCTAGATTCGTAATCAGCCAACGAACACAGCAAACGAGAAAATATTGGATGATCAAATCCTCAATTTGAACTTGATAACTTTAAATACTTTTCATGTCGGCACTTTGATCTTTTATGGAAAGTATTCAAAGTCATCGAGTTTGAATCATGGATTTGATCATCCAATATTTTCTCATTATTTGCTGTGAATCAACTGATATGCATTGAATGTTGCAAACGTTTTTTTTTTTTTTTTTTTTTTTCACATTTTCGTAAGAATATTAAATCTTGCAAATATAATGAAAAATCTATTCCCATCTAATTAAGTACCCAACAATGCATTTTTCAGTTACCACAAATTTGAAATCAGTAATTGGCCAATACTATGTTTGCCTGGCTATTGCTGACAATAATGTAAGAAGTAAACTCGTCGCCCTTACATAGTTTTCTCATCGTTAGGTGAAGATTTACAGAATAAGTGAGAATAATCCTTGTACAGTCTATGAACACCCCTTTCATTTTCGCAATGCAACTTTTTCGAGTAGGAATAGATATTTATTCATCAAGGGAGGAAGAAGATGATTCCGACAAGTGTATAGTTTGTGACCGTGCGGAGTGAGGTCACAAACTACACATGAGTTGGAATCACTTACTCCTATGTTTAATATTTTTTTCCATACATATACAGAAATGGCCAATTTGTCGACACGATTTGCAGGGATAGTGTCCTCTTTTTAAGGTATCCGCTATGAATTTTTCAGCCGGAGCAATCTTGGGGTTGCTCTCGCAAAAATTGTCCATAAGGAGCGATCCCCGGGATTGCTCTGGCTGAGGAATTGCATCACGGTTATCCAAAAAAGAAGATATTGTTCCCGCAAATTGCGGCGATATAGTTGGCATTTTCATGTATGCCTGGAAAAAAACTTTTTTTTTTTTTTTCAAATGAAAAAATAAATGAAATCTTCCGTCCACCACCCCCACCGAACATTGCCAATGTATAAATGCTAGAATTAATAAAAAGAGAGTGTAATTGTACTTACGAAAAAACTTCATGAAAAAAGTGAGATACAAAAGTATTGAAATCAGTACTGAATTAATGTATAAACAAGGACAGTACTTAATTGTTGTGCAATTATTAATGTTTATGCAAAAACGGGATCAGAATTTATTGTATGATATATGCCATTATACTTAAGTGGTATACAAAACAAAAAATTACAAAACATCAGTTTTTACAGTTTTACATAGAATACAGATACGGTAGACTTTATCAAATTAAAGTTTTGTAAAAATCCAATAGTCTCAGAAGTAAAAGTAGGTAAAAATTAATTCGTGGGCTGCTGTCAAGATTGATAAAATTGCTATTTGATACGCATAATAGTAGATGCGTAGTGATGCAACAATTGCTATTGTATTTTGTATTTACTCTACAGATGTTTGTTTTTCCTTTTTTTTTTTAGCTATTTCATCTATTCAGAAATTTGTAACTTCACAAATTATGACACAAAACTACCTCAAAATGCAGTAGAAACACATGATTTGAGAGCAACAATCGGTTACTAAATTGTGCTAACTGGATCTCATTCAATAATGGACAAAGCGTATCAGTAAATTTGAATGAATACAGGGTGTACCAAACTCCCCACGCTAAAAAGGAACCCAATATTCCTTATCTAATTTTGAGTCGAAAAGTCCTTTGCCACTTTTTACAAAACTCGAAATTTAAAAAGTTATTTAATCCAAAAATTTAAACAATAAATGCGCTCTCACGGCAAGTGGTTGTAGATTTCACCAACCAAACTTTTCCCAAATTTTCTTCATATTTTTCCAAGTCGAAAAGTCCTATGCCACTTTTTACAAAACTCAAAATAAAAAAAATATTCGGGTCATAAGTTTCAACAAATTAGATTTCTTAGATTTTATGCTTGAATATCTTTTTTGATTTTGAGTTTTTTGAAAAGTGGCAAAGGACTTTTCGACTCGGAAAAATATGAAGAAAATTTGGGAAAAGTTTGCTTGGTGAAATCTACAACCACTTGCCGTGAGAGCGCATTTATTGTTTAAATTTTTGGATTAAATAACTTTATAAATTTCGAATTTTGTAAAAAGTGGCAAAGGACTTTTCGACTCAAAATTAGATAAGGAATATTGGGTTCCTTTTTAGCGTGGGGAGTTTGGTACACCCTGTATTCATTCAAATTTACTGATACGCTTTGTCCATTATTGAATGAGATCCAGTTAGCACAATTTAGTAACTGATTGATGCTCTCAAATCATGCGTTTCTACTGCATTTTGAGGTAGTTTTGTGTCATAATTTGTGAAGTTACAAATTTTTGAATAGATGAAATAGCTAAAAAAAAAAAAGGAAAAACAAACATCCGTAGAGTAAATACAAAATACAATAGCAATTGTTGCATCACTACGCATCTACTATTATGCGTATCAAATAGCAATTTTATCAATCTTGACAGCAGCCCACGAATTAATTTTTACCTACTTTTACTTCTGAGACTATTGGATTTTTACAAAACTTTAATTTGATAAAGTCTACCGTATCTGTATACTATGAAAAACTGTAAAAACTGATGTTTTGTAATTTTTTGTTTTGTATACCACTCAAGTATAATGGCGTATATCATATAATAAATTCTGATCCCGTTTTTGCATAAACATTAATAATTGCACAACAATTAAGTACTGTCCTTGTTCATACATTAATTCATTACTGATTTCAATACTTTTGTATCTCACTTTTTTCATGAAGTTTTTTCGTAAGTACAATTACACTCTCTTTTTATTAATTCTAGCATTTATACATTGGCAATGTTCGGTGGGGGTGGTGGACGGGGGTTTATACATTCGTCGTTACAAATTGGAAACTCACTTATGTGTGTCGAAATTACAATAAAGGTTCTAATGCGTGGAACCATGTCCACGTTCCAGTGGCCTAATAAGTTAATGATTCCCTCCTTTTTCCTCTTGCCAATGCGCATGTACGTTTAGATAATATTCAAATATTTATCATACACCTAGCTTAAAAATTTAGTATCCTCCTGTTTGTTAACTGTATTTTCTGTCTTTCTTAAAAAAATCGTTTTGGAAACTGATCTCTTTATATAATTAGTCTCTTTGTCTAAAATCTTTACATTATTCCAATCGAAATCATGTCCCTGGCAAATTCTATGTTCAGTAAGAACTGAGTGGTGTTTTGTCAAATGTCCTATATTCTTTTCATGTTCTTTTATTCTTGTTCCTAAACATCTTTTCGTTTGTCCTACATATTTTACTTCACAATCTTTACAATTAACTTCAAAAACTACTCCTTTGTGGTTATAAGTATCTTATTTATCTTTACCTTTATGTATGATATTTAAGTTCAATTTATTGTTCATCTTGAATACAGTTTTAAAACCATAATTTTTAAAAACCTTATTAATCCTATTTTGAGCACTCTCGACAAATGGTAAAACAATTAAGTTCCTATGAACATCACTTCTATTATTCCTTTCTTCTTTTGAACCAAATTTCAATTTCTTTATTCTAATGTTAACATATTTTTGAATGAACTGTTTAGGATAGTTATTATTAATAAGTATTCTATAAATATTGTTTAAATTTTTTCTATGGAATTTCTTCTCAGACAATTTTAATGCCTAATCTCCAAGAGTATATACAGTTGCTACTTTTTCAATGTATTCAAAATGCAGCTTTTCAATGTATACAAAATGCGGTATAAGGAAAAAACACCGCAAGTTTGCCAAAAAGAAGTGGTACAGTTGTGGAAAGAGGTTAAGGAAATGTAACTTGACAACAGTGAATTCGAACGACGCATTAATGGATTAATTGGCAAATATCGTAAGGATATTACACGCACGAAGTCGCAGAATATTCTCTTCTACGTTAAAGTACAACAAAAGGTTTATATATACGGTTTTGTTTCACTAATAGCAGAGTAGAAATCGTTACGTGGCAGCCAGCACACTCGGTTTTCTCTTCCGGTGTCCTTCTTTTCTTTTTTTCTTTGTTATTATAATTTTTCGATTTTGATGTAACATACTCTATTTGCTCCGTAGGTGGCCTATTAAATTTTATTGTATGATGAATCTTATTTCTCTACTCACATTTGTTTGTCAAATAACTTAACATATTATGGGTATTTAAAAATAAATAAAAAAACTCATTTGGCCAAACAGACAATAAATATTCATGGATTATTCCACCGAACATTTAAAAATTTTTTTTCGCGAAATATTATTCTTTCTGTTCTTTGGTCGAAAATATTCGACACGTGTGTATTTTTTTGGACGAACTATAAAAAACCAATTACGCATACTACAAAATAAAATTTATTTCCCAATTATTCAAAATATGGTAGTTAAATAACAAATCACCTTTTTGTTCATTAAAAAATTTTCATCTTTATAAACCAATTCGTGTATCTCAAAAAAGCCATGTTTTTTTTTTCACCAAAATTTTTTGTTTATGTTCTTGAAATATTATTGTAAAACTCACAAATTTTCGGAATGGTACTGTCAAAACTTTCTTTTGCAGAATTTTTCAAATCCAGCTCGTGCGCTGAATAAATAATAAAAATTTTTTGAAATTAATATGTATTACTTTTTTCACGATATTTCTACAATATAATTATTTGTTATACACTATATACCTGCTTCATTGAACAATTTATCATTGTTCACTTAGAATGCATATTCTAGCACAAAATTTTTGTGTGCAATTTTTCAAATTAGCTAATTCAATTTCACATTTTAATCAAAAAAATGCGAATTACGATAGAATTTTTTGACTGCAGCATAAAATAGTTTCTACTCGCAAAATCAGAATTATTGGGCAATTTGAAGAGGAAGGTTTTATTAATATATGAGTATATTGCTTACATCAAAAGTCTACATTCCGTACTACCAACCTTCAAACATCATATTCTGATCACCAATTCCCATACTGTCACTGTGTAACCATTCTTTAACGTAAATTGACATTTATTGAAATTATGATAATATTGATATTTTACTTTGATGACGCAAATGAATTCTTGACAAAATTTTAATATCACTATTACCCAAATACTGACTTTTGATTTATCAATAACACCATTGCGGCATGAATATTCGTTCTTGATGCGAATTAATATTCAACGTAAGAATAAATTGATAAATCAATCACGAAAAAAATGTTCATTTAAGTTATCATCTGAGATTTCTTTGAAAGAAGGAAATCAATCCTGCTCTTCAACTACTAGTGAAGTTCCGTTGGACGTTATTCCTGTTAATGTTTATTCGCAAGAAGAGACTCAAGACAACCTGACAAAGCGGATATATGCAAAGCCGGGGCAAGAAGCTTCAAAAAATCGTATTGATGCCCTCAGAGTAAAAATCGACGCACTGCAAACAGCCAGCAGTTCTGTACCTTCTGCAAATATTGACAGTGATCTGCGCAAATCAACTAAAACATGAAAAAAATTATTTATTTAAAAAACGTTATCATAAATATTGATCATAGATTTTTACAATAAATTTTTTCGAAAGGTTCAGAAAAAATACCACAACAAACACTTATGTTCTTTCTTAGTAAACGAAATTTCGCTATACCTCTAATTTGAAGAAAATAGGGGAATGGAAGAAAATGATGAAATTCTGACCCCTGTAATACCGCAACCCGTGCATATTTCCACCCCTCTTTTTGTACAGTGATTGCACTTCAATAGTACAACAAATTCACTAAGTTTTATCAGAATCTAAGACATAAGGTTTTTGAGTTGGAAACACTTGACATAGAATGTCCTATATTAATGTACAGAAAAATAGAACAAATTTTTAGTAATGCAAAAAAATCCTGCAACATTTTATACATGCTGAGAAATACAAAAAAGTGTCAAAAATACTTAAAATCTAAATAGATAAGATTCTCTCAAAAATATTTTAATTTCGCACACTTTTCCTCGCGACTAATATTAAAAGAAATGTCACATTCAGAAAATTTTTTAAATTAAGAAGAATAGAAAAATCTGAACAAGCTGACCGTTTTTTTTCTCAGGGTTAAAAAGTACAGAATTTTTTTTTTCTTTTTTTTTTCTCAACGAGCGAAAAATGCTAAAAATACAAAAATTCTCAAAAACAAAGAGTATACGAAATCCTGATTCGCCCAAAGACCATAAAAATTCATAAAGCCGGTATAAACATAACATTTATGACAATCGTGGGTCAGAATTTCTCAAACGGATCACTTTGAAAAGTGAAAATTTTTAATTCCACCAAATACAAATTTTTTGATTGTGTTTGTTGAAAAAATCAATTGTGCAAATGAAAAAAAAAAAAAAAAAAAAAAAAAATTTTTTCTGATTTGTTAACAATCGAATTTTTCAATAATTTTTATTTCAATAATTTTTATCTCAGCAGCTACTTATCCGATTCGTTAAATTTTTGTACCAATTTCTTCGACTTTTAATGAAGTTTTTCGTGACATTTTTTTCTAAACAAGTTACGCTTAAAATTTGTAAGTTAACAACAATTGTTACTTAAAAATTAACAAAAAAATGTGATCTCCATGTCATTTTTGGAAGTTTGTGATCAAGTTCGATACTTCATTGGATTTAAAAAAAAATAGCGTTTAGAAAAATATTGGCACTCAGAAATTGAAGAGGGAATTAAATAAATAATATCGGTATAAGTCAGCCGTGTTCGCGCGCCGTAGCATCTTTCCGGTAGTGGACTATTCACTTTTAGTACATCACACATTATGAAATATTTGAAGTTTTGCGTGTTTATTCATAAAAATAATAAACGATTCCATACAGAAATTTTGTGACAAAAATAATACTACATAACTTTCGCTTCCACATAATCTTCAGAGGACGAGAACATTCTACACAACATTTTTCCGCTTTTCATTGGAATGAACGAATGATACTGCCTAGTATTTTTTATCGTGATGGCTTTTTTGAAAAGCTTTTTCGATCCTGAAAGTTCTACATCATACTCAGCGCATGTTAAAAAATCGAATGTAATGTTTTGAAAAAATTTTCTAGCCCATTCGAACATTGCTTTGGGCGTCGTGATATCAGCGTGTTGAAGGCTTGCTTTACGAGCCAATCTTTTGACGGTACCGCCAATACCATCGCAAGCCCCCTTACCATGTGATGTGGCGAAAAAATGCCACTCAATTTGGACCCCAAAATTATCGCTTAATTGGACAATGTTTGCAAAATTAGATTTATTTTTGTACTGCGCCGCTGCTCCATCCGAAAAAAAAAAATTTTTTTCACATTTTCATGACCATGAACACTTCGCAAGAATGATATTTTTTTATTGAACAAATTCACAGCAGCGGCGTCATGCTTCTGAGATTCCGAAATTATAACAAAATTATGATGCTTCAATATACCGTCACTTTTATAGTAAATGACATACGGATGAATAGTGACTTGATCGTTGTTCCAATGGAACGATTGTATGGCATCTTGGATAACGACGGTGTAATTTTCTGCAAAGTCAAGAGCAACAACGAATTCTCCATGCCCCAAAGAATCTTTTAAGTGTTGAAAATGACGTGACTGAGATGTCGTTGTGAAATCGTGTTTCAGGAGAAGTGGCAACTCTGTCTCCAATGACTTTATGAAGTCCTTGGTTGGTTGAGTCTTAATCACAAGTTGGCATCTTAAACAAAACAAAAATATTTATTAAATATGTGATTATGATAAAAATTGTGCAATTTTGCTACAACGAAATTAAAACGAAATGATTTTTTTTTACAAACTTTTTTTTAAAATTAAAAGCACCGGTAAGATATTTTAATAAAAATGGGTCTGTATCGAAAAAATTATTCCTCAAAAATTGTAATAACAAATGAAAATCACTTATAGAAGATTGAAAAATTCGGACTCAATTAAAAATTTTTGATATCAATATTCGTTCAATCAACTGGTGTAGAGTACCTGTCCGTATTTTCCCAGTGTTTGTAAGTTATCTCGTTGATTCTCAAATCGTTGAATGAACGTGAAAGAGTTTTCAAAACCATTGTTGTTCCTGGACAGTTGTCGCAGCAAAGGAGAAAGCACGATGAAGTTGGAGTACCGCCAATCATACTATCCATTATGCCTCGGACTGAAAAATCACCAGAAGTTCCCGATTTTCGCAGAGTCGAATTTCAACTTCATGTTTCCATGGATTTTGCAGACACAGACATTGTGGCTCCCGGAACGTCCCATTGGGATACAAAAACTTGGTCGCAACTTCGAGAAAGTCGGCAAACTAATTTTTTTATCAGGGAATTTAGAAGAAAATTTCTCGTGCAAGACTTTTAAGTCGTGTAATAATAAACGTTTTTGCACTTCATCACGTTCTCCATTAGCCTTCTTGATAATAAAGTAATCTTTTCGACCAGGCATGAGACGACTGTATTCATCCGACGCATAGAAGTTTTCAACTGCTTGAAGTAAATCTTCTTGTGTAGGCCGACCATGCTTTGGCTGAGATTGTGACCCGTAACCAGATGATTCTCTCAATTTTTTACTCGTTGAAGCCATTCTTCGAGAAACACCGAATTCCTTCTGAATATATCGGATGCTCCAATTACATGGTAAAGTTGTCAGAAGTCTCATTTTCTCGTGCTTCGTAGCAGCCTTTGATAGGGCGTCTCGAACATCGGTTTTTAGTTTTTCTGTTTCTTCAAGACTACAAATGGAAAGTTTGAACTTTTTGCACGGCGCTGAATTATAGGAAAAATCTTCGTCTTCACTTTCTTTGAACGATGAGTCCAATTTATCATCTCCATCTGAGTCAGAGCATGAAGCAGAATCATCATTGTTCTGTAACTTGAACTCAGATGCAGGCACTTCAACTGGTTGCGTTGTTTTCCTTGAAATCGATCGTCTGCAAGGATCGCAAATATAGCTACCAACCAGGTTTGAAAACTCTTCACTCCACGCACTAGTCACTTTTCGCACATTCTTGTAAACACACTTATGATTTTTTTTTTATGAGGATTGCAACATACATTTGCCCGAGGCATTTCGTATCGAATGTTACCACTAGGATAACCAAGAACGCGACTGATTTGTAGAAAAGCACCACAAAAAAATGAAGTGATGGAAAAATTGATAATTTCCATTTTATCTTTTGTACCTGACTGGGAGTCCGGTTTGCCATAGAGATAGAAATTTATGGAGAAAGATGATTGAAGATACGGAGATAAAAACGCAACGAGACAGTAAATCGCATTTATCAAATAATTGGTAACGCTTTTTCTAGTTCTGGAATTCATAAAATTTTTTGTCAGACATCAGTTTTATCAATATCAGAAACTAAATCTTCCGTGTAAATAACACAAAAAAAAAGTCAAATATTTCACAGCATGTATTATACTTAGAGTGAAAAGTCTAAACGCATCGCACTGGCGGAAAGATGCTATGGCGCGCGAACACGGCTGACTTATACCGATGATATTTATTTAATTCCCTCTTCAATTTCTGAGTGCCAATATTTTTCTAAACGCTATTTTTTTTTAAATCCAATGAAGTATCGAACTTGATCACAAACTTCCAAAAATGACATGGAGATCACATTTTTTTATTAATTTTTTAAGTAACAATTGTTGTTAACTTACAAATTTTAAGCTTAACTTGTTTAGAAAAAAATGTCACGAAAAACTTCATTAAAAGTCGAAGAAATTGGTACAAAAATTTAACGAATCGGATAAGTAGCTGCTGAGATAAAAATTATTGAAATAAAAATTATTGAAAAATTCGATTGTTAACAAATCAGAAAAATTTTTTTTTTTTTTTTTTTTATTTGCACAATTGATTTTTTCAACAAACACAATCAAAAAATTTGTATTTGGTGGAATTAAAAATTTTCACTTTTCAAAGTGATCCGTTTGAGAAATTCTGACCCTCGTCTAATATTATCCGGCATAATCCAGTATAGAGCCACGCATTTCCTTAATAAATTCTGTAAGGCTGAATGTTCAGATTCTTCTATCTACAATTCTATTCCCTAATCTAATCATTCGAGGTATTGACCAGTTATAAATAAATTTATTTCTATGATAATTCTCTACAAAATTCGTAGCCGTACGCGTAATGTATGTTAGTTCATTCAAAATGAAACAATCTTGCAACGGTTTAGAAGTTATAACTCCAGTAAGTATTTTAAATAAAATAATAGCATCTCTCATGTCCCCATTAGATCGAAGTGAACAAACATCCGTCATCTTGGAAATCACAGTATAATCATGAGTCACAGTTGGATTTGTGATTCTGGCTTTGTAAGCTGCAAAAGATAATAATTTATGTGAACTCTTTCAATCCTTTTAATCCATAAATCAGCTGAAGGTGACCAAATCGTCGAACAATATATGTGACGCGGTTACTAGAAAGGGACCTAACGACCAAAACCTCGATTTTGAGATTTTTACATGGGTCGATGGAGTAAATCATTATCTTTCATTTGCAGCCAGTCTCACGTTTCTACGATAAAAATTGAGCTCAGGATAAATTTTTTTCTGAATGTGTATTCCAATAATATTTTCGGTAAAATCTGGCTAAAGCATCGCTGTCTCACTCTACTTGCTTAGGTGTCCGTACCTAACGGTCCTTCGGAGACTGGTCCCTTTGTATTTTCATTGTGTCGAATCATTAATGACATGTTCTAGTTCACGCCTATTTCGTCCAAGAATGGTGTAGAAAATAGAAAAGGAAGGAACGAATACGCATCGATTTACCTGCTTTCAAGACTTAAACTTTAAACGCATTTTTCTCGAAACGCTGTTTTGGTTGTTAGGTCCCTTTCTAGAAACCGCGTCACATATAAGTTTAGGAACAGTCAACGATTTATATAGCCGTGTTATAGTGTTCAACGATTTAAATTCCTGATCCTGTCTTTTTGGAAAACCTTACAATGTCAAGGACTCATTAAAAATTAATTCCTTGTGAGGTGCAAAAGTCAGCTCTTCATCAATAATGATACCTAAATCTCTCAGTTGTGTGATTCTATTTATCGCCGTCCGTTAATTTTATATTCGAAGGTGTACTTCTTACGGCTTCTTGAAACTGACATTCTATTACATTTTTCCACTTATTTTTCCATTTTTTTTTTTTTGATTTTAAATGTTTTTATGGTATTTTTCGAGTATCTTGATTGCTCTAAAAATTTTAGAAATTCATTTTAAAATTTTAGAAATCATTCTCATAATTTCCAGAATCATTGTGATAATACAGGTTATTTTGAAATTTGAAGTTCTATCAACTGCAACTAAAACATTTTCTAATCTGCCGTAAGTTTGAGAAAAATCGAAAAATACTTGATTGCTTTATAATTTCATAATTACATACACATATACATCAATTACAATTGACATTTCCGCTACATTTGCTGTTACAGAAATTTGTTCAGAAAAAAATTGAAAAGAAAAAATTATTATTTACAAAACATTGTACACTTTAGCTTTGCTACCCGAAAGCCCGATTTGTAATGAACGATATAAGGTGAAAACTTTAGAATGGAGTTCAAATGTGCGTCAATAATTCTAAAAATTTCCAACAAAAACAAGCTTGGAATTTCCAGATAATTTTAATTTCATTGAATACAACGGCCGCTGAAAGGATGACTTGACTACACTGGAAAAAGCGCGGCACTGAATCAAGCGCATACCCCAGTTGGTTCAAGCGAGATCCCGTTTAAAACAACTCGCGCAACCGCGTTTGGCATTTGGCGCTAGCACAGCTCCCAAGTGAAGGTCGAAGTAACTGCTGTAAACCATGGTAGAATTAGAGAAGGTATGTTCTTCAGGCGGACGTGTTTTTGTTCAGTTCGCGCATCCTCCCAGCCGACGCCATATTGGTCAATTCCCGCTTCGGAATTCAAATATCGACTGATGTTGAAAATGTAAATCTGAACATATTGCGTATTCTGATCAATCAGAAAATCGTTTCTCAAACAATGTATGTTATATTTTAAAGGCTTCATGGTAACTTTAGAAACTTCTGAATATTTGCATTGGAAGGTACTATTTTATAAGGTAGGTTTTATGAAACTCGATTAAATTTTTACAGGAAATGTTACTTAAATTAAGTTATTTTATAAATTTTTAACTTGAAAAAAGTAAATAAAATAAATTTTATAAATATTCGAACATGATACTTTTTTTAAACCACTCTATAAAAAATTCACGACTGTCCAAAAAATTACTAGTGAAATTATAAAATGAATTAGAAAATGTATGTATGTTACATCAATTATGAAATTTAAAATTATTAAATTAATTAAATAATTATGAATTTAAAAATTTATAATTTATTTCATAATGTAAAAATTATAGAAATTCTCATCCTCAATGATTATTATGTAAATAGCTGTCTATTGTTTTTTAAAAATTATTTTGCGTGTACTATGTGTGAGTTTTATGAAATGAAAAATGCCTGTTTTATGTGTATTTTCAAGTCTATTTATTCAATAGTTACAACTTTTTTGTCAGCAACTTTTTCATGCTTCTTGTTCAGTTGTCTGACATAGCTGCCTTCTTTTAATTTTTCATTGAATCGTCGTACCCTAAACCACGTCAAGCATCTTGCCATGCATGACATGACTTCTTCGGGTACGACTAGTTTGTTCCCCATGGCGACGATGATCCGATCTTTCAATCTTCGGAAAACACCAAGTTCTCTGTTAAGAGAATTTTCTAAAAATTTCGGAAGTTTGATAATTTTGTAACTTGAAAATTCTGTGGAAAGACATGGTAAAAAAAATTAAGAAAACACAATTCTTATAATTGAAAAGAATTCATTAAAATTTTTTTCAAACAAGGTGAAACAAAATTAATGATGGTGCTGGAAAAAGTTGTCTATGAAAACAATTTCTACTGCATGAATGTGGGCACTCGAAAAATAGTTCTATGCTAGTTATGGAATATTATTTAGTAATAAAAGTTACTATAGTTACGTTGTGAAAAGTATTGTCGCCATTCTCTTCCGTTTCGTTGTCCACGACGTTCTCAAAAATGCAGTAACGTGACAGTTCGTTACCGTCTGCAGAATCGTCATTTGTGCAGCAACTCTCATCCAACTCTTCGATTGAGTTGCAGTTTTCTGGAGTACTCGAGGTTGGATGAGTGGAGATTGCGGCATTTACTGCAGTAAATTGATGCTGTAGGTCGACTCCCTGAGCGAGGTCGTGAGTGAGCATGATGTCAGGATCATCGCCAACACCAGCACATTCTTTCGTGTTTGCTGCGAGAATGGTTGCTGCGTGCCTTCCAAGTACGTAATTCCGGATCCGGTGTTTCATGCCCAAAGCAGAGGGATTGTCAGCACATCTTCCCATCGCACGGAAAGTGGAGAAAGTTTGCTCCATGATATCTTGATTCAATTTCCTGATGATAATGTACTCGACTGTAAATTGCTCATTATCATACTTAGATTTCAAATATAGCAGCATCTCTTGGAGAGCCATGTTGTTCAAAGTGATCCCCTTTTGAAAAGGCGCCAGTTTCCGCTTTTTTGCCGATGAAATCGTGCGCATATTTAACATCGTATTCGGCATCCTAGTCAGCACGTCGTTCTGTTTTTCAAGGTCAATTCCATAAGCGTTAAGTCCCGGATGGCGGCCGAATTTATGACTAGAATTACAAACGTTGAACCAATCATTGACTAGCTCGATAAAGTCAGCGGTCTCTCTCCAAAAAGGATCTGCCGTGAGGAGTCCTTTTTCGCCGAGGAACCTGATGCCGAATGCGACTTCTCGATAATAGTTTGGCAGCCAATTTGACTTTTTGCCTCTCGCTTCCCACGACAGTCAACATTTTTTCCATCATCCCGGGAACAATTTTCAAATCAGATGGAGTTTGAAATCCTGCCAAAATCGAGATGCTCTTTGTTGTTATTTGAGCTCCGTTGTATTGAAATCCCGTGTCGATTAAATGGTTTCGAATCAGTTTGATGGCATGGGGGTCATCGCAACGCACGAAAACCTTACACGTTGGATCCCTTGGGTGAATAAAAGACCGTTGTTGGTTGGGCAAATGACCGATGTTGCGGGAAGTAAGAAGCGCGAGATTTGTAGGTCCCAAGTCGCAAACTGTTCCAACAACAATGAAACCATGGTCCCAGGCTTCTCCAACAATGTCAAATAGGATGTCTTTTGCCATCGCTGTATCAAAATTGTAATAGACGACCTGTTTCCATTTACTGAACAGTCCTCGTAGCATCAATACTTGTGTTGTTTTGTGTGGGCCAATCTGAAAAAATTTATAAACATCACTAACGTGTCATGTAAATCTCAGAGTAAAACATTATTAAGCGATCGGCATAAAATTAGTTATTTTTAGCAATTGATTCATTTATTATTGTTTCCAGCTGTTCTAATGATTGTTATTTATTTCTCTAATTATCGTTGTTACAGATCTATAATCTATTACTTTTTAATTCACGAAGTGTTTTCATTATTTTTTTATTATTACTGTTATTATATTCATGTATAGTTCAAATGTTACGAATTTATTTCTTATTATTTTATTCTTCATCATTGTTATTATTATCATGCTGATTAATTTATTTACCACTTGTTCGTGTTTCTTATCGATGTCTATTTGTTGGGATGTGTAAACTTCATCAAATGAGAGGACGCACAATGTTTCTCGAAACTCCATTGACGAGTGTTTTAATCCCATGTGATTAAAAACTGAATGCAAAATCCCTGGTTCAAAATTGATCGACGAGGCTTTTTTTCTCAGAGTCGACGGCGCAGGCATTGGGATATTCCGTATGCATCTCCAGTACTCGTATCCTGCATGGCTATAACTTTTCGCAGACATAGCAGCAGGAATATCTTCATCGGACCACATTACTTTGGTCAAAGTCGGATCTAAAATCATTTTGATTTGTCCGGGCGTAAACATACGAGACAACTTCTCGACGATTTCTTCCTTTGGTATACTCTGTTTCATAGCGCCTTCTAACTCAATCAATTTCTCCTGAGTCTCTGCTAACGCATTTTTCCATGCAATGTGGAAAATTTTTTTTTTTTTCCTCATTAATTTCTTTGCAGTTTTCCGGAATTTAGGCTTTCCAGACTTTGTACGTGGGCCTTGAATTTTTTTTCCCGACCGCTTAGATCTGGGAACACGTAGTTATCACATAATGCATAGTATATTATTGTCATAAATACTTTTTGATAATTTAATTTGTTATCTGGTGAAAAAATTACTTCTCAGCTTGATTTTTCCCATCGCCAAGATTAAATAGTTTGAAAATTTGATACATTCTATGAGTTTCTTAAAGATAGAAAATTAACAAAATTGGAAAGTTTGACGTTTTGAAAATCTCGGCTACTTCAAAAAGAAGACATTGAAAATTTCAATAGATTTTGAAATTCTATAAAAATGTTAAAAATTTTTTTACTCACAATTATTTTGAACATTATATGTTTGGAATTTTTGATTCGATCCGAACTCGATGATTTGACTTAATGTTTTTTTAATCAAAAAATTGCGTTTATTTGATGGAATTCTCTGGGAAAAATTTTTTTTAATTTTCAGATGTCTGAAACTTTCCAGAATTTCGAAAATTCTCGAAAAACATCCGTTTAAAACAACTATAAAAATTACGAGCTTTTTTAGAATTCCTGAAACTCATGAAATTGTTGAAATATAGGAAAAGTCGCGACAAAAAATTTTTAAATTCAATTTAACAAGAAATAATTGCATTTTTTGGTGTCTAAATATTTTAGAAATTCACCAAAATAGTAGTCTTGAACGATTTGAGAATTGCATTAACTTTGAACATTTTCTGAGTTTCTAAAAATTAAAAATACTTGAAATGTAAGAAAAGTAGCGACGAAAAAAAAAGAAATTTAATTGAACTATACATTTTCAAAGTTTATAGATGTTGTAAAATTTCAAGAATTTTGAAAATTCCCGGTAACCTCAGTCTTAAACAATTTGGGGATTATTCAAGCATTTTCTGAATTACCATTAAAATTGTTAAATCGTAAATATGTTGGTAAAATTATGATGAAAATATAAAAATTCAAACTTTCCAAAAATTTTACCGATTTAAACGTTATAGACTACTTTAAGAATTTTAATACATTCCAATATTCTATTGTAATTTTAGAAAATTTCTCAGTTCTAAAAATCCAGGAAATAGTAAAGATTTAATGTGTTATCTGAAAAACAAATTACTTGTCAGTTCGATTATTCCTTTTGCCAATTGCGGAGGTTTCAGGAAAATTTTTCTCCATATTTTCAAAACCTGCACCTGTAGTACAGTTCTCATCTTGCTGAAGTTCTATTTCCATCATCTCTCTCCTGGAATCCTCCAGACTCTTTTCGGAATCAACACCTCCGACACGATAATTTTCTCCCTCACTGTGACTCCTCGAATTTTCTGGACTTTTTCCACAACCAAATTTATTCGCTTTGTAGCTATTTTCTTGCTCCACTTCTTTTTCACTGTAAAAAGTACAACATTTTTGTACGTTCAAAAGTATAACGAAATTTTTACATGTTCCAGTTCAAATAAATTTTCAAAAAACTGTACGTTTTCAATTGAGATACGTTTTTCTATCATTGAAAATTCGTGTGCGTGGGGAACCCAGATTTAATAAAAATTTCGTTTTGTTTTGTTTTTTTTTTCCATCCTGGAATGTTTGGTTTATTCAAAAATATATTATTTCAAAAATATGTTATAAGAATTCTTACCGAAAACTGAATCCATCATCTGGCAAAAACAGGGTTGGAGTAGCATCGAATTTCAGCAATCTTTTTTTTGGCGTTGGAAGATTGTAAGTTTGAGCTATGCAGTCTTCCTCATAACAATCCTCACTAAAGTGGATTGAGCAGATACGAGCTGCAACCAAAAAACCCATAAAAAACAATTCTTTAAAGTAGTGTTCTACGAACAACTAGATCAAATAACTCTTAAAGTAATAACGGCTCAGTTTTTCTCGATAAATACACAAAATAATATAACGATACTTACGATCTTTTACAGTAATCACTGTGTGTCCGGTTAATTTGGCCCATATTCCGCGGAAATATTCATCCTTAGGAAACCGAAAATAACTGATTCCTCCCGGGCCCTTTTTTGAACAATTTTTGCAACTTTTCACAGAGCAGTCGGGCATTTTTTCACTTTTTTCGAACGATATTTCTACGACGTTTATGACACTCGCGCGCGATATGACAGATCGAATGTAAATAAACAACAAATATGGTGGCAGCTGGGGGGCAGAGCGAGTGAGATGAACCAGTGCGAGAAAGTAAGAAGATGCGCAAGAACATACCTTCTCTAATTCTACCATGCTGTAAACCGGTTCGAAACAATTGATTGTCTTTTGCTGAATCAGCTCGGACCTCGGAGTTGATTCAACTTCAAACTCGAGCTGGAATAATATACCAGGTGTACTCCTAAGTAATTTCCGGTTTTTTCAATGGATGGCGTTCTGTTTTGTACCGCTGTTGGTAACACATACCATATGTCATTTTGTTCAGTCATATCGAGTGCTTGAACTGCGTTGACATTTTCTCGAAAAAATCTTCCAGTAAGTTTTTATTGCGCTTCAAAAATGTCGAATTTTGTACCGAATTTTGAGCATATGCGCCATGCATTGCTTTCCATGTTCAATCAGGGGAAAAAAGTGTCCGAGAGCCACTGTGCGCTTGTGGAAGTTTATGGTGATCGTGCATTAACACTTCGAACATGTGAAACGTGGTTTCGACAGTTGAAAAATGGAGATTTCGACCTGAACGACGCCGCACGCTCCGGCAAGCGAAAATCGTTCGATGACGCCGAATTTCAAACATTATTAGACGAAGACAACACGCAAACGCAACAACGGCTTGCAGATGCGTTGGGAGTTCAACAGCAAGCAATTTCCATTCAAATTCAGAAGTGTGGAAAGTGGGTGCCCCATGAACTGACCGAGAGACAAATGGAGAATCGAAAAGTGACCTGTGAAATGCTGCTTCAACGATACAAAAGAAAGTCTTTCCTGCATCGTATTGTTACTGGTGATGAAAAGTGGATTTTCCTGGAGAACCCTAAGCGCAACAAATCGTGGGTGAGTCCAGGTGAAGCATCGACATCGACGGCACGGCCAAGTCGTTACGGTCGGAAGGTCATGCTGTGTGTGTGGTGGGACCAGTCCGGTGTTATATACTTTGAACTGCTGAAACCTGGTGAAACTGTGAATGCCGTTCGCTACAAACAGCAAATGAAAGATTTGAGCCGAGCCATTGTGGAAAACCGACCAGAATATCAACAACGACAGAAGAAGGTGCTTTTGCTCCACGACAATGCGCCGTCGCATAAGTCGAAAGTCGTTCGTGACACGCTGGAAAGGCTCAAATGGGAAGTGCTTGATCATGCGGCTTACTCACCAGACCTGGCGCCATCCGACTACCACCTCTTTGCCTCGTTGGGCCATGCCCTTTCTGAGCAGCGCTTCGACTCGTACGAAAATGTACGAAAATGGCTCACCGAGTGGTTCACCTCCAAAGGCAATGATTTTTACTGGCGTGGTATCCACAATTTACCAGAAAGGTGGGAAAAATGTGTAGAAAGCGATGGAAAATACTTTAAATAAAATAAAGGTTACGGTTTTTTTGGAATTATGTGTTTTGTTTGCAAAAAAACCGGAAATTAATTAGGAGTACACCTGGTAGAAATAAAATTTTTCCGTTTTTCTTTCAAAATATGGAAACTACTAAAATTCGTTCAAAAACCACGATATTAGATCAATCGTCAGGATAACAATTGCGAAGTTTATTTTTTTATAAAGAATCGATTTGTCATTTTGAGTTTTAATCGAACAATATGCATTTCGAAGGATATCTTGAAGTTTCACAAAAATACGACACTGTCCAATATGAAATCGAAATGCGCTAATACAATTTTGTTATATGAACAATAAATTTCTTACGTTAACGAAAGAATTCTTTTGTAACGAGTTACTCTATACAAAAATTTTACTTTCTTTACTTCATTATGAAAAATATTATTCGTCTTTTACACATTCGTTAGTTGGCCGAAATCAATGTCAAATGATTTTATGTTCTTTCTGTAAAGTACTTAATACAAAATCGAATTGAGTAAAATCTTTACTGATTATTCTTGAAAATTATAATTCTCTTTATGTAAGTAAAAAAATTGTTACTACCACGACTCTAACAGCTGTGTCAACAAGTTGACTCAACTCGAATTCTCAGTGTAGAAAAAAGAGAGGATTCACGCCTATAGTCGAGGTTCTAGTGTACAAAAATGTTAAAAATGACGCCCCAAGTCGAGTTGCCGGCGGAAAATTGACGTTGCAGACTATAAAGAGAAAAGACAAAGACTTGAATGGCAAGTCCAGTGTAGATATATCAAATATATATATCAATAATAGATCCTATTTATTTCTGCTGATTGATTTACAGTTTGAGTGTAAAATAAGGCACAAATCGACAACTAAGCGAGGTTTTAGTGTGAAAAGAGGCATGGATCGACAACAATAAAAGAGATTCCTTTGTCGAAATACAGGAGGGTCGATTATTAAAATCGAAGCCCCAGTGTAGAGAAATGGTGGGATCGACTACTCAATTCGAAATTCTAATGCAAAAAAAAGGCCGTGGTCGACTTACATTGTAGGACAATAGAGTAAAAAATGCTATCACATTTGAAAAATTTATTTTCAAAATCTTTTATAACAGACTTAAGATAAACTTTTACACACTTAACATTAACTTTTGCACACTTAACATTAACTTTTGCACACTATGCCTGACGAGGTAGACGTGTAAAAAAATTTTTTAAACTTTAATTATATTAAAGCACACGTATTGATATGCAAACATATTATGTTTACATCAATAGAAAATTAGATCATATGACGGGGTACAATAAGAGCAACTTGACTTCCATTTTCAATCAAAGCGCAGGGGAAAGGATTAGGGAGCGTTGCTTGCTTCTTTACAATAATTGCTTCAACATCATCTTCAACAACCGAGTACGCATGACAATGTTCATTATACTATAGTGTACACAGTGGCTGCATCGAAAACATCACATCGCCCCCAAATTCGAAAATACTTCTAATTACACCGAATTTCGGCAAATCATCGTCGCTTTCTTCAAGAAAAAGAGCATTAGTCCCCAAAGAATACCTGATCCCGTCAACTTGAACCCATTTATGGAATTCTAATTTGAGATGCAAGTATTGTTTTGGAATGACGAAATTTTTTTTTTCCGAAAATGTAGGGCCAAATGATGTATTCGACGTGTCTGTGTTGCAAGCGCTGTCATGTATCGAGAATCGCTGATTTATTGCTAAAGATTTCAACACATTTTTCCAACCCGCAATGTTGACTACATACTTTTTTAATTCACGATGTTTCGATTCGTACCTCATACTCCAAAATCCTGTTGCAGGTCCAAATGCAAGCATTATCTTTCGATAATGCAATAAAAAATGCATTTTTGGTTTCAATGGCCCGATGAGTTGTAAATAAAGGTAATCGTGTTCTTCAACTAATACGTGAAGTTGATAAACATGCCCACGGAGAAGTTTCGAAGATGTAAGAATGTCGATTATTTTGCGCAATTTCAAATACAACTTCCAATGCTCGTTCTTCCGAGGAATCAAATCATCCACAATTACACCAAAATACAGACAAAAGCAAAGAAGTTCAGAACCTGACATTTTAATGTAGTCTTTTTTATCTGCTCTTAACAATGGAAGCTTATTTGACTCGCCGCATGCGGTGAAGTCGAAAGCCTCCATCCTAAGATTGATCGCATCAATTGAGAGAAACTTGTTATTGACAAAATACTTTATTATGCCCTCCATCGTATAATAACAGGCTCCCTCAGCAAGATCATGTAGTGAATCAACTGCATGATTTTCAGCAACATGATGACTAACAACATCGTTCCATATGCATCGTTCCTTTATTCCAGTTTCCTTAAAATTGTTTTTTAAAACATCTTCATCATATTTTTCTACGGTTCGCAAAAGATTTTCATCCTCTTCGTAACTCACTCGTGCAGAATGTTTGTAAATTATGCAAATCCGGCAAAAATGATTCGCTGAAAAACTTTCACTGTATCCAAATATACTGTTCAGGCCTAAATTGTCACCCACAATCAGTACTAGCTCAAAAAAAATTATCTCTGGCTTGATATTACTCTCGACAACGATTCCATTCTCAGATAGATCATTTACTTCATTAATAAGAGGTCTAAAAACTCTTTCATTTCCAAATATTTTCCTATCCTTTGCTTTGAAAAGTAAGACAGTGTATACATGAGAAAGTTTTGAAGAAAATTGTGGAGGAATACAAGGAATCGGTGCGTATACAACGCCGATTGCATTTGTTCCAGCATGCGCTTCCAAAGCGTTGCCGGCTTCAAAGTCATCATAGTACAAAATCAATGGAAAGACACATTTTCCTTCATGACATTTCAGCCGACTACGCCAGTGGTCTCCTTGAATGATATTCGATAAGCAACACTTGCATGTGTTCCTTGGTTTTCATTAAAAATGTTTCATTACTGAAGACGGAGTATAATGTTTCTTTCAATGGAATATGTTGAGCAGTCACGGATTTCAAATTTCTAATCACGGATCCATTTTCATTGTAATGTTGAACGTTTTTACCGATTTCATACTCAACGGGATCTAGAAAAATGCTCATCTTTCGAAATATCTTAAAACGTTTGTACTCGGATGAAAAGTCGGTAAAAGGTACTCTACTGTTCATTAAAACTTGCGAAATTCTAGTAAAATTTTTTTCACCCTCTGCATCTTTACGGAATTCATCTTCAATTTCACTAACTAGAAAAGGGACAAATATTTTCTCTATATATGCAGAAACTTTATTAGCGATTACTTGAACTGACTCTCTTGTGGGGAATTCACTTTAAAAAGAGCTCAAAAAATGCGCATTCTCTGTTTTTAATTTATGGTACTTCGAATGAGCCATGTTTTTTCCTTTATTGATAGTAACAACCGATTACGAAAAAAATTCTGAAAACTCTACAAATTTTTATTTGCACTTTTCACTAAGATAAATCGGCAATTAATGCTGATATCTGTCCTGGTACAAAACCTTTTGCAATACCGTACACATGTTTCTCAATGAAAGCCCAAACGTTCTTGCTTTCTACAGGGAACCCACAATCAATAACAATAACTGATTTGAAACATACATCCAGTGCTTTGATAGGAGACGTAAAAGTGTATTGGATGTCACCCAAGGTCACCACAGACTTGGAAACAGCGTTTTGATGGCCAACTATGATAATTTGAGGAACAGGCGTCAAATTGTACTCGGCGTACAAAGTTTTTTTTCCATGCAGGAAAACATGCATTTGTTCTTCATCCTATATTAGAAAAGGAATACAAGAACTTGAAAGTTTTGGAAGTGTGAAATATATTTACAAGAGAAAAAATAATTGAATTTGCATAACCTCAATTTTTCTAATGTGTAAACATATACAATAGGATAAAAATGGTTTTTAATTAAAGGTTATGAAGTACGTGAGTAGTATGGCTATGCTGGTACACTCTTAGACATTTGTCTATTTCATTTAAGAGACTGTCTTACCTCATATATTTTCAAAATAATTTTCGTTTATAAGAGAATATTTGATACGTATGTTAAATGTTCTGTTAAAATCGTGTTTGAAATTTCAAACACTGTCTTTTGAAATTCTATGAATTTTAATAAAAAATATTTAATTTAATCCATCCCAAATGAAAACATTAAATTTAATATAAATTTATTTGAAATCATTTTCATATACGTGTCTATGAAATTTTAAACATGATTTCAAGAGAAAGTCTGTGAAAGATGTTTGAAATTTCAAAATTTTTTTGACAGTGTACTAGTACCCCAAACCTTCCATAGCTGCACTACTTTCGTTATTAAGGTATTTATGATATTTAATTATTATTATGTAAGAAAAAGCCTTTTTTTTGTTACTTAAAAAACGAAACATGATGTCGATTTCTACCTCAACATAGGCCATGAACCCGTCACGAACTTGTCCAATAGTTGGGCGCCAATGTTTTTTCCCTGTTTTGCCTTAGTCGAGGTTGTCCCCATCAGCACAGGCAGCAAATGCAGCGCTGCAATTTCATCATTGCCTGAAAAACACGTCACAGTAAGATTAGGTTAATGAGAGAATCAGCTTTTAACACACATGAAGAAGTAATTTACCTTCATCGAAAAGATTTTGTTTATCTCTGATAAATGTTTTTATCCTCTTCTCGGGTTTAGATTTTGCTAAAGATACGAGTTTCTTAGCTATTCCTGGCCAATTATCGTACAATATTTCGTCCTTGTCAGGGTGCAATCTTTTGAAGTCATCTTCAAGCTGCAACAAAAAATGTATGACAAGGGTGTAGTGTTTTTCAACTTTCAACGTTTTTTTTTCGAACAACTGTACTTCTGACGTACCAGTTCATATCCACCAGGAGATTCAAGAACGGGAAAATATTGAAATAGTCTTTCAATGGTGCAATTTTTGGTTGCTTTTATTCTCACAGTGTAGCTGTCCCTCCATTTTCAACGCATTTCATCGGAAATTGTGTGATTGTGTTGGAACCATGTAAGCTTTGCTGTGTCAACTTGAAAAAAAAAAAAAAAAACAACATACAGAAAACTGAGAAAATAAAGGAAATTTCAGCAGGGCTATTTTTGTGAAACTTACATTCGCACCTGCATCATCATCGACATTCCGTTGTGAATTTCGCCTTTTCAGCAATCCACATTGAAGAAAGGTGGATCTTCGATTTGAATACCGGTTATAAAGTTTCCCGGATGCTTTTTCGTCAGAATCTCTCGCGAGATACCAAACAGACTGTTCCTCGTTGGGAAAAATGCAGACCAAGTCTGTAGAAAGTTCTAAGAAGCGCTCTCTGCTTATTCTAGAAAATTAAAAAATTAAAAAAAATAGTTAGGGAATGGTTTATTCTTTTCAAAAAATTTACTTCAAATCTTCGTCACAACTCTCAAATTCTTCACGAATAATATGCGAAGCCAAATGATCCCGCCATCCTTTGTTTTTTGTTGCTTTCAGACCTAACGCCACCTTGCCATTTATTCTGTGGAAAATATTTTTCCAAAATGGTGTATCTGTGTCAACATTACGGCAGTGAGAAAGAAGTTCAAAAAAATGAAATGATAAACAAATAAAGAAAAAAATATTTATATACATATATCTAACAACTTCTCTTGGTCTCGGGCATCCGGAACTGGGTTCGCTTGAATGGTTTCCTCTAAATTATAACAAAATAATTTTTTAAACTGTCACTTTCATGCCTCCAGTATGAGAAACAAATTTTTAAAATTGATTCATTCCACTTAAACTTGAAAGAACTTCAAACATTCAAAAGACTTTCCTGTTACGTTCCCTAAAACCTAATTTTTGGAAATTTTGGGTTTTCAAAAAAAGGAATTTTACGGTCTAGATAGAAGCTGTGG
This sequence comes from Platygaster robiniae, assembly GCA_028476575.1. Lineage (NCBI taxonomy): Eukaryota > Metazoa > Arthropoda > Insecta > Hymenoptera > Platygastridae > Platygaster > Platygaster robiniae. Next base: position 13,068,184 of record CM052025.1, read on the forward strand.
GTTCAAGTAGAATTCATGGCTTAGTTAACTAGTGACCTGAAAAAATAGCAGCTTTAATATGGCCTTACATTTTTTTAATTTATCAATTTTTTTATTTCAAAGAACATACATGTTTTTCATGCAGGCTTTAGAGCTCTGAACAAATCAGCCTGATACATTTTTCAAGATATTTTTACATTTTTAGTAAAAAAAAAATGAAACTGTATATAGCATCTTTGACACGAACTACGACTATGTAGATTTCATCAATTGTTTCTAAATTTGACTCGGCAAAGATGTTTTTTATGTAGATTATAGGGATCTTTATAAAAAAATCTAATTTATTTTTTAAGTATTTTTTTATTGATGATAACACAAATTCTTTAAATAAATTTCCATAATCCCAATTTTACTTTTTTAAAAATTTTAAGTGTTACACTTTACCTACCTGTGAGCCCTTTCTTAAGTTTCAGTGTGATCGATGACTTAGTTCACTCTCAAACTTAACATAGCATTCTTGCATAAAAAACAAACATGTTTTTTATTCAGATTTCAGAGCTCCTAACAAGAAAGCTTAATGAATCGTTTGGATATTACTTTTAAAAATAGCAGTTTTAACACAGCCTCTGATTTTTTGTAATTTCATCATTTTTCCTTAAATTCAAAAGAGCTACAATATTTTTAAAATAGATAACAGGATCCCGCGTAAGAAGGCTGTATAAATGTTTCGAACTTGTTATACATTATGAAAAAATTGAGGAGAACCGCAAGGGTATGTGTAACGATGAATAAAATAAATATTTTTTACATAATAAATTACTAGCAATTGTAGGTGATAAAGATTTCAAACTGCCAATATGAAAATAAAAAAAGGGTCAAACAAAATTAGACGTGCAAGTGTATGTGCAATTTTAGTTATTTGTAGGTGCATTTTGATCCCGTTTAAAAAATTAAAAAAATTAGGAAATTAAACGAAAATAAAAAATATATAAATTTTATATTTTTTATCATGAGCAGAATTGTGACGAATAATTTTTTGTAGAGCATCAAGTTTGTTGTTACGATCAAAAAGTGTTCAAAAGCAGCTAGAAAATTTTTTTTCTCCTATAATAACTTGAAATTTTTTTCGTTTTATTTTAAATGTATGGAACGTCAGGCACATGGTTTTTCCATAAAATCACGCATTTTTGGATATATTTGGATATTATATTTTTGGATAGATTTTTGGACTCTGACAGCGGAAAATGCATACTTAAATGTTAATTTATTTAAATAGAAAAAAAGTGATATGACAGGCGAGTGCAAAAATCATGTTTGAGGTGAAAATTTCGAGGAAAAAATGTATTACTTGTAATGTTTGTTGCATCTGGCTGAAAGATCGAGGTTATCTGTTGTTTTGAATACAACGGTGCAGTGTTTTTGTGTGTGTATGTAAGTAAATAAATTGATAATTTCAATTACCTTGCAGCATCCTGATGGTTTGATCACTGAAGTTGACGATGAGAAAACACTATCCACAAATAGTTCGTTGTAAACAAGTAAACACAAAGCAAACGATAATCGAAAGAAATTACTTTGACGCACTTTGACGTATCCCGGTAACACTGATGACTCGTACCACTCGTACTGCGCTTGCGCACACCTCGCGTTAGACTGTGTCGCGTTGCTCGAGGTGATTTTAAAGTAAAAAAGAAGTTGAATCAGGCAGAGCAACTGATTAACGCGACGTGCGAGTGACACTAAGCCAACCTTAGGCATTATTTGAATCAGCTCTGAGAACCGGAGTCATTTCAATTCCGGAACACCGATTGAACCAGCGCGGAATGGTCAAAGGGGGTAACAGGAGCTAAATCAAGTTATCGCTTCTGCTGATTCAGTGCCGTGCTTTTTCCAGTGTACCTGCTACCTAATTGTGGCATCCAGGGAAACGAGGAGAGAATGTTATCTCTATGAATGTCATCTTTAACTAAGAATGTGCCTGCCTTGCTCGATTTCCAGTTTTGGGCATATCAAAAAATTTTGACCGAGACCATTCTGTGGAAAATCAGAAATGTGACTCCCGACTGTAAAACCCGAAGTTTACGGTTTGGTCCCTCATGTCCATGAATCGGGTTTCGGGTATCGTGTAAAACTCGACCGATGCAGACCTCTATAGCCCATAAAACCAAAACATGCCATGACTTGCCCAAGACTTAAGCAAGAATCTTGAGAGCTCTTGCCTTAGTCTTGGGTGGGCCTGTGGCCACAGTCTCACCCTAGTCTTGATCAAGATTCTTGTGCATGATTCTTGACCTACTCTTGCTAATGTCTTGTACAAGTATCTTGATCTTGCTAGCCACATCCAAATCAAGATTCTTGATCAAGCCTTGATGTAGTCTTGCTAGAGATATCAAAAAAACGAAATAAAAAAAAAAAAATTCACTTTGCCAGGATTTGAACCCGCATTGACTGGTTGTTAGGCTGACACTTAATCAACCAAGCCATGGTTCGTTTTGTTTATCAAGAGCATGTGAAGTATGGTATGTCGCGACACTTATTTTAATAGATATTTTTTACAAATTCATGACTATTTTAGTGTAACATTTTACACATATTTTTTAAAGGCCTCACAGAAAAAAGTACTAAGTGTGGTCAAGATCCGCGCTCCACAACTTTGGTCCTCCCGTTTCAAGTCTATCAGTCAACATAAATTTATACATATTGAAACAAAATTAATTAAAAATATTTAAGTTTATTCTCAAGCCTTGCCCTACACTTACCCAAGATTCTGACCCAGAATCTTGTACGACACTTGTGTGTATCTTGCGGTCTTATTTAATCCCAAGACTTCCCAAAGATTCTTGCCCAGACTCTTGGGCAAGACTTGTGTGGGCCTATGGCCACAGTCTCGCCCTAGTCGTGCCCAAGAGTCTGGGCCAGAATCTTTGGGAAGTATTGTTGAAGTCTTGACATTGTGTCAATATAACCTCAATCTCTTGGGTAAGACCATGTCAAGTCTAACCCAAGAATCTTGTGTGCATCTGAGAATTTTCTTGACCAAGATATGGTTTTATGGGTAGCTCTATCGTTATGCCAATACTTCCAGAAATTGCAGTAAATTTGCTGATTCAAAACAGTAAAAGAATAACGTAAGCAGCTATTTTAGTTTTTTTTTTTTTTTTTTTCTCAGTGAGGGGTTTTGCTAACTTGATGTAAAGTTAGCATGACATACCCTGTATCTGTATAAGTTGCGAACAAGTGCAATTATTGTATGCTCACTATATTTAAAAATAATATTCTAATTGCACATATATTTATCTACTATTGAATTTTTCGTTTCCGGTGTGATTAATTACATTTTTCCTCTCTGCATTTTGTTTGCGGTGAAACTAAATTTTCCAGTTTCTATCTGTTGATTTTTTTCACGTTCTGATTCCGATTCCTTACATTTTTTAGAACATGATTTGATAGAAAAAAATTATAATTTGCACCTGATAAGTGTGAATCCTAAATATTTTCAAACGAAAATTCGATGTTAAGAATATTATCAAGTAGAAATTGTAAAACTGTCAAGAGAGTGTACAAATTCACCATTTTCGCAACAAAAAACGACAAATTATTGGACTCATATAATGCCTGAATAGGTTTTTTAACAGTACACTCGTTCGCTGGATGTACGAGCAGCTCGGGACCGAGACCTGCCTCATCAACGAACACGTGAGGGGGCTCCCACTTTCGAACATCTCATTGCGTGTGTCGTCTGTCGATGAGCGGACAGCAGTCGCGGGACGCGGGAGAAGTAGGGAGAAGGTTCCCACCCGACGACCGTAGGTCACGGGTGGGAGTAAGGGGTACTCGTTGATTCGGTTGCCACGTTCTCGCTCATCCGACATGCTCGTTGATTCATCGCTCGCACATCCAGCGAACGAGTGTATAGAAATTGTATATATACACAAAGGAATGCTACAATTCCTTAACTGTGAAGAACCTAATTAGGCATTATATAACTTTTTCGAGTTAGAAAATAAATGTTTTTTACGACAAGATTGATATGTTTTTTCTTCAATCTGTTTTTACACGCCTAAATTATGATATAGCAAGTGAAGGAAAAATCGTTGTTAACTGTCCAAAATGACAAATTAAGGCAAATCCCATCTTTTTTTTGCTAAAAATCTCTTAAAATAACACAATACAACTCCTCCATATCATTTTTTGGTTTGGAAAGGCTTTTTTAAGTCATTTTCGTATGCGACGTTCATAGCGGCGTTCAGGCGACGTTTAACGTCGTATCCCGATTGCCAGGGCGACAAGCATTATTGTATAGATGGTTCAGTTCAATTGTCCAAAGTTGGTCCACGTTAGTCCAAGCAATTAATTCGTTAGTAAACCCTTCGTTTTGAAGTTAATAACAAATTGAAAAAAATTTATCAATTTCAAAATTGTATTCCGTAAAGGAAAATATATGTAACGAATGGCGCATTACAATTGTCCACGTTAGTCTGCGTAAGTCCAAGCAGTTGTTTTTCATTATTACCGCCTTCATGTGAAAGTTATTATCAAACTAAGAAAATACATAGCGAATTTCAATATGATTCCTAGAGTGGAAATATTTATAAAAAAAAGACGCAGTTAAATCATCGAAGGTAAGTCCACGTAAGTCAGTGTTAAATTCGTATGTATATTCTTCGATCAGCAATTATTAAAAAATTTAAAAATGTTCCACAAATTTCAAAAAACACTCGAGCAAGGGCGATATACAAAAAAATGTCAGAGGTCAACTGTCTAAGATGAGTATATGGGTGATTCCATATCAGATTTGCAGTCGATATTGTAAATTTCGATAAGATGTATTTTTTTATGCTTTTTATCGAAAATAAATCGGCACGTATTTTTTTATATCGCTCAAAAAATTTTTTTAAGTAGAATTAGGATTTTTTCAATATTTGATGAACTGTCTTTTTCGCGATGATAGTCGCGTTTTACAGCCCCAATAATTCAAAAACCGTACGTCGTAGAAAAAAAATCTATTGAAAGTAAAAATTCTGTTTTTTCTTCTTCTTTGCAATGCTTCAATAAAATGATTTGTTTTAACAATTTTTTACCACTAAAAGGTAAAATGTTTATAACAAATTAATTTTTCTCAAACTTGGGCCATTTTTATTTTATTTTTTTTTACCACAATATATTCTCCAAAGACTTCCGATAAACATACTGAAATTTCATAATGGTATCAAAAGTAGATTTTGACTTAAAGAATACCCAAGACCATCATTCACGGTCAGCGCGCTTGGTACCAGGGTGTGCGCCGACCAACAACTCCAGCGAGTGTCAATTCACTTAGCGCTTATAGTAGGCGTTAATGGCGCAAATAAAATCTCTTTTATTTCAAATAAAAGGAATTTTTCATAAAGGACACTCGGGTGTCAGTTTGTCTTATAACATTCCGGCAGTTTCGAGTCGTTTTTCACAACTTGGAGAGAAAAGCACAGGATGTTATTTCAGGAGAACGGCTTTTCGGCCAATTTGAACGGTCAAATTTTCAGAAGTTATTAATGAATAGCCAACCGTATGGTTTAATAGCGATTATCCTTGTATCTCTCAAATATTAATGAAAGATCCATGCATTCTAAGAAACATCTTTCTACTAATATCAGTTCTTCATGGTTTAATGTAAGCTATGACCTCAAATGCACGTTTTGGAAAAATCTTGGAACTGATAGGTTAAGTAGTGAAAATAAGGTTCTGAAATAATTTTGGATTCAGTCAGTTTGAGCTGCCTTAACAGTGAAGTGGTGCGGAAGCAGTGAGTGCTTGTTTTTCTTGTTCCTGAGTACATTTTCGCGTTTTTATTCCAATTGCAATTTTTCTTGATGCCTTGTACTGTTACGAGATGTCAGAAAATAAATTCAAAAATCCTTGCTGTAATCCGTTCAATTCGCATGCAAGGCGTGACAAAGGATTACGACGAGTCAGTGCCTCATTGTTAAAAATGTGTCCAATTTTGAAAGAAAACGATGTTTTATGTACATCGTGCCGGCTGCAGATCGGAAAAAATTCAGGTAACTTTCATTTTTTTCGTCTGTTTCATGTTTCTTGTGACATTATAAAATTGTATTATTTTTTTCTTAGTGGCAAAAAGTGTAGAGAGTGATTCTGATGAAAATGATACTGACACCGATAGTGACATTGAATACATTGATACAGATAGTGCCTCAGAATTGGATGAGAAATCGAATGTGAGTGAACTAATTATTTAAAAATATTAATTTTACAGTCACACATTTGAAAATTATAACTTTTTCATGTTTCATTTCAGCATTTCTTTTTAAATAGAGTGGATTTGATGTTCCCTATGAAATGATTAAACAACTAAAAAACAAGTTCCACGAAATAAACACATTACAAGAGGAAAAAATACAAATTCTATGTCTTTTGCCATCACAATGGAATATTTATAGAGTTGCACGTGTGATGAAAACATCGCGTTACATGGTACAAAAGGCAAGACAGTTGAGTTCAGATGGGAAAACTTTATCGAAATTGGGAAAAAGTCCAGGTTTGTTAACAATTTTTTGAAAAAATGAGTAAAAAAATATGTCTACTTAAAACATTGATTTCATTGCACAGAAAAAGCGTTGCCTACAGCTGTAATTGACAAAGTTCGGGAATTTTATGAATACGATCATATCAGTTCAATGTGTGCAGGGCAAAACAAGACGATCACTATAAAAACAGATGGAAAATCGAAAAAAATGCAAAAGCGGATCATTCGAGGAAATCTAAAAGACATATTGATGAAGTTCAAGCTGGAAAACCCAGAAACAAAAATTTGTTTCGCGAAATTTGCCGAATTGCGACCCAAGTTCTGTGTATTAGCAAATTCTGGTGGCGCACATAGAGTATGTGTTTGTCCGATCCATCAAAACATGAAACTTATGGATGAGGGTATGCAACTGCATTAATAAATACTTTGAGATTATTTTTGTTCTAACAGTATAAATAAATTCTAGGAAATCACGTGGTCCAAATGATGAAATCACTTAATCATCCTGTTGTGCATGTCAAAGATATCCTACTACAATTGATGTGTAACAATCCAAGTGAAAAGTGCTATTTAGGCCAATGCAAAGCGTGTCCCAGTGATTCAATTCTAAAATCGACTTTGACTGATGTTTTTCAAAAATAAAAAATTGAAAAAGTAGTTCACAAACAGTGGGTATCAAAACCACGGGCAAATTTACAAACTGTTACTCAAACTGTACAGAATTTCGTTCATCAATTTTGTTCTTTTGGGAAAACTTTCTTATATCATTTCTTTATTGCAAATGAACAAGCCTCGGTATACAAAAATATTAAGGAAAATCTCAAATTCGATAAGCGTTTAATAACGTGCGACTTTGCTGTAAATTATGCATTTGTTGTACAAGATGCAATCCCAGGTTATCATTAGAATAACAGCCAGGCTACATTATTCACGATAGTTTTTTACTATAACGATGACGGAACTATAAAACATGAAACATTAATCATCATTTCTGACTGCATGAAACATGATGCAGTCGCTGTTTACTGTTTTTTGAAAGCATTACATGAATTTATTTCTACGTTTTACCCAAAATTACGCAAATGCAGTTATTTCTCCGACGGTGCGCCACAGCAATTAAAAAATGTAAAGCATTTCACGAACATTTATTATCATGAGCATGATTTTGGAAGATCCGCAGAGTGGCATTTTCATGCCACTGCCCACAGCAAAGGCCCATGCGATGGAGCTGGAGGAACATTAAAGAGATTTCCACGCAAAGCCAGTTTGCAAATGACTCATCAAATCACAAACTCATCGGAACTTTTTGAATGGGCTAATCAAGAATTAACTCTGCTGCATATTTCAGTGATGCATCGTACCACAGAAGATTATGAGGCTGCGGAAAAATTTCTCGCGATTTGAAGATTGCAAAACAATTCCCGGTACTCAAAAATTACATTTTGTTCAGCCACTCAGCGAATCACTTTTAAACATTAAAACGTACTCATCGTGTAATGAATCTGTTCGTGTGTGTTTTTCTCAAAGGCAAAGTCAAAAAAAACCCAAGCTGAAATAAAAAAAAATGTTTTCATTATTGTGTTGAAAATTGAACAATGTAAAATATTTTGTTTGTCTGTGTTGAAATGTTCAAATATACGACTTCTATAAGTTTTTTGGAATTACTAATTTATTCCATTAACGCCTACTATAAGCGCAAAGTGAATTAACACTCGCTGGAGTTGTTGGTCGGCGCACGCCCTGGTACCAAGCGCGCTGACCGTGAATGATGGTCTTGGGTATTCTTTAAGTCAAAATCTACTTTTGATACCATTATGAAATTTCAGTATGTTTATCGGAAGTCTTTGGAGAATATATTGTGGTAAAAAAAAATAAAATAAAAATGGCCCAAGTTTGAGAAAAATTAATTTGTTATAAACATTTTACCTTTTAGTGGTAAAAAATTGTTAAAACAAATCATTTTATTGAAGCATTGCAAAGAAGAAGAAAAAACAGAATTTTTACTTTCAATAGATTTTTTTTCTACGACGTACGGTTTTTGAATTATTGGGGCTGTAAAACGCGACTATCATCGCGAAAAAGACAGTTCATCAAATATTAAAAAAATTTTTTGAGCGATATAAAAAAATACGTGTTGATTTATTTTCGATGAAAAGCATAAAAAAGCTTATTTCATCTCAATTCGTTAAGGCAATTCAGTTCAAGCCTATTTTTTTGTGGCAATTTTTTCAAAGCTACTTCATCAAACATATCAGATACGTTTTTTTTTTCCTTTCGAATTTTAATTGTCTTGAAGTAGAGGATTTTAAAAGTTAATTATTCTTAATTACCGCATACCAATTTTTCTTCATCATTGAATATCTTGGGGAAAAATTGTCTAATTGTCACAATTTTTTTACACTTCGTACATGTTTCATTTGTAAAATGAAAAAATTCGAACTTTATTGATTTGAAACAAAATTTTTTAACATGATATCTATGAGAGAATTAACAAATCTGAAAGAAATAAAGTAGTTATAATTTAAAAAAAAAAATATGACTTAGCGATTGACCAACTTTCAACCAGTATTGACTACCAAAATTTTTCGTTCTATTACATTTTTGGAAAAATTTACAGCGAGAAAACTTGGCAAAAAGCTAATTGACACTTGCCCCCGCTTTTAGAAAATCGGGTTTAAACTGGTGAAAATAGCTAATTTTGCATTTGTGACAATTAACCATCTCGTGAAATCATTTGATGACCTTGCAAATAATTTTTTACAGATAAGAAAAAAACTTTTTTCAGCAATTCAATGAAAAAAATGTTCCATTTATATGTACATGGAGATGTGGGAAAATCATAAAAAAAAAAAAATGCGCTAGCGATTGACCATCTCTCTAACCTTATTGACCACCAGCATTTTTCGTTTGACCACCCTTCAAAAAAAATGAATGACAGCGAAAAAACTTGGCAAGATGCTTATGTACACTAGCCTCACTTTTAAAAAATCAGGTTTAAAATACATAGAAAAAATGGTTTATTTTGCATCTCTAACGATTGACCATCTCAAAAAAAATGGTGCTATTTCAGTATTGATGGTCAATTTTTCAATTTTGGTCATAACTTCAGAACAAAAGGTAGACTAAAGAAATTTTTGCCTGGACTAACGTGTAGTAACCTTGGACAATTTAACTGTAGCCTCAAACATGTATTTCTGATTTTGGGGTTCTGTAAAATAATCTAGTAACTTTTTTGTTTGTACTGTTTTTTGTTAACTAAGGGTGGACTTGAGATTTTTTTCCTAGACTAACATGGACTAGCGATAGACAATTCAACCTGCTAGAAACTTTAAAAAAAAATACCACTTCGGGGTGCCCACTTCACAGGGCTGAATAGAACGATTTCGCTCAAGTTACTTCATCTAAAAATGTTAGGAATCTTGCTTATTCAACCTTACTCAAGGAGTTATAAAATTACTCATGATCAAATTAAGATGAATACTATTATTTATAACATTAAGTAGAATTGAATCATGTTATTAATATTTTCAAGAAATTCCTCTATTTCCCGAAAAGAGATTACATGCATTCTTTTTTCTAAATTACAAAACAAAAATCATAGCGATTAGTTTTGAGCGCTTTGAAATAGAAGAAAATTTTTTGATAATAATATTAATTTTATGTCTAGAATGTATTCGTTCAATTATTTTTTTTTCACTCTGAAGTCTCAACTCTCAAGAACTAACATTAAGAAGTAATGTTGTTGCTACACGGAAAAAAATTTATGGGATCATGTGCTAGAAAGTGCCTCAAAAATTACAATAATTTACTGGAATAGGTGGACAACGTCAACTCACAGTATATATTTCCAAACATATGGTAAAAATTGCTTGTGGGAATGGGGACTATTTACCGTGTTTCTAAAAACTGTCACCAAAGATTGGCTCTTTTATCTATGTGATATCTTCATAATTACCAAACGAACCTGGGAAATGAAAAAAGCAAAAAAATTTATTCCCCTCTCCCCTTTTACTCTCCTCTTTCCTCTTCTCCCCCCTCCTGTTGTATCGTCATTGGTGGCCTTGGGGTATTTTTGTTAATTTTTTTCTTGAGAGGTGAGGGTTTTTTTTTCTTGAATCCCGGAGACAGCGTACTTCTCGTAGCAGAGACAAATAATGTCATATTTAAACTTGCAACTGAAAAAAAAAAAAAGGAACCGAAAATTTTAATTGCTCAAGTAAAAAACTTGAGCTGTTAGAAAATGTGCTCTTTCATTGGTTTACACAACTTAATCTAATTTATTTAATTAAGAGATAGATATAAATCATTGAAAAAAATCCCAAAAAAGTAAAAGATACAAAATAATAAATGCACCAATAGTAAAAATTGAAATTAAGCATGTAATACAATAACGCAGAAGGAGTCAAGAAATTCTTGCATAAAATTATATCATTTATTTAATATCACTTCGAGATTAAAGATTCCAAAAAGTTGCTCGTGCTACATTTTTCATTCAAATATGTGCATGAACTGAAATGATTGCATGAAAAAATAGGCTGTGAACGGATTGATGATTAAGAGCAAAAAACTCAAAAATAAAAAAAGCACAAATAACGAAATAAATAGTGAATACTGACAAAATGTATTTATCGATGTTTTTTATTGAGTGAAAAATTTCAAAATAGGATTAAATTTCATCGATTTGAACGAATTTTCGTAGATTATAAATGGTTAGTATAAGTTTCGAAACTTAGATTTTTTATTTAGAAAAATTTATTTAATTCTCGAAAAATTTGAAAAAAGGTTTGTTTTTTGAGACACAAATGGAAAAAATGAATATAAAATAAAATTACAAGATTATTTAGGATTTTGTGACGAGCGGCTTGAGACTCGTCAACAGAGAGGACCTCAGAGAGAATTACCTCTCTTGTGGACCCTTCTACGGTTCTTACTTGTTATCACTTGATTTGGCTCCTACGTTGTGTTGTGGTTTTCTGGTTGCTGTTCGTTGTTGGATGTGGCCAATACTTGTTGCTCGGTATCGTTTATTTCAATTTAGGAAAGATATCGAATTCTTCAATAATATTATTTACTTGTATTTGTTTGTAAATAAGTAAAACACTTATTTCAATTTATAAACGAATATAATTAAATGATATATTAAAATTACCATTTTTATGTGACCGTGTTTGCCTTGATAGCACGGGCTACCAAAACCCCTTTGTTAATTTCGCACACCAAACTAAACGAAACAAACCCGGAACAACCTCTCTCTTTCAGTTCAGTTTCGCACGTGAAGCGCGGATATTTATAAGACCGCTTGAAACCCCAGGAAAGGGAAATGTTAACGACCCATGCTAGATTTGTCAATCAAGCACGTCGGCACATTTTTTTTCATTATTCGTGATTGTTTGATTTTGCTAAAATAATGATTGCTTCGCGTATTTGTATTTCAAAATCCATTATTCGCGAATATTTGACTTCGCTGAAATAATGATTGCCTCGCGTTTTGTGGTCAATGACTCGCGTTCTTTGGAATTCTCATCGTTGCGAAACGAGCATACAAATATTTGAATTTAAAAATTTTTCTGAGAGCGGAAGAATGCCGCTCGTCACAATTTTATTAGATTGTATGAGATATTTAAGATTTTATCGCATTTTCAACAATCAATTTAATAATTGATATACAAATAAGTGTATAATTTTTATATAATTTTTTTAATATGGTGATATATAAGCAAAAGACAATCGAATTTCAAAAATAACTAGGAATATTAAATTATTCAAAAAGAATTGAACTGAATGGATAGAAACAAACAATGAGCGAAGAAATTGTTGCATAAAGTTACATCATAATTCATCTAATCTATACTTTAACAATGATGATTATAGAAAATGACATGCAGATTGGTTGTCTTCTTAGATCAATATTTTTAATTATTATTCCATGTACCAATGTTCTAAACATTATTAGATTTTCACAATTCAGCTGAAAAATTTTAAGCATTTCAATCATCTGATGAATTCGATTTAAATAAACTAAATTATTTTGTATAAGATTCAATTTTGAAATAATTCAAAATTTTATTATTTAAAATAAAGTCCTGAATAAAATAAAAGTAAATTGAATCCAGAAATAAGGTCAACTAATTAAACATCGATAAATTTTGAATAGAAGTGAAATTTTTAAAAAAAAATTTTTCAATGTTAATATTCAAGATTTTCTATCATTGAGCACATTAATTAACTGATTTTAAATGTTTTTCAACTTTTTATTATTAAAAAAATCCTTACTTCAAAGAGATTTCAAATTCCTGAATTCAAAAAGAATTTTTAAGCAAAGGAAAAGAAATTCAAATCACGGTAAATTGGCATTTTAAAAACAATCTAGAATGATGCTGTAAAAAAAAAAAAAAAAATACATTCAGAGGTTTTTTACAATGCCAAAGACAATTTTTGACCGTTTCAATGATCTAATTATTCATTAAATGAAATTTTCCATAACTTTAAATAAGCATTTTTGTGACTTCATATCTAATTATAAAATATATTTTTCATTTCAAATTAAATTTGTATAAGTTGAATTATTTGATTCAGGAGTTACTGTTAACAATTATTTATTATAAATTTATGTTTATGTCATGAATTAATAGGATTAAAATTGAAAATATTTGAAATAAAATCACAAATGAATTATTAGGTAATGAATTTTTAATGAGAGTGAATATTTTTGAGACATTTTTGTACAGCTTTTTGTTGTAAAAATGCTTACTTCAAAGGAAGTTTCAAATTACTGAATTTAAAAAAAAATGAAAATAATTGCAAATGTCAAATTTTTCAACTTAAAGAATTAGAGACGAAAAATTGTCTCCAACCAGAATCAGCATTTGAATTATAATGCTTGCATAAACTACAGTAAAAAAATTATCAAAAATACAATAAAAAACAATAAAATGAAAAAAATTCAAACTCAAAATGACATCATTCGTAAAATCTTGGCTCTGCAACCAACTTATAAAAAATGACTCACGTTTTATCACCTTTTTTTATGCTACTTAGCATGTTTACATGAATCAAAAAAATCGTCCAAAACTCGATCACAAAACTCGACAACGGAACAACAATTCCCGAGAACACTAATTAACATTGGTCGTTACATAAACGAAAATTCCTTGATTACATATACCTTCATTGAATTCGAACTCGTCCAGGACTTCCTCGTTCACCGTATTTCCCAAACCAGGGGTCGACCACTGTGGGATTATATTTTGGCAAAACAAAAACTAACCTAAAAAATGGTAGGAGTGTAACCGCCCCGTCGCCCCACTTTTTTAAGGGGGTGTTCTCATCAAACGGTTTTAAAAAATCAATTTTTTTATTTTTTTGAAGTTAAGACGTGCAAAAATAGTATGTCGAAAGGATTTTGATCGATTCGAAAAAGAAAATGGGTTTTGGGAACGTTTTGCTTCGCTCCCCACGGAGTTGCCGTTATATGGCATATTCGGGCCTGACGCTTATTAGCCATATTTCATTACCCAGTTAATAAAACATGATTCCGACTTCAGAATCTTGTAGAGTGACTTTAAATACATAAGTAGAGTACGATTCAAAGATGTACGACTTATTTAACTACGTCAATTTACGTCAAGAAAGTGAAAACCAAGTGACGCTTTTTTTAATACAAAACTTTGAACGCGTTGTTCTCAAAACTACTTTTCCCAAACTAGTGCCCACGATTTCTCAGGAACCAGTGAACGCATTTTGATAAACTTTTTATCAAATGTGTGGAAGTGTACTGGCTATCGTCTGACGAACGTTTTTTTCCCTATTGTTTATAACAAATGTTTTACAAATTTTATAAATGAAAAAAAAAAAAACGTGAAAGAACGGTTTTTTATTTCTAAGGTCTGCCATTTTAGAAAAAAATTTTGATAAAAAAAAAACTTGCGTCAGACGATAGCCACACGACCATAGATGAAGAAAAAAAATTCTACTTGTGTTTCAGACTAGCCATTTTCGAGATATCGTGGGCACCATCAACCCACCTTTTTTTCGAAGGCCTCTATTCGCAAGGGTGTAGTGGCCAAACAAGACAAATTTTTGAATAAAATTTTTTTGTGTTTTGTTGTCCAAAAATTTATAAGACAATGGCAAAAAACCGCATTGAAAAAAAAAGAACACCTATCTCACAGTGAAATTTAAAAAAACGCTTCGAAAAACGGCCAATCCATGAGAACACACCCTTAACCAAATTTCCTACAGGCTGGCCCCTATCCCAAACGAAACTGCAACGCTGCTCAAAATACGTACGTGTGAAAGTAAACTGTCGACAGGTTTAACGTGCCGATGTAATAAAAAGTAGAGTATGAAAACTTATATCATTGGGATTTGAAATGATTATTCTCATGAAGATTCACAATTAATGTTCAAATAATGATTTAAAGTGATTTTGTATTCATTAGTACCTGGATTTTAAATTTTATTTTAGTATTCGCACTAAGTATTCATTGCCGATGGCAATAAATATTCCGTGTGTTATTGCAAGCACCTTTTTTTAAAATATTTACTTTCACTACATTTGAATACACAACACAGGTTTACAACATAAACTATTCGTCTTCAGGATTCTTGAATATGTAGCATAGCCATTAAATAATAAATATTCTTTTTCACGATGTTTGTAAACTCTAGAAAGGTATAGAAGTGAAAGTATACGTCAACTGTGTTTATGATTACTTCAGAGATATTTTAGGGGACCAATGCCACTGAGAGCTATACAGTGACGCTAAATTTGTACTAAATCTTTGTATATTCCACAAAGTATTCAAAGGCCAATCAGGGCGTACTCATGCGCAACGTATAGGGTAGCTAGGGATTCAAGCACATGAACCGTGAATATAAAATTTCAAATATTGAATAGAATCATATTCAGATACAGTGTATATGAATACGGTCAATATTTTATCGTTAGCAGTGTAGTCATGTGTGATTATTTATCGGGAAATTCAATCGTCAGAACTATGAATTTTCCCTTTAATTGTTATTTTATCTTTTTTTATTGCTGTTATTTCCTTGAAATTGAAAAACGCAATAAGACTATAAAGACGATGCAGATAACTAATTGCAAATAAAGAATCATTTTGACACGCTCTACGTTGTAGCATGCGTTAATTTTTAACATTTTTTATTAAAAATTGTAAGTTATCCATAGATACGTGTACACTAAGGAAATTCCAACCATAAAAGAAAAAACAATTGAAGGCAAAATTTATAGTTCTGACTATTACATTTGCCAATAAATAATCAAACATGATGAACCGATGCCATTCCTTGCAAAAATATCTTCCCCAAGACCTATTTTTTTCATTTAAAAAATTTATAATCCAACTTAAACCCAATTGTAATCTTTGAAAGTTGAAGTTTGATTGCCAGGGAGCCACACCCCTCACTCCACCGATTTCAAAAACGAATATTTGTAAATAATGTGCTTATTATGTGCTAATTATGTGCCAAAAAGAAAAATTATGCACTACTTTGAAAACCGAATTTTTAAAAACTTTAAAGTGTAGGGGTGGGGGGAAAGGGGAGGGCGCGCAGCTTGGCGTTGAGCCATTTCCAGATGCCAGTTCAAGGCATCTGGATCACAAATAATTTTGTCGGAAATTTCGAAGTCCCCATTCCCCATTTTCACGCATATCAGCATTCCTCTTTTTCCGTGTCATTGGGTTTTTTTTTAACGCGATAACGGAATACTGAGGGCCGAAGGCCCGAGGTAATTCCGCGATTTTGGAGAATGTATTTATCGCGCGTGAAAAGCCTCTGGCCCCGTGATCCGCGCTATACTTTTCTTGGTAGACGCGTAAATGAGTGTGTTATGCGCGCAGCGGAGTGAAAAAGGGATTCTTACGTTCAGTTCTCGAGCAGCCTAACACACTCATTTAAAGCGGCTACCATGAAAAATAAATTTCTGTAGTAAGTTATATCCCGAGCCGAAGGCGAAGAATATAACTTACACACTTGCAAGAAATTTATTTTTTGGGCAGTCATTGCCTTGTACCTGCCCCTTGCCTGCCCTGTAATTGCCTAGAGTGTTTTTTCATAATGTATGTATCGGTTTCACACGTTCAAACATAACGAACATATAAAAAAAGCGCATTTGTCAGTAGTTTGAACAAATTGAATTATAAAATCAAAACAAAAAAATATAATTTGGATGTTTAGTATTTAGAATGATCATATGAAATAAACATAATAAAATCCATCCATTACAATGAAATAATTGATTTTCAGTCAAGAATGCAGACCCTAAACCTTATTTCTCCTGAAAATGCAACATGAACATGTTTTTTTTACAATTGCTGAGTCAGACCAGTGATGGGAGAACAAATCCCTTCAAAAATTCTGGCACTTTTTCTCGCGCTCCTATTTGCTGCCCGGCACCTTTTTTGAGATAGCATGATTTACCTGCGTGTTAGAAGAAAAGAAAGCTAGTAGACACGTTCGGCTACACTCGGTGGCTGAGGAATATCTGACGTCTCGGAGGGAACCCGGAATTTAATGACCGTGAACTACAAAACCATTAGTTTGACATGACTGTCAAACTCGGCGTTGATATGAAAAGTGAAGGGAAAGGAAGAACTTGAAATTCAATATAATTTCTATTTTCCTTTCCCGATTCGAAAATACAATCTGCACTTTTTTATTAATTAATTATAATTTGTTTAAGTTAACATTTTTTTAATCTCATTGATGAAATTTGTTAAGCTTACGTAAAAAAAAAACTATCTCACGAGAGAGATTTGAACCCAGAGCTCTTGGTCGACAATCCTGCACACTGCCACACACCTACGAAAGGGTATGAATAGTATAATTAATTATCCGATGAACTCAAATCGATATGCATTTATTTATTTTTACAAAAAATATTAACGGTATTTTCCCAGACGCAGATACTTTTTATCTTTTTTTTACTGCACGTCTTTCAAAGGTCAAGAGCTGTGCGTTTTAAATTTGACTACTCTTAGCGCTGTGTATAGTTTGATGCGCCGTTCTGAATTTTACTAGACTCATGTTGCGATGAACGTGACCCACTCTATCGAAAAATGCGAAACATAGCTTGAAAATATTACAACACGCGTCGAAAAAGTTAAAAACAATTGATAAGCGCTTTTCATTTGTTCTTTCTGTTTTTGATGGTTCTTTTTTCTTTCTCGCATCCCTATGCAAGCAGCTTCAACATCATCATCCAAAACATCAAATCACGGACCCGCAACACACACACACACACACACACACACACACACGCGCGCGCGCGCGCGCGCACGCACGCACGCACGCACGCAAGCACACGTCGCAAACATATTTCGCGCTTCCTCGCCCCTATACACATATCTTGTTGCTCACTGTAACGCTGTACATGGGAATGTTATACTTCGAAGTTTAGTATAAAAGACGCTTAAGGTATGGATACATCTTGCGAGAGAAATTTGTTCTTTTGCTCTAGGGAAAAATAGAAAGGTGTTAAAATGCAAATGCTAATGCTCAATACTTTCAATTCAATCTAAAAATGAATATGTAATGATAATCGAGACCAAGATATGAGAAAATATATATACTACCAAAAATATAAAAACGAAAAAATGTTGCAATTACTACAGAGTGAGTTAAAAATTTTGTTTTTATTTTTGAAAGGTTCATACAAATTTTAGTAGTAGTTTGTCAAATTTAAATATTAATAGTATCCAAAAAAAATTTTTTTATCTACTGTGTAATCCAATTTTCACAATACTTCTTGTATTTTCGAGACTTGTCATGAAATTATCATCTATTATTTTTGAATTTAATTTTTAAGTAATTTGTGATAATATACCAGATTGCTAAATCTTGAAATGATTCTTTTACAAACTTTTTTTTATTTTTTCAGGGACTTAGTGATTATTTAATTATATAGTTCATGATAAAATTTTAGATCATGCATTAATAATTTCATTGAAAATTAATTAATAACAACTACTATTTTTAATCATGAACTAAATCATTAATTCATTGCTTCAATCATTATTTTCAATAACGTACAGTAAAAAATTAGAACTTGAGAAATTGATGTATGAACATCGAAACATGAGATTTCTTCCTAAATACAGTCTATATAATTTTTTGCAGACACACTTTATGTAATTCAACGCTTGTACCTATGTCTAACGATAAGAAAATACAAAGTCTCAATGAACACCATGAACTTGAGTACGTGGTCGAAGGATAAAAAATCATACGAATTTCGCATTTTTTCGATAAAGCACACGATTTTTGCAGAATTTCTAACGACACTGCAAAAAACGTTAACAAATTTTTTTATGCTTTTTCGGCCTAAGGTTAGCTTTTGAAAGACGAGGTCCTGCGTGATCTGCGCAGAACCTCGTCATCTGCGTGAGTCTGCGTAAGTCTGCGATCATCTGATTTAGTCAGTTGATGAGTATATATAGATATACTCGCTGTTACTCAATACACTCTGGACCCTGTATTACGAATTGTGCGGGACCGGAGTACCCCTCTTATACGAATGCAAGAGGGGAAGGACTCCTTCTCCCTCTACCTCCATCGTTTTGCTTCGTTCACTATTGTGCGACAAGGGTCTTTATAGAGATCCTGCAGCTCACGTGTTTCTATAAGAAACTCTCTAACTGCATTCCTCAGCATTCATGTCTCATGATTAATGACCCTCGCTCTGTGCTTCTTACAAAATTCGTTTTGTGTGTAAGGTAAAAAAGAACGTCGGTGAGAAATTCTCGCCTGACTCCGTCCTGTGCCGCACACGTGAGAGATAAAGGTGGGAATAGAGGGGATTCGTAATAAAGGGAAGCATACGTTCGTAATACAGGGGCGTTCGTTATAGCGAAGTTCGTAATAGAGGGTCCAGAGTGTATGTATATAGATAGATTAGCAGTGTAAACTATTCATTATTTTTTCCGCAATCTGCCGGAAAGTGAGTCATTGATCCTCTTTTCGTGGCGAAAAAGTATCCTTTTCCGGGCAGTTTTATAAGAAACGCGACAGAATAAGAAATGTCTTCGCATAACTTGTAAATTGCCCGAAATTGATACATTTATCGCCACAAAAACAAAATCTCAACGACTCATTTCTGACAGAATGCGGAAAAAATAGAGTCCTTGTCGGAAGTGAAAATAAAATTGCATTAATTATTTCTGACTTGCTTTAAACTTCACAAAAAAAAAATTTTTAATATCTTGATTGATTTGAAGCTCCGGAATGGAAAAAATTCCGATATCGCAAAAATAAGTGACACCCTAATGGACATACATGCAGGCATGATAATACTAGGGGCTCATTTATTGAAATCTTTCTTGTACGATTAGGGCACTAAATGTATAGGTATTCGCATCGGCCGCCATTTTGTGTCCTTGTGAAAATTGTTGGTTTGTATACACAATGAACACCAACACAACACCAACCACGCCAACAAACACCAGGACGTAAAATTACGGCGGATGCGAATACCCATGTTTTTAGTCCCTTAGTACGATAACTAGAGAATTCGGGAGTTCTTAGGCTTGTTTTGGTTGATACGTACCAACGAAATGAGCTTAAAAACCCTAAATTTCGATTTCTCGTACCTGGTAATCTTCTATATAATGCACATATGTACATGCTACCAAAGTACATAACGAGAATTTGGAAAAATCCGTAGGGAAAAATGAAATTATCGTGTTTTTGTCCATTATCGTACAGGCGTTATGTGACTTGGTACAAACCGTGAAATTATGTAACATGTACAATATTTACACTGTGCGACAAAAAAAAATTTTTTTTTTGCTATATATCTAAATGCATAAAATCGATTCCTAATGACCACATGAACAAGTCTGCAAGAGATTTTCGCGAAGTTAGCGCAAGTTTCTGAAAAATTATTCATGCAAAATTTCGAAAATATAACTTTGTAATTCTTATAATTATGGCTCGATGTTTACCGGATAAAAGCACATATCTAGGTATTTGAGGTCGAAAATTCTATTTTTATAATAAAAACGTTTAAAAAGTGCATTTTGCACATAGTTGAAAATTTGGAGAAAATCACTTAATGCAAATGACTAACGGTTGTGGTTGGGGGTCTCGCTAGCGCTCGATCGTCATGAATGCCTGCCTATTCAAGACGATCAGGCGTTAGCGAGACCCCCAACTACAACCGTTAGTCATTTGCATTAAGTGATTTTCTCCAAATTTTCAACTATGTGAAAAATGCAGTTTTTCAACGTTTTTATGATGAAAATAGAATTTTCGACCTCAAATACATAGACATGCGCTTTTATACGATAAAAATCGAGCCATAATTGTAAGAATTACAAAGTTATATTTTCGAAATTTTGCATGAATAATTTCTCGGAAACTTGCGCTAACTTCGCGAAAAGCTCTTGCAGACTTGTTTATGGAGTCATTAGGAATCGATTTTATGCATTTAGATCAATAGAAAAAAAAAAATGTTTTTTTTTTTTGACGCAAAGTGTTATCGTACGGTTGAGAACCACGAACAAGTGCGTTTCATTTGCTAGGGAATAAAATCACTTGAAATGTATAAATAAATCGAAAATATTTATAATTGTAAAACAATATAAGCTATATAATAATTTAATTAAAAATTATCAAAATCGATGATTGAAATGATATGATCAAGAAAGAAAATGAGTTAAAAATATGTAGCGTGGACCGAAGAAAAGTACCTTACAGCACCTGGGCGCTTTGAAAAAAAAAACGAGTTTAAAAATATAAAGTCCCTATGATTTCTACGAGCAGGTCAACTTTGAAGCTCAAATTTTTATGCAATACAATAATCTTCCAATTTCGAGAGTAGGCTCAATCTATAGACAAAGTTTTCAACATTCAGAATTATTGGCAATCTCGTTTTTGATTTTTGGTACTGTAAGGTACGTTTCCTCGGCCCACGCCACATATTATTAAATAAAAAACCTCGTCAATAAAATAAATAACAAATTAATGAAATTAGGAATAATAAAAGTCATGTATTAATAGTAAAAATGAATTAAAATTTAAAATTCGTAATATTTGTATACAATCATAGTGTATAAAATCTGCCCAAAAACGACTTTAAAAATTACAAAAAAATGAAACTTGTCTAGAACGATTGGTAATGACCCCCTTTATACTTCCTTCAAACGTTTTTTCAAGATTAGCCCCCGTTTTCGTTAAATTAATTAAATACATTTTTTCTTTTTTTAGCATGCTCTGCATCACGTAGTATTGGTCCTTTACTCTCGAACAAAAGACGATTTGTGTTCTCTAATTACTTTGTTTACATTTCTGCGATAAAATATGTCGAAATCTGCCCGCGAAAAATTTTGGATTGCGCTCGATGAGCCTTAATTATTCTATAGCTGGAGCTCCTTTTTAAAAGTCCGGTAAGTTGATCAACAGGGGATACCGTGTGACTAATTCGGGTGTCGAAGCCATTGATGGAACGAGACTTTTAAAAAGGAGCTCCAGTTCCTTTAGCAATAAAGACTCATCAAGCAATAAAGACTTATCGAGCGCAATTCCAAAATTTTACGCGTGCAGATTCCGACATATTTTATCGCAGAAATGTAAACAGGGTAATTAGAGAACACAAATCGTATTTCGTTCGAGAAAGAAAGGCCAATATTACGTGATATAGAGCATGCTTTTAAAAAAATTTATCTAATTAACTTGACAATATTTAAATGATGCATTCTTGAACATGAGTTTGATTTTTCGAAATTAAAGTATTTATACATAAGAAAAATTACCGAGTATGGAAATTGTAAAATCTTAGCGAATCAGATCTTTCTGAGAGTTTTTAATCGCACTCCTTAATATAGTAAAATTATCACGTTACATTATTTTCTCCAATTCAATGGTCTTTCTTTGATCTTCCGGCCAAAAGTAATTAGCGGCTCGTATTCGTGTATAATATTTTATAACTATGACAGTGGAAAAATTATTATTTGCCGAATCATTTTGAGAGAAGGTTGTTGTTTGATGAGGCAAAGCTGAGAACTATATGGCGTACTAAACTCCCTGCGCCAAAAAGAAACACGATAATCCTTATTCAAATTTAAGTCGAAAAGTCCTTTACCACTTTTTTAAAAACTCAAAATTAAGAAAGTTACACCAAAAGTTGACAATGAATGCGCTCTCACGACAAATAGGGGCAGTGTGTCCATAAGTGACTTGAAGTCCGTTCAAGAACGGTCGCGAACGTTGGGTTGCGTTGGCCCCTCGCTCTCCCATCACGCTTTTCTAAGTATTTCTAAATCAGATGTTTTCGTGAAACTGTCAAATGCTGTCAAACTTATTTTCACATATCTTGTCTTGTCAATCCATTGCTGGCTGATTTTTAAATATTTTTTATCGAAATTTTTCGGCTTTTTTTACATCCATTTAATTTTACAACATGTTCCTGGATTGTTCCAATTCCTATGGAAACATTTTAACGATTTCTGGATAACAGATCAAAGTATAGTTACATTTTAACTAAAAGTAATTTTTCTAAAGTATAATCCGTCATAACGTAAATATAAAAGAAATTCCAGTTCTCCATAACTTGCCCAGTGATCTATGTCATACATTTAAAGAAACGTTGTATGTTCAAGTATGGTCGGATTCTGTGCCACCGAGCACCACAGCAAATAGAATTTAGGAACATGCAGCTCCCCTCGAAGGCTTCACCCCCTCACCTAAAATGACACTTCATGCTACGTCCCTATCTTCCTATGTCTTAGTAGACAGGTAGTAGTTAGTAGTAGACAGTAGGGAGTTAGTACTCCCTACATCATTTACGCACATTTTTTTATGTCCATTCATTTTACCCATATACGTCAGGCAATTGGTAATGTATTTCAATTGCGGTTAACCTCTTAAACCACATAAATCTAATCAAAAACAATACATCACACTTGGTGGGAGCGTCGATTTTTCTTTACATCATTAATAACTTCTAAACAAAGACTGAGCTTTGCATAGAGGTTAGAACTAAGTAAAATAAAAGTGAAAAAAGCAAGGAACACGGCACTGTTTTCAGATTTAAGCTACTTGCTCCATCACGAAAGAAGCTCCTTGGAGACTTTAATTTACCAACAACCCTCGTAGTATTACACCTAGTGATGCGAGCTCATCCTTGATCGGTCATTTGGTGCGGTCATTGACGGGGTCGTGAACGTCAAATGAACAAAACAATCGACGCTCAATTGAGCCTGACTGGTCAGAGCAATTCGTGGCACTCTAACTTACGAGGACGAAATAGATTCATCAGTTCCACTACAAAGACTTTAGATTTAACGGTTTTAAATATATTTTAGTAATCCACTTTGATTACATGATCTCATAAAAAATCGTGCATAAATATACGAAGTAGTCTTGCGTCTTGTTGAGTCACAAAACTGAAATTCAAAAAATCTATAGAATGAGGTTCGGTGGGTACGTCACTATATGCATATATTAGGCACATATAATATACATTCGTTGCTAAATCGAACAAGCAAACCAAGCGAAAGAGCGTGTGAATTTTCAGGGAACGAGAACCCCTCACTTCCACCAATGGCCCATAGTGAGCGTGCGGGAACTCCTTTTCCCCACTTTTTCCTTCTCCCACTCGTCCTGCAACCGCAAAGCTATGGCTTTCTTAAGCGGAATCTACAATGGACGCAAACGCAAGATGCAAGCGTTCGCGGGCAGAAACGGTTGTCAACTTTTGCGCACCAACTGCGTTGGCGTCCATTGTAGACCCCTTTTCAGATTTCGACGTTTTCGACTCATCGACTGTCTAGCTCTGACTGATTCTCGCGCATTTTGCTTTGCACAGTCATTCGAGAGTGGGAGCCCTTCGCTTATCCCAAGGCAACGAAGGTCATGGTCCCGAGCTGCTTGTACGGTTTAGCAATGAGTGTATTTTAAAAAGAAGTGTTTTTTTTTAAATAAAAGTAACCTAATTTTTATTTTATAAGTTCATCAATTTTGTTTATTTACTGTAAAATAACTAATACAAAAATGCGAATTCCGAGAAACGCTTTTCGGATAGCTTTTAAGGCATCAGAAACTATCGGAAAAGATGAAAAACAATGGTTCGATTCCGGGTGTTCCGCTTGAGAAAAATTGACTTTATACTGCGTTGAATGGAAAAACTGAAAGGGAGAAAAATAAGAACTGATACTTTCACATACTTTGAATTATATGATATAGTCACAGTTTCATCTATTTCACCAATACTTTTTTAATGGTGCTCAAGAGTTTTCTCCTTTAATGAGTTATATTCCTATGGGAGATTCTGTAATGCTTTACCAAGTGTAATACCTATTACAGTTATTAAAAAATATCGATATCGTGTTGCAAAAAATATAGAAAATTCTGTAGGTCTATTCATTTTTAAAATTCTTATTTAGAAATTTTTATATATATAATGTATAAGTTATGATAGTTGTAATAGGTGTAATATCTATTACACTTATTACACCTATTACAGAATATCCCAGAGGGATGAGCGTAGATAATGCAATTTTAGAAACAACAATTTATAACGTGTTTGCAATAATCTTTTTGCATCAGTTAAAAATTTTACTGAAAACCGAAATCGAAACGTTATGAAATTCAAAGAACGAAAAACCATAGCCAAACACCGAACGCTTTTCTAAACGAAATTAAAACCAAACCGTTTTTTTTTTTTTTTTTTTGTTTCAAGCCTTGCTTTATAGTATTTAGTACATGCATTTATTGTGTAAGGAAATAAACACATAATAACTTCTTCCGAAACAGCCAATTACATGGACGACTCTGAATGCATCGTAATAAAAGATGAACTAATCGACTTCGATGAAGAAATGTGCCTAGTGCCTAAGATTCAGATACCAATTTTCGACGTCAAAGATCCCGATTCATGGTTCTCCCTGGTGGAGTCAGCTTTTGACACCGAAAACTTGACTTCAGACAATGAGAAATTTTGCAAGATTTGTGAAGATCCAGATCCACGACTACTGCCACTTATAGAAAGAATTAAAAAAAACAGTATCTATGGTTATAGATATGCTCTTCTCAAGAAAGAAATTCTTTCATGTTATCCAGAAGATCGGTCGTCACTGTTATACCAACGCCTGAAAACTCTAAAGCTGATCAATCGGACTCCAAGCCAATTTATGAAACTTCTTATCCTGACTTCGAAAAACCGTTTGCCAAATAATATGCTAAGGTCACTTTTCCTGAAACAAATGCCAGACAAAATCAGAGAGGTGCTGAGGATATCTGAAGAACAGGATTTGAACGTTATAGCAAACTACGCCGATATGGCAATGGAGCTAGAGCAGTCAGAGCAGCAGCTCGCGAAGAAGAAAGCAATGTCTGGAGGAATTCACATGACAAGGTAGATTTATATTATCTATTTTATAGGTGAATAAATTGGTTGTTAGATATTTCAGTCAATTCAAGGCGACTCAAAAGACCTTTTTTCGTCCTCCTTCCTCTTGCCGGTTTTCGTTCTACATGTCTTTCTTTCACTACAGTAGGTTCCGAGCCAACTTGAATTATTTTTTCTCAAGACACTCAACTTTCTACCCATTTTGGCCCCTTATGAAGACTTAATAGAGTAGAAAAAAAATCATTTCATACTTTCAACGAAATTTCTATATATCAAATTAATTATTATAACACTTACATCAGTGGTGGAGAAATATGAACTTTTTATAAAAAATAAAATGAAAAGCTTAGAACGTGTTACAATGGATTGATTTCATTTAAAGGCATAATTTTTAGAATTAGCAAATACATTTCAGTGTGAGGTATGCCAATTGTGAATTTCCGTTAGTAGAGACGTTGCACCTAAAGGACTAAAAAAGCACCTTCCCCTTAAGAATTCCGAATGGTGGTGGGAGGGTCGTAAATTAATTTTACTCCCTGCTTGTTAGCATCGAAATCGTAAGAAACTTCATAAGTGCTAAAAAACACGAAAAATCTATAAATACGCAAAATGTGTGGAAACGTTATTTTCTCAATATTCCATTTATTTACCAAAACTCTACGGAACTTTATATCCTTCACCATCTCATCAATAACCTCTGTTTAGATTAGTAGAATTAATTAAAAAAAACAACCAAAACAAAACTACTGCAAAAATCAACTGAGACTTATGTACGCAAAGACTCCCTCGTGAGCGTGGATCATCAATTTTTCATCAGGATCACCACGAATGGTACCTAATATGTTACCTGTAGCGTTTGGCTATCACGTACTACATATAGCATTTAAGTATTGGTATCGCCAATTTCTGCCATGAGGCGGCGCGGCCATCGCGCCACCCAAGGCAAACCAGAAATGGCCGAATGTAAAAATCATAAAATGGCGGCCACGCCAAATTCAAATTTAACGAGTTCAACACGACTGTTACGACTGAACACTGCTGTTGAGCACTGCACGCTGCTGTACGCAACTCACAATCAGTCTCACTCATGTTAGCCTGTCATTGTATTCAATTGTACTCAACTGTACTGCACTGCACTATGTATTTAAATTTAGCGAGTCCAACGATTGTCGAGCACTGTACACTGTATTGGTACACATGCAACTTAGCGCTGTAGTACATTATAGTAGTACAGTGACTGTACTACTACAAACAACTGCACACAACTACACAGTACTGTCAATTTGCGTTCATCTCAACTATCGAAAGTCAAAACGGTCATGACTTGATGATTTCGCCGAAAATAAATAAGCGAGGCGCGGTGAATTACTTCATTCACTCTCAATCTTACAATGGGTTAGTGGCATAGTGGAGATAATGCCCGCCTCACACTCCCACACACACACACACACACACACACACACACACACACACACACACACACACACACACACACACACACACACACACACTTTTATATATATATATATATAAGTATTAGCCAAATCGTGTCAGTCGATCCTCCTCTCCTCCTTCCCGTGCCCTCCCCTCCTACCCTCTTACCTTCTCATTCCCTTTCCTTCCTCGTTCCCCCTCCCCTCCCCCATCCTTCCTCCTCCGCTACTTCCCCCTCCTCTCCCTCCCACCCTTCACATCCATCTTTTTCCTTCCACTCTCCTTCTCGCATCCCCCTTTTTCTTCTCCCCTCCCCTTCCCTGAGGCTGCCACTTACCGGAGGAACGGTTTCCATGGCGAAATGGATGGATCGTAGAGGGAGGGGGAGAAGGGGAAGGATGGCAGGTAGAAAGAAGGGAAGAAGGAAGGAAAAGGATAGCAAAGGAGGAGAGGGAGTAGAATTAAAATAAACAGCGGGAGCTGATTATTCCAATTTTATTTATCTAAATTCTAAAAATAAACGGTTGCTATGGCAAGTAGTAGGCTTGGGAAAGGGGAGGGCAGAAGAAAAAGGGGGTTAAGAGAAAAAGAGTAGAGGGAAGAAGATAGATGTGAAGGGCAGGGGGGAGAGGAGGGGAAAGTAGCGGAGGAGGAAGCATGGGGGAGGGGAGGGATAGGAGAAGGAGGAGAGGAAGATCGACTGACACGGTGGCGGGGGCAGTGGGGGGTCAAGCTATGTGAGTTCACTTGAGTTCATTTGAGTTGACTTATGTTCATTCGAGTTCATTGGAGTTGATTTGAGTTGACTGACACGGTGGCGGGGGTGTCAAGTTTTTTTATACTATAGAGAGATTATTTGTATTTTTTTTACTTCTATGATTGATTCTACTAAAAACTCACATCATTTTTATACGGAAGGTTTCATTAGAAACGCATGAAAGTTAAATATTCCTGTAGTATCCTTTTTTTTTACATAAGATATAATTTTCCGATAAAAGCCATTGAAATTTGCCATTGGAACCATGTGAAGCATGTTACAGTAACGCGCTTACATTTATAAATATTTTTTGCAAATTATAGGCCATTTCGATGTCATATTTTACAAGCTTCAAGACCCTCACAGAAGAAAAGTACCAATTTTGGTCTAGATTCACGCTCTACACTTTCCCCTAAGCATTTATCAGGCGATCTGTGGCTTCAGATTTAGAAAAATTATGTGAATAAATGTTTGTTAAAACAAATCATTCAATAACATCATATTTTCTGCAATGTGCAAACGCTTTCTATATTTATTTGGTACTGTGATCACTATTATGGCCAATCCCCGGAAACTCCAGTCCGACTTAAGTGTAGAGAAGAACTCTCTCACCAGTTAACGCTGCAATACTGGAGGAAATAAAAAGCCCATTTTATTTGAGGGGAATAAACCTGCGGTCTTTCCCGTCACTCGAAACCTTTTTTCTCCTTTCTCCCACCGCATATTTACCTGTTCCATGCTGTTCCTTATCTTCCCTTATTTCTAAAAATTCTTCGTTTCTCTCGCCCTTCTTGTCGCACTACTACGTTCGTACGTTCATTCAAATGAAAATTTAAGCGATTGAACACTTTTCAGGAACATTAAAAATTCATTGACAGTCGGCCATTGTTTCAAAAATCGATGTTGAATTTATTGAAATTTTGAAATTAAAAAAAAAAGAAACTTGTCTAAAATATGGTATGTCCAGAAAATCAAACTCTGTGGAACATTAAGAAACGTATAGTTTCTCAATCAGTTGAAAAATTTTCAATAAAATACAGATTTTTTCGAAAAATTGAGTACTGTTATAGAAATTGCTATATTTGTTAAAGAATTGAAATTTTTGTTTCATGTTTAAATTTTTTGTAAAAATCAATTATTTGCAGAAAATCTAAAATTTTTGAAGCATCGAACAGTTGAGAATTTGTTCGATGAATCTAAAACTTTTTAAAAACATAGAAAAAAATCCTGAAAAATTGCAGTTCTTTTGGATTATTTGGAATTTTGTTTAAAAGTTACAATTTTTAAGTCGTAAGTAGCTAACTTTTTTCCGTTATCACGCATTTTTGTGCGAAAGATTCATTTTTCTTTTGTAGTTTATTAAACACTTAAGAATTCATAGATTTACAAAAAATTTTACTTCAGTTTCCGTAAGCGTGCAGATTACAAATAGAATTCGACTAAAAATCATCATATATTATCACATCATATCTTCTGCATGTGAAAAAATTTCAGGAAACAAAAAAAAAGCTTTCAAGGAATTGATTGTGATGTGTGAGTGGTGTTGATTGTGAAATTATTTATTGAGCACCGTATTTACTGTGCACTGGGGGATTGTGCACATTCTTACGCACCTGTACAGTACTCATGGTGATATAAAAATTAATTCATAGTGAAAATTTGAAAATTCAAAAGTTTTTATCTACAAATTTGTTAAATTGAGATTCATAGTAAGGAAAATTGTAAAAATGTGCACAATTGCCAAATGCACAATAAATACAGTGCTAAATAAATTAATGCGCACTTAATTTTAGAATTAGAAAAATACTTCAGAAAATGAAAATAACCTTTTCAGAAAAAAATGCCTAAAAAATCTTGTCCATTTCTGTTCATCATCAATAATGTCATCGAATGTTTATAAACGTATAAAAAGGTCTACATTTCTTCGAACGTTTCGAAAAAAAATTTTTTAAATCTATTACTTTTTTAAGGAGTTTTGAGTGTTTAAAACATCGTAATTGACAAAATAACGTTTCTGTACAAAAATTCATCCTTGATTTTATACGATATTCTTGGCTACTACCGATTTCGTTCAAATAGATTTTAATGATTTTGAACTATCTCCCGTTGAAAGGGAAAGAAAAAATACTTTGCGGGAAAAGAATTTCAGCGACTTTGGCGAATTCGCCTACTTAGCGACTTTCTCCATTCATAGTTTTGTTATGAACTGCCGGAACAGTTACACAACAAGCGGTTAAGAGCGCGACGGATCGGCCTTTTCTGCTGTCCAAATGAACAAGGCGGGGAAATGATAAAGTCCAAGATGAATTCAGTATATAATATCCGATTTATATATATAAGCATGGTAAATTTCTTTGTTATTACAATTAGATTACTGCTCGCATTGTTTGTACCTAGTAACTCATATTATGATGATAACTATCTGTTTCTCTTTTAGGGTGCACAGGCTAAATATACTTTAGTTTCATAAAAAGAGGGAGCAGCGTTACTTATTCAATTCGACATCTTCTTTGTATTTTGGTTAGAACTCTAAAGGATTTGTAGAAGTTAGTTGTTTAGTTGAGTAGGATGGATTCACAGGTGTTGGGCTAGTGTTTTAGCTGTTTGCGCACATTCCTTTGCTAAGTCCGAATTTCCCAGGGATATTTGGATAATGAATTGAAATAATATAATGATAATCAAAAGATAAAAGTTTAGTACGTAAACAAATCGAGTTCAAATAATTCCAAATTCCAAATAATAATCTTTTCTGAAGGGATCAAAATAGTTTCAATAGTCAAATGAATTCTGATTTCGAATAGAGTTATTGGTTGAAATTGAATAGTCGAAGTGAAACAAGGTGTAACTATAATTATTCCCAACTGGAATAAATAGTTCGATCACGGGACAATTTTGCAACTGCGTACAATGTATCCCAGGCTTTTGACAATACTTTTCATTGCCACAAAGTGTTTGGCAATTGTTGTTATGTACCAGGGACTCTTCTTAGCGGCTATGCGCACGAGAGCTGTGATCAAACATTAATTTCGGTTAGGCAAGCACATACTACTTACTGATTCCTTGTTCGTGTACGATTGGCCCGGACCAACATAGTGGCTCAGAAGTAGTTGTGCTTGTAATTATTGAATTTTGATTTAATTTGAAATATTCAAATAAGTTTACTGGATTCGTTCGTAAGCGTTCGCGAATTAGGGATTGTTGACGACTGGGCGTCCGAGAGTTCTCCTATTTGACGATGTACGTCGAGGGCGGAAGAGCTCTGAATTTTCCCGAGTTTCGCAATATTATATACTCAAACGAAACAAGGGAAATCCCATCGAAAAAGGTGGGGTAATTAGGCTTGCACTTCTTGATTCTCACGCCAAAAGGCGCAAACTTGCAGTCTCCCACAAGACGAGGAAACGCGCGAGCCTAGTCTTGACCGCGTTTCTCACGGTGCATCAGCGCGCTTTCGCTAAGTGAGCGCTTTTCTGCTGAGCGCAGCTTTTCGGCGACTGTAAGAAACCTTCGCAGGTGAATCCGCCATTTCGCGTCTCGCGGAATATAACAGTTTGAATTATATTTTGCTTGGAGGAAAATTCTAAGGAAAAGTAAAAATTTCTTTAGGAAAGTGTTTTTGAAAAAGTTTTCTTTGGTTTCTTATCGATAAATTTCGTACATTTTAATTTTTTCATAGAAATTCATATCAACATATAGAATTTTGCAGTCATTTCAAAAAAAAACTTTAGAGTACATACATTTTTAACGAAGTTATATATGTTCTAAACACCATAGTCGAAAATACAACACTTCAACATTATAGATCATAATTAATTATATACGAAAAAAAAAATGTTAGCTGCTAATGTTGTCATCAAATCAAAAACTTTTTTAAAATACGTAAATGACATTAAAAAATTGGTTGATAGTACAGTAAATAAAGACACAATATTAGCGTTTACTTAACAAAAATACGTAATAGCTGAAATTTTGAGAAGTCGTTCCGAGGCATCTCCTGATACTAAAACTGAGTTTTCGTATCCGGGGGGTGGGGGGACGACTCAACTCCTGGTTCATTTAGAGGTGAGTTGGTTTTCATTCAATATCATCATTTATATTGCTCGTGCGTTAGTTTTTTTCGATGCAAAATTGTTCTGCATAAAATTATCTATCCAACGATACTTAATTTATAGTTATAGATTAATTAGGTGCGCTATAGTAGAGTATCAAAGATGAATTATGTAGGTTAGTTTTCGGTTCTACCAAAATATGCTCAAAAAAGTGAATTATCGCTTATTCCTGTACAAAAGTTTAATATATCTCGAAATTACCTAGAAAATGAGTGGTCAACCATTTTTCTTCGATAAATAGTTCTCTACCAATTCACTGAAAAAGTTGCCCGCGGTCGCCAAAGTAATACTACTTCGCGACTCGTGCTCACGGCGCAAACTATTAGTACCTGAGGCTTTACCAATTCTCTAGACCGAAAAAAACTTTGTGTAAAGCCACTTAACATTCGTTGAAAACGTAAGAATTTATTCAAATAATAAGCAATTTCACATCAAATTTTACCACCCGTGCGGTTAATATTGAGAGCTCGTAGTGCGCGTGAACTTATCCAATGAGCACTAAGAATTAAATCATTGTGACCATTAACGAGGTAGTGCAATCAATAATGAGTTGTTCACCCAAAATATCAATGAAGCCTGAAGGCTGTTGAATAAATTATGCAATAATAAAACTAAAAATCATAAATAAGAATTCAAATCATGTATATAGTACAACCATTATCGTTTAGTTTTATTGAGTTATAAGTAAAAATTTGGCTTTAGCTTTTTTGTATTTTATATTATTCTTTTTTTTTTTTAATGATTTTTTTTTTTTTTTTTTTATACTGAGGAAAACGGGAAATCCATCATGGACAAACGGGAAGTTTTGTTTTTCCTGAATAGTTTGAGACTCCTACTCACTAAAACCCTATAAAACCTCGACACTTGCACGTTAAGTGTTGATCTGTGTTTCGAAACTTCCGTATTTTATTTTTGGATTTCAGTTTTGCACTCTTTAAATCGCTATTTTTATTGTTCCTGTCCTGTTTATGGTTTCTGATTGCTTTGTTATTTTCTCGTGTTTCTTCATCTTCAGTGTTATCAGAGTCTGTCTACTCATTTTCTTCGCTGTCTTCGTCCAAACTTCGAAATTGTGCGATATTCGTGCACGTTTCACCGCTACAAGTCCCGCAAATTATAGTGTACTTCAGACCCACTTTCTGGCATCCACATGCTTTTCCACAACCGGTTTTACATGTACGAGTTTTCCTCGGAATAAAAAAAAAAAAAAAAAAAAAAAAAAAAAAATTCATTAAAAAAAAAAAGAATAATATAAAATACAAAAAAGCTAAAGCCAAATTTTTACTTATAACTCAATAAAACTAAACGATAATGGTTGTACTATATACATGATTTGAATTCTTATTTATATGATTTTTAGTTTTATTATTGCATAATTTATTCAATAGCCTTCATTGATATTTTGGGTGAACAACTCATTATTGATTGCACTACCTCGTTATTGGTCACAATGATTTAATTCTTAGTGCTCATTGGATAAGTTCACGCGCACTACGAGCTCTCAATATTAACCGCACGGGTGATAAAATTTGATGTGAAATTGCTTATTATTTGAATAAATTCTTACGTTTTCAATGAATGTTAAGTGGCTTTACACAAAGTTTTTTTCGGTCTAGAGAATTGGTAAAGCCTCAGGTACTAATAGTTTGCGCCGTGAGCACGAGTCGCGAAGTAGTATTACTTTGGCGACCGCGGGCAACTTTTTCAGTGAATTGGTAAAGAACTATTTATCGAAGAAAAATGGTTGACCACTCATTTTCTAGGTAATTTCGAGATATTTTAAACTTGTGTACAGGAATAAGCGATAATCCACTTTTTTGAGCATATTTTGGTAGAACCGAAAACTAACCTACATAATTCATCTTTGATACTCTACTATAGCGCACCTAATTAATCTATAACTATAAATTAAGTATCGTTGGATAGATAATTTTATGCAGAACAATTTTGCATCGAAAAAAACTAACGCACGAGCAATATAAATGATGATATTGAATGAAAACCAACTCACCTCTAAATGAACCAGGAGTTGAGTCGTCCCCCCACCCCCCGGATACGAAAACTCAGTTTTAGTATCAGGAGATGCCTCGGAAAGACTTCTCAAAATTTCTGCCATTACGTATTTTTGTTAAGTAAACGCTAATGTTGTGTCTTTATTTACTGTACTATAAAAAATTAGGACATTTGCTCAAAAATTCACTTTTTATTACAAAGGAGGAAATTTTCTAAACAACGAAACATCTAGAAAATTGGAATTTTCGTAGTATCGAAAATGATTCTAGGAAAAAGAGAAGAGTATATTCGAACAATGAGGAAATTTGTACAAATGCTAAGATTTTTATAAAATCTAGAAAATCATCGAAAAGAATACACAATTTCTAAAAAATTTAAAATATCTGAAACATTGAAAAATCCGAAATTCTCTGCTTAAGCGAAAACTTTAAAAGCATCAATAAATAATCGAAAACCAAGAAATAATTGAAAAAAATTGTTCAGAAGATTAAGTTTTTATGACACAGGAAATTTTCTAGAAATTGCTGGAAATTTCAGAATATTAGTAGGGGAGCATGGGGCATGTTAGCCAAATTTTTATTCAGGAATTTTTAAAAATTTTGATTTTTTGTTTTGAAAAATGCATTTGTTTCTTTCGATAGTTACAACCCTTGGCTCAATATTGTGAAATTCATATTACCCTGAAATGATAATTGACAACCTGACTATTTTTTCAACACTTCGCGAAAAAACGGCCAACGTGCCCCGATCCCGGGGTATGTTGGCCGAGTTGCTGAATTGAAAGAAATAGAGTGTAAATGATTGCTGCGTTTTAATCAAACTTCATTATTTGTAGGTATCACTAAGTTTTTACACCAACTTTTATTTTTGAAAACTATAGAATTAACATTTTTCAGAATATAAATTAATGCAATGATATGTCATCATATTCCACAATTACCGAAATGACTCAACAGTTATTCTTATAGTGGAATAAAAAAATTTACGTGTTTTACAAAGTGATTTTTCTCCCTCAATTATACTGTTAAAAAAATTGAAATGGATATTTTTGAACATAGCTGAACATTCTTTTACCTTTTAAAAAAAGGTACTTGACTCGTGACAGTTTTACAGTCACCGACAATTGCCATCTGACACACGATTATCTTTAACTAATGTATAAAAACATTTATGGATAATTTTGTGAATTACACATGTATCAGAAGAATGCTATCGTTATCTAGTTATTTGTCATAAATGAAAGTATATCGTAGTATTCAAAATATTTGGAGTTTATGATTATTTTCTAAATATCTATTATTATTATTAAATGTTGGTGAGAGAGGGGTGTCGGTTGACTTGATGATTATGCTTGATTACATGGGGTAAGGGTCAAAATCAGGCAAAAATGTAAATAGGTATTAAATAGTTCGTCCTCAATTTCTGTTTACAACTCGGCCAACGTGCCCCCATAAAATTCGGCTAACCTACCCCAGCCAGACTTGAAGTAGAAAAATCAAAATTCTATGACGATAACAATGGGTTAAAATTATAAGGCACTTGACATCATAATGATTGTATATCATGAGACATGGCGAGGAAGAGAATCTTTGGGAAAACTTGAATTTATTAACAATAACGAGTTAAATTCTAAAAATTTATTATTTTACTTATAGTCATGAAAATAAACAAATCCATGTAACAAAAAGAAAATACGTCACTCAGTGTTCGGTTTTCGTAAAGTTCGTATCTAGAAGGTGCATAAAATATGTGGCAGATGAAACCAGTAACTGGTTTTCGACAAAGTTATGAGCACTCGGCCACCCTACCCTGCGGCCAACATGCCCCATGCTCCCCTAAATATTAATAACTGAAACAATTTTCAATCATTTAGGAAATCAAGAACTTATTTTAAAAAATGAAAAAAAAGAAGAAAAATCACAGAACGTTTGCAAAATTAAATAGAAGCTATTTTTTCCAAAACATAAAAAATTACACAAAAAATTGAAAAATTCAAATAAAATATAAAACAAAATGTTTTGCTTATCAAAAAAGATAAAACAAAAGAGAGTATTTAGAACATCTAGAAGAAATTAGCATCATGCGCACCATGCGTAACATGTTTACTATTTCTATTATTTCCATCGCCTGTTTTTTTAATTTTTTTATTTATGACCAAACTCAAAAAACTTAATTACGCACTTTAAAACCGTGATAGTTGATAGTATAATTTCAATAATCAAATAAAACATGATTGAAAATTTTCGGGAGATCAATGAAGGTTTGAAATAAAAAGTCTGGTAACTAAAAAGAATATATTGGAAGTGATGAATTAGAAGAATCAAAGGAATCGAATGCACATCAATGCACTTGGACGGCTTGAAGAGTTAAACATCGAAATCGGCAAGATTTTCTTGGAAAACCGTTTTTTTTTTATCTCCCACATGCTAAGCCCTATTCAGCCATAACGTTCCCCTGGGTCGCGCTTTTAAATAAGGGGAAAGTGCGGAAAACATCAACTGGTCTTCTTATTATCCCCGTTCCCTTAAGCTGCCCTTAACCCTCCACAAGCTAATTTTTTCCTCTAGAATGACAGCGCCATCTCTTAGTACTAGTTAATTTTGGAGTTTTTGCCTCGGCAGAAGTAATACATTGCGGAGATAGGCGGTTTCCGGGGGCTGAGTATGGCATCAGACATGAAACATTGATTTGTTAAAACATGTTTTCAATGTTATTGGCAAAATTCCAGTTTTTGCAAGATTAATATACTTTTTTAGGTCGTTGATCATGAATCTAGTGCCTGGTTTAGATAGTTTATTCATTGAAATGTTTGTTTAACAAATTACGGATAACTATGATATTGTTTTGGAAATGCATATATATGCATTTTATGATTTTTAGGTACGATGATTACAAATCTTACATCTTTATTCCAAAACTAATCCGTTTAAACTTTAATAAGTATTTCTAGCAGATAATTGAGGAATTAACATTTCAGGTAAATGCATATGATTTTTGTTTTTCCAAATTGTAAGGTAGGAACTTTCATTATAATTCATCACTCGGAGCCAATGGTATATATTAAAATACACGTCAGTTCAGTTTCCTCCCATAATTTCTTTATTTTTCCTCAAGCTTTCGATTTCTAATTGAAATTCTCATCAGAAGTCTAGTATTTAAACAATAAGCAAATCATATTTTCCCATCTTAAATATTGGATTTAATACATTTTTTTCCATAAGAAATCTATCAATTACCTGTCCTTTTGTGTCTAGTCCCGCTAATCCATCTTCCTCAAAGCAATATTATGTAGGGTGACGATTATTAACTTCACCACCAAAATAAATATATAAATAATAATAAATCAAATAAATATCGTGGAACTATTATCCATCGTCAGTGTATAATCTTATCATCTTTAAGGACGGTACAAGACTAAATGACAGACAATTTTACAAGTGAGAATCAAATTCGAGAGTTGATCATAGTGCGCAGGTCCCAATACAAGAAGAAACGTTAGTTTTATGTATACTATCACTATTTCAGGAGGAAAAATAGATAAACCTTATTTTATATATTTAATCCCTTTACTATAAATAGCATTCAGATTCTTTGTATTTGTAACATTAATAGACAGACAGATACGAAGAATCTAAATGCTATTTATGATGAAGTGATTAAATATATAAAATGAGGTTTATCTATCTCTCCTCCTGAAATAGTGATATAATACATAAAACTACCATTTCTTATTGTATTAAGACCTGCGCACTATGATCAACTCTCGAATTTGATTCTCACTTGTAAAATTGTCTGTTATTTAGTCTTGTACCGTCCTCAAAGATGATAAGATTATATTCGTGTGAAGTTGACAGCCCTTTTTTTCAAAACATGAAATTTTTGTGAGTTCTGGGTACCTTGGCGATAGTTCTGAAAAAAAAACAGGTGAAAACGCTCAAACGAAAAAAAAGGGCGCTAACTTCACGCGGCGCCCCATATCGGCGCTACATGAGTTCTGACGTATTTAAAGTGTCCCTAATACATAGTTCCAAAGTTCTTTATAAGATTTTCAATAATTCTGGGCAAGTTTTTGAGAAAACGAAGTATATAGTTTTCAAATAAATGGCGATTATTTCCGATGACTAAGCCAAATCGAGTCGGAAAAGAGTTCTGATTAGTGATTTGAGTAGCGCCCCAAGAGTTCTAAAAGTTATTCGAATAATGTTTGGCAAAAAAATCAAATTTGAAAAAGTTATAGCGAAAATCGAGTTCCGTTTTTTCAAAAATGCGATTTTCTCCGATAACTCAGCCAAAACAGGTCAGAAAAGAGTTCTGATTAGGGTTTTGAGTAGCGTCTCAAGAGTTCTGTAGATTATTCAGATAATGTTTGATGAAAAAGTCAAAACCCAAAAAGTTATAGCGAAAATTGAGATCCATTTTTTCAAAAATGCGATTTTCTCCGATAACTTAGCCAAAGCAAGTCGGAAAAGAATTCTGATTAGAGTTATGAGTAGCGCCTTAAGAGTTCTGAAGATTATACAAATAGTTTTTGGTAAAAAATTCATAATCCAAAAAGTTATAGCGAAAATTGAGTTTTTTATTTTCAGCAATGCGTTTTTTTCCGATAACTCAGCTAAAATAGGTCGGATAAGAGTTCTGATTAGAGTTCTGAGTAGCGCTCTAAGAGTTCTGAAGATTATTCAAGTATTTTATTGTTGCCATTATGTATATGTTCAAAAAATTTGTAGCAACCATAGGTACTAAAAATACGTTTCAAAGAATTTAAGACCTTACAATTTGAAAATATATGATATTTGATCTGTAAAGCTATCAATTCAGTTTCAAGTTTTACAATTTATATTTAATTGTTTTTCTCATCGTTTGAATTAGATTTTGTAAATTATAACACAGTTTCCCTTTCTCCCAAAACTTGCTTTTAATTTTTGATCATGAAACAACAATGCTGTCGACTAGATTTCTTAAAGATTATCTCACTCTTTACTATCCTAGCCAGTAACAGATTCTTGAAAGTATTGTAAGTCGCTAGGTTCCTAAGATAGTAATTTTGAACTTTTGATTTACCTTCTGAAGTTGAAAATTTAAAATCGAATTTGTGAACTTAGGGCTTTACTCTTATTTCAAGTCACAAATATTTAAAATATCTTACGTAAATTTTCAAGTAATAGGCGACTGAAATGAACATGATATTGATAGATTACACCTGTCATTTTTTCCATTGAACAATGCCAAGTTCATATCGTTTCCTTATTTCTATGAATGATATTTAATAAATCGCTTCACGATGTTCAATTTTTTTCAAACATGCAATTTTTAACAATTTTTTCGGTAGACTACCAAGTTTCTTTTGTAGACATAGTTTATGTAAGCACTCATAGTGATATTAATGTAATTTCAATGCAAACATTTTTTTAACTACATGCAAACACCGTATAGACAGTTAACGTTAATATGTTTACATGATGTTTACATCAATAATCTTAGTTGAGATTACAGCATTAATAATAAAAAAAAAAAAAAAACAGTGTCAAAGTCGACTGAGAGTATAATTACAGAAACTAATTAAGGAGCTGGATGTTCACAGCAGGGTTTGTAACTATTGATTTTCGTTCTCTCTCAAGCGTGAAGCAAAACATAAGTTTGTCTTTTTCGCGTAGCATAATTATGCTACAAGTTACGAACGCTGCTTCACAGTCCCGTCTCCAGGGGGCAGACACCTCAATGGAGAGATTTTCGTTCTTTTTGCCATAGTTACTGTGCCCACCGTGAGGCAGCAGGACTTATCATGTATGAATAAAGTGTATATCTGTAAACATAGCTTGGATTGTGTGGAGTATCACTGACAGGTCAATACAACTGAAAGTAGCGTAGTATTCGTGCCCGCCGCGGGGCGGCGTTGCAAAAAATTTCGACAAATTCATAACACGGAGGTGTCTGTGCCCTGCCCGTCTCCAGCATTACACAGCTATTACTATATATTTTTTGGTATTGCCTTTTTTTACTATTAAATGGCTTGCTTATTAGCAAGCGTGTCTGCTGTGTGGTGCTTTGTGGTGCTGTGTGCTGCCTCTCCCGCCGACTCGACCAATAAGGGCGAGCGTCGCCTTTCAGGCTCGCGATTGGTCGGCTCAGCGTGGGGCGCGGAAATTCGAATCTCGAAAGGCACAGACGCCACAGCTTACCAATAGCAAGTCTGGGGTACGTTACAAAAGTCAACTTAGTTTAACTCGGACACGATTTTTGTACTCCGAAAAAAGAAAAACCTACGCAAGTTAAAATCTAGTTCAACTTTTGGAACGCCCTCCCGGTCGTGTATTCAATCTTTAGTTTCTCTCTTGTACATATTTTTCTGTCTTTTTCGCGTAGTGAACAGCTGTTCACCGTTGTCGCAGAACAGTGTTTGTCAATCTGCAAAATAATAAATAATAAACAAAATATAGTGGTGTTAGTGGATTATAACTCCAGTGGAGAGAGACGTATCAAAAATTGAAATTCTCTTTATTCACTCACTGCCGTCATTTCAAATTAACAATTTTTTTATTTGAAAACATTATGTAAATAGCAACATCTATGTTGTTATTCTAAAAATAAAAAATGTTTCAAGGCATGGAATTGAAAGAAAAACAAAAAAAATCACTGTAAATTGCACAGTAAATAATCAAAAAATTATAATTTGAATTGAGAGAAGATTCCCACCCGATCACCGCAGGTCACGGGTAGGGGTAAGGGGTACTCGTTGACTGAATCGCCACGTACTCGCTCACCAGGCAGACTCGTTCACTCGGCACTCACTCACTAGCCAACGAGTGTAAATATATATTATTAGAAATTTCATTCATAATTTTCCGTAGTTTAAACTTGTATTATACATTGATGAATATAACCTGCTTTCAATTCTGCATAAAATAATAATTAATTTTATCAGGGTCACAGGAAAGATTCAGAATCCTAAAACCATCATCTGCCTACGCGTCGGATGAAGACTGCATGAACACTCAATGCCCGCCTAGGCGGTGGATCAAAGCTCCCCGATTATTAATTTTACAGAACAAATGTCATTTTGATGTGAAAAAAAAATTACAAAAAAAATGTAAAAAAAAAAAAAAAAATACTTCAGAACACTTGCGGCTCTACTCAGAACTCTCATTAGAACTCTTTTCCGACCTGTTTTGGCTGAGTTATCGGAGAGAATCGCATTTTTGGAAAAACGGAACTCAATTTTCGCAATAACTTTCTGGATTTTAAATTTTTTCGTCAAACATTAATTGAATAATCTTCAAAACTTTTGGGACGCTACACAAAACTCTGATCAGAACTCTTTTCCGACCTGTTTTGGCTGAGTTATCGGAGAAAATCACATTTTTGAAAAAACGGATCTCAATTTTCGGTATAACTTTTTGGATTTTTATTTTTTTACGAAACATTAAATGAATAATCTTGGAAACTTTTAAGGCGCTACTCAGAACTCTAATCAGAACTCTTTTCCGACTTGCTTTGGCTGAGTTATCGGAGAAAATCGCATTTTTGAAAAAACGGATCTCAATTTTCGCTAGAACTTTTTGGATTTTGAATTCTTTACCAAAAATTATTTGAATAATCTTCAGAACTCTTAAGGCGCTACTCAGAACTCTAATCAGAACTCTTTTCCGATCTGTTTTGGCTGAGTTATCGGAGAGAATCGCATTTTTGAAAAAGCGGAACTCATTTTTCGCTATAACTTTTTGGATTTTGATTTTTTCGCCAAACATTAATTGAATAATCTTCAGAACTTTTGGGGCGCTACACAGAACTCTGATCAGAACTCTTTTCCGACCTGTTTTGGCTGAGTTATCGGAGAAAATCGCATTTGTGAAAAATACTGAACTCAATTTTTGCTATAATTTTTAGGGTTTTGACTTTTTTGCCAAACATTATTCAAATAACTTTTAGAACTCTTGGGGCGCTACTCAAATCACTAATCAGAACTCTTTTCCGACTCGATTTGGCTTAGTTATCGGAAATAATCGCTATTTATTTGAAAACTTTATCCCTCGTTTTTTCGAAAACTTGCCCAGAACTATTGAAAATCTTATAAAGAACTTTGGAACTGTGTATTAGGAACACTTTAAATACGTCAGAACTCATGTAGCGCCGAAATGGGGCGCCGCGTGAAGTTAGCGCCCTTTTTTTTCGTTCGAGCGTTTTTACCTGTTTTTTCCCAGAACTATTAATAATTCTGTTCAAGAACTCCAGAATTATTGCCAAGGTACCCAGAACTCACAAAAATTTCATGTTTTAAAAAAAAAGGGTTGTCATCTTTACACGAATTAAGATTATACACTGACGATGGATAATAGTTCCACGATATTTATTTGATTTATTATTATTTATATGTTAATTTTGGTGGTGAAGTGAATAATTGTCACTCTACATAATTTTGCTTTGAGGAAGACGGATTAACGGGACTAGACACAAAAGGACAGGTAATTGATAGTTTTCTAATGGAAAAAAATGTATCAAATCCAATATTTACGATGGGAAAATATGATTTACTTCTTGTTCAAATACTAGACTCCTGATGAGGATTTCAATTAGAAATCGAAAGCTAGAGGAAAAATAAAGAAGTTAAAAAACTGAACTGACGTGTAATTAATATATACCATTGGCTCCGAGTGATCGACATAAACCATTACAATTTAACAGAGTGACGTCACACATTACTATAATTCATGAAACACCCATTTAATATTTCGGAAGGACAAGGACGATATTTTTTCG
Source organism: Platygaster robiniae (assembly GCA_028476575.1). Classification (NCBI taxonomy): domain Eukaryota; kingdom Metazoa; phylum Arthropoda; class Insecta; order Hymenoptera; family Platygastridae; genus Platygaster; species Platygaster robiniae. The sequence continues at coordinate 13,111,122 of CM052025.1, forward strand.
TCAGAGGCGCTAGCCGAGGACAGGAAAATATCGTCCTTGTCCGAGGATGGCAAATGCGCTAAGGTTAACATAAGATTTTCTGTCTGAAGACGTACAAGATCCAATTATTTGTCATATTTTGATTCCCAAATACAGTCTCCCTGAGGAAAACCTTACTTTGGCAATGTTCCTTTGCTATTGTGAACTCCTCAGATAGCAAACATGAATTCACAGTTTAGACCACGCGTGAAATCACTCGCATGATCTCATTGTTCTCATCATCTCATGGAAAATTGTTCATAAGGAGCGATCCCCAGGATTGCTCTCGCTAAGAAATTGCATCACAGTTATCCTAAAAAGAGGACATTGTTCCCGCAAATTGCATCGATATAGTTAACATGTCCAGGAATGTCTGGAAAAAAATTTTGTTTTTTCAAATGAAAAAAATTATGAAATCACCCCTCCACCCCCTCCCACCGAACATTGCCAATGTATAAATGCTAACATTATTCAAAACAGAGTGTAATTCTACTTACGAAAAAACTTTATGAAAAGAGAGATGGTACAAAAGTATTGAAGTTAATACTGAATTAATGTATGAGCAGGTAAAGTATTTAATTGTTATTTATTTATTTATATACGGGTATATACCCTTTACATATGACAATAATTAAACAAAATAGCGTGGAAAATATCCTTATACAAAATCCATCGTATCGGACAATCATGTAAAAAATAAAAAAAAAAATTTCATGAACCGAAACTTCCAAAAACAAAATCATCTCCTCGACGTTCTCGTTGTCCATTTGAGAGCAATATTGTCAATCTTCTCACAAAAGCAGCTAATAAAAAACTGAAAAAATCCAAAGTTCCCGAACTCATTTCCCTCAGCCAAAATACGCGACATAGCCTCATTTCGACCATAATTAGTACGACTAGATCTAACTTGGAAATAATCCCTCGACATCAGTCTCAGATTTTTACTTGGTACTTTATAATTAACCAATCCACAGAGCTGAGGGCTTCTTACATGACTGTTAATTATCCTTTACAAGAATTTCAGATCGCCTACAAGACGAAGGGTAGAAATTATGTAACCTGACTGGGTGTAAATCGAATTAAAATGTCTCGAAAAAAGTCCTGCTATCTCCGAAGAACCTCTCGCAACAATAGATTCTAAGTGAATCTCATCTGGCATCATAAGATCTCTTCTCAAAGAATGAATGTATCTCCGAAAGTTCCTAGAATCATCCGAGAAAGACACTTGTAAACTTCCTACATAATTACTATATAAGAAGCCTACTCTCTCTTTACATTGAGTACGAAGAGATGAAAAAACCCGATAATTATCACTATTACGATCACGTTTAAAATTCCTATGAGCCTTTTTCTTCAGAAATGTCAGTCTCTTCAATTCATAATCAAACCAAACGGGGAATTTATCTCTTCTCTCCCTATGAAATGGAACATATACGCGTATAAACCTGTTAAGAATATCGTAAAATAATTCTACAGTCACTTCAATACCTCAATCAGTTATTAAATCATCCCAGTTCAGTAGGTTCAAGTTAAAATCAATTGCTGCAAAGTCAACCCTGTGGAAGTTACGTCTCAACAAGGTCGGTCCCTCAATATGAATAGTTCCCTCGAATTCAACGTCAAAAGCTAATGGCGGATGATAAATATCAATATGGCTAAGTGGATCCGTAACACATGTCTGATAAATACCCTTTAAATCCGTGAAAACAAGATCCAAAAGCTGACCATCAGAGTTAGTAGTGGAATTAATTTGGAACAGATTCAAGAAAGCTACAGCCAATGATAAAGTATCGGCCGCTAGTTGGACTGAGACAGATGTCGAAGAATCCGCAGAACAAGTGGAAGCAAATTCGTTATCACTCCACAATATATGTGGCAGAGTTTAGTCTCCCGCAAGAAAGTACTTAGCTGTAGGATAACGTTCATTTATTTCAATCAGAGAATCGTAATAAAGCTCAAACGAATCTAATAAGACAGGTGGTGAAGTATACACTCTACCAATCACCAGCAAATTACCGGGAGAATGAATCAAAACAAATACCTGTTCTACTGCTGATTGACCCATATCTATGTATGCTGTGGGCAATGAGTTTTCAACCGCTACGAGCACCCCTCCCTCTCTCTCAAATGGACTAGTACCGTTTGAACGGTCGCATCGGTACACTTTATGTCTCAAAAAACCGAGTTCAGAATCAGATATTCCCTCATGTAACCACGTTTCAGTCAAAATTCTAACATCATACAAATACGACAGCGTATACAACGTTTCGCGAAAATGAGTCAATTTAGTCCTTAGACCACGAACATTCTGAACATTAATAGATAAATCACGCTAAACGACCGCGTTATCAGCATATCCCGTGTCCACTAGTTTCCCTTCTTCACTATCCTAGGAATACCCTTGACATATTTGATAGTGATATCAGTTTCTCTCCCCCCTTAATTCACTCATCCAATTGTCCTCCTAAGCGACTGTAAATGATTCCGCTGTTCAAGAGTCTGGTCTGGGCGCACTGTAAATTTACGAGTAGCCAAACCTGTTTACTGCGAAGAACCGTTAGTGCATCGCGCTCAGACTGGAAGTATAACTTCAGGGGTCTAGCTGTATTATTCTGTTGCCTACCAAGGCGCAATGAATGAGTTGCCAAGGGCAGGTCTGGAACAGCCGCAAAAGTGTCGTTAACCCGGACGAGATCGTCCCTGGAAGTATCCTTGGGAAAATTAAACAAAATGACATTGGACGCTCGACGAGCACGTTCCGCCATCTCTTGATAAATATGTTCAGTGTCTTTTGTGATCAAAGAGTCTTGAGTAGATGAATTTTGAATAAATAAAGCAGCCAATACTAAAACATTGATTCTTTTTTCGTAATCACCTTTCTCAAGCGGGAAAATATTTTCACGAAGCTGCATATTGTCACTTTCGAGTGACTTAACCTTTGCTTCAAGATTTGACACATTATTGGCGATAGTGTCAACCTTATCGTATAGCGATTTCATTGCTGCTTCTATCAATTTGGGCAGGTCTGCTCGAAAAGCCTCATAATGCTGTTTCATAATACTGTGTAACATCTCTTTTGTAATGTTCGGACTTCCACAGCAATGAGTAAAAGCTCCATTTGGGAGTTTTGACAAGTTCTTAGCACATGCATTATGAAAAGCCGTGTTACACTCACTGCAGCTGGTCTTTGAAGATATCTTACGAATACACTTGCCGTAGTCAGTACAGGTGCTAAAAGATCCCCGTTGCGTCATCGATGGTGTTAATGTGATTTTCGAATTGCCCGTCGAATTATCAGGCACCGAACTCTTGTTTACTTAGCTACTATCTATATACAATTTTTAAATGGCTAGAAGTAGATACATAAATTTTATTTCCTGTCTTTTGGCTTAAAATGAATTTCCAGTACATCAGTCATACAGTAATTCGTAATACGTAACAAAATAAGCAATAAAATGATCCCGTGAATCCGTACAATGCAAAGCGTATCTAGTTAACAATCTCTGAATCCGTTGTACAGTTCCGCTATCCCCGTTAATTCATCTTCCTCTGTCGCTAGCTCCGCCTGATTTTCTATCAATTTCCTAGCCTTGAGAATCTTGTTCATCCATTTGAACCCCTTGCCTTGATCGCCCAGACATTGTTCTTTTTCAGCTTCGGTCACCTGCGCAAGAATACATTGGTTAAAGAAATGGTTTACACTTTCATTCTCTTGGAAACAAATTGTACATCACCGTTTGTCCTCTTTTCTCCAGAATTCGTTCCTAAGTGTCTCGTTGCCGCATCTAAATCTAGCTACCAGTTGTTGCCCCTTCAGCGTACTGTGTTTTGTCAGATAGCTCGACATCTGGTTATCTATTAGTTGCATGTATTTCGCGTTGTATCGTGACTCTTGGATTCTGTTTCGTTGGTTTTGAATTTGGTTTTCCATATCTGTCCAGCATGTCTTCTGAAAAGTTTTTTCTCTATTTGTTCTTCTTTGTTCGAGTCCTTTGTTGATAGCGCACATCTTCTGAGGTACATTTCCCGGTCCTTGATTCGCCCGCTTTTTTTTTCTGGGTTCTCTGTTTTGTCTATTTCTTTTAAGCATTCCTGCATCGTTATTTTTTCCTCTGTTTTTCTGTTTTGTTTTTCGAATTTCAGTGCCCTTCTTCCTGAATCTATGGAAATTTTTTTCCTTTTCGTCTCCTCGAGTAGTATATATGTCGGTGTGAATCTTTTAGGTCCTAGAGTCCATTTCAAGTATCTTATGTGAATCCTCTCTATTTTTTCCCATTCTCTGTATCCTCAGATTTGCGCTCCATACATGATTATACTTTTAACTAGACTATCAAACAACTTAATCCTTCTCTTGAAATCGAATCCAAATTTCCTTACTCCTGTGCTCCAGACTTGATTAACTGCGTAACTTGCTCTTTTAACAGTTTCTCTTATGTGTGCGTCGTGCTTCCCGTTCTGTTGAAAATTGAATCCTTAGTACTTCAACTCCTTGACTTGTTCTATTTCCTTGTTCTCCCATTTTCATGTATTTTTCTTAGCTCTTCCTGTGTGTTTTTTAAAGATCATTGTCTTCGACTTATCCGTGTTCAGCTCCAGTTTCTTCTTCTTGAAATATTTTTCCAGGACCCTGATCATTTCTGTAGGTTCTTCTTCCGATAGTGCCAGTATTACAAGGTCGTCAGCGTACGCCAATGAGAAGATTTTGCTTTTTCCAACGACGATTCCCCCACTCTGGTGCCTTTTAAGGTATTCCTCGATGTCTGTCAATACTGCTGCGAATAAAATGGGGCTTAGCGGGCATCCCTGTCTAACTCTCTTGAATGTCCTCATGGATCTCGATACTTTCCCGTTTAGTTCAATAATACTCCTCGTTTCTGCGTATGTGTCCTTCATTCTCTCCGTTAATTGCTTTAAAATTTTTCCTTTCTCCAGTGCTTTCCATAGAATATCCCGATCCACTCTGTCGAATGCGGCTTTCGGATCCACAAAAAAGGCATATACTTTTCCTCTTTTCTTCTGCAGCTCTCTTTGTACCACGTGGTTTAGAATATATATATTGTCCATTGTGCATCTTCCTTTTCTGAAACCTGCTTGTGTGTCTTGTAGCACTTCATTTTGATCCAGTTCTTTCTGTAGTTTGTTCGCCAATACTTGTCCATATATTTTATACAATGTGTTTATCAACGTTATGCCTCTGTAATTCTTCACTTCTTCATGATCACTTTTTTTGAAAATAGGAAAAATAGTTCCTATTTTCCATCTTTCCGGAAATTTTCTTCCTTTCCAAACTCCGTTCAATATATTGTATATCTTTTCATTAACGCTTTGAGGCGCGAACTTTATTTCCTCGTTAGTCATTTCATCTGGGCCGGTTGCTTTCTCGAGTTTCAGTTTGGATATAAGGAATATTTCTAAAAATACTCTCAGAAAATACGAATGTCCAAGTGATTCCCATAAGACCAATGGTAAAAGGAATATCCCTAGAATATTCTCCGAGAATAGTTAAGAATATTCTTAAGAATATTTTTGGTGTATTTCGCTTAACATCTACTCAAAAAACGGATAAAAAATGATTTTTATTCGAACATTTTATAAAAAAATGACGGAAGAACGTTATTCTTTTAGCAGGTCTCTGCTGAAATAACAAAATTCGTACATCATTTTTTCACATCTTACGTAGAGGCGCCCCCCAAGACTTCGCGCCCTACGCGATCGCGTTGTTCGCGTTATGGTTGAGCCGGCCCTGTTCCTACTGATCTCTTTTCTCTCGGGTCCACGAATTTCATGAATAGTAATATCATCGTATTGGTTCACAGATTGTGATGACGCCTGCATTGTCACATTATTCCCAGAATCTATGAACGAAAATCCCACCTTTCTGGTTCTTTAGTTCCCGTATCCCACTTGAAATCCTGATTCTTCCAATTCACCTTCTGATATTTTATCCGGAACTCTCTCCTCCCAAGTAAATCATTTCCTTTTGCTCACTCTACAATGTCTTTTTGAATTTCCCTCTCCAAAATGGTCAGATCGTTATCGATAAAACTTCTCTTACTTCGCAATTTCCTTTTATTCTGCAAAATCTGTAGTTTCTCCTCCCAGTTCTTGAATTTGATCAGCATGAATTCCACCTGATTTTTTCCGAATTTCTGCACTTTCTCAAGTTTCACTTGAACTTCGAGTTGTTCTTGAAAGAATTTTTGGATTTCCTCTTCTTTCTTGTTCTCGCTTGCTTTCAAACCTTGAATTATTACGTTTTTTTTTTCTTTTCTTTTCTTTCTGTCTTGTCCAGTTTTTCTTCTAATGCAAACACTCGTTGTTGCAAATTCTTTTACTCCTTTTGCCATTTTTCTTCTTTTTTTGCCATCTCTTCTCTCAATTCTACTACTTTTTGCTGCGTTTCCATTTGCTCCTCTTTTATTTCTACGAGACTTGCCTGTATGTGCTCCAATATTTCCTTCAGCTCAGAGATTTCCGGATTTTTTACGAATTTCGACATTTGACGCTCTTGTCGTTCGTCTTTCTTGGCGGTAGCATATATGTTTTGGTTCTTGTCTCCCTCTCCTTCCAGCAGGTGGCAGCTCCTGTCACTTATCGCTTCCCCTTATGGTTTCGTTCCTTCGCTTTTCGGCAGGTGGCAGCACCCAACCTGTTTGTTTTGGTTTCTCCTCGAACTTTTCGTACCTAACCTCACTCTTTCCTAGATATTATCTTGCTCGTTTTCCTTCGTCCGCCTATTATTTCCTGAGAAATTCGATCGTTTTCCACTTCCTCGTACTCCTCGGACTCACGCCACCCTCCTCACACTTTTCACCTCGCGCCCAAACCGTCTTATTTATCGAAAATTCCCGAAGCCCTCTCACCACGATCCACCCTCCGTAGCCTCCCACTTGCAACTCCTTTTCAAACTGCTAGAAGTAGTATATGTTGAACTGAAACGTCAATAAATCATAGCAACAATAGGATCAGAATTTATTATATGATATACGCCATTATCCTTGAGTGGTAAACAAAATAAAACAAAAAATTACAAAACATCAGTTTTTACAGTTTTTCATAGAATACAGATACAGTAGACTTTATAGAATTCAAGTTTTGTGAAAATCCAATAGTCTCAGAAGTAAAAGTAGGTAAAAATTAATTCGTGGGCTGCTGTGCAAAAAACTATCATATGTTAATAGTAATTTTTGTGATAACAATAAATTTCATAATGATAACATTAATAAGCAAGCTTTATTACTGAGGTAAGATTATTGATCCGTATTACTTTATACTCATATCTGACTAGAAATGCAGGTTCGTCAATTCTCCAGTCAATGACGGTCAATTGACCGTCATTGACCAAATTTTTGGGACCTGACGCGGTCATTTTTTTCCGTTTAGCGAAAATTGAGAAGTTTATTAAACTTAACACATATTGAATATCGATACTCATCATGACTATTGCGATTGATAGCGATCGTGTTTTGTTCTTTATTGACGTTCGAGGGTTTGAGCACAATAGTTGCAATATTCCCAGCCTAAAAAAAGTGTTTTGATTTTGACGACGATTATTTATTGAGGATTGTCATCAGTTTAAAATGAAAAAAATGAATTAAACTATCGAACATTACTAGTAAGTTGTTTATTTATACACAAGTGGCTGAAAGCATAAAAAATGTAAATGGGCGATTTTAAAAAGATAAATACATTGAGTTTTTGGGATTGAGAATCGTGCAACTTCTAACTGTTGACTTTCGCAAGTACAAATAGTACGAAAACGAACGCTTTTTTTGTCTTGAATATTTCTCCATGTTTCTAATTTGAGGTCTTGCAATTGCCAAAAATGTGTCATTAATGTACTTGAAAATGATGATTAATAGCTTTTTTTTTTTATTTTAGGGTTGAAATCTTGCTCACTTCGAATTGATTGCTTTTTTTTTTTAATACACCAGCTTTTTTTGGATGTTTTTGAATTTATACTGAAATACTTCAGTATGAATGTGCATAAATTACGTAACGCTCCTAAGGGGGGTAGAGAATCCACCTCGATGTTACAGTTTGTAACACCCGGGGGGGGGGGGGGGGTCGAGCAGAACGTTACATAAAAAATCTTAAATGTTTTCATATACCCTTGATCGGCTTGAAGAATCGATATTTTTTCAATTTCAAAAGTGTTATGTAAATTTATTTTCGAAAAATAGTTTTAAAAAAAATATCATAATACGCAGCAAAGTAACTTGAATCAGCATCCTAAAGATTTTATTTCCAATTCAACGTATAAAACAAATTTAAAAAAGCCAATGGAATTCGAAATGGGCGATATTTGAAATTATATAAAAAATGTTAGTTTTAGAAATTTCAATGTCAACTATCATGAAAAATTCAACTTTTTAACCTGAACTTGGAGAATATGATTCTGACTTTTGAGGATTACACAACAAATTCTGAAACCGTTAATGATTTTGTGAGATAAATCCCATTAATTAATAACTATTTTTTGGGCTTTGTACTTTCGAACATAAACTTGTAGTAGTTACATTTGAAATTTTATTGACAGTTATAGAAACGTAAAACATCATATACGAATTTGGAATTTCATAATTATTTTGAATTTTTCAACTGTGACTCTAAGTAATTACGCTACAAAAAAAATTTGTAAACTATCTCCAAAATTCTAAACTCGTGGTATTTTTAAACTCATATTTTAGTAATTCAATTGACGATTAATAAAATCAAATACAAAAACCAGTAACAAGTGTGATAATAGAAATTAATTTGATATATAAAATAAAACAAAAAGCCTACACATGTTTTTCTGAAAAAATTACGGTACCTAGACTTTTGCTGGATAACACATACTTAAGATTTAATATTATCAATTTTTTTTGTACAGATCGCAATTTTTCATGCAATAAAGCATTGAAATCATTGTTAACTGTTTAAGAAGCATTCTGAGCAATGGAAAATTATTGTTAACACATGCTGGAAATATTTTTTTCATGTGCGTTACTGTCATTATAGTATTCTTTTCTTACGATTTTTGATACTTACTTCAGAACATTGTGTAAGGAATGTCTTGTGAAAACTACAAATGCTCGTTTAAGTTCAACGATTTGAAAAAATTTATACTGAATTCTTATTTTTTTTTAGTTAGTTGGAATTTTGTTGAATTAATTAGAGATTTAATCATTCCAGAAAATCATACTTTGGTTTCATTTGACGTCGTTGCTCTATATGACAATATTCCTAAGGAACTGGTTCTTAATTCAATTAAAAATAGATGGGAATTAATTTCAAAAAACACCACTATTACGTCTCAAGAATTTGATTTAGCGATAGAGATTTTGTTTGAAAATACATATTTTACTTTCAAAGGGGAATTTTTTTCTCAAATACACGGGTCTCCAATGGGTTCTCCCTCCTCTCACATTTTCGCGGACATGGTAATGGAAGATTTGGAAACCTCATGTTTTCAGAAATTGAGTTTTATTCCATTTAAATATCACAGGTTCGTAGATGATATTTCCATGGTCATTCCTTCAGACAAGATCATTGAAATGCTATTAGTTTTTAATTCATATCATAAAAGATTACAATTCACAGTAGAAGTAGGGATTGAAGGCGGATTGAATTTCCTAGATACGTCTGTAATTAAGAAATCTGATTTTACACTAACGATAAAATGGTTTCAAAAACAGACCGCATCTGGGAGAAGTTTAAATTACTTTTCAGCACACCCAATGTCACACAAAATTAGTACTATTATTGGCCTAATTGATAGGGCCTTCAAATTATCAGGTGAAGAATTTCAAAAAGAAATTATTAATAAAGTTTATGATATATTAAAGGATAACTATTACCCAAAGGAACTAGTTGAGAAAGTAGTGTCAAATAGAATAGAGATGTTAAGAAATAGAGAACAGATTGAATTCAATGGATCGATAAAAAGAGATACAAAAAAGGAACATTATTTACCTTTACCATACATAAAAAATTTTTCAGAGAGAGCAGGCAAAAAATTTAAGAGATATGGAATCAAAGTCATTAATAAAATTCACAAAGATAAAGCTGACACCTTTGTTAGATTAGGTAAAGATTTAACTGAAAAAACGAAACAATCAAACGTAGTATATAGAATTGAATGTAATGACTGAAAAAATATATATTGGTCAAACTCTAAGACACATAGGAAAGAGAATCAAAGAACATAAAGATAACATAAATAAAATTAATGTTGAACCGACAGTCATTAATGAACACAAATTGAAGTTTGATCATGAAATGAAATGGGATAGATATGAAATATTGAATAAGGAATCCTCATATTATAAACGTCTTTTTACTGAAATGGTTTTCATTAAGAAATTTAAAGATAAAGTAATGAACAGACAGAAAGACTTGGAACGTTCGACAGATTCTTACAATTGTTTAGTGGATTATTGTTGACATATAAAGAAAAAAGAAAAAAACTAAAGATATCAAAAGTTATTATTTCGTGTTTCTCAAGCCCAAAGAAATGTAAACTTACTTAGAATCAAAATGACGAATAGATAAAGATAACATTATGTACATAACGATCGAACTACGCTGTATAGAATTAGTATTGTTTTAATCATTGACGAGTTACCATGTAAAGACACTCACAATATGACATTGTTTATATATAAAACAAAGTTATTTTTTAATTACTCATTGTGAAGTTGTTTTAAAACTGTAACAGAATATTAACATGATGTTGAAAAGTTTTTTATCATACAGACGTAAGTAGAGAATAAAAAGAATTTTTGAGATGTTTATTCATTGCCTGAGGGATCACAATTTAATTGATGTGAATAAATTAGGTCTTGATAAGGGCTCAAAAATAGCCGAAACGTCGACGATGTAATTAAAAAGAATAAATTTGACTGGGAACATCGAAAAGGAACTCTTCTAACTGAATTCTTATGTTCGCTATTATTTTCTCCTTTTTTCTTTTTTTATTTCAAGCACAGAAGCCCAACTTCTATTTTTATTTTCTCACTTGTTCATCAAGTCATTAAAAACAGAATAAAAAAAAAAATGATTTTTTCATAATGATTTTAAACAATTTTCTTTCCCTTTGAAATCGATGTTTTGATGATTGTGAGAGATTTTAAGCATATATCATTTACGTTTGCCTTATATCCTTACTGATGTCATATTCAAATTATTCGAAAAATTTTTTAAAATCTTTTTAGGTCAGAATGGTTTATTTAAACAAGCTACTCGAAAAATATTTTAAGCCAATGACAGCCAATTATTGCAAATTATTACTCGCATGTTAAAACACTTGATGGGATGTCACAAGTGCCCAAAACAAGTTAAAGAAGATTTCGACAAGAAATTCAAGACCAAAAAAATCACCAAACCAACAATCACGTCTGCAGAAAGTATGATTTGCGATCCAGACGACAGCGATGTGCAGATCGAAAATGATTCCCATCGTAACTCGACTGAAAGCCGTCTTCAAAAAGGTATTTAGCCTGTTTGTTGTCAATTTGATTCGATCAACTTTCAGAAAAAACTAATAATTGATTATATCTGTAAGCCTGTCAGCTCATAGCAAGCTCACAAATTTACTGGAAAAATCACAATCAGCCCAAAAATAATAATAATAATAACTAAATTCATACACTAAAAATCGCTACAAATCTAATAAAAATATAATAAAATTATGATAATCTCAAGAAGAAAACACCGAGAGTTTGAAATTTAACAATAAAACGCGCTCCTTCGACAAGTAGAAACCACGGACTAAAACTTACCAAAATTTTCTTTATATTTCTTCAAGTCAAAAAATCCTTTTCTAATTAAAAAAACTCAAAATAAAAAAAGATTTTCGGGTTAAAAGTTTGAAATAATCAAATTTGTTCAATTTTTCAACCGACTATATATTTTATTTTGAGTTTTGTGAAAAGTGGTGAAGGATTTTTCGACTCATAAAAATAGTAGAAAAATTACAGTAAATTTTGGTCTTCGGTTTCTATCCTACTTCTCGAGATAGGGAGTTTATTGGTGAAATTTGAAACTCATCTTTTTTGATTCCGATTATTGTAAAAAGTGATAAGAGGACTTTTTGACTCGAAATTCAGAAAGAAGTTATGTGTTTGTTTCTGGCGCGGGGAATCCGGTACTTTCTGTATAATTTTTCGAGCATTTTCTTTACACCAATGTGTATTGTAGGAGTAGCCATTAGTTTTCATGTGCAATTGTCGGATTTTCGTCAATTATAAGTTAATTAGCAAAGTTTCAAGAATTTTTACGCAATTCGTTTTCTTAAATAAATGAAAAACTTTTTTATTTCCTAATTTTTACAAAGTTCTTTTTAACCTAAAACTACGTCTTCTTTCATTCGATCTTAGAATTTTTATTTTCCAATATCATGTAAATTTTTTGACTTTGAAAAATTTATTAATGCTTTCGTTCTTGACAAGTATGGAAATCACTCTGTTTTTCGATTCCATGCCACCGCAAGAAAAGAAAACCCTGGACAAATTGTTCGCAAAAGCAGTTTATACGTCTGGATCACCACTCAACTTTTCTGCTAATAAAGACTGAAGAAATTTGTTCACTCGACTGAGACCCTGCTACGAATTGCCATCCAGAACTCGGCTTTCGACGAGTCTGCTCGATGAAATTTATGAAGAAATGCGAACCCAACTTGATGAAAAAATTGCCAAAGCTAGAATTGTCTGTTTGGAAATTGATACATGGTCTAATATACGGAACGAGGGCATAATGAATACAATACTGACAACTCCTCAATCCATTTTTTCAAAAGCCAGCCTGTAGCTATTCATACAAACCAAAATAATACTCACCAACAAACTGCTCAGAATGTGGCAGACAAAATCAGTAAAGTCATCGAAGAAGTCGGGGTGAAAAAGGTTCTAGGAGTTTGCACCGACAACGAGCGAAAAGTGAAGTGTGCTTGGCGTACCAGGTGTACTCCTAATTAATTTCCGGTTTTTTTGCAAATAAAACACATAATCCCAAAAAAACCGTAACCTTTATTTTATTCAAAGTATTTTCCATCGCTTTCTACACATTTTTCCAACCTTTCTGGTAAATTGTGGATACCACGCCAGTAAAAATCATTGCCTTTGGAGGTGAACCACTCGGTGAGCCATTTTCGTACATTTTCGTACGAGTCGAAGCGCTGCTCAGAAAGGGCATGGCCCAACGAGGCAAAGAGGTGGTAGTCGGATGGCGCCAGGTCTGGTGAGTAAGCCGCATGATCAAGTACTTCCCACTTGAGCCTTTCCAGCGTGTCACGAACGACTTTCGACTTATGCGACGGCGCATTGTCGTGGAGCAAAATCACCTTCTTCTGTCGTTGTTGATATTCTGGTCGGTTTTCCACAATGGCTCGGCTCAAATCTTTCATTTGCTGTTTGTAGCGAACGGCATTCACAGTTTCACCAGGTTTCAGCAGTTCAAAGTATATAACACCGGACTGGTCCCACCACACACACAGCATGACCTTCCGCCGACCGTAACGATTTGGCCGTGCCGTCGATGTCGATGCTTCACCTGGACTCACCCACGATTTGTTGCGCTTAGGGTTCTCCAGGAAAATCCACTTTTCATCACCAGTAACAATACGATACAGGAAAGACTTTCTTTTGTATCGTTGAAGCAGCATTTCACAGGTCACTTTTCGATTCTCCATTTGTCTCTCGGTCAGTTCATGGGGCACCCACTTTCCACACTTCTGAATTTTTCCCGTGGCTCGCAGACGTTTGGAAATTGCTTGCTGTTGAACTCCCAACGCATCTGCAAGCTGTCGTTGCGTTTGCGTGTTGTCTTCATCTAATAATGCTTGCAATTCGACGTCATCGAACGATTTTCGCTTGCCGGAGCGTGCGGCGTCGTTCAGGTCGAAATCTCCATTATTGAACTGTCGAAACCACGTTTCACATGTTCGAAGTGTTAATGCACGATCACCATAAACTTCCACAAGCGCACAGTGGCTCTCGGACACTTTTTTCCCCTGATTGAACATGAAAAACAATGCATGGCGCATATGCTCAAAATTCGGTACAAAATTCGACATTTTTGAAGCGCAATAAAAACTTACTGGAAGATTTTTTCGAGAAAATGTCAACGCAGTTCAAGCACTCGATATGACTGAACAAAATGACATATGTTATGTGTTACCAACAGCGGTACAAAACAGAACGCCATCCATTGAAAAAACCGGAAATTACTTAGGAGTACACCTGGTATTTAAGAAGAAAAATATGCAGGCGATTTCATTTACTTCTATGATTGTTTAGCCCACATTTTAAATCTCATGGTTTCAGACATCATGAAACAGAAAATTCCAGATACGACTCAGAAAGCTTGTACAGCAGCTGTTAATGAAATCCGAAGGTCACACATGATAAGCGCAGTTTTTGCAGAAATTCGAGAATCTGATGACACCATAGAAAATGGAGAAAAGCGATCGATTTTATTGAAACTCCCAGTGAAAACGAGGCGGGGTTCATCGCATACATGCTTCGACAGTTTGTTTGTAAAGAAACACAATTTGCAATCGTTAGCTGTTTCACGAAAAGTGGCGCTGTCTTCTCGTACCAAATCCATGTTTTTAGATGAGGGATTATGGACGAAAATATCGCAAATCATTGCTATCCTCAAACCCATCGTTTCCTGGATCACGAAAATAGAAGGAGATTCTTCTACATTGAGCGAAGTCCTAGAAATTTTTGATGGGATACGGCAAAATTTCGAAAAAATGTTTTCATCACGTTTGAAAAATTTTGGAAAAAGAGAGGTTTTCATGGAGATTTTAGGAAGAAGACGCGAAACGGCACTTAACCTGATTCATTTTGCAGCAAATCTGTTAGATCCAAGGTACAGAGGGAAAAATTTAACTTCCGAAGAATTCGTGTAAGGATCGTCAGTGGTTGCTGAAGTGGAAAAAAAATTACAACTCGATGAAAATAGCGTGCTTCGAGAGTATGCAGAGTTTGAAGCAAATGAAGGATTCTGGCCGCCTTTGCAACATCGGTCCCCAAAGTGTCGCCAAAGTTTGGCGACCGTTTAGCGACATTTTGGGGACAGTTTGGCGACACATTGAAGAATACATTCTAGCTTCATGAAGGATAAAAAATATAGCATGGTATGATATTTACAGGCATTGTCACATCGAAACGAAGATATTGCTTTGTAGAAAAATATTTTTTTTAACGTATTAAACCTAAATTTCCAAATCCTTCCAATCTGTAGTAGTAATCTGTACTGTTTATTTTCGACGTTTTATCTTGCGTCGGTAATGTCGGTACGACTTTCGTGTCCCCTTTTGTGCATAGGATTTGTGATTTGTAAGCGATTTTCACTATTGAAATAATTGCGAAATTGTTGATAGTGAGTTATTAAAAAAATTTCATTCATTCAAATGACTAAGTATTTTAGTTTCTAAATTGTTTCTATAGTTTTTAACTCATGGAATTAAAGAATTTCTTTAATTACAATAAATTGTAACTATAAATAATAAATATATGTTACTATAAATTAGTAACTAACATATTTTTTAGCGAACAGTTTTTCAGTTGCAAAGTTTTTATTAATTTTTCAAAATTTGGATTTTTGTTTCTATTTCTGTGTCGAATGAGGGGACGTCAAGTTTTACAAAGCTACTCTACTGTTTTAATCATTCATATTTGGTATTATATTCACAAATTACGTTGAAGTATTATAAAAAAAAATTTATAAATTTTGGAATTTCTTTAGATCTTATTAGGTTCTCAATATTGAACATAGCTAGATCAGTCAATTACACGAATTCAGCTAACAGACTTTCATAAACGCAGTTTTAATTTTTATCGTTATTTAGATTTGCTTACCTTATGTTGAAATGAAAAGAAAAACTAAATTTGAATACTCCCAATATTCCCGCGCCACCGGGCGCCATGTTGTATCTATGTATATCGGAGTGTCTCTCTCCCTCTTTTTCTCAGTTAGTTTCTTTTTTCTTGTTCTCTCAGTCGTAATGTACACACACCCCAAAAGAATCTCTCACTTGTAATCATGAAATAAATCCATACTTTGTACAGAAATCCGAACAAAGTTTTACTGCCCAATAATTAAATCTAACACCTTACTTTGAGTTAAATAAGGTCATGTCAAATTCTAAAAATCTTCTATACATATGATATCAATTCTATGTATCTTGTACAATATACATAGTATTTGAATCATATTCATTTACTCATGTACTTTTTATAAGGTTCATTCATCGATATATTTATTCGTTTAATAATTTAATAACATATTATTCAATCGATCCATTTAGTACATTTTATCATAAATATTCACCTACTAGGTTCAGATAATAAAAAAAAAAAATAAAATTCAGAATCTGGATTTGTGTACCCAACTTCATGTCGAATAAGGAAATGAAAAATTTCTGATAGCAATTCCACTGTTTCGATTAAATTTATATCATACAGTATTCTCACAGCTTCTAACATCAAAAAAAAATTCTTTTGTAAAATTTTTAAAAACGCCTATTAAATTTACGCAGCTTAATGTAACTGAAAAAGGCAGTAAAGTTGATTCAGCAAACTAGATTCAAGATGCGATTTCCGTTTACTTTTCACTATTTGGGTTTGTATACCTGAATTTGATGAAAAAATGAAGCGTTGTCAAATTTCGAAAAACATTTCTCCTGTGTCAGTCATATCATCTATCGTACTTTTATTATTTTAAAGTAAAGTCCATTTCAACAAATATTTTACTACACTAGGACGCCAATCTCTAGGATGCCGATATCCAGGACAGCTTAATAAGCGCGAAGAAAATTAAAATATGCTTGAATGGGTTCTCGAGTTTTCGAGGGATTAAATTCTGGTCGCCAAAATGACAAGTAACGATTCAGTCATCAATTCAGCGTCGTGTCGAAATTCTGGCGCTTATTGTAGGGCCCCGGTATTTTATTGCACCAGTTGCGTGAGGGACTACGAAATGTTAAAATTTTTTCTTCCTGCGAAGGGACTCGCAATACCTAGCATGGCACTGTGACACATCATTAAAATTCCGCTCACTTTGTCACCGGAAAAAGGCCGATTTTGAGGAATGTTCGTTTAAGTTTCCCGATCGTTCCTGGAAATCAGCGTATTACTGTATTTGGTTCTGGTTTAAGTTTGAGGTTGTAAATATTGCGCTATACTGAAATTCGATGATGCACTAAGAAAAAGGCCATCACAAGTAAAACTTATGGATATTTTTTGTTCAGAAACAAAATTTTTTTTCTGGAAATTACGTAAAAAAAATTGATAAAATAACTTTTTACGCCCTTCCTCTCAAAAACCTTCAATCCGTTTCACATTTTAATTGAAATCATCAGCATTTTTTCTCTAAAACATTGTTCAACTATTAAGTAATTATGGATAAATTTCTGTTACTCATTTTTATTGTATGTCCATTTCATTCTTTTAACTAAGTATTGAGATTTTTGTGATGACTGCAGATAAACATTAATTATAATCTCAAGTAAAATAGATCAATATATTCTCATTTTTGATGGTTTATTTCAATTTTCGATTGAGGTAATTTTTCGTTTCAAAATTGCCGATGTTAAGACATTCATTTATATTTGTGACTGAGGCAATCACAACAATGGTAAGATTGATAAATTATGAAATTTTTTTATGACAATTACATGTTAATATTTTGTTGGTTTCTAAACGTATGAGGACGCCACCATTTCCCCGAAAAAATAAAGCCCGACAAGGTCATTTGCTTGAATATCAAGGGACCGACGGTGATTCAAAAACCTTCAAAGCCATCGTAGATGCAGAACCATACGGCTCGGATTTTGAAATTCTGAAGAAAGAAGACATTGGACATGTTGCCAAACGCATGGGAAGCAGATTGCGCTATGTGAAGAAGTCAGAACACTTTGGAGGCAAGGGAAAATTAACTAATGACTTGATCAACAAGCTGACGACTTACTATGGCCTAGCGATTCGTCGAAATGGAGACTCCCTTGAAAAAATGAAAGATGCTACTCTTGCAACTTACTTCCATTTGATTTCCACGGACAAAAAGCCTCAGCATAAATACTGTCCTCCAGGGCTCGATAGCTGGTGCAAATGGCGCGTGGCCGAAGCGAACGGGACGAAGAAAAATTTCAAACACCCCCCTCCACTGCATCCTGAAGTTCAAAAACATTTACTGCCGATTTACAAGAGTTTATCAGATGACAGTTTGTTGGAGAGATGTTTGGGAAGTTTTACGCAAAACCCCAATGAAAGTTTAAACGCCCTCATTTGGCGGATATCACCGAAACACTTGCATTCAGGCCTGAAAAGTATAGAAATCGCTACCTATATTGCTGCATCAGTTTTCAACGAGGAATTTTCAGCCATTTTACGAATAATCGATATTCTGGAATTGAACATCGGCAAGATGTGCAAGTTAACCGCCGACACTCACGACAAACGCCGACTGAGCCGGCAAGGGCGCGCGACGGCCGAAGAGTCAAAAGAAGCTCGAACAGTTGCCCGAATGCAGAGAATCGAGAATGATCAGTTCTATGAGGAATCAGAGGGTCTAATGTACGGACCTGGTATAGCTGATTGACTTTTTCACAACGTGAGTTTGAAAAATAGACATATTTTTAAACTAAAACTTTCAACTCCTTTTCCCGAAACTCATGTTTTTAAAACGGCGTGCAAGGTTGTGAAAAAACGGCTGAACCGATTTTCATAATTTTTTCGCTGGTTACAAGAAAATGCAATTCTCTTGCCCTTGACGAACGATTTTTTTGCAAAAACAATGTTGTTCCCTGCAAGAAAAATTCGCAAAACTGGAAAAACAATGAAAAATCGATTTTTTTTGAATATAAAGAAAATAAAATTTTTTTTGAAAAAACGGAAAACGTCAAGAGCAAGTAAATGTCATTAGGAAACTTATTTGTAATAATTTTTTTGTTCTAGAACGATTTCCTGAGGTGTTATCTGTCACACCGCGAATTTGTAGACTCTTTTTTGCAAGCTTCTAACAACAAGCCAAATGCAGATTTTGCAATAAAATTTTTTTTGTATTTTTAGAAATACAACATAGAACCTATGTATGAAATTTGATTTTTCTATCGTTGATAGTTTTTTCCCAATCCATGCCGAAAATCAAGTGACCATTTCCTACATCTAATTGGTATTCCCCCTTTAAAAAACAAACAAAAAAAACTTGCTTTCCGAAACGAAATCAATAGAATTTTAGCACGTATGATCGCGAGATGTTTCATCGCGAATATTTATTTGAACATCAAAACTTTTCCTGTCCACGTTGAAATCTTTTTGTGTTTATGTTACGGTATGTATGCATACTTGACTTTTAAACGGTTTCAAAAAAGAAGCTATTTGCATAGTATTCAAAGATTCATTTTACACATGCGGAAATCGTCTTTAGAACCCACAATTTTTTTTTTTTTTTTTTTTTTGAAAGCCAAATGGGACAAGAATGAATTCAGAAATAACAAAGTATCCAGTGGATCTCACCATCGTTCAGAGAGCATCTTTTTGGTTCCTTTCCCGCCCGTCAAATCTCGGCAGTGATTAGCTGCAAACTGTCGAAATCGAGCTGCAAATCACTCGTTTATTATTGCGAATTTAAAAAAATGGCAAAAGAAAAACCGTCTTAAAATCGTGAGAGGAGGTCATGGTTTTCCACTCGTACGGCGACCTCCGGACACCCTGTATATCGCGGTCCAGATTGATCTCGAAGTAATAGAGAGGGAGTTCGAGCTCTCTCTCTTCAACCCAACCTAATCCGAAAATAAGTGAGTTTCCGGTGTAAGTAAAAATATCGAATTTTGATGCAATTTAATGCAATTGTAATTCGTAGGATTAAATGCAATTCAATCATTATATGTTATTCGGTCACATGCGGTTTTATTCAAAACGAATGTAATCCGACTGAATCCAACTCAATCCATTGTCACTAGTTTTTTATTTATCTGGGTTGCTTTGGATTCAGTTGATTAAATTCATTTCGAATAAAACCGCTTTCGTTGAATGACACAATTCGATTTAATTGCATTGTATCCAATAACATACATTTGAATTAAATTGCATTAAAACTGGATTTCCACACCGAAATGATTTCGTTTCTAATCGTAAATTTCATGAATGAAACGCATTCAATTTTAATCCAGATTTTCTGCACTAAATTCGATACCAGTAAATCAATTGAATTTAATACAAAACATCTCGCACATCAATCTCTTGCGAAATAGATTCAAAATTTATGAATCCTATTCAATTTATCATCGCAAGCTTTTAAATACATTTGGATGTGTATTCGGAGTCAGTTAGATCACATTTTGTTCAAAACCGCATGGGATTGAATGACATATACTTTGATTCAATTGAATTAAATCCAATGATATTCATTTGGATTTAACTGCATTGAAACTCGATTTTATTACTTGAAAAATTTTGTTTCTATCAAAAATTTCATGAATCAAACGCATCGAAATTCAATCATCATTTTCTGCATTAAATTGAATAGCAGCCCTACTAGCTTTAATCATTATAAAGACCTTACAAGGGCCTTCTAAGGACTCCGTATAAGAACCTTATAAGACCTTTAGATGGTCCTTATAAGAATCAAAGTTAGTAGGGAGTAAATCAATGCAATTCTATACTGATAATCTGGTACATAAATCTCTATTGGAATCGGTGTGCACGAAAAAGCTACTGCGCATCCTATGACGTCACAAAAAATCCCAGGTCCAAGAATTCCCCTTCCAAACCACCAGCATCGTGAGCGCTACTCCCCTACCGGTTTCTTTCCCACCTTCACGCACTGTCTCCCCACTATGCTCGCCACGTGCATGCGTTGGCCGCGTGGGGTAAAGGGTACACCAAAACTGACGTGCTATATCGTTTTTCCTGTGTTTTTTCTGAATTTCTTTCGATCCGTTCTCTATTAGTAAGATTGTAATTTATTGTTATGAATGAAAAGCACGCTGGTAGAGATTTGGATTGCAGTTTATTGAGTTTATACTTCATAATATTGAGTAATAGAATCACATATTTGACAATAATTGTGATGAAAAATTTTTCTTTCAAACTTTCATATTTCAAATATTTCATAACTTAAGAAACAAAATTTTGTACAAAGTGCGAATTTTGGAGTACATACGTTGGGACGCCACCATTTCCCCGAAAAAATAAAGCCCCGAAAAGGTCATTTGCTCGAATATCAAGGGACCGAAAGCAAGAATTTCCGAATTCTGATGTTTCCGAAATCGCACGAGATCGTGCGTGAATTGCCCCGCTTACCCAATGCGACGAACGATAAAAACACCGAAAATCCAACGTCCCGAAACACGATTCAGTCAAAATATCGAATGCACGTCAACGAAAACCCCCGATTCCTTAAAAACCCGACTTCGCGATCGCCCGAGAACTCACATTTCCTAATAATTAAAAAACCGGAAAAGTAAAATACCGAAAAAACTTCGGATCGAAAACCCAAAAGACCGCCTCCGCATATTTCCGAATCCCTAAAATTTCGATATTTTAAATACCCGTTTACGAATTGCAGCGAAAAAAAAGTAACCGATTGTTCGAAGTCACGAATTAATTCGTCACCGATTCGTGGATGTCACGATTTCACAAACGCAAGAAAGTCCAAAACGACGAAAAAACATTCGCCCTCAAATATAATGCCCCTCCAAGATGTAAAACCGAAACACCATATGAAAGAAAATTTTATGCAACGACTTGGCAATATCTCGAATAAAACAAGTCCCGAAATGGCATATACCCGAAAACTTTTTTCCCCGACATTTAAATGCGCCTAATTGCTGCCTCCCCGCACGCGCGATGCTCCGCGAACAAAAGAGAACGACGAAATATTGCGACGATCAGCTATCCTCCCCAAAAACTACTTCCCCTAATGAATATTTCCCCTCATCCGCGAAACGCCGACTGGAGAAGGTTGAGAACGCCCACGGCTCCGATGAGTCATGCTATCAAAAAAATGATTGTACTCCGTTTTTTCCATTTTACATTGTGCACCTGTATTGTTTTCCACTGATTACACTAGTTTACAAATTTTGAAAAATTTTTGTATCCTCTACATGTTTCAATGGTTTCCGTAGTAAAATGACTCGCTGAATCCGAAAACGCAGTCCAAAAATTCCCCGTAGGACGGATTTCGCGGTATTGCGAAAAAACTGTTTTTCGCATATAGAGAAAAAGTGTCTTCAGTCAATCGCAAATATCTCCGGTTCTACTTGAACGATTTTGATAATTTTTATATCAAAATGTAGGTAATTTAATAACCTATAAATTATTTTTCTGAAGTTTTACCGTCACATTCACGGTTTGGTTGCTATTCCGACATTTGTATAGAATTTTTTGTCATTTTTGTTAATTTTTTCAAAAAAATTCAACTTTGAGCGAAAATTAAGCCGAAAAAAAAATTTTTTTATCACTTCAATGAATGGATGTTGAAGCTCAATCGATGACAAAAAAAAAGAGTGGCCAGTTATCAAAATCAATGGGAAAATATAGAAGTTATAGGTGTTTTTCTGAAAAAAGGTAAAAAGTCCATTTTCCTTAGATTCGTCATTTACTGTTCCTGGTTTCCTATAAAATTTTATGAGAAAGTAATTCATATAATATAGTTTAAAATTGTATTAGTAAGAGACTATTTCTGGGGATCTACTCGTTCAAAACGATGAAAATACCTTGATAGTACATATGAATTTTTAATTACATTTACGTATTTATTATTTATCAAATAAAATATCATTTTAAAAATGGCTGCGTATCAAAAGCGCATAATAATCGAAAGGACACTTTAAAATTGATCAAAAGTGCACTTTTGAAAATATCAAAAGTGCACAATGGTTTTCATCATAAGCGTGTTACACGTAGGTCAAGTAGACCCACGGTCTACTTGACCTACACGAGAGCGAGGAAAAAATACTTCAGACTTTTACAATATCGGGGAAAAATATTGTCGGCCTCTTAGTTTTTCTGGCAAATGTATTTTCGGTATTATCAAGTTTTGTGTCTCTATCCATTCGGGCCTTCGAGCTCGCGGGGCAATCTGTATTCGGGCAATTATTTTTTCGGTAGCGAGTCATTTTCTCCACTGCACAACTTTCGCTGCATTTTTTCCCACTAAGCTTTTCTCCCACTTCCATTTTTTCACAGATTTTTTTTCCACAGCAACTTTTTTCCACTGAGCATTTTCCCCACTAACAGTTTTTCCCTTGAGCTCTTTCTCCCACTGACATTTTATTCACTTAGGTATTTCATTAAAATTAAATAATAATTATTGATTATTGCAAATTATTTATCATGTTATATCTTATCAATGTAACTTTATTATGTATATTCCGAAGAAAAGTACCAGAACTCGATGAATACAGACAGGGCAAGCACTTATGAAAAAACAGACGGATAAATTCTTAAGGGACTTGCCAGTATATTTTGTAATGGAGGCATAATTTTAGAACTGGACGTTATGTCCTATTGCTTTCAAATATTCCGCAATTTTCCTATCTCCTTGTTCACTCCCGTAATTTTTGACAAGATTACACAATCGTTCTTCGATTTTCATTCGATTCAGATTAGTGGATCTTTTCACCTTTCTTCCAAGGTCCAACTCGCGAAACATTGTTTCTGTGTCAGTCTGCTCCTTGTGTATTTCCGTCAGAAACGCATACAGGCTGGGGTGGTCTCTTCCCACTACAACAGCGAACCTGTTGTGCCATCCTTCAGACATCTTGTTGGTGCGCGACGAATTTTGAATAACAGCGTCGTAAACATTCCACAATGCTGGGGGATACCGTGGAGCTGTTGTGCGATGTCTACCTCGAGTTGGTTTACCTCTGATATAAAAATGTTCAAAGTACTCGGCAATTTCCACAAATAATTCTGGTATCCCTTGTATGAAAATGTCAAAGGCTTCGCCAACATCTTCCACAGGAACGAAAGCTATCGCACACATCATCTGCACCGCTTCTCTGACTGATCGGTTGTCTGGGTTGTTATAAGCTTGTTGCAAACCTTCAGTCTGGATTCGGCGAAAAATTGATTGTCTTAGATGGAAGAAACAGGCCTTACCATGATCCGCATTGATTGCGCTGTGTTTATGATGGCTAACTCAAAGTCTGTCATCACGGTGTTGGCGGAAATGACGTATCCCAACTGGTCACACTCTCTTCTGGGAATTTCGAATACCTGCAGTGCAATTAGTATTCATATGTGTAAATTACAAGTAAGTCATGTTGGTCATGGCCAGTTTAGAAGAAAATCGACCATTGATAGCAAACTAAAAAAAGAGAATAAATAACCCATGTAGATAGGTATAAGTAATAGACCTTTTCATAAGCGTTCTGTGTCTTGTTTTGCATTCACGAGTACGCAACTGTTGAAGCCACTTTTCTCTCGACACCGTTGACGGTTTGGTTGAAAGCTCCAAGAACGGCAAACAGTTGAAAAAATTCATGTCACAACCTTGAAAATCCCATCGACGTACCCACATTGAGCTTCTGGCTAAGCGTCTCAGATTTTCGTTCATTGCCCAAATCATGAGTCTTCCAATAGAATTTCCGGCCTCTAGATCATCACGAGAGTCGTAAATGAAAAACGATTCACCACCCAATGTATTCTTAAAATTCACCGGCAAGTCTTCCAATTCCTCCAAAGTTCTAGGTTTGTCGGCATGTTTTTGAGCCTCTCTCTTTAGATAGACCTCACTAAATTTTGTCTCTCCGGGAGCTGAGATAAAATCCCCGATGATACATGTCGAAGTTCAGTTCGTAAAACCTGCACAGGAGGAGCTTCCGGATGAGCTGCTGCACGTCTTTTCAAACTCAATCTATGTTTAGAAGCTTCTACGGATTCGAAATTAGGGGCGTGATTTTAATGATTGGATTCTTTCAGAACTTCAATTCCCTTTAAAAGTTAATTAGGAATACAGTCACACTGAGAACGGTAATTATCATCATAATGAAAATATCCTGTTATGAACAACATTGTCATAACAATCTCGATTTTTCAGAGCAGACAAAAATCCGACAAAAAAAGGGCACGAAATCGACACAAAAATCCAATACAGTACCTGCCCGTTACTTGACTGAGATTGTGTAACGGCACGAGCTTTGCATTCAGGATACATTTTACATTTCCAAAAGACTCTCTCCCTTTTTTTTCTTCTGATTTTGTGTATAAATATCCATTAATATGAAGCGCTGCATTTTTTGTAATTCCATTGATAAGTTCTGCCACCATAATTATAATTTTGAAAATTTTGTTGAAATAAAAAAACTTTGCCAATACTATAAATACGAAAAATTTGATTTTGTTGTTTTGTTGAAAGTTCAACGACTGACGTTTTTGAGCTGTCATTTTAAGGTTCAGATAGGTTCAGACCACGCTAGTCACTTGTCAATGGAACAAAAAATCGCTGAAAAAAAAAACCGGTGGAAATCAGAATTGGTGGAAAAAAAGACCGATGGGAGACAAAAGTGGTAGAAGCAACCGCGATGAGTAAAATAATTAGTGGAAAAAAAGGGTGTTGGTGAAATGAATCAGTGGAAAAAATAACACTAGTTTACAGCGAAATGTAGCCACATCAAATTTCAATGGTTTCCTTAGTAAAATAACTCGCTGAATCCGAAAACGCAGTCCAAAAAATTCCCCGTAGGACGGATTTCGCGGTATTGCAAAAAAACTGTTTTTCGCATATAGAGAAAAAGTGTCTTCAGTCAATCGCAAATATCTCCGGTTCTACTTGAACGATTTTGATAATTTTTATATCAAAATGTAGGTAATTTAATAACCTATAAATTATTTTTCTGAAATTTTACCGTCACATTCGCGGTTTGGTTGCTATTCCGACATTTGTATATAATTTTTTGTCATTTTTGTTAATTTTTTGAAAAAAAATCAACTTTAAGCGAAAATTAAGCCGAAAAAAAAATTTTTTTATCACTTCAATGAATGGATGTTGAAGCCCAATCGATGACAAAAAAAAAGAGTGGTCAGTTATCAAAATCAATGGGAAAATATAGAAGTTATAGGTGTTTTTCCGAAAAAAGGCAAAAAGTCCATTTTTCTCAACTTAATAGCATTGTCAATTATTATTGATATTAAGTCACAAAAAATGAAAATTTCAAAATGAGTCAAGTCCGATCGTCTTTGTCGCTTGTGCATGTCTTCGCTTTCTCGAATCAAAAACCAGCAATAATCGCCCATCATTGTTTCATCCCAAAATCCTTGGTATCGTCTTTCCATGTTTTTCATTTGTTGATGGAAGCGTTCGCCATGTTCATCGCTTTCGTCGCCAAGATTTTTCGGGAAAAAATCCAAATGCGAATGTAAAAAATGAATTTTGAGAGACATATTCACACCTGTCACCGAAAAAAAGTGAGAAATAATTAGCATAATTTAATAGTATAGAAATGTAAATTTATATTAAAAACATACCTCTTTTCTTATAATTCACTAGCAAATCTTGGATGATTTTCTTGTAGTTCCGACTTCTTGAGTTACCCAAAAAGCCATCGACGACAGAACGAAACGAATTCCATGCTTTCGCCTCGTCTCCTGTCAATGTTAAAACAAAATTGGAATCGCTGAGAATTTTTTTATCTGAGGTCCCACGAATACGCCTTCTTTTATCTTAGCATCAGATAAATTCGGGAACGCGGATTTCAAATAATGAAAAGAATGACCGTCTTTTCGCAAAGCTTTGACGAAATTCTTGAAGAGTCCAAGTTTAATATGTAATGGTGGAAGTAGAATCTTGTCTTTCTTCACTAGAGACTCGAATTTCACATTTTCCTGACCTATGGTGTAATTGATTCGATTCGGCCAGTCTTTTTTCACATAGTGTTCATCTCTCGCTCTGCTGTCCCACTTACACAAAAAACAGCAGTATTTTGTGTAGCCTTGCTGCAAACCAGTTACCATGGCAACAACTTTGAGGTCAGCACAAATTTTCCACTCGTGATCTTTGTACTTAATCAAGTCCAGTAACATTGCCATAGATTGATATGATTCTTTCATGTTGACAGCATGGGCTACAGGAAGTCAAGGCTTCATGTTTCCTTGATGAATCAAAACTGCTTTTAAGCTTAATATGCTGCTGTCAATGAACAAACGCCATTCGATTGGATCGTAATTTACACCAAATTCAACAAACAAACCAGTGATATCATGACAATAACAAACATTCTTTTCCCTCGAATAGTATTGGGCAAATCGTATATGCCAATCTCTATAGTACGTCACCTTCACGCCCGAATCCAGTAAGTTCCGTTCTTGCAAACGTGATGTCAAAATCTCCGAATGATATTTCGTCAGATCTAAGTCTCTTATCAAATCATTAAGAGCGAATTGTGTAAAAGGCTTTGAAACTTTCATAGGCTCTGTGTCAGTCGAATTGGATTCACTTTCTTCTGATGATGGTGTGTCGATTTTTCTTCTCTTCTTAGGGCTTACTGGATACGGAACGTCAGTGGAATGCGGAACTGGTTTTGTTAACGATGGTACATGCGGATATACAATTTCGCGATGACGTCCGTGTTGTTTTATGTTACATAAGCAGAAGTAACAGTCAACCTCGTGATTCGTTGGCTGTCGCCAAATTGCAGGCACATCGAATGACAAGTAGCGACTACGAAAAAGAAATCATATGAACGTGGCAGTATATTAAAGGGTTAAAATCAGAAACAGAATAGATAAATATATATTTATACGTACTTGTCACCTGCCATCCACAAAACCAAATTTGTTCTGCATGTGTTGCACATAGAACTCGGTGTCCATGCTTTATCAATATTTTCAGGTGAAACTTTGAAATACAAACTGTACGCATTTTGTAATGCATCCGTGAAATTCCGTGGTTTCGCGAAAATATATTCTGCACAAGCATAGCAGAACTTATTCGGATCATTTTTGGACTTGAATCTACGTTTCTGGACACTCATCCTTCAAATTTCGATTTAATTTTCCGTGCCTAAGGTACCTTTCTGGGTAAAGCCAGCGCACCAATCAGAGCGCAGTAGGTTTTCCCGCGGGTTTTCCCCAGATCAACCAAGCGCAAAAATCATAGTGCACCGCGGGCTCCGCCACGGAGCGAGCCAGCGCACCAATCAGGGTGCACCGTGGGTCTACTTGACCTACGTGTAACACGCTTATGATGAAAACCATTGTGCACTTTTGATATTTTCAAAAGTGCACTTTTGATCAATTTTAAAGTGTCCTTTCGATTATTATGCGCTTTTGATACGCAGCCATTTTTAAAATGATATTTTATTTGATAAATAATAAATACGTAAATGTAATTAAAAATTCATATGTACTATCAAGGTATTTTCATCGTTTTGAACGAGTAGATCCCCAGAAATAGTCTCTTACTAATACAATTTTAAACTATATTATATGAATTACTTTCTCATAAAATTTTATAGGAAACCAGGAACAGTAAATGACGAATCTAAGGAAAATGGACTTTTTACCTTTTTTCAGAAAAACACCTATAACTTCTATATTTTCCCATTGATTTTGATAACTGGCCACTCTTTTTTTTTGTCATCGATTGAGCTTCAACATCCATTCATTGAAGTGATAAAAAAATTTTTTTTTCGGCTTAATTTTCGCTCAAAGTTGAATTTTTTTGAAAAAATTAACAAAAATGACAAAAAATTCTATACAAATGTCGGAATAGCAACCAAACCGTGAATGTGACGGTAAAACTTCAGAAAAATAATTTATAGGTTATTAAATTACCTACATTTTGATATAAAAATTATCAAAATCGTTCAAGTAGAACCGGAGATATTTGCGATTGACTGAAGACACTTTTTCTCTATATGCGAAAAACAGTTTTTTCGCAATACCGCGAAATCCGTCCTACGGGGAATTTTTGGACTGCGTTTTCGGATTCAGCGAGTCATTTTACTACGGAAACCATTGAAACATGTAGAGGATACAAAAATTTTTCAAAATTTGTAAACTAGTGTAATCAGTGGAAAACAATACAGGTGCACAATGTAAAATGGAAAAAACGGAGTACAATCATTTTTTTGATAGCATGACTCATCGGAGCCGTGGGCGTTCTCAACCTTCTCCAGTCGGCGTTTCGCGGATGAGGGGAAATATTCATTAGGGGAAGTAGTTTTTGGGGAGGATAGCTGATCGTCGCAATATTTCGTCGTTCTCTTTTGTTCGCGGAGCATCGCGCGTGCGGGGAGGCAGCAATTAGGCGCATTTAAATGTCGGGGAAAAAAGTTTTCGGGTATATGCCATTTCGGGACTTGTTTTATTCGAGATATTGCCAAGTCGTTGCATAAAATTTTCTTTCATATGGTGTTTCGGTTTTACATCTTGGAGGGGCATTATATTTGAGGGCGAATGTTTTTTCGTCGTTTTGGACTTTCTTGCGTTTGTGAAATCGTGACATCCACGAATCGGTGACGAATTAATTCGTGACTTCGAACAATCGGTTACTTTTTTTTCGCTGCAATTCGTAAACGGGTATTTAAAATATCGAAATTTTAGGGATTCGGAAATATGCGGAGGCGGTCTTTTGGGTTTTCGATCCGAAGTTTTTTCGGTATTTTACTTTTCCGGTTTTTTAATTATTAGGAAATGTGAGTTCTCGGGCGATCGCGAAGTCGGGTTTTTAAGGAATCGGGGGTTTTCGTTGACGTGCATTCGATATTTTGACTGAATCGTGTTTCGGGACGTTGGATTTTCGGTGTTTTTATCGTTCGTCGCATTGGGTAAGCGGGGCAATTCACGCACGATCTCGTGCGATTTCGGAAACATCAGAATTCGGAAATTCTTGCTTTCGGTCCCTTGATATTCGAGCAAATGACCTTTTCGGGGCTTTATTTTTTCGGGGAAATGGTGGCGTCCCAACGTATGTACTCCAAAATTCGCACTTTGTACAAAATTTTGTTTCTTAAGTTATGAAATATTTGAAATATGAAAGTTTGAAAGAAAAATTTTTCATCACAATTATTGTCAAATATGTGATTCTATTACTCAATATTATGAAGTATAAACTCAATAAACTGCAATCCAAATCTCTACCAGCGTGCTTTTCATTCATAACAATAAATTACAATCTTACTAATAGAGAACGGATCGAAAGAAATTCAGAAAAAACACAGGAAAAACGATATAGCACGTCAGTTTTGGTGTACCCTTTACCCCACGCGGCCAACGCATGCACGTGGCGAGCATAGTGGGGAGACAGTGCGTGAAGGTGGGAAAGAAACCGGTAGGGGAGTAGCGCTCACGATGCTGGTGGTTTGGAAGGGGAATTCTTGGACCTGGGATTTTTTGTGACGTCATAGGATGCGCAGTAGCTTTTTCGTGCACACCGATTCCAATAGAGATTTATGTACCAGATTATCAGTATAGAATTGCATTGATTTACTCCCTACTAACTTTGATTCTTATAAGGACCATCTAAAGGTCTTATAAGGTTCTTATACGGAGTCCTTAGAAGGCCCTTGTAAGGTCTTTATAATGATTAAAGCTAGTAGGGCTGCTATCCAATTTAATGCAGAAAATGATGATTGAATTTCGATGCGTTTGATTCATGAAATTTTTGATAGAAACAAAATTTTTCAAGTAATAAAATCGAGTTTCAATGCAGTTAAATCCAAATGAATATCATTGGATTTAATTCAATTGAATCAAAGTATATGTCATTCAATCCCATGCGGTTTTGAACAAAATGTGATCTAACTGACTCCGAATACACATCCAAATGTATTTAAAAGCTTGCGATGATAAATTGAATAGGATTCATAAATTTTGAATCTATTTCGCAAGAGATTGATGTGCGAGATGTTTTGTATTAAATTCAATTGATTTACTGGTATCGAATTTAGTGCAGAAAATCTGGATTAAAATTGAATGCGTTTCATTCATGAAATTTACGATTAGAAACGAAATCATTTCGGTGTGGAAATCCAGTTTTAATGCAATTTAATTCAAATGTATGTTATTGGATACAATGCAATTAAATCGAATTGTGTCATTCAACGAAAGCGGTTTTATTCGAAATGAATTTAATCAACTGAATCCAAAGCAACCCAGATAAATAAAAAACTAGTGACAATGGATTGAGTTGGATTCAGTCGGATTACATTCGTTTTGAATAAAACCGCATGTGACCGAATAACATATAATGATTGAATTGCATTTAATCCTACGAATTACAATTGCATTAAATTGCATCAAAATTCGATATTTTTACTTACACCGGAAACTCACTTATTTTCGGATTAGGTTGGGTTGAAGAGAGAGAGCTCGAACTCCCTCTCTATTACTTCGAGATCAATCTGGACCGCGATATACAGGGTGTCCGGAGGTCGCCGTACGAGTGGAAAACCATGACCTCCTCTCACGATTTTAAGACGGTTTTTCTTTTGCCATTTTTTTAAATTCGCAATAATAAACGAGTGATTTGCAGCTCGATTTCGACAGTTTGCAGCTAATCACTGCCGAGATTTGACGGGCGGGAAAGGAACCAAAAAGATGCTCTCTGAACGATGGTGAGATCCACTGGATACTTTGTTATTTCTGAATTCATTCTTGTCCCATTTGGCTTTCAAAAAAAAAAAAAAAAAAAAAATTGTGGGTTCTAAAGACGATTTCCGCATGTGTAAAATGAATCTTTGAATACTATGCAAATAGCTTCTTTTTTGAAACCGTTTAAAAGTCAAGTATGCATACATACCGTAACATAAACACAAAAAGATTTCAACGTGGACAGGAAAAGTTTTGATGTTCAAATAAATATTCGCGATGAAACATCTCGCGATCATACGTGCTAAAATTCTATTGATTTCGTTTCGGAAAGCAAGTTTTTTTTGTTTGTTTTTTAAAGGGGGAATACCAATTAGATGTAGGAAATGGTCACTTGATTTTCGGCATGGATTGGGAAAAAACTATCAACGATAGAAAAATCAAATTTCATACATAGGTTCTATGTTGTATTTCTAAAAATACAAAAAAAATTTTATTGCAAAATCTGCATTTGGCTTGTTGTTAGAAGCTTGCAAAAAAGAGTCTACAAATTCGCGGTGTGACAGATAACACCTCAGGAAATCGTTCTAGAACAAAAAAATTATTACAAATAAGTTTCCTAATGACATTTACTTGCTCTTGACGTTTTCCGTTTTTTCAAAAAAAATTTTATTTTCTTTATATTCAAAAAAAATCGATTTTTCATTGTTTTTCCAGTTTTGCGAATTTTTCTTGCAGGGAACAACATTGTTTTTGCAAAAAAATCGTTCGTCAAGGGCAAGAGAATTGCATTTTCTTGTAACCAGCGAAAAAATTATGAAAATCGGTTCAGCCGTTTTTTCACAACCTTGCACGCCGTTTTAAAAACATGAGTTTCGGGAAAAGGAGTTGAAAGTTTTAGTTTAAAAATATGTCTATTTTTCAAACTCACGTTGTGAAAAAGTCAATCAGCTATACCAGGTCCGTACATTAGACCCTCTGATTCCTCATAGAACTGATCATTCTCGATTCTCTGCATTCGGGCAACTGTTCGAGCTTCTTTTGACTCTTCGGCCGTCGCGCGCCCTTGCCGGCTCAGTCGGCGTTTGTCGTGAGTGTCGGCGGTTAACTTGCACATCTTGCCGATGTTCAATTCCAGAATATCGATTATTCGTAAAATGGCTGAAAATTCCTCGTTGAAAACTGATGCAGCAATATAGGTAGCGATTTCTATACTTTTCAGGCCTGAATGCAAGTGTTTCGGTGATATCCGCCAAATGAGGGCGTTTAAACTTTCATTGGGGTTTTGCGTAAAACTTCCCAAACATCTCTCCAACAAACTGTCATCTGATAAACTCTTGTAAATCGGCAGTAAATGTTTTTGAACTTCAGGATGCAGTGGAGGGGGGTGTTTGAAATTTTTCTTCGTCCCGTTCGCTTCGGCCACGCGCCATTTGCACCAGCTATCGAGCCCTGGAGGACAGTATTTATGCTGAGGCTTTTTGTCCGTGGAAATCAAATGGAAGTAAGTTGCAAGAGTAGCATCTTTCATTTTTTCAAGGGAGTCTCCATTTCGACGAATCGCTAGGCCATAGT
Source organism: Platygaster robiniae (assembly GCA_028476575.1). Lineage (NCBI taxonomy): Eukaryota > Metazoa > Arthropoda > Insecta > Hymenoptera > Platygastridae > Platygaster > Platygaster robiniae. The sequence goes on from CM052025.1 coordinate 13,144,244, forward strand.
AAGTCGTCAGCTTGTTGATCAAGTCATTAGTTAATTTTCCCTTGCCTCCAAAGTGTTCTGACTTCTTCACATAGCGCAATCTGCTTCCCATGCGTTTGGCAACATGTCCAATATCTTCTTTCTTCAGAATTTCAAAATCCGAGCCGTATGGTTCTGCATCTACGATGGCTTTGAAGGTTTTTGAATCACCGTCACCCACATAGTTTTTGTATCGCACTTGGAATTTCTTCTCAGATTCGGAGAACATTTGCACAACGCTTTCGACCTCCATTTCTCCCGCCGAGCCCTTGTGAGTCGCAGTACAATCATCTTCATGAGTTTAAAACCACTCCTCGAACTCAGATTGACTACTTCGTGCACGCTTCAGATTGCAAGATTGACAGAACGCACTTTTCACAACACAGTCAATGACTCTCCCCGAAAAATTTTCGATAATCGTTGTAACTCCGAATAACGAGTTAAATCCTCTTTCTTCCAAGAGCCATCTCCGGAAACAATCAATTCATCTTCAGGGAGTCCACGTGCTTTATTTTCTTCTTTTTCTTCTCTTACCGCCTTACGAGTCAGTGTTAGAAAAACCACTTTTGCTGCTTCATAAATATGCTGCAACAGATTAGCATAGCCCGAATTTCCGAGTCCCTCACCCATGTCCATAAGTCCGCAAAATAAGTTTAGTCCTTCACGAGCAACACCCAATAGTTTCATTACAAACACCATTCTTCTATTCACTTCATATCCTGTGTTTAAAGAAGAACATGAGGGAATTGTTTCTTCGCCGCACTGACACTTCATGACGATTTTAAATCCAAAACCACGGCGAGCACTTTCCGCGAAAGTCACAGTTTTTCGACAGAAACAGCACACCACTTTTTTAGAAATTGCGTTAAAAACCATCGCGAATTGGATAATCCGGTAACAACTCGTTAAATCACTCGCGATATTTTCACTGCTCACGGATTTTAACTTTTTCGCGCTGGTACTCGAGCCAACTCCGTCATCATTACGCGCACGACTTTTGAACGGAGGATGTCTTTTTCGCGGTCTTGATAAATTGCGTTTATGGCTAGTCCTCGAACCCTTCTCGCGTGTCATTTTTTAAATATACGAGTTTCGTTTTGATCAGTATAACGCACGTTTCCTGACTAACTTTACTACTTAGTGCCGAGAATCGGATACAGAACACGTTTTTCATTCTTCAAAAAACACACCCAAAAATCGATAAAATGAGAAAAAAAGCCTCCAAAAAATTTACCCAAAGCTTTTTCGAATTCTTATCGTAAATGACTCGGAAATGGTTATCAGCATTCTATCGTCCTTGCTCCGCGGGGGAACGAAATTTGGGATTCGAGCGTACCATGAAAGAGCGATGCTCCATCGCCTAAAAAAACACCTAATTCTCAGAATTTCGGCCTCAAATTTCGTAGTTGTATTTTTGAATAGTTATAGGATCCATTTCCGTAAAAAAAAATGGATTTTTTGAACCTGTCAATTGGTATTCCCCCCTTAAGTGATCGCAAAATCGTATTAGGATGTTAAGAATGCTTAATGAAATTTCGAAAGGACAAATGAAATATCCAAATACTCTAAATTCGTAAAATTTGTAAATGAAAATTTGGTCTTTTTTTTTTCTTTATTCGATTCGTTTTCCTTATGTCCTAAATTTTTCTATCAATCTTTTGTTTCTATCGAGCGCTTCCGAAAAATTGTGAGCTTTAAAAAGTACCAAATGACTCAGTGATGAATTTGTGGGCTTGGAACTTTGAAAATATTTGTGTTATTTTAAAAGTTTTCTCAGCTTTTTTGAGAGTTTCGATTAACTTTTATAATTTGTGATGGTACTAAACCTTTTGAAAATTAAGAAATTTCAGATTATTATTACTCTGAATAAAAACTTTCGTATAGTTAGTCAATTTGCAATCTTTTCATGAAGCTGTTCAATATCTGCAGCGGTTTTTCATGTCGAAAGATTTCAGAATAAGTAGTATTGGAAATTCAGATGTTATTTTTAAATTAGAAAATATTTTCGGATTTATCGAAAATTCAATGCTTTTAAGTTCAAAACAATTTATTTCCTGTACCTTTTTTACTTCCGTTACAAGGGCAGTTGTAGAAAGCTCAATGTTATAAAAATATCCCTATCATACAGAAAACTGTGAACGTACGTCATCTATGTTAGATATTAAAGAAGATTACAATAGAAACTCGAATTCTCCTGCACAAGGTTTTTTGCACTCAAAATATCTTGCTGATCTGCACCCCTGACAACGTGACTCCACCAAGATAAAAGTAAAAACTCCTCGAAGGCAATAAAAAACGGGTTTCACGCAATTGAATTTGATTTGAGTTAGCAAGGAATCCAAATTGTTGTGTGTATTCACGGCAAAAAGTCAAATAATTTTGTCTCCCTTTCTGGAGTGTTCAAAAATCTTTATTTGCTGCCGAGACACAAAAATTTTTTTTCTGTTATGTATTCTACTTTAAAAAAAGTCATTGCGGTGTAAAGTATTATGCGCGACATCATTTTCGAAGTATTCAAGTTTGTTGATTTTACAGTGCTGATAACACAGTCTAATAAAAAAAAAAAAAAAAACACTTTTTGTAAAATGATGGGATGATTTCTTAAAAAATATATAGCTTGAGTACTCCTGAAAAAATTTCTAAAAAGAAATTTTGTATGACACGTCCTTCTCTTAAGCAATAAATGTGTGTAAGTATAAATAAAACTACAAGTATAAAATCTACAATTTTTGTGCTATTTTGGTGGGAAAATCTCGTTTTGAGGGTTTTTGAATGCCAGGAATTCACTTTTGATAGAACTTTTGCAAAAAAAAATCATTTTACAATAATCTGAAAAAACTATGAAAAATCTGAGATCTTAAATTTGGAAGTATTGACATTTCTCGGCAGATAGTCAAGCCCGAACCGAAGTCCTCCTTTCAGAAATCTATTGTGGAGCCAGAAGAGACCATTTAAATGGTTTCCTAGGGACCGAGGCTTTTTGAGAAATGTAAATACATTGAAATGAATGATCTCACTTTTATTACAGCCTATTTTGAATTATGGAAAAATGATTTTTTCTTGCAAAAATTATTTCACTAGTGGATGTATTGCAGTCGAAAAACCCTATGTAAAGTTTTATTTCACCCAAATCGGCCAATTATTGTAAATTGTGGTTTTATTTAAACTCAAATAATTTATTGCTCGAAAACTGGACGTGTGCATGCAAAATCCTTTCCGGAACTGTTTTTAGGGCTCTGTAAATGACTCCGTTGATCCTTGCAGGCGCAACCCATGGTCCAACCTGTTTTTAGAATTTAACTTCGTTACCCAATTAGATAATCACACTTTTTGTTAAACCTATTAGTAGTTATGAATTACTGCAGTTTTTGCTTTGCGATTTTGACCAAAAAAATATATTTGACCAAAAACATGACCGGTTCTTTTCAACGAAAACATTTTATTTTACATGTATTACTGTGAAAAATTTGTATATATGCTGAAAAAGGTACGAATGTGCTAAATTATACAGATATTTATCAATGTATTTTTATTGTTATGTATTCATGTCATTAAAAGTATTGCCAATTAAATAAAAATTCTGACATCGAGTTATTATTATTTTCATTTTTACTTTTAAAACCATCCTTATAATTCTTAAATAACTTTTTGGTTAATCAAGTAAAAGCTTCGAAAACAAAATATGTACTCATTGGGGTTGAATTTGAATTCATGCCGTACCCGCGCGAAAGTGGAAATCGCGCAGTGTGAGAGAGTGGGGGCGGAGGGGCAGGTCCAGACCCGAAAATAACTTCGACAGGCATCCGAAAATAATTAGAGCCAAAAATAAGTGCATACCGAAAATAAGTGAGTTTCTAGTGTACTTGAAAAATTTCTTCATTGACAATTCGCAAATAATCGGACATTTAAACGTGAAGTATTAGCAAACCGACAATAAAATATCATATTGTCAGTTTTGGAAATTGTCTTTTTTGACGGTACGATTACAAACCTCGGCTTCGTCTCGGGCTGCAATTGTTCATTTCGTTAAACTAGGCATGTTCAAAATTTTCAATAATAAGTATATTATTCCTACTATTCCTACTAAAAATTTCATTAAAAAAACGCATTAAATTTCAATCTAGATTTTTCGCATTAAATTCAATATCAGTAAATCAATCCATGGATAGCTATTCAATACGAAAAATCTCGTACTTAAATCTCTAATAAAATGGATAAAAAATATATGAATCCCATTCCATCCATCGTCACCAGTTTTTAAATATATGTGGATTCAATTAGATTCAGTTATATCACACTTATTTTGATCAAAACTGCATACGATTTAATTAATAGTATATTTTGTAGCTAGGGGCAAAAACAGCCGATTTAGAACAAGTGTGAGGTTTACCGCCTGAGCGAAGCGAAGGCGGCAATCACACGAGTTCTAATCGGCTGTTATTGCTCCGAGGTACAAACGATACTTTTTGCCTCGAAAACATTAAAAATGAGCGTATTGAAACTGTTTCGACATGGCAAATGAAGTATTGAAGGTTAACACGGAGGCTGGAGAAAATGACAGTCGGCAGGGGCAAGAGGGGGGGCCCATTTAGTCGGCCGGGTTTAAATCAGCGGGTTAAAAGGACCCCTCCTTTCCCTGCCGACAGTCATTTGTCGACAGCCTGCGTGTTAGCCTGAAATACTTCATTTATGTATGTCGAAACGTGTTTAAATACGCTCATTTTTAATGTGTGAGAGGCAAAAATATATTTTAATTCCTTTCCTCAACTTTTCTTTTTCCCACGCTGGTCTTGGATATCACTTCATAAATTGAATAACGTTGTATATCAGCCAATTTTTGGCCATTTTGTTGATTATGATTTGTTGATGACATAATTGCTTTGGTTCTTGGTGATAAGGTGGATGAAGTTGGTAATGTCTTAAATAGTTATAATGAGAGATTGCAGTTTACGATGGAGAGAGAGGTTGATGGGTCTATTCCTTTTTTGGATATTGTCCTCATGAGAATAGAGGATGGGCGGATTGTGACCAACTGGTATAGGAAACCAACTCCTTCCACAAGATACTTACACTTTCTCTCGAACCATCCTTTAAAACATAAACGTGGGGTAGTGATAGGATTAGTAGATAGGGCTATCTTATTGTCCGATCGGAAATTTCATAATGCTAACATTTCCTTGATCAAAGATATCTTGGGGAGAATGGTTACCCTAAGGAGCTTGTTGAGAGATGTGTTAAAAAACGTCTTAAGTTCCTTTCATTGAGGTCAGCTGGTAAGGGGAATGGTGATTCACGGGGTCAGGAACAAACGAAGGCATTCAATAAACAGGGAATCTCGGTTGTGTACGGGGCGCATTCGCAGCTGAAGTTCAATGAAAGGAAAGGTAAGGATAGGCTGGGATTGATAGATGAGTTTATAAGATTGCTTGTGGTGAGTCGTGTTGTGATAGGAGTTATATAGGGTAGACTAAAAGGAGACTTGGGAAACGAGTGAACGAACATATGTCTGACATTTTCAAGACTAGGGGTGAACCGTCAGTTATTAGCGCCCACAAGATGGAGTGTGAACATAATTTCGATTGGAAAAATGTCAGGATATTGCATAGGGAACCTTTTAGGTGGAGAAGATCGATTTCGGAGATGATACATATAAAGAAGAGTGGTGGGTCGGCGATTAATGCACAGACCGATACCGCCAGCTTGGATTTGAGGTATAATAAGATTATGAGGAAGTTATAGATTTGGTTAATGTACGTCTATGAAATTGGTCTTCTATGGTATCTCTCTGATACCGCCCCCCCCCCCCCTCCTTGTCCTACTGGTATTTTGTCCTGCAGACAAATATTTTTTTTTATTTATTTTCTTATTATTTATTATTACTTATTTTCTTTTTATTTATTTATTTTTTTTTTTCTTATTATTTTCTCCTCCTTACTCTGCATGTTTTTTCTATTTGTACTATTAGTCATTCTGTAGATCACGTCCCAAGCTATGCACTGTTCGACTTCAGTTATTATAATTCTTGATTAGTGGTCTAATTGACAATGAATTGTGGTCTGTTTTTGGACATTGGACTGTATTAGTTCCATTTCGTTTCTTTGTGCTTTGACAGTGGATTACAGTTCGGAAAGGTATTGACAGTCATTGGTCTATAATGATTTTTGGGACCACTGGTTTTAGGATACAATTTCTATAATATTAAGTATAAATGTTGGACGCGAATATTATTTGGGGTGATCCCGTTATTGGGTAAGACTTATGTCTGTTTTTTCTTTGGTAGATCGTTTGTTTGATGAGCTGTTGAACTTTTTGTATTTATTTTCATGCAGATTATTATTCCCTGATAAGGTCCAGAAAGTTACTGAACCGAAACGTTGGAAAAAGAAAAAGATGTTACTATAATAAATGAAAAAAAATTCGCTGGTATACGTGGTCATTCAATTTATGGAGTAATTAAATATAGTTTGATAAATTGCATTTAAACCAATGAAATATATTCGGATTAAATTGCATTGAAACTCGACTTTTTTACTTAAAAAATGTTTTTCCTATCAGAAATTTCATGAATGAAACGCATTAAATTTGAAGCTACATTTTATGCATTTAATTCGATAACAGTAAATAAATTAAATCCAATACCATAAATTTCATACATGAATTTTTATATAAATGGATTTAAAATTCCGATCCATGAGCGAATTTTTTCAGATTGAATTGATCAATTTTAATTCAAATGGATTAAATTTTAATCCATTTCAATTAATCATCGCCAGCAAAGAGTGAGAAACATTTTTTTTAGTTATCTAAGTACCGAAATAGCACAGGTGGTTTCGTAGATCAGTTTCAACGCCCGCGGTCTCAAGTGCAAACACGAAGAGAACGCTACACCGGTGGCTAGTGAGACAACACTAACTGTCGGTGAAGGGTCGAAAAAAATTTTTCTCTCGCGACTGAGTGGTGAGATTTCGCTAACCAGCGGTGTATCGCTCACTAGCTGCCGTTGACACACACACGAAGTCGATTACACCGCTGAGTAGTGAGACGAAACCAGCTTTCGGTGACTCTCACCAGCGGCTAGTGAGGCGCTCGCTATTGTACGGTGGGAGAAAAGAAAGGACGATGTGAAAATGAGAGTAAGTGGGAAGGAATATCTTCGTGCTCCCTTGCTCTCATTCCACATCGTCCTTTCTCTTTCCCGCAGACTCCCAAAACAACAGTCAATGACAGCGATCAATATAGATCGATATTTCGCTTACCGCAGTGGGGGCAAGTGGGGTAAACTTGGATTGGGAATCGTAGCGCTGATCGTAGCCAGCAGGGTACTTCAGGGACCGCATGCGACACAGGAAACGCACTTCAGTGGGTGCCAGCGCGAGCCCAAACCAAAAACTGAAATCGCTGCGCTATCTAGAAGTACTCAGCGCTCTGGAACTAAATTTTAAATCGAAAAAGGCGCGGTTTATTCGTTGCCCGTTCCCTTTAACCCCGCACTCCGTCGCTTTCTCTATTGCTCCTCTGGCTCTCTCTTTTATTTAGTTCCTCCAAACATTGGGTACTTCTATATGGCGCGGCAAATTCTTGTCGCTACAGAAGTATATGGAAGCTGGCACCCACTGACGCACTTTGCCATTGAGTCTCCTCAGCTCTGGCTTATTTTTTTCCTCGAAGCCTTCCTCGGCTTTGGATTTCCTGTCCCAACCCGTCGCAGCCTTTCTCGGCTCCGGGCACTTCCCGGTTTCCACGGGTCGTGTAGCCTCTCTCAGCTCCGGACGTTTCCAATCTTTCTCCAAACCTGTGTAGCTTTTCTTGGCTCCGGACCTATTACTCCTAGAGGATTTATACCGAACGCGAGGTTTCTTCCCAGCTGTTCTTGAGGTGTTGGCGAGGAAGAAATCGAGCAACGCGCGAAAATTACGAGATAGGAAAATACCACAATATAATGTATATCTAAAACCACGGTGTAAATATATTTTGTTCATAAAATAAACGACTTTTCATAAGTCTTTAAGGGTCAATTTCTGAATTATTATGTACTGCGCCCTAATTGTTGACGTCCCCCTCAATTGACGGACAACAAAATTTATATACTTATTAACATATACATTTTCCAAAGTAGGAATTTTTCTAAAAAATAAACTAAAAGGAAAGGGGAGAAAAACGCTATTTTTTAAATTGACCGCCACTATTTTATTAAAGGTTTTTCACATAATCATTCTTTGGACTCGTGGTTTTCCGGAGCGGCGTGTATTTCTCTCCATCATCACTAAAACAAGTAACTGGAAAGAAATTTCATGCAACCGTTTCCGTATTTATACTTACTTAGTCGTACTCTTCACTAATTTTCCACCTCCAGTTGCCATGCTTCACTCTCTTGGTAAATCAGAAAACAAGGGGGCTCAGAGAAAAGAGGAACTCCAAACGAATGCAGCCTTGTAACGCTTCGGTCACTGATTTGCAGCCATGATGTCCGTGACTCTCTAACGCAACAGTAATAGTGCCGTTTGTCAGGTCCACCATCTGGTGGTGATTCAGCTGGCCCTCTGTGGAAAATCATTCCCGTCAACTCATAAGTGAATGCTGCACCATCTGCTACATTAACTGGAATGGTTTCGTCGATGTGCATTCGAGCTTCACTTTTTTTATGCGGTACCTTCTGCGTAGTGTGACGTACTCAGCGTAGTCGATTGCCAGTGCTACGGCTTCGGGCTTTTGATGAAAATTTACATGAATTTTTTCGTTCTGGCAACATTTTTTCCTATATGAAAAAGCATGCTCCATCGTAACTCCCAAAGCTCTCAAAACAGTAGGCTTCCATGTTACATGAGTGAGGAGGCTTTTTACTTTCATGGCAAAAGATTTGTTTGGCTTAGCGCAGGATTCGCAAAAAACGGACATATTGACATTCATGTCCAGGGAGTCAAATATTCGTTTCTTCTTTGAATCTGTCCAAAAGAAGATTGTAAAAGTAAAAAAAATCATCTTGCTTCTCTCGCTCAAATCCATATTTCGTCCAAATGTACTCAACAATATTTTTTGGATTAACTTTCATGCAACCTGCCGACTCAATCTCGTTTAAAACACGCTGCAAGTCTATCAAAATAGAACCATCAAATTTTAATGAGGTGTTTAACATCACTTTTCTTACGGACTTGAATCTGAACAAGATTTGCAAAACGCTGTTCATGAAGCACGTGTGCCTCATGTTTGGCAAACCTTGTGGAAGTCGACGAGTTGCTTCAAATCCCAATCGGGAATTGGACCCTGAAGAAGCCGATGATGTTGTCGAGAAGTTCAAAGTGGAAGAGCCGGAGGTTGGCTTTGATTACGGATTTGAATTAAAAGTAGCCGTTGCCCTCAACGGTAGATTGATAACGTTAAGAGTCGGTGTTATTGAAGGTGCACGATTTTGAATTTCAGCAGAATTTTCCAGGATAGTTGAGTTGTTGTGGCAACTATATAACTGTCCTAAACGATGTTACCAATCTTTTCAAGAGCTGGGGTAAACGTACACGTAGATGGACCATTGCTTGCCACGGTGGAAATTTTTGATGCCTCTAATTTCCTTGATGCATAAGGATGGTCGTACCAAATAAAGCCAAGTATCTTCTTCAGAGATTATTTTTTCGTTGTTTCGGACATCGTTCTGGGATAACATGAGCTTCAGTTATTTTCGGAATAGCGTTTAATACTTTCCCTTCACGCTTTTTCTCCCACTCCCATGCCGCGTAAATGACTTCCCACATCAAGGCAGCGTAGTCTTTATTTCCACGTCCAAATCGGTAAATGAGAGGATGTTCCATCATCATGTTCCTCGTACATTTTTCCAAGTGACAAAAGTCGTACAAAGGGTATATGTACAGGCCGTCAAGGTGAATAACATCTGTAAAACAAATACAACAAAAAATGATTATTTGAAAAGTGCATATAATTGTCAACATTTTTTAATCTATCTCCATTTCTTCATTTTCCCAACAAATGCAATCCAAATTTGGATAACGTAATTTTTCTTACCTTTTGGTCTCAAGCCGTTCTTTTCTCTGAATTGTCGACTGAATTCCAGCAGATCATACACCATTGCGACGTTCGCAGAAGCTTGGTCTAATGCTATACTGACGACAGTGTAGCCGCAGTCCTTCAATCTCCGACAAACGTTTTAAAAAATGCGAGTCAACCGATGGTGTTTCGTTGTTCCTTTACAAAATCCATACTGAATGGCCATTTTTTTTGTCCATGAGTACACGAATTATGAAGACTATTAGGTGATCGGCAAAAAGACTTGTTCGAGTGCTTCCTAACTTTCCAGTTTCTATATTCAAAAGAGGTCCCCAGTCTTCGACCCCAACAATACCGTCACTGTCATCATAATCAAGATGTTGTAGGAATTTAGTTTCATCAACTATCACTACAACATGACTTTTTCGCTTATCTTTGATTGTCCCATTGTGAGCTTTTAGTGAATCATATATAATAGAATTCAGTCCTGGTTTGAAGGATATCATTTGCAACACTTTGGAAAGGGTTCTTGGGGAAGATAACAACATTTTAGTGCGTAACAATCGGTATAGCCTTGGAGAAGCTTTCCACCATGTTACGCATTCAATTTTTTCTTCCAGATTGAAGCGATAGCCTTCCTTCTTTCGCCTATAATTTTTTATGGCAGTCCGTAGAATATCCATTTGACTTACAGATATTTTGTTTTCAAGACTGTAAATTCATCTCGTTTTTTCATATTTACAGTTTTTTTAATAATCTCAGTTTCCTTTTCCTCATGGCATTATGTTCTTTTTTCAAATTCCGAAACTTTGCATTCGGTTTTCCAGTCTTGCGGGTTTTTTGTTTTTTGTTTTTGTTTATGGATTTTTGAGCAAAGGTTGGAACAGTAACCTCTGGGACTCAGTCGGGGAAACTGCTGGAGATTGCCATGGGGATAATGCGGATGGTAGCGTACTGATTCCCACTGAAGAATTTTGAACACGTTCCTCTGGAGACGCATTCGAAGAGCATATTGGTGAGTTCCACGGTAATAGCTCCGGTGAAACGCTTGTCGGTTGGGTTCGAGATTTTTCAGCAAAGTCCGGCACAGTGACCTCTGGGGACTCAGTCGGGGACACGACTGGCGATCCGGTTGGGGATTTTTGTACAGGTACCTCTGGTGTTTTACTGAAGCATTTATTGAAATTTCTCGAGGAGATAGTCTTCTTGATTGTCTGGGAGACTGAGGACTGAGTTCAACAATTTCTAAATCGCTGAGAGGGATTGTAAGATTTTTTTGTGCAAAGTTGTTATTGTATTCTGGGTGTAGCTGCTGGAAGTTAAAGGCTTGCGTGTTGCATGCAGGCTCCGCATCTAAATTTCCATGTTGAGTTTCTTCAAACAAGTGCTGAATGTTTATTTGCGTTTCCTGTGAGGAACATTTTGGACATTAATCGTGAGAGGTTGTGGTACAGGATCGACAGTTCTTCTTATAGGACGTTCTATCTATAATCAGGGGGTTCCCGACTCGGCACACAGTTCTTCTTCAACTTGCCCTGACTTCCGATGTAATCCGACGGCTGAAAGTGACGTGAGCAAACGACCGTAGTCAAAAGCTTCTCACTCTAATCTGTGTACAATTAAAACATAGAACGAGTGCATGAAAAGCCTTTTTCTCTTGTTACACACACGGCATGCCGTTATACATGTGAGAACCTGAGAGCAAAAACTGGACGAGTAGAGACAGAAAACATGGAGTTTGACATCTATCTGTCTTTCTCGTGTGTATTATTTGCTCTCAGCGTGTCATGTTATTTGTTTCGAAATTTCAGTACATAAATGATTTTAATAACTTTAATCGTAACAAGCATTTTCGTAGCGAGAAACGCCCCCTTAATAATAAGTCTGTTGCTTCCCGTCATAATGACGAAACTCCTTTTTTTTCAAAATTGAGTTAATGTGAAATTTGATTTCTGTGAATGTTAATCTTTCCCTAAAATGTTAATCTTCCCATAAAAAATGTTATGACACTCAAATATTCAACATTCGGTTCGTTCTATCGACATTTCATAACCAACTAACTGCATTTTTCTCAGCATAACAACACAACTCACAAGGGGAACTTAGGAAGTGCTCGGCACGAAATTCTCTAATATTGAGCTCTAAGATATTCATAGTACCCCAGCTTTCACGTGCAATACGAATTTCGTGTAGATACGCAGTTGTATTCGGAATATAAATTTCATTTACTATTTTCAGGATCCCGTTCCTCTTTAGTACTTTCCGAAGGCACTATTAATACTTTGTGTCGCTAGCGCAGTGATGAAGTGTTTGCCTTGTAATCCAGAGGTCGGAAGTTCGAATCCCACTGGAAGCCGCTTTTTTTTATTTCGGATTCTTACAGTTTAAAGTAAAAAAAGTTCTTGCGATATGAATTAAACAATTTTGTATTCACATTCCACAAAACAAGTGGACCGAATGAATCACTGCTTTCTTACATGCAAAGAAAAACATGAAACAATAATTTCCCAGAAGCTGTTTTGCTGGATGGGGCCGTGTAGGAATGCGTCAATTTATTAAAATTTTTTTTTCTTCACAGGAACTGTTTTTGTTCAGATCATTCCGATAAATAATCATCACTGAAATCAGATCCACTGTTTGTCTCTTTTTTTCTAAAAGAACAGGTGTTATCGTATCCGTTTATTTTTCCATCATTTTCCTAAATATTTTAGTGATCGTCAGTATCTCCTTAACTCTCCTAAAGACGGGAGGTATTTTTATAACAAAAAAATGACGTAAAAATGAATTCTTCTTTCGATAACGCCGCGAGTGATCGTGATGCGCTCTCCAACAATACTTTTGAAGAAAACGTGACGGAAGCCCTTGACTTTTTAATAACCAAATTTACGAAAAATGGCATTTATATGCCGAATTCTAAAAAGGAAAAAAACTTCTGTGGGTCAAGCAATAGGAAAAGCGCTATTTGGAACGATCTAGTCATTTTTCAGAAAAAATTGCATCGTCGACGGAGAAAATTTGGTTTTCTTCGAAGAAGAAGTTGATGAATTCTACGAAGAGGTCAGTTCATCATTTATGTGTCACACGCTAGTAACTTTAATTTCATAAAAATTTTTATGTACCTCTGGCATAGAAAACTTGTTTCTCGTGCACTTCAAAATCTTTAAACTCGTTTTCCAGTGCCCGGTACATAAATATCGTACGAAACTAGGACAGGAATTTTATATTTGCGACTGTAAAACTTGTAGACCAAGGCGTAGCCGAGTTTTACAAACTTCACCCTCGTAAATATATTGTATGCGTTGCTCGATGTATTTTATAAATTGTCGTTTTTTTTTGCCTCATGATAATCAGTTCTGTTAGTTTTTTTCTTTGGGAATAATTACGATTTTTCGTAATTAAAGTTAGCAGATGTTTATTTAATTCGACCTTTCTATGATTTCATTTTATGGGAACCTAGAAGTGTAAGTCAATAATTTTCTTTTATATTTCAAATTCTTGATTGTGATTTTCTGTGTAATGTTTTTATTTGGTTGTATTTCTGTGTATGTATTGCCTGTAGAAGTATACTTGTCCCTAGTGAATTGGGTTTTCATTAACTTTTTATAAAACACCTTATAAAAAAAAAACCCTTATAAAGTGACTGTCTTAAAAGAGCAAATGGTTTATAAAAACTAGTAAAAACTCTATAAAACATAGCTCTTTTTAAGAAGTCACTATATAAAAAAGAAGAACTTAATTGAAAAAAATCGAGATTTTGTGATTAGTTTCATAAAAAGTTTATAAAAACCCAAATTACTAGGATTTTCAAAATTAAGTTTAACTTTTTATGTTGTTGAAGGTATTTTGAAAATAAGGTCTTTAAAAAAATTTGTTTAACACACTCTTCAAACTATTCATTGTTTCTCAAGATGACTAGAGCAATGTACCAGGTGTACTCCTAAGTAATTTCCGGTTTTTTCAATGGATGGCGTTCTGTTTTGTACCGCTGTTGGTAACACATACCATATGTCATTTTGTTCAGTCATATCGAGTGCTTGAACTGCGTTGACATTTTCTCGAAAAAATCTTCCAGTAAGTTTTTATTGCGCTTCAAAAATGTCGAATTTTGTACCGAATTTTGAGCATATGCGCCATGCATTGCTTTCCATGTTCAATCAGGGGAAAAAAGTGTCCGAGAGCCACTGTGCGCTTGTGGAAGTTTATGGTGATCGTGCATTAACACTTTGAACATGTGAAACGTGGTTTCGACAGTTGAAAAATGGAGATTTCGACCTGAACGACGCCGCACGCTCCGGCAAGCGAAAATCGTTCGATGACGTCGAATTGCAAGCATTATTAGATGAAGACAACACGCAAACGCAACGACAGCTTGCAGATGCGTTGGGAGTTCAACAGCAAGCAATTTCCAAACGTCTGCGAGCCACGGGAAAAATTCAGAAGTGTGGAAAGTGGGTGCCCCATGAACTGACCGAGAGACAAATGGAGAATCGAAAAGTGACCTGTGAAATGCTGCTTCAACGATACAAAAGAAAGTCTTTCCTGTATCGTATTGTTACTGGTGATGAAAAGTGGATTTTCCTGGAGAACCCTAAGCGCAACAAATCGTGGGTGAGTCCAGGTGAAGCATCGACATCGACGGCACGGCCAAGTCGTTACGGTCGGAAGGTCGGTCATGCTGTGTGTGTGGTGGGACCAGTCCGGTGTTATATACTTTGAACTGCTGAAACCTGGTGAAACTGTGAATGCCGTTCGCTACAAACAGCAAATGAAAGATTTGAGCCGAGCCATTGTGGAAAACCGACCAGAATATCAACAACGACAGAAGAAGGTGATTTTGCTCCACGACAATGCGCCGTCGCATAAGTCGAAAGTCGTTCGTGACACGCTGGAAAGGCTCAAGTGGTAAGTGCTTGATCATGCGGCTTACTCACCAGACCTGGCGCCATCCGACTACCACCTCTTTGCCTCGTTGGGCCATGCCCTTTCTGAGCAGCGCTTCGACTCGTACGAAAATGTACGAAAATGGCTCACCGAGTGGTTCACCTCCAAAGGCAATGAATTTTACTGGCGTGGTACACACAATTTACCAGAAAGGTGGGAAAAATGTGTAGAAAGCGATGGAAAATACTTTGAATAAAATAAAGGTTACGGTTTTTTTGGAATTATGTGTTTTATTTGCAAAAAAACCGGAAATTAATTAGGAGTACACCTGGTAAAATGTTCTCGTTTTCATTCGAATCGTTTGAGATTGATACTTATGTTTTGAAATACGAAATGAAATAAGTTAGTGATGGTTCGCAAGATAGAGAAAACGTAGCAATATTGTAATGAAATTTTTTTTTTCAAATTAAAGTGCAAGGACAAACACGATGAATCCGAGGATTATGACCCGAATGATTACTTGCAACCTCCAATCGATTATATTCCTCTCGAATATAAGAAAAGAGC
Source organism: Platygaster robiniae (assembly GCA_028476575.1). Taxonomy (NCBI): domain Eukaryota; kingdom Metazoa; phylum Arthropoda; class Insecta; order Hymenoptera; family Platygastridae; genus Platygaster; species Platygaster robiniae. The sequence goes on from CM052025.1 coordinate 13,159,703, forward strand.
AGTTGCTTTTGCAAACGCTCATCCAAAATATAGCATTTCGTCACTGCAATCCGAAGGTTTTAGAAAATTGAAAAGAAAGGAAGATTTACGAAGATGGAAAAAGGACGTTGAAAATGGAAGGACTCCGCTAGATAAATTACGTATGATCGATGCAAAAACATTCGAACTTTTCAAAGAGGCCCGTGCGCGTCATGAACAAGTAATGATGCATTTCTTTTACATCAGAACTTCTCAAATAACACGGAAATTGATAAAATTCTAATTGACACAAGTAGCTTAAAATATTTTAGGTGTCAGATTATTATATCAGTTCAAACAATCAACCTCATTATAAATCCAAATAAAAATAACGCTGTTCTACTTTTTTTTTTTTTTTCATTGAAAGCAAAAATTTTTTTTCAGATGAGGAATATAATCACGATTAGATTCCGAATTTTTTCAAATTCAAAGTATAGTTCAAAACCAACATTTACAAGAATTATAAATTTTAAAAATACCGTAAGCTTGAGAATGGAAGTTTGTTATAAGTAGTCAAGGTAGATCTGAGCTTGGATAAAAATTTTAATGTTGCTAATAAAAATGTAATGTAGGTAACGACGCGAACTCTTCGACAATAGGCGATGTCTTTTGCCTTTCCATATACATCTGGAACATTCAATTTCAACGCGAGTTTGTAATGGGTGAACAATTTCAAAATACTTCATCGAATTCGGCAACGAAAAATCACGAAATTCGTGAGTAAAAATGACATCGCTTCACTCGAGGAAGCAGTCGAAGTGGCTAAAAAGTTCCAAGAACAAACAAAAACGATTATTGTCAATTACTCAAAAGATTTTGTGATAAGTACGGACCAATCAAGTTGCCAGTATGAAATGACGTATGACAGGTCACTATAATACGAAGGTTCAAAAACGGTTCTTGTAAAGAAAAAAAATTTGAATAAAATGACGCATTCCTACACGGCCCAATACAGCATAACAGCTTCCGGAAAATTATTGCCTATGTTTTTCTTTGTATGCAAAAAACTAGTGATTCATTTGGTGCACTTGTTTTTAAAAGGGTCGAAAAGTTGATGAACGATTTTCAGAACGTCGTTGTCGTAGCTTCGAAATCTGGAGAACTCACGAAAGGCCTTTGTCGTATTTATCTGACAAAAGTATTGAAACCTTACGTTGAAAATTCAAATTTTTTACTAATAGTTGATTCGTGGGGAGGCCAGGCAAACATGGCTATGTACGACAATGTTTTTAGTTCAGAAAATGGAAAAGTGACATGTTGCGTGAAAGTAATCCCACCAAAATGCACACTACTTTGTCAGTCCTACGGTGTCTACTTTTACCGACAAATCAAAAATTTTGTGAAAAAAATTCAAAACTCGACAGATTTGTTGAAAGAACAGCGAGAAATTTCATCGAGAGAAGACGCAATTAAAATTCATTCTCTTATACATCATCAATTAAGTGCGCCAGTTTTCACTCCTATGTTACAGTACGCTTGGTTTGCATCCAAATTAATTGATGAGAGAACAACTTTTTTGAATGTGAATCATTATGCTTTCCTCTGACTTTGACGAAATGTAACTGCGATTTCGGTCAAAATTCATTTTTATCTTGTTCTTGGTGTGCGAAAACATTGTGCTTTTCATGTTTCTATGACAAATTTCACCAGTATCATTGCACAAAAACCAATAACGCTGATAAATCAATTAGTGAATGAAAAAAAAATTTCTGGATTTTTTCTGGATAGTATGTATATTTATATAGAAAGTGTATTTGAAAATATTATAAGTGTATTTCGTGTACTATTGAATATTTGTTGTGGTTTGTATTGAATCAAAATCAGAAACTCTCTATTCAACACATTTATCCTTTCTTAAATAGAAATAAGCTGAAAAAATGCAAATTAGCTTACATTTAATTCGGAGATATTGTATTTGCTGTATCAGTTTTTTTTTAAATGGATTGCTATGCTACTCTCGTAAGAAAAAAGCCATATTATCTTGTTCAAAAGTGAATGAAAATTTTATTAATTCATATTGCAGGAACTTTTTTTCACTTTGAACTGTAAGAATCCGAAAAAAAAGCGAATTCCAGTGGGATTCGAACTTCCGACCTCTGGATTACAAGGCGAACACTTAATCACTGCGCTAGCGACACAAAGTATTGATAGTGCCTACGTAAAGTACTAGAGGGGAACGGAATCCTGAAAATAGTTAATGAAATTTATATTTCGAATACACTTGCGTATCTACACGAAATTCATATTGCACGTGAAAGCTGGGGTACTATGAATATCTTAGAGCTAAATATTACAAAATTTCGTGCCGAGCACTTCCCAAGTTCCCCTTGTCAGTGTTTCCCCGGCATAAGGAATCAGTTCATTAGTCATTGTTTCAATCAGTTTGATAATGATATCTGTGGCTTGCCGCCATAACAGAAAAAGTCACTTATGCCATTAGGCTCACATTAAATGATATTCTGATGACATTTTGAACGTTACGAGATGTTTGACTTTCTTTGTTATGGCGGAAAGCCACAGAATTTCACGCGGACAAAATAAATGAATAATTTGACTGCATAATACGATTGTTCATTTAATTTACTTGTTTATTGCAATTTTCACGCACACAACTGCACACTACCCTTTTTCTCACTGTTTTTCCCGTTTTTGTTTTGATCAGTTTTGATGCTGAATACAGCCGAACATTAGCTGACTGCTGCGCATACACTTCACACACGTCATAACATCTGTGGCTTCGCGGCGTAACCGACTAAGTCACAATTTCAATAAAATAATACTTTCTAGGCAGGTTCGCGCGCACTCAACTGAAATGTTTTCACGTGCGCAATGCAATCAATGATTTCGTAAGAGAAAAAGTCACGAATGTTTGCAAATTTCGAAAAACGCTACGAAAACTTAAAGGCTGGTTTCCTCAGAAATAGCTGTTAGTGAGTTTCGTCATTATGGCTGGAAGCCACAGAAGTGTTCCATGGCTCATTAACGACCGGTAAATGCATCAACTTCCGTAAGCACTGCAGTCGTTCGCCTGCATATTGAGAGTACTTCGGTACCAGTGGAAATGTCTGGAGTCGATTTTTTTAATGCTATATTGACTGAGCTGTAGTACTGCACCCTAAGGTCCTCACTGAAAAGCAGGAACTTCCGTGCATATCCAATTTATGCAAAAATTAAATATGCGCAAATGACGTTGTTATCCATCGGATATTACAATAACCGAAAGAAATCAACATGTTCTAACGTTGATGAAACTTTTCTACAGTTTCTATATACACGTATAATGTATAAAGAACATAATAGATATTTATTCACCAAGGGAGGAAAAGGATGATTTCGATAAGTGTGTGTTTGTGTCTGAGTGGAGCGAGGTAAACAAAACACACGAGTTAGAACCACTTCCTCCCATGGCGAATACAATATTTTTTCCCATACATATACAGAAATGGCCAATTCATCGAAGCGATTTGCAGAAACAGTGTCCTCTATTTCGGGTATCCGAGATGAATTTTTCAGTGGGAGCAATCCAAGTGATTGCTCCCGCTGGGTAATTCCATATCGGATATTCGAAAAAGAAGGCGTTGTTCCTACGAATCTCGTCGATAAAGTGGACATTGCTGTGTATGTATGGAAAAAAATATATTATTTTTCCCAACCCTGTTCCCAACTTAACACAATTACGAAAAATATATTTGGTGCAACTCATACAAATATAATTGAATACTTTCCTACATGACAATTTTTTTATTTATAACAGTCATGAACTGCAATTATAATTTGTATATGGTAAGAAAAAAACTTGAAAATAATAATATTTCATCGTTATTTACATTGGAGTATATTTGTACAGATGAAGGAATTAACATGGCGTCACGATCTTGAAACCTTATTTATATTGTAGCAAATTGGATTGGATATAATGGGCGTTATTACCATTGGAATAAATCGGAAATTCTTATCACCGATGTAGAATACAGTAGTATATTGTAAAATTCTCCATGAAGCCATCTTATTCGTATTGAAACGTATCGGGATGTTTAAACATTATTGGGTATTGGAAAAGAAGTAATGCAACCAGAAATCAAATCGTACAATTATAATAGTAAGCCAATATAAACAGGTTAAAATAATAATTTTGAAAAGATTTTCTTCTAATTTGAAAGAGGTTTTATTTGAAACATATATTACGGTTTAGGATCGGACACAGGAAAAAAAAGTATGTTGAATTAAAGTATGAAAAAAAATACTTGTTCATTTTTTACGGTTTTTTTTATTATTATAATTATAAAAATCCTACCACACCGCTGTCGAAGCGTCTTTTAATTATTAATACTACATAAAGAGAATAAACAAGGTTTAAAACGATGATTTTATTGCGTTTCAAAGTTGCGATGCTTCATCGCGATTCAAACGATCGTCTTTTGACGCTTCGAGAGTTGTTTAAATTCCTAAGGGGATCTGGTCGAATATTGGAGTGAACCTTGGCTTGGAAACAAATGCTTTTTTTTTCAACTACACAGAGAAAAAATCGCAGCTCTGACGACCGCGCGCCGTGGCTCTGACAATCAGCACTGCGGTTGCGACCCTGACAACCATGCAGCGCAGTGGCCTGTTTCTCAACCGCAGTGCTGAGAGCTGCGGTGAAAGTTTTTTTTCCATTTTTTCCGTGCGCGTCTCTCAGAGCCACGGCGTGCAGTCGTCAGAGCTGCGCTTTTTTCTCCGTGTACGATAGCATCCTCATTTCAAACAGCATCACAGTATCGTAGCCTCGTAGATTCAAACTGCGTTTTTTCTCTCCGTGTATAGAAACAAAACTGTATAGTTTTTACTGCTGATGTATTTACGTTAACGATCACTTAGTTTCCTTCAAATTGTCGAACACAACGGCCTCGACAGTTGAGTGGTCTACGCGCTCGCCTGAAACTTCAGAAGTTTCAGGTTCGAATCCAACTAGGTGGTTTTTCTTTTAATACTTATTATAAGGATCTGGTGTGACCATTTTTTACTGTAGTTGATAATTAACCTTCCTTTTGAAAGTGATAACAATTTCGAATAAACATTTTTTTAATTTTTAATGCAGAACCGAAATTTGAACCTCACTGAGCTTCATATCATTTCATTGGAAGATATTAGAGAATTCATATATAGGGAACAGTAACGCGGCATACACTTAATATCTTTATTAGGTTTAATTGATTTCCGATTATTGGGAGAGTATCTTGATTATAGTAGTAACTTTTTAATAATTTGATTGATGAAAAAAAATTAAACGTTTGCGTTTACCTGCGTTTCTCGGCACTTTCACACTGGTCATTTCGGGTACGTTTAGATTGCTCCGCGGTGTGTTGGTTCTATAGGATTCTATATCTATACATTTACTTACAATTATATAAATAGACTAGGGGGGCTTTGCCCCTCTGCACGCTTCGCGCGCCAACCTCCATTTAGTATTAGTTTTAAGTTGTTTTTATATAACAACTTTTTCAATAAAGTAACTACATCTAATGATTATTTCTTAATATAATAAATGGATATAAATTTGTTATTTTCCCCTCTGCACGCTTCGCGCGCCAACATTCATTTAGTATTAGTTTTAAGTTGTTTTTATCTAAAAATTTTTTTAATAAAGTAACTACATATAATGATTATTTCTGAGTATAATAAATGGATATTAATTAGTTATTAAATATAACATAAACTAAATTTTTGGCAAATATTAGTTAAATCGTGTCAGTCAATCCTCCCCTCCTTCCCGGCCCCTCATTTCCCTCCCATCCTCCCCTCTACTCCCCCTCCCCGCACTTCCTTCCCCTCATCCCCTCCCCTCCTTAACACTCCTATCCCTTGCCTCCTTCTCCTTCCCTTCCTCCTCTCCCCTCCTCCATCCTTCTTCCTCCGCTACTTCCCCCTCCTCTCCCTCCTCCCCTAAACATTCATCTTTTTCCCTCCACTCTCCTTCTCACATCCCCCTTTTTCTTCTCCCCTCCCCTTCCTAGATTACAAGTATTTAAATTCTACTCTTTCCCTCCTTTTTTATCCTTTTCCTTCCCTCTTCCCTTCTTTCTCTCTGCAATCCTTCCCCTTCTCTCCCCTCCTCTGTTTTCCCCACCCCTCTACGATCCATCCAGTTTGCCATGGAAACCGTTGCTCCGGCAAGTGGCAGGCTCGGGGCAGGGGGGGAGAGGGTCACGCGAGAAGAAGAGTGAACGGAAAAAGATGAATGTTCAGTGAAGGAGGGAGAGGAGGGGGAAGTAGCGGAGGAGAAAGGATGGAGGAGGAAAGGAGGGATAAGAGAAGAAGAAGGGAAGGGGAAGTGAATGAGGAGAGGGGAGGGAAGTGCAGGGAGGGGAAGGAGGAGAGGAGGATCGACTGACACAGCGGCGGAAACAGTGGGGGTCAAGTTATTTGAGTTCATTCGAGTTACGCTAGGTTAGGTTAGGAGCATTGGACTACAGCGGCAGGGGCGGTGGAGGCATGAAGTTTTTTTATAATATAGAGAAATATAGAACCCTTTAGAACCAACCTGCGACGGAGCAACCTAAACCTTCCGGGAATGACCAGCGTGAAAGTGCTATATGTTGTAGTATGACATGTCATGCTTGTTTCAAGCACATGACTTCATGTCATGTGTCATGTGATGAAAAAAATCCATAAACATTATATATAATATATCCAATAGATACCAGTGGTCCATATTATGGACCGCTAGTACCTATTGTTTGCCTGATTTCCTCATGGCAAAACATCTTGAGCTAGCCGGTAGGGCAGTATCCAGTATCCTTGCGGTAGGGCAACCAGCAGCACCGTATTGGATGCTACGTGCATGAGACTACAGTTACGTAGCCTGTACTTTTAAGGAACCAGGCATAAATAAATTTTTGATTTTTTTTGTGAACCATAAAAATTGCAGAATAAATTGTTTTCAATGCTCTTGAGTACTATCTCAATAATATTTACAAAATATTAATCCATGTTACTGTATTTACAGTACTCTGTTTATAGCAATTGAAAACATGTGAAAACCTCAAGCTGATTCGGGTTCGGTCGTGCACACTCGGGCTTCTTCGTTTCGACCTACCGGCTAACTCTTGCTTGTAGATGTTTCGTCACGGAATTACGCCTGACTAGCAGTCCATGTATATGATGCCTATGAAAAAATCCCCCCGTCACATGACAGTCACATGAACATCATATGACAGTCATGCGACTACATGACCGTCACGCTACATCACTAGGGACAATCCATGGATATTCGGGTGAAAACCATGAAAGGGATCTCCGGCGTATAGGAATATATTAGGGAGGTGTTAAGAGGAAAGGAAGTGAGAGAAGGAGGATAGGGGAATTTGGATATACGGTAGGGGAATTTGGGAGGTGAATATAGGGCAGGAGTAGGCAGGAGATTTGTTTTTGGAGGAAGTGGTGGTGTGGATGCGACGGCGTCACGGGTGCCCTACTGATCTCGAAAAGCACTGGATCGGCAATGGCGTCCCCTCACTCTTCATCTCGCGGCGAATTTGAACGTCCGCCATATTTCATGGTTCATTGTCGGGCATGCGCACTGGATTGCTACCACAGTGAACAACGAGTATACGTATGAGACATGCATACTAGCGTGCCATGCTCACATAAATATGTTATGTTATACATACACTCGTTGTTTACAGTGTAGTAACCCAGTGCGCATGCTCGGCCACGAACCATGAAATATGGTCGACCTTCATATTTTTACTACTACTTTCTACCTATTGTCGATCCAGTGTTTTTCGAAATCAGTGCGGGTGCCTTGGGACGGTTGGGAAGGATGGGAGAGATGGAGACGGCCATAACCGAAGTTTACTAGGATGAATAGGGGAAAGGGATGTAAAAGGAGTGAATTATGTCTCAGTAACCACGAATCAATTGATTCCAATTAGGCTAAGAGGACAGAAACACGATTAGAATAAGGTTCTTGCCATGTTATTGGTATACTTATAGCTTTAACTCCGATTACTATAGTAATCTTCCGATTATTTCTGATTCGACGAATGTGCTTTCTGGTTTCACGAGCGTTCCTTTAATTGTGGATTGGACACATACCGTGTGTCCCACGGGAAACTGAACACTTAAGTTAAAGTTAGTAGCACTGGTTCCATAAGAAAAGCATTGTATTAGTGCTGCCAACCTCAACTCAGGCGTCCAGTTTCCCGTGGGACACACGGTATACAATTCAAATATCGTTCTTTCAATTAGAAACAAACTCCGTCCAATCTGAATCAATGGATTCGTGGTTACTGGAGTATTATGTTTTTTGTTTCAGTTGATTAGCTCTTTTGTTGGGTGTTTTGCACTGATATGTATACTAGATAGCGGATCCCATTCACTCCAGCTTTAGCGGACTGGCGCAAATTGAAGCCATTTTGTAAGGGGGCAAAAGTTGAAAAGTGGCGCGAATATTTGAAATTTTTTAAGTGGTTGACACTGTAAATAATGCAATGCTGCTAATCAATTGAACGAAAATATGCAATAATCTTCTGAAACATCAAAACTCGAGATTTTGAAGTCATCAAATTATTTTTTGTGAAGTCTACGTCATTGAAGCATACATCTTTCAAATACATAAAAATATACTAGAGTTTTGGAATTGCATTTGAAAATACATTTTTGCATAATTGTAGGTATTTGTAAATGCATGTTATTTACTTTAAACTAATTAAAAATTAATAAAAACATATGATTCAAATATATACAGAAATTATGTATATAAAACTTTTTTTTCTCTAAAATTTTATTAATTTGAAATAAAATTGCTCAAAAATGATTTCATCTTAGATTATGAGAAAGATAAACGACGTTCAAAGAAAAAGTGTCATTAATTGTGGATATTACTAATACTATTTCTTTGATCATTGGGTAGTTCAATTATAATGCAAAAGTAATAGTGTATCGATTTCCCTGTCAGTTTGTTTTAATAACCTGTGCAGTAAAAAATGTGTTATTTGGCAATTTAAAAAATTTTCTGGTAAATTGTTTCGAATACTTAATCATCATTGAAGCAGAAACCTCAGTGCAAAAGAAAAATATAAATATACTGTGATGATAAACAAATAATAGTATATTCCGTATCAAGGAGCCTAGCAGCGTCTTTTCATGCGCGACGGCATTCATTCCCGCAACGAGGGAATGCCGAGGGTCGTAGGCCCGAGGTAATTCCACGAGTTTCGAGAATGTTTTCGTCGTGCGTGAAAAGGCTTTGGCCTCGTAATACGAACTGTACTTTTCTTGGTCGGCGTTTGAAATGAGTGTGTGGGCGCGCAGCGGAGTGAAAAGGGGATTCTTACGCTCAATCTGCGAGCAGCCTAACACTCTTTTTAAACGCTGACCATGAAAATTCTATTTTATATTAATCATAAGAGTGTTACGCTTTTTTTAAGCAATAGATCGTTCCTTGGACTCACACCTGAGTGGTAAGTATCATTACAAATAAACTTGATTGATTCAGGCGACACCTGAGCACTGACGTTTTGTTTACGATTTTTGATTACATTTTGCTTTATGATTCGACGGTTATTTCAACCTTAGCCCCCTTGCAATATCGCTTCTAAGGTGGACAAGTGGCGCTTGGGGCGTTCGCTATCCAGTATGCATATCAGTGGTGTTTTGATGTGAAAGGTTCTAGGGAATAAGTTGGACATATGTAAGATGTAGGACCAAGGTCTGGAGGCCTACTCTTGAAAACTTTCTCGTACGAGAAATCGTGAAATTTGGGGTGTTTAAGCTTATTTTGTTAGTATGTACCAAGAAAACAAGCCTAAAAACTCAAAAATTCCCTAGTTCTAGTACGAGAAACATTTCAAGAATAGGGCCCCTGGTTTCTTAGCCATGTAGACTAAAAAAAATAAACTATATATATATACTTAATGTATATTCCTTTATTACAAAAAAAAACTTGCCGCCACCCCCGTCATACTGTGATTTAGCAACTCCCTGTTAGTTCCCGTGAAATCCCTTCATTTCCCGTGTAATCCAGTGAAGTTCCGTCATTTCCCTTGAAATCTTGTCATATACTGGGAAATCCCATTTCTTTCCTCTCATTCATTGAGGGATTTCTCATTACCCGTGAAGTCCCGTCTTTTCTCTAAAAATATTCCGTTATTTCCTTTAAAATCCCGCCATTTCCCGCGAAATCCCATCGTTTCCCTTGATGTTTCGTCATTTATCGTGTAAGACAGTTATGTCCTGTGAAATCCCTTCATTTTCTGTCATTACCCTAAAAATCCCGTCAATTCCCGTAATTCTTTCGTGGCACTCCATGACTTTCTGAAATCCGGTCATATGCTGTTAACGCAATTTTTTCTGTAAAATCGTATTAATTTCCGTGAAATACCGTCATTCCACCGCCATCTTTTTTATGGAAAATCCTAATTTTCCTTTATTTTAACATTATATTTATTATTATTTCATTGAATTATATCATTCGATTTTGATTTTGAATGTTATTTAAATCTCAATGAGAAATGAAGCAGGTACTTAAGCAGTACTATTGTAAGTTGTAAATGTTCAAAATGTTGAGAATTTACGTTTATTTCTATACAGCTGTAGCTTGTTTTTCTTTTTATTGCACTAAAGGCTTGATTATAAATTTTCAGCATTCATTACGAAAATTTAGAAAATCTTCGTTCTTCAACCTTTGTTTATTACTATCCCTGGCAATCGGGATGCGACGTTAAACGTCGCCTGAAAGTCGCCATGAACTGCGTACACGAAAATGACTTGAAAAAAGCCTTTTTAAAAAGGAAATGCTACAATTCCTTAACTGTTCATAAACCTTATTTATTTTATAACTTTTGCAAGTAAGAAAATAATCTAAAAAGAATTTTTGCATGACACGTCCTGTTTTCGAGCAATAAATTTTTTTTAGTATAAATAAAACTACAAGCATAAAATCTACAATTTTTGTGCGATTTCGGTGGAAAAAACTCGTTTTGGGGGTTTTCAAATGCTAGGAATTTATTTTTGAAATAACTTTTGCACGAAAGAAATCATTTTACAATAATCTGAAGAAGCTATGAAAAAGCTGAAATCTTTAATTTCGAGATATTGACATTCCTCGGTAGATAGTCAAGTCGGAACCGAATTTCCTCCTTTCAAACATCTATTGTGGTGCCAAAAGAGATTATTCAAATGGTCTCCTAGGGACCGAGGCGTGCTGAGAAATATGAATACATTTCTCAGATATATTGAATACATTGAATGATCTCACTCTTATTACAGCTTATTTTAAATTATGGCGAAATGTTTTTTTTTGTTTTTTTTTTTTTTTTTGCAAAAAATATTCTACTAATGGATTCATTGCAGTGGGAAAACCCTACCTAAAGTTTTATTTCATCGAAATCATTTATAATTGTAGATATTAAGCTTGTGGTTTTATTAAAACTAAAATAACGAACCCTTACGGAACTTTTTTTAAGGCATGTAAAATTAAATGTTTTTGCTGGAAAGAACCGGTCATTTTTTTGTTGGACTGTTTCAGCAAAAAAAAAATAATGATAATAATAAAGATAGATTTGATTTTCAACTTATAAATTTGTTATCCGCATACACTATTTCAGAAAAATTCAAAAGTTTTTTTTTTTTGCATAGCTGCTGATTGTGAGTCCTTCAGAAACTCAAATTATCTGCTAGCCTTAGAAGTGTACAAATTGAACATCAGGATGTTAATATTGTGAAACGTAAATCCTGTATTCAACTAATGAATTCACAATTTCAAATTCCCATTATGTATGTCTACTGTAATTCACTATTCATCCAATGTCCTTCAATCTTGATAGACGTTTGTCAACAAATTTTTCTGAAAACACTAAGACTTTTTCAAATTACAGGGTGCGCCATTTCTTATGTCGGTATTGTAACATTGAATAACTTAAACATTTGACAACCGATTTACTTGACTTCACTTGTTTTGGAAACGTCAATTCAGTACAATTTCAACCATGTATCGCTTCACACCAAAAGAACGCGCTGAAATAGTTACTTTGTACATTGAAAATAGTCGTTCAGTTGTGTTAACTCAACGAGCATATCGTCGAAAATATCTTGGCAAACAGGCACCATCTGACAACACTATTCGTCGTTTGGTGTCGAATTTTTGTGACCACGGGACAGTGAAAGATCGCGAACAACCCGTTCATCAACGACCAAGACGTTCAAATGAACTGATTGAAGCTGTCAGAGAGAGCGTTGCCCAAAACCCAAAAGTTTCATATCGTCACCGCGCTCAGCATCTCGGCATCAGTGGAACCACTCTACGGCGCATTTTGAAAGATGATTTGCATTTGTTTCCGTACAAAATGCAATTAACACAAAGAATATTGCCTACAGATCATCCACGTCGCTTGGAATATGGACAAACAATCGCTCGAATAGTTGATACTGAACCTGATTTTTGGAAGCGAATTTTAATGACCGACGAGGCACATTTCAAACTTTCTGGAGGCGTTAATAAGCAAAATTGCCGCATTTGGGGAACGCAGAATCCACACGAGATCCATGAAACGCCATTGCATGACCAAAAAGTTACTGTTTGGGCCGGCGTTTGCGCCAAAACCATCATTGGTCCTTATTTTTTCAAAGAGAACCAAACGATCGATGGAAACCGATATCGGTGGATGTTGGCTCACTATGTCTGCCCACAAATGCGTGAAAAAGGTCTTGAAGATTACTGGTTTCAACAAGATGGTGCGACCTGCCACACTGCGAATCAAACAATCCAGTTTCTGCAACGAAAATTCCCTGGACGTCTGATGTCAAAAAGAGGCGACATTGAATGGCCACCCAGATCTCCAGATTTGACCCCTCCAGACTTCTTTTTGTGGGGTTATTTGAAAAGTAAAGTGTACGCCAGCAAGCCGCAGACCATTGAAGAGCTTAAGGAAAATATTCGTGCCGAAATCATTGCTATACCACCCGAGATGCTCGAAAAGGTAATGGAAAACGCCGCAAAAAGGGCATATTTTGCTGTGAACAATAAGGGCGGCCACTTGATTGATGTTGTGTTCAAAAACTAGTCTAAATAAATTGTAAAGGACCAAACTAAATAAAAATACCTCATTTACAGAAATCGGTTGTTTTTTTTTCAAGTTATTCAATGTTTACATGCCGACATAAGAAATGGCGCACCCTGTACTAATTTCTTAATTTTTCAAACGGATCGTAGCTGATTATATTCAAATAACACGAGTAACATTCAAATACATAACATATTCGCTCACAGTTTCCAGACTTTTCATTTTTTTCCACCACTATCTAATATTGCAGTTTTTGTATCGCTCAAAAATCAAATCTGACTCTTGTCGAACCCAAATTATACAGCAAACGAGTAACTTCTGTTCACTACTTTGATGACAGTGTGTATTCAATATATACTTGAAAAAAAAAAAACTTATGTTTTACATCCAAAGAATAATGTACCATAGTTGTAATGCAGCCAAAAATTTATAAATTCTAACCTTGCATACCTAATCTTTCTATCCACAACTCCTAAAATTGTTGCTCCTTTGGAATTGAGTGTTTCGTTATGTTGTTGTTGAAGCTGGTTGAGACGCCTGGCACACAACATTTTCTTCCCAATATGGATGGAACTTTAAGAGCTGCAAGAGCATTTGTGTTCTATTCATTTCTGTTTCAACCTCGATAAACTCTTTAAACAGGCACATATCCAGATTATGCTCGTCTTTTTCTGAGGTCTCTGAGCTTCAGTTCTAGAAAAAGACAAAAGGAGGTCAAATATTTTACTTATCTATAATACATTTATTATAAATTTTTCCAGGTTGTACAATTTCTGAATGAAAATTTAAAGAAAATAATTAACTCTAAAAAAGTGAATAGTAAATTTCTATCGGAAAAACAAATTTTTCTGTATCTTTAAAATATTTTAATTGCAATAAAGAAATTTACAATTTTACCATTTAAAACTCAACTGTAAAAAGTGCTGATAGTTAAATCCCGAGCGGACGCCGTGAATACGCCGTCTTCAGAAGAAGGCGTATTCAGAAGACGGTGAAAGACGGCGAGCAACGACAAGTTCAGAACTCTCCGTCATCATTATCTCGGGGCTATCCGTTTTTTGCCGCTTTCATTTAATTTTCGAGGAAGAGCTGACTGGCTGGCGACGACCTTTTTACTGTCAAGAGAAAATGATTTCCGTAACTTTAACCGAGGGTTCAAATTCCTTTTTCCTTTCTTTTCGAAAATCATCTATTTGATATAGACCTATATTATTATCCAAAGCTTTCGTCATATTGTATTTATTTGTACGTTGTTAAACGAAGAACAAATCATTTTCTAAAGATTTTTTGCGGAATACACATTTCTCATTTTGGAAGATTCTAATTCTGATTCGAATATTCGAAGGATTCAAATTTCACATTCCAAAACGGAAAACGGACCCGCTCAAATCAAATAAGTCAAAGAATCACTGTAATAAATAATGACACGTGAAACAGGCGCGCATTCTTGGAGATTTCACCATAAATTTGGTAAAAACTTGATATCAATGATGTTAAATTTTTTACTCATTCCAAATAGTTGTTTGTTTTTGCCGTTTCATATAATAGCTTTTAGATAAGTATTTCACTATCTTTCAAATAAAAATTTTATTCAAATCTACAATTACACAGCCACACAAAAAAAAAATATTTTTTCGGGTCTAGAGGTCAGACCATGTTTACTATATGTTTTCGAGGTCGCTGAATCCGAATCCGAGGTCCGAAAAACTCCAGCACGTTAGGGTTCTGACATAACCTCAAAAAACCTCATACAAAATTTTATTTGAGTCCGGGGGTCAGACCATGTTTATAATATGTTTTTTTGGTCGCTGAATCTGAATCCGAGGTCCAAAAAACTCCAGCATGTCAGGGTTTCGACATAACCTCAAAAACTTAATATAATTTTTTTTTTCGAGCCCGGGGGTCAGACCATGTTTACTATATGTTTTTGGAGTCGCTGAATCCGAATCCGTCGTCCAAATACAATAGCATGCCAGGTTGTTGACATAACCTTTAAAATATCCCGTTATCTAAGCTATGTAACGCTTCAACGTTTTGACTTTAGCCGTGTATTGAACAAAAATCAGTTCAACCCATAAACCATATTTACTCTACAAAACAAAGGTATACAGGACCGTCGGCATCAGCGTTACCCGATGTACACCGCGAGGAGGTTGCACAATCGGATTTTGTACATCATATAGCCCTTATAAGGGCTTTTGGCAACAAAAATTTAAATTTGTGGAATGAATGCCAAGAATAAATATATGATAAGATAAATGAATTGTATACTACAATATGAAAAATGATGTGTAGAATTCTTAACTACTAGAACAAATGACTAGTTACACGACTACAATAGAAATCGAATGACTTAAGTATACGAACTCAAAAATGAAACGATTGGAATAGACGATCTAAAAACCAGACGCATAAATCAAATGTCAGACTCTTGTTTGCTACTATAGCGGGTTCTTTTCTCATCAAAAGATCTATGCAGTGATTCACGCTTTCTATCTTCTTTCGGTGTATCTCGCTTCAACATCCAACAGAAATCTGCCATCATATTTGCATCCCGCCTTCCTTGATATCGAGTTTCCATGACTTTTACCAGGTGTACTCCTAAGTAATTTCCGGTTTTTTCAATGGATGGCGTTCTGTTTTGTACC
This sequence comes from Platygaster robiniae, assembly GCA_028476575.1. Taxonomy (NCBI): domain Eukaryota; kingdom Metazoa; phylum Arthropoda; class Insecta; order Hymenoptera; family Platygastridae; genus Platygaster; species Platygaster robiniae. Next base: position 13,175,412 of record CM052025.1, read on the forward strand.
GCTGTTGGTAACACATACCATATGTCATTTTGTTCAGTCATATCGAGTGCTTGAACTGCGTTGACATTTTCTCGAAAAAATCTTCCAGTAAGTTTTTATTGCGCTTCAAAAATGTCGAATTTTGTACCGAATTTTGAGCATATGCGCCATGCATTGCTTTCCATGTTCAATCAGGGGAAAAAAGTGTCCGAGAGCCACTGTGCGCTTGTGGAAGTTTATGGTGATCGTGCATTAACACTTCGAACATGTGAAACGTGGTTTCGACAGTTGAAAAATGGAGATTTCGACCTGAACGACGCCGCACGCTCCGGCAAGCGAAAATCGTTCGATGACGTCGAATTGCAAGCATTATTAGATGAAGACAACACGCAAACGCAACGACAGCTTGCAGATGCGTTGGGAGTTCAACAGCGAGCAATTTCCAAACGTCTGCGAGCCACGGGAAAAATTCAGAAGTGTGGAAAGTGGGTGCCCCATGAACTGACCGAGAGACAAATGGAGAATCGAAAAGTGACCTGTGAAATGCTGCTTCAACGATACAAAAGAAAGTCTTTCCTGCATCGTATTGTTACTGGTGATGAAAAGTGGATTTTCCTGGAGAACCCTAAGCGCAACAAATCGTGGGTGAGTCCAGGTGAAGCATCGACATCGACGGCACGGCCAAGTCGTTACGGTCGGAAGGTCGGTCATGCTGTGTGTGTGGTGGGACCAGTCCGGTGTTATATACTTTGAACTGCTGAAACCTGGTGAAACTGTGAATGCCGTTCGCTACAAACAGCAAATGAAAGATTTGAGCCGAGCCATTGTGGAAAACCGACCAGAATATCAACAACGACAGAAGAAGGTGATTTTGCTCCACGACAATGCGCCGTCGCATAAGTCGAAAGTCGTTCGTGACACGCTGGAAAGGCTCAAGTGGTAAGTGCTTGATCATGCGGCTTACTTACCAGACCTGGCGCCATCCGACTACCACCTCTTTGCCTCGTTGGGCCATGCCCTTTCTGAGCAGCGCTTCGACTCGTACGAAAATGTACGAAAATGGCTCACCGAGTGGTTCACCTCCAAAGGCAATGATTTTTACTGGCGTGGTACACACAATTTACCAGAAAGGTGGGAAAAATGTGTAGAAAGCGATGGAAAATACTTTGAATAAAATAAAGGTTACGGTTTTTTTGGAATGATGTGTTATATTTGCAAACAAACCGGAAATTAATTAGGAGTACACCTGGTAAGTGATAATGAAAATAGTCACAAGCAATTTTCAAGACCTAAAATTTGGAATAATTCATTTTCCATTTATTTATATCCGTGATCTGTATTTTTTAATTTTGAACTCTAAGTCACAATTGATTTACTTCAAGTATAATTATTATTGAATTTTTTCATTTCTGCAATTGCTTTGTCAAAAATTTGAAATAATCCCTAGCGGACGCTCTGAATACGCCGTCTTCAGAAGACGGTGATAGACGGTGGAAGACGGCGAGCAATGGCGAGTTCAGAACTCGCCATTGCTCATCATTATCATCATTATCATTATTATCATTATCTATCTGTTTTTTGTCGCTTTCATTCAATTTTCGAGGAAGAGCTGACTGGCCAGCGACAACCTTTTTACTGTAAATAAAAAATAATTTCCATGACATTAACCGAGGGTTTGAATTATTCCTTTCCCTTTCTTTTCGAAAATCAGCTATTTGATATAGACCTATATCATTATTCAAAGCCTTTGTTATTGTGTTTATTTGTATGTTATTGAACGAAAAATAGACAATTTTCCGAAGAAGTTTTGCGTAATACATATTTCTCATTTTAGAAGATTCCAAATAATGCTAAAAAATTTTCATAATTAATTGAGAAAAGCGGAAATTTCATAGATTATGAGATCATACATTTTTTCATAGTTAGAGAAAAAATTATCGTTTCATAAGCATGAAATTTGTATAATTTGCAATTGATAGTCTCGTTTAGCAAAATGTAATCTTGAACAAGTGAGGAATAGTATTCTCATTTAAATCCGTCAGAAAATGGATCGTTTTTCTTACATTCAAATCCTACGAAACTTGCCTTTGCCTTCATTTTTAGACAACACATTGTGTTTTATAACACAGCCACACAAAAAAAAATATTTTTACGAGTCTGGATTTCAGACCATGTTTACTATATGTTTTCGGGGTCCCTGGATCCGAATCCGAGGGCCAAAAACCCCAGCATGTCAGGGTTTCGACATAAACTCAAAATCTCCAAAAAAAATTTTTTTCCCGAGTCCGGGAGTCAGACCATGTTTACCATATGTTTTTGGGGTCGCTGAATCCGAATCCGTTGTTTAAAAAACTCCAGTACGTCAGGATTTTGATTTTCAAAGAAACTCGCGAAATTTATTCATTCGACTTACGATGTGTGTCTGCATCCAGGGCACCTCCTTGCGGTGACGGCGGGCAACGGAGTGTACCTGAGATCCGGCTAAGTCCCTGGATTACGTCTTTCATGCCGTCATGGCAGGCGCACGCAAGCGTTTTAAGATGCAGAGAGTCGGATCCTCAGTATCGGCGGCTGGTCAGGGTGAGAAAGCGAGCCCGCAGGCGTCGTCATCAAGCGACCGCAGTTTCACATCAGTTGGTGACTTGGCTAATGTGGAATTTAATGCTACAAGAAAGCGGCCCGAAGTTTCGCAATCACATGATTGTCATGCGAATCATGACAATTTTTGTTACGTTTGTTCCAAATATGAAGTTACATCTTTGCAAAAAACGATTGAAAATAATGTTTGCAACTTATACGAAGAAATTTTCAATTTAAAGATGGATTAACATAATAGCTGGATTCCGCGTTTCATTTGTAACATATACAAAAAGATGCTGTACCGATGGAAGGCGGACAAAAATAAAGAGAACATCAAATTCATCACTCCAGCAATTTGGAGAAAACCTAGTAGCGCAGAGGACTGTTACTTTTGCTTAAATAATATTAAAGGCATCAACATAAAAAACGAGCAAAAAATTGTATATAACAATGCTTCATCAATGACGGCTCCCGTTATAGTTGATCAAGTTAAATGCCAATCCAATATTGATCATGTTACTGAAGGTATAGAATCCGGAGAACTAGATGAAGAAAGTGATTTTTCGAGCGACGACAACGATAGCAGGGGCTCAGAGTACACGTCAAATGAAAAAGTACCTTCAATTCCTTCATTGGTATCGCAGTTTGAATTTAATGATCTCGTTAGAGATTTAGGTTTACCAAAAGATGGTTCTGAGCTTTTGGCTTCATTTCTGAAAAAGAAAAATCTTCTAGAACCTAAAACGAAAGTTTTTACTTATCGAAACTGAGACTTCGAATTCCGTAAATTTTTTACGAAGGAGGAAGATTCATCTTTAGTATTTTGTACCGATGTCGAGGGTCTCATAAATCAGCTAAAAGAGAATTCTTACAAAGCTTCTGGTTGGCGACTCTTTATAGACTCTTCGAAACGAAGTATAAAGGCGGTCTTACTTCACAACACGAACGTTTATGCTCCTGTACCGATTGCTCATTCTACTGTCATGGAAGAGAAATATGACAATATGCAAATACTTTTACAGAAAATTCAATATGAAAAGCATTTATGGCTAATATGCGGAGATTTGAAAATAATAACCATACTGCTTGGACAACATTCAGGATTCACTAAATATCCTTGCTATTTGTGTTTGTGGGATAGTATAAATAAAGAAAATCACTACAGCAAGACGAAACAATGGCCAGTAAGATCATCGCTAACTCCAGGTTCTACTAACATCATCAATGAGTTTCTTGTAGATCCATCGAAAATTCTCATTCCTTCGTTGCATATAAAGCTTGGTCTCATGAAACAATTCGTCAAAGCTCTTGATAAATCAGGGGCATGTTTTCAATACCTTCAATCGAAATTTCCGAAACTTCCTGAGGCTAAGTTGAAAAAAGGAGTATTCAACAGACCACAAATTCAAACTATTTTCAAAGATATAAATTTCATTGGTACAATGAATCGACTTGAGAAAGCAGCCTGGCTTAGTTTTAAAGATGTGGCACAGAACTTTTTAGGAAATAACAAAAGTCCGAAGTATAAAAAGATTGTGGGCAAAATGGTTGAAGATTTTAGAAAGCTAGGATGCCTGAGGAATTTGGAATTACATTTTTAGCATGCACATTTAGACAAATTTCCAAATAATCTAGGTGATTTTAGTGAAGAGCAAGGCGAACGCTTTCACCAAGATATACCAGGTGTACTTCTAATTAATTTCCGGTTTGTTTGCAAATATAACACATCATTCCAAAAAAACCGTAACCTTTATTTTATTCAAAGTATTTTCCATCGCTTTCTACACATTTTTCCCACCTTTCTGGTAAATTGTGTGTACCACGCCAGTAAAAATCATTGCCTTTGGAGGTGAACCACTCGGTGAGCCATTTTCGTACATTTTCGTACGAGTCGAAGCGCTGCTCAGAAAGGGCATGGCCCAACGAGGCAAAGAGGTGGTAGTCGGATGGCGCCAGGTCTGGTAAGTAAGCCGCATGATCAAGCACTTACCACTTGAGCCTTTCCAGCGTGTCACGAACGACTTTCGACTTATGCGACGGCGCATTGTCGTGGAGCAAAATCACCTTCTTCTGTCGTTGTTGATATTCTGGTCGGTTTTCCACAATGGCTCGGCTCAAATCTTTCATTTGCTGTTTGTAGCGAACGGCATTCACAGTTTCACCAGGTTTCAGCAGTTCAAAGTATATAACACCGGACTGGTCCCACCACACACACAGCATGACCGACCTTCCGACCGTAACGACTTGGCCGTGCCGTCGATGTCGATGCTTCACCTGGACTCACCCACGATTTGTTGCGCTTAGGGTTCTCCAGGAAAATCCACTTTTCATCACCAGTAACAATACGATGCAGGAAAGACTTTCTTTTGTATCGTTGAAGCAGCATTTCACAGGTCACTTTTCGATTCTCCATTTGTCTCTCGGTCAGTTCATGGGGCACCCACTTTCCACACTTCTGAATTTTTCCCGTGGCTCGCAGACGTTTGGAAATTGCTCGCTGTTGAACTCCCAACGCATCTGCAATCTGTCGTTGCGTTTGCGTGTTGTCTTCATCTAATAATGCTTGCAATTCGACGTCATCGAACGATTTTCGCTTGCCGGAGCGTGCGGCGTCGTTCAGGTCGAAATCTCCATTTTTCAACTGTCGAAACCACGTTTCACATGTTCGAAGTGTTAATGCACGATCACCATAAACTTCCACAAGCGCACAGTGGCTCTCGGACACTTTTTTCCCTTGATTGAACATGGAAAGCAATGCATGGCGCATATGCTCAAAATTCGGTACAAAATTCGACATTTTTGAAGCGCAATAAAAACTTACTGGAAGATTTTTTCGAGAAAATGTCAACGCAGTTCAAGCACTCGATATGACTGAACAAAATGACATATGGTATGTGTTACCAACAGCGGTACAAAACAGAACGCCATCCATTGAAAAAACCGGAAATTACTTATGAGTACACCTGGTAATACAAACAGTCTAAAAAGGGAAAAAATGGAAAAAGGTACGGTTGTGGACAAAATAAAGTAAAAATGACAATTTTAAGAAAAATTTTCCTAATTTTAATATTTTCGATTAAGAGTTTTGAAAATTCCAAATATTTCGTCTCAAGAAACCGAACTGACTGCATTATTATGGATTTTAATTGTTAAGTTAAATAATAATATTGTTTATCAATGTAAAAATTTTTTTTATTACTAACACGGAGATAAATAAACCATACCTGTTACTCCCGCGCAATAGCGATCACTGCCTGGCAGTAATGGTTACGATGGTGCCAACAGTCATTCATGCTGGAGCAGCGACCGCTACTGCGGGAAGTAACGGTTACGGTTTACTCCTCACCGTGCAGTGTTGTAGGTCAATGAAATTTTACATTGCAAAGTAAAAAATTTGAGAAAAGTTTAGAAATTAAATGAATGGAAAATGGTTATATGATAAGAGTGATATAATTAGTGGCAAAATTCCTTAATTCAAAAAGGATTATGATTTGAATATTTTATACGAGTCATTTTTTTATGAGAATCGATAGCAAATTTGAATTTATAAATCTGTGGCTTCTCGCCGTAACAGAGAATGTCACTTCTGCCATAAGTCTCATTGTATATCATATTCTGATAAAATTTTAAATGCTATGACAGAAGTGACTTTCTCCGTTATGTCGGGAAGCCACAGAAATAAAATTGTTTATAGACATTATAGATTAAAACCCAACTGTGAAATGTGTGGACGACTATCAAATAACAAACTTTCGCTTAGATGATCCAAAAATAAAATAAATAACATCCTTCAATAAAAAATGTTTGGTGTAGGCATGTTTTATTAAACAGTAATTTATGATCAATTTATTTTGAAACAATGATTCAATTTATTTCATTTAAAGAATTCACGAATAAGATGGTAAAATTATGTTTCATTCGGTATATTTAGAAAATAAATTATAGATAATAAAAGCTGCAAATCTCGAATGCGTTCATTGGCAGAAGCGAATAATAATAAACACGCAGTAAACAAAATTATTTTGGATTCAAAAATGCCTCTAATATCAGATATTCGGTTTTTGACATCCCCATCATGCGCAGATATTTTTTTCCAATTTTGAAATAAGTGATGCGGAAGATGTCTTTGTGCAAACATTTTTCGCGGATATTTTCGACAAAAGTGAAACTTGCTTACCCAATTCTCGGTAGCTGGGTGAAGAAATGATCCACCTCGGTTTTGCGTCCAATAGTTTGCAGAATATGGATATAAACAAACGATAAAATATTGAAATTGTAATAGAATTTGATTAAATATCTATACATGGTGCACATGATATACAAGATAATGATGACCAAGCATAATCATATAATCTGCATGTCATAATCCAATTTATTCATTGTTGCTCTTTGTCTGCATTTGTTATTATACAATGTTATACAATTATTACTATATTCGTGAGTCACGAGATGGTCACGTGACTATAGGAAAAACTCGCAGAGCCATCTATCCGTGAAGCACTTTTGAGCACTTTTTAATCCAATAACTATAATAGTAACCGTCGACACTGCTTCCCTTTATAGTTTCAGACACTTGTTCGGGCAATCAATAGTATATTTTGTATGAAGGAGCAGAAATGAGTAAAACACGAGTTTTGATGCTCCATGACACGAGAGATATTTTTCACGCTCGTAGCACATGAATCATTTAGTCTTTTGTTTACTGTTGTGTCGTGAAAAAACGATTTCTATGCCGCTCGACCTTGCAGCGACATAGAAATAGCAGCGAAAGGCGGTGGCAGAGAATTCGTTTTTCACGGGACAATAGTAACCACAAGAATGAAGGATTTCTGTGCTGCGAGCGTTAAAAATATATTTCTTAACTTGTTTTCTTTTCGTGGTCAACAATAATATTCCCAATGCGGTAAATGTGTCGTAATCGTCGTACACTGAGTGCGGTGGACACCGATATTCAATGGGCGGCACATCGAAGCAGCGTGAGCCGAACAGATTTTTTTTTCGCTCGGTAGTTCTTTCACATTATATCAACAAGAATACAAAAGTGATTCCAATAATCAAAAGTTGTGTAAAATGGTAAATAACAAGTGTGTTTCAATCATTCCATTTTACAAGCGACTATCAGAAATTGAAAGTAAATAATCCTTGTAAAGTTGGACGATTGTTTGTTCGTTATTTCTTTGAATCGAACGATTTTCACGAACGGTCGTGTATCTTCGAACCATCTTTTTTTTATGGTATCATCCCTACGCTTTGCAGTGCGGGGGCATATTGTGTCAATCTTAGAGGTCCGGCTGGGCCTCTAACTGAAAAAAGAAAAAAAAAAAGGTTAGACAAATAAGATAATTTCAAAAATTCGTAGAAAAGTATTCAAATTTATCTACTTACAAAAAAAGCGACATTCCCTCCAAAGATGAAATTTCGTAGACGAATTTAGACAGTCATTTAATTTTCAGTTTTCCGTGAACATCCATTGAGTTCAAGTCTTGGAAAAAAGTTCAAATAATGTTTTACGCGTGACATTTCTGACGAGAAATGATAGTTTTACTTTTGTGAGTTCTCGAATGTGTATTATACTACGCTGAACATGGAACTGGATGCAGAATTTGAAACTGTGGAAAACTCTTATTTACCCGCCTCGATCGAAAATGTGGAGCCGAGTGAAATTTCGTTGGATGATGATGAAACAGCACTGCCGCAGATAAATGAAAATTCCGAAAAAGTGATGCCCGATGTTGATTTTCTTGAAAAATCTCGTGAAGATGTAAATAACGAAGAAGAATTTTTGAAAATGTACGGAAGTGATGTTGAACCGTGCTGCATTCTCAAATGTAATAAACGCATTCCAGAAACTGTTGTACATCAGTATCGTAAAACGTTTTCAGAAATGTCCAAATATGAACAGGATCTAGTGATTTTGAGTCACCTAGAAGCTAATAAGGAACATCTTGAACTCGAGCCTTGTTACGAAGAAATGTATTATCAAAAACGTGGTGCTAGAGTGAAACCAAAAACATCCCGGGAAAATGTGAAATACACTTTTCGTGCTGTACCAATCTGCAGGAAAACGTATCTTTTTATTCATCGTACGGGGATACATCGTTTTCGAGCAATACAACAGCATTTCGACCAACACGGGATTGTTCCGCGAGTTCATGGAAAGGTCGGGAAAACAAGTACGCGAAAAAATGTGATAACGTACGAAGTGATCCAAAAAGTAATTAAGTTCATTCGCGCATTCACTGAAAAGCATGCCCTGCCATTACCGGGTCGTATGCCCAATTTTAAAGGTTTCCGCGTTTTGAAACTGCCATCGTGTGAGTCAATGAGTTCTGTGTACAGAGCATACATTGGATCTGTTGAAAATGAAGAAGAAAAAATCGGGAATCGTTCATTCCGAGACATTTGGCAAAAGTATGTCCCGTACATAACAATGATGAAACCTGAGACAGATCTTTGCGAAATTTGTCGTTCGAATACCCTGCTCGTATACAGCACAGCGAATCAAGATACAGTGACGAAGATGGAGAAGATGAATATTGCTATCGAACACCTCAATCGTGCGAAAGTACAACGGGAATATTACTGTCATTGCTGCAACATTCAAGGTGAATTTGAGTACTCTAACTAAAATCTGCATCTGTTTTAAAAGATTTAAAATTTTTCAAATTCGAACGAAATCTACAAAATTCGTTTTCGTTGGAATTTGAAATTTCTTAATTTCATTTTATCCCGAAATCTGTCAAATTTCAAGAGTTTGAAAATCATACTCGTGCATGTGCGCGTTATATACTATTTTATAAATTCTCAAACTCAATAATTTTTGAACTGAAATTACAATGAACATTTCAAATAATTTGATATAGTTGAAACCTACAAATTTTAAACATTTTAAAACAGAAAAAAATGTCGGGGTTCGGGAATAACTGAAAATTACTGAATTTCCTTAATTTTATTCGTTTACGAACTTAATACTTCTTAAACTTCATCAGGTTCCAAAGAGTTGCTGATTTGCCAGAATTGTTAAAATTCCAAAATATTACAGTTTTTTTTTTTGCTTTTATTTTGCAGACGATGAATCTCTTGTCCTCTCTTTCGATTTCGCTCAAAATCTGCATTATCCAAGCAGTCCATTGCACATTGGTCCTGCGTACTTCAAAGCTGCAAAGAAATGTGGTCTGTTTGGAATTACGAACGAACGTACGAGAATCCAAACAAATTTTCTCATCGACGAAGATGATGACATAGGAAAAGGCCCTAATTGTGTAGTTAGTCTCATTCACAATTATGTAGAAAACTGCCCACCCACGAAACAATTGATACTTTTTGCGGACAATTGCGTTGGCCAAAATAAAAATAATACAATGTTACATTATCTTCAATGGCGCGTTTTTCATTCGAAAAATGAAAAAATTCTTTTTAATTTTTTGCTCACGGGCCATACGAAATTTTCTCCAGACCGCATGTTTGGGCTCATTAAATATAAATATTCGCGAACCATCGTCGACGATTTTGAAGACTTGTCAAATTGTGTTAAAAACTCATCGACCAACGGATTCAACAGAGTTGTGTCAGTTTCAAAAAATGTTACGTGGTATCAATGGGATTCTTTTTTCAAAGAAAAGTTCAAAACATTCCCTGGAATAACGAAATACCACCACTTCATTATTAATGAACAAGGAGTAAGTTGTAAAACTTTTGCTGACAGCGATACGAGCGACAATCACTCCTTGGTAAAAAACGATATTGAAATGGACTTTTTGCCAAAAGTGATCGAGCCCGAAGGCTTATCTCTAACGCGACAATGGTATTTGTTCAATCAAATTCGAAATCTTTGTACCGATCCTTCCAAAGCAGATAAAGTTGCTCCAAAACCGACAAGAACATTAATAGCCGAAGAAAAAAACGCGATAGGAAAAAAAAGGAAGGCCAATTAATGCAAAAAATTGTAAAATATAAACAATTCAATCAAATATGAAGAGGTTATTTATGATAAATAAAACATTGTGTTGTTCAAAGTAAAACAATGTGTTACGGCTGCTTTTTCCCCCCTAAAAATATAAAATTTAACGCAATTTCAATGCAAGCATTCAATATCATAAAAAAAGCCTGTAAACGATAACCGGGTAAAAAAGTTTTTTTTTGGGACAAGGGATCCCCTGAATCCCCTGAGGGATTCCCCTCGGGTTTTATCGCAGGGAGGCCTACAAGATCGAGAAACACGACTGGAGAAGTGTAGGGAGTGGAGAGGGAAGCCATCAGCTACCGTTCTTCCCCAACCTGTGCCGGAAGAGAAAGGCATTTCTTGATTTTCTCGAGATTCTCGTTTGTGACCATAGGACCGTTTTGTCATTCCAAGTCACATGTATGGACATTTTTTTTTGATGAGTGAGGGATTTCGTACTTCTCATGGTCATATTTCATTGCATGTGGATTGTAAAGACATATTTGATATAGATTAGACTATTGATACCAACAGGACGCATTATTTCTTATTAGTATTGCTTTGACTTTGACACGTTACTTATTTAGAGTATGATGTGAGCTTTTAATAAGTGGACTTGATCTGTAGCTCAGAGATGATTTTTGATTCTTTACTCTTTGTGATTCTTGTAAGTTACACGATTATATCGACCATGTTGGTCATTTTGATCCTGTACAATACTTTGATTTAGACTGGAATCTGCGATGTGAGTTTTAATATGATTCCATTGTTTACATTGTGTTAATGAAGTTATTGATGTAACGATTTGATTGTTATATAGGTCTTGATAAGGACCCGAATCGGGTCGAAACGTCGACATGATTAAATAAAATTAAGAAATGACTTGACTGGGAAAATCGAGATCTGCTTTTCATTTATTTATATCTCACACCCAGTGACATAATAAGAAAAAACTAAGAGGTATAGACATTTTCTTATATTTTATAGAAAATTCTTAAAGCGTATGTAAAATTTTCAGATTCATTTATGGTTAAATCCCATACCGCTGTATGGGATTTAGCTGTATTTTAGAATATGGGTTAAAAACTTCCAATACTTTCACCAGCTATTTTTGACAGTGGATTTGCATAGATAAAATCATTAAAATTCTTGTATTTTCATGCCGTGATGTTTTCATCAGTGTATACAAAAAATGAAGAATCTTTATGCATATGTATGGATATATTTCCGAAAATTAAGTTATGCTATTTTTGTTTATTGTTAGATGGATTTCCATCCAGGCTCACTAAGTGTCGTACTTGTACAGAAAATTTCCATTGTAGTATGAACAATTTCAATACAGGGATTTTTCCATGCTGACACTAAAACTCTGCAATTAAAATAAATGGTAAATCTTCGTGCATACTATGTATGAAAACATTTCTATACATTGAGTAACAAATTATGATTTTCGAAAATCATAAATTACTTATTCTGAAAACAAAATATGTTTGTGATTTAAAATTTCTGGTACAACTTCAATCCAGCCTTTTAAACGCGATTCCCGTACATATAGATATAAAATTTCGAAGCTTAAGAGCAGCTAGATAATATCACAAATTATGCAATGTGATTTGTGGGACACTAATTGTAAGTGAAAATATCGCGTTTCTAATTTTCCCAATACGTAGGAAAGGTTTCAGTTCCGAAACATTTGTCGATTGACATAGTAAAATTCTAAAATGACTCTTCACGAACGATAGCGTAATGGACTAGGTAGCGAGCGTATTTAAATAGGCGCGTGCGGAACAGGATGTCCTCGGTTCAAATTTCAGCGGGTGCGAGACTTTTATGATGAGGAAATTCGTAAAAATAACGTAATGGCGGAGGCGTGTGTTTATTGTAAATAATATTACGTCACATCGTATTGATAATTCTTACCTACATTTAGTAAAAATTTATAAATTAATCATAATGTTTTTTTATTGTATTTTTCAAATACCATACATGTACGAAGAGACTACATTGAGTTTCTTTGAAGTCCCTGATTAGGAGACTTCGATCTCCATCAAATCAATAAATAAAAGTCTCTCTACCCGAGACTTAAGTATTGATTTCAGAGACCCAGTGAAGACGCGACAGTCTCTGCGGAGTCTACTTGGTTGCGTGGAGAGAGACTCGAGAAGAGACTGTGGAGACGCGAGATACCGAAGAGAGATTCTTCTTTTTCGTCCCGGAGTAATGCAGTATCTCGAAAAAGATCTACCTTTAATACATTATGCTAATAAAATCATCGGAGTCCGGGCTTCTGTTACGAAAATAGTGAAATAAGAACTAAAAAATTAAATAGCATTTTTTGTCATGCAATTTCTGTATTGCTATTTTATAAGAGTTAGCACAGTTTCAGAATCATTTTAATGACGTTATCTCAACATGGTGGGTATTTTTGTATGTCCTAATCTGTGTATGATAATATAGTTACATACATAATGCATAACGCTAAAAAAAAAATTTCGACCGGTTATTAGTTGAAAAACTAAAGCAATCTTTTACAAAAAAAATGTGTTATACTTAGTGATATCAAGTCCGTCGCGGATTGGATGAAGATGATCGCCATATTAAAAGCAATTGCGAGTCCGCGTTCGGAAACAAGCGTTAACCAAGTTTAGAAACTTTTTGGTGCGCTGACTATCTTGTATTTAAAAAAATATTTTTCTTTGCATCGTGCCAACAAAAATATGTTCCTATTATTACTCTACAATATTTTTTCATATGTATATTATCATTCATAGTAATTTATGTAATGAACTATCGTGCAGAACTATCGCGCGATAGTACTGGATAGTGCCTGAATAGTTCTACACGAAAGTCCTTTGAAACTTTTGCGAGAACTCATTTTTTTCGGCTGGTGTGAAAAAAATTGGGTGCGCCGTACATTAATTATACAACATACAGTGGGCTCTGTATTAACTAGAATTGGGAAAAACAGAATTTCTCGGCTTTAACGGAAGGTTTCACAGGTAAACGAGAGTCGAACCCGGCGATGCTCGGTAGTCAGCCGAGGTGTAGGGATTTTTCGACGTAGAACAGCGTCGTCGTCGTCGTCGTCGTCGTTGTCGTCATCGTCATCATCATCATCATCATCGTCATCATCATCGTCATCATCGTCATCATCATCATCATCATCATCATCATCATCATTATCATCATCATTTTAGAGTGTTCAATAAGTTGAAAATTGGAAGTATTATGTAACTTGAAATCAATTATTGATATGAATCAATTAATTAATATCGCAGCAATGACCATAAAACTGCAGCGAAAGAAAAAGTGATTGAACTGTGTAGCCCCTTTTTTTCGCCGAGTACCTTTTCATATACTCACTCAACAACTTTCCATGCCAATAATTCATTAACCATAACAGACATTTCTTCGAAAACTAGAAGTAGTTGTATTGCACCATACTTTATCATTGTATTTAATTGCACGCATAACCTTCCCTACATAATTATAACGTTTTTACGCTCTACTGAAAAGTTTTCGCATTAATTGTTAGTCCCTTTTGTTCGCTGACTCTTTATTTGAGCTTGTCCCTCCATGTAAAATTTCGTTGCAACAACCTTGTCCAAAAGCGTTTGACGGTCTCAATAAAAGAGAAAATGACAATTCATTAGTCAATACTAAGGATACAGATCAACCCAATAGTTGATAACTTGTTGCTTTCTTCGTTCTCTTTCTCTCAACCAGTTTCTATTCTAGGCGTTTTTCTCTTACTTCAGTAGGTTCCAGCTATCTTAATCGAATCTGATTCATTCATTAATAAAACAATTTGATCAATTTTAAAATCACCAAATAAATATATTTGATATCAGCAGTAATACACATCGATATTTTTCATTATCGACAGGAACATGGCGCAACTCGTTCGGAGAATCAATCAGTTGAAGGAAATTATGAATATTCTTCATGATGAGAAGCCTAATAACATTCAGTTAGTCGATGTGCTCAGCTCTGATGAGGAAGAGGACAGCAATAGCTATTCGTCGAAGAAACCCAGAAGTGCGGACTTTGGTGACCACAACTACTGTCGTTTGTCGTCTGATTACGAACGAGAGATCACGTATGATTCTTCAGATTACTTTAGTGAAGAAGAAGTAATCAATATCATAGGGCCGACAACTCCCAATCGGGATCGTTGTAAAAAAGCTGAAATAAAGAGATATCTTTTACATGATTGGGAAAAAAAGGACGAAGAAAATGAAATTGTCGTACTTCAGCAAACGAAATCTGGTCGAACATTGAGAAGTGAGAATTTGAAGACAAAGGATACTCATTCGAAAGGTATCTATCGTAAAAATTCCATTATTGTGACTGATTCGTATAGTACGAAAAAAAAAACGATGAAAAAATCTAGGAAGGAATCAATAAAATTGAATGGGTTCATTGCTCGAAGAAACGTAGATGAACGGATAAGAAGAGCCGATTTGAGAGAAAGAACCAGAACCTTGTTAAGCTACATACCTTCACTTGAAAGCCTGAAACAGCCAGCGTTGGTTGATATTTTAAAACATTCAAAACGTTATGTAGATGAATTAGCAGATACTATGAAGAAAAATAAGGTTTTGCTTCAAACACTTCGAACCAAAAATGAAGAATTAAGGAAAGTATATCAGCAGACAAAGTTAAATGGACAAAGTTAGTGATTCAAGAATATTTAATTTCTACTGGAATTTCGACAAATAAATCGTTGATTTTTGAAACACTGTGAATTGTTTGTATTACTGACATCTTTTTAAAGTATGCCTCTTTTTTACTATGAAAACTATTTTTTCTTAATCGAAAGATGAACTTAGACATTTAAAGTAATTCATATTATACTCTATATCTGCTTGTACTTTAACTGGACTATTTGTAGATTGTAGGAATTTTCGGAAATTCGGTTAAAATACAAAAATTATCGGGTATAAAAAAAATCTGTTGAAAACAGGGTATTGAACCGGAGGAAAAAATCGCTCTTATCGGCTCGAAAAGGTTCCTCTCTGGAAAGGAACTCTTTTCAGAATCTTCCTCCTCTCTGGATGCGGAGACAAACGTTTCTCGCAATATTCCTCCTCTCTGCATATAAAAAAAAAACTATTTTTGTATAATTTTGCCTATAAAAATACGGATAGGTCATTTTTAAAGAATTTTTGGTGATAGATTAGTGGTGAATTGAGGCCGTGGATTCTGTAACGTTCTGAGCACTCCAAAACACAGAGAAGTATTATCCGCGCGGCGACGTCACAAGTCGAAATAACAAGTCTGAATCTTAACGAAAATAAATTTGATAGCTTTTAAAAAATGATTTTTAGTCTCTGTTTGAACTTATTTTGTTAACATCGTCGTCTTCGTTAGAAAAAAACCGATGACATTTAAATCAAAATATTTATGTTTTTTTAAACCTTACATCGCCGCTGAGCAACGTATCAACATAAATTTGTGTGCTTTTGTTCAGCACGGTCCAATGTTAAATAAAAAATCAACAAATTACCAAAAGGTAATAACGATTGAATGTTTTTCTCCAATTTGCGCGGAAAATCATGTTTTCTGATGTTCACGTTTAAAATGTATGTCGGAAATTTTCGTTATTAATCGCTTGTCATAATCCTACGTGTACTATCGAACTTTTTGAAGTACTAAAGCTCACTAAACTCATAGCTGGCAGTAGTCAGCTAGAAGCTCTCCAGCGAGTCACTTTGCTCTAATACCACCAAGCAATATTTACAAAAAATACTGGAAATCTCACGTGACCGAAATAGTTTTTTTTTTTGTTTTCTACCTCCATTAGAGCTTCATTTTGGTATTCACTGATATATTTTAAATCATTTTAGATCATTTTAGATTAACTAGAGGCGGAGGCTTGCAAGCGAGTTGCTACGCTCTTGGCTATTTGACCGACAAGCTGTATTTACAAAAACTATCTAAAACGTGACGTCATCGAAAAAGTTTTTCCCGTTTCCTACTTTTATTTTAAGTGCATTCAGGAAACCACTGACATACTATAGTTCCTGGGTTATTAAAGTATCCCTATGTAGCCTTTGTTCCTCGAAAAATTACATTGATGTAATAAAAAAACACAATGAATAAAAAAGTTAGGTCGAAATTTTTTTTTGACGGAATTTTGTCCATATTCTTTCGTCCGTTCGTAAAAACTTTACAGAGTACCACTGGTATCTGTAAAATTTTAAGGTAACTCACTGACAATTTTGACAGTTTAAAACAGTTTTGTTGTTTTGTTGACGCACACAACTGCGTCACGGTGTTGAAAAATGTGAATTTTATCTGTGAATAAATTCCCTAGCGGACGCCGTGAATACACCGTCTTCAGAAGAAGGCGTATTCAGAAGACGGTGGAAGACGGCGAGCAACGGCGAGTTCAGAACTCGCCGTCATCATTATCATCATTATCATTATCTATCTGTTTTTTGTCGCTTTCATTGAATTTTCGAGGAAGAGCTGACTAGCCGGTGACGACCTTTTAACTGTCAATAAAAAATAATTTTCATAACATTACCCGAGGGTTTGAATTATTCCTTTCCCTTTCTTTTCGAAAATCAGCTATTTGATATAGAGCTATATCATTATTCAAAACCTTTATTAATGTGTTTATTTGTATGTTATTGAACGAAAAGTAGACAATTTTCCAAAGAAGTTTTTCGTAATACATATTTCTCATTTTAGAAGATTCCAAATAATGCTAAAAAATTTTCATAAATTAATTGAGAAAAGCGGAAATTTCATAGATTATGAGATCATACATTTTTTCATAGTTAGAGAAAAAATTATCGTTTCATAAGCATGAAATTTGTATAATTTGCAATTGATAGTCTCGTTTAGCAAAATGTAATCTTGAACAAGTGAGGAATAGTATTCTCATTTAAATCCGTTAGAAAATGGATCGTTTTTCCTACATTGAAATCCTATGAAACTTGCCTTTGCGTTTATTTTCAGACAGAACATAGTCTTTTATAATTGTTGATTTAAATAAAATTTTTTTTTGAAAGATAGTGAAATACTTATATGAAAGCTATTATATGAAACGGCAAAAACGCACTACTATTTGGAATGAGTAAAAAATTAAACAACATTGATATCAAGTTTTTACCAAATTTATGGTGAAATCTCCAAGAATGCGCGCCTGTTTCACGTGTCATTATTTATTACAGTGATTCTTTGACTTATTTGATTTGAGCGGGTCCGTTTTCCGTCTTGGAATGTGAAATTTGAATCCTTCGAATATTCGAATCAGAATTAGAATCTTCCAAAATGAGAAATGTGTATTCCGCAAAAAATCTTTAGAAAATGATTTGTTCTTCGTTTAACAACGTACAAATAAATACAATATGACGAAAGCTTTGGATAATAATATAGGTCTATATCAAATAGATGATTTTCGAAAAGAAAGGAAAAAGGAATTTGAACCCTCGGTTAAAGTTACGGAAATCATTTTCTCTTGACAGTAAAAAGGTCGTCGCCAGCCAGTCAGCTCTTCCTCGAAAATTAAATGAAAGCGGCAAAAAACGGATAGCCCCGAGATAATGATGACGGAGAGTTCTGAACTTGCCGTTGCTCGCCGTCTTTCACCGTCTTCTGAATACACCTTCTGAAGACGGTGTATTCATGGCGTCTGCTAGGGATTGTTTAAGTTAATGTAAATAATAAATGTAAAAGTGAAATGAAAAGATAATAATAATCCCTGATGGGCGCGTGAAGACTCTCGGAGAGTCTTCTGAGGTATTCTAGGGTTCTGGGCTAAGACCGTAAGAAAAATACTATTCATGAACAGTTTAGAGACTGCTTTTTATATGCCATGCCATTTTCATGACTCGAGAGTAATATTATTTAATGAATTTATCGTTTATATCGAGAAATTTTTAATTATTAATAAACAAGTACAAAGTGCTTTCTCCGAGGTAATGTAGAAATTTGAAACTTGATCTTGAATTTTTCTGTTACCCGAAGATCGCGGGCATTCTTGTCCGGTCGGTAAATGAGTAGGCAAGTGGTGGCGCTTTTTGGGCACAAAAGCAATTGATTTCGTTTCGTTCTTCAGGCCTAGAAGCGTGCCTGGGCCGATTGTTATGTTGAATGTGGGTGAGTGGAATGCGAACGGAAGCAATCTTAAATATTGTTAGGGAGAGAGCTCACTGTCCTTGGTTGATAAAAAATCGATTTAAGCTGGCTTATCTCATTCATCACATTAAATAGCCCACATAATGTTGGCGGCAAAGCTGCCTGCGGAAAGAAAAATCGCTTTAGGGAGAGGGGGAGTAATTATAAGTCCATGCATATATTGCTATTCTGCAAAACTATTTGCTACATTTCCAGTAAACTGTGAACTAATTTCATCACTATAGATTAAGTGCTTATACTTCACGTTTCACGATTTTCTAGTTAAATCCATGGTGCTTTAAACACAATTGTATGCTTATGGCATAATAGGGTAAAGCTTACAAACTTTTTATTTTTAACAATTTTATAAATAGTATTGCCTGAATTATAATTGTGTTATTAAAGTTGAAATGCATATTATTTCTAAACAAAAATAAGTGAGATAAGTTTCAAGCTAAAAAACTAACTTATAAGTTGATCTTATACAATTGATCTTCATCAAAAAATAAAAATGAAATAATACTTATTGAAAGTCGGATTAGTTTTCTAGTTCAAAACGTAATTAAGTTCATATTTTTAGAATTAAAATAAAATTTGATTCAAAAGTGCTACTTGGTTTCTAATAAGAAAACTAATCGAATCAGTACATAAAGGATAGATGTGATATTTTTAGAAATCCAACTTCATGTATACTAAGTAGTCTGATAAGACTTGTAGTTGTGAAATAAAAATTGAATACTTTTTATTCACTTGGTGGCTACGTTTAACAATCAAGTGCGTTTTAATTACGAATTAAAAAAACAAACTCGACTGGAACTCGAAGAGTTCTGGTTTAGATGCTAAGTAGATTTATGTTTAGAAGATTTATGTGGATTTAACTCTTTTATCCAACTAGATTACTAGTTAGAAAGTATACTAGATTTTTACAACTAAACATCTTGGGCAATGTTTTACAGGATTTTTACGAAGAAATCCAAAAATATTTATACACCCTGGCAACGGTGGTGCGACTGAATTGCGACCAAGTTTGGTCACAGTTCAGTCGCACGTTTCATTCGACGATTTTTCGATAAATGCGAAACAGAAAAAATCGAGTTACTGCACATTGGAAACCTCTGACATTCGCGTATCCCATGTATACCTAAACCGCGGAATATTTTACTTCGCAAAAAACAATTTACCTAAAAAAATTGTGTTTACGGCCACTATTCGCGTACTTTAGACGACATATGCGCCAAGTTCAAGTTGAATTTCCATGGACTGGTGGCAAAAAAGGGTAGAAAAAACAATAATCTTCCTATTTCTACTAGTTTTCGATCGCCTAAACGTCGCCTGTTTAGTTGCGAATCGTCTAAATAAAAAATAACAATCACGCGAGTGAGCTGTCAAACGCCATGATTTTTGCTGTTGGCAATCCTGCTTCATGTATGTATATATAGAAGATTTGTGTTACGGCACTGCAGCTACAGAACGACACGAGATGACAACATTAATTGTCATAACATGTATTTGTCCGTATTGTTTCAGAACGCGATCTTGCGCAAAGTATTACCTAAGCGGTCGCCAGGGAATCTCTGGGAATCGATTTTGATTCCCAAAAGTTCTCATTTGGGAATCGCAAGGAAGGCCCGAATTTTCGCATTTAAACTACTTGAAGCAACATTTTATTGCATGTTTACGAAAGCTGAGAGTTTTTAGGACGTAATTCAATTGGATTTACATCATTTGCGAGCTTGTGGAAGATTATATTACAAGTTGAAAAAGCATGATTTTCGACGATTTTACAACGGAAACTGGCTCCGCGAGGGTCAGCCATCGTGCGGCAGGTAGCTGAACTACAAGTCTGTTGGCGTTGCGTTGGAAAGCCGAAGAGGCGACATTCAGTATTAGTGATGCGCGATTCCAAAAACAAGCATCGATTCTAAAGAATCGATTCTCAGATATGGTCGATTCCGATCTGAGTACGATTCCAAACGAAAAAGAATCGATTCCTAAGGATCGAGTACAAGAATCAAAATAATTTAAATTCATAATTGATTCTGGTGATTCGTCAATACTTGTACGTAAAAATGCATTTTTATGACAAAATGTTAAAATTTACAATATCATGCTTGATCATATAGTTACATTTCGGACTTTATTCATCAGTGATCAGAATTTCAGTGCATTTTTTACACATGTATCAAGAAAAATGTTTTAGTTTTCTGCATTAATATAGTTACTATTTGCTTAGTGGTTTTTCGATAAACTTGAATAGAATATCTCTATTTTTTGAGTATTAAAAAAAATGTCTTCTTTTAATGCTAAAATTTCTGTGAAAAATTTTTTTTACATAGTTCAAATAAAATCGTCGTTAAAAAAAATGCTTCGATATTTCTATGATTAAACTAAGTACTTTGCAAAACTTTCATAGAAATTTCAGGCGCGTCCGGGATTTTGGAAAATCAAACCACGAGCGGAATACTTTAATTAGGGTTGATTCAGATTATTCAAATTCTCAGTAAGGTTGTCATGAAATCACCTGATAGAATATTACATCAAATGAGTATATGAAAATGAAATTACCTGGATGTTGATAACGGTTATTAAAAATGCGCTTTACATAGCTTGCAGCATCGTCTCATTGAAGTTTTCACTTATATAACTTACATATGAAAATTCAAAATTATTATATTTATTAATAATAAATTACTAACATTTCACGTCACATTTTTTTAAATTTCTTTCTTTCTTTACTGCACTAACATTTTTCGCTTTGACTATTAACTACGTTATTTTGTATACTGTTCGTTACTTTTTTTGCACTTATATTTATTGCATTGATTATCAACTATATTATACTTAATACTGTTCCTTACATTGTTGCACTTATATTCATCTCATTGTTGAGCAAATATATAAAAATGAATATTTTTTTCTGATGAGAACGAAAGTACTGGTCTTTCCCACAAATTTACTTATTTTTAAAAACTTAATTCTAAACATTATGGTCATGGCGATCACATTTTTTAGAACACTAGTTGTTGGTTTTTAGGAACTTAATTATAAAAGTATCTTAAGTATTAGATGTCATGGCGATCACATTTTCTAGAACGCTAGTCGTTGGTTTTTAAGAACATTTGGATTAATAATAAAAATATCTTAAGTATTAGACAAACGTCAAACACGAAAAATTGTAACAGTGAAGAATTTGTGGTTTGAAAGAATAGTAGTTTTTTGTAACTACACGAAAAGTTACAAATGCTCACAAACAAAAGTTTGAAAATAAATGTAAATTTAAAACCCCCAATCTTCTTCTTTCAAACTTGATAAAAAAACTAATTTCGAAAGTCTGTTGGGATTTAATCTACTCCTCCTATGCGAGTCTATTGCCGATGCCCTTGAAAATAGTCGCTCACTTGGCACCGACGTAGCCGGAATAGCTAAATACTTTATCGCCACGGGATAAAGGTTTGGAAAAGAGTGCTTCGCTCGTTCCCAAAATTCAAGGACGTTTTCTTTCCTGTCAATTACATTTTGACCTAAAAAACTTTTTAATTCGGACGAGATATCTTCTGATTTGTCTAGCGACGTTGTTGTTTTTTGAGTGTGGTTATCATGAAAGCTCCAAAAATCATCAGGATGATTTTTTGTATTGTTCGCGTTGAGATCATTTTGTAAATTATTTGGAGATTCAATACAAGTTTGAAGCTGTTTCATTTCTTTCGTAATCGCTTTCATGCTCTCCACGACTCTAAGGGGCTTCAAGTGAATTTTTTTAAAACGAGCATCTAACAGAGTTGCATTTGCTAAAATAGGGTACTTTTCTGCAAAATCTTTAAATCTGGCATCAAGTTCTGACAATAAATTCAACTTTAAAACGATGGCTATTTCAGAATCAGGGATGATTGATTCAAGAGAATTTTTCAAACATGCGATGGCCGGAATGATTTTGCTTATTGCCATGTTTTCGGCAGAAATCTCACGCGTCAAGCGTTCAATAGGTCTTAACAAATATACTATTTCTTCCAAAACGGACAATTCATCAGCTGACAACATTGCCGGTCCACCGCGATGCTTAAAAAGAAGCGAACTTACGATTGGGGCCAGCAATAAAAAACGTTCCAACATGTAGAAAGTTGTATTCCACCTTGTTATTTCGTCTTGGATCAACTTCAGTACTGCTCCCTCACTTTTGCCTTCTTTCATTTGAATTTCCCTTAATTCATCAGACGCTTTTTGACTATGTTTAAAAAAATTAACAATTGTTTTCACTTTGTCTATCAATTCTTTTAAAAAAGGCGTTTTTCCCTTTGCATTTTGGGGAACTAGCTGGAGAGTGTGAGCAAAACATGGTAAATGGCGAAGCTTGCCAAAAAAATCGCTCACAGCTTTTACTATATTTGCTGCGTTGTCTGTCAATACTGCACTAATATTCGCATCAAGGATCTGCCATTCCTCGCATATTTTAATTAGTTGTAAACTTAAATAATCAGCAGTGTGACTCTGATCTAACGGAAAACCCCCCAAGCTAATTGACGCTATTTCAAATTTTTTCAAGTCTGGAAAATGAACTGTGATTCCGAGATAACTCTTGGTGGTTTTCGTTTCTGTCCAGCAATCGGTGGTCAAAGTGAGATTTTTGATACTTGCTAGATCGGACTTGACTTTGGCGCTCAAGGTTGCAAATTTACCATCTACCATTCGCTTGATTGTGTCTCTTGAGGGTGGTTTGTAGTGCGGAGTGGCTATTTTCATGAATTTGAGAAATCCCCTCTTTTCAGACGTTCTAAATGGCAAATCGTCAGCAACAATCATGTACAGCAAAGCATTGGTTATTGCTGCATTTTTCTGTCCTCCTTCTGTGACAGAAAAAACACATTGTCTTAAAAAAGGCCATTCTAAAAATTTTCAATATTTATTCAATGATTTCTTAATAATAATATTTAATTTTATATAATTTCGGAAAAAGTGCTAAGTTACTACTGTTAGAAGTGTAGAGTAAACAAATTTTTTACCTTAAATAAAACAATATTGTCTTTACGAATAGAAAAAAAAGATATTTTTATCGTAGAGGTCTAAAAAGCCTACTTTTTTGCCCGCTTCGCGGGCACAAGTCGGCTTTTTAGACCGCTACGATAAAAAAAATCGTTCGCACCACGGGAAAAAATAAATTTCTCCCTCGGGTGAATATATCCCTCGCCTTCGGCTCGGGATAGAAGTTACACCCTCGTGAGAAATTTATTTTTTCCCTAGATGCGAAATGTACTATTCTGGTTCCCGCATCTTACGAAGGCGGGGTTTATATATGTAAAATAATCGAAAAGTATATTTTGTACCTTGTTGCATAATATACTACTATACCTCTATAAGAGTTCATGTTGTCAAATAAATCATCAATTTTGACTCTCTTGGTACGCTTTGGCTGAATATCTATCCTTTCTGGACTTCGTTTTCTGCTGGTAGATGCCTGTGATAAAAATCCACAAAATTAAAATAGTTTCACAAGAAAATGGAATTATTCACGTTGACTTACGTATACTCTACTATTCATGTTTGATAAGTTTATTTATGATTCTGTTATATTATTGCTCTTTTAGTTATATTGATATTCATATTATTTGTTATAAAGCAGAAAATTCTGTTATTTTTGTTTTTCATTTTGGCATATTTTAATATAAATACTTGAGTATGGATGGATTTATGTAAGTCAAAAAAATGGGAAAAATCCTTTGCGTAAACTCAATATTCTTGAAACATAAAAGTTGCATTGAAATAATTTTTATGCATTTTTTCCAAATCAAGATATTTGAGTATTGCGAAATTCAGAGAAGGTTGGATATTTTTTCTCATCCCTAGCGAAACGATTAATATTATGACTATGAGTCATAAATTTTTAAACTTATAATTAATCTAAAATATACCTCTTGTTCTACTTTTTTTAATTGGGTAATAAGAATTGATTTTAATGCCTGGAGGCTATATGATACACAATAATTGACATAGCCACAGCAAAACAGAAATAATTATTCTAAAATCTTCCATTTATACAGTAAGGTTTATTCGTCCTTTTACAATTTTTTTGGATTTACGTTGCTTTTTGATTGAGGATCACGATATAAATTTAAAAATATTACTAGCTCTGACAAAACTTTAAATACGAGAAATGAAATCTCGTTTTAGTTCATGTCATCATCACAATAAATTGGAGTGAAAATTGTTCTTGTGTATTTACGTAGAAAAAATACAAATGATAATTAAATGTTACTGAAGATTATAATAATTAGAATACTTTTTTCCAATATTCTTTCATTTTTACCTCAGTTACGTCAGCTGGCTCATCAATTCTTGGACTTTCAGTAGTTTTTTTGTCAGTCATAGCTATCTGGTGCGCGTGTTTCTTTTGTAAATGCTTTCGAAAATTTGAGGTATTTCCACG
Organism: Platygaster robiniae; assembly: GCA_028476575.1. Lineage (NCBI taxonomy): Eukaryota > Metazoa > Arthropoda > Insecta > Hymenoptera > Platygastridae > Platygaster > Platygaster robiniae. The sequence goes on from CM052025.1 coordinate 13,200,461, forward strand.
ATATCGGCCGAACAAAAGTTGCATTTCGCAAATGTTTTTTCTGTGTTGTCGGTGAGTTTTGTAAAATACTGCCAGACATCACTTTTTTCTTTGCCTTTTTTTGTACTCATCATGACCTGAAAAGGAAAACATGTTTTACACACAACTTGAAAACTCACTTTTTTTAAAAAACTTTTATCTTTTTTTTTTTTGGAAATATCTAAATAATTCATCATTCTGTGACAAATTTTAGTTTAGAATGAGCCTAAAGTAGATTGGGCTTTTGTTCAGTGACTTCATCGAAAATCAATATTTGACTTGATTAATTTATTTATTTGTAACGCAAATGTGTTTTTCCTATGAATATAAGAAACCAGATTACAAACAGTTTTCGACTGATAATTTAAAAATTATCTAAAAAATTATTTGTTGCTAAATGATCTATAAGCAAATAATAAGAAATGTTTAATGTTTTCATCAAAACTGAAATCTGTTAATAATAATCACGAATATGCCTATTTTTTTTCTATTTCAAAATATTTACACGAGAAAAAAAAGCAATTTCTTGTTTTCGTTCCAAATTCGATGTAAAAAAAGAAATGTTAACATTTCGAAAATTTTCACTTTAGAGTCGATATAAAAAATAATACATTTATATCCATTATTTTATATCCAAATAAAAATGAGAAAACTCAAGACTTGAAACAGTTCCTTTTGGATATTCATAAAGAAAATTATACTTACTAGAGAAAAAATGCGTCCATTAAATGTTTTTGTTGACAATGTTGACGACTTTTCACGCACACGTGACGCACGAGTGACGCGATTCACGTACCACACTGAGCATTAAATCCCATAAATTCAGAAGCGATCTGTAAACTTTAAATTTACTAGAATCGACACATTAATGCACGTCGATTCTACTTACAAAGGAATCGATTCTCAGATCGATCCACCATTTCAGAATCGGAATCGAGTAGTCGATTCTTAAGTGTCAAGTACTCGATTCTTGAAGAATCGATTCGGAATCGCGCATCACTATTCAGTATGCCGCTGGCAGTGGCTCCGGCGGGGTCAGTGTACCAAAGCTCTGGCAGAAATTGTCGACATGGAATTCATCCCCATTCAGTCGAGCTACATTCCCTTGCGTTTTCCTGCCTTCTCCATTGGTTTTATGAATCGTGTGAACCGCTGAAAAACATTGCGAACGTATGAATAATCACATGTATAATGAATTAAATAAAAATGTACTAGGAATAAATTTATACCTAGAACATAAAGGCCCGCTTGATGACACATTCGAATGTGCTGAATGTGCTCTTGGATGTCGGCCTGCAATTGCTCGTGTTTCGCAGCACCAACAGAAAAATTGTAGGAGATCGGCAAAATCCAATCACCTTGAAGGCTCTTCAGCACATAAACCAGAGCGTGGTCAGATGCTTTGCCTGAACCACGCGTGCCAAAATTTTCAAGGCCATAAACTTTTTTCCCTCTAACCTCGATCTGGGAGTTAAGGGACATCTCATCGAAGCCCAAGAAACAATATTTCTCTGCTTCTTTCATCGTTTTCACCCGTTCTTTCAAAACTTCGAACATAAATTTAGTAATGCCCGCGTTCATCGGAACCTTCTTCATCAGTAGCCCGAGAGTAACGGTTGATGGAAATCCCAGAATCCGACATACATAGTTGTACCCCGTTCCACCAACAACTTTATACAAGGCTACGGCCGTTACATTCTCCTTCGCAGTAAAAGAACGCCCATTGAGAACCAAAATAAAAAACGAAATGCAATTGCAAATACAATTGCACAATTTTCATTTCTTTCTGTAAAAAGCAGTCAAAATCTAGTCATTCCAGCAAAAGTGTTATTAAATCGGATGATCTCAATAATATTTTATTTTTTGTTTTCTTAAAGAAAATTGAAAAATAAAAATTCAATTGAATAATTCTATTATTATTTAATAAAGTGAAGTAATTCAGTAAAGGTGTATTACCGATGTTTTCATGACATTTTTGAATGTCATCATACACCAAGTTTTGGTTTCCTCTGGAAAATCGTTGATCAATTTTTTAAATTCGGCAATTCTATCTTTTCTTTTCATTTTCTTTGGGTTAGGTTTTTTCATTTTGACAAAATATAAAGGGGAAAAAAAAAAGCGGGGAGTTCATGAACACATGGAAGAAGAAAAAGTTTATTTTTTCTCACGAATTCGTATTAATGCTGGTAAAAGTAAAAAAAAATAAGAAATACATTTTTCTCTACTCCAGCATTACAGAAATATCACGCATACTATGTGTAATTTACTGAACTTTATTTCCTGAAAATTGAATGCATATCTCAAAAAAAAAAAAAAAAAAAAAAAAAAAGAGAAATAGTAATGAAATTTACTTTTTTTTCTTCTTCTCGTTGTTTTTGAACTATGAAATCATAACAGTACGCGATACCATGGAAATTTAAAATGTACTAGAAATTATAAAAATTTTTGAAAATGTTCATTGTTAATTCAGATATAAATGAAACATATAATATGAATGATAAGTTTTAGAATAGCACGTACGCGGACATACGTTTTCTTTAAAAGAGGCAGGGGTGTACGCCGAAGCACCACGATTATAAATATAATTTTTCACATAAATTTGCAACAAAACAAGAAATAATTGAACAGGAAATACTACATCGATATAAGACGTAGAACAAAATTTTATTATAAGTGCACGTGGACGCGCGCACTTAAAGAGGCAGGAATGTCACGTCCCGAGTGCGTGACATAAAAATAACGAAAATCCTTTAAATAATACAATGTTAATCATTAAACCAAATCTAGCTCAAGATTAAATAGAGAGGAAAATTTTATGATTGATAAAATATTGATAGATTCGAATTCGTAGTTCTATTATATATTATATATATTATATATTATTATATTATATATTATATATTATTCATACTCATGTATCATTATATTTTACATGTTTAAGATCTTGATTGATCTAGGTCTTGTTTTTCACCGTCCGATATTATCCGATTTATTATCAGGACGCGTGAATGTTCCAGCGCGTCTTCCTTATCTGTTTCTGCGTCTAATCAATTTTATATAAGCTAGCGTTAATTTTTGGGGCGCTGATTTTGTTGGGCAGTTAGTGGATTGTTTTCTAGTTAGTTGGTTGGTTGTTTTTCCGTAGGTTTTTTCTAGCTGTCGGAAGTAGTCGGCGTTTCGTGCGTTTTTCGCGTTTTGTGCGCGTAACGAAAATGAAATTGAATAAATTTAAATAAAAAGTGTTTGTTCTTTATTAAATGTTGTGTCGGTGTTCGGCCACATTATCACGGCCCAACGATATTTAAAATCATCAACGACCCAAAACGTTACAATCACATTTTTTCATTTATGGCTATATGTAATGGTTACGATTAGTTTCATCAATGTATTATTAAGAAATTGTTAATAACAGTATACCTAATAATATTTGCGAAAAACAGATTGTCTTGTAAGCTTTACAATAATGATAAGTTTGAGATATTTTCATTTGTTCGTAACACATTATAAATACGCTATATCTGTTTGTGGGAAAACAATTGAAGTTCATCAATGAAAGAGGTTCATTTATCAAAATATCACAAGAATAACAAAAATCATGTATAATTATTCAGTAAAAAAATCTAGAATTCCTACGATACAAACTGTTTTTTCGATACCTCGCCATTGATGAAAACTCTTAATCAAAATGAAATCGATTCTGGATCGCGGCATTGGTTTCAAATATCTGTCACGAAAACAAATGCCTACTGCGGAAGTAGATTGCATCAAGAATTGAGCGATGCCGATAAAAACTTAGATCAAATCTGTGTTTCAACTTATTTGGTTTTCCGGGTATTTCGAGTAAGAAAGTACCTTCGATGAGCAAATAATTTTAACGGAGGCTACCCAAACAAACTTCCGATACAAATGACTTAAAAATATTAAAAATTTTCTAACAGTGTATACTATACATAACTTCGTTATGGAGGTGGTAAATACCTTCGTCATGCCCTTGTCGTTCCCTGGATATAATTGGACTACGTGGCTCAACTAGATGTTCCTTGGATATGATCTCTTTCCTCTTTTGCGCACTTCTTTGCAGTAGTATGTGACGTCAATAGTTGTCCGTGCAATTGTACTTGCAAAATTTTGTTTCAAACACTCGTGGCTATAAAGTATGTTCGATTCGAAATAGAGGGCAATGGAGATAATAGAATGTTAAAATACAATGAAATATATGTAAATAATTGCAAGTGCTGTTATCATTCAATCTTACCTGTTGCCTTTTTCGGAAATTGTAGGGTTGGTTATTTCTTAAGATTCAATAGTCAGTCGCGATTCTTTCACATTTGACGTGTAATTTTCTTTTTCTAAGTTGATTCTTTGATCGTACGTTTTTTCACATATACGTATAAAAATGCAGTGCAAAATTTCTGGTACCCACACATCTTCCTCATTAAGTGTGGAAAAATTGTTTTGTATGATATTTTATTTCGATTGCTTATTTATTTTATGATAGTAAGAACATGTAAATACAATTGTTGTAGGTCTTGATGAGGGCCTAAATGCAAGGACTGAAAGTTCGATTAGCAAGATAAATAAATAAACCGGATCAGTATACTCATTTTTCTTCAAATACTATTCATGACTGATCATATCTATTACTGATAAATGTAATTTATTTATAAGATTTTGTATCCTCACAAAATTCCTCGTGTCTTGTGAATCGTTTTGAAGTTTTGTTTTGATTTAAAAGTAAAAAAACTGAAGATCGTTTTCACTTTTGAAGAAAAATGGATTCAAAGAATAACGATTTCGACGACAGACCTGAGCAGGTATCGCATCAACTATATCCACAAGCCCCGCGTTCCATTAGCTTTCCCTTCGTTTCGCATTAAAGTATAAAGGAGAGCCATAATGAGTAATGACGGACCCTCAGTATGCTAGCTCTCGCCACATGCGCGCTATAGAAAATATCTACGAAATACGAAATACTTGCTTTGTAAAAATACTATCGGTTTTTCTCACTCATGAGCATGCAAAAACAATAATTGGACGAATCCGAGAGTGTGCTCACTCGATCGAGTCTGGCCAAACAAACTTGTCGAAATAGTGATTTTTTTTGCATAAAAAACTATTTCAATAACTTCCTCTATTGAAACTCGCAAAAATGGTATTTACGTTTTGAAGCTGGGCATGTGCATATGCGAGATATTGATGATGTTTCAATTTATGAAATATTTATTAATTTCATCAAATAGTCAATACGTATTGATTGAAAAAAAAAATATACTCTTCGGTCACTGGAAATTGTATAATACTTGTTCAATCCAATTCTCAAATGCATAACAAATATATCATGAAAAGTTATCGAAATTTGATATTTTCGAGGACCATTTCTTGAAAAATGCCGATCTTAGCTTTAGGTATTGTAACTTCATTTTCCATGATCTTAGTTGATACAATGGTTCACTGACAATGAGTACAACACTTTGCAATGTCGAAAATATGAATACCCATTTGCACCGCACGCTGGCAACCACGAAAGGTTAATGTGATAATTGAGGTAAGCAATTTTTTCAATTATTCCTATCAAATGTTCCTCCTATTGAATGTGTATGCATAGAAAAACAATTATTTTACAATATACAATGAAAATTATAACTGCAACATACAATTAATCTCTTACAAGTTATTGGAAAAGATGATTATGGCATATAACCTCATGTTACATTTGAAATTGTGAAACAAGTATGGTATAATCAAGTTGTATTCCGAGCCGTTGAACATCTAGCTAGGAATTTTTTGTTTATTATGTTCGTTTGGAATATATATCATCATTATATGGAACATATTACAGTCTTGAGATCAAGAAAAGTGAAAATATATTGAAATTTCATAATCACTTGTTAATGATAAGCTGGAAAATCGGAAAAAATTCTCACTTACGAACGAAACGTTTTGGCATGTAACGGTTTTTACATAATGTAGTTCATACCTTTACCAATCAATGAAAAAAAAAACGGGAGGAAATAAAAATGATGAAATATGTAAAATATTTACTCAAAAATTTTTTACACTTTTCATTTACGCTAATAACAATTCAAGAACGCGACAAGAAATATTTTTAATACATTATTCATAAATTTCGTACAATTTCGAACGTTTTCATACAAAAATTATCAAAATCCATAGATTCTCTGATGAGAAATAAGGATTTAAAAAAAAGTTTTTGACAAAAGTGAGGTTACTCTGAATTTGACAGCCAAATCTAAAATCTGAATTTCACGACAAAAACCAATTTTCAGCCCAAAATCAAAAATACGTATGTTTAAAAACTAGTTTACGTGACTATTTACAAAATTTGAAAGAAATCGGTGATTTGGTCAGTGACGACCTAACTGATTTTGAAAATAATGATCCTATACGTATGGCAAATATTGGCAAATTTATTCAAGTTCTGTTATAAATACAGCAGAATATAAAACAAATTTTATCAAAAGCACAATATATGAGACTGAACCACATTGGCCAAATTTTATGGTGAAAAGTACATTTTTTCTTAGGGTATGTTTATGTATAATTTTGAAAGTAGCCTTATCCGAAATACAAGAATTCTAAAACTTTTATCATCATCACTGACGACATTAATTTCTAAACATGAGTATGAAGTTTCTGTTTTTGATTTGCTGTTAACCCTGGCAATCAAACTTCAACCTTCGAAGGTTATAATTGGGTTACAGTTCGGTTATAAATTTTTTAAATGAAGAAATAGGCCTTGTGCACGATATTTTTGTAAGGAATGGCATCGGTTCATCACGTTTAATTATTTATTGGAAAATTAAATCGTCAGAACCATAAATTTTGCCTTTAATTGTTATTTTTTTTCTATGGCTGGAATTTCCTTGATGTACGCGTATCTATATGGATAGCTTATTTTTAATAAAAAATATTAAAAATTAACGCATCCTAGAATGTAGAGCATGTCAAAATGATTTTTTATTTACAATTAGTTACCTGCGTCGTCTTTATAATCTTATTGCGTTTTTAATATTTCAAGGAAATTCCAGCCATAAAAAAAAAATAAAATAACAATTAAAAAGCAAAAGTTATAGTTCTGACGATTGAATTTCCCGATAAATAATCAAACATGATTAACCGATGGCATTCCTTGCAAAAATATCGTGCCCAAGGCCTATTTTTTTCACTTGAAAATTTACTTTAACCTAGTTATAACCTTCGAAGGTTCAAGTTCGGTTGAAGATTGTTTGTCAGGGAATGACAACATATATATTTTCTAGCAAACGTATTAGTACACTGACCATGAGTTTTTTGAGAAAAATGGAAAAGCCATTTATGAAATGTGAAATCACATGATTGGAGATTTTCACCTGGAGTTGCTGGAAATCGTTTGGTAAGTTACGTTAAGTCACATTTTTTCATCGAAGTTAGGGCATGGCCGGTAATTACTGACCAGAAACGAGCTCTGGCGGTAAATTATAATTAGAGAGTTCTAAAATTAAAATATTAATAACAGTACATGGCTGTCAGAAATTACCATGACTTTACCCATTTTTTTCTGATCGGTAAACTCACATCCCTGATAGGAATACATATTGATATAGATTCAGCAGACGTTCATACATAAAACGAATTCATTGTTGAATCTTTGCAAGTTTTTTCGTTCAAGTCTTTCAATTGGTTTCTTAATCTATTTCAGAAACGTTTTCAGAATTTTCAGTCATCACCGGTACTTTTAGTCGAACGGGAATGAAAACGCTAAAACTTGCAGAGTTCAAAGACAAATTTTTCAGAAGTTCCACAGTATACTTTCTTTTCTTAAATATTTGTATTTTAATACATTGTGAAGTAGAATTGAAGAAGAAAAGAGAATCACGAGAAGAAATCTTTTTATAACACTATAGTAAATAATATCTTCATAAAATTTCCTACAAAATCACTGAATTCATTGTATAGTTATCGTTTCATTAACACAGCAATAAATATTTAATAGAGATAATGTGTGCAATGTAAATCTTAAAAATTTCAATAAAGTACGGTGAAGTTAACTGCTAAAATTTTGAAACATTTTATAAGGACTGCGTTAATCAATTTTATGGAGCAAAGACTGCTTTACGCAAATTTTATAAAATTTCTTTAAAAAAATTTTGTAAGGAACTGTATGGAATGGCAAGGGGAACAATATGCTGTCGTTCGTACACCGAGAAAATCTAACGGTGCTGATCACCGAGGCAACGGCGATGGTCACTTTCACTTCTAAAAAAATGACTGCCGTAAGGGTGATCCACGAGCCCTCGGTGATCATCGCCGTTACGAAGGCAGCCACTACCGTTGAATTTGGTAACGCGCTAAAAATGGCCAGCACCGTCACGAAAGCGTCTGTTACCTAGCGCGCAGCTTTCTTTCTCTCGCACCGCGTGAAAGGTCCTCAAGGCTAACGGTGATCATTCCCTTGGGCCTCGCGAATCCTTTCTTTTGAGCGCGATAGTTACGACCGCTAAGCACAGGAGCTGTCGACACCCACCATAGGTGTCACCGCGGTTCTTTTGTTTTTCCCTGTGTTTACGAACAACGTTTGGAGAGACGCGCAAATTGCCAATCGTTCCCTAACTCGCGTTTTTCGGGTCGGAATTAATAAATATCGCCATCCTAAAATACTAATAATCCCGAGAATTTTAATTGCAAGTGATTAGACAACTAACGATCAGCAGCGATTTGTACTCGGGTTCTGAGGCAGAGAATGTTTTGACTGTTTTGAAGACCAGTCGCTGAAAAATCGAGGACACAAAAATCTGCTAATGGTAAGATACAATTCGTTATATGATCAAATGATTATGAATTTTCTAACTTATGAAACCGTATTCTTAATTTTGAAAGTACTATCGCAGTTTATTTTGTGTTTGAGGTTGAGAAAATGTTTTAAAAATGTCTAGAAAATATGTATTATTAGAGATATTTCGAAACTTGAAAAAAATAGAAATCAAATAATGTTATTAAATATATCACAGGTATGAAAATAGTACAATATTATGGTCTTAAAAGCGATGTAGAAATTTAGAGTAATTTATATTATACATGAACATTATGAAGTAATTAACAATATGGAATAAACAAAAGTATTATTTATGTAACAATATAATAACCACTATGAATATAATATTGAGGAAGTAATGAAATAACAAATATAAAACCATAGGCGCCAGAGAGTAATTTTTTTGGGAGGCGAACCAAACATGAAAAATTTTTTCCTTACTTATATCAGATTCATGTCGACTGGTAGCAAAGATTGTATAATGGTCAGTGGAATGAGTTACTTTGTAAATCGTCTTTATTTTTTGCGAAATTTTCGAAATATATAGTCAAGGAACCATGCAAAAAAGTATAATGATTATACGAATCGATTTTTTTTAAAATCAGCGATAAGAATGTTCATTAACAAGGTGAGAAATTCGTCGATTTAATAATTCAACCATGCATAGATCATTCTGTTTTTAATATTTCCAAGTTAGTAAGTTTTTAAACGAGTGATTAATTCTCATTTATTTCTAAGAATTAACGCATTTGTATGTCTTGTACGTTTGTTAAATGTATAAAAATATGAACAAACCTTTTTTTACCCATACAAAACACTAGTAGAAGATGTGCTACAATGAATATACTATTTTGTAAAGCTATTTTATATTATATATATATTATAATATATTTATACCTATAATTTTGTTCATCCCTGGCAAAGTTTGTGCAACGCTGTAAAAACGATTTGACAGAAGCCACGGGAACAGTTATATGATAAATAAAAAATTAGAAGCATTTTTAACAGATATCAGAAAGAAAAACTTCGGAAATAAAAAAAAATTTTTTTTTCATCTTACTCTTCAATTTTTTACTTTTTGTCGGATTAAAACATATCATCTGCAAAATGAAATACAAAAAGTAACATATGATTATTTAAAAAAAAGGATAATGTAATAGTGAACACTCAGTATAAGAATAGCACATTATTTATTTTATCAAAAATCGAATTATAAATACCTTTGCTGGATCCCGAAACTGACATTTCATGTTCAAAACAAAAGAAAAAAATCGATTGACAGGCTCTTGGTTTTGACATATTAGGATTAAAAGGAAAACTTTTTTTTATTCCACTTTTTATTCCCGAAATCGTATGTGCTATTCTTATACTTAGTGTTCACTAATACATTATCCTTTTTTTTGAATAACCATATGTTATTTTTTGTATTTCACTTTGCAGATGATACGTTCTAATCTGACGAAAAGTAAGTGTAAAATCGAAGAGTAAGATAGTAAAAATTTTTTTTCTTTCTCTTTTTCTTTCCTTTCAGCTTTATTTCCGAAGTTTTTCCTACTGATATCTGTTAAAAATGCTTCCAATTTTTTATTTATCATATAATTTTTCCCGTGGCTTCTGTCAAATCGTTTTTATAGCGATTTAAAAAGTGCAACGCAAGTGCAACGCTGGTGCAACGCTATAACGTTATAAAGACTTTGCCAGGGATATTTCAAGTTTGTTGAAATTTTATTTATTTTTGGTTTATATAATATTTATAATATTTTTTATAATTTTTTTTAACTATTTCACAAAACACTTAACTAGTTGCGGGTGGAATCATCGAAATAATTTACCTTGAAGTACATTAACTTAAGTTGAGATCTATTACCTCACTCTCAGTTTGAATTTGTAAAAAACTAAAAATTATCAGTAGAACTTCAGTAATTGAAAAAGTGAAAAGGAAGCAACTGATGTTTTAGTAAAAATCTACCAATTGTTTAAGTGATACAGTTCACTGATGAAATGAGTAATATTAACTAATTAATAAAATTTTTTTTTATATATTATTAATAATTCATATATGATTACTTACTTTATTATGATTAATTATTTATTATACAATAGTAATATTTGAATTTATGAAAAAAGTAAGTTGCTATATTCAAACTTAACCCTAGTGGTTCTTAACCGTAGAAAAACCTAAAAAAAAATTTTTATAAGAAATTTTTATAAGGTGGACCTTGTGAAAATCTTATGAAAAAATCTTTTCTTATAAGGTGACTTTATAAGAACTTTATGATACATTTTTTTTTCATATAATTTTTTTTTTATCTAAAAATACTACGAAATCTTATGAAAAATGTATTTTATGAGATATTTCATGTAGCCACCTAGCGAGCATGAGTATATACTAACCAACTAGCGCGTTCGCGTTAGACGTGGCGAGCGTCGATTTTGTATAGAAGTTAATTTCTTATAGGCGCGTAGCCAGGTTTTGTCCATCCTTGTCTCGAGTCGCCTTGATAGCAGGTGTTGGAGAAAGGCACAACCAGGGGTTTGAACCCCTCGTTTTGCTTTCTCTAATACGTGCTCTCAAGGCGACTTAAGACAAGGATAGACAAAATCTGGCTACGAGCCTGATTTCTTATAAAAAATAATTTCATCTAAAAATTATATTCATTATCGAAACTTATTTTTTTAAAATATTAACTTAACTTATATTTTTATATTATTTATATATTATAAATATTATATTTATATATTATTATTTTATATTAAATTTTTTTTAATTTACATAACTTTTTTTTTGTTTTTACATGAGATTGGAAGATTTATTATAAAACTTCCACAGATTATAAGAAATATACGGAACAAAAATATTTTATCATACAAAATTTTAGATTTCTCATAAAATTGTCACTGGTTTTTACAGAACGAATTTTTCTTATAAGGTTTTTACAAAGTCACTTGATAAGAAAATTTTTTCTTATAAGAATTTACTACTTAAGATTATTGTCCTTTGATTTTAGAGTAGACATTGACATTTCAAAAATGTCAACCGAAGAGGTAAGAAGTGTGGCTGTATTAGATGATAATGCATCAGTCATTGTCCTACCTGTTGACTGCGAGAATATTGTCTACGATCCCATCAACAACGATTCGTTTGATCCGAGCTACATTTTGTTTCGATCGCAGAGACAAGATTTAGTATCGTATTTAAAGACATCTCTCGAAGGAAACTTAATTTTAATCCATTACGAAACTCACGGTTCGCTCTCTCCTGCAAAGCAGCAGGCATTATGTGATTTGTTAATGGATAGGGAGATATTCCTTATTTTCAAAAAAGAAAAAGTTTCCAAAAGTACTCCTATCCGAAAATTAGAGTACGTTAATTCAATATATTTCCAAATACGTAGCAATAACATTTAAACTTATGATAACATTGAAAAATTGTTGTCTTCGTTAGAGTGTACCAGGGTCTACTTTGAAATTCTTAGCGGATGAGATTCATAACGTTTTTAAAGAAAACCCAGACACATTTTACATTGCCGGGCAAACAACTCCGATTGGAAGCATACCGCATAATGGAAAATTTGTTAATCGGATCGGTTATATTCGATCGTCAATGAGGAATGATGGAGCTTTTGAGTCATTGCGTGTCTCTCTAAAAAAAGGAAACGGTACAATTCAAACGCGATTTCCTTCTTTGGAGCATACGCTACGTTCTATTTGTAATTTGAAAAAAAAAAAAAAAAAAAAAAAACATTTTTTGAATTTTTTTTCGTCCTCCTTTGATATGTTTAGGGTACTTCGTGTACGATCTCTTAGGCTATAGTACACTTTTTAATTAGCTAGCGGTCGTCTTTTTCTGTGAAAATTTACACTGTCAGAAAAAAGTCAGTGATTTCCCTATGAGGTATATAAAGTTTTCAACGTAAATTAAAGTACAGGAATATTATGTTTATATTTCTATTGCATTTTCTTTACTTTGAAGTTAAATATAGCGAAGATTCAAAAGAAATGTAGAAGATTTTCTTTATCTTAGTATGGGTAAGAAACTTCTTTTAGTTTATAGAAAAATTACCATTTTTTTCTCGCAATGTAATACAAAACTTTAAGGAAAAAGGCTTATGAAAAAGTAGACCTTATATCATTGTATGAATATACAAACATCTATGTTCATGATCCTATGTCTAATTTAATAATGATTCATGTTATCAAAGGCAACAACCCTTGTAACTTTGATCCTTATAAGAATTGGAAAAATCCTTATAAATTCTGGAATACCTTATAAGATTTTTGATCCTTATAAGGTGACCTTATATAATTCTTATAAGAAATGTATAACCTTATAAGGCGACCTTATAAAATTCTTATAAGGAATTTCAACCTTTGAAGGAACCTTATACGGTTGCAGGAGAGTTTATGAGGCACCTTATAAGGTTTCAGATGAATGCATAAAAAACCTTATAAGGTTCCAATTTTTTTTACAAGGTTTGCTCAATTTTTATGAGAATACAAAATTTTTTATTAGAAATTCTCGACCTTATAAGGTTCAACTGTTCAACTTATTTTTTTTCAACTACTTATTTTTTTACTACTTTTTTTTCTACTACTTACATGTATTTAAGGCCAGGTTCCTCCAAAAAACACGTTTTTTTTTTCAAAAAATTCCGTTTATTGTTGAAAAACAATTTGAAAATCATTTTTTTACAAATAAAAGTACATACATAAAACTACTAAAAAAATTTTTTTTTATTATTATTATTATTATGGCAGCTCCGAAAACAGCTGCTCAAACTCGACCGATTTGTTGATGGGTGTCACCATTTTTTAGAAACGAATCATCTGAAAGCAAAAAGCAAAACAGTTTTATATTCTGTATCGAATTGTCTATGGTCGGAACTAGAACCAAAAATATTCATTGTAATTTAAGAACGTTATTAACAATCAAAAGTGCAAAAAAAGGCTCGAAAATTAAAAAAAACGCCATTTTTGTTTGTTTCTCGGTGAAAATGTTTCGTTCTAGTTCCGACCATAAACAATTCGATTCAGAATATGAAACTGTTTTGCTTTTTACTGTCGGATGATTCGTTTCCAAGAAATGGTTTCCTTTCCAAGAAAAGGTTAACCCATCAACAAATCGGACGAGTTTGAGCAGCTGTTTTCGGAGCCGCCATAATAATAATAATAAAAAAAAAAAACATGTTTTTTAGTGGTTTAATGTATGTACTTTTATTTGTAAAAAAATTTATTTTCAAAGTGTTTTTTAACAATATATGGAATTTTTTGAAAAAAAAAACACGTGTTTTTTGGAGGAACCTGGCCTTAACAGAAATCAAAAATGGTCATCAAGTATGAACGTTATTCATAAAATTTTGGTTTTATTAGGAAAGAATTTCCTTATAAAAATTATATAAGATCACCTTATAAGGTTTTTAAGTTCCTTATAAGATTTTTATAAGGTATCCTTTAAAGGCAATTGATAAAGTGCATTATAAGGATGAAAGTTACAAGGGAAATTGTCCTGCTGAAAACAGTCACATACAATTGAGATAGTTTGAAAATGCACCAACTTGTAATCTATGTTCAGGTCAATCTTGTGATTCAGAAGACGTTATCTCTCAGCTGCTAGACCCTGATATTTCAGAAAAGGAATTGTCAAAAAAATGGAATGAAACGTTGCCGATTAGATTTGAACTGCAAAAGAAGAACAAAGAAGGGCCTATGTGGCACTTCAAAAAGTTTCCTTTTCTAAAACTGCCTATTGGAATTACTTTGGTAATTTTTCAAGAATAATTTGATGTATACTACAACTATCGACTCAGATTTATCTAGGATAGGTACATTGTTACTTTAAAAAAAAGGAGAGTAGATTATGCTACGGGGGCTTATAAGTTTTAGCGCTTGGTATAAAGTTCGAATCTATTTGTTTTCTAATAAAACTCATGCCATTACAGATCAAACTTGATTGTAACGCAAGATTTCCTTACTAAATTGCTGATGCTATTACTCTTTGGCCGACACTCCGCAGTCGCTTGAAGACGTTTCTAAGATCGAAATAGATTCGTGGAGAAGAAGAAGAAGTTTTTTTAGAGAAATTGCTCATTACTACTGATAGTAAAATTTTTAACTTCTTACACTAGAATTATATTCATCGACACATGCAAGTAACTATCCTTTTTCAATTCAGATGAGGAAGATGCATTACTTCTGAAGCTGCTTGTGCCGGCTATAAAAGCTCCTGTTAGAAATTCTGACAAACCTCCAAATAAACGTCGGAAGTCTGATACAGCTGAGGAAAAAGCGACGAGAAAAAGAGAAAGAGAAAATCTCATCCTACATGTTAATGTAAGAGACTTTAATACCTATTAATATCAGGAATATGGAATTTGTTCTGAACTCTAAAAAAATTACTTTAAAAAAACATAGAAGTAGCAACAATTAGGCGAACTCCAAGAATTTTTCGGCGAAGAAATTTCGGAGTACATTGAAAAATTACTCGAGAGTCTTAAGTTTCATATGTCTCTGATTCTAAGGAAATTTCTATAGTTCCGCATTACAATAGAGTATTCTTTTTATATTTTTCTTGCGTTTTGTAGCGAAATTTTTTTTTTTAAATGCTTTAAAATCGATAAAACAATTTGAAAAATTCAACAGAATATCGTACATGTGTCTCCTACATATAAGTCTATGTAGGCTTAGTATTTTCTCTACTTGATATAAAATATACTATTTTTTCTACAAGTGAGGTTGTTTTGTCAGTGCACTTACAATTTCTGTTTTTATTTTTACAGACACGAGAAGAGTTAGAGCAAATCATCTCTGCTAAGGAAGAAAATCTTGTTGAAGAGGGAAAACTGATATACCCATATATTGTAGTCGTTGGGGATGACTTGTCTCTCGATGCTTACTTTAGTGTGGTGGGTAAAAACAGATTCGAAACAAGAAGCGTTTTCGAAGCCTTAGAAATTACATTCAAAATTTTTATTACCTACAATTTTACGTACCCTGATTCATCCAAGCAAGCTTTGAATTTCATTCAAAAGGCGATTTTCCATTTAAATCTTCCGGGCAGAAAAGATTTCGTTGTATCAAGCGTGGCGATTAACGCCTTTGAAAAGATTGCAAAAGGTTGAATTACTAGAAATCCAACAAAATTTCGAGTCACAGTATTAATATACCGAAGATGATGTTCCTATAAGTGTGTTTTTTTTATATGTACATACGTATAAATAATATCTAATACTTTTTCTGCAAATAATGTATATTCGTTAGAATAAATCATAATATAAAACATGGATATCGAAAACTTTTCCGCATCTTTGGATCTTGCTGCAGCAAACGTTGTTGGAGAACTCTATGCTGTTTTAGAGTTTGCTCGCAATCGCGTACCGTTTCTTACTGATCTCTTCGAAACTGTTTCTAATTGTTCTGCTGCAAACCAATACCCTAACTATATGATTAGCAGATTAGAATCTTTAGGAGAATCGGAGAAAAACATCGTAGAGTTAAAAGCAATGGCACTCAAATTGCAGTCGCCATTTGCTAATTCTAAAACGGAAAGTCAATGTTTAAATTTTTTACGTGAAAAAGGTTTTTACATTCCACCTCGAGAGTTTGCAGTTGATGCTGACGATGAAAATGTTGGTGTCGAGAAACGCACAGAAACAGGAGGCAAAAAAATAACTGTACAGTATGTTACGCTACGTGAAGTTTTTGTAAAGTTTTTCGAACTACCAGGTGTTTTAGATGAAACTTTAGCGTACATGAAAAAACTTGAAGAAAATGATAGTTTATTGTCAAACGTAGTTCAAAGCCAATTCTGGAAGCAGAAGAAAGAATCATTTGGTGATAAAGTTGTTTTGCCTTTGTTAGTGTATGAAGACGAATTCGAAACAAACAACCCATTAGGGAGTCACAAAGGTTGTGGAAAAGTTGGGGCTGTTTACGTCGTGATGCCATGTTTGCCACCTAGAATGCAGGCAAAAACCGAAAATATTTTTTTGCTCACTTTATACAAGTATTCAGACACGTCAGGAATTCCTCTTCTCATGTTTTTCTTTGGCGCAGTTCAAGAGTTAAAATTTTTGGAGTCGAATGGAGTTCTTGTTTCAACTGAAAATGGACCACTTCAAATTTTTTTTTGGTATGTGGCGTTATAGGTGACAATCTCGCTGCGAACGCACTCTTAGGATTCCAACAAAATTTTTCGTCAAATTTCTTCTGC
The DNA here is from genome assembly GCA_028476575.1 of Platygaster robiniae. Taxonomy (NCBI): domain Eukaryota; kingdom Metazoa; phylum Arthropoda; class Insecta; order Hymenoptera; family Platygastridae; genus Platygaster; species Platygaster robiniae. Next base: position 13,217,500 of record CM052025.1, read on the forward strand.
AGATTCTGTTTAGTTCGTTCTGACGAAATCAACTCCATTTTGACAATCAACGCCTGCACGATTCGTACAAAAGAGAACTATGAGGAACAGCTGCACTCAGTAGATTCGGCAGCAACAGGTATAACTGGCCCTTCAGTTTTGTTCGATCTCAAATCTTCCAACACTATGAACTTGCTCACCTTTGACATAACGCACGATTTATTCGAAGGTGTTTTCGAGTATGATATCGGCACTGTTTTGCATCAATTTATTCTTGTCGACAAATTGTTTACTATAGACGATTTGAATAGCAGGATTGAAAATTTGGACTGCGGGAGAGATGAAGTTCAGAACAAGCCTTGCAAAATTACGATCGGTCACATAAAAAACAAAAGAGTGAAAATGTCGGCGAGCGAATCTTTGGGTCTCATGAGAAACATTGGCGTTCTTCTTGGAGATTTTGTACCTTTTGGAAATGTTCATTGGGAAGTATTTGTGTTGCTCAAAAATATTCTTGATATTGTTACTGCTCCAATGATTCAGCACGAGTTACCTAATTTTTTTGAAAGTCTAGTTCATGATTACTTGCTGTTGTTAACATCGTTGTATGGTTGTTGTTTAAAACCTAAACACCATTTTTTGCTGCATTATGCTGAAACAATGAGACGATATGGACCTCTGGGAAGCTTGTCAACAATTAGATGTGAAAGCAAAAACAGAGACTTGAAAATTACATCACATATTTCGCTTAATCGCGTGAATGTTTGTAAGACATTAGCAATCAAAAATCAGTTATGCTTGAGTCGTCGCTTCCAGAGCAGTATTTCCTATAGTGATCACAAGTGTTTTGAAGTTGGATCCTTTGAAACGAAAATTGCGCATAATCTCCCACAATTTCAATCATACTTCGCATACGTTCCAGTCTCAATGACTGAGGAAGTCAATGAAATCAACTTTCTTTCGTTTAGAAATCGAACGATAGCGAAGGACGTTATTCTTGTGAAATCACATTCTACGGGCTGTGATATTTTTTTGGTTCACGTTATTTTCGAAAACAGTTCAAAAAATGTTTACGTTGTTACAAGAAATATCACTGACTACACGGCTTACGACTTTCACTATCAAGCTTACAAACTCGAGAAGAATTACTTCTATGAATGTAACTTATGGTATTGTTTTGCAGCAGAAGATTTAGACTCGTATCATGTTTCTTTTATAAACAAGAGTTCCAATTCAGAATATTACGTTCAAAAAAGATGGATTTGAATTTCCAGAAATGTTTTTCGAAAGCAAAGAAACGAGGTGAACGTAGTTTGAAAAGCGTGATGTACAAAAACTGATAGTAAACATCGTAAAGACAATCTGCGCTTTTAAGGTGTTACGTTAGCAAATACACTTTTCTGTAGAAATTAATGAAACTTTGGGAATCGATTATTGAAGATACCGTGCAATCATGTGCAAATTTTCAAAAACATTGACTATCCCGTTCAATAATTATTTAAAGTCAAAGTCAACTAGTTTTACATGGGCAAGGATATACAGGGTGCGCCATTTCTTATGTCGGTATTGTAACATTGAATAACTTAAACATTTGACAACCGATTTACTTGACTTCACTTGTTTTGGAAACGTCAATTCAGTACAATTTCAACCATGTATCGCTTCACACCAAAAGAACGCGCTGAAATAGTTACTTTGTACATTGAAAATAGTCGTTCAGTTGTGTTAACTCAACGAGCATATCGTCGAAAATATCTTGGCAAACAGGCACCATCTGACAACACTATTCGTCGTTTGGTGTCGAATTTTTGTGACCACGGGACAGTGAAAGATCGCGAACAACCCGTTCATCAACGACCAAGACGTTCAAATGAACTGATTGAAGCTGTCAGAGAGAGCGTTGCCCAAAACCCAAAAGTTTCATATCGTCACCGCGCTCAGCATCTCGGCATCAGTGGAACCACTCTACGGCGCATTTTGAAAGATGATTTGCATTTGTTTCCGTACAAAATGCAATTAACACAAAGAATATTGCCTACAGATCATCCACGTCGCTTGGAATATGGACAAACAATCGCTCGAATAGTTGATACTGAACCTGATTTTTGGAAGCGAATTTTAATGACCGACGAGGCACATTTCAAACTTTCTGGAGGCGTTAATAAGCAAAATTGCCGCATTTGGGGAACGCAGAATCCACACGAGATCCATGAAACGCCATTGCATGACCAAAAAGTTACTGTTTGGGCCGGCGTTTGCGCCAAAACCATCATTGGTCCTTATTTTTTCAAAGAGAACCAAACGATCGATGGAAACCGATATCGGTGGATGTTGGCTCACTATGTCTGCCCACAAATGCGTGAAAAAGGTCTTGAAGATTACTGGTTTCAACAAGATGGTGCGACCTGCCACACTGCGAATCAAACAATCCAGTTTCTGCAACGAAAATTCCCTGGACGTCTGATGTCAAAAAGAGGCGACATTGAATGGCCACCCAGATCTCCAGATTTGACCCCTCCAGACTTCTTTTTGTGGGGTTATTTGAAAAGTAAAGTGTACGCCAGCAAGCCGCAGACCATTGAAGAGCTTAAGGAAAATATTCGTGCCGAAATCATTGCTATACCACCCGAGATGCTCGAAAAGGTAATGGAAAACGCCGCAAAAAGGGCATATTTTGCTGTGAACAATAAGGGCGGCCACTTGATTGATGTTGTGTTCAAAAACTAGTCTAAATAAATTGTAAAGGACCAAACTAAATAAAAATACCTCATTTACAGAAATCGGTTGTTTTTTTTTCAAGTTATTCAATGTTTACATGCCGACATAAGAAATGGCGCACCCTGTAGCATGGACATATAAATGCCTGTAGAATTAAAACTGGTTTGCAGATCTGCACAGAAAACTGTGAATAGTAGGAGCAATATATGAAACATAAAACAAGAAAAAAAAACGGGACTTTACCACGTACTTTGAGAATAAATATAAAATTAATTTCAAAAAAATAATATCAACAACTTGTCACCACTTGTCACTTCCATTCGTACTCCGAAAAGTGGCAACGCTGCAATTATCAGCTGTGTATTCCGCGCATTATCGCCGCGCGAGAGCGAGAAAGATGAGAAATGCACAGCGTTGCCGTAACTTTTTTCTCTGAGCTGTTTACATGAATGTCACCAGTTGTAACCAGTAAATTGTTTCACTTAGGTTGGCAATAGGTACAGTATAAGCAAAAATTTGAGACGTACTAAAGGTACCATCACTGCAACGCATATCTATACTGAATGGCAAAACTTTTGACGCAGAATTCCACTAACGTAACACCTTAATAGGGCCATGCCGTGTATTTTATCCCGTAGGTCACTACTATGCAACGAAAGATAAATTATTGTATGTACTTATTATTCTTCCTTGCTAACATATGTGTATATTGTTCCTAGAGTAAATGAAATCACAGATTTAATTTTGCATTAAAGGTTCTCAAATATGACTTATTTGAAATTGAATAGGACTAACGTTGTTATAATTTCTTACGCTCAATTGTTTGATAAGGAATAAACATTTGTCGATATAAGAAAACAGTGTGTTTAATTGCTTAGGATTTATCAAATAAAAAAACAACATTCAAAAACCACAGAAATTCATAGACATGATAAGTGTTGACCACAAAAATCAATATTCGATAAATAACTCTAGAAATACGATATACGATTGGTGCCTGAGTAACTTGTATCTTTCTTAACACATTTTACTTTTCAGATAATCCCTCTGAAAATACCCGGATAATTGATAAGTTTTCGATCTCTAATAAAGTCACTATAACACTTTTACATACATTTTCATCTTAACGTGTAAAAACTGCAGCATATCAATCGAATGTCTGAAATTTGCTCAGATTAAAAAAGTACGTTTAAGATGTAAGGTACAATGTGTTCACAAGGTATAACAAAATTGCAGAAAAAAAGACGAAAATGAGCGAACAGTTTCAATCTATCGAAACCATTTTTCGTACCTATTTTGACATGCTTTTTACATATTTTTCCGAAGTCAAATACGAAAAGGATTATATTTATATAACAAGAACATTTAAATTGACAAATTCGTAAGAAAAGATAATTCGAAGATTTTTTTCCAGAAAATTTCCCGACAATTTCGGGACAAAACTAAATTATAAAACTTTCAGATCATAAACTTATTTAGCTGAAAAAAATTCTTGATTTTTGTGTATTGGTCCCTGCAAGTGCCTAAAAAAACTTAACAACGAAACGAATAATAAAAAAATTTTCAGTAAGATTACAATTTTTTAGCGCGAAACAGCATCAGTATTCAAATGTATCACATTATTAGGGCGTCAACAGCTCCTGTGCTTAGCGGTCGTAACTATCGCGCTCAAAAGAAAGGATTCGCGAGGCCCAATGGAATGATCACCGTTAGCCTTGAGGACCTTTCACGCGGTGCGAGAGAAAGAAAGCTGCGCGCTAGGTAACAGACGCTTTCGTGACGGTGCTGGCCATTTTTAGCGCGTTACCAAATTCAACGGTAGTGGCTGCCTTCGTAACGGCGATGATCACCGAGGGCTCGTGGATCATCCTTACGGCAGTCATTTTTTTAGAAGTGAAAGTGACCATCGCCGTTGCCTCGGTGATCAGCACCGTTAGATTTTCTCCGTGTAGTTGGAATAACTTTTTTGGGATTTTTCGCTTTTGCCTCAGGTATTTTTAACAACTGTAACACACAATCAATACATTGGGTTAATTATTGATATTAAGACAGACTTTCGAATACTAGTAATAAGTGTATTATGGATTGCAATATTGATAGTAGTATTTTTGAGCGATGATTTTCGAAGCTTGTGAAAATTTCCTTTCAATATTGTGTTTGCGACTTTGGGTCTGTCGATCTTAAATCTGATGAATAAAACCCATAAGCTGTTCAGATTTTTTCTAACTCGAAATAAACCATTTTGGACAATAAATTAGGTTTAGCAGTTACTAAATATTTCAGTAAATTTTAAAATCGAATTAATTATTTGCCTTCATATATTTGTTTTTGAAAAAAAGTTTACAGGTTTTCCCGTTGAAAAAAAGGTAACCAATTCATTGTAGCATATTAGATCAAATTTTTGAAAATAATTTTTTTTTACAATCATCATGAACTGACTTTTATTCTATAAGTTATGACAAATTATGAATTATGTTTATACCTTTGTGTCTAAAATTTATTTTGACATCTATAAAATAGAACGAGGCTTATGGGAACACCAATGGTGTTAAAAGAGCCGCACAGACATATTTATCCTCCACGATAGTTTCTTGCAGCCCCACGCTCCGGTTAAATTTAGGCATTCTTGACGTCACGAACGTTGACCCACACAATATTGGGTGATAAATTGTCACACGCATACACTCCAGCAACGTCAGATGTGTGGCCAACATCATATTCATGTAGGACCCTTTCAAACTTGGTAACGATAAAGAGGAAACTTCCGTCGATACGGACGATGTTCTTGATAATGCATACTTGGGAATTTCGAAGGATGCAAGTTATCTCGGCGTGAGACCGAAAAAACAGTTTCTCCTATCGCCAATTTCTTGAATTGTTCACATCTACGGTTTGGGATATCCGCTGTTAGTGGACCTTGCATATGGGGTTTTGATGGGATGAATTCCACTACCTTATGATGAAACGCAACGCCCATGTTTTCTTGTTCAGATTGCCGCTAGAAGTATTGTTGCAGCTGTAGATCCAGCTTTCTAACATTTTTTGGAAAGTTTGGCATCGAGTTTTCGAAAGCAAATGCACTGAACGAGTCCAAACTCCCAAATTGTTCGACGTCAGAAACGATATGCAACAATCCATGGACATTATACGAAATGAATTGCTCTCCATATAATTGTTGATAAAGTCGGACGAAGCTTTCGAGTGCGTTTTGAGAAAAAGGCAATAGATGTTGTAGAACTGGTTCAAAATTGAGGACCCGAATCACGAAGCTCAGAATCATTGGGTGTTGATAGTGTTCTTCTTCAAAAATGTTTGCAAAAAGGACTGGTGCTGTATACAGAAGAATAGTTCGATAGTTCGTTGCTTTCAAATGTATCAAGTTCGTAAGTGTCTGTGTGCGTCGATTGAAATCAGAAGGGCATATTTCACTTAGAGTTTTCATTCTTGTATCAAGAACATGCTGCTTCTCTCGGCTCATCTTTCGAAATCCATGCTCACCTTTGAAATGAGCGGTCAACATTTTTTTGAACACAGCAAGGTATACCAGATGCATGCTGTTGAATGGTACTTGCGTGACTAGACCGATAATTTTTGATAATGGGGAGGGACCCAAATGGTGATCTCCATCAAGCATCGCTTCGTATTCTTCGTCTGTTCTAGCTGTACCTGTATAAACCATGGTACGCTCGAACCCATGTACGGTGCATCTGTGGTCAACAATTTTGCATTTGGAACATGGGTGGTACGAAGAATGGCTCTTATGTTGCATTGAAAACGCTCTCGAAAGTACATCGGCAATAAATAAGCGAACACGTATAGGTACCAATCGGTCACGAACAGAAATACCATTACGAGTACGCAGGTCCAAAACTTCATCAACAAACTGGTCGAAAAATTCGAAAGCATCATTAGGGTTCTTATTACTCAAAAAGATACCAGTGGTCATTGGCCTTTTTTCCGGCATATCAAAAACTCGAAATAGAATTGGCCAAAATTTTTGAGATCCATTTTTCCCTGCCTTGTGCAATTCACCACCGTCAGTACTGAAGTCAACAACGATCTCGGGAGGTAGTAAATCTGCAGGAGTCGTTTTCAGTTTGTTTGATAACAGTTCTTCGAAACCTAAGTGAATATACTTTCCACCTGCTACATTTTGGACCATGTTTGTTACCGTAAAAGATGATGTAGTTACAAGTGTTCTCGGATCTTTGGGAAGGAAGTCATGACCAAAGGGAGGGCTCCGGAGCGTAGCGAGTAACTGCCCTACTTGGGCGTGATTCATATTTGTTCTTAGACACATACGTCTTAGAGATCGTATGCACAATTCCTGATGGTCTGGCCATCAGAAATTGTGACGTCAACCAAAAAATTATCGTCAAGGTCGTTTCTAACGCTGTTTTCTGAATTGTCATTACTATCTTCATTTTCGGGAATTTCATCTATCTCATCTCCAGCTAATTCAAGATTTAAATTTTCGATATCCATTCCAACTGATTCGGATCCATCTCTATCCTATTTCGATCAGCTACATTTTCAATTTCTAACGGTTGAACTTCTATGGAACCACTTTCATTTGAAGAATCGGAATATTCTGCACGTTCCACATTAGTTTCGCGATTCCAAGCAGCAACTCGTGAACGATGACGCCTCTGCTGAACGCTGAGTTGAAAGTACGGCTTCCGTCAATGCATTCTTTACCAGTGATACGATAAAAATATCAATTTAACTATGTAGATATAAATAGGGTAATTCTGAGAGATATGGCCACTTTTTTTAAAGTCGCTTCTGGTACTCGCAAAATCAATGTAAAAAATCTATAAAAATTTTTAAGTGTGTGTTCGAGGGCTATAAAATTATACAGGGTGTCCAGAATTCACCGTGTAAACGGAAAGCCATTGTTTCTCAATAAAATTCTAAGGCTTTTTTCCCTTTGCTATTTTTCAAAAAACTCAAAATTAAGAAAGTTATTGAAGCCAAAAATTAGAGCAATAAATGCCCTCTCTCAACAAGTGGGGTCAAAGTCACGGACCAAACTTTTACCAAATTTTCTTCATATTTTTCTGAGTAAAAAAGTCCTTTACCACTTTCCACAAAACTCAAAATCAAAAAAGATATTTGGGCCCAAAATCTAACAAATCTGATTGGTTAAAACTTGTGACTCGAAAAACTTTTTAGATTTTGAGTTATGTAAAAAGTGGCCAAGAACTTTCTTACTCAGAAAAATATGCCAAAAATTTAGGGGAAGTTTGGTTCGTGAATTCGGTCCCTACTTGTTAAGAGAGGGCATTTATTGTTCAAATTTCTGGCTTAAATAACTTTTTTAATTTTGCGTTTTTTTGAAAATGGCAAAGGGAAAGAAGTCTTATAATTTCATGAGGAATCTATGGTTTTCCGTTCGTACGGTGACTACCGGACACCCTGTATACTTTTCAAAATGTTTGGCCATTCTTTGTTTTTCAAATTATTTCAAACACTAGAAATTCTTTAGCGTAACAGCAAAGAAATATGCGAATGTTGATAAACTCGAAAATTTTTTTATAACGAATTAAAGTAATTGAGTGGTAAAAAAATTATAACAAAAATGCCAAAGCATAGGAATTATTTTCAAAATTTGCAATGTTTCATTTAAATTCAGAAAACGATAGAGTTAGTGGAAAATAAAACAGTTTCTATAGAAATCGAATTTTCGTGGATACTAATATCAGTTCAGAACATGCTTCGAAATCAGAAACATTACAAAACCAGTGCGATAGAGATATATAAAGTTTTTTTGACCAATATCAAAATATAAAAATCAGAACAATAATTCGATTTTCATCGTTCGAACTACACGTCCTGAAAACTTCGAAATCGGAATAAACACTGAAATATCTCAAGAATAAACCGCATGTTCCTTTATCTTCAACCCAACAGCTGAGATTGCAAAAAGTCAGTTTATGATGGGGTTAATCAAATACTGGTGTCTTAAAATAAGAGTTTAGATGAATTTTTTATGAAATTGAAGAATCCATTTAAGAATTCATTAAGTACCTGCAGTATACGTGACTTACAATTGATCGTTTTTATGTATGAGAAAATATTTTGTTTACTGTAGATAGAAGTATATTTAATAACAGTATATTTCATATCAAGGGGGAGAGCAGCGTCTTTTCACTCGTTCCGAGAATCACATGTAAACAAAACCCCGAAATGTCATTGACAGCTCAAAACAAACTCAAAATCGATATTAAACGCCGCAACGAACTGAAAATCACGATGAAAAAACTTTTTGCACTGATTTTTCAATTAAAAAAACGGTGCAGCAAGATTTTTTATGTCAACTTTTTTATGTGTTTTGACCAGTCGTTTCGAAACGACCAGTCGAGTCGACCGGTCGATCGAAAATCATAATAACCCCCTTGTACGCTAAGAACTTCAAGTTGTCCGCCTCGAAGTCGTCCCGCTGTGATTTTACAAGGGAACAAAAGTTTTGCTCGTGAAAGCGATCGCTCTCCCGACCCTTCCAGTGGCGTAACACAGGCAATGCAATAGCTCAAGAAATTTTAGTTTGTTTAGAAGGAAAAAATTTGACAGTCTCTACGCTCATCAGCTGCTCTCGAGCTCACTCCAACCATAATTTTACGAGCGGAACGAAATTAACGATCACCTCGATCGTATCCAATTGCGGACAACTAAAACTTCCTAGTGTATTTACTTTAAAAACAAATCTCAAATTATGCTCGTTGTGAGCTCACTTTTTACTCACCTAAAAGCGGAAATTGTGAGCTCACAGCGAGCTCACTGGTTTACTGGGTTCTAATAAACAAATTTTGAGGTTACATGTTCTTGTTATATATTGCGAATTGCAATATATAAGTATATATATATATATATATATATATATATATATATATATATATATATATATATATTTTTATGAATATAACTAACGCCTCTTTATTCAAAAAGAAATCAATTTTCATAACGTTTCGCAAAAAATAATTTCTATTCCCGTATCAATTGTGCAAGAGGCCATTTCCAAAAAGACATTTACGTATCAATTGCGCAAAACTTATTCCGATAGCAAAGAAAAATTTCCTAAAATTTCTGCAACTCGTTCTTATTATTTCACAACCTCGCTACGATAGGAAAAAACTTATATTCTATTCATTTCTAAAAAGACGTTTATCGTGCCGATATTGCAAAGTCATCCCGATAGTCAATTTTAATCGCGCGTACATTTAGATTCTTTCGCAAAATCTTTTCGTGTTGCCCCCCCCCCCCCCCTACAGTATCTTTTGGGTATATAAACCCGTGACTTTTCGGCCTTAGTTAGTTGCTCACCGGTTATTCATTAGTTCCAGTCCGTTCTGTACAGTGTATCTTCAGTTAAAACTTCGTGTCGCGAATCAGTCCCGTTTTAGTATTCCTGTCAAATTTCTGTATTTATCGTCCTTCCTGTCAGTCGAGTAAAGTTCGGTCTTCGCGAATAATACCTGTCTTCGAATAGTAATCAATTTCGTGAACTGTTAGTCGGTGTCGTTTCGGGTTTGGTTAAAAACGGCGTATCCTGTTGTCTTGTCTCGCGGAAATCTCTATAAGAGTAAATGAAAGTGGAATATTGGTGCAACCTGGTTTTTTTTCCTCAGAACATATATTTTGACTGTCAAACTCAGCTAGATTCCTGAATAAATATATTGACTGTCAAAGTCAGCTAAATTCCTGAATAAATATATTGACTGTCAAAGTCAGCTAGATTCCAGAACATATATTTTGACTGTCAAACTCAGCTAAATTCCTGAATCATTGTTGCTGATTGCAATTTATTTTCTGGAACTGTAATTGGAATGTCTGGACAATTGAATTTTATTCTTTACATTTGTATGTAAAATTTCTGAATCATTATTGCTGATTGCAATTTATTTTCTGGCACTGTAATTGGAATGTCTGAATAATTGTATTTTGTTCTTTAGATTTGTATGTAAAATTTCTTAATCATTATTGCTGATTGCAATTTATTCTCCGGAACTGTATTTAGAATGTCTGAACTATTGTATTACGTTCTTTTGATTTGTATGTGAAGTAACAGAAGCAATATTTAGTTATTAAGTGTATTTTATTCCTTCAATAAATCGAGGCTTCCATTATATTAAACCTAGTGTTCTCATTGCCTACACCCCCTCCAAGCTTGGAGGGTTTCCTCAAATTGGAAACAACTAATAGTTATCAATACATAACATTCTAGATGAAAATTCAATTTAACTCAAATTATTTAGACAAGTGGCCTTACAAATTATTAATTCACGTGCGTTGTTGTATTCTTTATTTTGATATAGATCATATACTACTAATGAAAAAGTATTAAATCTCATTCAGAGACACTGTCTCTAAATGCCAGTCAATACAATTTCTTTACAAATTATATTCAGAACTCAACGTTGTGAATACTTTTGCATCTAATACTTTACTGTTACATTCAAGACTAAGGTTTCTAAAAGTGCCAGGAAAGGTATAGACACGAATAGTATCTCACAATGTCTACCAAAAGTATTGAGAGCACTCTACGCCGTATATAAAAATGGTAAATACTTACAGGAGTATTGCTAAATAGTGTATGTCACGAATGTTTGTTCTATGCAACCTCGAGACATTGAGAGGTACTTTCCCAGAATAACTCTTTTTTGAATACTTTCCTGTAACATTCACAGCGTGTTTCCAATAACACTTTATACCGCGTGTTACATCCAATGTACAGTATAAGTATTCATAAAAATTTCTTCCAATACTCTTTCATTTATACTTACTGAAAACATTACTAGTACTTTTTTTTTGGAAAAAATTGTTTTTTTACTGCATTTTAATGGTTTTTACACATTTTTTGTGTGTATCTTGAAAAGAAATGTTCATTGTCAACAAAGTAATGTAAAACTGTATCTTGTATGGTCAATTTTTCAAGAGTCTACATTAAATGAGACCAACTAGGTGAAATGGTAAAACAATATTTGAATAAATGTGTCAAAATTATTGCAATGGTATACTGAACAAAAACGTGGTTCAATGTTCAACTGTGGCTAAAACGATTTTGACAACAAACATAATCTATAAAAGACTTTGAAGTAATTCCAATCTGTTTTAAAATGATAGTTAAAATACGGATGAAAACGTAATTTGGGGATAGTGTTACAATAAAAAGCAAAAAAAAACGGTTCCAATAACACAATATTTTATTTACTTAGTACTTACATTGAATTTAGAGTACAAGGGAACTCAAAAAATTTCACAGACATTAGGCAATTTACATACAAATCTGTCTTTTTGAAAATTCACAAACAGAATTTTACCCTTCACATCATTCAAACAAACAACTTGAATTTTTCCTACATCTAATACTTGGTAAATGTGTTTCATCGTGACGTTGCCGATTTTAAAATGGCTTGTGATCAATTCGTTGACACGGAAGTAACAAACATTTTCTTCCAGAAAAATTTCTAGAATTTCGCAAATTTTTCCATTTTTTAATTCTACATAAGAATCGTTGAACGTAAGACATTTTTTGTAGTTGATTGAAGTATAAACTCGTCGCTTATGCACGCATCGAAGATATTTCGGAAATCCCCGTATATTATCTTCGTCGGTTTCGATTCGAATGGATAATGCAATTTCATCAGATTTCAATGCAGAAGAACATAACAACGAATTACAATAACCAATTACGTTTTTTTTTCAGAGACAGTTGAGAACAGTGCAATTTGAAAGCTTGCATTTGTACAGAATTTTTATCAATCTGCCGTTCTACTCCTCGTGTACCATTGATCATTTTCTTTAATGGTCTCATATTTCCCTCAAAAGGGAACGCTGAATTGGACCAAGCTGGGCCATGACACCGAACTGATTCGACAAAGTGATCTAATAAATGAACATTAAACCTCATTTTTTCAATTCCATACAATTTTTCAAAATCGATAACGTACAAAGCTAATTTTTCTTCACATTTGTCTAATTCCTGTTTGGAAATTTCATTTTGGAGCAAAGTAAAATACAGTTGACTAAACTAGCGTGATGCTCCAGCAAAGTTACATCGATGACATTTCTGTATACAATAAGACTGTAGAATAATGACCAATTTCACCAGTCTTTTGCCACTACTGACTGCTCATTTGAAAAAAGAGACGGCTTTTTTTGCAATTCACGGCATGATCGAATCATCGACAATTTTCGGTCGATATATTCACGAATAAAGTTTTTTGAAATTTTCGTTTCACCTTCGTGGCACAATTGATATTGAAATTTTGAAACGCCGAAGTATTCAGTGTGCATAATATCAAACGGTATACCTCTGGCGGAAATAGGTGGACGATATATAGTCCTGCCTATCGTCCTCACATAGTCCTCGGAAGCGGACCATTTTTTAATGTCTAATTTGAGCGAAATAACATCACTTCCCTATAAAAAACCTGTTCCTACATGCAAAAAATACTCCTGCACAATTCTAATGATAAAAGTTGTAAATTCTAATACATAATTATCAATTTTCGATAATAAATGTTAAAGTCACAACAGTCATTGCCAATCCTTTTTCATCTGCTCACGTCTGCTCAAGCGTGCTCAGACGCGGAAAATTTGAAAATGAGTACATTTTAATTTTTGTTGACTTAATTAAAAAACAGCGATATTTTTGTTAGAATCTTTATATATTGTAATCATTAGCAATAAATAACAGTATTATACATGAAAACTGAAAATTAAATAAATTGTAACAAAATTAATTTCATTACTCAATATTAGTTTCCGTCTTTGTATTCTTTAAATATTATACAGGGTGCGCCATTTCTTATGTCGGTATTGTAACATTGAATAACTTAAACATTTGACAACCGATTTACTTGACTTCACTTGTTTTGGAAACGTCAATTCAGTACAATTTCAACCATGTATCGCTTCACACCAAAAGAACGCGCTGAAATAGTTACTTTGTACATTGAAAATAGTCGTTCAGTTGTGTTAACTCAACGAGCATATCGTCGAAAATATCTTTGCAAACAGGCACCATCTGACAACACTATTCGTCGTTTGGTGTCGAATTTTTGTGACCACGGGACAGTGAAAGATCGCGAACAACCCGTTCATCAACGACCAAGACGTTCAAATGAACTGATTGAAGCTGTCAGAGAGAGCGTTGCCCAAAACCCAAAAGTTTCATATCGTCACCGCGCTCAGCATCTCGGCATCAGTGGAACCACTCTACGGCGCATTTTGAAAGATGATTTGCATTTGTTTCCGTACAAAATGCAATTAACACAAAGAATATTGCCTACAGATCATCCACGTCGCTTGGAATATGGACAAACAATCGCTCGAATAGTTGATACTGAACCTGATTTTTGGAAGCGAATTTTAATGACCGACGAGGCACATTTCAAACTTTCTGGAGGCGTTAATAAGCAAAATTGCCGCATTTGGGGAACGCAGAATCCACACGAGATCCATGAAACGCCATTGCATGACCAAAAAGTTACTGTTTGGGCCGGCGTTTGCGCCAAAACCATCATTGGTCCTTATTTTTTCAAAGAGAACCAAACGATCGATGGAAACCGATATCGGTGGATGTTGGCTCACTATGTCTGCCCACAAATGCGTGAAAAAGGTCTTGAAGATTACTGGTTTCAACAAGATGGTGCGACCTGCCACACTGCGAATCAAACAATCCAGTTTCTGCAACGAAAATTCCCTGGACGTCTGATGTCAAAAAGAGGCGACATTGAATGGCCACCCAGATCTCCAGATTTGACCCCTCCAGACTTCTTTTTGTGGGGTTATTTGAAAAGTAAAGTGTACGCCAGCAAGCCGCAGACCATTGAAGAGCTTAAGGAAAATATTCGTGCCGAAATCATTGCTATACCACCCGAGATGCTCGAAAAGGTAATGGAAAACGCCGCAAAAAGGGCATATTTTGCTGTGAACAATAAGGGCGGCCACTTGATTGATGTTGTGTTCAAAAACTAGTCTAAATAAATTGTAAAGGACCAAACTAAATAAAAATACCTCATTTACAGAAATCGGTTGTTTTTTTTTCAAGTTATTCAATGTTTACATGCCGACATAAGAAATGGCGCACCCTGTATATAAATTTTTTTTACGTCAATTAAGTGCCTTTTTTATTTAACGTTTCACTACAGACAAATAGAACTATTGATGTATTTACTGGAAAACTTATTGCGTTATTTTAGTTCAAATTACTAAGTAATTTATCTTCACAGTAGGTAATAACTGAAATCGCAACACCAAATTCTACTAAATCGAAAATTTCATGAATTATCGTTATAAACTAACACATTAAACTAACACGGATTAGCACCCAATTGCGCTAATTATTAATATTTAATATTACCAGTAGATAACAAGTTGAACTGCAGTTTTACATGTAGTACATATACCTGCACATAACATAATAAAAATATTTTTTCAACGCATTTCCAGTGTCCAAAAAATTATTTTAATTAAAAAACTTAAGCTTAATTATACATATTTATATAACATTAACTTTTCGTACAGTTACAAAAGATAAGACGTACAATTTTCTTTTTCGAATAATCGCTTTAGTAATGAGTTACAATACAAAAATAAATGCATACACATAGTGTATCAAAATTCAGTTTTTTCAGAAAGCAAAATATTATTTTCCCAAATGTTTTCTGTTAGTTTATTTTTCAACAAATTACATTAAGTCTAACATATTCAAAATCGGCAATTTTAAATCGTTGACTCTTATACATCTTATTTCGGGGAAGGTTATTGAACTTGAAATTTTTACTCGAAGTATGTACAAATTCGCAGAAGCATCTCTATAATCGAAAATTTTGCAAACGCGTTTGCAGAAACGTATTCTATGGGTGAGTAATTGAAAATCTTGAAATTATTACCATAAAACGATGTTCACTTTTACCCATGCAACAGATTTTCCCTCGAATTATATTCGTTCCCCTTATCTTCATAAGGATCCGTTGAGTATTTATACAATTTTCCGAATTACCTAATGCTCTTCTTATTGTTTTCATTTCATTATTTTCAAAGGGCTCATTACTATCTGTTTGAGATAATGGTTAACATATAATGTTGCTGGCAGTAAAATTCAAGGTTCCCTATAGAACAAAAATTTACTAAACAAGCGAAACTTTTCATACTACTAAGATTGAACTTGATATTGGCGTTTTTTAGTGACTTCGACAGAATTGGAGTTCAACTAATTTTTACGAATGTTTCTAAATCGCATTTTCTGCATGTACAGCGCGAATAGTAATAAAAATAACCGCATACAGCGAATTCAACATAGTTATTAATTTTGTGATAAGTTAATAATCACAAAATTTAATTAAAAAAAGTGATCGTTAATGAACAGATTTAAAATTGACTGGGAAATTGTTTCATTACAATTATACAGTACCCAGTGCACAATTACACTAATCAACATAGTTATTTTTGTTGGCATTAGCATTCAGTTCTTGTGGAACAATGGACCTCACAGTTTTATTGGCGGTAGTCACTAAAAGTTTAATACAGTTCTTATAAGTTGTTCTGCATTTCATGTAGCTACGTGACACATTGCAACAACCAACGATTTAAATATGAGAAACTTGATTCGTTTGTTATCTTACTTAGTTCCATAAGGAACTACCAGATTTTTGCAAGAATTATAATAACTGTAGAATTCCCAACGAGCGATTAATTGTTACTCTTTCGTTACAATGTTTAAGTTCATAGAGTATATACCAAGTTAAAATCGAACAACCTTGATAGTATATATCTTCCGTATACTCCTACTTTTTGATTTGCATTGTCAAAGCGTATTGACGCTACCGCACTTAAGCTCATATCACACGGACCGTTGCCGTTCCGATTGCTGGTCTAAATATTAGAAGATTAGATTTTATTGGCCACGGTTCCCAACCGTTGCGCCCTGATTGGTCGAAAATGAACGGAACGGGATGGCAGCGGAACTGGCAATAGTACGTATGATATGGACTTTACAAAATTTAGACATTTTATGTACAATTAGTTCGGAAAATTGAAATAATACATCTAATACATACATACAGGAAATCATCAGTTTTTTGAAGGTGTATTGTCCACTTGAAAAAATAAGTATTTGTTCATTAAAAAATATTAACAAGTGGCGGAGTTATGGCCTTTTCCTGGAAATGATTTTTTTCTTGAGGGGCTTTTGGTGACCGCAACGAAAGTCAAATAGGTCAAGTAAAATTAAAATATATCAAAAATTTCATTTGTTTGAATGTATCTAGTTCTTAAAAGATCTCTTTTATTAAGAAAATTAAATATTACGCAAACTAGTATCTTTTAATTTAACTCTTATAACTCAAAAAATAAAGATTCCGGGGAAAACTTTCTCGCATACATAAAAAACAAAATATTTGTTTTTATAAACGTCCAAGAACCAGATATGTTCATAATCTAATGTCTTTGTACGTCTCCGGGCAGAAAACGCTCGTTTTTACTCCGCCCAAACTCGCGTTGTTACCCGTTGACGTACAAAATCTTATGTTGACCTTGGCGCATTTGCCATCCTCGGACAAGAACGATAATTTTTCGTCCGAGGCGCTAGCCGAGGACAAGAAAATTATTGTTCTTGTCCACGAAACTGCAATAATGCGTCGCGGTAAACAATGTACTATTTTTTGGAGTTTACGATTCAAGTTGACTGATTAGACTTGCATCGCGGTCACCGCGAGCCTCTTCGAAACAAAAATTGTTTCGAGGAAAGGGCCCTTCCTCCGCTAATGGTTAATATTCTTTTGATGAACAAATGCTGTATTTTTCGAGTGCACATAACACTATTAAGGAACTATACTTTTCATGTCACAACATTATTGCTATATATCTTAAAAGATAATCAAAACCATTTTCGATTTTCCCGCATAAAAAAGTATGTACACCGTTAAAGATAATAATGTGTTTTCCTAGGTAGTCTTTCCGGGGTGACGGTCGCACTCTTATTCCTCTTCTGTAAACTTGCAGGAAATTCAGTCCGTGTGGCAATCAAGGAATGAGGTGTACCATTTTCTATTTCACTCAAGCTGCATGGTTCAGTATAAACACCTGCGTTGTTCAATCCGCTGCCCCTTTCAGGTGTACGTTTTTCAAGTCTTCGGTTGAATATCTTCTACACCGTTCTTTATTTAATATTACTTTCACGTTCAATCTGTGGAAATACAGAGTATTAATATTTTTTGCTAGTAATAACGACCACGTTTCTACACAGTACTCGTGGTCGAGTGGTCTACACATTTAACTACGGATCATGAGATCATGCGTTTAAATTTGGGCGAATGTGAATGTGTTGTTACTTGAATGTTAAACACATTTTTTCCAAGTTATTGAAAATTTCGCATGTTATAATTAATCTTACAATCTGATAAATCAGTATAAAATAATAAAGACCAAGTTTTTTTACTTATGAAAATTATTCATCATCATCCAAAACAGTTCTTTTCCGTAACGAATACAAAATAATGAATTTAATTTAATGCTACACTGAGAGAAGAATGCCACATTGATTAGCTTGGCCCAGAATAATAGTTATTGCAAATAGGAATTTTCCAATTATTCAAGGTGAAAATAATGGGAAAAATTACCATGGTTGGGAATGTCAGCAGTTCGCTAAGTTTCCGAGGTACTAGTTACTACGCAATCAACGGTAACCGTCTCGATGCCTTTATTTCGTATACGTCTTGGGCCCAAAGGCCTGTCCGACGGAAGGCAAAATGACGCCTAGGGCCTTCATGAAGGTCTACGGTCCTTGCGGTTGACTCTCTAACTCTTAAACTAGGATGTCTTTTTGAGACGCTTGAGAGCTTGGGCATGGTGTTCCTGTGCCGGCCCGATATTGAGACAAACGGCTCTAATGTCGTCACATGTTTTTTATTACGTAGGACACCTGCATCAAAAAAGGGCATTAGACTTCATGTTCGCTTTTTGCAATGTTTTTCTACATATCGGTTAGTAAGGAAATATGAAACATTTTCATGACAAAACGGAAAAAACATTATTATGTAGGTAACAAAAAAATTCATTTTTTCGTATTTACAATGTATTTTAATTTTTTCATTAAAATTTCATTACCAACAACAAATGTTTATATATTTATCCTGCAAATCTAACGGAATCGATAAAAAACAATAATTGCGATAAATTTTTTATCGAAAATGTGCAAACATGTTGGAGGTTTATAAAAAACAATCAACAATTAAAATAGACGTGTTAAAATTTTTTACATGCTACCACATGTAACAGCTTCGAAAAACAACAATTCACTTTATCATTCGCGATTTCACGAATATCAGGGTGGCCACTTCAGAAATTTTTGCTTCCTTAGTGTTATAAACAAAAAACTATTTTTAACGAACTTAATTTGAATTCATGCCAAGAATGTTCAACATTATCGTATAAAATTGTTTTCAAGTAGAATTGAATTTTCATCCAATTCGGGTGATACGTTACAGAAATTCACACCCTGCACAAATTACATTTTGCTCATTTTTGCATTGGAGAAAACCCTCTAAATTCCGTTAGATAACTGTAAAAATTTGTATTTCCCTGTATATTTCTCAAAATTACAGACAAAAAGTATCCGTTACGGGGTGCGTTACAACAGAAGTGCAAAAAAACCTGTTTAAAAATACATAATCTGTTTGTTTTAGTGGTTTTTTTCTCAAAATAAGGTGTGAAGAACCCTGTAACTGATATTCTTTGCCTGTTATTTTGAGAAATACAGGAATACAAACATCAATTGACAAAATTTTACAGTTCTGCGACTTAATTCAGATGATTTTTTCCCAATGCGAAAAAGAGCAAAATATAATTAGTGCACATCTCTGATGAGAATTAATAATATGTACTTGTATTACACTCTACTTATTCTGCAACATTTTTTCCATTGTGGGAAATTGAAGAATTCAGTGACGATACTCAAATTCTAAATAAATATTTTCAACACGTTTTTCGAAAAAGGTTTTGCGATATTTGATTAGAAGTAAAATAAATGATTCCATGACATTATAACACACAACTAGATCAGCTTCAGCGATAGTCAATTTGAAAATAATTAACTATTATTTTGGTGTAATAAAGAGCAACTAGAATCTAGTTGAATCAATGTTTTACTCATACATATTGCATACTCACATTTATAACTTTGGACCGGTTGAACCACTTTGCAGCAAACTTATTAAAGTTGGTTGATACACCGTTACTGTTTTGTCCAAAAGCAGCTTAGCCTCTAACCGTAAACTTTCGTTCCGCCAAAAATCCACATAACATATTCATCTATTTACAAACTAACCTACATTTTGAACTTTAAAGAGATTGACAAAGGCAAGGTTACCAATACATATTTTTGAAGTGAGATTTTCAATGGCACGTTGGGAGTGAAATCCAATGAAAACCCTATATTTTTAGTTATCTCATTTTGATCTTAAAGGTAGTTCTAAGGCCTAAAGGTAGTTGAATCCTCAATCCGTTTCCCATGTATTTGCCAGAGGCACAATATAAGTATTCATATTGCCTGGCACTGAAACAGCAGGAGCTATGACATTTCTATAGGGAACAAAGATGTCTTCTAAGGAAGGCGCGTGCCTCCGAATAAAAGAAGTACCAAACGAGGGAGGTCGAGTGACAAGTCTTCTGCCGATGATCCCTTGCACTTGTATACATATGATCAACGAATTCTAGGATTTTGTGACAGCTAAAAAATCCCACTGTCGTATACAACAAGTGATCGCAGTATTTGGTCGTCTCATTTCCATCGATCTTGTATATTGTACCATTGATTTGCACACGCTTGTAGAGTGTCACGATACCATTTTCAGGAACTTGAATACCAGCGTTGTCAATAATTGCGAATTCCAGTTGACTTAGTGGTCTTTCACCCAGCTTGTTTTTGCCCAAAAAAAAACGACCAGTCGAAATAGCCGGTAGAGTGGTCCATTTTGCGCCCTGCAGAAGGGTTTCGACATCATCGCGAACTTTTGGACTTATAGCTTCATCAGCCATGACACTTTCCATAAACTTGGCCAACAGAAATCGGTCAATTATCTGGCTCCCTCTGTCATTGGGGCTTGTGATAAAGTCAAGAATTTTGCGGTTCCAGGCTTCAAAAATGACTCCTGTTGAAGCCCACATATGCCCCCAATCATGGACAGATTGCACAAGATGACTCAACAGATGCATGTTGTAGGTCATCTCGTGTTCACCAAACCTCCTTTCATAACCATCGATGAAATGTGATAACCTAAGCTCTGCAACTTCAAGATCTTCCTCGGAAATTGAATTCTGATTAAGCAAAAACGCCGCCTCTACCAAATGCCCCCAAAACAAAATTTAAGCTTCAGGAAGGATTCCTTCAAGGCACGGTAAAGCGTAAATCAGCAACCAATTGCGCTCTTCCGTACCTTTCCACAAAGCCACATCTTCCAAGCCTCTAGCATCCCGAGAAACACGAGAGAGAGTTTTAATGCGTTTCATCAAGTCTGAAATTCTTCTCTTGGAATCGCCGAAAAACCACGGTCTACCTCGGTCAGACATGGAAAATTCTCTCAGATTTGCCACCACCCCTTTCCACAGTAGATGAAAGTCTTCCACTAATTGACCTCTTCTTAGATCAAATTCTGGGAGCTCAGCAAACCGACAATAACCTCGAAAGCCGTTTTCAGGACGTTCATTGACATCAGCAAGCATCATGTCACGAAAAATGGTCTCATGGGTTCGCGGCTGGCCTCTTTCATTGATTGGATAAAAGTGCTTCCCTCTGTGTTCTTCGCATCGTCGGCCAAGCGCTAAACACAGAGCGCATCCAAAGTAACCGTTGTACTGTGTCATATTCATCAGGTCCCAACGTGCTTTAGAATCCGCTACTAGCATACAAGTAACGAATCTACTAATTCGTCCATCCCCACCTTCAGCTAGAGTCCACGTAATCCTAGTTTGGTAGAGATAGAGCAACTCCTCTGCGATGGATTTGAGCACTTTTTGCATGGGGGGCTCGGACACGCCAACCCACACACCTGCCAAGATCAAATGTGCCTGGCAAAAGGGGAGAACTCGTTTATCACGAGCATGAATGGAACGACTTTTTGACGAGACGAACGCATTGCCACTTGAGCTGCATCTGCCCAAAAAGTTAAAGAGAAATTTCTCGGATTAGCGAGAAAGCCACGAGCCAGCGCCTTGTACATTTCTCCGTCGAAAATATCTTCTCGTGCAGCAGCGTTTCATTTCAAACGATCGAAGCGATAACGGAGAGCTGCAGCTATACCTGGTTTTTTTAACAGTTCAACGATTTGCCCCCGAACACTAACGTAGATGAATTGACCTACGTATGCCAAATTTTGGCGCGGACCACGCCTCCCGCATGTACAGTTTAAAGTTGGAACCTTGCCTTTACCAACATACAAACCACAATGGCAGCAATAAACTCTGTATATCTGGTTCTCCTTATTACGCCCTATTGTTTTCCACAATTGGTATTTAGTTCGAGGATGAATTGGCTCGCTGTAACGGTTGTTGAGAACTAAGAAACAATTTAACAAACTTTCATACGTTCCCCTCTCCAAAACGTTCGCTGCAATAGCTAAAACGAATTTATCCATGTGCACAAAATTGTTTCACAGTTGGCCCACTACGACATGATTTCCATTTAACTCTGGACGCAATCGATAGGGCGGCGGATAATTAGCGTTTTCTTCGTTGTCGCTATACGTGTCAGCTAATTCGTCGTCGCTTATATCTACATTTTCTACGTCTGAATGGTTGGTTGCATCTAATAAGTCGACATCGTCATCTTCATTATCTAACTCCGAAGACACATTGCCTACTGACATAACTGATTCGTCAGAGGACATGTCTGAGATACCTGTAACAGGGCAATCGACCATGTGTTTCATTACGAAATACGTGAATTATACAAACAACGATTATTTGAATACATGTATTCAAGTAATTCACAACTCCGAGATCTATTTAACTAGCAGGGCATGCATATTGAGCAAACAAAGCAGACCACAAAAAATGGAGAATACTAAATTCGGATAAATTTAGTGCTGTTTCATTACCTTAAACAAAACTTGTTCACACTTCAAGATAAAAAGTTACGGAAAATTCTGCCATCTAATATTTAGGCTTCGCCGACAATTTAGAATTTAGATTTGAATTTCACTCATTTGAAATTCGAATTTCAATTTAATCAGTTGCAAGCTACAGTTTTAAACGTGATTCATGCTTTGATTTTAATGCTTCCTTTACTTCTTTTTTTTCATAAAATTGAACGAACTTTCTTTTTGGTTTGAGTGTAAACTCCAAGCAGATCACCGTAAGAAATTTCACTTATCTCGCGAGTTTTTCAACTCACAAAAGTCTTTTTTAACGGAAACTTTGATGTTTACAAAAAAAATTTTAACAGAGACTTACATTCATTTTATAATAACTATCGAGCAGTTTTTTTATTTTTCCGAATACCGACTTTTCATGCTGATTCGTGACGCTACTGAGCGAACAATACTTTTACGCGTTTCCGAGCGTAAATTTCATTTTTTTCAACTCAAGTTTTTTATGCTTTGGCAAATCATATAAATTTTTCCATTCTTTTTGCAAACTTATTTCATTAAACGAGTCTAATTTTAACGTGACATTCCAAACTACTGAAAAACTAGCATTTCTTTTCGGATTCCGCAAAATACTTCCTGATTTCAAAATTGATGAATTTTTATAAAATAAATTTGTCTTCAATTTTGATCTTCGAATTATTTCACAGATTGCTGTCTTTTAAACAAACGAAATTTACTTCGAATTTTGAAAACATTATTATCTACTTACTTTCCTTTATTATTGAATTTTTTGACAAAATCGTGACATTTTTTTCTAGAATTACCTCTTTCATATAAAGTGAACTGTCTGTAAAGTCAATATTAATTAATTCATTCTTTGATTTTATATATTCAGGTTTTAAGAATTTCTTTGCGAACTTAAAAATAACATCAACGGACCCTGAATAAATATCCTGAACTAAAGTTCCTCTAATTTAAAATTAAGCATAAAATGTATTGATAGTTGACAAAGCTTCACTTAAGTACAGGAAATAAGCTTCGGTTGATGCGCTCGAAATTCGACTGTAAGTTTTTTTGGCAGTGACTTTTGAACTTTCATCATCTTTATTTTCATTTACTTCTTGACTTTCAATTGGGTTTTTATTTTTTCCTGTAATTTTTGACGATGAAAATTTGAATTTTTTCAACTTTGTCTTTTCTGAATCACTTTTACGTTTTGATCCTGCCTTATTCATTGATTAGAGTTTCTGACATCGATTGTGTATAAAGAAATTTTTTTAAAGATTCATTTACATTGTAGAACTCGATCAATGCAATCTTGAAAAGCCAACTAACGTGTGCCGGACAATTTGAAAATTTTTAGTGTCTCTAAACCATCAAAAAATTAAAGATTTGAAAAAATTTCTGAACGCTTCGCGCTTTTATCAAAATATTTTGCCAAATAACGAATGAATAGTTGAGGTGCAGAGGGAATTTGTTTACAAGCCTCGTTGGCAGCAAGAGCAAGAGAGTGACACACGCATGGAATATTTATGAAATTTGGACAATCGTTAAGGAATCACGTCAATATCGAGTTATTTTTACTGATCATAACCGAAGTATTATCTGAAGTAAAACTTGAAATATTTTCAAATTTAATTTTATGACGCTGCAGACAATTTTTAAGAGCTTGGTAAAGAATATCAGCGTTACAATTTTCAGCATTTAATTGAACAATTAAAGAAACAGAATGAGGATTAAACTCTTAAATTAAATTTGCATAACAAAGTTTTCCATGAAAATGTCAGGAGTTACTAGTGATGATTTTCCTGTCACTAATAGACATTTACTGTTATTAGCTGACTATGGAGAACACGACGAAATTCAAGTTATAAATCGAAAATGAAAGCACAGTCTAACATATCTGTGGCTTTCCGCCATAATCGAGAAAGTCACCAGTGCCATGAGGTTCAGTTTACATGATATTCTGATAAAATTGTGAACGTTATGGCATGTGAGACTTTCTCGATTATGGCGACAAGCCACAGATATAGTCTACCATATAGTCATAGTCATATAGTCTTGCATGTAGTCAAATATTTCAATGTAACTTACGTAATGACAAAATGCACGCATTAATTGACTAACCCGCATTTTTTTACAATACACATTTTAAACAATAACAAAAATTCAATTTACCAATATGTACTGCTAATAGTAACATTCAAAAATTCAAAGCAAAGGAAATTGTGTTTCCAAATAGATCATGCAGTATCACTCCGATTCAGGGATGGGGAATTTCGGCAACAGATCTGGAGCGACTATAGCTTGTTCCCCACCCAGGAAAATGCTACAAATTTCGAGCTCTTAATGGCCGAGCTGCTCATATGCTCTTTGCTAATGTAAGAGAGAGATGAGTAGCTTTCACTTCCTCTGCGCCGTGTTGTGACTTGTAATTTGAAGAGCGTGAAATTTTACATTATTTAGGTGACCGTGGATGACTGGGAGAAAATATTTTGTTTGAGGAAAACGGAAGTTTTATGATTTGGGCGTTAGACCTTTTTCGAGATCGGTAGATTTATAATAGGGAGTACTCGCTATTGCTGTTTTTTTATCCAAAATTATGTTTGATTATTCAACAAAAAGTCCAAAAATGTTATGTGGATTTTTAAAAAATCTAAAATGAGAGAGTCTATTATTCATTGAAAAAGTAACGAACCAAAAACGTTCTCTGCAAGATGAACTCGTTATCATTGTTATACTATACATACATAGTGCATAATTTATAAATACAATAAAATGTTACATACATTGTAAAAAAAACTAACCATGCATTATAGAAAGTTAATATCCCATAAACAAGTGAAAATTGCTTTTTATTTGTGTAAGGAACTCTACATGCGCAAGTTTTTTCATACATTTATGTAATTTCTCGGAAAAGTCTCACATATACTAATATAGAAAAATTTGCATAGTATTATTTTTATTATTTACATACATTGCAGGAAAGTTCCTACATTGTTAAAACAAATTGCTTCATTTTCCGTAAAAGTAATTCTAGTTTTCAACCTAAATTATGTATCGGATTTTCCACATACACTAATTTGTTTAATATTTTGATAACATGTGGGCCTCCATTCCTTCTCGTAAAGATGAGTTTTTTGTTTCTTAATTCAAGAAAACTTACGAATTTGTATCCTTCGATTTCAAATTCGAACGCAGAAGCCGAAAGATCGTTTTCCATGGTAACAAACGTAAAAAATAAATACAGAAGTAGGATAGGTATTGCACTTTGGAATTCAATGTGTACAGTCAAGTTTTCTACGCTTATGTCAAAGGTCAAGTGCAATAACTTCCCTGTCAATCAACGGCATTTTCATTATATGAAAAAATTGAAAGAAAAAAAAAACAGGAAAAAAGTGTAGTCACTAAAAAGTAAAAAAGCAACCCAAGTTTAAATTATCAACTCAATAAAATAACTTCTTTTTAGAACAGCTTTTTCCAAAACGTCCTGTTGATAACATAATTTATAATAATCTCTCATGAACTCACATGACAATAATTATCTATAATATCAGGTATTATCTATAATATCAATAATAATCTATAATAATATCAAGTGTCAGATCCGCAATTCATGAAGTTATTTTACTAAGTTTCCAAGATTTCTTATGTTATTTGAACATTTCTGATTTTCAGTGATTATTAATTATTATACATATCTACATTTTAAAGGTGATTTTGCAAGATTCCAATCATTTCTGACATACAAACTTGCATCTATATTATTTTCTATGATCTATCTTTATGATTTTAAAAATAATTCACTATCATTATTCGTAAAAGTCAATATCAACGATTCCTTCAATATTTGACGACTGCAGCAAAGCAAAGTTATTTATGATCTGAGCAACAGTTTTTGAGTTGAATTTCTATATTCTTTAATTTTACATTCTAAGTTTGTTCAAATGTTGTACTTTTTTATACACCATTTTCATATTTTTCGAGTTTAAATAATTTTTCATGACTTTCCAGCATTTTTTAAATGATTTATCTAAATTCCAATGATTTCCAACATAACACTTTTAATATACCATACTTTTCCATAACCAGTTACTATCAATTTTTTAAAATAATTTACTGTCATGGACCTGAAGTCCATGATTCGCTCCACTTTTAATTGCTTGCAATTTACAGGCATTTACAGTAGTATCGCAGTTTCTCATGGTTCTTGGCGGTTTAACGGAATTTTATGATTTTTCAAGATTCCATGTTCTACACTAATATTCCTCATTATTAACAATTACTCCAACTTATTAAAGTAGTCAGTAATTCACTACAGTTTCAGGAATAATTTCTGATGATTGTTCATGGATTCAATGGTGTGATAATAAGAATTCAATAATTTAATTACAAATATAAGAATCAATTCATTTTATCTTTTTTTTTTCAATTTTTCAAAAAATTCATTTGAACAGCTCACTTCTTCTCTGTCATAATTTTTTTTTTTTTTATATATATCACTTTCGACGGTTATTCATTATAATGTATAATTGTTGAATGCAAGTAAATTTCATATGATCAACCATCTTCAATGTTTTTTTTTTTAATTTTACTATCATTAGTTATTCTTATACATGGTTCTTACCGTTTTTTATAGAATACAGCCAATAAAAATGTTCAAAAATGGTCAACGGTTTACCGTGATTTTAAGTGGGTCACAGCATAATTATGATTCCTCTAAAACTTCGTAAAGATTTATTGTCATGGACATTGATAACTTGTCAACTAACAATTAATTTTTAGGATACCATGAGTTTTTTTAGCAAAAAATTTAAAAAATCAACAGTTATATATTCTCTATAAGTGTGTTTCATCAAGTTATTCAAATTTATTATTTGTCAAAAGTCAACTGCTCAAGTTGAATATTCCTTTTTCCATTTTCGTAGTTCCATATTGGGTATTTAATGCGACAATTCAAAGTCATGTATAGTAAAAGTTGCGTTTCTAAAATTTTATATTGCTTCTAACGGTTATTCAGAATTTTTCCTAACTCCTTATATTGTACATAGTGAAAAAATTATCAATGGTTATTAATGCCCTTCTGAATCATTCACGATCAATATCAATCCATTATTTACATAGTTTTTCTTGACCTGCAACCTAGCATAATGTATTAAAATGACTAACTGTTTGTTATTGACATAATTCATAAAAATGACCTATGATATTCGACAGTTCTACGAGATTTTATGATTTGACATGGACCGTCTGGACGATAAGTTATACAAATTAAGTATAATTTGTTTAAATATAAATAAACTTAAGGTTGATTGAGAATGTCTTTATCGATCAATTATCATGGAGAAAAGTATGTGCTTAAATTTTTAAACGTTCCTGAGATAAACGGAAACTGTAAAGAATTATGTTTCGATATCTATTTAAGATTGAGGTGCGAAAAAGTTAGTAACATTGGGGAACATTTTTTATACATACAATTATTTCTGTTCTCATTTATCATTACACGTTCGAAATTTAAGACGGATAAAAAAAAGAATATGATACACATTTCGAGCAACGGAAAAATCGAATGAATAAGTAAATATTAATTGCTGTAACAACTACTTTTTATACGAAAAGGACAATCATTCTCTTTGGAATAATAATAATAAGTTAAGGTTGATTTGAAATAATATTCATTTTTGATAAAGTATTGAAAAATTGAATAAAGCATCTCGTAGAAAGTCTGACTACTGAAATTGTTGCAATTCAAACTTTTTTTTTTTCGTTGATATGTGCGGAGTCAAAGTAGGTGTGAAATTTTACTTAATATATCAATTAAACAGACTGTAAAATCCATTCTTAGAAAGCTCATGACCACTTGACGTTGGCCGAATAACGCGAATAAAATCTAACGCCATGAAGTGCACACTGTGTTTCGTTTTGTCGTGCGGTTGTATTTTGTTTTTCGTCTGCCGCATCCACCATTCGCCAGATCCCGTACAAGCGCGCTATATATATAATGAAACCCTTGATTTGTTTGCATAAAATCGATTGTGCAATATCGATATCATTGTACGCTATTTATGTATAAGTCGCAGAAATTGGAACGTTTAAATAATATTTATTAAACTATATTTATATATATTTTAATATTAAATGAATCGTTTGAAATCTCATGCATACACTCAAACTCCAATATAACGATGCGTTCGAGCCCAGCCTACTCCGATACAACTACGGTTGGAGGGATTCCCACCATCGCGTCATTTTCACTGTGTACGCTCTGTCTGTGAGTCTCACATGCGAGAGTAGAATGTTATCGCGCGCTGTGAGTATCAACAGTGGAAGTAAAGAGAAAGGCATCCACATCGTAATATTGGAGTTACGCGCATTGCTGTATAGGATGCATCGTTGTATCGGAGATCGTTGTATTGGAGTTCGAGCGTATGTGTTTCCCTCTTTTTCGTTAATCGAACATTTCGCCAATTCAATTAATAAATAGCATATTTTGTATTGAGGACCTAAAGCGTGGCTTTTAGATTGAGGACAAATTTATCAGCCGAGGCGCAGCCGAGAATGATATTTGGTCCGACTGGTTTGAAAAAAAAGCCACGTCTTACGGTCCAAGGTGCAAACGATTCTTTCTGCAAAAGACACAAGAAAAATGTTTTTGGATGACTTGTATGGTTGCATCGAGTACGTTCATTTACGACGGGCGAATGCTTCAGTGCGTGTTTTCAGAAACTGAAGTATTTGCCGGTCGTAAATAGACGTCTTCATCGCCGTCATACAGGTCCTCGAAATACATTTTTTGCGTGTTTAGCAAAAACATATTTTTTGTGTGCTATGAACAAACTCATCTGAATACGAAACATATTTTTTCAAAAATAGCCAAAAGGTTCTCTGAACACAAATAATTCAGGAAAAATTTGATTTTCATCGAAATAAGATAAAATATGAAAATATAGTAATTGATAGAGAAATTGAAATAAGGTGATGGGATACATTTTGATTTTATCATGCGCATCAACATGGTTTTACCAAAAAAAATAGCCAAATTAACATATGACTTTTTTGATTTAAGGAAGAACAAAAAAAAAATGATACAAAAATTGTCTTTAGTATTTAAGTTTTCTAAACAGCAGCTCAAATGGATTATATATTTTTTTTCAACATTGACAACAACATTTTTTTAATATAAGAGTTTACGTTTCGAAGATTGCGAAACACTTTGTTTTTATACATTAGATTGGTAATTTTATTGATACGATTATATTTCATTTTCTCGTGTACAACTGGTTACTGCTGACGTTAATTTGATATTTTTTTAAATTACATCTAAACTTATTACGTTCGATTTACAATAATGGTTCGTGGGGATTATGAGTAGATTTCCGTTACAAAAACGAGAATACTATTGAGCTTGTATGAAGCTTGTAGCCTTTTGGAGGACCAAATTTTTTCCTGAAATAACATATACAAAAACACTAAACTGTCGTCCTTGCACAATAAGAAATTAACTCAAGTGTTATTGACTCAATAACATATGAATTATTTACTGCAATGTAATACTTTACTATCTCATCCTCATTATGGGGTATATGACAGAGAATAGTATATTACATAACAAGGACATAAATTTTACACATATTTACGAGTGTGAAGTTTGTTTGTTTAAATAATACGAGTGATTATTCTGAAGATTATGAACTAGACAAAAAAAAACGAATTTTCTATGCCAGAGATACAAAAAAATTTTTCAGTTAGCATATCCAACCCCGCAAAAGCTCCACGTTCCACCACATTTTCTCACTCGTACCCTTCACGTCAGACAGAATTTATACTTTTTTTATTCGGGCTCGAATACTTCACTATATTGCTACAATAGTCGCAACGGTGCCCCCACAGCGAGCTTCGATCAATTACTGAAACGTTTTTGTCACATTCCAAACAAAAACTAGATTAACTAAAATACTATAATTTATTATATACGTATTTAAAACAAACATCCATATTACAAATAGCGAATGGAAAACGATTTTAGTTCAGATATCGTATGTTTTTAAAAATACGATGAGCGCGCCCGACGGGCCCGCAAATGTGTTCTAGTTACACAAAAATGCCGATATTAGTAGTCAGTATGAGTATCAGAAAAAAATATCTACCATTCGAATCAGTAAAATTATCTGATAGTTACGTATATTTAAATATACATTTATCGATGTACGTGGTACGCAATTATTTATAAGTAATATTTTATTATATATTTGAAACAGTAATTTTTGGACACTTGTGAGCAGTATTTTGCTTTATTACTTATGTATAATAATTATTTAAATAAACCTTATTTTTACTACGATGTAACTCATTTCATTCTTGTTGTTAGTAGATGAATGTGATTTATATCAAAAACTTATCACCAACATCAGTTTCTATTGACACATCAAAATAATTGGATATTTTTCTCATTATGAATGTATCAAAAATTTTCGTTTCGAATATGTATGATAAGGTTATATTCGACTAATCATACAGCTATAATTCATATAAAAAAATTCGAACAATATGTGCAAATCATAATCATCACCATGCAATTTACATGTACACATAAATTATATGCGTGCAACACAGAAAGTCACTGAATTCATAGATATTAGTTTGTAGCTATCATTCTAAAGAGTATTGCAAAATTTTCATACTTGTGTGGAGAAATAGAAATAATAGAAATTATCCTGCATTATATAAAAATATTTAGAATATGAGAAAAAGTTTTTCTATTGTATGTAACATTTACATGTATTTGTAGATTATACATTATATTTTTTATGTGAATTGATTATTATGAATCGCACTTCCAGAAAACTTTTTTGGTTCGTAATTTTTCGAATAAATAATTGGCTGTTTACTTCTGAATTTCAAAAGTCCAAATGACGTTATTATATCTTTTGTGAAACAGAATTTTGGGTGAAAAAACAGCATTTCAAAGTAAATTTATTAAGATGTAATATTTTAATGAGCAGCCTCAAATTTTGGAGGTTGCGTTCTATTTTGCGAAAAGAAATTGTGAAACATAATCAATAGCAAATGCTCTCTGTTCTAAATCTACCGATCTCGAAAAAGGTCCAACATCAAATCATAAAACTTTCGTTTTCCTCAAACAAAATTTTTTCTCCCGGTCATCCACGGTCACCCAAATAATGTAAAATTTCACGCTCTTCAAATTACAAGGGGCAACAAGGCGCAGAAAAAGCAAAAGCTACTCATCTCTCTCTTACATTATCAAGGTGCATAAGAGCGGCTCGGCCAATAAGAGCTTGAAATTTGTATCATTTTCCTGGGTGGGGAACAAGCTATAGTCGCTCCAGATCCGTTGGGGGCCATCCTTAAATTACGTAAGAAGTTTGAGGGGGGGAGGGGGTCAGCAGATTTCTTACTCAATCTTACTAGGGGGGAAGGGGGCGTAATTGATTATCTTACGTAAGATTTCAATTGCTTTAATTTGTAAAGAGGATCATAATAGTTCGTGGTAATATGTAGAAGTGATTATACATTTTTGAACTGTCGATACTCGCGAACGAGTTGAGATATCGATATCGATCAATAGCTGTCGACCTTAAAAGTCAGATAAACCTTTCTGCTGAGTCTTCTGTGCTTTTCTGTGCATACGGCCATAACAGGTTATGTCTTCGATGATAACAATACATAAAAGTGTCAAAACATACAAACGCAGAAATTAACCTTAAACAATAATATTCAATTTAACATAAGTTCGAATAAAAACTATCAGAATGTCGCAAAGTATTCACACTTTACTTTATAAAGCTTGGATAGAATGTTATTCGTACAAAACAGCAAAAAAGTGTCAAACGAGTGCAATATATATTGGAAAGAGCAAAAAGATAACTTCGGAAAAGACAAAAAAGAATTAAAAAGAAGTGTTTTAGTCAAAATAAACGAATTAAAGCAAGAAACGACCAGGAAAAAATCTAAACAACTTTAATTTTCCCGGAAGCAGGTAAAGAGTGTTACATTTGAATTCAGCTATATTTTTTTGATTACTATTCTGTTGCAAATTCTAACGTCTTTTTCTGCTCTACTTTCATCCAGCCAAGTGTCCCAAAACCTCCTGAAACGCTGCTTCCAGTTGCATCTTCCACTTCTTTCAGTGATTTGCAACAGCCTTCAAGCTCATCGAAGAAATCTACTGAGTCTCCTGGATCATCAGACAAATCTAAGGTAAATTTGAAGCTTGTACTTTTTTCTAAAAAAATATTATGAGAAAAAATATCAATTTGATATTGATATATTAATTTTCTAAAATTACTAGAAAAAAGTTGACATTGAAATTTTATCAGTTATTACAAATAATATTTTCAAAAAAATTATAACGAATTTCAAACTTAATATTTCCTAATGAATGTTTTAAATACTGTTCCCCTTTATATAAAAAAAAATACTTTTTTCTGCTTTTAAATCAATATTATTTTCTAATATGCAATAAATGTTCAATATTATATTTTCCTAAAAATGCTCCAAATATTTTTAAATTTGTACTATATAAAATAAATGTATTCTATTCAGCATAATATAATATTGAAAATAATTATCTTAATTATAATGAAAAATTTATTATTTAAAAATCAATATGAATTATCATGTAGTCCTTATAACGCAATAAAATGTGATATTTGTTTTATGATTTATTAACGTATTATTTATATAGGTTATAAAATAAATTATTTATACTGCAGTATTATATTATATATATATATATATATATATATATATGAATTATAATTTATATTTTATTATGATAATTATATGATCATATAATAATATTATTTAATATAATAATATAACATACTATAATAATATAATATAATAGTCTATAATTCAACATTATATTTAAATAGCATTGCGTTTTATTTTATTATTTAATCTCAGTTTGAATCTCATTTCCTTATGCTTCTTTAGCTTGGTTTTTGAAATTATGCATGACATATAAAACAAGCGCAAAAATACAATAACTATAAAGTACGTTTCCTAGGACTCTCAACCGTCAGGTGCTTTTTCAAAGCCGGTGCAAGAGGCAGTGGAAAAGAGAATCCAGGTTTTGGAAAGTGACCTTAACAATGCTTTACTTAAACGCGATGTTGGTTTAGGAGGTTCAGACATTTGTCAAGTGATCGAAGACTTAAAAAAGAAATTACAAAATGCAAAGAATTTGCATAATGCTAAAAAAAGAAATGCTGAATACCAAAAAGCGTTCAGAGCCAAAAGACAAGCTGTCATGAAAGATATGATTGCCAAAGATCCATCATTAAAAAAAGAACTTAATGTTCGAAGTGTTCCTGGACGCCCTAGGCTAGAAGATGATCAACCAGGACTTCTTGAAGTCTTGTAAGAGATTGCGAAATTTGGTGGTGGAGCAGATGATCTACAACGCTCAGAAACTGTACGAAGCTGCTTAACTCTCGATGACCTCGTGCGAGAATTGGAGCTCGAAGGATTCATTGTTTCAAGAAACGCTACTTACATCAGACTCATGCCGAATGACTCTTCCACTATTGAAGGCAGAAGACATGTCAAAACAGTGCCAGTCAAATTATGCAAAGCGACTACGGATCTTCACAAAAGTCACGAGGATGCTCAATTTTGAACCGCTTCTAACTGCAGACGGACTCGTTAAGCCAGTCGTCATCATCACTGTTGATGGTGGGCCTGATGAGAATCCTAGGTACCCACGAGTCATTGCTGAGGCTATTACTCATTTCAAGAAATATGACCTCGATGCCATTTTTATTGTCACCAATGCACCAGGAAGAAGTTGCTTCAATCGAGTAGAGCGCCGCATGGCTCCTCTTAGTCATCAATTGTCTGGGCTGGTAATTCAGCATGATACATTCGGTAGCCATTTAAACGAAAGCCGCAAAACAATTGATCAGGAACTGGAAATTCGCAATTTCGAAGCAGCGGGAAACATTTTAGCCCAGGTATCAACCGTTCCTATTGATTATAAAAAATTTCATCTCATAAAATACCTGTGCTGAATATTACCAATTTTTACTCTAGGTATGGAGCACGGTCGTCATAGATGACGAACCAGTCATTGCAGACTACATCAAGCCGGATGAAAACTTTGGTGAAAGTGAGAAATTCGATTACTCACATGACTGATACCAATTGCACGTGCAAGAATCGCAATATTTATTGCAGATCCGGAAATGTACAAATGTGTCTTGTTGTTCAAAAAGTCGGAGCGACTTACGTTTGATTTTACCAAGTGGTTTTTTGCCACCTCCTTGCCTTCTTCAACAAGAAAATTCGCTTTTGATTCCTTCACAAACAGCTGACCAAAGCAGCAACAAATTTTGTCCCTTTTTTCTGCGTCTTGCATTAAATTACGATTGGTCAAGCGTATATCCACAGTTCAAAATCATGCCTTACGATTTTTTTTGTCCATCGCTTGTGAACGTGTTAGTTGATCGAGTTTGTGATATTTGTGGTCAGTACTTTGCCACAAAAAAAGCTACTGTGATCCACAAAAAATTCCATGGAAAAGACTGTGCTCGTACTCACATGATTCAACCAGTTTCGATTTTAAAACGTAGACAAGGGCAAAGTCTTTGTGTTTTAAAACAATCAGAAATTCGCGAAGTTGTAGAGTGGTATGATGATGAGGATGTCAATGTTGAAGTCGAAAACTAGTTAGAAATCGTAGAAGACGATTCAAGTGTGCCACTGATAAGTTCGGTGTCAGACTGGTTACGAAGTGAGTGGATGACTGAGCTTTTTTGGATGTTAGTAATAATTACAGAAAAATTCGTTTACTGATGCGATAATTCGAATATGTCTAGTCCAGTGGCTGGCAATTTAGTGATTGAGATTCCCTATTTACTACGAAGTGCAATGTTCTACTGTACTCAACGTTTATAACATTGAAAGATAAATACACATGATAAATGGCAAAAAAAAAGTTTTTATTGTAAAATTACACCTTGGAACATCTTACGTAAGATTTTATGAGGGGGGGGGGGGGTTCTGAAAATCTTACAAAATATTACTTGGGGGAGGGAGGGGGTCCAAAAAGTCGAAAAATAGTCTTACGTAATTTAAGGATGGCCCCTTGCCGAAATTCCCCATCCCTGCTCCCAATTCTTTCTCCGAATTTCAACCAGAAAGCTGGTCTTCGCCGGAGCGTCAGCTTCCAATCTATAGTACTGTAAGTGATGTATGTGGGCGTTACGCAACACAGCTTTTGGGAATTTTTACCCCTCTCCTCCCGTAACGCAAAATAACTAATGGGCTGCCCACCTTTTTCTGGCATGTTACATAATGCAATTTTCCATATTCATCAAGTGTGTAGATTGTTACTCTTATATAAATATATCTTATATTTATTAATGAATAGATTTTTTTTTCATATCAGAATTTATTTTATAAGTCTGTTTATTATACTGAATAAATAATATTATGGTAAAATCTCGATTTAATAGTTAACAGTGTCATTAATAAAGAACATTTATTCAAAAGAATTATTAAAAGTCTTTTTTTGTTGTATTTAATACCCTAGAAGAATTGTAAAGGCAAAAGATTTTTTTAAACAGTTTATCACTTTAAATTAACAGTATCATGATGAGGTCGGTCGAAATTATAGTTATAAGTGTTCAAGTTTGTTCAAGAAATTCATTAACTGTTTTTATCTTTATCCTTAAAAAATAAAAGTTTTTTCTGCCTTATAACCTTGCATCAACTTAGAATGAAGATAAAAATAATAAAGTAATATTTTGAAACAATTTTCCTTTTTTTCTAACACTTTTAACTATAATTTTGATATATTAAAAACAACATCCTAATAATTAAAAATGATAAACATTTCTTTAGAAAAAACTATTAGCTCCAATTTTTTTTTGTATGTCAAGTAATTGGAAAAAACCATAAATTATTTTTTGGAATAAATTTCTCTTATGAATGACACTTTTAACCATAATGTTACGAGATTTTATCGTCATATTTTTATTCAATATGATACACAATCTTGAAAGATAAATTTATTGGCTCTAAGAATTGTTAATAACTTAAGGATACAGATTAAAACAATTAATGAATTTTTTAAACAAATTTAACACTTTCAACCATAATATTCAAAGATTATATCATCATATTTTTTATGAAATATGATAAATAATCTTGAAGAATAAATTTATTGGATCTAAAAGTCTTTCATCACTTTAGGATAAAAAAGAATACAATTAATGATTTTTTTTTAACAAACTGTTTCTTTTTTTTCCACTTATAACTATTATTTTTAGATAGTAAATGACATCTTGTTATACAAAGTGATAAACATTACGTCAAAAAAAAAAAAAAAAACTTGCCTCTAAAATTCTGTTAGGACATAATATAACAGAAGTAAACTCGAAACTTAATTATGAAATAAATTTTTTTTATTTATAAAACTTTTAACCATTTCATTCAGAGGTTTTATCATCTTATTTCTAATTACATATAATAAACAGTATTAAAAAATAGATCTATTAGAATACTTTTTACATCTAATGCATTTAAAAATATAAAGAATTGTCATAGATCTGTTAAATTTCAGTTTCTCATTGCTTGGAGATTTTTAGTTTTTTATTATTTTCCAAGGGCAGGCAACGTGGGTCAGACAATTCCCCCAAAAAACACCTGGCAATACTACGAGTAGAGTTAAAAGTCTGCCAAGGCAAATTAAAAGACGCAGAGAAGAAAATAATAGTACATTACGTGCCAGGCACGAATGTACGAATTTGACGAAACGGCAAGATAATGGACCGAAGCGAAGCTGAGGTCTGTTAGCCGTTTCGCCAAATTGCACATCCGTGCCTGTTACGTGACGTATTTTACGCCATAATAACCGAGAAGTCACGTCAAAATGTCAGTTTTGAGGTTAAAATGGCGTAAAAAAAATTAGAACACTAAATTGAGACGATGGAGTCCAATCCACAAGGTGGCTTAACGGAAGCAACCGGGAGAGAGCTCGTCAAGTTGCTCTCAGCATCCAAAACAGGTAATAGTATGTTATTCCACTTCCCCAGCGTTCACAAGAAAATATATTAAATACTCAATTTAAAGTTATCATAGATTAAATATTTAATATATGTCTATGTGAAATAAAGTTATAGAACATTGAATCATCCTTAATAAAAAAAAATTATAATATTAATAGAGTTTTCAATAACTTTTGATTAAATTTTCAAGTTATTACTCTCATTTTGTACAAATGTGTTAAGTTGTCGGAATTAATTTTAATGTTCAGTAAAAATTTTTACAATTTTCAATAGACTTGGTAAATATTTTATTTGATCACTTATTATTCAAATTATTGCTATTTTTTTATTGCCGTAATAATGGAAAAATCCAACTGGTTTTACCGATAGCTCGACCAATTCGTTTTTTGCCTATTGGTCCGATCACTCGAAATTATCGATTTGGTCGACTATTTATAATTGCAAATGAAACTGAAGATTGAATTTGCCAATTTGACCGCCCAATAAGCTAATTCAATGGTTAGTACGATTAGCAATAATAATAATCCGCCCAAGTGGCCAATTTCAAATAGTTGGACCAATCGATAAAATGCTTACTTGCCAATGGTTTTGCCAATTGATTGGGCTATTAGCAAAACCAATAAGGTTTTTTCAGCTGGGTTTCCGACAAGGATTCATATCCTACTTTGCATTGATCGTCATCAATTGTGTTTCAGATATTACCACGAGAAATGTCACTCGGTGACAAGTGTTGAAGAGGAGAGAATCGAAGAAAATATAAAACGAAATAAATATAATCTTGGCTTCGGAGTTTCCATTTCGCTAGAAGAAAAGAAGACGATTAAAATAGCAAAAACCAAAGCTTCTTAAGAGTTCGTTTCCACTTTGTGTAACGTGCTTTGGGGTGACGAGGAACTCTCAAAGAGAGTCGTAAGGTTGACATTGCTGTCAGAGAAACAGCAGATAGAGGCTGAAAAATATAATGCAGTATGCTCAGTTTACATCGCTCATTTACAAGAAACCGAGTTTGCTGGGAGGGCATTCGATTTGCAATTAGGAAAATTGAATGCCCTTCTAGGCGCCGCAATCGTTAATGCGACGAAGCGTCAAAACACAAGAGAAAAAGCGAAACAAGTTTTCCCGGAAAAATTAAAAAAGACGCAGACTGTCAAAAAGGTTGAGCAACACATAAAACGAAAAAGGATAATTCTAGTCATAGAATCAGACGACGAGGAGAAGGAGATTGTACCAAACAACGAGGAGAATAACTCGTCCGAAGAAAAAGAGCAAAAAGAATGAAGAAAAAATTACTATTGAGAAAAACTTCGAGAAAAAAAATATCTTTGGCCTTGTCAAACGCTTGTTTTAACATCAACTATAACTTCAAAGAAAGTTTCAATAAAATGTAAAATTTTTAATTTTGTGTTTATTTCAATGTACATCCCTAAATATGTTTTTAACCTTATACAACATTAGATTTCACCTTTTATGCGATATTCGTTTTAACATTGATTCCAGACTCGACGTATTATCAGGCTATGTGCTATAACTTATCTAATTTTTATTAGTCTTTTGACCAAAACTCTTTTTTAGGCTGTTTTGAATAATTCTGACTCCCGTTTTATTACTGTAATTATTACTCCTGTTACTAAGTATTATAAATTGAGCAGGAGAAATAAGTTGGAAGCACGTACTTGGAAGAGCTTGGCAAAGAAGTGGCCGGAAAATGGAAGATGCATGCAGAAAAAAGGCCGTCTTAAAAATGTATAGGCAGAGAAAGGTAATAAAAACAAAGAGAAATAGCCGACATGTAGAAAGGTAGGCAGAGAAATGGCAATCAGAGGTTGAGTTTTGGCAGTAAAAATTTTGATTGGAAGAGCGAGGCAGAGAAATGGAAGACATAGTTTTGAGCCGGCATTCTTATATGCAGAAAAATGGCAAGCCAATAGAAGAGTAAGGCAGAGAAACGGCCGACTTAAGCGTAACTGTTTAACTGACAGACGTACACAGGCAGAGTATTGGCAGAAAAAATGTAAACAAAAGGAAGAGATAAGCAGAGAAACAAAGAGAAAATGCAGAAAGACGGCCAAAAAATGGAAAAGATAACGTTCGAAAAATGGCAGAAAAAATTTCCGCATGTGTGATTTTAGATTTTTTTAATGCTTTTACATGTTAATTTTTTGACTCTACAAACTTACTTTTCAACCTTTTTATTTTTACGCTTTCACAATTTTTCATATAAATATGATGTTTTGCGAATATTTGTCAAAAGTTTTCATCATTGGATTCTACTTTGTAGGAGAATACTTTTCAGTTTTAATAACCAAATATTTTTGTTATCACCTTGCCAGCGTTTTACAATACTTAAACAATTGATTTTTGTTACAAAAACATTATGGCTTTTTTTTAGATCCTCTAAGAATAGCAGGACATTTTTTTTTATAGATAATTAGAACTCATCGTTTAAACAAAATATAACCTTTTCAGAGCTTGGGTTAATTTCACCCAGTGTGACTTCTATGCGATTTGACTAAAGTGTGACAATTGAGGGATAATAACTTACAGTTCTTTCCTGTTTCTGTCAATTTCTGGAATCTTATAGTTAGTTGCAAGTTATAGCGGCCTAATCAACTTCGATCATCAGTTGGAAAGATCAATTTTTTTAAATTTTCGGAGCATTCGTTGGAAATGGCACATTTCGCAGCTAGGTAAAAAAAAAATTCTCGCGAGAGTGAAGGTTGTAGCCCGAGCCAAGATTGTTTTTTTCCCATGTTGCGAACAATTTTTTATCCTAGCGGACAAAAAAGCTAATTTTGGCTCGCGGAGTGTATGCTTTTTATAATGTATGCTTTTTTGCCCGCTTGAATTCGAATTTTTTTTTCTTTTTTTTTTTCGTTTTGCATTTTTACTTCTTTTCTATCAAAAAGCTTTAAAATAAAAATTGTCTCCAAAACACATACATGAATAGCTAGTCATTTTTCGCAAAATCTTAGATTTTTTTGGCTATAAATTATTTAAATAAATTATTGAAATTTCTCAATTTTCTCATTTTGACATACACCTAATTATTTTTGGATGAAATTGTTTTTTAGGTGATTTTCTCAAGCATTTTTTCATGAACTATTAATTGCCCCAGCGATCCCGCGAAGATATTGCGAGATATCTCCGACGGAGACACCTTGAAATCGTCTTTTTCAAACAAATTTATGTTTCAGTATGGTCTAAAATGATGAAATACGCACGAAAATGGCTCACTTCTATTTATTTTCTCGTTTTTTTACTAAACGAGAAATGAGCCGATATACATATCTATCCTTTGGTTCGCCATGCTTGTATTCATATGTATATCGGCTCATGTGTTATTTTTTTCACAAACAAGAAAATTAACATAAGCCAGTCATTTTTGTGCTAATTTTCTCATTCATAGCCACTTTCAAAAAAGTTTTATTTATCAGTGAAATCCAATCTCTTATGGCTAGCATGCGATCCAGCAGCAAAAATTGCATCGTGTGAAGCGGGCTTTGCTGAAAGTATTTTCGTTCAAAATTGAAAAACCCTACTGAAAATAAAAAACTATCTGATACTTCATCAGACTGGCTGTAAATTTTTTTTTCGGTGCTGAATACTATCAATCGCAGTTTTTTTATCTCCTTTCAATTCCCCATTTTTTTTTTGATATCCCAAAGTACATTATACAAAACGTTGGTTCAAAGATTGAAAATTGATACAAATGTTGATTTTTTCGAACTTTATCGCACCTTTTTGTCTTGTTTTTTAATGTAAGAAGTGTAATAAAGTATATTTAGTATAATGGTATTCTAAATTACATGAATTATATAAAATGTTCAATAACGTTTGTTTGTTTGTATGTGCAATTATGCAAGCCAAAAAAAAAAAGTGAATACATAAAAAAAGACTACAATAAAAAAAACTCCTAAATCGACTTTATTTGTTTATTTATTATCAATCCTTCTGTACAATTTATTCTGGTTTAATAAATTACTACCAGGTAAGTATTTTTCGATGTTCTTGAAGAATTATGCATAATAGCACAAAAATCAAGTCAACGCAAGCAATAATATGTGGCACGTGATGGCAAAATGAACAACAAGTCATTCTGCGATCGGTGGGTTAATATTGATGCTGCATTTATTGCTTGATGATGCTGACATGTTTTTTAACTTTAAGGCTGCGTTGTGATGTTGTAATGAATGCGCGATGATTCTGTCGAAACTTTCGTCTCGCGAGCGCTCATTTTCATTCGTCAGTGATGCTACGATGTTGGCAACATAACAAAGCACACTTGTGATGTACACAAAAACGTAGGATTTTGCCGACGCATCTTTGACGATCAATGCTGCAATTTCGGTCAATCATGATCAAGCATTGAATGTGCGATGATGTCTACGACAGTGCTATCTGGGTATATTAAAATTCATAGACTGATTTGTAAAATACAATAAACATTCTATGTATATTTTGTTTAAACTTTCAAAAAAAAAACAGTTTTATAATTTTTTTCAGTATACCTCACTATACCCTTTCGATTATTGCGAAATAATTCCAGAAAAAATTTTCGCCTCAAGGGATATTTAAACCTATGTATTACCTTTTTACCTTAGGGGTCGTGCACAAAATACGTCACGCGATTAAACAAGGACAAGAATATGATTCAAGATAAGTAAGACAAAGACATGAACAGAAAAAAGCGTGACGTATTATGTGCACGACCCCTTAGCTACCTATAATGTCTATGCGTTTTGACAACTGAGCTAATGCCACAGGTAAACAATCTATTTTCTTTGAAAATCCTAAACATTCAAAGGTTTAATGCACTAAGTTTAAAACTTTTTATAATAGTACATTACGTTCGGTGGGCACAATATTTTTTGAAAAGCATTGTGCCTGAGGAGGGTATTGTATTTTATACACAGAGGGGAAAGAAACAAATTTTCCTGCGAGAGCAGGGAAATAAAGGGCAGTTTATTTCCCTGAGGTGTATAAATACTTGAAGGATATTCAAAAGTGTAAAGTTATTTCAGAATACATGAGTAATATCAACGTTTTAATAACTGGTTTATAATTCTAAACACAATTTAAATTGTAAAATATAAAAGTTTTTTTATTTAAAATAATAACGTTTCTGTGTAATTCGGATTTCATGTTAAGAATTTGTAATAAACTCTTACCATATTCTGAAGTCCTGGACGATTTGAGATGAAATGACTATATTTATCGAAAACGAAAGATCAGCCCTCTTGTTTTTTTTAACATATTACGGTCTTTTCAATAAAAAATTGACGTTTCCGTAATAACATATGAAATGTCAGTTACAGGGCTTCGATTTATTATCTACTACATGTTTTTGAATATCTTTATGTTGAAAAATACCTAAAATATATGCGAAAAAAAAAACCACCTCCACAACAAGGATTTCACTACTTTTTGAAGTGGCTGAAATTTTCGAAATGTTCAATGCAATTTCTGTGGCTTCCCACCATGCCATAATGACGAAACTCACTTTTTTTGGAAATTTATATGTGAAATTTGATGTGTACCAGGTGTACTTCTAAGTAATTTCCGGTTTTTTCAATGGATGGCGTTCTGTTTTGTACCGCTGCTGGTAACACATACCATATGTCAGTTTGTTCAGTCATATCGAGTGCTTGAACTGCGTTGACATTTTCTCGAAAAAATCTTCCAGTAAGTTTTTATTGCGCTTCAAAAATGTCGAATTTTGTACCGAATTTTGAGCATATGCGCCATGCATTGCTTTTCATGCTCAATCAGGGGAA
Organism: Platygaster robiniae; assembly: GCA_028476575.1. NCBI lineage: Eukaryota > Metazoa > Arthropoda > Insecta > Hymenoptera > Platygastridae > Platygaster > Platygaster robiniae. The sequence goes on from CM052025.1 coordinate 13,261,093, forward strand.
AAAAGTGTCCGAGAGCCACTGCGCGCTTGTGGAAGTTTATGGTGATCGTGCATTAACACTTCGAACATGTGAAACGTGGTTTCGACAGTTCAAAAAAGGAGATTTCGACCTGAACGACGCCGCACGCTCCGGCAAGCGAAAATCGTTCGATGACGCCGAATCGCAAGCATTATTAGATGAAGACAACACGCAAACGCAACGACAGCTTGCAGATGCGTTCGGAGTTCAACAGCAAGCAATTTCCAAACGTCTGCGAGCCATGGGAAAAATTCAGAAGTGTGGAAAGTGGATGCCCCATGAACTGACCGAGAGACAAATGGAGAATCGAAAAGTGACCTGTGAAATGCTGCTTCAACGATACAAAAGAAAGTCTTTTCTGCATCGTATTGTTACTGGTGATGAAAAGTGGATTTTCCTGGAGAACCCTAAGCGCAACAAATCGTGGGTGAGTCCAGGTGAAGCATCGACATCGACGGCACGGCCAAATCGTTACGGTCGGAAGGTCATGCTGTGTGTGTGGTGGGACCAGACCGGTGTTATATACTTTGAACTGCTGAAACCTGGTGAAACTGTGAATGCCGTTCGCTACAAACAGCAAATGAAAGATTTGAGCCGAGCCATTGTGGAAAACCGACCAGAATATCAACAACGACAGAAGAAGGTGATTTTGCTCCACGACAATGCGCCGTCGCATAAGTCGAAAGTCGTTCGTGACACGCTGGAAAGGCTCAAGTGGGAAGTGCTTGATCATGCGGCTTACTCACCAGACCTGGCTCCATCCGACTACCACCTCTTTGCCTCGTTGGGCCATGCCCTTTCTGAGCAGCGCTTCGACTCGTACGAAAATGTACGAAAATGGCTCACCGAGTGGTTCACCTCCAAAGGCAATGATTTTTACTGGCGTGGTTCACACAATTTACCAGAAAGGTGGGAAAAATGTGTAGAAAGCGATGGAAAATACTTTGCATAAAAAAAAGGTTACGGTTTTTTTGGAATTATGTGTTTTATTTGCAAAAAAACCGGAAATTAATTAGGAGTACACCTGGTAATTGTTAATCTTCCCATAAAATGTTAATTGACACTCTAATATTCAACATCAGGTTCGTTCTATCGACATTTCATAATCAACAAACTGCATTTTACTCAGCATAACAACACAATTCAGCGTTTTCCCGGCATAAGGAATCAGTTCATCCGTCATTGTTTATAACAATTTGATAATGATGTCTGTGGCTTGCCGCCATAACAGAGAAAGTCACTTATGCCATAAGGCTCATTTTAATGGTATGATGACATTTTGAACGTTACGAGATGTGTGACTTTCTCTGTTATGGCGGGAAGCCACAGAACTTCACGCGGACAAAATAAATGAATTATTCGACTGCATGGTAAGATTGTTTATTCAATTTAGCTGTTTTTTGCAATTTTCACGCACACAACTGCGCGCAACCCTTTTTCTCACTGTTTTTCCCGTTTTTGTTTTGATCAGTTTTGATGCTGAACACAGCTGAACATCAGCTGACTGCTGCGCACACACGTCACACACGTCATAACATCTGTGGCTTCGCGGCATAACCGACTAAGTCACAATTTTCAATAAAAAAATACTTTCTAGGCAGGTTCGCGCGCACTCAACTGAAATGTTTTCACGTGCGCAATGCAATCAATGATTTCGTAAGAGAAAAAGTCACGAAAGTTTGCAAATTTCGAAAAACACTTCGAAAACTTTAAGGCTGATTTTCTCGAAAACAGCTGTTATGGCTGGAAGCCACAGATTTGTTACAATATTATCTGTTTCAGGTTTAGAGCCAAAATAATCTACAGCTGTGTAGAGGCGCAAACATGTATCTGGCTTCACAGTGACTGAGATAGATTGTTATTATATTTCACTGTAGTTCATAAACTAATAATGACAGAAAACGATCTCCCCAATAAAAAATCTTAAGCATTTCATAGGCAACAGTTTTGGTTAACAATTACTCTTGATTGAGGAATAAAAAAACGGATGGAGGTGTTGTAAAAAATCACCCCTTCGTTTTTAAAAAAGAAATCGTCGTTTAAGCAATAAACAATCTTCCGATTCGAAAAAACTTATACAACAAAACTTGTTAAGGATCTCATTTCCTACATAAATATAGTTTTGGATTTTCCGTATGTTGAAAAATGGCCGATGTATAAGAAAAACAAAAAACCACCCTTATGAACAAGATGGCGTACAAACTGCAAGTATTTTATGTTCGCAAATGAGGTCGAATGGTCCTTACACATGCTTTAATAGGATGTAAAGGTTTCAGCCATCTATTAATTTTTTTTGAGAAAAGCATTGTATCAGGACTAAATTCTTTGGATCAGAGTGACTTAAAGTCAGTTGGAGAACGGTCGCAAAGGTTGGTTTGCGTTGGCCCCTCGCTCTCCCACTACGCTTCCCCGAGTATTTCTGACTCTCTCATACAGAGTTGTCGTCTCGCTCGCTTCCCGCCCCGTCGTCGAGTACACGGGGAAAAAAGCGGACCAAAATTAATACAGCGACGCGGCTTTGGGAGACTCGCGTTAACCCAAGCCCGTGTACGGGCCAGAATCTGGCCCGATTTTTGTTTTGCGGACAGTCAAACGTATTAGGGCTAATGTGACGCATGTGCGCGCGACGTTCAATTGTTTAGCAAAAATTTAACGTGCGTTGTGTGCATTTGCAGTTCTCGGTTCTCGTATTAGTTTTTGTCAGTCAATGTTTAATTTCATACTATTGAATATATTATTTCTAATTTTATTTGACTTTAATTTTTTTGGAACTATTTATATGAATTGTATACTTTTGAAATAAGTGTAGTTGTATTAATAATATAAATAATGTATAAAAAATGTTTATTTTAATATAATTAATTATTATAACTATCAAATGATTGTATAAATAACTTTAAAAAATTTCAATAATTCAGAAATAACGATAATAAAAGTTATAATATATGATAAATTTTTCATATGAATAAATAATATCATTATTTTTAGTTTACAATTATCATGTAGTTATAAGCAAAAGTCTCATTGTTGTAAATATGAAATTATAATATAATTTATTACACAATATATAATTATTATTCAATTGTTAGTATTTATTTATTTATCATAAGTTTTTTTTTCGTGTTAACTTCGTTCCATATTTATCAAGGACTTAATCAATTTTATTCGAAGTACCTAATTCGGAGACCACTTGTCTTCATAGTACAGTACAACCTCTGGATAGGGCGCCTCTGGATAGGGCGCCGTCCCCTCAAATACACTCGAACGCTTTCCCCGCTTTCTATAGTCTCCGCGTTACCTCCGAATAGGGCGCTTGCAGTGAAAATTACACCTTACCTCTGAATAGGGCGCTTGAGATGAAAACGAATTTGTATATGTGTATGTATGTGAGAACTTTGGATAAGCGCCCTATCCAGAGGGAAGGCGAGTAAAAAAATCTCAAGGAGCAGAGAACATTGGTGGGGGTAGCTTGTTTCTCGGAAAGATGTTCTCCTCTTATCCCTAGAGACGCCCTATCCAGAGGTCGTACTGTACGTTCAATGAAGCGGAAAAGCTAAGTCAGTAATCTATGCTGAGAATGGGCCAGATTCTGGCCCGAAATCGGACTAGAAACAAGTCATCACTGTGCACTCCGTAAAAAGCGTAACGTCTACCCAATAGTCAGCACTACGCGAATACCGAGGCAAGTGAGCAAATGGGCGGAGTAAACGCGACTCCGTTTCGCAATACATTCTAATCAAAACGGACTAGATTCTGGCCCGCTTTTTTCCCCGTGTATTACGGATCACGGGGCAGAAATATCAATGGGCCTAATCAAGCGGAAAATAGGGCCAGATTAACAGGTTTAAAAATTCGAGTCCTTTTTCTCTCCCGTGATTCTGCCAAAAATCCCGATATTTTATGAATATCGGGAAACATTGAGAATAGTCGCCACAAACTGGCCGTTGACCGCGGACGAAGCCGCGGGTGACAGCTAATGTCTTATAAAGTTTTTATCGGTTTTTCTAAAGTAGCTTCATAAATACTTTATACAATTTTCATAGAATGACGGCATTTTTATAAAATGGCACATTGTAAGTCACAAACATGATTTCGGGATTTATTAGTAAACGATCTTTCTCATCTTTCTCTCCTTTTTTTCAGCATTTTTCAAAAATAAATTTGTAAATCTACGTACTTCATAAAAAAGCTCACCTTTTATAAAGATATCGCACTGCACACAGAAAATTATTGGTGACACAAAAACGGATAGAAACTCACTGCGTTTTAATACTTTTTATGCGTGTGAATCATCTTTTATTACATAAAATAGCATTGTGTCGCGCTGTGAGAAAAAATTCCAAAGGGTTTAAAAACTCGATTTCAACTTTTCCAGTGTTTCAGTTAGTTTTTGATCTACTGTTCAGTATGATAAAAACGAAATTCACTTTAAAATCAACGAATTAACAGGCGTGTTTTAAACAGCAGTTTTTACCGAGTTTCGAAAAATGTTCGGATTTCTATGACTTCACGCCTGTGCCAACAACCACGTTTGAGCTCTTCACGGTTCATTTATTTCGGTCTAAAGAAATTTCGAATACTAATGGTCACACGCGGCTACTGATCGTTGTATACGTAAGTGGAGGGAGTTATTTTTTTATGCTCTTTCCAGCTCTTCCACCTGAGAGTACCTGAGAGTCCAAGATTTGAACGAAAGTTCAATTGCCTCTTCGCAAAAGTTTTGTTCTTCTATACGTACCCACATGACCTCGCTTACATGTACCTTATCTCATAGCGTGACAAATATTTCCTTAGTAATCTTAAATGCACTGAAATGTGTTCTTATTTCACAAATTATCGAAAAAGCCGTCCAATGTATTTTATAATTGTTTTACTGTCTTAACACTATTAACTGAAATTTGTCATCATGTCAAAGTACAATGTACCTCTTAATAAGTCCGAATTTCGATAATGAAATGCAGGCGAGTGTTATTAAAAACAAAGTATGATGAATTCTTTACTTTGAAAAATAGTCGATGATTAATTTTAAATATGTACTGTAGAACGTGGATCTCAAAAACGTGGATCCCCAGCTGAAAATAATTAAATGATTTTTCGAAATGATTCGACCAATATAGTAATTCGTGGGTAATCCATTAAATTTTCTAAATGGAATGACTAGATGGATTTAGCGATTGGATAATCAATTAGTTTACCTAATGGATCGACCAAATGGTGTACCAAATGGATTGATCAACTGATTTACCAAATGGATTGATTAGCCGATTTACCATGTGACGAGCGGGCTTCGACCACTCGTCTGATCTTATTAAAACATAAAATCTGATAAAAGGAACGATTTTTCGTTTTTGTAAAAGTTATTTTATTCGTAAGTTCTGAATTCTGAAAAGAGAGAACTATTTTTGCGAACAACAAGATAATGCGCGGCAATATCTAAATCACGACGATTTAGCCTCAATGTTGGAAACTAATAACACCGACGATTAACTGCAATCAGTTTCTGAACAAATAAACGACCCAAATAATGAACGAATAGGAAAAAGAGCCAAAATGGAACACAATTTCTACCACCTCCTTTTGTAAATTGAATTTCCCCTTACCTGAAAAGGATATATAAGCCTGCGAATTTTGTTAGAACTTCAGAAGAAGAAATTTTTCGTAGTTAGCATCCTCCAAAAGCTCTCTAAAGAGCCCAATAGGGAAGCCCTAAAACTGAGAATTCTCTTCCACGGGCCCATACAAGGGTCTGACCTCACGACGACCCTTATAGCCCCATCGTGCCGAGTGTATATCGATAAAAGCCAGAGTTGTACTCTAGGCCCACAGATTGATCTACGCAAGGAATAAGCAATTTCAAAAGTAAGCAATTCAAACTAAAAGAATCAGTTGAAAGCCGAGAGTCGGGCAAAGGGGATTTATCTCTTTTGGCTGTAGCTTCCAAGGCAACTCGATCTTAAGGCCTTTTTAACTTTTCGTTAAATAACTAAGAATAAATTGTATTCTCGATGCACGAGCGATTTTGAGATAAATAATAAAGAAAATTTAGAGAACCTAGTTTATAAAGAAAAGGATCAGAATAATATAAATTACCGTAATAATAATAATAAAGGGGAAAACAATAATCGATTTTGAAATGATAGTAATATACCACGCCCTTTCTCGTCATTTGCAGTGCCTTTAGTAGAAGAATTGATTCACGCAACTAAAAGTTTGATAAAAAGGAAAAGAATAAAACCAAGCGAAAAAAGACATGTTTTCAAACAGAGAGGGATATTGAATTTGTATAACCGATTAAGAATACTTAAGAGATTGAATCCTAAAGCCATATATTCTTGGGAAGAAGTAGATGCTGAATTGGCAAAGGAGGCCTCGCGAATGCAGGGAATTACACTAGTAGCCCCCACAAAGCGGATCACAACAACTGGTTGTCATTGTGGGCACAGGCAAGTCAATAATTTAAATTTAGACTTGATTGACAGAGAATTGAACGAGTTAGCGAAATCTAAGGAAACAATGGAACCTCAGGATCTTATTACGACTAATGAGATAAAAACAGGAACCAAAGAATTAGAACCCGCGGAGGCACTGATATTGGAATTAGCCGACATGAGTGAACTGTGGTTTTAGAGGACCTTGTCAGAACCAATAACCACGAATGCGGAAATATAAATGCGAGTAAGAAAAATTGATATGAATTTTGTAAAAATGATTATAAACCCGAATATTGTAAATGGAAATGTCTATTGGAAAGGAATTACAAAAGAAAATACCAATTGGAAAATAATTGTAGCATTGAAAAATCAACATTAACGTAAAATGTCAAATGCGAATATGAAAAACGAATAAAATTGCGACAAAGGTGGATGTTAAAATTAGATCCGGAAACAAAATAACTTTACGATTATGTTAAAAACGAATATTGCGAATGTTAAATGGGAATTAGAACGAACAGATAAAAATGCGGACGTAAATGGATAAACTACTACGTGCTCCGAAAAGAGCGTCAACAAATATAAAAATTCGAGTACTGAGAATGAATAAATCATAAATGCGATTCATGAAAACTAAATGATGAGAACAAAATACTAACACGTATGCGAAATGCGAATACAAATGAATGACGTGTAGGATTATTGGTTCATCGTTAAGACCCACAAGTTTAGAACTCAGCTTTTTACTTGAGCAATATTTTGTAATGTATTGTATCACATGCTTTTATTTCTTAAAATAAAAGTCATCATAGGTGACATTTTAAATTGAACTACGATTTGTTTTAATTTATCCACAAGCAACACCCTTTCGTCCTTAGGAACGGTCTAAGGGTCCACTTGGGCAAAGTTTCCATTTAGGGTCCTTTCACTGGACAAGGGAGTCGAAATCTACCAGCGATAAGAAGGCGAGAAATATAAGCAACGTTGGATTTGATCAAGTTTTCTGGAATTATTTTAATTTTCGTTGGTCGATGGAAGCTCGCTCGTTACAACCAAATGGATTGATCAACTGATTTACCAAATGGATTGATCAATTGATTTACCACTAGTGGGGAAAAGTTGTTTTTAACGAATCTGAGCGTTGTAATAAGATGAGTTAAAAAAACTGTTCCACGCTAGTAAAGAACGATACTTTATTCAATAATATGTGGAAATGCGAGTTTTGCATCGCCCAAGTGTGTGGAAAAGTAGCCTTTTCCACAGGGCGTTGAATAAAATAAATTATCCTCATAGAGCAAATATTAAAATATAATTATTCAGACCCTCGTTTTGGAAACCGTGCATCAATTAGATCTTTGTAATTTTTTTAGTTTCTTAATCTGGACCAGATTTCTCATGAAAGTTTTAGGCAGCGCTTAAAGAGTTTAAACATGGAGTGCTCTTTTACTTTCAAGAGAACTCGTTCGTTTCGATCGTACTAGGAAAGTTATAATTCCATCATTATTTATTTATTGAAGCATTAATTAATGCAGAAAAAACTTTTGATAAGAGTTCTGGCTAGCGCTTGAAGATTTCTAAGAAAAAGTGTCTTCTTTAACTTTTGCGAAAACATATCAGTTTCAATAACAAATGTTTACATCAAAAATAGACTTATCATTACTTAATGTGGACGGAAGAGCAGACGGGAATTTTGAGTAGCATAAGGGTTCTAGAAGAATATTCTTTTTTACTTTTGCAAAAATGCATGAAGTTTGATTTTCTTACAATTTTATGCAACACAAATAAATCTCTAATTCATTTCGACAGATTTGATAAAAATTCTGCATAGAACGTAAAGAGTTCTAAAAAATGTAATCTTTCACTTGTGCGAAAACCTATGGATTTCTATTTTACAATGACAATCATGGAATAATTCATAAAAGCATTCATCATTTTTAAGTGTCGACGTAAATCCTTTTGAGAGTTCTGAAGCACTTGAAAAGTGATAAAAATAACCTTTTTTGTAATAAAAAAATCACAAGTTAGGATTTTATTACAATTATCGAAATACACTGATTTTTATACAAAATTATTGCCGTAATAAACCTCCGTTGAATGTTATAGGTAGCACTCGCATAGTTCTAAATAAATGTTCTGCTGGATTTGAGAGATACTTATCTGTTTCGATCATCCAATAACGATAATTTTTATAAACAATCAATATAAGATATAATTCTGATGACAATCTCTGGTATCACTGAGGTATTGAAAAATTATGGTTCTGTCTTCTATTGCGCGAACAAATTGTCTACGATATTCCTAAATCAAATCTTCGCATCATTATTCAATTTATCAAAAATTGATGCAGACATAAGTTTTCGTAAGGATTCTGCATCATTTTCAAAGGGTAACAAGAAAAAGACCGACTTCTCTAAAAAATCTAAGATAAAGACCCTAGTATAGAAATTATTTGCGTCAATAATTACATGTATATTTTTTAATGCCGACGGAAGAACTAATAAGAGTTATCAGTAATGTTTGAGGATTCATATTAAAGAAATTCTGTTTATAAATGTAAAATTCCTAATTTTTTTGGAATTTATTTATATTTGCTTCGTTTATTACTAAATTTTATATTGCCTAAGTCGGACCTGGGATTTAAATATAATCCTGAGTATCTTCGAATGTCTTAAATTATTGAGTCCGTTTCTCAATACTTTCGTCGGAATCTATTGGTTCTATTATAACTGATAATTATTTGCATATTGAAATAATTCATCATTCAATAATTTCGCAAACAGTACGGGAGAGATTTCTGCATGGCGATTAAATATAGTTTTACATTGAAGTCCTTCCGGATTCTTGAAAAACTCATTCGTTTTGATTTTTTTATTACGATGTTTTTTATGAATAATCAATATGAACTATAATTTTAATGTTAGTCTCGGGTACCACCTGAAGTATTGGAGAGTTATAGTTTGGTCTACTTTTGTGTGAACCTTAAGGCTAAGATTTTCGTAAAACAAATCTTTGCATCAATAATCAATTTATCAAAAATTGATGAAGACTTTAATTTTTTGTAAGAATTCTGCGTCATTTACGAAAGTTGATAAGAAAAAGACCCACTTTTCTAAGAAATCCCTGATAATGACTGCAAAGTAAAATTTATTCGCATAATAATTACATAATTATTTCTTAATTATGACATAAGATCGAATAAAAATTCTGAGTAGAGCTCAGGGATTTATTTAAAAAAGTCTTGTTGTAAATGTACGATACTGAATTTTAATCTCAATGTACGGTAAACTGATTATTGCATCATTTATTAATTACCTTTATATTACTTAACACGGAACCGGGGTCGGAGTACAATTCTGAGTAGCTCGAAGAGTTCTAAATACTTTAAAATACTTATACCTCTTATAAATACTTTCGTCAGAATCCATGGGTTCCCGTTTTACCTTAAAACTATTTGCAATATTAATGGTACAATCTTTCATTAACTTCCCCAACAATTTTCGATTGAGTTTTTTATTCCACCGCAAGAGATGAAAATAAAAGTTTTCTTTTATGGTTAGGTTAAACTAATTGGTTTCGATTTTACTCTAACAACTATTTCCATCATAGAAGAGTTGTAGAATACATTCTTCGTCTACTTTGAAAGATCCTGATGTGACTTTAATATATTTTTATATTTAATACTTTGTCACTAATGTAAACTAATTGATGATTGATAATATAAATTATCATGTAAATAATATAATTCTTTTTCGGTAGTGGTCAAAGAGTTTAAAAAGAAATTCATCTTTTAAATTTGCGTTAACTTATCCGTTTTATATTCTGTGGAAAAATTACGTGCATAAGTAATTCATTAATTTATCGGTGTCTCCTGAAATTTTGTAGAACTATTTGCAAAAACTGCATAGAACTCTGGTTATCTCATTGCTTAACTGTGAAAACGTATCGAAACTTATCACGGTTGAATTTCCAGTGCTATGTCAAAATTAGGAGTTTTGGATTTCTAGCGTTTAATTTTGCAGAACTTGTGAAATTGACAAAGAACTGCAAATCTATGACCCGGAACCCAAAATATCGTGCCTTTTTTCCTTATTCATCGGAGTCTTTTTAAAGCTGTACCATTTTAATGATTTTCAACCAAAGGTTGTAGGTCTCTATTTCACGACGTTTTTTATCTCCCATTTGAAAAATTTGGATCACCTTGATTGAGCCTAGTATAACTTTCCTATCAAATAATTGTCCTGCTGAAAAAAACTGATGACGTTGCAGTCAGTTTACATCATTGTATTTTATAAAGGCTGCGCAATTAGTTGCTAAATTTTCATCATTTTTCGTAAGGTTTATGATGGTATTTATTAGATTGCGTTTTATTTTCAGCTTTCACGAGGTTTAAAACTTTCTAACATTTTCTCGATTAGTTTTATCATTTTTATAGGTTTAGAATGGCACATAAATGCGCGCGTTTTTTAAATCTTTGTTTCAAGAGTTTTTAGAAATTGTAGAAAAACTTCTATTTTTCTCGATTACTTTCCATAATTTTTCATACGTTTGACAACGGCTTCAAAAATTTGAAGTCTTTTCCAACCCTTCATGATCTTTTTTATTAAGTTTTCGAACAAATGCTTTATTGTCAATCATTTTTTATTTATTATTTTATATATATATTTTTTTTTCATTTTTTTATTTATTATTTGTATAATAAAATGTGTTATAATGACAAAGTAATATGAGCGCAGAATAAGCTAGTTTAGCGAATTTGAAGTTTGCAAGACGAGTCGAAATCACATTTTTAGCAAATGTGATTTTGCAATCAAATGAACCTGTGTGCTCGCAGCGTGCTCGCGACGAGCGTACAGGTTCACTCGGAAAAGCCCTTCTGCACAAGTTGAAGACTATATTTTACACGAGGTTGAGTAAATGGGCTTTTTCGAAAATCGAGATTTAAGAAAATAAGTATTTACTACACTGGGTTGTGCAAAAGAATTATTCTCGATCACTTTCGACGACTTTTTATAATAAAAATAAACAATGCTCATTTTAAACTTACATGAAAAATGTTTTTTGTTATGTTCATCAACTAAATTTACCTTTATTTTCTGATAAATGCTATCTTGTATTATAGTTGTAGGTAAAAATCGTTTATTAATTCTGTGGTTTCCTGGCATAAAAGAGAAAGTCACTTGTGCCATAAGGCTCATTTGACATGATATTTTGATAACATTTTTAACATTATGGCATGTGTGACTTTCTCGGTTATGCCGGGAAGCCGAAGAACTGTTCGGAAAATTTTCGATTCGTAGCATTTTTTAATGCTTACTTACTCTTTTCGTAATTGGATCAAAAAACGTTGAATGTATAAAGATTTGGATATAATATTTTATTGCTCAAACTTAATTTATAATTTTTCATCCCGTCATACAGGTCAAGTGGTTCAGAGTTTAAAGATAACAAATGCGTGCCCTGGTAGGTCGGCGAAACCTGAAAACAACTTGGAAACAACGTTGCAAACGATACTGATTTCATCCTTAATGCAACCTGAATTCAACTGTTTTAGTTTCTTGAAAGTTGCGTGCAACGCCATCGCATCTTTACTTTTTTCGATCATTTTTTTGTAGCGTTTTGACAAAACTCGCGTGCAACCCTCGCACAACCTTCATGCAACTGTATTGCGACTTTTACAGTTGCATCGAAATGGCAAGCGACCGCATCACAACTGCTTTTTTTTACCTAATTTTTCGGTCCGATTTGTGAAATCTCGCGCGCAACGCAAATGCAACCTTATTGCAACCTGACTTCAACCGTTTAAGTTGCTCGAAAGTTGCGCGCAACGCTATCGCAACGTTTCAGTTATCGTTATTTTTTCATTAAATCCTGGTGAACTTTCTAGTAATTTTAGTGCAACATAAACTGCACCGTTTAAGTTGCATCAACTTACTCGTTGCAACATCTTTATGTTGTTTCATTTTATTACAGAATGAGGTTGCAAATAGGTTGCAATGAGGTTGCTTTAAGGTTGTTTTCATGTTGCACTACAGTCGCGGATATATTTATTTTATTTCGATAATTTTTTTCCTATTTATATATCTAATTACTTTTAATCAATGAATTTACTTACATATAAATGCAATTTACAGCAATGCACTTTCATTTACACTCAGAGGAAAAAGCAGGTCTACCGAGTTGCTTACAATCCGAGTTGACTCAAGCCGCGGTATGCTTCTCGATACTCGCAACTGGTTTTTTTATACTGTTGAAGGGTGTTCTCAGGTTGCAAACTACTTAAAAAACTCGGGAAGGCCGCTTAGGCCAAGTAGGCTTCCGAGTTCTCAAGTTAGAAATCAAATTTTCAGCACCGTGTTGTCTCAACTCGGGATTCATTTTTCTCAAGCCGGCAACTTACATGGCTCAAATCAAAATGTGCTCAAGCCGGAGTTTTGCTTGGCGCGCGCAAATTTTTCTCTAAGTGTAAGAGTATCCAACTTCAAAAACGGTTTATACTAAAAATAAATTCTTTACCGTTATTAGGCAGTTGTCAAGCAGCTTACTTGACTGTGCTGATCAACTCTCTCGTGAAAGTTCAACTTTTGATTCAATATAACTATTGCGAATGATTCACTGTAAGGTTGCCATCAAGTTACAAACAGGTTGCGATCGGGTTGCAATCGAGTTGCAATGAGGTTGCAATCGGGTTGCAATGAGGTTACTTTTGGGTTGTTTTCACGTTACACTTCAGTCGCAGATGTATTTATTTTATTCCGATATTTTATTTTTTCCTATTCATATATTTTGTAAATTCGTATAAATTAATTCACTTACATATATATGCAATTTGCAACAATGCACTTTCATTTAAGAGTATTTACCGTCAAAAATGATTTATACTAAAAATAAATTCTTTACCGTTATAAGGCAGTTATCACGCAGCTTACTCGACTGTGCTAATCGACTCTCCCGCGAGAGTTTACCTTTTGATTCCATATAACGATTACACATCAATCGCTGTAAGGTTGCCATCGAGTTGCAATGAGTTTGCAATAGGGTTGCGCAGTACATTGGTATTTAACTAGATTTTTTCACTCTATTTAGCTCTCGAAACAAATCGAAAAGAATGAAAAATCTGGTACTCTGATAATATACGTCAATGCCTCACTGGGCTACTGAAGTTCATCCTGATAGTGAGCAAGAAATCGGCTCACGCATATAAGAAATTTCCACTAAATACGCATAAAATTCTACTCAATTGCAAATAAAATAAGATGCATTGTAAATCCTACTGCACCAGGAGATATAACTTTTAATTATAAAAAATCAGTCCACAATAAGAAAACAAGAAGTTTTGTTTGAGTAGCAAAACTCTTAGAAAACCGTACGCTGATCTCAAAAGGAATTGTGTAACGACGTTGCATAAAGGTTGCAATTGAGTTGATTCAAGACCCAGTTTCAACGTTGCTTACTTGTTGCATCCCAGTTGAAGACTCTAACAACTTTAAAAAAACCTTCGTGCCACTTGAAAACGACCTGCATCTTAAATACAACTGTAGTGCAACTTAAAAACAACTTTGCACCGACCTATCAGGGTGGTATACCAAATCGTTTTTAATTATTATGAACAAAGCAGAAAATAATTCTCATCAATTTTCATGAAGTCAATATGATTTTATTCCTGAAACTAAGTTATTTACCATAATCATGTTTCATATTTCGTAAGGTTGAGAATGGCACTGAAGTTGCTGAATTTTTTTCAATCGTTTTCAATTAGTGTTCATAATTTACACAGATTTGAGTTTTCCTCGATCATTTTCTGTCATTTTTCTAGTGTTTTGAAAAAAACTGCGTCACTGTTAGAATATTTGTATTTGTTTTGTTAAGCAGTCTTAGAAGTTTTTTACATTAACATGTTTTTGAGAATTAATGAAAGTGTTACCTAATTTTACTAAACTTCCTGGGATTTCCCCTCTCTCCAAAAATTGATCGAATTTAATACATAATAAACTTGTGGTTTATTATGTATAATATCCACGATTCAATAAACTAATTGAGGATTAAAACATACTCTTCGCTGAAATTAATAAAGCGTAGATGATTTTCAATCGACATGTTTATTTATTCCAGTTTATTCTACAAGTTTATGGATATCATTAACATGTTTACGTAAAAAACATCCAAAGCAGTTCATTAAAATTAAATAAATTTTTCAAAGTCAGTGTGTCAATTCTTTTCCATGTGTAAAAAAGAAAATTTTCTAATATTTTCTGGTAATTCATGGCATCTTTGTAATACGTACAGTTGGAAACACAAAACATCTGGTTCAATGGGATGTAGTTTGAATTTTTTCAAGTCACTGACTGAGAGCCAGTTTTACCAAATCGTTTGCCATTATTTCGTATGTAAAGGAAAAGTGACATTAATAAATGTTACTTTTACAGTGTGTATTTACACACTGTAAAAAATAAATGGAATATCTTCATGGATTTGTATAGATATTTGTATACTGTATGGAAATGTTCAATGTATGGAAAAAACCTTAGATTTTCATGGAATTTTTCCAGTATTTTACCAATTTTTCCCATAAGTCAGCGAAAATTTCGGTGCATTTATGGAAAAATTTCTATACATTAATTGGAGTTTTATAGGGAAGCATGGAAAAATTTCCATACCATGGTAATGGTAAATAATTTCCCATACACGTATGTGAAGTTTTTTTTACAGTGCAGATCGTTTTCTGTAACTTTGGATCACTTTTCGTAAAGTTTTGCAAAACTTCGAAAAATTTATATTGGGTCATAACACTTTTCAAATAAGGTTTGTTTCAGTGCTGAAAAAATTAAGTTTTTCTACATTAGTTTCGATCACATTTGAAAAGATTCGAGAGCGATCTAACTACCGTGCATTTTTGATCATTCAAAGCTATATCATGCAACTGGTAGAAAAGACCAAGTTTTTCTTATTTTCCATCACTTAGTAAAAGAGAAAAAATTGTGAAAAAAGACCAGCTGTTCTCTGTAAGTGTTGATAACTTTTAATAAATAATGTTAAAAATATATCATGGATTATTAACCTTTATTCCCTCTAACTAGTTGAGAATTTTTCTTAACGATTCAGTGCTTCAGATGCAAGGGATCTACATCAGAGATAAGATTGGTAATATATTGAAAAGATATTTCAAATTAAAAATATGAAAAAGAAAACTGTTATAATGTAAGATTTAAACTTTAGAATCACTTCATGTCGATAATTCAAGTACGATTTTTTTTAGACTTGGAAATAAACAAGGTAATGTAGTTGTACTAAAAATTTCGCTTTTGTCCATTTACAATCCGCCGTTTAAAATTATCCTCCACCAACTCGACGCATAACCGAAGTTGAAATATCGGGTCTAATTTTACCAGTGTTATTAATTATTTTTTAACATTAGTGAAAAAATGATGTCTCATTTTGTTATCTTTATTTATGTGTTTCTGCCTTTCTGGACGTTTTTACTATATATTCAAGTGGATTTCAGAACGCCTGAAAAATTGTCTCTATTGGTTATTTATCATTAAATGGATTCTTATTGATGAACAAATCGTTACAAAATTTTCTAAAAAACATATCAAAAGCCTATATACGGTATAAGATAAGTAATATTCAGAGAATACACTTATAAAATTTGTCTGAAATACAAGCGTTTGAATTTCGCTTAATATTCCCTCTCAGTTTGAATTAGTGAAATTTTGACTAATTCAATTAGTAAATGAGTGAATCACTATCGAATTAATGGAATTTCACAAGTTAGCTAAAGAAATAGTTAAATTATACTATATGAATTAGTGATTTAGAAGTTTACCTTTCAATTAGTGAATTTCTACTAATGTGATTAATAGTTTCAAATTCTATTATTCAATTGGTAGAATTTTTTCAATGACTAAAGAATTAATGGTTTTTCACTATTTCAAAAAGTAATTTGATGGTCGACGATCAAATAAGTAAAATTCAATAAAGTGTTTGAATATTTATTGAATATATCTATGGAATAAAGTAATTTTTTCTTTCACTTTTTCAACAAGTAAAAATAGTAGACCGATAATAATTTATCAAGTAAACTCATTCCAAGTTGATTTAATTAAGATTATATTTCATTTTCCGTCTTTGTAATATGTATTTGTAAATTTTGTTTTTTTAAATTACGCGCACCTTCATTCTGGCGGAAGTAGATGGCACTATTTCTGTTTCCGCCTTCTTCCCGCGTCTTTGCGCGTCTTTGCCGACCATGTTAGGGATAGGATTATCGTTAAGAAATGGTTACCGATAGTTATCGTTAGGGTCAATGAATTGTCGATAATTATCGATAAATTCCCCCCCCCCTTTTTTCATGATAGCCCCTAAGTCCTAGGTTCCTAATAGCTCTTAAAACATACAGTAGAACGTGGACGCAACAAACTTCCCGGGAGTGTGTTTGACCTAGTTCGCTGTGTCCCCGCGCATCAATCGGTGATGCATGAAGTAGAAAAGCTATTTTAATGGCCTTTATGAAGATCTCAAAATTCCATCACTGGGCCTACACGGAGAAAATCTAACGGTGCTGATCACCGAGGCAACGGCGATGGTCACTTTCACTTCTAAAAAAATGACTGCCGTAAGGGTGATCCACGAGCCCTCGGTGATCATCGCCGTTACGAAGGCAGCCACTACCGTTGAATTTGGTAACGCGCTAAAAATGGCCAGCACCGTCACGAAAGCGTCTGTTACCTAGCGCGCAGCTTTCTTTCTCTCGCACCGCGTGAAAGGTCCTCAAGGCTAACGGTGATCATTCCATTGGGCCTCGCGAATCCTTTCTTTTGAGCGCGATAGTTACGACCGCTAAGCACAGGAGCTGTTGACGCCCTAATAATGTGATACATTTGAATACTGATGCTGTTTCGCGCTAAAAAATTGTAATCTTACTGAAAATTTTTTTATTATTCGTTTCGTTGTTAAGTTTTTTTAGGCACTTGCAGGGACCAATACACAAAAATCAAGAATTTTTTTCAGCTAAATAAGTTTATGATCTGAAAGTTTTATAATTTAGTTTTGTCCCGAAATTGTCGGGAAATTTTCTGGAAAAAAATCTTCGAATTATCTTTTCTTACGAATTTGTCAATTTAAATGTTCTTGTTATATAAATATAATCCTTTTCGTATTTGACTTCGGAAAAATATGTAAAAAGCATGTCAAAATAGGTACGAAAAATGGTTTCGATAGATTGAAACTGTTCGCTCATTTTCGTCTTTTTTTCTGCAATTTTGTTATACCTTGTGAACACATTGTACCTTACATCTTAAACGTACTTTTTTAATCTGAGCAAATTTCAGACATTCGATTGATATGCTGCAGTTTTTACACGTTAAGATGAAAATGTATGTAAAAGTGTTATAGTGACTTTATTAGAGATCGAAAACTTATCAATTATCCGGGTATTTTCAGAGGGATTATCTGAAAAGTAAAATGTGTTAAGAAAGATACAAGTTACTCAGGCACCAATCGTATATCGTATTTCTAGAGTTATTTATCGAATATTGATTTTTGTGGTCAACACTTATCATGTCTATGAATTTCTGTGGTTTTTGAATGTTGTTTTTTTATTTGATAAATCCTAAGCAATTAAACACACTGTTTTCTTATATCGACAAATGTTTATTCCTTATCAAACAATTGAGCGTAAGAAATTATAACAACGTTAGTCCTATTCAATTTCAAATAAGTCATATTTGAGAACCTTTAATGCAAAATTAAATCTGTGATTTCATTTACTCTAGGAACAATATACACATATGTTAGCAAGGAAGAATAATAAGTACATACAATAATTTATCTTTCGTTGCATAGTAGTGACCTACGGGATAAAATACACGGCATGGCCCTATTAAGGTGTTACGTTAGTGGAATTCTGCGTCAAAAGTTTTGCCATTCAGTATAGATATGCGTTGCAGTGATGGTACCTTTAGTACGTCTCAAATTTTTGCTTATACTGTACCTATTGCCAACCTAAGTGAAACAATTTACTGGTTACAACTGGTGACATTCATGTAAACAGCTCAGAGAAAAAAGTTACGGCAACGCTGTGCATTTCTCATCTTTCTCGCTCTCGCGCGGCGATAATGCGCGGAATACACAGCTGATAATTGCAGCGTTGCCACTTTTCGGAGTACGAATGGAAGTGACAAGTGGTGACAAGTTGTTGATATTATTTTTTTGAAATTAATTTTATATTTATTCTCAAAGTACGTGGTAAAGTCCCGTTTTTTTTTCTTGTTTTATGTTTCATATATTGCTCCTACTATTCACAGTTTTCTGTGCAGATCTGCAAACCAGTTTTAATTCTACAGGCATTTATATGTCCATGCTATATCCTTGCCCATGTAAAACTAGTTGACTTTGACTTTAAATAATTATTGAACGGGATAGTCAATGTTTTTGAAAATTTGCACATGATTGCACGGTATCTTCAATAATCGATTCCCAAAGTTTCATTAATTTCTACAGAAAAGTGTATTTGCTAACGTAACACCTTAAAAGCGCAGATTGTCTTTACGATGTTTACTATCAGTTTTTGTACATCACGCTTTTCAAACTACGTTCACCTCGTTTCTTTGCTTTCGAAAAACATTTCTGGAAATTCAAATCCATCTTTTTTGAACGTAATATTCTGAATTGGAACTCTTGTTTATAAAAGAAACATGATACGAGTCTAAATCTTCTGCTGCAAAACAATACCATAAGTTACATTCATAGAAGTAATTCTTCTCGAGTTTGTAAGCTTGATAGTGAAAGTCGTAAGCCGTGTAGTCAGTGATATTTCTTGTAACAACGTAAACATTTTTTGAACTGTTTTCGAAAATAACGTGAACCAAAAAAATATCACAGCCCGTAGAATGTGATTTCACAAGAATAACGTCCTTCGCTATCGTTCGATTTCTAAACGAAAGAAAGTTGATTTCATTGACTTCCTCAGTCATTGAGACTGGAACGTATGCGAAGTATGATTGAAATTGTGGGAGATTATGCGCAATTTTCGTTTCAAAGGATCCAACTTCAAAACACTTGTGATCACTATAGGAAATACTGCTCTGGAAGCGACGACTCAAGCATAACTGATTTTTGATTGCTAATGTCTTACAAACATTCACGCGATTAAGCGAAATATGTGATGTAATTTTCAAGTCTCTGTTTTTGCTTTCACATCTAATTGTTGACAAGCTTCCCAGAGGTCCATATCGTCTCATTGTTTCAGCATAATGCAGCAAAAAATGGTGTTTAGGTTTTAAACAACAACCATACAACGATGTTAACAACAGCAAGTAATCATGAACTAGACTTTCAAAAAAATTAGGTAACTCGTGCTGAATCATTGGAGCAGTAACAATATCAAGAATATTTTTGAGCAACACAAATACTTCCCAATGAACATTTCCAAAAGGTACAAAATCTCCAAGAAGAACGCCAATGTTTCTCATGAGACCCAAAGATTCGCTCGCCGACATTTTCACTCTTTTGTTTTTTATGTGACCGATCGTAATTTTGCAAGGCTTGTTCTGAACTTCATCTCTCCCGCAGTCCAAATTTTCAATCCTGCTATTCAAATCGTCTATAGTAAACAATTTGTCGACAAGAATAAATTGATGCAAAACAGTGCCGATATCATACTCGAAAACACCTTCGAATAAATCGTGCGTTATGTCAAAGGTGAGCAAGTTCATAGTGTTGGAAGATTTGAGATCGAACAAAACTGAAGGGCCAGTTATACCTGTTGCTGCCGAATCTACTGAGTGCAGCTGTTCCTCATAGTTCTCTTTTGTACGAATCGTGCAGGCGTTGATTGTCAAAATGGAGTTGATTTCGTCAGAACGAACTAAACAGAATCTGCAGAAGAAATTTGACGAAAAATTTTGTTGGAATCCTAAGAGTGCGTTCGCAGCGAGATTGTCACCTATAACGCCACATACCAAAAAAAAATTTGAAGTGGTCCATTTTCAGTTGAAACAAGAACTCCATTCGACTCCAAAAATTTTAACTCTTGAACTGCGCCAAAGAAAAACATGAGAAGAGGAATTCCTGACGTGTCTGAATACTTGTATAAAGTGAGCAAAAAAATATTTTCGGTTTTTGCCTGCATTCTAGGTGGCAAACATGGCATCACGACGTAAACAGCCCCAACTTTTCCACAACCTTTGTGACTCCCTAATGGGTTGTTTGTTTCGAATTCGTCTTCATACACTAACAAAGGCAAAACAACTTTATCACCAAATGATTCTTTCTTCTGCTTCCAGAATTGGCTTTGAACTACGTTTGACAATAAACTATCATTTTCTTCAAGTTTTTTCATGTACGCTAAAGTTTCATCTAAAACACCTGGTAGTTCGAAAAACTTTACAAAAACTTCACGTAGCGTAACATACTGTACAGTTATTTTTTTGCCTCCTGTTTCTGTGCGTTTCTCGACACCAACATTTTCATCGTCAGCATCAACTGCAAACTCTCGAGGTGGAATGTAAAAACCTTTTTCACGTAAAAAATTTAAACATTGACTTTCCGTTTTAGAATTAGCAAATGGCGACTGCAATTTGAGTGCCATTGCTTTTAACTCTACGATGTTTTTCTCCGATTCTCCTAAAGATTCTAATCTGCTAATCATATAGTTAGGGTATTGGTTTGCAGCAGAACAATTAGAAACAGTTTCGAAGAGATCAGTAAGAAACGGTACGCGATTGCGAGCAAACTCTAAAACAGCATAGAGTTCCCCAACAACGTTTGCTGCAGCAAGATCCAAAGATGCGGAAAAGTTTTCGATATCCATGTTTTATATTATGATTTATTCTAACGAATATACATTATTTGCAGAAAAAGTATTAGATATTATTTATACGTATGTACATATAAAAAAAACACACTTATAGGAACATCATCTTCGGTATATTAATACTGTGACTCGAAATTTTGTTGGATTTCTAGTAATTCAACCTTTTGCAATCTTTTCAAAGGCGTTAATCGCCACGCTTGATACAACGAAATCTTTTCTGCCCGGAAGATTTAAATGGAAAATCGCCTTTTGAATGAAATTCAAAGCTTGCTTGGATGAATCAGGGTACGTAAAATTGTAGGTAATAAAAATTTTGAATGTAATTTCTAAGGCTTCGAAAACGCTTCTTGTTTCGAATCTGTTTTTACCCACCACACTAAAGTAAGCATCGAGAGACAAGTCATCCCCAACGACTACAATATATGGGTATATCAGTTTTCCCTCTTCAACAAGATTTTCTTCCTTAGCAGAGATGATTTGCTCTAACTCTTCTCGTGTCTGTAAAAATAAAAACAGAAATTGTAAGTGCACTGACAAAACAACCTCACTTGTAGAAAAAATAGTATATTTTATATCAAGTAGAGAAAATACTAAGCCTACATAGACTTATATGTAGGAGACACATGTACGATATTCTGTTGAATTTTTCAAATTGTTTTATCGATTTTAAAGCATTTAAAAAAAAAAATTTCGCTACAAAACGCAAGAAAAATATAAAAAGAATACTCTATTGTAATGCGGAACTATAGAAATTTCCTTAGAATCAGAGACATATGAAACTTAAGACTCTCGAGTAATTTTTCAATGTACTCCGAAATTTCTTCGCCGAAAAATTCTTGGAGTTCGCCTAATTGTTGCTACTTCTATGTTTTTTTAAAGTAATTTTTTTAGAGTTCAGAACAAATTCCATATTCCTGATATTAATAGGTATTAAAGTCTCTTACATTAACATGTAGGATGAGATTTTCTCTTTCTCTTTTTCTCGTCGCTTTTTCCTCAGCTGTATCAGACTTCCGACGTTTATTTGGAGGTTTGTCAGAATTTCTAACAGGAGCTTTTATAGCCGGCACAAGCAGCTTCAGAAGTAATGCATCTTCCTCATCTGAATTGAAAAAGGATAGTTACTTGCATGTGTCGATGAATATAATTCTAGTGTAAGAAGTTAAAAATTTTACTATCAGTAGTAATGAGCAATTTCTCTAAAAAAACTTCTTCTTCTTCTCCACGAATCTATTTCGATCTTAGAAACGTCTTCAAGCGACTGCGGAGTGTCGGCCAAAGAGTAATAGCATCAGCAATTTAGTAAGGAAATCTTGCGTTACAATCAAGTTTGATCTGTAATGGCATGAGTTTTATTAGAAAACAAATAGATTCGAACTTTATACCAAGCGCTAAAACTTATAAGCCCCCGTAGCATAATCTACTCTCCTTTTTTTTAAAGTAACAATGTACCTATCCTAGATAAATCTGAGTCGATAGTTGTAGTATACATCAAATTATTCTTGAAAAATTACCAAAGTAATTCCAATAGGCAGTTTTAGAAAAGGAAACTTTTTGAAGTGCCACATAGGCCCTTCTTTGTTCTTCTTTTGCAGTTCAAATCTAATCGGCAACGTTTCATTCCATTTTTTTGACAATTCCTTTTCTGAAATATCAGGGTCTAGCAGCTGAGAGATAACGTCTTCTGAATCACAAGATTGACCTGAACATAGATTACAAGTTGGTGCATTTTCAAACTATCTCAATTGTATGTGACTGTTTTCAGCAGGACAATTTCCCTTGTAACTTTCATCCTTATAATGCACTTTATCAATTGCCTTTAAAGGATACCTTATAAAAATCTTATAAGGAACTTAAAAACCTTATAAGGTGATCTTATATAATTTTTATAAGGAAATTCTTTCCTAATAAAACCAAAATTTTATGAATAACGTTCATACTTGATGACCATTTTTGATTTCTGTTAAGGCCAGGTTCCTCCAAAAAACACGTGTTTTTTTTTTCAAAAAATTCCATATATTGTTAAAAAACACTTTGAAAATAAATTTTTTTACAAATAAAAGTACATACATTAAACCACTAAAAAACATGTTTTTTTTTTTTATTATTATTATTATGGCGGCTCCGAAAACAGCTGCTCAAACTCGTCCGATTTGTTGATGGGTTAACCTTTTCTTGGAAAGGAAACCATTTCTTGGAAACGAATCATCCGACAGTAAAAAGCAAAACAGTTTCATATTCTGAATCGAATTGTTTATGGTCGGAACTAGAACGAAACATTTTCACCGAGAAACAAACAAAAATGGCGTTTTTTTTAATTTTCGAGCCTTTTTTTGCACTTTTGATTGTTAATAACGTTCTTAAATTACAATGAATATTTTTGGTTCTAGTTCCGACCATAGACAATTCGATACAGAATATAAAACTGTTTTGCTTTTTGCTTTCAGATGATTCGTTTCTAAAAAATGGTGACACCCATCAACAAATCGGTCGAGTTTGAGCAGCTGTTTTCGGAGCTGCCATAATAATAATAATAATAAAAAAAAATTTTTTTAGTAGTTTTATGTATGTACTTTTATTTGTAAAAAAATGATTTTCAAATTGTTTTTCAACAATAAACGGAATTTTTTGAAAAAAAAAACGTGTTTTTTGGAGGAACCTGGCCTTAAATACATGTAAGTAGTAGAAAAAAAAGTAGTAAAAAAATAAGTAGTTGAAAAAAAATAAGTTGAACAGTTGAACCTTATAAGGTCGAGAATTTCTAATAAAAAATTTTGTATTCTCATAAAAATTGAGCAAACCTTGTAAAAAAAATTGGAACCTTATAAGGTTTTTTATGCATTCATCTGAAACCTTATAAGGTGCCTCATAAACTCTCCTGCAACCGTATAAGGTTCCTTCAAAGGTTGAAATTCCTTATAAGAATTTTATAAGGTCGCCTTATAAGGTTATACATTTCTTATAAGAATTATATAAGGTCACCTTATAAGGATCAAAAATCTTATAAGGTATTCCAGAATTTATAAGGATTTTTCCAATTCTTATAAGGATCAAAGTTACAAGGGTTGTTGCCTTTGATAACATGAATCATTATTAAATTAGACATAGGATCATGAACATAGATGTTTGTATATTCATACAATGATATAAGGTCTACTTTTTCATAAGCCTTTTTCCTTAAAGTTTTGTATTACATTGCGAGAAAAAAATGGTAATTTTTCTATAAACTAAAAGAAGTTTCTTACCCATACTAAGATAAAGAAAATCTTCTACATTTCTTTTGAATCTTCGCTATATTTAACTTCAAAGTAAAGAAAATGCAATAGAAATATAAACATAATATTCCTGTACTTTAATTTACGTTGAAAACTTTATATACCTCATAGGGAAATCACTGACTTTTTTCTGACAGTGTAAATTTTCACAGAAAAAGACGACCGCTAGCTAATTAAAAAGTGTACTATAGCCTAAGAGATCGTACACGAAGTACCCTAAACATATCAAAGGAGGACGAAAAAAAATTCAAAAAATGTTTTTTTTTTTTTTTTTTTTTTTTCAAATTACAAATAGAACGTAGCGTATGCTCCAAAGAAGGAAATCGCGTTTGAATTGTACCGTTTCCTTTTTTTAGAGAGACACGCAATGACTCAAAAGCTCCATCATTCCTCATTGACGATCGAATATAACCGATCCGATTAACAAATTTTCCATTATGCGGTATGCTTCCAATCGGAGTTGTTTGCCCGGCAATGTAAAATGTGTCTGGGTTTTCTTTAAAAACGTTATGAATCTCATCCGCTAAGAATTTCAAAGTAGACCCTGGTACACTCTAACGAAGACAACAATTTTTCAATGTTATCATAAGTTTAAATGTTATTGCTACGTATTTGGAAATATATTGAATTAACGTACTCTAATTTTCGGATAGGAGTACTTTTGGAAACTTTTTCTTTTTTGAAAATAAGGAATATCTCCCTATCCATTAACAAATCACATAATGCCTGCTGCTTTGCAGGAGAGAGCGAACCGTGAGTTTCGTAATGGATTAAAATTAAGTTTCCTTCGAGAGATGTCTTTAAATACGATACTAAATCTTGTCTCTGCGATCGAAACAAAATGTAGCTCGGATCAAACGAATCGTTGTTGATGGGATCGTAGACAATATTCTCGCAGTCAACAGGTAGGACAATGACTGATGCATTATCATCTAATACAGCCACACTTCTTACCTCTTCGGTTGACATTTTTGAAATGTCAATGTCTACTCTAAAATCAAAGGACAATAATCTTAAGTAGTAAATTCTTATAAGAAAAAATTTTCTTATCAAGTGACTTTGTAAAAACCTTATAAGAAAAATTCGTTCTGTAAAAACCAGTGACAATTTTATGAGAAATCTAAAATTTTGTATGATAAAATATTTTTGTTCCGTATATTTCTTATAATCTGTGGAAGTTTTATAATAAATCTTCCAATCTCATGTAAAAACAAAAAAAAAGTTATGTAAATTAAAAAAAATTTAATATAAAATAATAATATATAAATATAATATTTATAATATATAAATAATATAAAAATATAAGTTAAGTTAATATTTTAAAAAAATAAGTTTCGATAATGAATATAATTTTTAGATGAAATTATTTTTTATAAGAAATCAGGCTCGTAGCCAGATTTTGTCTATCCTTGTCTTAAGTCGCCTTGAGAGCACGTATTAGAGAAAGCAAAACGAGGGGTTCAAACCCCTGGTTGTGCCTTTCTCCAACACCTGCTATCAAGGCGACTCGAGACAAGGATGGACAAAACCTGGCTACGCGCCTATAAGAAATTAACTTCTATACAAAATCGACGCTCGCCACGTCTAACGCGAACGCGCTAGTTGGTTAGTATATACTCATGCTCGCTAGGTGGCTACATGAAATATCTCATAAAATACATTTTTCATAAGATTTCGTAGTATTTTTAGATAAAAAAAAAATTATATGAAAAAAAAATGTATCATAAAGTTCTTATAAAGTCACCTTATAAGAAAAGATTTTTTCATAAGATTTTCACAAGGTCCACCTTATAAAAATTTCTTATAAAAATTTTTTTTTAGGTTTTTCTACGGTTAAGAACCACTAGGGTTAAGTTTGAATATAGCAACTTACTTTTTTCATAAATTCAAATATTACTATTGTATAATAAATAATTAATCATAATAAAGTAAGTAATCATATATGAATTATTAATAATATATAAAAAAAAATTTTATTAATTAGTTAATATTACTCATTTCATCAGTGAACTGTATCACTTAAACAATTGGTAGATTTTTACTAAAACATCAGTTGCTTCCTTTTCACTTTTTCAATTACTGAAGTTCTACTGATAATTTTTAGTTTTTTACAAATTCAAACTGAGAGTGAGGTAATAGATCTCAACTTAAGTTAATGTACTTCAAGGTAAATTATTTCGATGATTCCACCCGCAACTAGTTAAGTGTTTTGTGAAATAGTTAAAAAAAATTATAAAAAATATTATAAATATTATATAAACCAAAAATAAATAAAATTTCAACAAACTTGAAATATCCCTGGCAAAGTCTTTATAACGTTATAGCGTTGCACCAGCGTTGCACTTGCGTTGCACTTTTTAAATCGCTATAAAAACGATTTGACAGAAGCCACGGGAAAAATTATATGATAAATAAAAAATTGGAAGCATTTTTAACAGATATCAGTAGGAAAAACTTCGGAAATAAAGCTGAAAGGAAAGAAAAAGAGAAAGAAAAAAAATTTTTACTATCTTACTCTTCGATTTTACACTTACTTTTCGTCAGATTAGAACGTATCATCTGCAAAGTGAAATACAAAAAATAACATATGGTTATTCAAAAAAAAGGATAATGTATTAGTGAACACTAAGTATAAGAATAGCACATACGATTTCGGGAATAAAAAGTGGAATAAAAAAAAGTTTTCCTTTTAATCCTAATATGTCAAAACCAAGAGCCTGTCAATCGATTTTTTTCTTTTGTTTTGAACATGAAATGTCAGTTTCGGGATCCAGCAAAGGTATTTATAATTCGATTTTTGATAAAATAAATAATGTGCTATTCTTATACTGAGTGTTCACTATTACATTATCCTTTTTTTTAAATAATCATATGTTACTTTTTGTATTTCATTTTGCAGATGATATGTTTTAATCCGACAAAAAGTAAAAAATTGAAGAGTAAGATGAAAAAAAAATTTTTTTTTATTTCCGAAGTTTTTCTTTCTGATATCTGTTAAAAATGCTTCTAATTTTTTATTTATCATATAACTGTTCCCGTGGCTTCTGTCAAATCGTTTTTACAGCGTTGCACAAACTTTGCCAGGGATGAACAAAATTATAGGTATAAATATATTATAATATATATATAATATAAAATAGCTTTACAAAATAGTATATTCATTGTAGCACATCTTCTACTAGTGTTTTGTATGGGTAAAAAAAGGTTTGTTCATATTTTTATACATTTAACAAACGTACAAGACATACAAATGCGTTAATTCTTAGAAATAAATGAGAATTAATCACTCGTTTAAAAACTTACTAACTTGGAAATATTAAAAACAGAATGATCTATGCATGGTTGAATTATTAAATCGACGAATTTCTCACCTTGTTAATGAACATTCTTATCGCTGATTTTAAAAAAAATCGATTCGTATAATCATTATACTTTTTTGCATGGTTCCTTGACTATATATTTCGAAAATTTCGCAAAAAATAAAGACGATTTACAAAGTAACTCATTCCACTGACCATTATACAATCTTTGCTACCAGTCGACATGAATCTGATATAAGTAAGGAAAAAATTTTTCATGTTTGGTTCGCCTCCCAAAAAAATTACTTTCTGGCGCCTATGGTTTTATATTTGTTATTTCATTACTTCCTCAATATTATATTCATAGTGGTTATTATATTGTTACATAAATAATACTTTTGTTTATTCCATATTGTTAATTACTTCATAATGTTCATGTATAATATAAATTACTCTAAATTTCTACATCGCTTTTAAGACCATAATATTGTACTATTTTCATACCTGTGATATATTTAATAACATTATTTGATTTCTATTTTTTTCAAGTTTCGAAATATCTCTAATAATACATATTTTCTAGACATTTTTAAAACATTTTCTCAACCTCAAACACAAAATAAACTGCGATAGTACTTTCAAAATTAAGAATACGGTTTCATAAGTTAGAAAATTCATAATCATTTGATCATATAACGAATTGTATCTTTCCATTAGCAGATTTTTGAGTCCTCGATTTTTCGGCGACTGGTCTTCAAAACAGTCAAAACATTCTCTGCCTCAGAACCCGAGTACAAATCGCTGCTGATCGTTAGTTGTCTAATCACTTGCAATTAAAATTCTCGGGATTATTAGTATTTTAGGATGGCGATATTTATTAATTCCGACCCGAAAAACGCGAGTTAGGGAACGATTGGCAATTTGCGCGTCTCTCCAAACGTTGTTCGTAAACACAGGGAAAAACAAAAGAACCGCGGTGACACCTATGGTGGGTGTATAGAAATCATGACACTGCCTAAAAACCGTAATAGTTTCATATTTTCATCATACTCGCAATTTGTACAACTCAATTTTTTTTTAATTGAGCGTCAATCGCTTGTTTTGCATCCCTTGAGAACGCTTTTTGTCGTAGAAAAGTTTTCAGAAATTTTAGGAGATTTTGAAAGATTTTAAATGTTCAGAGTTTCATCCAGTTTCAAGATTTTTGAAATCAGCTGATCTGTCAAAACAGCTGTCATATTGAGTCGTATGGTTATGGTCGTTTGTCAACAACAACAACAACAAACTCTCATCATTTAATAAATGTACTGTGCTATAGCATATATGTTGTGTTCTAAATATATTAGTGAACGTTAAATTTAATTCAATTAAGTGCCAAGTTTTATCCGAGATTGTCCGAGAAAGAAAAAAAAAAACAACGAGCAATCAACGGCTTGCAAAAAATGGAATTTCAATCAGATAAGTTTTTGTTTAATTGATATTGTTATAATTATCTTTTTCTTGTTATCGAGACTGTTTACTTTGTGAATACTTTGTGTGCCTTAGGTGAACCCAGGAGATGGAATTCCCGTGGAAGCTTCGGTAGGAAAACTTATAATAAACAGGTTCGTTATACTTTTTACTAATAGTTCAAAAGATACTACTGACTAGTAAAAAATAAATATATACACATTAAAGTTTTTTTTTATCTAGACATTATCAAGATTTGGGAAGCGAGTGTATGAATTGGAATATGAAAATTTCAAATTTCATACATACTTTATTACTTTGATAATTGCTCATAACTCAATCATCATCATTATTGACATAAATCTTTCATACAATATAAACAATATAAAACACTCATAACATTTTCTAAATATTTTATTAACAATAAACGGGCCTTTTTTATTTTCGAGTAGTGTAAATCATAATTTGAAAATGGAATAAATAAACAATTCTCTTCATGAACTTGATTACAATTAAATTCAATAATAAATAGTTTGGATATAATATTATTTGTGATGAAAAATTTCTACTTCAATGAAGATGACATTTAAAATTAGAAATACATGATTCTATTCTATTAAAAACACGATATTCAAAATAAATATTTTAACTTGATCACTATCTGAAAAATGTGTATTTTTTTAGAAATAACAAAAATTACCAAAATTTCAATATGTCTGATATTTATTAATTGCTCAAGAAAAAATTATTACCATTATTTCATATATAACTTTTTGTGTGTGCAATTTGAGTACAAGAAATAATTATAAGAAATAAATAAAGTTCAGTTATAATTCAATTATAGTTAATAGATATTTTGTTTAATACAAAATTTCAAACAACATTTTATTTTTAAAATTTACCATTCAAATATTTAAAACTGAATAATCGATTGTTATTATTACAAACAATATTTATTACTGTAACTATAGGAATACTACATATCAATGTAATTTATCGTTATTTTTCAAATGTCCACAATAATATGATAAAAAAGTCTTAATAATAATTGTTCTTGGTGTTCTTTTATTTTTACCTAACAATCCAATCAATCATTAACCCATATTTTGAATTATTTCTCGTAAATAAAATAATTTGTACTCTTATGATCTCGCTGTCGAAGTTTTTTTATTGATGACAAAATTACATATATTTATTCATTCATCTCAAAATTCTCTCATCGTCATCATTATCATCGCCGTATCCCGGATGTTTGGGTCCGCAAACTCGCCCATCGCAAAATGCATACTAATATTGCATTATCATACGTCTTTTTCGCTTCATGCATCCTGCTCAGTTTCCACGGTCTGAAAAAATACCATGTATCCTCATAAGTAAATTCGTCATAGAATTTTATTGAAATTATTTTTCGAATCAATGAAATAATTAATTAACTGAATTTTGAAAGAATGAACGACAAAATGAAACACCATATCAAGTAACGAATTCAAACACAAGAAATTCAATTTGTTATTTCATTATGTATTGTAAAATTATGGGTTGTCCGGTGTGTTAATTTATAAATAATAATAACAATAAATAATATATGAAGTCGCAACATTTTTTATACAAAATAATTAAATTAATAATGAAAATTAATTGATTATTCATTAAAAAAATTAATGAATCCTATTACGATTAAAATCATTTAAAGAAAGTCAATATTTTTACATCTTTATGTTTGGTTAGAGAACAAATTATAATCGCACGATTAAGAAGAAACCAAAATTTCAAATTTCTTTTAAAAACTAATCGATTCAATAACATCTAAATTTTACAGTGTGTAGGGGTACATAACTCGAATAAATGATGAATATTATCCAATAACAAATTTATTATTTATCATAACGAATCAAATTCACAAACAAAATCAAAATCAAAATTTTGCCTAGCAACAAAAGTTATTACAAAACTTCAGTCAATAATGATACTGTTATCATTCCAATCATGTATCAGAAAATAAAAACAAAATTTAATTTCATAGAACATACTCAATTGATGTTATGAAATATTTTGAAATGTTTGAGAAACATTTCAGGAGTGTTTCAAATCTTTTAACAAAATTTTTGAAACATTATGTACCAAATGAGAAGTTTCATATCCTTTATATGAATAAAAAATGAACATATTTCAAAAACAAATAAAATTCAACATGTAAAATGGAAATTAAGTAACAGTAAAATATAATAACAAAAAAACTAAAAGAAAAATTTAGAATAAAAAAGAAATAATAATATAAAAAAATATTTACGTTGCTGGGTTTCACCTCCATTTCGACTTTCTTGAGCTTGATTTCGACCTGCAGGAAGACGAGGTGCAGGGTGAGGCCTTTGTCTTGCCTGTTGACGAAAGACAACCGGTTGTTCAAGGACTTCACGACTTGGTTGCTCAGGAACTGCAGGAACTTGACGTGGTTGTTCAGGAACTGCAGGAACTTGACGAGGTTGTTCAGGAACTGCAGGAACTTGACATGGTTGTTCAGGAATTTCAGGAACTTGACTTGGTTGTTCTTGAACTTCAGGGACTTGCGGTATTGGCTGGGTCCCGTTAATATCGTTGCCCCAAGTATCTGCCGTATCCTGCTAATTTCAAAAAGTACATATAAACAAAGGTTACTGTAATCCAGAAAACAGATGCATAATGGAAGAAAACCTTTTCGGTAAAGCAGGGCGCATGCAAAAAATGTTGATCTCGAAAAAAAAAAAATATATTTAGGTTAAGGTGACCCAAAGGCTGCTGAAGTGTGAGAAACAGAGTAATTTTGATCCTTATAAAAACCTTATAAGAAAAAGAAATTTCTCATAAGAACTTAATTTTCTTATAAGGCTTTTATAAGGATAAACATTACTAGGGATAGGTGCGTAGAACGAAAGCAAGTTTAGAGGAAGGAGGACGCTAAAAGAACAGCGTTTGTTTCGCCGCACCTGTTCACTGTTCGATTTGAAATATAAGAGTTAAACATAGTCAAACACGTTTATTACTGACTATAACCGAAAAATATACTTACCATCCTTTTTCAGTCATGAAAGAAATCACGTAGAGCGAATTTAAACTTTAAGATTATTATAAATACTTGGGTGCTTTTGGATTGTCTTCAATGACTTTCGATTGCTTTAGTGAACTGCGAATGATTATCAAGACTGATCAAGACTGGTCACTGGTCACTGGTTCACCAACTCCCATAAGCAGCCATGTCATCGGTTAGGTTCATATCGATCAGTATCGATCATCGCTCTCTAGCGTTCATGAAAACGTGAACTTGTCTTTATGCCGCAGTTCTGCCACGATCATAGTTAATGATGATAATGTAACGGTTTGCTTTTGTCACGTTACTATTGCGGCATATGGAGATTGGACCCAAAGGCCAAAGTGGACTGGACTTGGCAATAGATGGCAGGCATCGTAGGAAAAAAGTATAAGGCTAAGTTGAAAGTAATCAACGGCAACTATGGGTGGTTCGAAATCCACCTAAAATCCAGACACTCTCACAGTTGTTGTGCGTGCTGGGAATATATATAGATAAGGTTTTGGGAAAACAAAAGTTGCATTGGATGTAAATCCGCCGATAAACCCTATGGGCCAGGAGCGGCGGGGAGACACACAGCTGTATCATGATGACCCTCAGAACTTCTGCCACGATCATATGTAAGTAATGCCAACAAAAACTGGTGCCCCTAGACACTCATCAGTACTCACATACATAATGTGTGCAGCACCATTCGCAGGCGTAGTAGAATTGTACTGCTATTTCATATGTACTACGGTAGTAAGAAATTCAGGTTAAATCAGCGTCGTATAAACCAGGATAGGGGAATCTGCGAACGCAGTGTGTGGCAAAATCCCAAACTTTAGACTTACCAACAATTGACAAATTGCTAGTGGAATTGCTAGTGGAAATTGCCGTGACAGCTGTAAAAAACAAGATCTCGTGTGATCTCGTGCTACCTTTTGTTATTTGACTCGCAAATCGAAAAATAAATTAAGTAATTTAAATTTATACGTATATAAATTGTCGAGAAATATCGCTATTTCATAACAGTTCCGAAAATTTACGTTTAATCAAATGCTTAATACTGAAATAATAATTTCGTCTGTAACCTTACTGTTACTTTTCAAGTTCAGTGTCGTTCTGTTTAGTGTCGTTCTGAGAATATTTGTGTACTATTTTGTTTTGGCTGTAGTTAAAGTTGCATTGAACGAAGTTGATCCCTGAGAAATTGGCGCACGTACGGAAATTTCACGGTTATGTTGCAGTTTTTCTGAAAAATGTATAGTCCAGCACCTTCATTTAAACGAGTTTGTTTTATTTACCAACTTTTACGTCGGTTGTTCTAAGCTCGAAGCCTTTTTGCCACAAAAAGAAGATATACAATAGCGTATGCAGGGCTGGTTTATAAATAAATAATTTTAATTTTGGATTCAGCAAGATTTTTATCCTTGATGTTTTAGATTGAAAATTTTTATAATCGTGAGTAACGTCTAAGAAGGCGGGGTCTTCTATGGAAGACACTTTCCATTTCCCAGTATTTAACGGAAAAACGAAGATTAATCTTGTTTTTTATTCTTTCGAAATGTTTTGAAATGAACCGTGAAAAAAGGCTTTTTTAAACAGGTATAATAGCATTCCCGGGAGACCGTATTTTTTGGACCAAAATAATAAGATAACAAAGTCACCAAAAAAAATACATTTCTTAAAAGTGCAAGTTGCAAGTCATGATTTCCTGTCGGATTTGGATAAAGTGGATTCCTGATTTGAAATGAAAAAAAAGTTGAATGTTTGAAAAGGAAATCTTGTCGTCGAAAATTCGTGCACTTTATCTCAGATTTGTTTTGGATGTTCTATTTTCATGTTGCTCGACGGAGGGGTACTATAAAACAATGTTTGAATTAACTATTATTAAGTAAATTTATAAAGTTTAATAAACTATTTAACAGTTTTTCATAACTTCCAATTGCTTATTTTGTTCAGCTGATGAGTAATACAATCTTAACTTTTTCACTTCAACAATAATGGCTTGCACTTTTCGACTTGGTACATTTAAGCTATAAAATCTTCAATATTTCGCATTTACTATAATTTTTTTTTATTTAAAATCTATTTTGTTCCAGATTAAAGCTAAGTAACAAGTGAATAATCCTTTTTATACTTGAAGTTGACATTGGCACCTCGTCATGGAAGACGAAGTTTCCTTGAATATTTTATTCCAAGAGGATGAAAATATTATTTTACGAGGCGAAGACCTTGAAGAAACTCACGTCTTGTTGTTTCATTCTATCATGAAACAGTGTACTCCATACAGACCTCAACGACCCGCAATGAAAATATAAAGCTCATTCAACCTGCATCGAGGAATATAGACTACATACAAATTTTGCACTGTAGGTATCCTACTGGAATATCCAATCGATTTATGAACCATTGGATATGTGTTTATTATGACACGAAACGTGTTTTCGTTTATGATTCATTGAATAATGGTACAATCCCTCATGACCTTCTAGTATGTTTATCAGCTCTTTTTCCACATGTTAATGAACAGAATATATGTTTCCCAAAAGAGCAGTTTCAGAGAAACAATGACTGCGGTGTTTTCGCGATAGCTTTCGCAACGTCACTACTTTTTGGAATAAAATCGCATGACGTTGAATATGAATACTCATCAATGCGTCCCCATTTGTTGAGAATTTTCAAAAATTTTCGTCTGGATCATTTTCCACAAAGCCGCACACGGCCATCTAGAGATATTTTACTTTTGGATGATGTTATTCGTACAAGATTTCAATACTACGAAAATAAAAATGAAGGTTCTGTTAAAAAAAAAATCATTGAAAACGTTCAAATTGACAGCTTTCATCGTCAAACTTACAACATGAACGAGGCAGAAAAAAACGATGATAAAAACAAATTTGAAAACCAAACAAATATTAGAGTTCACAATTTAAATTTATTGCCATACGAGTACAAGAGTGAAATTTGCAATGAAAAAAAAAAAAAAATGACGCAAGTACATCAGTATCAATGAGTAAAATCAATGAAAAAAAAAATTCAACATCACTTACAACATGTTCACCAGATTTTAATACAACTGAGCATTCAAAGATTAAACATCCAAAGAAAATAAATTGCAGTAAAAATATAAACGATTCCAAATTAGACATAAAAACTTGTACTATTGATCACATTGAAAAACGCCATACTTTGCATGATTTATCTGACGTTGAATCATTGAAAGCTTTGAATAAAAATTCACACTTTATGAAAACAAAGCATGAGAACATACTTTCGATTTCGAGTAATAATTCATGTGAGAGTTCTGAAAATTACCTCGACGAAATAAAAATATGTGAACCTACTAAAACCGCTAATCACAAATTACGAACTTGTACATGGCAGGGCTTCCCTCGAATGAAGCCAAAGTTTTTGAGTAAAAAAAACATAATAAACATCCTTATGAATAACGAATGTTAAAATGATAGTCGCATGAGTGTATTCAGCTCACTTGTTCAAAACGCTACCGAATATTTGCCTTATGAAACTCTTCTCTTTCAAAAACTCTGGAAAATTAAGGCTGTTCCTGATAATGTGAACCATATTCAAATTCTTCCAGGCTGCAATCATTGGGTTTATACTTTTTACGATTCGAAGAAGAAATGTTTGTACGTATATGATTCCATGGGTTATGGAATATTAGACGAAAAAAAAAATTTATGTTGCTACATTATATCCCAGACTACTTAAGGAGTCTATTTTATTCCCTTCAGTTCAAAAACAAAACAATGTTGTAGATTGTAGAGTTTACGCAATTGCTTATGCTACTGCAATATTGTGTGGTCTTAAACCAGAAAACATTATTTTCAAACGTGAATCTTTGCGATCCCATTTATTTCACATTTTAGAACATCGTCGTATTAAAAATTTCCCTTTCGACTGCATCGATGTTCCAATAACTAAAGAAGCATATCCGTCGATAGCTTCGATTGAAAATGGCAAATCTCAAAGTTACAACCAATGAAATTTTTAACAAAGAGAAATGTTCATTGTTGAATAAAAAAATGCAGCATCTTCTTTCAGAACATATACATTTAATAGACCAAAAAAGTGACAAATTGAATAGTGTAAAGAAACGAAAAATTGAAATCGTGAAAAGTCTGCAAAGCGATAAAAAACATACAGTTTCACCTGTGAATTCGAATGAAAAATGTGAAATTAATAAAACATCTAGTAAATTGCAGTATGCTGCTAGTAATAAAAAAATGTTGCAACATGATCAACAAGCAAAGGACTCACAAGGTGAATATAATGCTATATTTTCTCGTCCTTTGTTCGATTATGCATTGCCGAATGTTAGGTATATCTAATCTGATTGTCAGTCTCAATCAATCAATGAGTCACAGTTACTAACAGATGGACGATGCTCAGGAAAAAATTCTCAAGATGATTCTTTAGATGAAGGCCGCAAGAGAAAATATACACAAGATCGATACGAAGAGGAAAGTACATGCTCTTTGACACCGAAAGTTGAGTTAAGTCGAACAGAAGACAGGAAAAAGAAATGTTACAATGCGTTTGACGAATATGTTGCTAATAAAAACAAAAAAAACTGGAAAAAATAAACTGTACTGTAAAAATAAAAATAAAAATTACTATGAAAAAAACAAGGAAAAAATTTTGAATAAAAGAAAGACATTAAAAAGTAATAGAAACAAAAATATTGAAAGAAATAAACTTTACCAAAAAAAGTACTATGAAAAAACAAGGAAAAAATTTTAAATAAAAGAAAGATATTAAGAAATGCTATGAAAGAATGAGCAGTTTTCACGAGAATCACCAGATGAAAAATTCTTCAGATTGTTCTGATGATAAAGATAGCAAGCGAAAGTTTACCCAAAAAGATAACGATTCAGATAGTCAGCCTGAATTGATCAATAAGTCGGTAACAGATACACAAATCTTAGGAAAAATTTCTCAAGATAATTCTTCAGATAAAGGCCGGAAAAGAAAATATACACAAGATGAATACGAAGTGGAAAGTACACGGTCATCGACACCAAAAGCTATGTTAACTCAAACAGAAGACAGGGGAGAGAAACGTTATGTGTTTGACGTAAACTTTGAAAATAAAAACAAAAAAGTTAAAAGAAATAAACTTTACCAGAAAAAGTACTATGAAAAAAACAAAAAAAAATTTTAAATAAAAGCAAGATATTAAGAAATTCTATGAAAACACAAAAAGACATCTTCCGAAAACGGAAGATTTCAGAACAAAATGTCATGATGTGTTCGGTGAATACGACATAAAAGAAACTATGAAAAATTCTTCAAGAACTGTTAAAACGTATGCGATACAGTCTACTTTCCAAGCGAAAAAGGCATACGAAAAATTTGTTAGAAAAATTACTGGAAATTTTCCACTGCCGAATCCTCATGCTCGGATAGAAGCAGAAGATATTGTAAAATGGTGCTTGGCAAGTAGAAAAAATGATGTTTGTTTATTATTAAGCACTTTGATAAGTTGTACAGAAAAACCTGTTGCGAGTATTGAACGAGTGAAAACGTTGCCCTCTGTAGATAATCGATCTATGCTTGAAGCTATGTGCGGT
Organism: Platygaster robiniae; assembly: GCA_028476575.1. Lineage (NCBI taxonomy): Eukaryota > Metazoa > Arthropoda > Insecta > Hymenoptera > Platygastridae > Platygaster > Platygaster robiniae. The sequence goes on from CM052025.1 coordinate 13,299,017, forward strand.
ATACCTAAACACCAATCAACGACTGAAGCATATTTCACCGAAACGGCTTATAAGCAAGATGTGCCAAAAAATGAAGATTTAGCAGTAGATGAAGAAGGTCGTGTTTCCAATGTATTGACTCATGCAGTCAGAAAAATAAAGGGAAATCATGGGTTTGTGATGATCTCTTGTGCAAACTTGATAATAGGGCTGTAATCGACAAGTATTTTACTTTCTTACAGTCATTAAGTTAATGGAATATTAATAATAATTTTAGTCAGGTTTGCGAAGTAAGAAAATGCGGAGCATCATATTCAAATACTGCAAAAATTGGTCACCCAGAAAGTTGTTACGCAGATTTGTCAATCGACATATATTGCGACCTTGATTTTATCTCCTCATTTTCCGAATGTAAGAACTGTGAAAAAGCTGGTATGCAGGATCGTTAGACTAACGAGAAAAATTTTTTTACTCGATAATGCACTAAAGGAAGGTGATCTTGAAAAGCTGCAAGATTATAGAGAACAAATGAAAGAAAAAAACACAGCACACATGTGCGATGCTTCAGAACTAAATTTAGTCGAAGATAGCATTCGAGCTTCAAATAAAAATTGCTTGCTGTTTTAACAAAAATGTCTTTAGACATCCCGAACAAAGTGTCGCATAATCAAGTGTGTAATCGCTATCTTCATAAAACCTATCAACAATCAAGTTTGGATGGATGTTATGAATGATGCAAAGGAAAAAAACAGAGAGTCAGAATATGTATGTAAATATTGCGTAATGAGATTGCGCAAAGGTCAGGTTCCACCAACGTGCGTTTTAAACTATCTTCACGTTGATATTATTCCTCAAGAGATATCTTGTCTCAATGATACTGAAAAAATTTTGATCCAAAGAGCTTTTCAAGTTATATAAAGAAAAGGTACTGTTGCTAAGAAAAAAATTCGTCGCAGGCAACAAATTCAAAAGGTCAAGGGTATGACTTTTCATCTTCCTTTGCCCATAGAAGAGACTTTGAAAAGGGTATGTCCAGACGAGGCGCCACTTACTATTGATCACGAGTACCACATACTAGTGCGTAATTTACCAAATAAAAAGACAAATACAATTTGGGAGAACAGAGTAAACGTTACGAAAGTTTTTACTGCTTTACTCAAGTTGAAGAGTGTAAATTCGATTTATGAAAAAGTTAAACTTCCAGCGTTAGCAAGTGATATGCTTCAAGGATTAAAACCAGTTGAGTACGTCGTTGAAGAACACGAGACGGAGAATACGGACTCTGATGGGTATATAAGTGATATCTTAGACAGAGATTCAGACATTGATCAAAATGTTTCTGATAAAATTACGAAAAACGATAACCAGGCTCTTCTAACTCCAATGTCAAGCTCTGATGAATTCTACGTGCAGTATACGATATATCCTTTGAACGAAAAAAGGAAAAACGAATCCGATGTCAATTTATTCCCAATGAAAAAAGTTTTGGAAGACAACTTAGATAGTCGAGAAAAACAAATTGATCTTTTATGCTTTCCAGATCTATTTTGGACGGGAAAGAACAACCAGCATGAAAAACGTGGAGTCCGACTTACCGACGCACAATTCGTTAAATCAAAATTAAAATCGAAGCATCCTCAGTTCCGATTAAATATACAATATTTGTTTTTTTTTTTGTTAAATGACATGACTATTCGCCAAATTAAAGCTGGAATGTATTATGCTCTAAATGTTCCTAATCGTAAAGTAAAATTAACTGCAGGAAATTTTTTAAGTATATTAAAAGAACAAAATTTAGAGAGATTTATGAATACCATTGTTGCCAGAATAAGTAATACTGAACCGTACTGGAGAAAGATTCGAAATGATCTTGAATGCATGGTTGATTTTTATGGACCTGCGACATTTTTTATTACATTAAGTCCTTCGGAATGGCTATGGACTGATATGATGGTGTACATTCGTGAGGTAAATTCGCCTTTTCTAGACAAAATACCAGCTGCAGAGTTGATTGCCAAATAAATATCCAGTGTCTACTTCGCGTTTCATGGATAACAAATTTCATGCAATGCTAGATTTCATATGCTCTGAAGATGCACCCGTGGGCAAAGTAGTTCATTACTTTTGGCTACGAGAGTATCAAGGTCGTGGCACTCAGCATTACCATATGCTTTTCTGGATCGAAAATGTGCATTTTCTGGAAGCAGCTGATATTGTTTTGGGAATACCTTTGTATGGGAAAGATCCCCATACAACAATTAGATGGCTGGATGTGAGCGAATTGACGAGCAAAAAGTTGAAAAAAAGAATAGATATTGAAAAATTAGATGAAGATTCTGAAGGCATTTTTTGTAAAAATTTTAGAGATGACTATTATCCTAATAGACCCACAGCGTTGGAAGATTGTTGTTTGTACGACTTCGCCATGTGTTACGATATTTAAACTTATAAGTCGAAAGATGAAGACGTCGAAATATATCCATTTACTAATAATCGCTATTTGAAAAAGCGAAAAAATAAACGTTTAATTAACCATTAAAAGTACAATGCTGATACTTATCCAGAAAAATATTTCTTAATGTTGCTTTTACTTTTCCAACCATGGAGAAACATAACAGAGTTGAAAAATTGTTGTGAAAGTTACGCTGAATCGTTTCATCACGTTGCACCCCAGCTTGAACAGGCTCAAAAATAACATGACAAGCGCATGGAAATTAAGAAAGCTTTCGAAGAGGCTGAAGAATTAATCAAAGATAAAGTAAAATGCAACATACAAGAAGATTTGGATAATGACGAAGCTCCACCACAAGGTGATCAGGCGGTTGCTCATGAAGTTATTAAAGATTTTAAAGATATAGATGATAGAATTGAAGCAAAAGATATTTCAGAGTTGGTTTCTCAGCTAAATGACGATCAGAAAAGAGTTTTCAATCACGTAACGGACGTATTACCCAGGGAAAACCCTACCTTAAGATTGTATGTGAGTGGGGAAGGTGGCACAGGCAAAAGTTTCCTCATTAGCACTATAAGGTGCTGGGTAAAACAAAGAATGAATAAAAGGGTGGCTGTTACTGCTCCTACAGGTATAGCAGCCTATTATATTGACGGATTGAAGATTCACAAAATGTTTCAATTGCCTGTCAAACATGGCAACACCCCGAAGTACCGTCTGTTATCCGATGCAGTTTTGAAACTATTGCGCAAAGACTTGAAGGATGTTGCTTTGATTATTATTGACGAAGTATCCATGATTTCTAATGTTACTTTTCTATACATTCACAAAAGACTGACTGAAATTTTCAATACAGAAGATATCCCAGATGGTTGGTTCGGTAAAAAGCACGTTCTCCTTTTCGGTGATTTACTGCAGTTACCTCCTGTACTTGCACAACCTGCTTATGAATCACTCTCCACCAAAGAGGTACAAACGCTTGTTGGTTGTATCGACAATACAAATTTGTCGGAAAGTCGGAAAATTTCTTTTTGTCAACGGACTATTCAAGGTAAGTTACACAAGTTATGTGATTTTGTATCAAATTTACCATCCGACAATGTTTGTTTGTTTCCGACGAGGTATATGTGTAGTGTTTTCAATGAAGAAATGTTGTCACGTTTACCAGAAAAAAGAATTGATTTGCTTGCCCATGATTCGTTGGAATTCAAGTCACAAGTTTGAAAAAAAAGGTAGAAAAAATCTTGCAAACTGACGATGAAGATTGTTCTCGAACAGGAGGTCTTCCTCGAGTCGTCACTGTTAAGATAGAGCAAACATTATGATCACTCGTAACATCGATGTTTCTCTAGGTCTAGTCAATGGTACAATCGGTAAAATAATGGCGATTTTGCGCAGTCTTGATGATGAAAAAGATATTCAAACGGTGACAATATCTTTGTCTTCTAGTAATGAAGAATGTTCTATAGAAAGAGTGAGTTCAAAATTTGAAGTGATGCCAAAAGCTTATGTCATTCGCAAGCAATACCCTTTTTGCTTAAGTTATGCTATTACGATTCACAAATCGCAAGGGTTGAGTCTGAAAAATGCAGTTATAGACGCTGGCAATAGCAGAAGGTCAAGTTTACGTAGCTCTTTCAAGAGTTACGACACTGAATTTGGTCAATTTTCATCCTTCGACTATAAGAGCAAGTGAAAAAGCAATTAATGAATATAATCGATTAAGGAAAAAATATAAACCAAATCCTTCTGCTTTTCAAATCATTAAAAAATTAGCAGAAAAAGTCATTGATACTAAGTGGTTTTTTTTTGATGAGATAATTAAAGTCGAAAATTTTTCTAGTGAAAATCTTGTTGATCATACTACTTTCAGTAATGTTAGAGGATTGAGTAATGATGATGGTGTATCATGCTACGCTAATTCGGCTCTGCAGTCTATTTTCACTGGTGAAAAAATCAAAACTCACTTGCTTGGTTTACCCACAAGTCACGTTATACGGGTAGCACTAGATAATTACCCTTCGAAAAATAATCTCGTCGATGTAACAGCAGTAAGGCATTATCATGGCGAACGATTTAGTACAACTGAGCAACAAGACGTCGCAGAATTTATTGACAAATTCTTAGAATCTGTTCCAGAAGTAAGGAAAATTATACAGTTCGATATCAAATACTCAAAGACTTGTTCGAATGATAAATGTACGTATACGAACTTTGAAACAAAACCTAACACTATTGTCAGATTACCAGTAACAATTGCTCAAAATAATACTGTCAAGCTTCAAGATTTGTTCAATCAAGTATTTGATAAGCGAAAGCTTGTAACTGCTCATTGCGATGAATGTGGCAATAAAAAAAAGTTTCTTAAACTAGAATGTGTATCCGTGCCGTCAGTATTATTTGCACAACTTTTGATTTTTAAGTACGATTGTAACGGCATTGAAAAGAAAATAGAAAAATGTCGTATTAAAAGTGTTCCTACGGAACTAGTTAGGCTGCGAACTGTTCAATACAAAGTAATTGCTGTAATATGCCATAGTGGCAGCAAGACTAAAGAAGGTCATTATTATTGCTAACTGAAGCACAAAACAACCTGGCTTAAAATAAACGACATCAAAGTAGAAAAATGTAAATGGCCATATAATTCTAAAGAAGCTTACATATTTCTCTTGAGCAAACAGTGATTTTTATAAGACCCTCTGGGATATTCTGCAATAGGTGTAATAAGTGTAAAACCTATTACACCTACTTCACCGAAACTTTTTATACAATGTATATGAAATTGAAAATTTTTTACCTAATATTTTGGAAATGAATGAACTTACAGAATTTTTCTATATATTTCGCAACACAATAAATGTTTTAATCACTGTAATAGGTATTACACCTGGTAAAGTATTAGAGAATCTCCTCGGGAGTACCTAAATAAGAAAGTTTGCATATAACAAGCCTACTGATTCCAGAATGCGTTCGAACAAACTTGAATTACAAATTTATTCAAAATTTTTTGATCAAAATTATAACTGTTTCTGACGAGTGGTTTGAAAAGGTTACTCTTTTCTACACATGATACATATGTATAGAATATCTCCAAAAATAGCTGTCACAAAGAAAACAGTAATGCGCACAATGAGATAGGCTCTTGTGGATGTAAACATAAACGATTGTTTCATTTTTCTAACTAAACGCTTTGTAATAAATAACTATAGTGAAAGTATAAAATACTTTCACATTCAACAATTTTTTAAAGGAAGAAAATTTTTCACGAAAGTATTCTACAATGTAATTTTTCCAGTCAAAGTATTAATTGATTTTATTCATAGTTTGTGCAAAATTTTTAAATGTGGTTCGCAGAGACATAAAGACGCATCTGTGATGAGAACTTCTGTAGATTTTATAAAAGTACGTTTGGTACAAATTGTGTGAGAATTCTATGCAATCTACTCATACGTGAAAATGTATATCCCAGCTAAAAATATTCAAATGGATAATAATGTGAACATAAATGTAGACATAAAAATAAAAAATGGCATGGTCAGTCACGTGAAAATGCCAGATGAATTTATTTGAATATTAATGTTCAAAGGATATTCACATACATATTAGTGAGGATGTTAAAAGCTGATATAATGATGTACTATACATTAAGACGTGAATTCGCTATTTAAAAAAACACACCTAATTCATACCTCCAAGTAATAAACATACTGTATGACGAAGTAGAGAAGTACACACAAACAATGAACAATTTATCTTATTCATTCTCTTATATGATTTAATTTCATATACGTTGGCAGGTGAGTGACTTGAAATGGCCGCTTAAAAAAAATAGAATTCAGAAAGTACTGTAATACAGAAAAAGGCGAAGAGTTATAATACAGTTTAATATTTATTTCAAATTTATAGGGGTTATCCGCGAATTTTCCCACAGAACTTGAATCATAGAATTGTCGATGCAGACTTATTTGCTTTAACTCACTTAAGCGCATGTGATTGATTTGGTTTTTTTTTGTTGATTGCTATGACAAACGAGGCCCTCACCTCCACTTTTTTCATTGGAAAATGTTTTTTTGTGGGGATAAATGTCTTTTGATGTGATTTTAGAACTTTTATAAGCGACAACTGAGAACTTTTGATGCATTGCTCATGAAATATTATATATGTATTCGTTATAAGCCCTTCTTTTATGATTTCACAGCCTTCGTAAGCCGAGAAGAAAGGCTTCAGTTGTGAATCTTTTGCAGTTGTAAGTATTTTGCAAAGAAAAAATAAAATTATTTAATATCTGTCTTTGTTTTTTTTTTATACAGATCGAATCCGAAATCGTATTTGGGTTACCGACCTTAGCCTTTATTTTTAACATTCAAATGTTAGATAGTGGGTTTAAGGTATTTAAATTATTGATAAATTCCAATCACTTGCAAAATTTTCTTCTTAAAAAAAATAAATTTTCTGCATGTTCTACGCGCAGAATTTTTCAAACTGAAAACAAAAAAAAGAATCAAAATAAGATCTGTATGTGAAAATTTTCCCATTAAAAAACCGCAAAATCAGAACCTTCAATCATAGCTGGCGATAGTCAGCTAGCCAGCGAATCGCTACGCTCTTGGATCTTGGACCGCTAAGCTATATTTATAAAAACTCTCGAAAACGTTACGTCATCGAAAAAGTTTTTTCCGCGTCTTACTTTCATTTTAGGTTTATTCAGGAAACCACTGACATATTTTAGTTCCTGAGTTAATAAAGTATCCATAGGTAGCCTTTGTTCTTCGAAAAATTGCATCCATATATTAAAAAATACGATGAATAAAAAAGTTGAGTCGAAATTTTTTTTTGACGAAAGTTTGTCCATATTCGATGTCCGTCGGCAAAAATTTTACATAGTACCACTTTTATCTGTAAAATTTAATGGTAACTTACTGACAATTTTGACAGTTTGCAACGGTTTTGTTGTTTTGTTGACGCACGCAACTGCGCCACGATGTTAAAAATGTGAATTTATTCTGTAAAAAAATTTTTCAACTAAATGCAAATAATAAATGTAAAAGTGGAATGAAGAGGTGATAATAATCAACCATTTAGAACATATTGATACATATAATTTTTTTATTTTCAACATGGACAAGTACATTGATAATTTATATTGAATATAATGATGTGCAATATTTTTTTATTATTGCTTATGACGTCACATTCATAATGGATAGAAACAATAATGTATCAAAATGAAAATGCAATACTTCAGAATTTCCAAATAAATTAAAAAATAAGAAAACACACTTCTCATGTATGCGCTACTAAAATTGATCCAAATTTTTAAATGTCTTATATTCAATTATTCTGTTTATTATACTTTGATATGCAATGTTACATTATTATTTATCATATAATTATTGTCAACATATGTACTTACATTTAAAAAAATTACAATAAATAAACTAGTTAAACTTGAATGTGTATAGAAAAAAATGTTTTTGTTGATAATATTTTAGCTCTAAAAAATAGTAAGATTATAATTTATTCATTGAAATATAAATTATTTGAAAAATTTTCATTTCCGAAAGACTCATTTTAGATACTCCAGAGACAAAAATAGATTTTCAATTATTAGAGCAGTCATACATAATTATTGAAAAAATTATTAATCTAAAAGAAAAGGAATCCACCGTTACATGATAATAATAGAAAAAATTAATTTCATTTTAATTATAATGCTGAAAAATTGTCTAAAACTTCAAAATAATTTTTTGATCTCTCACAATATTAAAAAATGGATTTCTAATTATAGCAAAGAAATATATGTGAGGCGATCCGACAAAAGGGACCTACTGTCCAAACACAAAATTTTACAGTACGGGTGGTTAAAGGAATGAAAGCAAAGTCTCGAGACCGAAGTTACGAAGTGAAGGGGAAATCTCGCAGGTCAAAAACGACTCCCACTACCCAAAATTTTCCCATTCGTTTCCCTTACTTTTTCTTCGGTTAAAGGCACGGGCATTTTTACGCATTGATTTGTACCCAAAACAAACTTTAGATTCAATGATCCTCGCAAACAATAAGTCACTTCAGAAATAATGTTACATTAAGATCATTATTTACATTTTCAACATTCCGGAATAATGTTGAAAACTTTCTGAAAGAAATAGTTCCAAATCGTGTTAGAAAGAAACATTAAGTTTGTTTGCAATATTCCTCGATAATTCTTTTCTAAGTGAATAAGTTTTTTAGTTTCTGATAGGAAGCCTATTTTTTTTTAGTTGCAAATGGCTGAAAAATTCTTAAAGAAGCTTGTAATAAAAATATTTTTTTATTCTCATGAATTAATGATAATTGTCGAAATGAAAATTGATCTAATTACTTTTTAAATGCAAGATTCTTTCATTAGAAATGGGCAAACATAAAGAATGATTTGGTGTTACTTTTGATTTATAGTAATATAGTTAAAGTAATTATTATTTTTAAAAAAAATTGATTTTCAGTTACCTATTCAGAATAAATTAACAATAATAATAAACTTACAAGTTTCTGAAAAAACAGAAAGGTTCATTTCTTCTATAGAAATAGTTAAGGAGATGTAATCTACTTTTACGAAAAAATTTTACACTCTAGTATGTATTATAAATCTATAAAATATCATATACATATTTTGTTTCACTTACCTTAATTCATCAATAAAGTCATGAGAGAGTAATTGTATCATTCATAAAGAAAGTTGTTATAAACAGTCTTTTTATGTCATAAATAAAATATGAATATTAATTATAAATATAAGATTTCTTACATTATTAGAAAATTATACACTTCGTGTAAAAAAAAAGAAATATTCGGTTTGTTTGCAATATTTTTTTATAGATGTACGCATTGTTTTTCAGTTTCTAGTGAAAAAAAAAAATAAAAATAAACCTTTTTGGAAAATATTTCCGGATAATGTATTATAAATTGAAAATAATAATCAAACTGCGGTTTGATTAAATTACTTTAAAAAAAAAAAAATTTTTTTCCGAAAAGGATAAACAACAGATTACAAAACGATAAGATGTCACTCTTGCATTATGTTAATATTTTTATAATTATTTAATATTTACAATATATTGAAAATAATGATATACTGAATAATTACACTCAAAAAGATATTTCGACTTTGTAAATGGTATTGGAAACTTTAATGAAAAAACAATACACATATTAACACTTCAGCATCTATTTCATTCTAGAAAAATATCGTATACATATTTGTTTTACCTACATTGTTTTATTGATAAAATTAGAGAGCAATTGTAGAATTCCTGAAGAAAGTTGGAAATAATCAAATAAGTACTCAAATAATTATTTGGAAACTAGCCTCTAAGCAGACAGTTACTTTGAAAAAAATTTCACAAAAGCGGAGCATAAAAAAAAAGTTGATATCATTAACAAACAAACTTTATTCAGATGGTTTTCTTTTCCTCTTGCTTTTTGCAGTCTTCGGTTTGGGGGCAACCAAATCTTTACTTTCTTCCTTCGTACACAAATTTCGAACTTGGTCGTAAAGGTACCATGCCCTTTCGTTGGTGAGACCTGTGGGAATGATTTTCTTGAAACCCATTTCTCCAATGTCGCAAGGTGGCTCGAACTCGAGAATGGTAACTTCTGGAGAATCTGCTAGAAGTTGAGCCTTCACAACGCTCAGAGTCGAAATGAAAATCGTGATATTTTGTAATGCCTGGACTTGCTTTGAAACGTTGACGAAGAGAAACGTCCCACTCGTACTATTGAACATTACGAGTTTTAGTACTTGGGTCGACAGTAGGAAGTGCAATGTTGTAACCATTGGGAGATGATGTATTCACAACTTCGATGAAATCTTGAAAGCAGTCAACATTGGCGCGGGAGTATTTCGACTTCAAGATTCCGAAATTTCTGTCAGGGCTAAATTTTGTATGTCCTGTGAGAAGAAAGTTCAATGAAATTTTCTTGTTTCGTCCACTCAGAATCCACCAGATGAGGTACTGCACCATCGTATTATTCTTGTTCTGTCCCACGCAGTTGTCGGCGAACAAAACTAAGTCTTCTGATGCTGGTGAAAGTTTTTCCAAGTAACAGTGTAACATGCTGACCACCGAATTAGCACCTTTTCCTGCTGCATCTTCTTCGTCTATCAAGAAATTTGTTTGAATCTGAGTAGCTTCATTCTGCACTCCAAAAATACTGCATTTCCGGAGTGCTTTGAAGTACGAGACACCAACTTGTCGGGGACTGCTCGGGAACGATACATTTTGTGCGAAATCGAACGACGCGACAGACAATTTTTCGATTTCAGCAGTTTTCGCTTTTTCTCTCCACGAATTGTAATGTTCTCGTTGGACTTTGGCTGCATTCAAATGATCTATAGCCTTGAGCAGTTTGGCTTCTTTCAAAGTATCATCAACATTCGCTGCTTGAACTATATCAAAATTATTCTGCCGGCAAACATCGCAAAGATCATCGGCTGACTTTATAGTCGTCACGTATAGACAGTGATCTCTCCAAATTGTCCGAAACGAGACGAGAGAAATATTCTTTGTTTTTTCATCTTTTGCTTTCTGATACTGTTGGTATACAGAGCTTTTGGTATCTGAGGATGGTAATTTCATCACCTTAAAATCATGAAATTGTGGCAAGCGACCTGGGAGAGGTAGAGCAGTCTTTTCAGCGAGTGCAGTGATAAATGAAGTGACATTTTTTACTTCATTTTCTGATACCACATCACTTCTCTTTGAAGCTTTTTGAGTGGACTTGTGTACTCTAGGGACAAGACCGTGTTGGTCGTAATGTTTCAACAAATTTTTGTAGCGCTTCAATCCCAAATTGTACAGAAAGAAGTACATTTCGCGGCAAATCGGAATGTCTGCAAAGTAATGCGTAACATGAAGGTGGTTCATTCCTGAATTTTGATTAATACGCGACTCTCCTCTTTTCGTGTATTGTCCATATTCAGGTAAGAGATCTGCAATACGTCGATGAGCTTGGAAGTGTGATATAATTATGAGGTCCTGCTCGTTCTTGTCCAGCTCCATAAAACTGTATCTATGAAAAATTAATCCTTGCTTAACACTGAACACTACTTAATCCTCGAAGAATAATATCTTCTTATATGAATAGCTAAGTATAGAAATCATACAAATTAATGCTAACAAGTTAAATAAAAAATAATGCATTTTCGTTCTTAATTCCCCATTTTTTAAAAATTTATTAGTTGTACGAGATAGATTATTTTAAACATATCTTTTTTTCATCAAGGCGGACGAAAAAGCCTACATTTTTGCCGGCTGAGCGGGCAAAAATCGGCTTTTTTTCCGCCATGATAAAATAAATCGTTTGCACTATGGTAAAAACAACTTATAGCCTCGTGAGAAATTAATTTTTTTCAAAATCAAAAATTGATAGATAAATTTACCCCTCCAGGACAATTTCACGTTAATTTCATATTAAATCGCATTTTACATACTATTTGGAAACGTACACTCCAAATTCCTTCGAGTAAAATTTCACTCGAAAGAAGGATGAGAATCTTGCAAATCAAACTCGAGTGGAAATTCACTCAAAAGTTCGAGTGATTTTTCGCTCGAAAATTCGAGTGAATCACAAATCTTGTTCGAGTGAATTTTAGCTCTTATTCGAGTGAGTTTTAGCTCCTACTCGAGTGTATTTCAGATCTTACTCGAGTTACTTATGCGTGTCAATATTTATTTTTAGAATAAAAAATATTATGCATGAGGGGTAAAAATACACTCCTGATTTTTGTACCAACGTTATTATTGATGAGTATAAATTTTTCAATACAATGAAATTCGACAATAAATTGTTAGATTCGATGTTATATTGACAAACATAACATCTCTTGTATCTCAAATAAAAAATACGGAAAATTTATCAATGTCAACAAAAAAAGAATTTTTTCATTCATCTAACAACTTATTTTCGTGAAAATGCGAAAAACTTTAAAAAATTCACAATCACCACTTCACACTTTGTTAATAAACTTTATCACCGCTCTGCGTGATGAACAACACTGCATGACAATTTTTTGTTTTTCGGGGAAGGCCTTCGCTCAAAGTTGAGTGAATTGAATGCAGTTCGCTCGAGTTTGAGTGAACCTTTAAGCGTGGCACAAATTCACTCGAACAGTTCGAGTGAAAGTAGTCACTCGAATTAATTGAAATTCACTCGACTTAGAGCGAACCTCTTAGTCATTTGAAAGGTCGAGTGATATTTTCACTCGAAGGAATTTAGAGAGTATATTATATTTTTTATCCAAAAACTGAATATTGTTATGTAACATTAAACAATTATTGTAATAATATAATTTGCGAGTGTTCACGCATATTCAAGCGAATCCTTCACTCGAGTTAGTCTCATTATTTCACTTACTTCGAGTGAAAAGTTCACTCGAGTGAAAGTTGAAATTCACAAGAATATTTGAGCGGAAAAATCACTTGAAACTTCTAGTTAAAATTTACTCCAGTTAAATTTACAGGATTCATACCCTTGCCTCGAGTAAAATATCACTTAATTGTGTGAAATGTCCATCGAAGGAATTCCGGAAGAATTGAAATTTATGGTTAGAAATGTTTTAGTTAAACAAACGAAATGTTATTTTTTTCTGAAAAGCAATCGACTTTTTCGGAAAATATCAAAAGTGTATTTAAAGTTATATTAAAAATGAATCAAAATAAACATCGTTTAGAGTACGTCAAATTCGAACGTATTAAATTGTTCACGTTCATTAACTAATTTACTTTCCTTTCTTTTTAGCGTGCTTTGATGATTATATATGATTAGAGCGTTTGAATTTTATAAAATATAATTGAAACAGAAAAATATCTTAATCATTAAAATTGAAACTACCATATGTAAGCAATTTCACGTAGAACATGAAGGTACGTTGAAACGAAATTCTCGATTAACAGAGATATTTATTTACTTGTACCGGATCGAAAATCTCAATAATATAATTTGATATTGGAACAATTATAATTGAATATTATACCTGAGCTGCAAAGCTATATCTTTGGGAATAATGCTGTTACACCTATTGCTGCAACAGTCATCCGTAACTGCACAGTAAAATTTTTTGATTTCGCCTGTATCATTCTCGTCTTCTTGACTTTTTTCTAAGAAATCCCGATTCTAAACAAACCGAAAATATCATAATGTTACTTCAGTAATACAGTTACTTATTTTAGTTGAAACATCTTGTAACAGTCAATCAATGATAATTGATTTCATTTTCAATATCAGTTGAATACATACGAAACGAAAAACTTTATTTTAATTATTCAATTATTTTTTGCGTCATATATTTCAGAACTTTATTTTGTATTTGCTTTTTATCATCATTGTTTGACATTATCTTTCTTCAACGAAAATCGTCAGTTTCAGATATAAATGGAAGCCTGTCATCAGGTATCACTAAGCATCACTAGTTTTTGTCACAAAAAATTTTAAAAATATAAACGTCTCAATGTATCGTTGTACCTAAGATTGAAAATGATTTTTCGTGATGCACCTTGTTATATATATATATATATTTTTTTTTTTTTCAATACGTAAGCTACAATAAGTAAATAACTTTTTGACCTGGAAGTCGCCAAATGTTTTACTTACTTTTTTAAAGTTTTTTTTAAAGTGATTTAATATATTTTTTAACTTGCTCGTTGTCTATGAAGCTTAAAATAAATTCAAAAAATTGCGGTTTGCTGGATCAGCAATAGATTCATAAATAAAGTTTAATTTTTTTTTTAACTTGCTCGTTGTCTATGAAGCTTAAAATAAATTCAAAAAATTGCGGTTTGCTGGATCAGCAATAGATTCATAAATAAAGTTTAATTTTAAATGTACCTCATTAGCTTCGTCGTCTGAAACCCAATCGTACGCGGATGTTCCAACGATTGTATCGTACTCCTTATCAGGGTCCATTTTTTTTTTTTTCTGCAAAAAACACAAAAGCGCGCAAAACTATGTCACTTTGAATTCTGTCTGACTTGAATGAAATTCAGTAGGAAACTGAGAGAAAATCAGACAAAATGAGTGACGTAGGTAAAAAACATTAGATAAAAACAAAATTGGTGCAAAAGATAAAGTGCAGCCGTCTTGGCGCATAGCAATGAATAGGTAAAATGACAAATGATCTATCTTCGGCGGCGTCGGCAGGTGGCTTATCCTGTTGGTCATCGCAATCATTGGCAATTATACTCGTTACGAAAATCAACGAAAATTCGAGTCCTGCTCCGTTTTCCGTTCTCAGTGCGGCCCCCTTGGGGGCCTTGAGTTGGGACTCTACTTGCATTCCGAGTCAAGCAAAAGCCAGAAAACTGGTCGCAGGCCGCAGGGGAAACGGTGAGTAGTGGGAGAAGCGATAGAAGACGGAGGAGAGCGGAGGCACCGGGATGATACTTGGAACGCTTTTGAAGACTCATTTATAAAAAATTACTGCTTGAAAACTAATTGAGATAAATGAATTTTGATTGCACAGAATTGAAGATGAGATTCGAAACCTTCAGAATCAATCATAATCCGAAAATCGATTTTTTGGACAGTAGGTCCCTTTTGTCGGATCGCCTCACATATGATTATTTAAAAAATGAAAAATATCAAATGAATTTTATTTTACATACTTTAGAAAGTCGACAAAATTTACAAAATGAAACATGTTTATAACATTTATATTTTTGGGAATGAAGTATATCATACGTTAAAGTTGTGTCACAATCCACCGGAACGGATCTGACAACGAACCTGGAGATCGCCAGAGCGTTCAGATCCACGTCCACTTTATTCAATCAAGGTAGGGTGGGAATATGGAATAAATCATCGATACAGAGATACACATAGAAGAACGTGTGTTAATTATAAGATCGAGAATATGAGTAAAGCGAAAATAATCAAGGCGAACACCTGTAGATAAAATAATAACCTAAACACGAAGAGTAGCACAACTTGAACTGCGAAGATTTGCATAGACCTTATGTGAATATAATAGAATGTCCCTGATAATAAGTAAACTCGCGCTAAGAAAAGGAAAACAATTATAAAAATCAATTCCTAATAGACCTTTTTTCCCGGCGTTTGTGGAAGAAGAGGTAAGCTGAGGAGAGGGACGGAAATACATTCAAGTCTTAAAGTCAGGGTTGAGAGAGCGTTAAAGTCAGGGTATCTTGTAACCTTGGCAGGTATCTTTGAAGCGTACCTGGTGGGTATCTGGCTTCTTTATTTCCCCGAGAGTACCAAGTACTAGTCTCGGTGAGCAGAGCGTAATAAGTACTTGGCTTTGCGACTCGGAAAAGAGTGATTGATGCACGGATGATTCCTTTTTTAAATGATTATCAGGTCAGGAAAAAATGGGTTGAGAATCGGAAGGAGACGAGGAGAATAACCGATCCTGGGAATTAGCTTCGTGAATCGGTAGTTGTTTAATCTAGTTGATAAAATTATTAAAGATTTAGAGACACAGAAGAGTTTCGACTTGCCTTCCATATCTCGTCGCTCGAATTCGATAAGCGCATCGTGGAACAAGCAACGTGAAAAGAAAGTACGGGTGGGCGAAAGAAAGGAGGCAAGGAATTCGCGTTTACGCATTGCGCGATAAAAAAAAGGAAAAAATTAGAAGAATATTTTCGCGGTCGTTACAGTTGTTAAATAAAAAAAAAAAAATAGAAAAAATTTGCGTCACGGAAATAAAAAAATTACATTTATAAAAAACAATAACATTCATATATGTTCGAAAAATTTTGATGATAAATCCATCGAGTTACATAATTTTAATAATTTAGCTATTAACCAGCAAGTTTAAATCAGAATGTATCTTGAAGATGATAGATCATTAATTAGTGAGTTCTAACCTGTTGGTGGGGAAAAAAATAAAAAAATAAAAATAAAGTAAATAATCTCAAATGTGACGAGCGGCATTTTTGCGCTCTTATTGTTTCGAAATTTTAAAGCGCAGATAAAGCTTTTTCGCAATGACGCACATCTTGAAGAATGCGAGTCGTTGACCGTAAAACGCAAGCGTTTTTAATGCTTGATTGGTTTATTTCTTCAAAAAAATAAAGGTTTTCGCTGATGCGATTGATGAGAAATCAATCGCGGGTCACTCACACTTCCCCTTCCTAGGGAGAAATATAAGGTTAAATACTGCCTCCGCGTGGCAGATTTTAAACATTATTTTCTGTAACTTTAATGAAGTCACAATTGACTTCATTGAAGTCAATTGTGACTAAAGATTATTGAGTCGAATATTAAACAAATTTTGTATTGATCGAATATCATTTATTAAATTGAATCTTTTCAAATAAAGTTTTAGTTAGTTCTTTCCCTCTTAACTAATTATCTCAAGTCTATTAATCTATCTAATGAATTGAATAAAAAAAAACGAAAGAAAGTGAACGAACAACAATAGAGGACATTCAACGCTGGGCGAAACCTGATTCGAGAGAGAGAGGAGCGAACCTGAGTGACGAGTGCGATCCCCGCTCGTCACATAAAAATTGGTGACCACGGCAGGACAACGAAAATCTGGACCCCGAGTGTATCCAGCCAAGACCAAATAACCAGCGAAATTTACCAAGGTCGAAAGATTTTTTTTTTCTTTCCTCTTTTCTTCAAGACAAGGTGAATTAAATGCGTACTTTTTGGTCATATTTTAGTTAGTGCATCCACTATACACTTCACATACACTTAAAACGTACACTTAAAAATAAAAATCGAACCCGGCCAGGGGCCGCCTACAATGTGAAACACGTTACCCTCTGTCCCCCAGTATCCGGCGAAGGCGTTCTCGTCTACGTAGTCCGCCGGGTTAGCCTCGTAGAAGTAGTCATAGTTGATTACTGCTGCCTCCTCCACGGCGATTTCAGCGTCCCAATTCTCTGTTGGGGGCTCAACGGGCTCCTCCGGAAGTCTTGCCCTCTCTGGTAGGGCGGGTTTCATCCCTCCCGCCGTAGCAGCCTCCAAAAACCCTTTGACTTTGAATCCGTTCATTTTGAATCATCGCGAACCTTATTTTCATAAAATTTATTTCAGATTTAACACAAAAAAAATCCAAAGGTCACCAGGGAATCACAAATTTTCACATTTTAACAAGCAAAAAAATATATATATACATAAAAAAAAAAAATCACATTTTCGCGCTGACTCACCTTTCCGACAAAAGTAAGGAACGTACTATCTGAAAATAAATGCTTCTTACCTTTTAATTTTAAAACGCCGATTTGCAGAAATCCTTTTTCCTTCCCCTTTTCCTTCTGCCCTCTCGTATCACAATTTCACCGAAACCATGTTAAAACGACACCTTCTCCGACACTGTTGAGGCAAAGTTACACAGGTTGATTCAGATTGAAATAACGAGTCAACAAATTTTGCTAATCCAATACCTTTTAAACACCTTTTTTTTGCAAAGATTATGCCCTTACAACGTTCCGTAGAATCTTCCAAGAAAAATCTAGAAATAAATTAACCCGTTACTAGGTCAAACTACGAATATTTGTCCGAAGAAGATAAAGAAAGTTATAAAAATCGCTCTCTTTCGAAAATTGACCTAAAGACTAGTGTACCCAATCTAGAAAATTCGCAAGACGGAGACATAAATTTAACCAACCTTTTTCAAAATTCCGAAATGGCGTCCCACACTATCAGATCAAAGGATGCTGCTGAGACGGTTCCTAAATATTCAGGCGGTCTCACAGGACCAAGTCTACAAGAATTTTTGATTGCATGCAAAACTGCAAAAAACATGTTACCTGGTACAGCGGAACCAAACCTTATGCACCTTATCGTCGCACGATTGACCGGAAGCGCCGCGCGAGCCACGCAAGGAATTATATTCCCCACTGTAGAATCACTGTTATCTCATTTACAACCGAAATTCACACCACTTCGAAACACATTTGATCTTTGCGAAGAAATGGCGCGTCAATTCCAGCTCCCGAACGAGGACGTAGCGACATATTTCTAAAGAATACAAGATCTTAGAAACCAAATTTTAGAACTACTGGCAAATGATCATGAAAGAGATGATCTCAATCGCAGGAAAAAGGAAGTAGACGAAGAGACCTGTAAAAATTTCTTAAATGGTTTAAAAATGGAAATTCGAGTTTTAGTACCTGAAACAAATGAACTTAAGGTAGCGGGACCAAAAGCTATTCAAATCGAAAAGGCTCTGGCGAGGGATAAGGCAATACAAGAAAATGCTCCAAAAATCTGTGTTTTATGTGACAAAGATGACCACCCTACTAGCGAATGCCCAAAATTAAACCTGAACCAACCTGAACCAAGATACAATAATCGATATTATTACCAAGAAAACGGACACGTGCAAGAATCAACCAACAGATTTCGCAATAATTACCCATAAAACCATTAATACCCCTGGGATGCTAATAATAGTTTTTCCCTTCAAATAGAACTCAAAATAATAGTTCAGCAAATTTTCTTTTGCGATCAGAAAAATTTCTTCCGAAGAAATCAACGCTACTCGGGAAACGAGTTTCGCCTCCCTCAGAGGGAGGCAAATCAATTCAAACGCCAGCAAAATTGAAACCTCACTGCACAATAAATCCCGAGACAGAAAGTAACTCGCCGTGTATAAAATTGCAAATCAAAAACTCAGAAATAATGCTACTTCTTGACACAGGATCATCCATTTGCCTCATAAAAGAAAACACTATCAAGGAAAATTATTTAATCAATGACAATGAAACAATTAATTCAACAGGAATTATACCAGGGCATGTAACAACACGAGAGTCAACAATTATAAACATACATGGCATTCCAACAAAATTTCATGTAGTTCCTAATGACTTTCAAATTCCTCATGACGCAATCTTAGGAGCAGCATTCTTCACAAAAAACAGGGCAAAAATTAACTGGGAAAACAATAATCTCGAAATCAAAGAATTGAAAATCCCACTCATAAATAACCCCGAAGCAAAATTTTTCACAATCGCAGCACGAACACGCAAAATTGTTCCAGTAAATCTAAAACCAACTCCACTCAAATTTAGGCTTTTAGAGCGCATAGAACTCAAAACGGGATTATTCGCAGGAAAAGCAATCGTAGAAAATAAAAATGGATAAACATACATCCCTATTATCAATACAACAGAAGAAGAACAAAAGGTCTATAAACCCACACAATTTTTACATGAAATACAAGATATAAAATCTGAACCGCAGTCAATCAAAAATTCTGATACACAACAAAAAAAAGAGGCAGAGGAAAAATGCAAACACATAGGTGCCTCCATGTGTCAACTGAAATGCGTTTCAATCAAGTGAAGGAACTTCTACTATTGAACGATTTGAAAGAAAGCGAGAAAGATAAGATCTACGATCCAATTGAAGATAGTCTAGACTGTTTCCACATACCCGGAGAACATCTTACGCATACAACCGTGCACGAACACAAAATCATAACGAAAGATAATGATTCTATAAACACAAGACAATGCCGCTTTTCCCCAATTCAATTATATATATATATATATATATATATATATATATATATATATATATATATATATCATATATATAAAAGGGGGAGCATTTACAAATTATGTAAATAATTACAACAATGGAATGTAAATATATATAAAGAATACATATTATTTACCTTAATGAACTTTAAAATTACGTAATGAAAACATATTTATTCATCATAGATTAATTAAAATGTAAACAGAATTGTAAACATTAATAGATAAATATTTGATTACTGTAACTCGTTGTATAAGTATGTACATTCAATGTACTAAAACGCGTCTTTCCCCTTACTTTTATAAACAGTCCCACGATGCGACCTATTGCCTCACCATCATCCTCTTCATTATGATCATCCCCGTCATATCAACAATGATGGGTTACGACTGTGGGAACTTCGATGGAAACATAACGAAGATAAGTCTTAAAGATTTAGGAAATTGTGACATTTCAGGAAACCCTGGTCTTGTTTTGGAAAACCATTGTATGTAATAAATTTGCCTTATGTTCAGTTCATGTTTTTCATGATTTACTGCTAGATATTTTTTTTCTGATTTTGTACAAGTTTTTGACAATCGTTAGTTGCATACTTTCAGATGATTATTTTTGTTATTACATCAGAAGTAGTATAATTTGTTTATAATTTCCTCATGTTTATATATACAAACATGAAGCAGGATTGCTAACAGCAAAAATCATGGCAAGTGACAGCTGATTCGTGTAATTATAATTTTTTATTTAGACGATTCGCGATCAAACAGGTGACGTTTATGTGATAAAAAAATAGTAGAAATAGGAAGATAAATATTTTTTCTACTGTTTTTTTGTAGCCAGTCAATGGAAACTCAACTGTAACGTGGCGCATGTGTCGTCTAAAGTACGTGAATGGTGGCCGTGAACACAATTTTTGTATGTGAATTATTTTTCGCGAAATAAAATATGCCGCAGTTGGGGTATGCATGGAATCGTTCGCGAATGTCAGAGGTTTAGAATATGCACTACCTCGATTTTTTCCATTACTTATTTACAGAGAAATCTTTGAATGAAAAGTACAACCGAACTGCGACCGAACTCGGTCGCGCCGCCATTGTCAGGGGCCTTGGGCTCGGTGATGAACAGCACAAAACCTGGAGAATCTCAAACAAATACGTCACACTGTAATCATTTAATTTGAAGAAATCTGCGTATTTTTGTTTTTTCATCTATGAAAAATCAGCCTTGAAACCGCACATAGACGTATGTTTATGCATTGACAATTTTTTGCGAGTTTTGACGTTTTACGCCTTATCAGTTGTTCACGGCAGTCACATCAATCAACTGTTGCGGTGTTACTTCTATAATTATTCTTTATTAATTTCATTTCTATTGAATTCCATTTTTCTTAAATTTCAAACAAATTTTTTGAATGTGTATTCAAAGGAAAATTCAACTCGTGCTAGAACCACATGAACAAACTTAATGAAACGTTGAAGAAATCGAATGAATTTTGAAAATCAAGTTACGAGCGACAATCGATGCATAGCAAAGGCCTATACATGACTTTCAAGAAAATGGCTTGTTCGTAGAAAAATTGAAGCTGGAGAAATTAAGTCAATCGTCAATCGTCAATCGTAGCAGACGTGCCCAGACATATGTGCCTTTCTCTTGCGCATCTGTAAGAACGTGCGCGTTAGATAAAGACGAGACGAGATTGTTGGAGTAAATATATAAACGACGATTTTATGTATATTTAAGCGACGGATCGAACGCGACCACGTTTCAAGATTATCATCATTTATCGCTGAAGTAATTTTATATAGCATAATATAGCACTGTATCGTATAGTATCATATACAACGATATAACATATAGTTGTATGCAATACGATTTATCAGACATCTGGTATATAAGTATATCGAAAATTCTCCCGCGTTTTTCGAGGAAACTCATCTTAACGCGTTCATCATAATATTCACAATGAGCGTTGCAACTTAAAGCGGTTTTCGGAACGTTGTAGGAAAATTAGATTTTGCACTATAATAGTATATTTCGTATCAAGGGGCCTAGCAGCGTCTTTTCATGCGCGAGGTAATTCCACGAGTTTCGAGAATGTTTTCGTCGCGCGTGAAAAGGCTCTGGCCCCATGACACGAACTGTAATTTTTTTTGGTCGGCGTTTGAAATGAGTGTGTGGGCCCGCAGCGGAGTAAAAAAGGGATAGTTACGTTAGCAGCCTACACACTCTTTTCAAACGCTGACCATGAAAAAGTCTTTTTTAACGGTTTAGTTAATCGGGGGGCCGTAAAAACTCCATTAATGATCTACTAATGTTCGATTTGCTGAAGGCAATCAGTATTGCACCATTGCTGCATATTTTTCATAATTTTTGAACTGATTTCCTAACGTCTTTTTTTTGCACAAAAAGACGTTAGGAAACGTAAGCGGGGCGTAATGTTACATCCCTTTTACATCCTCTGTTTGTCCTCCCAGCTCCGTTAGGGTCATCATTTTCAAAACAAGTCACTTTCAATGACACCCTCTAAGTTCCGAAGGAAAATTGGCATGAGATAAGAGCAAGAACAAAAAACAAAATAGCTTATTTTTTTATTGACACGTGACAAATTAAAGTATAAATACAATATATAAAAACTAGTGAAGTTAGTATTCTCGAATAATTTCCATCTAGAATTTCCTCCTCTGCACATTAAATCATTACTAATTTACAAAGGACCAGAAGACAGTAAAATACGAAAAAGCAGCATTCAGTATCTGAGAGGAAAATAGTCTTATTGTAAGGCTAGAACCACGTATAATCCATATAATCATGAACCATAATCAGGAATCATAATCATATAATCATGAACTGTTGACACATACCTTGACAAAATACTCGCAATTCGGAGCACTCGAACCTAAGGTACTTATCTCGACAGGTCGGAGATACCTTATTTGAGCAATCAGAATGATACTCCTGATCTGTGTGCGAAATCTGTACCAAGGCATTGCATACCTATAAAATATTTGATGTATCATAAGATGAGCAAGAAGGGTTCTAGTATTTTTTTAACAAATGCGGAATTACTTAAATTTGATTTAATTCTTACACCAATCGAAAAATATATCTTGCATTGCTTGTAAACTTAGCTTCATCCTGCGACGTGAAGAAGACCGTTTGGCATATATAGTATATTTCGTATCAAGGGGCGTCTTTTCATGCGCTACGGCAACATTCTCGGAACGAGGGAATGCCGAGGGCCGTAGCCCCGAGGTAATCCCACGAGTTTCGAGAATGTTTTCGTCGCGCGTGAAAGGGCTCTGGCCCGTGATTCAAACCGTACTTTTCTTGGTCGGCGTTTGAAATGAGTATATTGGGTGCGCAGCGGAGTGAAAAGAGGATTCTTACGCTCAATCCGCGAGCAAGCTAACACACTCTTTTCAAACGCTAAACATGAAAATAATATTATACAGAACGGAATTTTTCAACAACTTCGAATAAAGATAGTTTCACGTTAGACTATTAGAATAAAAATCATCCGTACAAATCGCTGCGCAATGTTTCGTGTATAGTGAGAGCAACTTCACCTAGCATACAAACTACAAACATGCTGATAAGTGAAGCTGGAAAGATGACGATTCCTCGGGGTATTTTATCCGGTTCTCTTTTGTGAGTCGCAAGTAACTGAAAATAAGTTTTTTGACAGTGTTTACTATCATGAAAAATTCAAGATTATTTTTCAGTCATCTTTTTAGATCATCTGTGAGTCATTGTCAATCTTGGAAATAAAAGTTTTTCGTTAGTCAACTGGAAATATGCACATTTTCCAGAACTATAATCAGATACTGCCGTGCAATTAAAAGATAATGCTGTTCGTGTTTTTCAAAATCATTTTCAGTCCACTGATAACAACGATTTGATCAAAATATTTCACATTAATATCTCGATTTATTGAAAAGCAGTAAGCAGTAGATTATTTTCGAGTCAGTGCATAGCGTTAAGAATTCACACACACACACACACACGCACACGCACACACACACACACACACACACACACACACACACACACACACACACACACACACACACACACACACACACACACACACACACACACACACACACACACACACACACACACGCACGCACGCACGCACACGCACACGCACACACACACACGCACGCACACGCACACGCACACGCACACACACACACAATTTAAGGTCGAAAGGGGAAGGTACGAGATATACACAGGACTCCCCCTTATTCGTCCGCGAGCGCTCTCGAGCCATTCTCTTATACGGCCGAAAAAAGGGGAGCACATTACTCCCTACCGCTCCCCACTTTAGGTTCGCCATGGAGGTGGTTACACAGTGCGCCACCAACCACTTTCCACCGCTCCCACTCTCGGCTGGCCTTGAAAGTGATTGAAGCATTGTCTCAAGCGCTGACACGATGTTTTGGGCCCCTAGAAAGTGCCCTAAAGAACCATACTGTGAGAGGGCTATTATGTTCGAGCTCGAGCCTTAACAAACTTAGCCAATGTAAGCGCAATTCGTTCTAGAGCTTACGCTAAACGATGAAAAAGTTGTCGGAAAATAAATGATCGAGCTCGAACACAATAGGTGACTCCACAATATTGATTTGAGCAACTGGGGTCGAAATTTCGAATCAGTCCCAAGTGAACCTTACCGACTTTGCCACTAAGGTGCGTTTTCTCTTCTACGACACATTGTGGAAGAGAAAACGCTCAATTGTGCATTCTATAAGAATTTTCGTAACTCGGTGGGGTTATCCTAGGGTAACCTAGCGACCCAAAGAGGGTAACCTACAGATTGCGCATATTGTAGAAGTGAAAGTCCGCGCGAGTACGAAAGAAACGTCAGAAATGTAATACAAACATTTAGGTTTTTTAAAAAAATTATTGTGTAATAAAACAGTTCACTCGTAACATTTTACTAGTAGTTTTTCAAGGGTCAGTACATTTAAATAGACCTCTCTGCTCCGACGCTGCTCGCGCCACTTCTCTTTCGATCTCATTTTCTCAGGCAATTTTTACTATGGAAAGATGAGAATCATACCACATTGTTCGTAAAACTACGCTCAACAAAAAAATTTTGTACACGAAACATAAAATGTCAAAAATTTATTTATAAAAAGCAATAATTTGAGTGTCACTCACGTTCCAGAGCGATTGTTTACGATTGTGTCAACATTAAACGTGATTCCGACAAAATCGGCTGATTTGCGGGTTCACTGAACCATGAGTCTCAATTTTACGCCCCTAAATAGCGACCTAATGCTCTATATTCTCTTAGAACCTCGAAAAAAGAACGAGAAATTCAGAATTCCCATAAGACGTAACGAGGTTACCCCCCTTTTTGGCCGCGAGCGAGGGCTTGGGTTAACTCCGTGGTTCAACTTTGACCATTTTTGAAAAAAAAAAGTTTTCGAATTCCTTTAACATTTTTACACATGCATTGTTTGGAACAATAAAAAATGCTAAAAAGTCAATTTAGAAAAAACTGTGGGCTACTCTCTTATGGGCGCCAGCCATTCAAATCATTTCGATGTTATGTGGTGTTTTTATGAAGTTCATGTCAATTCAAGTATAAAGTATAAAGTCTTTCTGAACAATGCCCTCAATTATTCCGAGAAAGTTTTATCGGTTTTGATTATTCGCGCATAAAAATGCTCATATTCTCCGCGTTTTATATAAATCAACACGTCATGGCACATTTGACAGTTAACGCAGGATCAATAACAGTTTTTGTTATTTTTGTGAGATTTTATGATGCGTTAAGAAAACGCTTATGTTATTACAGGTGTGCGTATGAAACTTTCATTCATTTCAAATGTTAGCGAATCTCTTATGTTTCCAAGTATTACTAAACATCGATAGAATGTATTATAAAAACACTAAATTTATTCAAAATTATCAAATTGTGATACGATATTTTGTGCATTTTGGTACTGTTGGGTTTTCGCGCGTAATTTGTTCCCGGTATTTTCGCATTTCATAGAGGATGTAAAATTACGGTTAGTTTTGTTTTTGAAACGTAACGCGTAATTTACCGTTTAATGACGGTCAATTAAGATAATTTTACAAAAAGTGATTTTGTGATGTACAATGAATCGCACATACCAATAAGAGTCAGTACACGTATGAGTGAAGTATTATTATTTTAATTTAAAAATAACTGAAAAATAAAAAATGAAACACCCAAACATGTCGATAAAAACGATCAATGTCAAATTTTTTATTTTATTATTAGACAACCCTGGCGGAAAAGAGGGGAATGCAGGAGGACTATAGGAGGACTGTTTATAGTCCTCTTATAGTCCTCCGCGGGACGATGTGAGAACTGTGTGATTTATGTGATCATATGCGATAAGCCGGCTGCTAGGCCTGCTGGGATAATCGAAAAATACCCGGGAAATTTTAAATATACTTAAAGTGTGTGTCATAATTAGATTATATTATGATCAATTTACAAAAATATATATTATGATGAGCTACAACTTTTTATAATTTATCGATACAATAAAATAGCATACATCATAATATAATATAAAAATTATGGTGTAAGATAAAATAATATTATATTATACTATATTATATATTATCTCTCTATATTATGAAAAAACATGACCCCTCTGCTGCCCCGCCGCCCTCACCGCCGTGTCAGTCGACTCAAATCAACTCAAATGAACTCGAACGAACTCGGGTCAACTCAAATGGCTTGACCCCCGCTGCCCCCGTCACCGTGTCAGTCGTGTTCGCCTCCTTCTCCTCCCACCCCTCCCTTCCTCCCCACGCTTCCCCCATTATCCTTCCTCATATCCCTTCCCTCCTTCTTTTCCCATCCCTCCCCTCCGGCCCCCTCCCCTAACCTTCCTCCTCCTCTCCCTCCTGCCCTTCTTCTTCTCTCTACTCTCCTTCTCCCAACCTCCTTTTTCTTCTGCCCTCCACTTCCCCGAGCCTACCACTTGCCATAGCAACCGTTGCTATTGATGCCCCCGCCGTTTATAATGCTGCTCCCGCTGTTTATTTGAATTCTACTCCCTCCCCTCCTTTTCTATCCTCCTCCTTCTTTCTTACCTTCTTTCTCCCTGCCATCCTTCCCCTTCTCTCTCCTCCTCTGCTTTCCCCTCCCCTCTACGATCCATCCATTTTGCCATGGAAACCGTTCTTCCGACAAGTGGCAGCCTCAGGGAAGGGGAGGGGAGAAGAAAGAGGGGGATGCGAGGAGGAGAGTGGAGGGAAAAATATGGATGTGAAGGGCAGGAGGGAGAGGAGGGGGAAGTAGTGGAGGAGGAAGGGAGGGAGGGGAGGGGAAGGAGAGAAGGGATAGGAGTGTGACGGAAGGGAGGAAATGGGGAATGAGGGGGAAAGAGTAGAGAGGATGATGGGACGGGGAGGAGGGGAAGGGAACGATGGGATGGGAGGGGAGGGAAATGAGGGCACGGGAAGGAGGGGAGGAGGATTGACTGACACGATTTGTCTAATACTTGATAAAAATTTAGCCTATGTTATATT
Organism: Platygaster robiniae; assembly: GCA_028476575.1. Taxonomy (NCBI): domain Eukaryota; kingdom Metazoa; phylum Arthropoda; class Insecta; order Hymenoptera; family Platygastridae; genus Platygaster; species Platygaster robiniae. The sequence continues at coordinate 13,326,459 of CM052025.1, forward strand.
TTATAACTAATTTATATCTATTTATTATACTCAGAAATAATCAGTAAATATTGTTACTTTATTAAAAAAAATTTTGTTGAATAAAAAAAACCTGAAACTAATATTTTGCGCAGGGGGGCAAAGCCCCCCTAGTTTTATAATATATTAAAATATAACCCTGGCGTTCAAGCATACACGTTATCTGGTGTATATCTAGTGTAAAACTGGTTCATTTTCATCGATTTCGTTCTTGTAAAACCAAAATTGATGTTGAAATCATGCGAGTGCATTATTTAAGGAGTTTTCCGTAACAATTTACGCGGAAAAGTGTCGATATTTATTAATTACCGCATTTAATGGGGTCTCGGAGTATTATTTTTAAATCGCTCGTTTTGCATATAACTGCCTAGAAAATTTCTGAAAATTCCTCAAAAAAATGAACTAAGCTGTTGCAGGTGCTCTGCAGGTGAAATATGTACTGTAAATGAAATTTGAAAATCAAATAAAATTATCTAAGAAACGTCATTTCTGCTGACAGTTGACAAGGAGCCTGCTCAAACAGTAATTATCACGTTAGCAGCAGCAGTTAGCAGCAGGGTATTGGAACGGAGCGAGTTGAGTTCCGAGATCCTTTAGGAAGGAATGGATGAAAATGCACAGCAGTAAAATCCAATCCGGAAAGGAACGAATGAAAAAGGCATCCGCGCCTCCGATCCAGCCTTGAACGGATGAACTGATCGCACATGTATCCTCCGATCTAAAAAGGAGCGGATGAAAAAGCCATCCACTCATCCAATCTGGAACGGAACGGATGGGAGGATCGCCTCCGGAGCATCCATACGAAATGGATCGGATGAGAGGATCGCCTTCGGAGCGGAACTCTCGAGAAGGATTCTCATCCATCCCGTTAAAAAGAGGATTTCTCGGGCAAAAAATCAATCCGTTCCTTTTCGGATCGGAGTCGTTGAATGAGATTCTCATCCGCTCTTTTTCGGAGTGGATTCTTACGGCAAGATTTTCATCCATTACATTTTGAACCGGGTTCTCTCCAAGAGTTCCGTTCTTTCAAGCAAGGGATGAATTCATGCGTTCTGGAACGCTTTTCCTCATCCTTTTAAATGCCCTGGTTAGCTGAATAAGAAATCAGCTGATCGCCGCTAATGACAGTTAGATGACAATTGAGAATTGTGCAATTGTGTTTCCCAGTGTTTTTGCATCGTTCTCGGTGTTCCCATCATCCCAGTGTTTTGCAACACTGGGAAACACAATTGCACGATTCTCAAATGTCATCCAACTGTCATTAGCGGCACCCAGCTGATTTCTTATACTGCTTACTGCTGCTGCTTACGTATATGAAGTGATATTCAATGTTTGATCAGGCTCTTTATCAGCGGTCAGCAGAAATGACGCTGCTTTAGATAAATTTATATTATTTTTAAATTGCAATTGATAGTACATATATGCATTGAAACTTAACGAAAAACCTTCTTGAATGTTTGTACAAAGTTTCTCTCAATGTTTCTTATTATTAATGATCATCGGTCGGCTATATAATTATATAAATAACTAGATTAAGAATCTTGAAAATATGTGTATATTTTTACGAATGACATTTTTAATTACATTTTTAATTTTAAGTGTATAGAGATAATATGCAAGATTTGTGAATAAATATTTAATTGAAAGGTGATTTGAGTTATCGTGTTTCGTTATATTATTATGTTTGAAACTGAATCGAATCGAAGAAAAAATGAACCACAGGACTTTCGTGTCTCCTTTTGTGCATATGATTTGTGATTTTCAAACGATTTTCACTATCTGAATAAATGCGAAATTGTTAATGGAAAGTTACTACATAAATTTCATTCAGACAAATTACTGACAAAATTACATTTTACTTTTAAATTGATTCTATAGTTTTCAAACTATCAAATTGGAGGATTTCTCGATTTGCAACAAAATATTGTTATTCATTCCCACGTCACTGGTCAGAATCATTTGAGTGAGTGAAAAACCTTTTTTTTGTTTCAAATTATTAATGGAAAAAAATTCTAAATATTCTTATCGTATTTTATCATAAAAATAAATTTTTCGAAAGAGAAGCTATTCATATATAAAAAATATATTATAACTTATGAATTTCAATTTAAAAAAATGTATCGATAATTATTTGAACCGCGTGATAAACTTTGAACTTTCCTTTGGAGATTCTCAGTGGAAAATTTGCTGTTGAATTATTTTTGCCAACACGACAGTCGGTAATATAGGGAATATTCGATTTGTCATAAGCGAAATAACAGTTCACTATCGAAGACATGAATGATTATAAAGAATAGAAAAAAATAAAGTTTTTCATTCCAATACAGCTAAAAATGCAACAAAGTAACAGTTTTTGACTGATATATGATGTCACGAAATTAGCATTAGTTTCGTATGACAAAAATGATGCTTTTGTGCTCGTCGCCAAACTGTCGCCAATGGTCCCTAAAGTGTCGCCAATGCTTTGGGATAGCGATGTTGCTAGTCTAATATATGCGCTTGAAAATTTGCACTTCATTTTCATTCATAATTATAACGTTTTTCAACTTTTTGAATTTTAGCAACTTCAGGAGTTTTGGAAAATGTCCTGTCAACTTCGTACATAAAAAAATTAGAGAAGTGTGAAAGACAACTTGATAAATGAAATAAAATGAATTTATTTTTGGACTGTGAACCCTTCAGTGTTCTCAAATAAATGCATTTAAATAAAAATATCTTAGCTCATCATTCATCGTTTTTTATATCGAACCTCAAACCTGAATAACCATTGTATCTATCAAAAATATATTTTAAATGTTATAAAATACAACTTTCTCGGTGAAATAATCCTTTGATGTGTGTAGAAAACACGCAATAATGGATTGTTCGACTAGAAAGGTCATATTTAATTACATCGAAAATCATTACATCAGTGGAGAAAAATAAAAATATGGATAAATTAAAGATATACTACCGATATTTTACGTATATACTACGAATATACTTGATACATCCGACCGATGTATCAGACATTTCTCTACGGCGCCATCACTGCCATTTTGTCCGGATGCGTTACATTCGTATATGAAAAATATCCTCCGGATATTTTGTTCGGATATCTGCGTACAGATGACGTATATCTTTTGGATGTCTTTCGGAAATTTTTTTTTTCGATCGGGTCTGTGTGACTTACAGGTGACGTATAAGACCCTATATGTCACCTGCTGACCACCAAAAGATAATTATAAATCACCTATAGGACACCTACAGTAAAGTACTGGATATATTTGTGAAAGAGGAGGAACCTACAGCTGAAGTGAACGTAATACGCACGTCACTCATACGACAACAGTAGGTGGTATATAGGCCAACTGTAGATTGACATGTAGGTGACCCATATGTCACCTACTGGCGAAAGTTAGGTATAATTTATCTCTATATTACATGTAGGTCTTGTGAGATGTACTCTACACGTCACTTACACCAACTTTATAGACTTCCTACATGCGCACTATAGACACTATAGAAACAATATAGGCATGTCGGAACATGCACCGTAGTGTTTTTTGTGAGTACCTATGGGCCACATAAAGGGAACTATGGGCTTTCTAGATGGCCACCATAGTCACCTTAGAAGGACTTGTGTTACAAGGGAATAATTAAAATTAAAGCTGCTGATGTTTTTAAAGAAGGCAAAGTAAGTAAAACATTTGGTAATCTTGAACGTAATGATATATTATTAATAAAGATAGCAAATCATTAAATTCGTATAGCATCTTCCACAAGCCATTTAGTCCTGAACATACTCGAAAAGCTTCAATACACGATTTTCTTGTGCCTATAGGATTCATACATTTGTTTGCACAAACTATTCATGTCTAGACTATGGCCAGTTGCGAGCGCGCACTGAATAATATTTTTCACCCCCCTCCCGCCCCTCTCTCTCTCTTTCTCTCTATTTCTGCAGCATACTTTCCGCTTCGCCTTACTGTTGTGGCCTGTGATAGCACGTGACCCGTCTCCCCTGCCCGGCCCCACTCTCCCCTGACATCCCAGCGGAGCCTTGGTGTCGAGTTTTTCGGTTCACACCCAAGCGAGTGTCCGAACAAAAGCATAGAAGTTTCACTTCAAAGAATTCTATCGACGTTTTGTAATACTTGAAACCATAAGGGAATCACACGTTTTAAATGAATAAAAGCTTCATACACGCCTGTAATTACAAAAGCGGTTTCTTTGCGCAACATTTCATCTCACAAAACATAAACGATAAAAATATTGCCCTTGGTTAACTGTCAAATGTTCTATGACATGTAAATATATAACGCGATTAATCGAACCGTTTACATTGCCTGTATCTATTTACTTTTCATTCAGAAGTTGTTTGACACTCATTATATTTTTTTCTCTTTGGTTTTATTTTCTTTTGTCGTGATTATGACATTCATAAGTGTCAATCGCCACATAAAGTTTCGTATTTTTTCATATGAACTGGCTTTATGAAATTTCAATAGGATTGTCTAACCTCATTTTTTAAATCTTTTGTTACTTAGCTACATTTATAATATATCGCATTACCAAATAAAGAATGGCACTAAATCGAAGATTTTCATACTAATCTACATGATCCTGTAACTGTTTTTCACCTAAGATTGGGACAATTCAAAAACTTTCATTTCTTGAATGTATCTAGTTCATATATTTTTTTTTTAGTCATTTTGTATGTTTGACCCTTATTATATGTAGTGAATCAAAAATGTTCACCAGCTTCAGAAACTTCAATAGCACTATGTGATACAGAGAAACTTTGCAGGATGATAATATATAAATGATACTCAACTGCGTAAAGAGATATAGCCAGTAGCATGATGCAGAGTAAAATCGCGGTCAAAAGCAAAAACTGGATGTACTTCTGCCCATTATCGACAAACCTTTTTTTAAACAAAATAATGTCAAATTATAATCTATTGATAGTTATTACATGTAAACAGGCCCGCTCGCAGCTTTGTCCCGTCCTTTTTTTAAGTTGCCTTTGTCTAGCGCTTACCTTCAAAGGCAAAAAAGAAAAGGTTAGAACCAAGATGCGCACGAGTCTGTATGTAGAGGTGATCTTAAGATGGGTTTAGTCAAATTTCAAACATGCTTCCTCTTCAAGTTCCATGAAAAAATTGAAACACAAATCTTTAACTTCTCATTGATTTTAAATTCAACATAAATCCGTTTACCTAGAGCCCTACTTTCTTCCCTTACATAAAAAACGCTCAAATTTGAGCGCCAACATTCAAATTGACCGTTATTTCGTAACGCTCAAATTGAGCGTCGAAAAATCACATTAAAAATGAGAAAAAAAGTTTAAAATATGAATCACAACATATTATTTATAAGTTTTTTTATCTGCAGTCAAGTAGAAGATAAAAGTCTTCTTGTCGTAAACCTGAAAAACGCATTGATGTATCTGAAAAGATTTTTGCTTCGGACGGGGATCGAACTCGGATTGCTGGCGTGATTAGCGGCGACGATACTACCTGAGCCATTCCATGGTGAGAAGGAAGATGTGGTGTACATCTTGGCCATGATAATGGATTAAAGCATATTATTATTTATTTTAATTTCATTTATTTGAATTAAAATCAAACTCTCACATCCGAAAGAATTTTTTTAGATTAATATGAATTATCAATGCTACATAAACACAAACGTAAAGTAAAATGCATTTGAATTCAAATATGTAAGATTAGTTAACATTTAATAAAGGGAATTCGAAATTTTTTCCATGCGATTCAAATGCAAATTTTTTTGAAACAGTTTTCAAAACAGTACCTGGCCAAAAGTTTCCAAATTCTATAAAATTGGAGAAAAATTTGTTTCAATTTTATATTGCAAAAAGTAGTTCCACATGGGCAAACATCTCTAAATATGTCGTATTTTCTGTTTTACATGTTCTAATTCAAATGACTCATTTTCTATACCAAGTTTTTTTTTAAATTATTGTTCAATATTGATAAAATTATTGTTCAATACCAGATAAATCAAGTATCGCAAACGGAGACTGCATATTACAAAAAAAATATCAATTTTATTTCAAACAAATAACACTTACAACCTACTAATTACCGTATCTGCCAAGCTTTTCTGTGCCCGGATTTTTCGAATTTCGAAACTTTTTGAAGCCATTGTGTCAAAACATGTCAAAGAGAGGAGAAAAGTAATTTTTCAGAAATTTTAGCTTTTGCGGAACAACTTTTCCCAATACGAAATCAAAAAAACGATTTTGTTATTTCATTTCATAGAATTCGTCAACGTTTGGCCATATGCAGAATTTTCTATTTTTTACACGGAAACGTGAAGTTTTCATCTCAATAAGATACGTTTATCCATTTCAATGCATTTCGAATCCAATTTTCATATCAATACATTTCAATGCGAATATTTATGAGTTTGCATCTAATGAGGCACACGTTTATCCTTTGCAATGCGATTCGAATGTAAAGTTGTTTTCAATGCATTTGAATTCAAGTACATAAACAAGATTAATCTCAACATTATATAGGGGATATGAATCCCTCTAAATGCAATTTTAATCTAAATTTTTTTCAAAAAATTCGAATCCGGATGTTAAAGATTACCCTAGGTGGTTATCGTGAATTGAGTCAGATGGAACATTTTTTTATTTATTGCAGTGTAGATCTATATACCAGATACTTTGGACTCAATTCAATTAATTTACTGTTATAGAATCCAATGGACAAAATTTGAATAAGAAATTAATGCGTTTTAATCATAAAATTTTCGATGATACATGGATATTCCACATCCAGAAAAGAATTTAATTTGATAATAAAAATACATAAAATATTTTTTATGTATTTTAATGCAATTTAAGGGAAGCATGTCATTCGACCAAATTAAGTTTGATCGCCATATACACATGATCCATTAGAATCTCATTCAGTTAATATGAGTTTTATTTGTTCGATTTTTCTCCAGATTTGGAATCAATATTTTTTTGCTGAAGGAGTTAAAGTTACATATGAATGTACGTTAAAAATATATTTAATGACTATAGAAAATGACCTTTAATATAGAAAATGATGAATGCATAACTTATTATAATGAACTTATTATGCTATAATATTAATTTGGAAACACACAGAGCACATTTTCAAAACTCAATTATATAACAACAAAAACATTCAAGCTACATAATTTTGATATGAAAATTTTGAAGTTTCATCAATCACTGAATGGAATAATTCAGTTTTCTAGATAGTGAAATCAATTGACACCATTAACACAAGTTCCATTGTTCAAAATTTATGAAACAGTACATTTTTGAAAAACTACAAGTTAAATTATTTCAAAAAAGGAGATTATGAGTCTCCTTAAGTCTCACAATAACTCTGTGATACTAAAGTATTTCAAAACGAAACTTTTCCTGGAAGCAAAATATTTCGAACCATTAAAAAGAGACAATCGGATACTTTGCGAGACCTTCCAAAAAAGGTTGGAATACTTCGGAGACTAATATCTTTTTTTAAAATACTTTGAATACCTTTTGATTCTATCTCGGAGACTTTGGTCACCTTGCGAGACTTTACGAGACTCTAATTTTGAATCCCAGGATCAACATTAGTTCAGATGAAAAATTGTCAGGACACACTCATTACTCCAAATTTCCGAAACACCGGACTCGTCATATTTCCGAATCACGAAACTCTGGGAATGCAAAAGACCGTAAAGAAAATACTACGAACCCGCATCGCTCCGAAAAACGATTCACCCGATTCTGTATACTGCTGCGATCGCGTTTAACTGAATATTCATAGCGCCGATGAATAAAAGCGCCGGAAACTCAGTTCACCGACATTTTTTAATCCCGATTCAACAAAATCCCGGGTTACCGTTTTTCCGTAAAAATAATTATAATTCCGATTTTTCGAAACGGCAAAAGCCAAAGGGCTTTTCACTCTCGAGTAGCTACTCGGAGGAGCAACGAGTAGCTTGCGAGTTGATGCGAATTAGCGAGTTATGCGAGTTGTGCGAGTGGTCAAGTGGTGGGAGCGGTAGGAGACAGAGAAAGCGAAATTCTCGGTGCCTAATGCAAAAGAGTCACAGAGAATAATCAGAATATTCAAAATTATTCGAAATGTACTATAAGTAACTTGCAAAAATACAATATATTACACTGATTCCACGATACAATCCTTAATTGTAATTGATTCTAGATTTTTTTCAGTTTATGTTTTTCCAGTGAACCAACATCCACTGTGTCATTCACTGTGTCAAAATTTAACCTTAGGAATTCGGAGGTGCTCTCATTACGATAAATCGATCGTATATGACTTCAAAAATATCCCTTTCACAGCTTTTTGTAAAGTTGGCTCTTGTTTTCGAGATATTAATTGTTTCAGTTTATAATTTTCGAGTCGCGTACTTTCCATGATAGTAATCGGATTTTCATGATTCAAAAATGACAGTACATGTATTTGACGTCAAGAAACCTATTCCCGTAATCAGATTTTTAAAAAACCTCGTCTTTCCAAAGTTAAATTCCGGTCAAAAAACCTTTTTTTTCGGGGAAAAGGTGATGCTTACATTGAGCGAAGAATAGCCGATCAACAAAACAATCCAGTTTTTGACAAGCATGTGCGTCGAACTTCGCGAACATTGAGGTAGGCACCCCACTCAGCGCGATGCTGGCCCAAATACATCGGGTCCGCGCCACGATGGTTCAGGAGCGATTCATTAGTGCGAGCACCCTAATGGTTGGGGTGAGCTCCGCGATTAGGCGGGCAAACACGCTACTCTGTGCAGCGGAAACAAAAATTTTTATTAGCACCTCAGTCAGTGGGGTGAACTCCGCGATCGGTAGTGTATTTTTCGCTCAGTGTATATCATCTCGCCCATTGTAATGGTAAATGGTAATGGTAAATCGCATTAACTTCTGATGCTCCTATTTTATTTGATCAGGCTTCTTTAAATGATTTAGTCAGGGATTTAGATTTGCCGAAAGATAAGTCTGAGTTATTAGGCCCCAGACTTCAAGAAAAAAACCTTCTCGCTCCAGAAACTACTTTTACTTGGTATTGTATGCTAATCGGGAGAAGAGATTAGTTGAGTATTATTCTGCAAGTAAAAACTATGTTTTTTGCAATGACGTTAAGGGCTTAATTCAAAAGTTGGGACTACTTTATGATGTCGATCAATGGAGATTGTTTATTGATTCCTCAAAGAGCAGCTTAAAAGTAGTTTTATTGCATAACTTAAATGAATACGCATCCTATACCTATTGCTCATTCCGTTCACTTAAAAGAATCACATGAAAATGTAAAAACTATTCTTGAAGGAATACAATATGAACAACATAAAGGGTAAGAGTTGTAATAAATGATGTAACTGGAGAGACAGACTGAAGAAATTTTTTGCGCCCGGTACATAACCTCAAAAGTAGAAAAAAACGCCGTTTTTCGGGTACATAACCTCAAATATCTCAAAATCCTGACGTGATGGGCCAGTTCTGACGCTGGATTCGGGATTTTACGCAGCAAATTACTTTGGAAATGAACCTTCGCTTTCAAACAACTCATATGACCCCGGCATTTGTAGACCTGTGTAACTTTTATCATCACCGACAAATAATTTTTCGATAGTAGAAAAATTTTTTACCAGCAATTAATCATGTAAGTTTTGGAGGTTCGTCACTTGTTTTTAGCTGCATTTTATTTAAGTTATGTTTATGGAAAAAATTGACTGTACAGTCACTGATGAAAACAACTTTCTAATTTTATATTGAAAAAATTTACAGTTTATGTAAAAACTTGTTTGAAATTGAAAAAATAAATAAATTTTACGATTAAATCGGAGAAAAAAAGGATGTAAAATTTTCTATTAAAATTTTTTCTAGCACAGAAAAGCCGGGATAGAATGATAACGAATACTTTCTGTTTATTTACTTACGAGTATTTATGTACAAAAAGTTACGAATGTTCACTAAATTATGCAGACTCTCAAACACAAGACAATGGAAAAGTTCACCAAGATCGTTTAATTGAAACCCTTGCATTTATTGAGATGGAAAGAAAAATAAAATACGCAATTAACATTTTTCAGTGAAAATTTTGCGATTATGCAACGCTTCACATAAATCATCTTCAATTCACCCAGATCTTCACTGGATAAAGAAAATGGCACGGTTAAAGAATCAGTGCTAAGGCGAGTATAGCTACAAGATTTTTTCGTGCAGATACTTTTGTATCGTTGAAGCAGCATTTCACAGGTCACTTTTCGATTCTCCATTTGTCTCTCGGTCAGTTCATGGGGCACCCACTTTCCACACAATCCATGCGAGTCAGTGAGAGTTGCGTGAGTTCATGAGTTTCTCAGAGTTGCTACTCCTACTCCCGAGTAGCGAGAGTTTTTGATTTCTCGAGTTGCTACTCGAGAGTGAAACCCCTTTGCGAAAGCTCAATTTGCCGATTTTGTGTTTTTCCGTTTCCTCAATTAACCTTTTATTCAGTTCAACGAATCGTCATTTGACCGAACCCGCATTTTGCCGAATCTGAAAATTCCCTATTTATCCTACTTCCGTATGTTTAAAAATCCGAAGTATCAAACCACCTAAAGTTTGAACGCCTCCTCCCACTATCGAACATTAAAATGTTAGAAATGAAGGCTAAGGTTAGTAACCTAAGTATATTTTCGCATTCGATATATGTTTATAAAAAAAAAAAAACGAAAGCAGTTATTTATTGATGTTATCTTTTCATTGCAACATATTATATACAACTTATTATATTATTATATACAACTGCATCGTGAAGACGTTTCAAGGTTTACCTTTTGACGCCTTTCTTTTGTGCTGTGAAAGGCTAATATCGAATATATTATAATATTTCATGAACAATGCATCAAAAGTTTTCAGTTGTTCTCATACTTGAAATGCGACAAAACATAACGTGACCTATGTTTTTTCCATTGATGCCCTTCTTACAAATGTTAAAAAAATCGCAAAAATGTAGTAAAGTTTTACGCAAGCTAGGTTGTATTTTTGTTTTCCATAAAAAAGGTGTAGCACTATTCTCAGAAAGAAAATTACTTCTATTTACATATCTGTAATTATTGCGTAAAGTTTGGCTTTCAAGTCCTTAGCGGCTCCTCGTAAGGACCATCAACTACGTTTTATCTAGAATGTTATATCTCCTATCAAAATCCATCACAACAATATTATTCTCACCTCATCTTCGAGAAAAGTATGTTACCTCCCCAAGAATACACTGATACTTGAGGATAACTTAGAAAATAATTCCTATCATACAGTTTTATTTAAATTCATATATAACTAGATTTTCTATTTTTCTGAAGCGTTTGTTTCATTGCATATGGGTATACAGATCAAATCACCGTTATGAGCGTATAACTTATTAAGTACGAAGACAGGGAAATTGAAATTTTTACGTGCACGAGATTACTAAAACTATTATGTTGACTGTAATGAGAATTTACCGAAGCAGAAAATGGGATAAATTAATGATTATTAATTGAAAGCAACTGTAATCCTTCGTACATGTATCATGCTTACGTTCAAATGCTTACTTTTCTCGTGCAAATCTTTTGTTGATATTAAAGTGAGGATCTTTCAAAAGAGCGTCATTTTCGTAACTATAAGCTAAAACTGCTTTACAATCTTGTGATAAAGATTTATTTGAACGTGTCGGATATTTTTTTACTTCCTACGTAAATGAACCCTACAAAACGCAACTGTAGTTCGTAATAAAAAATATATTACTCAACACTTTTGGTAAAATTTAAAAGCATTTTTTAAATCGCATCTAAAAATTTTTGAAAGCAGCATTACCTTTATGGAAAAGCTGTAAGTTGGGCTGTCACAGCATTTTTCCTTTTTATTATTTGCTTCAAAATACAATGAAAAGATTTTTTTTTTGCAACTTCTATGCTATTGTTTTCCATCAACGAGCCGCTAAGGACTTGGAAGCCAAAATTTATATAATAATTGCACATATGTAAATAGAAGTAATTTTCTTTCTGAGAATAGTACTACACCTTTTTTATGGAAAACAAAAATAGAACCTTGCTTGCGTAAAACTTTGATACATTTTTGCCATTTTTTAAACATTTGTAAAAAGGGAATCACTGGAAAAAACATAGGTCACATTATGTTTTGTCGCATTTCAAGTATAAATTAGTCTTTTTATATGATTTCAGAACTTTTATAAGCGACAACTGAAAACTCTTGATGCATTGCTCATGAAATATTATATATGTATTCGATATTAGCCTTTCTTTTATGATTTCATAGCCTTCGTATGCCGAAAAGAAAGGCGTCAAAAGTTGTTCACGATGCAGTCATGAATATTTTGCAATGAAAAGATAACATTATTGAAAATCGGCTTTCGTTTTTTCTTATAAAGATTTATCGAATGCGAAAACATACTTTTTATTTTAAACATTTTAATGTTCCATAGTAGGAGGAGGTGTTGATTTCACTGCTTTTTTTACCAGTAATCGAATTTCTTGCATACTGAAAGAAATTGGGGGTTATAATTCTAATTTATGAATTTCACTCTTTTCTCTTCCGATGATTTTACTTCGCAATGAAATATTTATCCGTGACTTACGAAATTACAGTAAAGGAATTCACAGGGAATGAAGTTCGTTAAATTATGGGTCAAAATTTCTCAAGTGGCCACTTTAAAATCGAAGGTCTCAGTTTTCGTTGATTAATACGGTTTTCGATCGGTTTGGTGGTAAAAACGACCCCCGAAAAATAACTTGCAATAAATTTTTTTTTGCATTAGTTATATACAGCTAAAGTTTTTGATGATGTTTTTTTCAAAAATTCATAACTCACGAACGGTTTATCGAAACTCAACGTTTTTTACATTAAAATTTTCGTCAATTAATATACTTTGCTATAAAAAAATTGGTATTACCAACAAATTATTATTGAGCCAAAAAATCCTGTTTGTTGTCAATAATTGAAAATTAATAAAACTTCTCCGCCTGCGAGAAAATTTTGACAAATTTCATTTGATTCTACGATTCCTTACAAAAATTTTGGTGAAAAAAAAAATGCATTATTTTGCATTAGTTCAAAAGTTATACATGTTTTTGTGACCGCGCTCCTACCTCTAGCGCTGGACGAATACGCATTTTGTGACCGAAATTTTGTAGATGATTTTTAGTGATACGGAAAATTCCAAGACGATGGAAAACAAATGAAAAACGTGCTCATGCTTGCATATTGCCGTGTTCCTCAGTTTCGTGAAATTTTTGTTCGGAGTAACATGAGTAGCAAAATAACAAAAAGTGATTCGCGATATCTTAACTAGTCAATGCTCGATAATGCCAACGCCAAATTCGTGTTGTAATCCTTTCAAAAAAAAGGATCATGGAAGAGTTCGTACATATATTTCCTTGATTACTAAGAAATACGATCCGAAATTTGATAAATTTGTCGGAAAATATATGTGCATGTCGTGTAAAACCCGAATGTACGTCGCGAGTGATCCGGTGCACGTAGAAGTTGAAAAAACAAATGATCCTGACGAAGAAGATGATGTTTATTCAACTGACGAAGAAAAAGATGATGTTTCGCGAGACAGTTCTTTTGTTCCTTAACATGAAATAGAAAGTAGAAAAATCATTGACATCGTGCCAGAGATCACTCACTCATCTAATAAGATAGCGAAACTTGATATTTCGGACGAAGAAAGAAGAAATTTAATGGAAATGACAGAGAGAATTCAGTCAAAATTAAGAAACGAAATTCCTGGAAACAACGATCAGCTCCTTAAATGGGTAAAAGACTTGAAGGAAGCAATTTCAAGGCAACAAATGAGATCTGACAAAATTTTTCTCCTAACAACAATGCCAGTGGAGTGGACTGTTCGTAAAACAGCAAAAGTTTTTGGTGTTTCTCGTCGTTTGGCTACTCGAGCAAAAAAATTACGCGCAACTGAAGGATTCGCATCACGGGTAAATCCAAAAACTGGACATCCCATGAATGTGTCGATAGTAAAAAAAGTCAAAAATTTTTATCTATCAGATGAAATCAGTCGTGTGTTGCCCGGAAAAAAAGATTCAAAGTCAGTCGTCATTGACGGAAAACGTCAGCATGTCACTGTGAGTTTTCTTCGATTAAAAAGGATTTTTTTTTTTAATTTTCTTAAATATTGTAATACTGTTACAAAATCATTGCAGAAAAGATTGTTAATGGGCAACCTTGATGAATTACACTCGCGATTTTTGAAAGACTATCCTGACGTGCAAATATCTCTTACTAAATTTCGGGCATTAAGACCACTCCAATGCATATTAGTCGGAGCAAAGGGCACTCACAATGTTTGCGTTTGCAAAACGCACCAAAACGTGAGGTTGAAAATACAAGCCTTAAAACAAGAATTCATTATGTGCAGGATAGACTACTCAGCAACATACCACGATTGGCTCCAAAAAATCGTTTGCGAAAATCCAACATCGGAATGTTATCTTTTGGAGTGCAAAAAGTGCCCTAGTACAAAACTTATTGTTCAAGAAATCAAACCGATTTCGATGAATCAGAAGATTACGAAAATTTCATTTCATCAGTGGATTTCAACTGATAGGTGCACCCTTTTTTACTTCCCGTTAGAAAATATAATTATACTTGCTGACATTGCCTACATAAAAACTTTTTTTTTAGATGTAATTTTTCACAGATCACGGAATCAAGAAAAGTTTTTTTGGAACACCTCGCGGAAGATTTGTTGATACTTCTTAAACATGATTTCATAGCGAAATCCCAAGCGGAATATTTGGCAAAACTCAAAGATACCGTAGGTGAGGGCGAATTCATTGTCACTGAAGATTTTTCAGAAAATTATACATATCAAATACAGAATGAAATTCAGTCACAACATTGGTGCAAAGATCAAATCACGCTTCATGTTTTTGTTGTGTATTACAGAGAGAAAAATGTTTTGCGTAATGAGAATTTCGTCATTTTTTCAGAGAATCTGCAGCACGATTCAGTTGCTGTACATTTTTTGAACGGAAAACTGATTTCTCATTTAAAAGAAAAATTTGGCGATAGAATAAAAAAATCTTTTATTTTTCGGATGGGGCAGCGTCTCAATATAAGAACAAGTATAATTTTCTAAATTTGATTAATCATAAAAATGATTTTGGTATCAATGCAGAGTGGAACTTTTTTGCTACGTCCCACCGTAAAGGTGCTTGTGATGGAGTAGGGGGTACCGTGAAGAGGCACGCATATTTCACAAGTTTGCAAAAAGATACAGATTTGTTATTGACATCTCCTGAAAGACTGTTTAAGTGGGCAAAGCAATTTTTCAAAAAAATTCATTTTTATCTCTGCACCAATGAAGAGCATGAAAAACATAAAGAATTCTTGACATCACGATTCTTGAAAGCAAAAACGATAAAACAAACACGTTCATTTCATTGTTACCAGCCTGTAGAAAACAAGTTATTATGCAGAATATTTTCTGCTCACGAAAAAGCAACTACGATAATTTACACGTAAAACGGCTCTTATCTGTATATCGACGTTCGCTGAATCAGCACATATTATGATCGAAAATTGTTTAATTTTGTTCAAATACTGAAATAAACTTGATCAGTAAAATCAGTTACTTTCATTTGTTTTTCCATCGTCTTGGAATTTTCCGTATCACTATAAATCATCTACAAAATTTCTGTCACAAAATGACTTAACGCGCGCACGTCAATACGTGTTCGTCCAGCGCTAGAGGTAGGAGTGCGGTCACAAAAACATGTATAACTTTTGATCTAATGCAAAATAACGCATTTTTTTTTTTCACCAAAATTTTTGTAAGGAATTGTAGAATCGAATGAAATTTGTCAAAATTTTCTCGCAGGCGGAGAAACTTTATTAATTTTTGATTATTGACAACAAACAGGATTTTTTGGCTAAATAATAATTTGTTGTTAATACCAATTTTTTTATAGCAAAGTATATTAATTGACGAAAATTTTGATGTAAAAAACGTTGAGTTCCGATAAACCGTTCGTGAGTTATGAATTTTTGAAAAAAACATCATCAAAAACTTTAGCTGTATATAATTAATGCAAAAAAAAAATTTATTGCAAAGTTATTTTTGGGGGGTCGTTTTTACCTACAAACCGATCGAAAACGTATTAATCAACGAAAACTGAGAACTTCGATTTTAAAGTGGCCCACTTGAGTAATTTTGACCCTTATACAACCATATATAGGCCAATCTGCCGTCCCCTGCATAAATGCCGTAACTCCATTCGGCGGTAAGGTTTTTTTTTCCCTAATATTTCAGGATAAAAAAAAATTGGAGGGTGTTGAATAAACACGCATTAGAAGTAAAACTTTTCATGTTTCTTGCTTTGAGCTTCCGATCTATAGATTTTTAGATGCCTCTAACCTTTTTTAGTTTTAACAGATCCCTCAATTTTTCTGTGTAGTATTTTTTCGTTTCAACTGTTAATCAGTTAAATAATGCTGAATGAAAAGTTGTACTTCAAAAAGGTTCCTATGTATGGATTCATTCCTCTTAAAAAATTTCTTTTTAAATATATTTACAAAATGATCTATTTAATAAAAAAAAATGAAAATTTTTTTATCATCTGCTTTATAATTCACGAAATACTGCAGAAAAACCTAAAATTTTATGTATTTATTGACCATGTTCGTGAGAAGGTAATTGGCATGTTTTGATTTAGGAACTTGGTAGCCTACTCCTCCACCTCTACCTCTGCTGCGCTTTTGAAAATATGAAATATGAGACACAAAAATCATATAATATCATAAATTAAGAAAAGTCACAAAATCACAAAGTTGTACGAATTAAAGTGATGTCAAGGTGAGATATTTTTTGATTGTGACATTTTGCTATTTCGTGTTCTGTTGTAATTTGTTATGCATTCTGTTATTTATAGAATTTTGTCATGTCACATTTTGTTATTTATAATATTTTGTAATTTTGTAACATTTAGTTCCTTTTTTTGATTTTGTGACGTGTGATAGTGTTTTTTGACATTTCGGGTTTTGCGACATTATGTAATATTGTAGAATTTAGTAATTTTGTGATTTTTTGAAGTGATGTGACTTTTTGCGATTTGTGAAATTTTGTGATTTCGTTAGATTTTGTGAAATTTTGATATTTTGTAACATTTCGCGATTTTGTGATTTTGTGACATTTTGTGACCTTGTGGCATTTTAGTGATTTTGTGACATTTTGTGTGTCTGTGACATTTCGTGATTTTTGTGCCATTTGTGATATTCTGACAGTTTGTGATTTGTGATGGTATGCGGCATTTTGTGATTTTGTGACATTTTGTAACATTCTGTGACATTTCGTGATTTTGTGACTTGTGATTTTGTTACATCTGTGCTTTTGTGCCACTTTTTGATATTTTGGATTTTTCGTGATTTGTCACATTTTGTGTTTGTGAAATTTTGTGATTTCGTGACATTTTGTGATTTTGTGACATTTCGTGCTTTTATTACTTTTAGTGAATTTGCGACAATTTGTTATTCGTCATGAGCCGTTCAATTATATGGTAGATTTTACTTACATCATAATTTACAGGCTTACAGTTTTCAGTGTTACATGTTACATTGTAAAATCTCAAAATTGCTCTCTGCAATCGAAAATACTACACTCTTATATCTTACAGTCTTACAGTTTACAGTGTTACATGTTACACTGTAAAATCTCAAAATTACTCTCTGCAATCGAAAATATTACACTCTTACGTCTTATAGACTTACAGTTTACAGTGTTACATGTTACAAAATCTCCAAGTTACTCCCTACATCGAAAAGTTCAGTTGAACTTTCTTGTCGGGTAATACAGGACGAGAAAGTCAGCTCTTTTTTTTTCTGTAATATTCAGGGTTCGCGTCAATTTTTCCCGCTCTCTCATTGTTCTTAGGTTCGGCAGCCAATGAGCGTGGCGTATTTTGAATTTCGACGCAAGAGCGTCACGATTTTCGTCGATTTGAGCGTTCGACATTATACTTCGGATTCACTCGGTTTTCTTCGGGCACGAAAAAATGCGCATCTAAAATGTTTTCTAAGAGATGGCGTAAGGTGTTTCGCAGTTTTCTGGCACATTCTAAAAGGGCCGTAGTGAGAAAATCCGGGCCTGGGGTAAAAATTTACAAATTATTATTCAAATATTTTTGAAAAATGTCAAAAACTGAAAAAAAAATAAAAAAATCCTTAATTTTGGTGACTCTCTTCCTATCTCTTCAGGACTTGCACTGGGTGTACATGTGAAGAAAGCTCAGAAGGCCAGAGGTGAAAAGTGACACTTGTTCGTAAACACTCGTTCGAGTGTTGACACTTGAGTTCTGCCATGGAGGAAACCGAGGAATTTCTTCGATAAAGTTCAGACAGATAAATACACCGATTTCTTTAATTAGCATATTGCACGATTATTATTCAGCTTTGTTTACTTTGTGATCAAATTTTTCTTTCGTTTTAGAAGGATTTCGTTTGTAAATTTCTTTCTTTTGTAAAAAATATTTTAGAATGAATGATGATGAAAAAAAAAAAAAAAAAAAAAAAACAATTGTGAGTAAAACATGAGAATTGTTATAACAGGAACCTTGCATTGTTAGGATTAGAAATTATCGTAAAAAAAAATCTCACTCAAAAAACTAGAATTCAGTAAAATATTTCAAATTGAAGAGAAATTTTCCAACTCAAAAATATTACAATTTTTTATCATTATTATCCTGTAAATAGACGACAAAACGAGGAAAACAAAATAAATAATTCATTCATCGTCAAAACATATTTATTATGATTTTCTTTGGATTGTGAACTTCGGACATACTTTCATCCATAATAGAGTTGATTTATCAAAATTCTTATCATTTATGACAAAGTAAAACTTAAGTTCCAAAAAAAAAATCAAGTTGAAGAGTACTACCCAGCTGAAAATAATTAAATGATTTTTCTGAATGATTCGACCAATATAGTAATTCGTAGGTAATCCATTAAATTTTCGAAATGGAATTACTAGATGGATTTACAAATTGGATAATCAATTAGTTTACCTCATGGATCGACTAAATGGATTGATCAACCGATTCATCTGTTAGTTCGAGCAAATGATTTACGTAATGAATCAATCGAATCGCACTGTAAACTTTTTTCATGAAAAACAAATTCATTATATATTGTAAAAAATAATCACATTTAAGTTTTGAAGAAATTTTTGAAAAAAAATCATATCTTGTTCGGTTTCGAACCCACGACACCTTCGGAATGGCAGGCTTTCACCACTCGGCTATCGACACTACATATTAATATATGAGTACGAAATCAACTCATTTTGAACAGGAACACAGTGGTAACAACAATATTCATTTGTTTTCTACAATGTATATGAAGCGTTGATGGCCGAGCTGTGTAGACATTCGCCTGCCACTTCGATGATCGTGGGTTCGACCCCACCCGAGATTAAATTTTTTTTTTCAAAAATTTGTTCAAAACTTCATAGTGATTATATTTTACAATATATAATAAATTTTTTTTTTCATGAAAAAATTTTTAGTGCGATTTGATTGATCCATTACGTTAATTATTTGTTCGAACCAACAGATAAATCAGTTGATTAATCCATTTGGTAAACTAATTGATCATCCAATTGGTAAATCCATCTAGTCATTCCATTCAGAAAATTTAATGGATTACCCACGAATTACTATACTGGTCGAATCATTTGGAAAAATCATTTAATTATTTTCAGCTGGGTAAGTTGTGAATGCGAAGAATAATACAAATGAATTATTTATTATAGGTAGATTAGGACAACAAACAAAAAAGGAATTGAATTAATGATTGATATTTCAAGACAATTATTGAAAAAAAAAAACATGACGTGCAAAAAAATTTGTCAAAATTGGCAATAAATAACTGGTGATTCTTTGTTAAATTTTTTTTATTCGTGTAAATTTTATTATAATATTTTTTTTTCTGGCACACTCGATTCTGTAACAAAATAATTCGAAGTTACAAAATAAATAATTACAATAGTTTTTTTATTTTTGTATTCAGTAAATTGTTACCTGTATCCATCATTTCTCCATTTTTTTCTAAATTTTCCTCTTGAGCTGTAACATAAAAATTGACATATTGTTTATTTAAACTGAAATATCGAATTCGAACAAATTCAACTTATGCAACTTCTACAGAAGTTATCTGTCATTTTCAAAATAATAAAACATGTATAATATGATGTTATATAATAATATACACATTTCATCAAGTAAAGTAACCATGATTTCACATGTTTTCCGCTTCTTCTTCGAGAAGTTTCTGTCCGAGCTTTAATATGAAAAAGTAAATACGGTATTTATTCTTATATTCACCGAAAATTACTTGATTCTACTTATTACAAAATTCATTTTTAATTTGAAATTTTTTGAGCGATTAATGGTATATTTTAATTTTAATTTTGACAAATTATAAAATAAATAACTTTATATCAAGATATTTCAAAAGATTTAAACTTATCATTCCCTGTATGTGTATTTTTATATTTTTCATTAAGTTGAATATTCTCAATAAAAAAATAAAAATCATAAGCTTGAGATGAGTTGCAAATATTTTTTCAATTAAATTCGTCACGTAATTTTATTATTTGAAAATGAATAATGATTCTTTTAGTATATATATTTAAACAATAATATCACATGAATAATGAAAATAATAACATTGTAACAATATAATATAACATTGATTAAATTATAAAAATTATATTATTGATTTATGTATTGACTATTGAATGATATATTATTTATAAAATAAATTATTTCCAATAAATCCTGGGTAAATGATCATATTATTTCATTTACAATAATTTATTATTATATACAATTACCAAACTCATGTAAATAAGAAACTGATGATATACACATACCGATATACAACAAAATATATAGAAGAAAGAAAATAATAACAGATTTAATAATCAAAATAATAAAAGTATAATATTTATTTTCGAAGAATTGATTAATAATCAAAAAAAGAAAAAAATTATTTTGAGGCAAATCATAAATGAATAATTTTGATTAATGGATTTTATTTTAATATACAGGGTGTTTCAATGTCACCGTTACAAAAAAAAACCATATATTCTTCGTAAAATTCTAAGACATTTTTTCCTTTGCGATTTTTTGAAATTCGCAAAATTGACGGAGATATAATTAGGCTCATCAGAGCGCTAAATAAAGCGTATCTACAAAGTTAGTTGTAGACCGCTGGCGAGGATAGTGAGAGCCACTGCTCCTTTCAATCTCGGAGTATACTCGCCTTTTCTTCGCCTAGCCGGCCCGACTCTAATGGGCTTAGCTATGATTTACGATGACGAGTGTTTACGAAGAAAGACACCATGCTGTGTTTTTGGAAACGTGGAAAACCGGAATAGAAACTATGTTATTGACGCAAAACTTTGGTGAATACGAAGTTGAGCAAAAGATCAAGAATGACCCTTTTTTTAACCTGTTTCACACAAAAAGGTCTTTGGAAATAATTAATGGTTTTCTAGTAAATAGGCGTGAACTCCGAATCCGGAAAAGGCCCGGATATGATCCTTAAAAATTTCAATGGGGAAAAAGAAATGTTTAATATCAAATCAAATTCCTTATCAATTGTTTCTTTTGGCTAACTCATTTTCACCTGTTGTTCAAAACTAGCCTGACCTTACCAATTTATAAGTAGGTAAAGAACAGGTCTAACCTGAAGAAACAATTTTTCGTTGAGAAAAAATTCTAAGTAGCTCAAGAACAAGCCTAGCCTGAAGAAACTATTTTTTGTTAAAAAAAAAATGTTTTTAGCTACTTATAAGTAGCTAAAGTGTAAGCCTTACCTAACGAAACTATTTTGCGTTCATTCGAGTTTTTTTTAAACCCGTTTTTCGGAAAATTCACTCATCGACATATTTACCAAACGTTTTTTTGCCAACTCATTTTCGCGTGTATTTTCTTATTTATAGTTACAAATAGTACTCATAGATTATTTATGCATTTCCAGTGCGTTTCATTCGTTTTTTCATAAAAGTAAATTTTTTTTAACTTTATACCGCTTAAAACTAATAAAACTTTGCCTTTTTCGTTTAATATTTCTGATGATTCAGCCATCTTACAACCGTTCACGACAGTGACTGAAAAAAACCTAATAATTCTGGAAAAAAAACTTTTCAAATTTGACATTTTGACATCATTTACTAAAGCGGAAATTTTTCCATGGAAAACAAAACCGGATGATTTCAGATAATGCTGAATCACGGCATCACGCTCATTTACGGAAAAACCATTAATCATTTCCAAGTACCCTCTTTGTAGGTGAAACAGGTAAAGAAAAAAATGGTCAATTTTAATCTTTTTCTCAACTCGGATGCTACCTCCCAAACATCTGTATCTCCCTTCTTCAAGCATTCGTAAATTCTGGCAGAAATTTCTCACTTTTCTTCTTTTCCTTGAACATTTTTGTTTTTTTTTTTTGACTAGTCGATTTTGGTCCGTCTTTCGCGCGATTTCACATCTTTCAAAGTCTACTATTTTTAGTTGAATGTTTCTAAATAAAAAGTGTTAAAAGAAAATGGAATTTAGTAATAATGAGTATTTCGACATGCTTATGATTTATGGTGAATTGAGGCAAAATGCTCATGCTGCTGCCCGTGAATATGCTCTGCAATTTCCCGATCGTCGACAACCCACGCACCCAGTTTTTTTACGTTTAGTAAACCGCGTTTGTATGAATGGTGTTTTGCAACCCATCCGTAATGATCGTCCGCAAAATGCAAGGGCCGCGCGAAACGTGAATCAAGAAAAGATGATTTCGGAAGAGCCTGAACTGAGTACAAGAAGAGCTGCTCGTCGATTAGGGATATCGCATATCAAAATTTGGCGGATTCTGAAACAAACTGGATGGCGCCCGTACCATATTAGCCGGGTACAACATCTGCACCCTGGCGATTACGCTCTTCGCGTGGACTTTTGTGAGTGGATTTTAAATAGGCATCGTCCGGATCTAAATTTCATCCTCTGCATAATCTGGAGTGACGAGACAGTTTTCACCCGTGGCGGGTTCTTTAACACCCACAATTATCACATATGGGATGAAGAAAATCCTCACGCGTTCAGGGCCACCAAATTTCAAGTACAATTCAGCCGCACGTATTGGACTGGGCTGCTTGACAGCTACTTGGTGAGCTTTTATAGTAAATTAAGAGAGAGAGAAAGAGATAGAGATAGAAATGAATGGATAGATAGATAGATAAATTGACAGAAAATTATTGTAAAATACGAAAACAGATAGGACCCTGGGAGGCACCTGCAAGAATCAACGGTGAAATCTACCGTAATTTTTTGAGAGACCAACTGCCAACTTTCTTGCAACCAGCTCTCGAGGAAATTCCGTTGCAAAGGAGGCAGAACATGTGGTTCATGCATGATGGGGCTCCTGCAGATTGGTCAGTCATAGCCAGAAGAGTGCTGGATGAACAATATCCGAATAGGTGGATCGGTCGCGGGGGAACGGTGAGTAGGCCACCAAGGTCACCTGATTTGAACCCATTTATTATTTTTTATGGGGTCACCTTAAAAATTTCATTCATGAAAGTCGAGTCGATACTGTAGAGGAACTTGATGCACGAATTCGGCTGGCCTACCAGACATTAACACCCGAGATGATAAATAAGGCAGTCACTGATATCATCCGCCGAGCTGAAATCTGCATTCAACAATATTTCGAACATTTGCTATGAATGTATGAGATACTCAATTTTTTGTATGGAAATTTTTAACAGAAACTTCGAATATACCTCTTTACAATTCTTTCTTATTTTTCGGAAATAATTATTAGTGTATTGTGCATAAGATTTAAAAAAAATTAAGTTTAAAATACCTGTTTTTTTTAGTTGCACGCACGGTTTTTTGCATTTCTCTAATGTAAATAAACGGACTTCAAAAAAAAGCTTATTACTGTTACTTCTTTTTTCATATCACGTGAGGTTTTTCAATAAATATCGTGAGCAAGAATATGTACTCCCCCCCTTCCCCCCTCGTACAACAGATTTTGATTTAAAAATAATTTTGAAGTCTCACGTTATTATTTCGATCTGATACTCTATTATCAAATTGTTTTTGAATAAACAAATTTTTATCAACGTCAAAATGGTCAAATGAGCATGGGAAGAGTAGAAATAAACTTGAGTTCATTCTGGCTTAATATAACGTAAATATTTTTAGGTAGAAAAATAACCTACAAATTACTGTCTTATCAATAGCCTTTAAGCTCCAAAAACCAAATGGCTCATAAACAACCCAGGTAAAATTTATAGGGCTCATAAGCAAGTTTACAATAATTATCCTTTAAAAATTTAAATATTGTTGATATCATTGAATTTAAAAAACCCCCAAGAAGTTGATTGGCAAAATGCATGAAATTTCTCGTCTCAAAGTTTGAGAAGTTTTGGACACTTTGGACTATTTTATAGCTTTATTTTTCAAATTGAAACTCAACAAATTGTGGAATTGCTTTTTTGTCAATTATGAAATCATCAATGTTCAGTAATTTTCAGAAACATCGAGAAAATCAACGAAACATCGGAAACTCTCAAAGCCAAAGTTCTGCGCCAATAACAAATTCGATTCTCGGTTTTCCACTTTTTCAAAAACACGGCATGGTGTCTTTCTTTGTAAAAACCAGTCATCGTAAACTTTTGGGATCATAATTCGGCTAATGATTCTAAGATGGCTTTCATTCCTCCCGGCTCTTTAGGAACTTGTGACTTTGCTGAGACATTCTTGATCTTTTGCTCAACTTCGTATTCACCAAAGTTTTGCATCAATAACATAGTTTCTATTCCCGGTTTTCCACGTTTTCAAAAACACAGCATGGTGTCTTTCTTCGTAAACACTCGTCATCGTAAATCATAGCTAAGCCTATTAGAGTCGGGCCGGCTCGGCGAAGAAAAGGCGAGTATTGTCCGAGATTGAAAGGAGCAGTGGCTCTCACTATCCTCGCCAGCGGTCTACAATGAACTTTGTAGATACGCTTTATTTAGCACTCTGATGAGCCTAATTATATCTCCGTCAATTTTGCGAATTTCAAAAAATCGCAAAGGAAAAAATGTCTTAGAATTTTACGAGGAATCTATGGTTTTTTTTTGTAACGGTGACATTGAAACACCCTGTATAAATAATATATTATTTATCAAAAATTGAGAGCATATTTATTTTTAAATTAATTTTGTAAAACTATTTTATCCATTTGTTTTATATTTATATAGAAAAAATATCGAAAAAAAAAATTATATGTATTAGAAAAAATACAAATAATATAAAATATTATAAATTGGAGAATTTAATAATATTACGAATAAAAGTATAATATTTACTATTGAAAATATACTTTTTATTGGTGAGAAATAAATTTTTTATCTTGAAAAAATGAAATTTTCTCAATTTTTATGTATTTATCAATTCATTCCCTCACTAAAATAATACGAATAACAAAGTAATGAAATTACTATAAAAATAATATCAAACAAAGATAATCAAAGAAATGAAATAATAACTATCATTTAATAATCAAAATAGTGAAAGTATAATATTTATTATTAAAAATGAAAAATAAGGAAAAAATTATTTTCGAGCAAATCATAAATTAATAATTTAGATTAATGAATTTTATAATAATATACATATATAATATATTATTCTTTAAACATTTTTTGAAAACTGACTTCTAAATCAGTTAGAAAAAAAAATTTTATTCATTTGTTCATATTAACATGAAAAAATATCGAATCAATAAAATTATATAAATAATTAAAAAAACAGTGATAATACGAAATAATATAAATTGGAGAATTGAATAATATTACAAATAAAAGTATAACATTCCCGTAAGACGAAAACATGCCATGACTTGCCCAATACTTAAGCAAGAATCTTGAGAGCTCTTGCCTAAGTCTTGGGTGGGCCTGGCCACAGTCTCACCCTAGTCTTGGGCAAGATTCTTGTGCAAGATTCTTGACCTACTCTTGCTAATTTATTGTACAAGTATCTTGATCTTGCTAGCCACATCCAAATTAAGATTCTCGATCAAATCTTGATGTAGTCTTGCTAAAGATATAAAAAAAAAAACAAAATGAAAAAAAATTTACTTTGCCGGGATTTGAACCCGCATTGACTGGTTGTTAGGCTGACACTTATTCAACCAAGCCATGGTTCGTTTAGTTTATCTGGAGCATGTGAATCATGGTATGTCACGACACTTATCTTAATAAATATTTTTTACAAATTCATGACTATTTTAATGTTACATTTTACACACATTTTTTTAAGGCCTCACAGAAAAAAGTACCAAGTGTGGTCAAGATCCGCGCTCCACAACTTTGGTCCTCCAGTTTTAAGTCAGTCAGTAAACATAAATGTATACATATTGAAACAAAATTAATTAAAAATATTTAAGTTTATTCTCAAGCCTTGCCCTACACTTACCCATGATTCTGACCCAGAATCTTGTACGACACTTGTGTGTGTCTTGCGGTCTTATTTAATCCCAAGCCTTTCCCAAGACTTCCCAAAGATTCTGGTCCAGACTCTTGGGCGAGACTTGTCTGGGCCTGTGGCCACAGTCTCGCCCTAGTCTTGCCCAAGAGTCTGGGCCAAAATCTTTGAGAAGTCTTGTTCATTCTTGACATTGTGTCATTATAACCTCAATCTCTTGGGAAAGACCATGTCAAGTCTAACCAAAGAATCTTTAGGCAATAATCTTGTGTGCATCTGAGAATTTTCCTGACCAAGATATGGTTTTATTGGTTTGCTATTGAATAATATACTATTTATTTGTCAGAAAAAAATTTTTCATCTTGGAAAAATGATATTTTTTCAATTTCTATTTATTTATTAATTTATTCACTCACTAAAATTATATAAATAACAAAGTAATGAAATTACGATGAAAATAATATGAAACAAATTATTCAAAGAATTAAAATAATAACTATTATTCAATAATCGAAATAATAAAAGTATAATATTTATAATTGAAAAATATATTATTAATCCAAAATAAAATAATAGTATATTGTTGACCGAGAGGGGAAACGGGCGTTTCCGCGCCCGTTTTTCCAGAGGTAAACATACTATTTTCTCCGTCGCAGGAACGAGAGAGCGAGTTTGCCGCTTCGCTGGCGAGCATCAAAAACAATCGATTCAAGATTATTTTGGTTTGCATAAAGTGGAAAAGTGGACTTTCCCGCACGCAGTTATGAGAAAACATTTAACAGCTCTTACCGACTGCAGGGAAAAAGTAATCGAGTGGTTTCACTCCTACAGGAGCAAAAACGGACAGTCAATTCGAACATGAACGCTATTACCGACTAAAAGAGGAGAGAAAACAAGTAGTTTCTCTCCTAGGAGTAGAAACGACGATACAGAATACATACCGACCGAGAATTGATTATTTTTGATACAAGCTAGCGGAGCGAAAACGAGCTGTCGCGCTCCTGCGACGGAGAAAATTATTTTTGAGCAAATTATAATCAAATAATTTAAATTCATGGATTTTATATTATAATATATATAAAAAGGACATAATTTAATAGAAAAAAAGGATAAATTTCTTTCAATTTCATTTATTCGAATTCAATTACTGAAATTATAATAAAAAAGTGATGAAAATATGGATACTGATGAAATTATCGAAGTAATGAAAGTATCGCATTTAAAATTTATTAATAATTAAAAAAGAAAAATCTGGTTTTAGTAAATCATAAATATAAATAATCAGTAGAAAATGTTTAATTTTATATAAATATAGAAACAATACGTTAAAGTGCTGTAATTATAGTATATTTTGTATCAAGGAGTAGAAACGAGTATAAAACGCGAGTTTTGATGCTCCTTGATACGAGAGATATTTTTCAGTATAAAATATTTTTAATTGAAGAAAAAAAATTTTAAACAAATCAAAATAATGAAAATCTAACATTCATCAATAAATGATGTTATTCATTTTTTTATAATTGTAATGTCCAAGATACAATATTTCTCAATATATATTTTATCGATCGAAGACTTTAATTTGTTAACCATTCAAGCGATTATAGATTACCTTATCCACGAGTTTCATCATATTTTTTAAAATGAAAATAGGCTATGTGTACATTTAAGTGTTATATAAAACCTCACTATAAAGAGGAGTGCGGGCGATAAGAGTGTTAGAATAGAAATTACCATGGAATGGCAAGACCCGTCTTAAGGGGTTACGACACTAGAATTTTCAACAAATCGAAAAAATTTTTTTTGACTTAAAGAGTCATTTATAGTCTTAAAAATAATATACCAAAGGATGAAAGGCGGGAAAAATGTCTAAGTCCCTGAATTTTGAGTTTTGCCGCAAGGCCTCTGAGATATTCTCCTAACCCCTTCGCATTTCACGCGCGCGATTCTATTTTGGAGTACAGAAGCAGGTGAAACGGCAGTCAATAGAATAACGGTTGTCTCTTGACTAGTTTTGAATGTATAGAATTCACCTGCTTGAATGAGGGGACCAATTTTAGTCAAGAAAGTGTACGTTGCGTTAGTACAGCAAAGTTCGCCCGTCGGAAAGGACGCTATTTCCCCGACGCTTTTCTTTCGTGTATCAGTTGCGTTATACTCGAATAAAGTACAAATTATAAAACCATTAATAAATTTGATAGTCATAATGAAATAAATAAAATAAATAAAATGAAAAAAATAAATCGAGTCGTTTCCGAAAAGGATCGAAAAGTGACAGTACATTCTTCAAGAAACCAAAAGCGTCACGCAGGCGACCGCTGAATCGGTATGAGGCTGAAGATCCCGAAGATTTAAATGTCAGCGCATCGGCCAAAAATTGAAGAACAGTGATTTCTATAATGTTGAAGTGAATCCTGCTTTCGGCTATCGCTTACTGAACTTTGTAGCAGTTTTCGCCGCCATTTCGAACGTTGTTGTGTGTAAAGTGTGTCATTCAGAAGTGAAGTTTACTGAAAGTGGCAAACGTGGACTGGGATTCAAAATAGTCGTATATTGCGCGAATTGTGAAAAAAAAAAGAAATACCAAATTGTCCGTACATTCGAAATGCTTATGAAATTAACCGGAGAATCGTGCTTGCCATGCGATTGATTGGAGTTGGATTACGCGGAATAAAAAAATTTTGTTCTTTCATGGAGCTGCCCCGGCCGATTTTTCAATCGTTTTACAGTAAGCTTGTAAAACACCTTGCTAGTGCTACAAAAGCTGTTGCCCAACATAGTTTTTCAAACGCAGCGAAGGAAGAGAAAACAATTTCTGTTGAGAATGGAGACGAAAATGGAATTACGGTATCAGGCGACGGGTCTTGGCGAAAACGTGGCTTTTCATCGTTACATGGATTAGTTTCTCTCATCGGCTGGCACACTGGTAAAGTTATCGATGTCATGGTCAAATCAAAATATTGTAAAACGTGTGAACACTGGAATAAAAAAGAGGGAACTGAAGAATATGAAGAATGGAATCAAAATCATGCGAGCGAGTGCCAGTCCAACCACGAGGGATCGTCTGGTAAAATTGAAATTGACGCAGCTGTTGGAATTTTTCGGCGCTCTGAGGCTTTACATGATCTGAAGTACACAAATTACATAGGCGATGGCGATTCTAAAACATTCAAAGGTATAACAGATGCTAAACCTTACGAAAAAGTTCAAGTTGTAAAAAAAGAATGCATCGATCACATTCAAAAAAGAATGGGAACCCGCCTCCGCAATTTGAAAAAAGCTACAAAAGGGCTCGGAGGAAAAGGTAAATTAACAGCCAAGCTAATTGACGAATTATCTGTGTATTACGCTATTCGCGTATTATTATTAGCTATTCGCAGAAATTGTGATTCGGTTGAAAAGATGAAAAACGCTATATGGGCTACGTTGTACCATAAACTATCTACAGACGAAAATCCGCAACACGATTACTGCCTAACTGGAGAAGATTCGTGGTGCACTTGGCAACAGGCGAAAGCGAACAATACTTTGCGTGATTATGAGCACAAATCACCTATGCGCGATGAAGTTTTCGAAGCAATTAAACCCGTGTACGAAGACTTGACTAAAA
Organism: Platygaster robiniae; assembly: GCA_028476575.1. Classification (NCBI taxonomy): domain Eukaryota; kingdom Metazoa; phylum Arthropoda; class Insecta; order Hymenoptera; family Platygastridae; genus Platygaster; species Platygaster robiniae. The sequence goes on from CM052025.1 coordinate 13,356,607, forward strand.
CCGATCTCCTCATTCGTTGCATCGGCGGATATACTCAGAACAACAACGAGTCTTTCAACGCTTGCGTGTGGGCGATGGCTCCAAAGTCAATATCTGGGGGAAAACTAATTTTGGACACTGCCACAAACATTGCCGCCTGCGTGTTCAATGATGGATTTTCATCAATTCTGCGCATAGTGGACACTATGGACATGACGATTGGCCCCAACAGCTACGATTTTTGCATGGAGGTAGACGCCGAGCGCATCAAGTTAGCAGAGCGATCGTTGAGTGGAGAGGCAAAACAGGCTAGGATCGAGTTGAAGGCCTTTAGGAAGGCCAAACAAGAAGAGGACGGCGAATGGAAGGCGAATTGTATGGTGCAGGTATTGCTGATTAAGGGTATGTAAGAGTATAATACGATTTTACAGCACCAAAAACTTTAAACGCGTTTTTCTCGAAACCACTTTTGTTGAGCTGGCCGGAAACATAACTCGAACAAATCTTAACCGATCAATTAAAAAATTTGACAGTATATTTGGAATAGTTTTCTCTAGCAACGTACGTAGGGGTTTTTTGAAATTTTGCATATTTTTTTTTTTATAAACAATTTTGTGATGATTTTTTCGGTCGAATTTTGAACGTTTTTTTTCAAAGTGTCGCCATTTCCCGAAAAATCAGTTAATCCGAAAACCCCTACGTACGTCTGTTGCTACTGTAATATGGAATCAAAAAGTGTTTGGTTTTTTGTTCCAGATCGAAAATTGTGGAAGCTAGGTTTCCGGCCGTGGACCGACGAAAAAAAAACGAGCCCGGGGAGAAATGCTGCAGAGCCGCCATTTTTTTTTAAATCGAACAACTTTCACTTTTTTTGTACTTTAAGATTGATATGAAAAAATACTTTTTACAGAATTTGAATAACTCTTTTTTTTTTGGCCTACGAAAATTCCCGAAATATGCCTTTTTTTCGTGCGCTACAGTGGTGTAACCCCTTAATAAAACTCTAAAGTAACCAATATTAGACAAATTATTTTCCCTGCACCTGACTACTAATCACCCGAGAAAAACCATCAGTGGACGGCAACCCACACGTTCGTCATCACCCCGACGAGTGCAACATTACATAATATAACAAACAAATTATAATGTAACATTATGAACCAATAAATTAATCAATAATTGTTATACCACTATCTTTTAATTCATTCCCTTTTTTTGGATAGTCACGTCCTTGTTTTTGTTTTCCTCCTTTTCCCTGTCCTTTAGGATAGTAATCGCTCAACTGCTCTCGCGCTTGTTGGTAGAAATAGCTCCTTAGACTTTTATAAAAATTATCTTGAGTCCTACGCTTGATACCAGCACGTGTACCTGTTAGTAATTACATATACTTTATTACCATTCTTTAAGATTTGGTTATTAAAAGTACCGGAGAACTTGATTTCAACAAAAAAAAATTTTTAAATTAAATACATGATCAATAATAAATTAAATATTATCTTAGAGTTTTAACCTGCCCTGTCAGCCTTAGTTTAACAAGAAAATTTTTTAAATTAACTACATGATCAGTAATAAATTAAATATTATTTTAGAGTTTTTGAACCTGCCCTGTCGGCCTTAGTTTAACGCTAGTTTCGCGTCTTCCTTTTTTTTACAAGTTTTCCATTCTCCGCATTTTCAACACAACAGTGCTCTTATCGCCTTAAGACGACACAGAGGCTTGAGTTCAAGAAAGATGCGTAAGACGGACACCGGTGTAGAAGAAGTAGAACGCTAAGAGAATGGTCGCTGTGTCATCTCAAACATGGCTACTCTTAGCCAAATGAAAAGATGCCCAAAATCACAAATATAATTGGAGATTCATGAAAAAATTCCAAACACGTGCAAGTGATCACTTAAAGTAGGACAGTGTAACTGAAAGAGGATTAATAACTAAACCTTAAATTTCTAAAATATGTACTTTGAACAATATTCCCTTAGGACTCTAACTAACTATGAAGTATGTAGGATGATGAAAAATGATAAAAAACAGAAAACGCAAAATACGAAGTGATACATTGGTCTCGATTATTTACCTCGAAATGAGGATTTGTTGTCTTCTGAGTTTGATTCCTTTTTTAAGGTGGATTTTTTCTCTTGTCCATTTTGTTTGATTTTGTTGACTTGCAAGCACTTCTGTAATGTTCTGTGGTGTTCTGTAAAGCAGATTGACCTTTCTCTATGTACAGACTTTGTGTCACATAGAGTCAGCGCAGCAGTCAGCAGTGGTCAGCAGGGTAACGAGAGAGTGATAGAGAGAGAGAGAGAGAGAGAGAGAGAGAAAAGCGGCCTCTAAACATCTCTAGTATCCAATAATCAGATCATTACGATCATTATCAATATTGATCGGTATATTGACGTATTTTGTCCAACAGCATCTAATATATATATCCATTGGACTATATTAACGCTTGCTTCCACTTGTTGCAACTTTGAATTATCAAGTCATTTTCGTTTGCTTCCAATTGCTTACAACCGAATAAGTAAGTACATACAAGCTCCACATAACTCGTAATGGTTTTCGGTTCGATCCACATTCCCTTGTATCGGTAAAAAATTAAACTATTTTCTTACCAAACGAAAATCATTACAACGAAATCAGGTTGATCCCAGGCTTAGTTTTTATTTTTACTCGAGTACAAGACTTGATTCGTATAAATGAGGAAAGTAGATTGGCGAGAATATCCAAAAGAGATATATCTCTTTGAATACATAACCTATATCGCGGGGGTTGGAGGCATGTGCAAAAGAGATAACTCTACGCGCGAGAAAAGTTAGTCATTCTCTTTCTCGAGGCTCTCTAGCTAGAGCATGGTGCGAAATTCTTCTTACTAAGAACACACCTTGTCTATTTATATATATATGTAACAGGGCAGAACGCCATTCGTTGATTTTGAAATAACTCGTTGTCAACTACAATAAATCATCCCAATTCCTAAATTTCTGACAGTTTTATATAACTAAACAGTATAAACCACTTCTTACAACGAGGATAAAAAACTTGAAATTTTGGTGAGTTTTACAGCACAGTGTTCAATCATTAAAAATCTGGAAGTTGCTTAGTCAATGTATTATGTTAAAAATAAAAATTGAATATACTTAAATATGCTTTTGATCACAGCAAAATTGAACAGGGAAGCCCTCAAACTAGAGAATCGTTGAAAAAGTTTAAATATATGAGAAATAATAAAAGTAAACTTATTCTTTTGCTATTTCCTCTGTTTTTTTTTCAGCATCATCCAGCACACTCACATAACACTTTGAAAAAACCTTTTACGAATTTCGCTTGGCTCGTATGCTCAAAAATAAAAACTTTCTTTGCACAGGTACCTGTTCAGCGATTGGCAGAGTTACTCAACCATTCTCAGACCATCACTGCTGAAAGGCTGCTTTAAGCGCTACATCGGCTGCTCTAAGCGCCGAAAAGGCTGCCGTTGGTGCCTAGATTGCTTGCAGAACTTACAATTTCTTCCATTTCAAGCATACACAAAATCAGTGTTGCAAGAAACACTGATTTCTGACTTTGTTCTATAACGACAAGAAATTTCAAATGAAATTTTCGATCAGTATCTGTGTTTTTAAAAAGTAATAATAATGGCTACTGAAGATTTCTTCATTGATCATTTGTTCCTGAAGATGAGGATATAATTAGGCTAGGAGGAGAACTTGAAGAGACTCATATGTCCTATTTCAATCTATCATGATGAAATCGACTTCATATAAGCCACAAAGACCCACGGTGTATCAACACATTGATTCTATTTGCCCTGTGCCTGTAAATGATGACTACATTCAAATACTCTACTGTCGCTATCGTAGTCAAATAGAGGGTGGTGAACCCGTTTTTCTTTGGATTTGTCTTTACTATGACAGGAAAAACGTCTTTATATATGATTCCCTAAACAAAGGCATCATGTCAAATGATCTTCAGTTATGTGTATGACATCTGTTTCCACATATTTCTCTATGCAACGTAAAATTTCCGAAAGTTCAACAGCAAACAAGCAATTATTGCGGTATTTACGCAATTGCTTTTGCAGTCTCATTGCTCTTGGAATCAAGCCACACCTCGTACGATACGAAGTTTAATCTATGAGAACCCATTTGATTAAAATGTAAGAAGAAGCTGAGATTTCACACTTCCCGCAAGATCCGAGGTTTCCGCAAAAAAAAGTCATGTCGTTAGCTGCAGCCAAAGCTAGAAGAAACAGCCCCATTCGAATGTCTGAAACCAGACGTATTAATGCCAAATTCAGTAATCCAGTACAAAAAATTTTGCTTCGGTCATGAAAAACCCAGTAATTAGAACGAAACACGTTGAAAATTCGAAAAATTCGATTCAATTAAACAATACCATTCATGAAAATAAACTGAAAAGGATAAAAACACTGTACAGTGAGCACTTCCGAACTGACAACTTTGACGATCATATCACTGGTTCAGTAAAAAATTAAAAAAAAGAATTCCCAAAAGCTTACAAGGTGTTTCGTTTAAAGGAAAGGCATCTACGATACAGTCATCGTTAGATGCTGCAAAAATGTTTTAAAAGTAGGTAAAAAGTACGATGACAAGTTGAGTGATGTACGTACTTGGCAAGGCAGACGTAGAGTACGTAGAATATCTCTTAACAAATTAGATAAGGAGATAATTCTAGATTGCTCTCGACTGACCATGCTTGTTTTTACTAGCATTGTACATGAAATAACGTCATATATGCCTTATGATACCATTATTCAACAAGCACTCGAAAGAGTGATCCCTGTTCCATCGAATACCGATCATATACAGATTACTCATTCGGCAGTTAGAAATGTTGATCAATACCATTGGATTTGTTATTATTTCAACGCTACTGAACAAATTTGTACATTTATGATTCTTTAAACGAATGTACTTTGAATGCACATCAAAAAGCATTTTCACAAAAATTATTCCCTCGCATCATGAAAGTTCATTTTCCTAAAGTCCAGCAGCAGCGATACGTAGATTGCGGAGTATTCGCGATCGCTTTTGCTACATGTATTTTATGTGGATATCAACCAGAGACAATAACTTTCAGGTATGAAGAGATGCGCCCTCATCACACACTCTCGAAAATCGCTGCATCGAACAGTTTCCGGTGGAATGTGAATTTAATGAATTATTGTCGGTACACAGATATCTGAGTTGCTCATTGAATGATAACAGCGCTGTCTCAAATGTCTCTGTTCCTGTTCATTTTCTTCTGCAAGGAAATACATAAATGACATTCAAAGACATTACCAGCAATAAAGTTTCAATATCGTGTGACAATAATCGCCTTAGTGATCACAGCTTAAATTGTACTCACACACAGAGTAACGAAACACGTTCGGAATGTCCATTGACAACTGAGAAATCTAAATACTGTCCCGACGAATCATTTACCTCCTCCGATAGTACTAATTATACTGACTCTGTCACTAACAAAAATAGTACCTTCTCGACACAATCCGATTTCTCGTTATCGCAAAACGAACGCTTAAACTTTCGTACAAAATCAAAAAATGAGAAATCAAAAGTTGATAAAATATCATCAAAGAAAATGAGGGCCATAATCGAAAAACCCGAAAAATGTAAAAAAAAGTAACTGAAAAAAAAATTTAGCAGATACACATATTGGTATAAAAATAGGAAAAAAGTTCACCAAAAAATTTAGAAATTTTCGAATCGCAACGACATTTAAAAAACAAGAGTTTTCAGAACGATTTGTGAGAAATCTCATGGAAAAGATGAACAAATTACCTAATGTTGAAAGGAGGATCGAAGCTGAAAATATAATGAAATGGTGTTTAGATGGTAAAAAAAACATTGTTTTTTCCATTCTTAGATTAATAAAGTTGATAAAAATTACAGCCGAAGCTAGTCTTATCAGAGCTGCAGAAGTTTCCTCTGATGTATTATCTAAAGTTTCAGCGTTATGTGGTATTTCAAAACATAATACCTCTTCCGAGGCTTATTTTCATGAAACAATGTACAGTAGTAACAAACAAACTGATACAAAAACCATCTCATCGGAAACTAACAATGATGAAGATATTCAGAATAAAAGATCGACTAAAAAGAAAAAAACATGGTTATGTGATGACATGTTTAAGCTAAATAATCCTGTAGTACTTAATAAATATCAGCTGTTCTTGGAGACGCTCTTGACTTGTAACCTGAAAAACGTAAGTTCTCATGTTCGTGATATGCAACAGTGTGGGGCGGAACATGCATTACTTGATAAACTTGGTCATCCAAAATCATGCTACGAATATTGCGCTTCTTGCAAATCAACATTTATAGTGGCAAGAATCTTAGCTCCTCATTTCGCTGTTGTTAGATCATTGAATAATAAAGTATATGAATTGATAAGACGGATAAAAGATATTGAAGCTCTGGATGAAGCACTGGAAATATCAGATCTTGAATTTTTAAAGAAAAAGTGTGATGATTTCAAAAACAACACCAGCACTCTTTATTATGAAGGCAGCAGGCACGATATTGATGTTAACGAAGAAAGCATTAAATCGAAATTTGCTAAAGACATTCAAGTATTCGTTAAAAATTCACTGGATGAGCTCGATAACAGTTGCATTTCGTGTGAAAAGCTCTGCTTTTCTAGAGATGGTAAAAAGCTTGGAAGATTGAGGAAACCGATAGTTACGCCGCAATGGTTGGATTTAAAAGTATATTTTCCAGAGTTTACTGACGATAACTGGAATGATACATTTATTTGCGAATATTGTTTGTGCGTGTTTAGAGATGGGAAGATACTGCCAACGTGTTTTCTGAATAATTTATGTGTAAAAGATCCACCACCAGAACTTCCTTTTTTGAACGAAACAGAAAAAATTTTATTACAAAGAGCAAAAGCCTTTCAGGTAGTACAAAGAAAAGGCGCTGCTTCGAATAAACACCTTCATCCCAAACAACTTATCCCGAAAGTTGTTGCCCGTACAAGAAACTTTGGAAAAAATATGTCCAGACAACTTGCCTATACATCCGAGTCCTGAAATATACATTCTAACGCGTGGTCTACCTAATAAAAAAACCAAGATTATTTGGGAGGCTCTAGTTGATTTGAAGAAATTCTCTGCTTGGTTAAAATTTTACAAAAATAACAACCATCTATTTGAATATATCAACATTCCTTCGGGTATTAAAGGTATACTAGAGAACGTAGAGGAACCTGTCTACGGAATTCATGAGACTTTCGGTTCTCACGCCTGTGATGTTGAGCTAGGTGAAAATGGAGCGTGTGCAGATAACGGCGATCATAATGATGCTTATAATGAACACTTCGAAAAAACTAAGCCAGCATTACTTACCCAAAAGTCTCCATCAGATAAGTTTTATGAACACTACACAATCTGCCCAGTTCTTGAAAAACGAGCTAATATCACGTCCACCACATTGTACCAGATGAAAAAAGTTGATGACAAGCCACTCGGTAGCAGAGAGAAAGAATTGGATTTGCTTCGTTTTCCTCATCTTTATCCGTATGGTAAAAACGGTCAACATGCTGATCATTCAGAGAAATTAAGCGATTTTGAGTATATCAAAGTATACGTATATTTGAGTATATAAGTACGGTTGGGGGGGGGGGGGGTGTTGCGGGTCTGGACTTTCCCATGGAATCATGCTCCAGAATTTAAATCTTCTAATACATGTGGGTCAAGGTAAACAATTTTTCACTATCAATTTAAATTTTTTCGACATTTTTGAAAAATTTTTATTGATTCAATAAACAGTGTGCAATAGAAAAATTTTAGTGAAAATGAATGCAATTCAAAAAATTAAAATATTATCAAATATCTTTTGATACATCATACATCGAGGAATGATTATCATTCTACACATCTTAATCAACATTTGAATTTCCGAGGCTTTTCAAAGAACTTCTTGAGAATTTCGTCCTTCGTTAAACTGATGCGATGATGGATGTTCAAAGCTGCGAGCCCATTGAGACGCTCCTGTCTCATCGTATTTCTCAGATAATCTTTGATTCTCCTTAAAGTGGAAAACGACCGTTATCGAGTTGCTGCCGTCACGGGCAACACTGCCAATAGCCGTTGAATTCTGTCCACATTTCTGAATATTTTTCCATTGATCACTTGCAAAAATTACTTTTGTTCAGATTCTCAATAGAAACTTGTTCATTGCAATCTCTTCGGAAGTGCATTAATAAAATATTTTACTGAAAAAATGGTCATCAGTAAGCTCTTTCTACATATCTTTAAGTCATCACAGATTTTCTTCTAGAAAAATTTCTTGCTGTGGAATCAGTGGAAAATGAATGATAATCGGCTATTAGATGACTATTGACTACCTTCAGTACAAAATGTCAAGTATCTATACTTTGTGAAAATTTTTGGAAAAAATTGTATAAGAAAACGGTACAAATCAAAATACTGAGAAGTGAAAATTATCAAATTGCAGTTATACAAAGCAAGTATATGCATTTAACTTCGTTCGAAGTATAGAACTTTTGGAAAAGTTAAGCATGATACTATTATGTATATTTTTACATTTTTTAAATACCTGTACCTTTGCATGAAGCGCATCTCCATAAAGTTTGTAAAGGCCTACGAGTTTTTTATCATCAAATGCTTGCTTGAGGAATAACTGCCTGAAATTCCAGGAAATTGCTTTGTGTTTTTCGAACCGACTTTGAAGATGACGAATGTACGTGTCGAGAAGTGGAATGTAAAAAGCGTTTCTGTAGTAATCTTCGATTGTTTCCGTTTCAATGTTGCAACGGTTTGTCTGATGACTGCATCGACGAGGCGTTTTTATTTCAATTTCGTACTCCGAACAAATTTCAGCAACTTTTTCATAAATAATGTGGAAGCATGAATCTACGTTTTCCCGCTTTTCCTTGAGTCGTTCAAAGTTATCATTAGCCAATTTCGTAACTTCTCCAAGATCTTGATTTTTCAACTGCAATTCTCGACTTAATGGCAAAACGATAGAATTAATCGATTTCATCATGTTGCAGGGGATTTGAAATTCGGTTGTTAAAATCGCCGTTAAAAGTTGAGATACGGTTTGCAAAGTATTTTAATCTTTCCACGTTTTTATTTCTTCCAACGCTTCAATAACAGCTGATTGAAGTTCGACGTATTTTGATACAGCTTCATAAGAACTGAGCCCATCTCGTAGGACAAATGGACTTCAATTTTTTTCTTCTTCGCTCATTTTTCTTCGTCATTTTGGAAATTTCTGTCTTCAGGATGCTTTGTCGTTTGGGCCAATGGAAAAATGCTTGAATTGCTCCGATAGTCCCCAATGCGTTTTTTATACCAGATACTTCGCAAGCTACATTACTGGTCAAACTAAAGCTATGTGCACTAAGCATAAATTGCCAGAGGAAAATATGATCTCAAATACGCTTGCGCTCCGTGAAATTCACCACTTATTGCTGAAACTCCGTCGTATCCTTGACCATACATGAATGAGCAATCTACACCAATATCGATGACGTAGTTTCTAATGGAATTTGCTAAAGCTTGTCCAGAAACGTCAGTTACGGGAACGAATCCGAGAAAATTTTCACGGATATTTGATCTGAATCCAAGTATAGTTCACAAATTAAAACTGCTCTATGCTGGATATGTCAGTCGATTCATCTGCTAAAACTGAAAATCCTTCTGATTGATTCGCTTTATCAACAATCTTTTTTATGATCAATTTGTGGCAAGTTTCGATTATTTCATTCTGAATGGTTTTGCTCAAATATGTCGCATTTTTCGGAACAAACAAGAGTTTTTCATTAAAATTTTCATCATCTTCAGCTCGATACCATAAAATTGCATGAAAGTCCCTTCGTTCAAAGATATTTCACCAGTTTCGTTGTCCAAGTCAGGCTTATCTTCGTACAGCAATCCATCGTCTCTATGACCGCGAAGTGCGATTTCTTGTATATAGCGCCCTCGTATATTCCTTGTATATAATTTTCGATACCTAGGATAGATTTTTTATGATAATTAAGGTTTTGGTTGTTTCAATAAATTTCTTTCACGTGTTTCCAAGTGATGAATGGCTTGTTGATGAGTTTCCCCAGGCGTACATCTCCTACTCCACCGCTTTTGACGCCGAAAGCTATGCAGTACTTGCAGTATGCACCATCGTCTTTGGCAGAATATGCCAACCAGTAAATTCCTTCAGCCATTTTCTTTGGAAAGATAAATTTTTGGCAGTTGTTTTCAGGAACAAAAAATCAGCTCGTGGCACCCTTGAAGCATCGACGATGTTTAGAATTTCACACGCGTTTTTTACATTCGAGAAAAATGTTACAATTTTTCCTATGTCGTTTTTATAGGAATGTGAATTAACGTTCTGAGTTGACGTATTTCTTACGATCTGTGGTTCTGCAATCTCTAGTGGATTTCCCTCAACGTTCGGCTTCTCCGTGTTTTCAATCTGAGCCAAATAGAGAAAAAAAAAGATTCTATATACATTTAAAAATCGCAGTTACAGTTCAATAATAAGGAAATTTGAAAATTCCGGAGTTAATTTACTTATCTCATGAGATATGAGCAGAAATTTAATATGGTATTTGTTTTCGAAAAAAAAAATATTGTTTTTACAAATTTCGGAAAATTGTAAGTTTTCAAATGTAGAATCATAAATTTGAAGTTGGATCTTAAAATGATTTGATATTTATAAAATTCTTGAATGTTTTCATGATGGTAATGGTTATTGTGATAGTCATTAGAAATTTCAAGAAAATTTTTGATATCGATGTTTGCTTTTATTGATTTTTTTCAACAATCAAACACATTAAAAAATTTGTAAATTGAGTAGACTGGTTGATAATGGTTTGAACCAGAAATAGATATGTAAAAGAGAGAGTAAAATATTTTGTGAGAAAATCTAATATAAACATCATATTCACACTCGTTGCTACATTCGAATTTTACTTACGTTTAATACCTACACAAAAAGTGGAATTTCACATGAGATTTTACTTTATACTAAACACTTTCTCGTATTACAGAAACATAAGGCTAAAAATCATCTTTTTAGAAAATGGCAATTCTTGTGACGAAATCATAACTTTGACAAATAATTTGTGGCTACTTGGAGCTCAGCGAGATTAGGTTTCTTAATATCTAGTTTATATTTTGAGATGGAAAAACAAAACGCATTTTGATAACTTAATTTTAAAATATTTATTATTTGGTTTTTTCTATAAAAGTGAAGAAATAATAAAAATATTAATCGTTTTAAATATGAAAAATTTCTCGCAATCAATTTTTTTTGGTAAAGTTATGCATGTCGAAGAATGAAAACCCTGAAATGAACGAAAAAAATGTATTAACGGACAAAAACATAAGTGTACGATCGTAAATCGCCTGACGTTCAATTTGCAGAGCAAAGTTTGCGCAAAAGTTTCACGCGTGAACGAGCAAAAAAATATTTTCTAGGCCTATAAAAACAGGTGTTTTTCGAACCGAACACACAACAACATATTCGAGTTTCACAAAAATTAAAAATCATGCCTTAAATGAATCAGTCGATTTGGAATGGGTGAAGCCTTCATTCTGGGTAATAATTACGAGTGATAAGTGATTGATGAAAAAATATATTAATAAATTTTCGGTCGCAAGTATATGGTATTTTTCATGTTGATTATTTCATTTTACAAATAGTATGAAAACACTGATATTATGAAGGGTGTGGGGAACGTGGAAAATTAAATAATTATGTTGGCATATTTCGTTCATCCGGCCCTGCATGAAAATATAGATTATCATAAAAATATGCACAAGTTGAAGAAGTTTTCTGTGAGAACAGTATCATACTTCATATTGGGTAAAAGAAAAAAATTTGTCCAAAAGTAGTAGTTATTTGATACACATTTATTTTTCTTTGATTAAAATTTTTCGCTTTACCTGTTGTTCCTTTTTTTTCGTTTCTGGTTCAGACTCTGGATTGAGGCGGGTGAAATAAGAAAATAAGGTTCTTTTCATCTTGTGTGGGGTGTCGACTGAGTGCAAGAATACCGAAAATAGCTTGTCTTAATCACAAAAACACTAATCACTGGCCACAAAATGCATGTTTACACTACGCATTTTTCGGGTTGAAAAAACAAAAGAATATCGCACGCTCACAGAACGCTCGGATTTTAACAGAAACCGACAGAAACACTTGGAGAGAAAACCACTACATTTCTTTTATCAGTACCTTGATGGTGCGCTGTTGAAAAATTCAGCAAAACTGAGACAAACGTTATGTATTGAATTCTATCTGTAAACAAACGTGCATAATTATTTTACAGGGTGTCCCAATACACCAATATTGAGACAAATCGTCATTTTTTTTTTTAAATTTAATTTCAAAAAGTAATTTACTATTTTTTAAATTTCCATAATTGTTGTGTTTATTCATTTTTTTTTATATTGGCTAATCACGACATTTTCAGCGTAAATAATTCTATTTTTGGTTTAAAAAATTCATAAAATCGAAGCTATAACAGTCACCTAAATGCATGAATTATATTTTTATCGAATTCTATAATAAATCGATTCAAATATGCAAGAGAATTCTACGTACTTCACTTTTGAGTGCCTTTTTTATAAGTATTTCCTATTCAATTAAAAATCAAAGCCCCCTCTTTTCATAAATTTTGGACCCCCCCCCCTTTTTGAAATCCTGGATCCACCACTGAGTTAAGGAAACGGAAAAATAAAAAATCGGCACATTGAGCTTTTGCCGTTTCAAAAAATCGGAATTATATGTTTGCGGAAAAACGACAACCCGAGATTTTGTTGAAACGGGATTAAAAACTGTCGGTGAACTGAATTTACGGCGCTTTTATTCTTGGCGCTATAAATATAAGGTTAAACGCGATCGCGGCAGTATAAAGAATCGGGTGAATCGTTTTTCGGAGCGATGTGGGTTCGTAGTATTTTGTTCACGATCTTTTGCATTTCCGGAATTTCTTGATTCGGAAATATGACAAGTTCGGTGTTTTGGAAATTCGGAGTAATGTGTGTGTCCTAAATTGCCTTTAATGATTAAGTGACAATGTACGAGAAATTTATTGTAAATCATATTGTATGTCATTCTAATACGTAGACGAAACTTAAAAAGCGTGAAGATAGTGTAATTGAAACGACATTCAGTCATTTCATGAAGGTCACGGGCGTATATTGTGTAAGATTGCTTGATATATGATTTATTTTTAAATTATTCCTGAAAAATGAGTTATTACTTACTCAAGTACAGTATTAACTTAACGTGATTTTTTTAAAACTAATATACACAATAATGAGAATTATATATTAGCGATACGCATCAAAAATACTCATTCTTTTTCTGGTATAGTACGTGTTTCATTTAAAAAGCACATTGTTGCAGATAACAACAATAACGATCTTGAGAAATTTAACTTACAAGTTATTACCAATGCAATAAAATATATTCACAACAGTTAAAATATTACTGCTGCTCGTCAATTTGGCTGTCAGAGCTTAAATTTGATCGTCAACGGTCGAAATTTGACCATCGGCGCCCAAAATTTGTCCGTTGACGATCAAATTGAGCGTCAACCATGAACGTCAAATTTGAACATCGATGCTCAAAATTTGATCGTTGACGCTCGAATTGACCGTTATAAGATCGAATCTGAGCGTCGACGCCTAAATTGGCCGTAAAACGGCCATTTTGACCGTAAAACGATTAAATTTGACCGTCGACGTTCAAATTTTGAGCGTTTTTTTCGTAAGCGATATCTGTAGATGAGTGTCCGTAAAGTATTTCGGGAAACCGTCCACACACCGCAACCAATCTGTACCAAAATTTGCATGCGACTATGTTTCGATTGCATGGTGAAACAAGAAGCCATCCGAATCGTTCATTATACATAACAGCTGATATCAGCCAACAGCTGGTATATCTGACCAGTAGCGAACTACCCTACTATAATATTGATTCTTATAAGACACCTTATAAGGAGTCTCATAAGAATCAATAATAGCAGAGGTACTCATGAGGTCCGGGAAGGTTTTGACGTAAAGGCCCCCTCTAGCCTTGATGACATTTTTCCTCATTTTCTTTTTTAGAATGTAGATTTAGATTTTTACACCAACAACTGCAATCTGCGCATGCACACAACCACGCAGGTTTGGTTGGCGCAGTTCGTGCGCGGTTTGAATTTAGTGTAGTATATTTTAACCTAAGTTTACATTCGAAATGTTTTATTATAAAAAGTAAGTATAGGGCAGTCACGGGCGGAGCCCGCGGTCGACAGCTAGTAAAAAATAAAAGGTACTACGGTAAAATCATACAAGTTCAATTGAAAAGTCTTGAAGTATCACTAATTTTTGTAAAAGTTTCAGAAAAGTTCTATGTTTGAGGAATTTTCATAATCCTCTAAAATTCCGTATGATGAGCAGTTATTTGTAAGTAAACTTTCATGCAATATTTTGTTAACAATAACGTTGTTTGTGAACGGTACTTTGGAAAATAATGAAATTTCGTACACCAACCTAATAAAACTCCGCACTTTGAAATAGTAGTAACAGATTTTCGATGGAGTAATTTTTTTTGTTAAAAAAACTATGTTTTTGAAGAATTTACTAATCTTACAACTTCTGCGCCTTGGATTTTGACCATACAAAAACAGTTAGAATCCTCATACTTTTCAGCTTCTATTAAGCTTTATGAAACATATTATTCTCTTATATATCCGTAGTAATAAAATGAAACAAAACTGCAGTACGCGTCTGGCGAGCCACTAGTGAACCAGGGGGTACAAGCTTCACAAAATTCGTACGAGAACTTTATCCTACTCTACCTGATCACGCTCCCCTCTTCTCTCCCCATTTTTCCTCTTCCATGCGTCCACGGTAGTCAACGGTGGTCCCCACCAAATTCCTACCACTCTGAACAGTCTCTCTCGCTTTTCACACTTTCAGCTGGCTCACATGAGCCGTCGTGGCCGATCGCTTTCTGCCTTTCTCCCGCAAACTCGAAATCGCGTAGGTATTATTCGGCAATACATTTATAACGACGAAGGTTGTAAATGTAGAACGACGGTTGCAATATGCAGAATAAAAGACAATCGGCGGTGAATACAGGGTCATTGCAATTTGCTGTAAAAAGCGACTCAGTTTCGTTAGTAAAAAAAATGTTCTAAGTAATTTGAAAATAAAAAAAAAAATATTGCTCTTGTAAAAATGCAAAAGTCCTGATTTAAATTAATTGCTGGTTTTAAAATTAAAATTTTTTGTAAATTGTTCAAACAATTTTTCGTCACATTAAAAAATGTTTAAAAACACCTTTATTGTATGAAGTGCTCATAACGTTTGATGAAAATAAAAAAACCGTAGAAATATTTTTTTCACTACAAATCGTGTAAACATTCGGTGATTGTTGAAATAAATATGAAAAACGATATTCAGTTAAGCATTACGTAAAACATTTGCGATTTGCAAAGAAAACGGCAAGTGGTGATCAATTGCAAGCACTAGCATACGAGGGGGGACCCAAAAGTAACGGGAATTAGGTGGTGGGGGGACCGCGGAGGGGGGGATCGGGTTCTCCACTGGTTCTCTTCCAAGCTGCTACTCTCCCAAGTCAGTGTGCAAAGTTCATTTGCTGTGAGTGCATTCATTCGTCCGTAAGAATTTTTCTAGTGAAACGACTTTTTCCGTTTCGGCGAAAACGTGAAATGGCTGAGTGCGGAGAGCAACGCGCGGCTGTAAAATTTTGTTTTTTGTTAGGAAAAACACCCGCGGAAACCCTTGTGATGCTGAAAACAGCTTATGGGGATAATGCTTTGAGTAAAACGCGTGTGTACGACTGGTTTTCGCGTTTCAAGAATGGAGAGATGCCAATAGAAGACCAACCTCGTTCTGGGCGCCCCTCGACTTCAAGAACGGACGAAAACATTGAAAAAATCAACACTCTTGTTCATGAAGACCGTCGCCGAACCATCGATCGAATTTGTGAGATGTCTGGATTGTCATGGAGTTCAATTCAGAGGATTTTAACTGAAGATTTGAGCATGAGGAGGATTGCAGCCAAATTTGTTCCTCGCCTTCTCTCCGACGATCAAAAGGAGCGTCGACTTCAGGCCTGTCTTGAGCTGCAAAATCAGTTGGATGAAGACCCAGATTTTTTTCTCAAGGTTATAACTGGCGATGAATCATGGTGCTATGGCTACGACCCCGAAACAAAGCAGCAATCAAGCCAATGGAAGACACCTCTCTCGCCTCGTCCAAAAAAGGCACGCCAAGTAAAGTCCAACATCAAGACATTGCTCATTTGTTTCTTCTATTGCAGAGGTATTGTGCACGCAGAATTTGTTCCTCCAGGCCAAACGGTCAACCAACACTTCTACTTGGAGGTTTTGAAAAGGTTGAGCGAGAACATCCGGAAGAAAAGAGCGGATCTTTGGCGCACAGGAGATTGGTTCTTCCACCACGACAATGCACCTGCCCACACAGCGCTGTCCGTGAAGAAATTTTTGACCAAAAACGGCATGACACCGATTGTTTACCCCCCCTATTCACCGGACCTTGCCCCCTGTGACTTTTTTTTGTTCCCTAGACTCAAAAGGGACATGAAAGGAAAACGTTTTGGGACTGTAGAAGAGGTGAAACAAAAATCGCTGGAAGGTTTAAAAAACATTGAAAAAAATGAATTTCAGAACTGTTTTGAACACTGGAAAAAAAGATTAAACAAGTGTATTACAGTCAATGGGGGTTACTTTGAAGGTGATAAAAATTGTGTGTGAAAAAATTTGTCAATAAAAAAGTTGTAACACAATTCCCGTTACTTTTGGGTCCCCCCTCGTATAGGATTCACATGTCCTCTTTTTTCTTCTTCTTCTTACTCAAAGAAAGGCATAAGTTTGTCTTTTTTTGTCCTCTTAAATACGTCACGATCTGGTAACCCTACTTGCATAGCAATTTAGTGAAAAATAATTATTGATTTCGTAAGTTTCGTTGAAAAAATAATTTTAAAAGTTGAAAAAAACAGTATTACTTGTGACGAGCCGAGGTTCGCTCGTCTATTTTCAATTTAAAATCGATTTTTATTAGAAGATTTTGAACTTGAAATATTATTCTTCTTTGTGCTTATTTATTTCGGCATCAATTTTCTTTCACATGGATGAACCGTATACGCTCGGCACTACCGCGATAACCCGTGACCCCGACGTGCACGTGTTCCGCGTGTTTCCCAAAATATGTAGCAATAACAGGGGGACGATTCTATTTTTATCTATCTACTTATTTCCCCTAAAATTCTCCTACAAGATTTCGGGTATAAAAAGGCCGGCTTTTTAGTGTTTCCTCGCATTCATTCACATGAAGCCAAAGCTCTCAAAGTAAAAGCTCTCAAAGCAAAACCGCTCTTAAAGCAAAAGCTCTCAAAGAAAAAGCTCTCAAAGCAAAACCGCTCTCAAAGCAAAACCGCTCTCGAAGCAAAAGTTCTCAAAGCAAAATCGCTCTCAAAGCAAAACCTCGTTTATCAGCGAGCAACGGCACAATTCAGTAATAACCCGCCTATTTTTCAGCATGCTTAATAAATACTCTTTTATTTCAGTATAAATTTGACAGCCTCTTTAACCACACTATAGAGATAGGAGAAAATTTTGCGAAGGGGTTTAAGCCAGAAATATCAGATTTCGAGATTAAAGAAATTAGAAAATTATTTCCTCCTCTCCCAGAAATGTTACCTCCTTTTTTAAAAACGTTGCCAGAGCCTGATAGTGTGTTATGGAGATTTGTAATTTCACGTTATTTTATTGTTGTGCCCCTAAGGGTGAATGATTTGTAACTAATAAGACGTGAATTATTTCAATAATAACGCTGATTACCAGCATTCCCTAGCATAAAATCTGAGTTTGTTTTTATTAAAAACCTTCAAACAATTCTAAGATACTCAAAGGGTCAAGTAGAGCAGTCGTCTACATTGGTCCTTTTCTGGACATCGTAGGACAACGTTTGGTTCCCCTTAATCTGGCGGCTCGCGTGTCACATACTCATTTAATACTGTTTTTTTTTCTTTGCTTTCTGTCGATCAGTACAAAAGCTCCGAATTTTTTTTCTGATTCTAAATTTGTTTATAATTCATTTAATTGTTTGAACAATTGTTTGTTAAACAAATTTAAGAACGCTCTTACTAATAAAAAGTCCCTCTGACATATGATCCTATTAAACAATCCACGTCAATTTTTTCGTTTACTCTGAATTGTTTTAACAATGAGCTATTATTTAAATAAACAGTATAACATACACAGCATAATTAAAGTATACAATCTATTGCAAAAAATAGCCCACGGGAAAACATGCAAAGATTTATAGAAAAATATGTTCGACATTGAGTTACACATTAAGAAGGAACATGCAAAAATCAATTATTTTGCATGATTATTCAAATAAAATCATTTCAGCAATCACGGTTCAGGATTATTCAAATACATTTATTTAAGTTGTCATGCCTCATGATAACTCGAATACAAGTATTGAATGACTTTGGAAATAACGGAATAAAATTATTTCGATACTTTGGAGGTTCTGAAATAAATGTATTCAAGTATTTCACTCTTTTGGAATACTTAAATACATTCAATTGACCATTCGATTGAATGTATTTTGTAATCATCACTCATCGATTATCAACTTTGCCCTTCTCTGCTCATATTATTGCACGGAGCAAAATCAAGAGTATTTATTTGATCTTTTTTTATAATAAAATTCTATTTAGATATCGTGTGTTTCAATGTGTTGGGAATGTCAGATATCATGCATTTACATAATACAAGCAACATCATGCATGCAATTTACATGATGCATTTACATAATGCAAAAGTTAAGAGCCTTTTATCGAGTACTATAAATAGTTTAATTTATGACAAGATAACTGATGAAGACTGATGATGAATGAGATACAGGATCAGAAAAAAGTAGCGTGATCACGAACTGTGACGAAGACATAATAGCATGCTGTTTGAATGAAAAAAGTTAGACTCTAGACTTGCTGATGAACGTTTGAAAAATATCAACAGAAGTTTTGGGATTTTCAATTTTTGAATATTTGGAACCGATTCGAGAGGTCGCTTGTCGAAAATTTGTTTACACCTATTTCAAGGACCACTTGATGCATGTGTCAGATTTAGCACTTCAAGCTTTTCTGGTGACGTAAAATGGTCTGGCGCAAGTTTGACTGTATTTGATTTTCTGATATACCATCTTCTGTTGTTTTCTTTAGTCTGTATCTGTAACAAAATAATTATATATATATATAAATATATATATACTAGGGGGGCTTTGCCCCTTACGCGCTTTGCGCGCCAACCCCCATTTAGTATTAGTTTATGGTTGTTTTTGTTAAACAAAAATATTTTTAAGAAAGTAACAACATTTATTGATTATTTCTGAGTATAATTAATAGATAAAAATTATTCATAAAATATAACAAGTGCTAAATTTATGGCAAGTATTAGCCTAAATGTGTCAGTCGATTCTCCGCCCTTATTTCCCGTACCCTCCTTCACCCCTCCCCTCATTCACCTCCCCTACCCCATCTACTCCTTCCCCTCCCTCAACCCTACTTCCCCTACCCTCCTATCGTTCCCTCTCCGCATTTCCTTCCCCTCATTTCCCCTAACCTCCCCTCATTCCTCTCTCCTCTTATCCTCTCCTTCACACGCCTATCCCTTGCCTCCTTCCCCTCCCCCGCCCCTATACCCTCTCCTACCCCTCTCTACCTGTTTCCCTCCCCTCATTCCCCCTAACCTCCCCTCATTCCTTCATATCCATCTTTTTCCCTCCATTCTCTTTCTTGCATACCCCTTTTTCTTCTCCCTTCCCCTTCCCTGAGGCTGCCACTCGCCGGAGTAACGGTTTCCATGGCAAACTGGATGGATCGTAGAGGGGAGGAGAAAACAGAGGAGGGGAGAGAAGGGGAAGGATGGCTGTGAGAAAGAAGGGAAGAGGGAAGGAGAAGGATAGAAAAGGAGGGGAGGGTGTAGAATTTAAATACACAGTGGAGAGAGCATTAATAAACGGTGGGGGTGGCAAAAGCAACGGTTGCTATGGCAAGTGGCAGGCTCGGGGAAGAGGAAGGGAGAAGAAAAAGAGGGATGAGAGAAGGAGAGTGGAGGGAAGAAGATGGATGAGAAGAGAAGGAGGGAGAGGAGGGGGAAGTAGAGGAGGAGGAAGGAGGGGGAAAGAGAGGGATAGGAGGGGAAGGAGGATCGACTGACACGGCGGCGGGGACAGCAGGGGTCAAGTTGTTTGAGTTAACTGGAGTTTATTTGAGTTCATAAAGGTAGTATACATAAATAATTGATGATATGAATAAAGTTGATTTTTAAAATATATACATGATATATAATCAACAATATGAATCGAAATAGATCAAACAGGTACGAAATAAGCGATTCATTATACATCAAGTTGCTTTGTGAATAATGTACTTGAAAAATAGAAAAAAAAATAATAAACGCATGTTTGAAAATAAAAAAGACAATTGATCAGGTGTGTAATAAATTGATTATTGATGATATAAATGAATAGTCAAGTTTATAAACATGAATTCATGATTGTTATAGAATTAACAAAAAAATCAAAATGATCAAAAAGGTTATAAATAAACAATTGACGATTTAAATTAAATCGGTTTTTAAAAGAACAAAAAGTCATTTTTTTCTACTTGAAATTACATATTTTGTAATTAAAATTAGTTTTTCTATAATTTAAGTGTCACGAGCCCTGTAACAGATACTTTCTAACTGTAATTCTGAAAAATACAAGAAAAAATATATTTAATCACAAATTTTTACACTTCTGCGACGAAATTTAGATAGTTTTTACGCAATGCAAAAATGAGAAAAATGTATTTTGCGCCCATCTATGGTTTATAACTATTGATTCTAGCAAAAAGTTGATTTTTATTAATAATTATAAATGATTGACTATGTACATATTTCACATTCTTAGTCTGTTCTTGTACTCAAGGGTCTTTCTGTAGAAGAACCGCTTGCCTGGCGCGGGAGGGTATGATAGGAACACCACAATTTGATTTTTGTGAAAACGGTTTTTTTTATTGACGCAAGTTGTGGCTAACAGAAATAGCGAACGCGCGCAACGAGACACACGAACAACGAAATCCAAAAAACAAACGTCTCTGCGAGCCCAAAATCGGCTTGTATTTATACTAATCGAACTGATATGGCCGACCGAAACAGCACTATTATCACCTTCCAACAAGTAATCGCAATGAGTGCGCGTAGGCGCCGGTAATTGTAACTCGATAGCGCTCTATCGTGCCTACTTGAACTTGAATATCGTGTGTTATATCACGTGCCCGGGACGTGACATCCCTCCCCCTCTGGCTTCATGCGTCCACGCGTGATTACAAATCTATGACCGCGAATGTTCGTTTTTATTTCTTTTTGAAATGGGTCCCAAGTTTCGTGCGTACGCCCCTGCCTCATCAAGAACGCGCGCCTTCGTGCGTTGCAGCCAGTGGTGGCTGGCGCGTATGAACAACTTGCTTAATCTTTAATTAAAAGAATACAACTGAATAGCGCAAGAAAGAATGCAAAGCACGGCAAAAACAAAATAAAAATTGTAAATGCAACATTTGTATTAAAGAATCATTTTTGCAGAAAAAAAAACGAAATCACACAAACAAAATATGAAATCGCTGAAAGAAAACAGCGTATTGTGATAAAATTAATACTCGCATTCCAAAAGCAACACACGCAGATAACAATTCACTAATTGCGAGGGAAAAAAAACAATAAATCCAACTGAGGACGGTGATACGCAACAGAAATAATTTAAAAGAAAGTTTGTTCGTGCCAAAAAAAAAAACGATTCCTATGTCCAGTTGTTTCTCTCTTTATAATTTTAGTCTCGGAGTAGGATTTGATGACTCTTATTGCAAGTCTATTTGGTGATACAGTAAACCTAATTCCATACTACTGTATGTATTTCCTGAAGTTCTCAAGCGGTTCCCGAACAATTCCATTTTGAGGAATTGGGTAGGGTTTTCTATCTTTCTTCCTTCTGCAGGGATGAGTGCGCCATTCTGTCCTTAGAGGAGCAAGAGCATAGAATTTGTGAAATGTTTAGCTAACAAAAGATGCTGGTGCATGAAGATGATATTATTTTTTTTGTCCTTTTTAAGGGGGTCTCCTCATGGATTGCCCGGAAAAAAAGGTTCACTTTCAATTTTTTTTTTGGTCAAGAAAGAAAAGTTATGCATCCATGAATTTTTACATTTATTTATTCTAAACAATATTGAAAAAAAAAATTAAGTCAAAATTCCCCAAAATGGCGGCGTTATTCATGGCGGACTGGGATGCTTCATGACTGGAAAAGTAAAACGGCGGGCAGCATAGCTTCCATAAGTTTCATCTGAAATTAATAAATTTATTTTTGTTTCATTCAGCACACTTGTTTCTCCTATATGAACCACTAAAATGTCAAAGATAATTGGGTTTTCACTGTTTTAATCGGTTCTTTTTGGTTCTTGTCAAAATTTTCTATGTTTTTCAGTAAAATTGTTACAAAAAAATTGTAAAATTATTGAAATCTTTGGTTCATGTAGAAAAAAGGTTCATTCTCTAAAACAAATTTTATTTGAGGTCAATCGGTTGAAAACTTTTTGTGTAATCCTGCCCGCCAATTTAAAAAAATGTTTTCGAGAAAACGCGCTTTGAAGTTTTTGAAAGAAAAAAAAGTAGAGTATCAAAACTTACAGAGGTCAACTCCTAATCTGCTTTCCCCGGTTCATAAAGCAAGCCCTCAGCTTCCTCAAAAAACTCGCTCCGATGCTGTTTCTCAAGTCTACGAGCAGTTCGAGTCTCTTTTGTGCTGTCGCTCCGTCTCCGTTCTGCGCGCTCAATACGTGTGGAGTCCACTTGCTCGGCAAATATCTTGCATTGTTGCCCGATTTTCAACTGAAGAAGCCCCATCATCGATAAAATTGCTGCATATCCATCGTTGAAAATTCCCGCAGCTATATAGGCGGCAATTTGAACTATTTTTTGCCCGGAGTTCATATGCTTTGGGGCCATTCTCCAAACTGTACTATTGAACGACTCATTTGAATTCTGAGTGTGGCCACCCAGACACCTGTGTAGAAGATCATCTCTCGAAAGTTCTTTGTATATAGGACGAACATGTTTTTCAACGTCTTCCCGAATGATACGAGGGGGATGACGGTACGTTTTCAACCCCCTAGCCGCCTCTGCTTTTCGCCATTCACACTAGCTGTCGGAACGGGCAGGACAATGTTCATGATTCGGTGCATCATCCGTCGAACAATAATGTAGTAAAGTTGCCATTATTGCAATTTTCATTCCTTGAACAGTGTCAGTATTTCTCCTAATGGCCAAACTGTAAAATATTGTGAGTTTTTTTATCAGTGCATCCGTTAGTTTTCCTTTTCCTCCGAGTTTTTCTTTTTTCTTGACATTTCGTAAGCGCGTTCCCATACGTTTTTGTACATGCCCAACACACTCGCTTTTTTGTACTGGGAATTCGTCACCATAAGGATTAGCTTTTATAATATTACTATACGTTTTCGAGTCACCGTCTCCTATGTAATTGACGTATTTCACTCCGAATTTCTCGACTGATCTTTTGAACATTTCAATAATTGAGTCCACTTCCATTTTGTCTGCTGACCCTTTGTGATTGGAGCAACATTCTTCTTCATGATTCTCACGCCACATATAACGATATGTGGCGTATTCCGCAGTTCCCTCCTTTGATTTCCATGTATAGCACGCTTGACAAAAAGAGCTTTTCGTCACCAGGTCTAAAACTTTTCCAGAGTAGTAGGCTAAAATCGTTGTAACGCCGTACATAGAGGAGAAGCCACGCTTTTTCCAAGAACCGTCGCCAGACACCTTGAATTCTGTTTCAGCTCGCCTATGTTTCAGATTGTGCAGCTTTTCTTCTCGTGCAGCAGTTTCAGTCATTTTCTTGAACATTTCAGTTGCAGCAGAATATATGTGCCCCACGATTGCATCATACGCTTGTTTCGATATTCCGGAACACAAGTCCATGAGGCCACAGCAAATATTTATTCCTTGAAGTCCGACACCGAATAACCGCATTATAAAAACAATTCGTCGATTGATTTCGTACCCCGCATTGATCATAGGTCAATGTTTCTACGTCCGCACTTACACATGGCCACAATGTTAAAACCCAACCCTTTATGGCCACTTTCTCCGAATTTCAACTGACTTTTGCACTCTCCACAAATAACGAACTCGGAAATCGCGGAAAACACTACCAAAAAATCGATAATGCGATAGCAGTGAGCTGCGTCCATTACGAAATCTTCTGCACTCGAACTACTCAGTTTTCTCGACGAAGAGCTCGGCCCGTCTTTTTTTTTCGCACCGTCTGTCCACTGATTACCAGCAGATTTACGTTTCCTTGGACGTGCCGAACGCGAATGTTCATTTGTTGAGCCTTTCGGATACATATCGTTTCTCAACAAGCTTTCCAGAGATAATAAAAGCCGAAAACCACCGAAAATACGATCTAACAGTGAAACAAACTTATAGACACATATACATGCACGCACCCACACACATGTGATGCGAAAAATGTCTAGATAGAGTAATGATTTATGAAAGAATGTAGATATGTTAAAAAAAGCTTATCTTTACAATAAAATGCTAGAATCAACAGGAGATTCACTGTCCCGCTCAGCGTGACTGAAGCGCTCCGGCGCCAAGCCACTCTACCTACTGTATCTTTAAAAATATCTCGAATTTCAGTCTGAAATTTCACACATGCATTCTCGAATAGTTTTTCCATCGATTAAGCAAATAAAAAAAAATGTGATTTTCCATGAGGAGACCCCCTTAACTGTCATCTTAGGACTTCGGTGAAAAGGTATGAACAAGTGTTTCTTCATGTAGTGTTTATCATAGAAACCCTTTGGTGACTTTTCAGTCTTCTTTGTTTGTTTGTTGTTGTTTTTCCCTTTTTTTTTTATTTTGATATAAGTTATCATACTCATTTGATCTGCTTAAAGGTCACAGCTTGGAGAAAAGAGGAAAAAAATTGGTTCCTTTTGCATTATTCAACACTCTAATGTGGTTCGTGCAATAAAAATTATCGCGACATCATCATTTTGGTTTACTAAAAGTATGAACATAACAATAAAATTATACACTAAAGGCTTATTCAAATCATTACAATTTAAATGAAATTTATGCCTTTTGTCGTACAAAAATGCGCTCTTACAGTATAATAATCTGACAAACTGCTTCATGGTACACTACGAACTCGGATTTTCCTGCACTAGGTTCCTTATGCACCTGGAATCTCCCGCAAATTTTAATTTGAAACCCCTTGAAAGCGATATAGAACGAGTATCACTAGATTTAATTCAATTCACATAAACAAGAAATTCCGAGTCTCAGAGTATATCCATATAGTCAATCAACTTCTAATTAATATACACAGTTCTATTGCCTGCGGAACGGAATTCCTGTAATAGGAACTAAAAGTATTCTTTTCTTTGACTGAGTTAACAAGTCTGAAAAATACAATCAAATGGAATGAATATTGACCAAGCCAAAGAAAAAAACAGAAATCTCTTACCGAATAGGAAAAGTTCCATCACTTATTTGCTTCCTGTTATTTTTTTTCTTTTCTTTTTTTTTAGCCTTAAAAACGATGAATCAGGCATGTCTCTTAAAATACGATTCCGAAATTAACTGACGTAAATAACAGAAAAAAGGTATTAATTCAGGTTGAGCTTCTCTGAAATATTTTTATTACAAAATGGTGACTTCCGATTATGCTATTGAAAGAGAAGAGACATAAAATTTTGATAACTCTTAACTCAATTTCGGAAAGAAAAGTTTTAAATTTGAAATTGAATGAGACTATTGATTGGGAACCCACAACTTTCACTTTTGTATCCAAGAATTCAGTTTATAGCTCTAAAAGTTACCAGAATTAGCAAAGATGCGAATTTCATTTTTTATTTATTCCTTTCTATTATTATTATTATTATTATTATTATTTTTACTATTGTTCATATTGTTATCGTTTTCTGCTGGAATTCCTTTAATTTGAAGATGTCATATTCAATCCTGTGATAAAATGGTAGTGAGTGTAATGATAAAAATGACGAATTATTAGGGATATGTTCATTCTATTTGGGGTACTTTAAAAACTTATGTTCTTTGATAAATTCGTTTCAATGTGTTAGACAATAAGAAGACGGTGTATCGAGAATATTTTGTAATTAAGGTATTGCATTAATAGGGAGTTAAACTCTAAGCTTATATTTAGGATTGTTTAATTCAATAAATTTCGTTTATGATTCATGAGGTGATTGTCGAAATGAAGCTGAAAATGAAAAAACTTCATTAAATTATCCTACGTTTTCTGGTTGAATCTTATAATTTTACTGTATTTTCGCTTGCAAATATTAGACTAGTTTTTGATGTAAAAAATTTTTTTTTTTTTTCGAGATTTTACTTCATAATTTTTGAATTAATATACAATACTCTTTTGAATTGTAGGAATTGAATTTGCTTAATTCAGGATTCAAAAAGTTAATGTATTACATTCTGTCTTTGCTTGGTTCCTTTCTATTTTATTTAAAAAAAGGAAAAGAAGCTTAGTATGCAAGAATAATAAAAGGAAAAGATAAGAATGAAAAGTTTGCTGTTGTATATAAAACTTATCAATTGAGTTAAGCTTTAAAAAAAGTTTGTATCAAACGGCGTTGAATTAATACAAGATAAATTCTATGATTCTTCTATATTTCCAGTCAACTCTTTTTTTTTTGCATTAATTGGTTGTGAGTTCAATGGTTTTTTAACTTCCTGGTGAACTTTTTTTTTTATTTCCAAACGCGTATTATCATTTTACTCACTTGAAAGAATAATTTGGTTGAAAAATTTTGTAATGTTTAGTCAAGAACTTGCAATTATATATATATACATAAGTGTACAGTAGATTCAGTAATTGCTTCTAATCTTTTCCTTAGATTCGAAATGTATTTTAAAATGCTAAAAGAAATGGTTTCGTTAGACAGAATATGTATTTAAGTTTTCATTTCAACTTTTATGCTCTATTGATTTTAGAACGTTATCTTTTTTGGTATTGTACAGATGATTTATTTATTTTGTTCAAGTTTTCAAAGTTTAGAAATTTTCTGATTTCTATATTTAGGAGTTTCTAATGCTCGAGGATCAGCATCGATTTTCAATTTAGGATGGTACCGATAATGATGTTTAAGGCTTGAAGAATCCAATAACTTTTTTTTTTGCTTTTTTTTTTTTAAGTCATTTTTCAAACATGAACACATTTTAAAAGAAAAAAAAAAAAAATTGTGGAAAATTTTAGTACGCTGAACAACTACACTTATACTTAAAGATACGTTATTTTTCATTATTTTTCAAAAACTTGGGAAATGTATGCATTTGATCGCTCTATGCAGCAATATGAACTTCTTGAATTTCAAAAATACATGAATGACAAAAAAATGCCTCTAAAATGTTTGGCAAATGGATCTCCAATTTAATATCTAAATTTTCCGAAACGACTTGTTAATCTATTTTTTTTTTACTCATGTTCGTGTCGTTTTCTGATAGTGCGTTTCTCAGACTGCTTATTTTTTCGACGCTTTCTATTTTTCGTTATTTGAGAATTTTATGCTTCGTCATTTGGAATTCTTTTCTCTAATTGTGCCTTTGTACGTTTTCTGCTTTGAAATGTCTTTTTTTTGCTTTGTGCTCTTCTTGGTATGGTGTTGATTGTGCGCAAATATATTGAGCAAGATATTTTTTATGCCCTGGGCGATTGTGCATATTTTTACAAACTTGTACCCAGGTTGATATAAAACTGAATTCACAGTTTAATTTTGAAAATCTAGAAGGTTAGATATCCAGATTTGTTGAATTTAAGATTATAGCGATGAAAATTATGATAACGTGCACAATCCTCCAGTGCACAATAAATACGGTGCTCAATGAAATTGTGCACAATCAACACCATGACCTCTTCTTTGAAATTGATTTTTGTAATGATCTTAGAGAATTTTAATTATTATTACTATTATTATTATTTTATAAGTATGATTACGTTCGAAATTTATATTTTTCTAAGAAAATGAAATTGATTGTATCTGCATTTACCAAGGAGATTTAAATAGAGTTAATCATCCAATCCTGTAAGCAAAAGGGTTCTTGTGGCGTCCCTAGGATGCTTTAGTACATCCAAAGTCGTTGACTTCGTGTCTTGATATTTCTTGGGTTAATTTTTTATATCTCGAATGAGACCTCAGTGCTCCAGTTGTTTCGGCTTATGACGTGTCTCTTTTGTTTCAACTGCGTTGTTTCGAGGGTTTTTTGATTATCTCCCGTGGGGTCACATAAATCTGTTTCATGTGGGCTTGGGTTATTGACGTAGTACTCGTTGATTATTATTGTCAGTTGTGTTTGCTCTCGTCCGTGCTTTTGTCCACGTATTTTCAAGAACGGAAAAAATGTTTTAATTTGATTGTCCGACTGGAAGGTTTTTTTTTCAACTAACGTCACTAATTTGATCAGTTTGCCATTTGAAAATCTGATTAGTTTTCATTCGTAAATACAATCATAAAAAAATTTTCCAGTAGAAGAAACTAATTGGATTTTCAAGTAAAAATCCAATCAGTTGTACAATCACACTTACCAATTGGAAAAATAATTTTTCCAGTTGGCTTTTCAATTGGAAAACCGATTGGAAACGTTCAGCACGGAGAAGCGTGGACAGGAGAGTGTCAAACCCCTCTTAAAATTTGACTGACAATAAATCAATAATTTTTTGGAAAAACCAAAAAGAAATTTTTTGCATTGTTGAAAATTAACAAATCAATGTAATTTTTGAATCAAAGTAGACAATTTGAGAATCACAATTTTCTAATAAAAAAGAATTTTCTCTTTTTTAAACAAATTAATTTTTGTTTTTAATTTTCATGATTTTATTGAGAAAAAGTATATATTGTTTTTTAATATAATTTCATCTTCTTTAAAAAAAATTGTCGTAATGAAAAACTCTATAGTTATAATTTTTTGGTAGAAAAAAGAACGAATTGAAAATGATAAAAACTTTCTCAATGAAAAAGTTGAACTTTCTATGCTTTGAATTGACATATTCTTACTTTTCGAGCAAATTTTACAAGCAGATAAGTTTGATAAACAATTGAGGTGGTGAAAGATGAATGAAATTTGGAATTGTAATTTTCATAATTAGAAAAAAAATAACATTCATTAGGGAATAATTTACTAAAAAAATCATTAAAACCGAATATCAAGGTAAATATGTTAACAAAAAAAATCACGTGAACAAAAATTTGCAGCTCTGAATTCCAAAATTTAACTAACTGAGAAATGACCTCAATTTGAAAAAATTACAATATCTTGCTGTTACTTGAAAGTTGTGTAAAAATTATTTTTTCGATAAAATTATTTCAAAAAAAGTTTTCTGTTTACGCCATTAATCAATTACTTGGTACACGAACTTCTTTCTCTAAGGGCCCTAGAGTATGTAAATACGGCACTGCCATCTGATTAGAATGTATACATATATGTACTATGCGTGGTTAATGACGCAATTGGGTTGTTCGAAGTTATTCATAAATTCATTACAGCTGATACTGCATTATGTTTTCAAGTTATTCTTATAATTTTTGTCGCAAAATATAATTCAAATTGAGTGCAGCCTTCATCTGTAACTCAATGCAAAGAAAGAAATCTACACTTTAAAAATAGTTTTTCCCTCGCGGAAATTCACATGCATGTAAGCTCTATTATTGATAAAAACACACTGTAGGCATGAAAATGATAATTACCGACTCATTCGTCTCCTGCAACTCCAAATCCTCGATGTTTTGGCGTAATTTTTCTATACTTAACACTTGACGTTTCGTGTTTGAAATCGGTATGTTACGACAACGACATTAATGGTTGTTATATTTGATACGAAAATATACACATATTAGCACACTATCGATATTTTTTAACGACCGACAGTTCGATACTATCGATCTGCTTGAACCTTAAATTTATATATGTTGTTGAGACCGTGATTGTTTAAATTTGTAACGGTTCGGAATTTAGTAAATAATTTACTTGATCCTTTTTATTTCAATTTTTTTGAACAAAATTTGAGCCTTGCTCGCTCAAGGAATTATATGGATACAAGAACCGATTTGAACCGAACACATAACTTCGGAAAAACAAGGACCCGACGTAAGCAGGCGCGCTTTATATACCATCGAATCGGCAACTTGGGTTGTTCCAAAATGATTGACGATATCTAAATTACAACCGAAATATCGGCAACTTGGGTTTTTTTCAAGTATGATTGCCGATATCTAAATTACAACTAAAATCTAAAAGCTTACGAAATTGGGAAACGAATCGTTGTAAAAACGAGTAATATATTGTTCGTTTCTATTATCTATTGCAAAATGCTTATCGTTCTTAATAGCTATTTCAAAACACGTAACAAAATATTCCTTGAAACATAGAAAATTGAATATGTGAATACAACATTCCTCCCCCCCTTAGGAGAATTGAAACATCGGTTTCAATTTCCTTTACATAAAATTCCTTCAATATTCAGATGGGAGTTCGTTGCAAATATTTTCTCGATGTTACATTTTTTGGTGCTTCGTTTATTCTACCTGAGATAGAAGGAGCATGGTAAATTTCATTGGTACAATCATCGTTTTCAACTTCATTCTGCTCTCGAAACATTGGATCGTATTTGTGAAAAACAGTCATTTCTTTCGGAGAATCTCTAGTTCGATGTTTAGGCTCGAAACAACAATTGACAAAGTTCTTGATTATGTTCGTTCTGTTTTCGTTCTCATTTCTACTGCTCTTATTTCTCGTTATACAATTTAATAATTTCAAGCAACCGCATTTATATAGGAAACAAAGTACAATAGCCGCAACAACAATGCCGATTGTTATACTTATCCAACTAATATGCCTTACGATAAAAGGTGTTTTCAAATCTCTCGTTATTTCTTCGTCAATTTCGGATAACTTCTTCTCTGCGTATTTCAAATCTGCCGTATTTAAATTAGTAAGATGTAACGGTTTAAGTAACTCAAATTGTTTCACATTTTCCGCATATTTAATACAACAATCATCTTCTATAATGCTACTAGCTTGTGGAACAAAATACGAAATATTTACAACATCGAATCTCGAGGGTTTTAATAGAAATAGATTTATATACCCTCTGCAATGTTCATTCAAACTTATCATGCCGGATCCAGTGAGTGGCACATCAAGTATTTTTTCATCGGTATTTAGCTTGCAGATGCAAGTAAGACTGGTCGGTTGTTGTAACACGTAGATCCAATGATTTCCATCAACGTTGGTCCAGGATTCCATTTTTGCTTTGATAGTCGTAGTTTCGCAATCATCAGGAATTCTCGTTGTTTGCATGATAGAGAACTCGCAATTGTCTTTGATGGTTGAAGTCAAAGTATTGACTTTGAGGCAAAAATACTGTCCTCGTTTGTACTCCTCGCAACTCGACAAATCTTCCATGAGTGAGAATTGGGTTTTTGCTTGGGATACAATCAGGAAATCGGATTTTGGTTTCACATAGGAGTAGAAATCTGAATTTTTTTTATGTTGCATAGGTAAAGGGAACATACGGTAAAGATCAAATTTAGTTTTTTCGATTAACGGAAATCTGATAGCGAAAATGACGCAATTCTTTGAATATAATAAATGAATATCTGCAATCTCATATAGCAATTTAATATTCTCGTTTTCCGGTTCAACCAACAATGAAAATTCACCTTGATATTTTTGCAGTTCATTAAGCATGATCCCTGGAGTGATGACAATACTCGAAATCATGCCACTTCTACCGAGATCGATTGCATTGATATAATTGGTACATTGGCCAGATAATTTATTAATTAGAGATCTCAACATAATGAAATGTTCGTTGGCGACAACTTCTATTTCTAATTTTACAACAGCATTCTCTGTAATAGTTATAAAGGTGTTAATTTTCTCAATATTTTTATTCATCAATTTTTCCTGGAATTTTAAAGAAGAAAATGAATCGTTTAAGTTCTTTACTGTGCTTGAAATAATTTGGATCTGTGATTTCAAAAGAGTTTGAGTCTGTTGATTGGAATTGACAAGTGTTTCAATGCTATCAGTGTAATACTCTGCATCGTCAGCATCTGGTACGCCAAAGGCCCAGTTAAGGAAATAAGAGACGCCATTGATAAGACCTCTAGCCCTTCTGTTTTTGTGAATTTTGGCATCATCATTTCTGATAAATTCTTTGAAATTCTTCAGATTGGATTGAAATTGATTGAATTCATCGACTATCAATTTATAGGTCTGATCGCAATGAAATGGAATGTTACGAAAACTTCGTCTTGGTTTATTTCTCTCATTATCAGTAATCATTTCACAGAGACGTCGTGTCTTTTCCATTTGAGTTTCTAAGACAATTTTGGCTTGATCAAAATGTGTCATGTTAACATGCGTCATTAACATTAAGTTTGAAGATGCAAGTTTTACAACACCCAGATTTTGGTAGAAAATTCCATTCGATTTTGAGAATTCATTATTAACGTAAAGATTAGGATCGGAAAAGACAATTAATGTAAGGGAGATTATGAGGAAGATTAATGTCTGAGTCTCTATGTTCTGAAAAGTATGGTTTTAATAAATTAGTGTGATATCTTTTGATTCGTTTGCCTATTTTTATTTCTACAGTTTGATTATCAAAAACTCGAAGAATTTTATAAGGTCCTGTTCTCTTAGGCGATAACTGTTTTGATTTTCCAAGATCAGTATTACATTTCTCTAAAAGAACAAGATCATTGACTCGAAATCTATGAGGATTGATTCTTTTATCATAATACTCTTTACTCTTCTTTTTTGAATTAATTAAGTTTTCACGGGCTATTTTGAAAGATGCATTGAGTCTGAATTTCAGCGAATCTAAATAATCATCATAGGTGTAGCGGAAATCTGGTTCTCGTGTTATTAAGGAAGGTAAGTAGGGTCTTTTTCCAAATAACAATTCGTATGGTGAAAATTTTGTTGCTGTGTGAATGGAAGTATTATAACTAAACATGGCAAACTTGAGAAATTCATCCCAGTCATCCTGTCCAATTCCTATGTAATGTTTTAGATAGTTTTTCAAGGTCAAGTGAGATCTTTCTAATGCTCCATTGGTTTGTGGGTGATACGGAGTAGTAGAAAGGTGTTTAGTTTGAAAAATTTTACTTATTTCCTTTATAAGCTGGGAAATAAAATCGGTTCCTTGATCAGTAAGAAAGGTTTTCGCAATGCCAAAAGATGTGAAAATGTGAACTAAGGTTTCAGCGACGGTTCTGGCTTCGTGATTTTGTAGAGGATAAGCAAATGAATATTTGGTAAGGTCATCTTGAGCTGTTAACACAAATCTATTTCCATGTTCTGTTATGGGTAATGGACCAACTATATCTATCGCGAGGCGTTCAAATGGACTTTGAGCCGTTGTTATGACCTCCATTGGTTGCCTTGTGGGTTTGAAATTGGTCTTGTTCACTTGGCAAGAATGGCAATTTCTAATATATTTCCGAATATCGGTTTTCATGGTGGGCCAGGAGTATTGATCTCTTATCTTTAAGTATGTTTTATTGAATCCAGTGTGACCAGAAAGTTTACTCGAATGACATTCTTCTAAAATCTTCTGAATCTCGTTTTTGTCCTTGGGTATTATTTTTTTCTCAATGTCTAAAATTTTTATCTTGTTGTTAGGAAATATGAACTTTAACATAAAATTGAATTGATTAGGTATTAGATATTCGAATTTTCCGTAGGCATTGAAATCTTGAATTCTTCTTTACGTATCATTTTCTTAAAATGAGCAGAGTTTCGAATAAATTGCGATATTCTATTTTTTCATTATGTAAATTTTTGACGAAAAGAAGGAAAATAATTTGTTTGTTATTAGCAAGTTTACAAATGCCTTTTGCGCGAGGAGAAATTTTCTCTGAATCGAAGTGTGTTCGGATATAATCAGAGCAAGGATTATTTTTGTCAAGATCTTGAGACCAGAATAAGATAATGTTGCCTTGAATTCGAGATATATTATTGTTCTCTTTTTCGTATATGATGTTATCTCGGTTGGAATAATAATACTTTACATAATCTTGAAATTTTGAATTTGTGTCCTGTGTGAAATTTATGTTCTCTAATTTTATATTTTCTTCTGTAGGGAAAAGTCGGGACAATCCATCGGAATTTGAATTAATTCTACCAGGTTTGTATTTGATCGAGAATTGATATTCACTTAACTTTTATCTCCAGCGAACCAATCTTGACGATGAATCCTTGCAGTTAAACAGCCATTGCAAGGGCCTATGGTCAGTATAGATATCAAATTCCCTGCCGTACAGATAAGGTCGAAAGTGACTGACAGATTGGATTATCGCAAGCAATTCTTTTTCTGTTGTTGAGTAATTCTGTTCTGCTTTTTGTAAGGTACGAGAATAATAAGCTATAGGCAAATCTTTTCCATTTTTAATTTGAGATAGTACCCCGCCTATTCCTACGTTAGAGGCATCGGTTGTAAGGGAAAATTTGCAATCGAAGTCTGGATATTGCAACAGAGGTTCGTTACTTATTATGTTTTTCAAAGTCTGAAACGCTTTTTCTTGATCATTCCCCCATTGAAATCTTGTTTCCTTCTTCAAAAGCAAGGTCAAGGGTTTTGCAATAGGCGAGAAGTTCTGAATAAATTTTCTATAATATCCTACCATACCTAGAAACATCTTTATTTCTTTGGGATTTTTTGGACTTGGAATTCGTTTTATTGACTCGATTTTCGATGGATTCGGGCGTATTCCTTCTTTTGATATTACGTGACCTAAGTAATGGCAAGAGTCTTTCAGGAATTCACATTTGTGAACTTGTAGCTTGAGATTGTAATCTCGCAATCTATTGAAAACTTCGGTCAATTTTGCAACGTGATCAGATATATTTGAGCCGTAAACAACAATGTCGTCTAGGTATACGAAACATTGTTTACTTGTGAGCCCGCTTAGAACGTTATTCATAACCCTTTGAAAAATGGAAGGGGCATTTTTCAGTCCAAAGGGCATGCGTTCAAATTGGTAATGCCCATCTGGAGTCATGAAGGCTGTTTTTGGTGCATTTTTACGGGACATTGGAATCTGATGGAAGCCACTATCGAGATCAAGTAAGGTGAAATACTCCGCATTGCCCAATTGATCTATGATTTCTTCGATGTTGGGCAAAGGGTATGCGTCACCCACCGTTTGCTCGTTTAGTCACCGATAATCGATTACAATTCTCCATTTCTGTTCTCCAGATGTATCAAGCTTTTTAGGGACGACCCATAAGGAACTTGACCATGGACTTGTGGAAGGTGTTATAATCCCTTGTTTCAACAACCCGTCAATCTGCCTTTTTACTTCGACTTTGTGAACTTGCGGATATCGATATGATTTCACGTGAATTGGTGTTTCGTTTTTTAGTTCAATTTTTGCCTCTCCAGCAGAGGAAATAGTTAGATTATCATTTGGCAATTTAAATATATCGTGATACTTTTTACACAAGTCTAGTATGATATCGCGATGTTCCTTTGAGTAGATGTGATCGAGTCGAAGATGGTTGATTAATTCATTTATTCGTTCATTCTTATTATTGACATCTCTATTTCCACTAACATGGAGTGCAACTGCTTGTTCAGAAATTTCCTCTATTCCCATACATGGTTTTTGAAACGTTTTTTGTTCATCAGATCGATTAAGTATTGTTATCAGGGCCTTATTATCAGGAGATATTCTTACAATGGAATTCGGAACGAGAAGTGATCGATCGTTGTTAATTTCTTGCGCAATGATATCCCCGTGTTTAAGTCTTAATGGATTTATGACATTTATAGAAATAACTGTCTCAGAACGTCCGCTCACTGTAATGTA
Source organism: Platygaster robiniae (assembly GCA_028476575.1). Classification (NCBI taxonomy): domain Eukaryota; kingdom Metazoa; phylum Arthropoda; class Insecta; order Hymenoptera; family Platygastridae; genus Platygaster; species Platygaster robiniae. The sequence continues at coordinate 13,392,607 of CM052025.1, forward strand.
TGAGTTCGAACTCTGGTCAGTATTTTTTTGAATTGGTATCTCGAAAGGAATAGAATCAAGTTTCAATGCGTTTCTACTAAAATCAATCTTGGCTTTCTGTGAATTAAAGAATTCATACCCGATAAGACAATCGAATGGTATGTTTGTTGTTTTATCGATTACTTGAAAATTAACCGTGATCTCGTAACCATGTATGCTTAGAGCCAAATCTGTTCCTCCAATCGTTTGCAGCGGCATATTGGGAACAATGCCATTTAACAAAGTAGTTTTGTTATTCGTAATTTCGAAAGAGTGAAGGCTTGAAATTTTTACAAGAGATGCTGTGGCTCCGGTATCAATTAAGAACTTCAGAGTTTTTTCTGGTGAGTTTGAGTTCTTGGACTCAAACATAACAAACGTTAGATCATGACCATTGATAAAGATCCCTGATCTTGAAAAATTCCGAAAAATATCTGTTGGATTTAATTCAGGTGTTGCAAGTGTCGAATCCGGGATTAGATTAATCTTCGAATTTGATTTTGAGTTAGTAGATTTCTGTGTTAAAATGGATTCTGAAGTTGGTCTTGGAATCGATGATTTCGGATTTTTGATTTAGCTCAAGATCGTACTTCCCTTATTTTGAATAAATCTTGAGTTGAGTCTTGGATTGGTAGGGTGGTTCGAATTCTGAATTTGGTTGAAAATAATAAGTTCCTGATTTTCAGCAGGTTTTGAAATCGGTTTTGAAATAGTAGGTTTTAATTTGAGAAATGATTTTGGAATAACTCCTGAAATAACAGATTTTGGTTTTCCCATTGAATTGGAGATAGTAGACTCTTCATTTTTAATTGATTTTGAAATCAAAGTTGGGATGGCAGGTTTTGAATTTTTTATTGGATTGGAAATAGTAGATTTTTGAATTGACTTTCGAATCAATTTTGGAATTGCAGATTTTGAATTTTTTAATGAATTGGAAATAGTAGATCTAGAAGATTGAGTCGGATTCGAGGTAGGTAATCTTTGATTTTGAGTTGATTTTGAGATTATTTTTGAAATAGTAGGTTCTGAATTTTGAATCTAATTTGGAATAGCACGTTCTATTCTTCGAAATCGGGTGGTTCCGTTTCGGATCCTGTTTGGAAAAAATTTGCTTCTTCATGTTCGGAATCATGAACAAAATGAACAGAATTTTGATTCGATTTAGCAGAGTCATTTCGTCTCGAATTGTTGTACCAGGTGTACTCCTAATTAATTTCCGGTTTTTTTGCAAATAAAACACATAATTCCAAAAAAACTATAACCTTTATTTTATTCAAAGTATTTTCCATCGCTTTCTACACATTTTTCCCACCTTTCTAGTAAATTGTGTGTACCACGCCAGTAAAAATCATTGTCTTTGGAGGTGAACCACTCGGTGAGCCATTTTCGTACATTTTCGTACGAGTCGAAGCGCTGCTCAGAAAGGGCATGGCCCAACGAGGCAAAGAGGTGGTAGTCTGATGGCGCCAGGTCTGGTGAGTAAGCCGCATGATCAAGCACTTCCCACTTAAGCCTTTCCAGCATGTCACGAACGACTTTCGACTTATGTGACGACGGCGCATTGTCATGGAGCAAAATCACCTTCTTCTGTCGTTGTTGATATTCTGGTCGGTTTTCCACAATGGCTCGGCTCAAATCTTTCATTTGCTGTTTGTAGCGAACGGCATTCACAGTTTCACCAGGTTTCAGCAGTTCAAAGTATATAACACCGGACTGGTCCCACCACACACACAGCATGCCCTTCCGACCGTAACGATTTGGCCGTGCCGTCGATGTCGATGCTTCACCTGGACTCACCCACGATTTGTTGCGCTTAGGGTTCTCCAGGAAAATCCACTTTTCATCACCAATAACAATACGATGCAGGAAAGACTTTCTTTTGTATCGTTGAAGCAGCATTTCACAGGTCACTTTTCGATTCTCCATTTGTCTCTCGGTCAGTTCATGGGGCACCCACTTTCCACACTTCTGAATTTTTCCCATGGCTCGCAGACGTTTGGAAATTGCTTGCTGTTGAACTCCCAACGCATCTGCAAGCTGTCGTTGCGTTTGCGTGTTGTCTTCATCTAATAATGCTTGCAATTCGGCGTCATCGAACGATTTTTGCTTGCCGGAGCGTGCGGCGTCATTCAGGTCGAAATCTCCATTTTTCAACTGTCGAAACCACGTTTCACATGTTCGAAGTGTTAATGCACGATCACCATAAACTTCCACAAGCGCACAGTGGCTCTCGGACACTTTTTTCCCCTGATTGAACATGAAAAGCAATGCATGGCGCATATGCTCAAAATTCGGTACAAAATTCGACATTTTTGAAGCGCAATAAAAACTTACTGGAAGATTTTTTCGAGAAAATGTCAACGCAGTTCAAGCACTCGATATGACTGAACAAAATGACATATGGTATGTGTTACCAACAGCGGTACAAAACAGAACGCCATCCATTGAAAAAATCGGAAATTACTTAGGAGTACACCTGGTATTGTCTCTTGCGACATTCTTCTATAGTGTGCCCGAGGTTCTTGCAATAACGGCACTGTTTTGGTTGTGAATTCGGACGTGTATTAGGATTTGCATTGGATCCCGATTGTTGATTTTTATTTTGAACCGAATGCGAATTACTGTTAAAAAATACCTGTCGAGTATTGAGTTTCGTGACGTTATTTTTATTTCGAAGAAAACATTCATTGCTGGAATGATTTGTCCGATGGCAAATTTCACATGTTCTCTTTTGAGATGGCGCATTTCGAATGGTTTTTGGATTGACTGAAAATCGTGTTTTTAATGCTTTCTCTTCAATGGATGCGGCAGTGAAAGCCACATTTATGCTTGAAAAATCTTTGTATCGTAACATTTGAGAAATCTGGGGCACGGTATGGTAAACAAACCGATTTAGTGTCATTTGTTTCACCATAGCGATCTGACTAGGAATTTTAATCTCATCGACATCAGAGCAATTGACGGTCGCCAGAATTCTGGATAATAAATTTTCCAGTCTTTGAAAATATGACGAAATATTCTCATTGTGACCCTGACAAGTTGAATGTAAATCCTCTAATAATTGATCAAAATTTTTTCTGTCTGAATATAATTTTATCAAAAGATTAGAAATTTCTTCCCAAGTCGTAAGGTTTGGGTGTGTATCAATTTGCTCTCTCGCCTTTCCCGTAATTTGACTTTTTACAAATAGAAGCAAAGCTTTTTCTTGAGAGGAATGTGCCAATTCAAAAACGGCATCAATTTGTTTGATAAAACTTTTGATTTCGAAACGGTCGCCATCAAACTTTTTATTTATGAGTTTAATGAGGAAATCAATAGAAAACTGAGGTCTTTCTGAATTCCCATTGCCGATCTGCGTTTGCGAAATAGACGAGTTTGCATCATCTTGATTGTTAGTTGAATTTGTCGGATTTTGCGACATTTTGACAAATGATTTCGTGGAAAGTTAGGATTTTGGTAGACAGTATGGATCACTCTTAGAGGATTTGATTTATGAATTTTGAGTTTGGAAACGAGTAAATAATTTTGCGCTCACTCTTGTAGAAGTTGCCAAATTGATGTCTCGGTGGCTTGGAAAGTGTTGATTTTGGAAGTAGTAGGTGGATTTGAAAGAATCACGAATCTCAGCTTCGTATTTGTTGCCCTTCCTTTTTGGTTCCGGATACAGGAGGATAAAGCTGCAATGGTCACGGCACCCAGGAGAAAGAATTACGGAATCCGCAGGGGTTCCATAGGCAATTCGTTGGCAATTATCAGGAATTATCCCACTTCTGACACCAGTTTATGTTGAGACCGTGATTGTTTAAATTTGTAACGGTTCGGAATTTAGTAAATAATTTACTTGATCCTTTTTATTTCAATTTTATTGAACAAAATTTGAGCCTTGCTCGCTCAAGGAATTATACAAGAACCGATTTGAACCGAACACATAACTTCGAAAAACAAGGACCCTACGACGTAAGCAGGCGCGCTTTATATACTATCGAATCGGCAACTTGAGTTTTTCCAAAATGATCGACGATATCTAAATTACAACTGAAACATCGGCAACTTGGGTTTTTCCTAAATATGATCGACGATATCTAAATTACAACTAAAATCTAAAAGCTTACGAAATTGGGAAATGAATCGTTGTAAAAACGAGTAATATATTGTACGTTTCTATTATCTTTTGCAGAATGCTTATCGTTCTTAATAGCTATTTCAAAACACGTGACAAAATATTCCTTGAAACATAGAAAATTGAATATGTGAATACAACAATGTAAATTGTTTAAGTTTAAGAAAAACTAAAAGTAAGATTGCATATTCATCCTAAAATGATTAAAATAAGGAAAAAAAGCAGAATGGAAAAAGTAGCTAGTAAATTAAATATCTTTATTGAACGCACATTAAAATTAAGGTCGAAGCGATCGGCACATACACACATATCATTGAAATACAAAGTACAGATATTTACATATAGGTAACAATAGGTTACAAGACATTGTCACTACATTTAACTGCACTTCACTACAGCTCACTACATTACTACAATATACTATTAAAAACAGACCAAAACATTTTTATATTTTTTACCTACATTTGTATATTTCGTATTATCCACATTCTCTGCGTTTGAAAAATACATATGTGCGTCTGATACAAAATAATATCGCGTTCTGGCATTTTTAACGGTAAGGATAATGATTCAAAAAAACTTCAAACGAAAAACTCAAAGTGTGTAAAACAGTGTAAAGTCTGAAATTTAAAGTCATTTTCAATAAAATCATGGGGCGTTTCGAATATGTTTATTGTTCTTATGGTGTCAACTGTATGGAAAATGCGGGAATTTTAAGGGAATTCGACGTGTACGGGGATTTTCTACAATGTATGGAAATTTGTTGTGTAATGTTAAAATTTGATTGATCCGAAATATTTAACTGTTGGGTATTTAAGATGGTACCAATCCTCATGAGTATTTTTTTCATCCATTTTCTTCAACATAAAAAGAATCATAAATTCGTATTGAAAAACGAAAGTTACTGCATTACTGAAAAGCTATTATTGCAGTTGAAAAGAATTTCTAGTCTTATGATTTCTGAATGAAAAACTTATTCTGGTAAATGATTAAAAAATTTCACATTATCTATTGAAAAGCTAAATAACTCTATAATGAAAAAATGTGTGTTTTAGTAATAAAATTTTGACACACTTTTAAATTAAAATCTACCCTCACCCACATTAAACAACTTAACAATAAAAAATGAATTCTCGAGTAATCAAATCGTGACTGAGACTTAAATATAAAAATACCTGTCACTGATATTGACCACTTGAAGATCAACTATTATGATTTGCAAATTTCATACATTTTATATAACAATTTTTTTCATCTGATTGAATAAAAAATATAAGTCAAAAACAAAAGCAAGAAATAAAAAAATTATCAAAATTATGTTTGAGGATTCAATTAGTGACAAATTAAATATCGAGAACAGAACAAGTTAAGATTTTGATATTCTGATGAGGAATTTTAAAAATTATAATTTTTTTAACATCAAAAATTTTTTTGACTGCAAATTAATAAATGAATGATGAAATTTCTTGCTACCATAATAATAAAGTGCTTTGAATTAATAAATTTTCGTTGACAATTTTTCATTGAACTTTTTTCAAACGTAAAGAGTTGAAAAAAATTGAGAAATGAATAAATGATAAATAGTTACAGATATAGACTTAACCAAGGAAATGTAGAAATTTTTCATTTAAAAATATGTGTGCTGTTGATATTTTAGATGAGTAATTTTTGAAATCATAAATTATAAAATCGATCATTATGTATGAAACTTTCCACACCAGAAATAAATGAATAATTGAATTATTTGATACGCTTTGTCACTTCAATTACCATAGTAATTCATCTATTCAATCCATTATTATACAATAAAAAAATTATGGCAATATTATTTAGTGTTTGAATTTCCCAAAACTCTGTATAGGAAAACTGAAAAATATACAGGAATGTATGGGAAATATACAGGATCCTTTTCAGTGGACACCCTGAATTTGAAAAATTTGGCACATTTATTTCATATCAGAAAATATCTACAATTGTTAGAGATTGTGCTGATTTTTATTATTTTTTTTTTCTATGCACGTTATTGTTTCCTTAATTATTAAAATTGCTTCGTGATAGTTGACATTTTCGCGTATGGATAAAAATTGTTTTTTTTATGTAAAAATAAATGAAATCCCCCCCCTTCTCCACCACCCCCATCGAATATTGCCAATGTATAGATCCTAGAATTAATAAAAATAGATTATAACTGTACTTGCGAGAAAATGCATGAAAAAAGTGAGATACAAAACTATTGAAATCATTACTGAATTAATGTACGAACAGGGACAGTTTTTCATTGTTGTGAAATTTTTAAATGGCTAGAAGGTTTCAAGATATTCGAGGGACAGGTTTTAACCAATCAGATTCGTTCAACTCATCCCTTGGATATATATTTTTTTTAAATTTCAGGTTTTAAGAAAAGTGGCAAAGGACTTTTCTGTTCGAAAAAATATGAAGACAATTTGCGTTTATTTTTGTCCAAAGTTGCTGTCCTTTCTTGTCGAAGGAGTGCGTTGATTGGTTTAAATTTGTGGCTTTAATATATTTTTCGTTTTCAAGTTTTGTAATAAGTTGCTAAAAACTTCTCAACTCAGAAAGAAAAAGGAAAAAAAATTGAGTTAATTATTATCGATAGATTGTGAGCCACTTTGTATATGACCAAGCAATAAAATCTAATAAGTATATGCAGGTTTTCTAATTAACTTGTTTGTTTTTTAAATGACTGTTTTCAAGGCGTTGTCTGCAGAACGTGACAGAAAGTAGCCTGATAACGCGAATGTGATAAAAGAACTTCTGGCAAAAGTCCAAAACAAATTAGGTAAAACCTTTACGAGATTATTCCTTGAATCTTATGAGACGGAGATCTAATAAGACGAAATCTTTTTGCATTTCCACGACCACGTTCTTATGGCGCTCGAAAATGATGAAAATTGGATTATGAAATCTCCTTTCGATTGAAACTCCTGGAGATGAGCTGACGCCAAAGGATATCGCTTCGCTTGAACGAATAGCGTATACAGACGATTCTCGCGTAAATAATAAATCGAAAAATGACAAGAATAGGTCTAATGCAAGTACAGATGTAGACAATATAGATTCAATCAAGCAACCGACTTTAAGGCAAGAGGCATTAGGAATTTTGAAATTCCCTGGTCTTTCATTCAAGAAAGTATTCTCAAGACATCGAAAACAAAAACCACCGCGAAAATTGACATAAAACTGTCCTTTGGAACACAGTGGATCATATGCGTTTAACTCAAAAACATATTTCAATGAAGGCTTTTGAAATAGCGGCCAACCAATTAGTAGAACGATTTCCTGATGCTTTTGAGGATCATAACGATTAATGGCAGCGAAGAGGAGCAGGTATAGCTTCAATCGTTGCACAAATGAAGGCTAGAAATCATACCTTATACAGATCATCTCAAATAAATTCGCTGGAAAACGAATTGGAAATACTCATTCAAAAACAAAAATAAATGGCCTGTCGAAAAACTGGATGTCATAAATGGCATCCAGTTGAACTTTCTGAGGGCAAGACGGAAGATTCACTTGAAGTAGTTTTAGAAGTTCTTAAAAAATATAAAAATTTGGATCGTACCCAGGAACATGTTGTTGTAATTTTTAAGATGCCTTCCACGAAAACATACGTACTACAACAGATCAGCCCTGTTTTGAAAAAGAAGAACTTATTGATATGCATATTGAATTTTTGTCTAACCGCGAAATAACCGAAGTGTATGAAAAATTCAATTTGGCTGTACCCAAAGTACTCTTATATGAGTTGTTGAAGTATTAACTTCAACAACACATATGAGCACTTCTGCAGGTTCTGCAGGTACTTCGTAGGACTTGCACGTGGCATAAGTTATCCTAGCACATTTCAAAGAGAATCAAGGGATACTATTCGCAGCGATTCCTGTAAGTATTATGTGGTATATGTAAATGAAAAAAAAAACCAACTTTCTAAAGAAATATTTGTTGTCTTATATTCAACATGCATACGTTACATTCCTTTTTGTTATGAAAACATTCTTCTGTCGAAATTCACCTTTAAAACTACTTCTGACACAAAATTTTACAATAATTATTTTAATGGCCAGTGAATAAAAGCGAGAGGTCAATAATGTAACATTGATAATGGTTTTATTGATAAGAAACTTCGCAAAGGAAAAATTTGTTAGACACAAAGAACCTCATATAGTATTTGTTTGTCTGTGTCTTGAAATCATAAATGTGATGATTATTTTGCAAGTTGTATTTCGTGATATTTTCATGGTACTCTATTACTCCTCCAAGTTCTCTCCTCTCATTTTATTACATATTTTCGTGCGCTATCTACCCACTCCGACGTCTTCTTTTTTGCGACCTGCCCCACTCACGCCCTTTAAACTCATTTTATGTCATTTACGTCCAACTCAACCTCATACCCTAACCTAACTCTTCACTACAGTGAATTTTCACTCAAGTTGGCCTTTACTCAAGTTGAATTGCAGATTGGTATATTGTGTTACGAGATAACAACGAAACCTTTGGCGGCCGAGGCCTGAAAACATCGGGCGAGGACGGCAAAGGGTTGCTGTCGAGTGACACACGATATTTTATGCTAAGTCGAATGTTTTGTAATTTCTTAGCGGCAGCCAATTTCCAAAATCGGTACGATTTTGGGAAATTGGCTGCCGCTAAGAAATTTAAGGCCCGTAAAATCAGTCGTACCACAAAGATATCTTTGCGCTTTTACTTTGCCGACGATAAAACGCTCAAAACGTTCGACTTTGCATAAAAGTTGTTATGCGTTTACATAAATTTAGTAAACAGTCTCCTACAAGATACACTGTGAGACACATCAAATAGAGATAGAAAGCAGTGATTTTCCTGAAAATCTTCGGATCTGTTCAGCTCGGACCCCTGATGGTTCGAACTGTGAATTTTGCGATTTTGGCTCGCTTTCTCGCGATCCTATTGGCCGAGAAAAATTCCGATACCTTTCATGCATCTGAGAGAGAACGTCGAGAGAGAAGTTGCCTGGCGGAATACCAAGCCTGTTTCGGGACCACGGAGGTCCCCCGGGGACCTTTGAAAATTTTGTGGTGAACGAGGAATGAATGGAATCGTAGTAAACTGTATTTTTGGGTTTTTTTTTTCTGTTAGAAAAAAAAGATAGTCTCGTCAAATCGTCATTTCAATATTAGGTCGATTCGCGGGGTGCAAAAGATACAAAATCGAGCATGATGACTGGAATACAACTTATATGATGATTTTCGTGATGCTGAACTCGATTTTGATATTTATTTTTTTATAAAAACTATAAAAATTTATTAATAATAAAATTGTTCATATGTAAATAATTTGTTAAGTACAAATCGCATCAAAAAAATTTTTGAATAAAGAACATACGTGAAGAATTTTCGAGAAAAAATGGACTGAGTTTGTGCCGAAATTGACAACGATTTTCAGGTTTTGCGTGCTCTAAAGAAATCATTCGCAGAGATGCAAACATTTATAGTCATATTATATATAAATATATATTATGTCTTACATAACATCATACATAATATTATACGAGGGGGGACCCAAAAGTAACGGGAATTAGGTGGTGGGGGACCGCGGAGGGGGGGATCGGGTTCTCCACTGGTTCTCTTCCAAGCTGCTACTCTCCCAAGTCAGTGTGCAAAGTTCATTTGCTGTGAGTGCATTCGTTCGTCCGTAAGAATTTTTCTAGTGAAACGACTTTTTCCGTTTCGGCGAAAACGTGAAATGGCTGAGTGCGGAGAGCAACGCGCGGCTGTAAAATTTTGTTTTTTGTTAGGAAAAACACCCGCGGAAACCCTTGTGATGCTGAAAACAGCTTATGGGGATAATGCTTTGAGTAAAACGCGTGTGTACGACTGGTTTTCGCGTTTCAAGAATGGAGAGATGCCAATAGAAGACCAACCTCGTTCTGGGCGCCCCTCGACTTCAAGAACGGACGAAAACATTGAAAAAATCAACACTCTTGTTCATGAAGACCGTCGCCGAACCATCGATCGAATTTGTGAGATGTCTGGATTGTCATGGAGTTCAATTCAGAGGATTTTAACTGAAGATTTGAGCATGAGGAGGATTGCAGCCAAATTTGTTCCTCGCCTTCTCTCCGACGATCAAAAGGAGCGTCGACTTCAGGCCTGTCTTGAGCTGCAAAATCAGTTGGATGAAGACCCAGATTTTTTTCTCAAGGTTATAACTGGCGATGAATCATGGTGCTATGGCTACGACCCCGAAACAAAGCAGCAATCAAGCCAATGGAAGACACCTCTCTCGCCTCGTCCAAAAAAGGCACGCCAAGTAAAGTCCAACATCAAGACATTGCTCATTTGTTTCTTCTATTGCAGAGGTATTGTGCACGCAGAATTTGTTCCTCCAGGCCAAACGGTCAACCAACACTTCTACTTGGAGGTTTTGAAAAGGTTGAGCGAGAACATCCGGAAGAAAAGAGCGGATCTTTGGCGCACAGGAGATTGGTTCTTCCACCACGACAATGCACCTGCCCACACAGCGCTGTCCGTGAAGAAATTTTTGACCAAAAACGGCATGACACCGATTGTTTACCCCCCCTATTCACCGGACCTTGCCCCCTGTGACTTTTTTTTGTTCCCTAGACTCAAAAGGGACATGAAAGGAAAACGTTTTGGGACTGTAGAAGAGGTGAAACAAAAATCGCTGGAAGGTTTAAAAAACATTGAAAAAAATGAATTTCAGAACTGTTTTGAACACTGGAAAAAAAGATTAAACAAGTGTATTACAGTCAATGGGGGTTACTTTGAAGGTGATAAAAATTGTGTGTGAAAAAATTTGTCAATAAAAAAGTTGTAACACAATTCCCGTTACTTTTGGGTCCCCCCTCGTATATAACATCGTCTATAATAAATAAAAATCTAGAACACTATTATATCTCAATATACAGTAAGACTCGTTGTATTGTCGGTCTCTCTGTCTTCGTCGCTTTTCGTATTGTCCCATTGCCAAACCGGTTTTCTAATGTTACAATGCGACAGGCGACAAAGACAGAGAGACCGACAATACGACGAGTCTTACTGTAATATTGTTTATAAACATTTTATATTATGTTTAATTATAATGTAAGATTTTTTCCAGCCATTCGATAGTTATTGAGTAGTGGCAAATTTTTTCAAATTGCAATATGCATGTAGTTTGAAAAATAAATTGAGATTTTGAGAATAACCCTTTTCTACACCACCATAGGCGTTGGCGTGTTTTTATATCGTGGTTTCCGTAGTAGGCCTAGGTCCATGATCCTAAATAACACCGAATATTCAAGAAATGTGCAACAATTTATGAATATTCAAAAAAATCATTTCATATTTTTTGGAATATTCTGGTGACATTCAGTAAGCATTATCTGCAGTATAAAGGATCCCTTGTTAATAACCATTATTGAAAATCAAACAGCTTAAGTAACAGTATACACATATTATAGAAAAGATATGGTATATAAATACATAGTATGTACCACATGTTTCCTTCTATACATTGTATTTGGTGGATTTAGTGTCATTTTATTGTTATAACGGTTCTTGACAAGGGATTTTTTAGATTTTGTTGCCAATATTCACTTAATGTGAATAAAAGAATTTGAAGAGTTGATTTAATCCATTATCATGTTATAGCAGCAGTCAACATTGTTATAATATGATGTAGATTTTTTTTCGGTTTAAAAAATATACTGAATAACCTTAAAAAAAGTAGTGCTTGGTTGTTTAAACATAAATTTCTGCTTGCGATTGTCAAAATTCAAGAAGAATGCATAGAGAATAGAGTGGTTTTATTGCGCTGTTGTACCTATTGATCAATAATTGATTAAGCAAAGAAGTCACTAAGTTTAGGATACCTCAGGTTGTTGTGTGAAATTGGAAAAAGCTTAGGAATGTGAAAGATGTAAAACACAGAAAAACTGTCAAAACTGTTAAAAAATGTCGGTATTGTCGAAAAATGTACACGAAAAAACGCGCTTACCTCTTAATTGACTAGGGGAAACAGGAACTGAAGGGTTTTTTTTATTTCTGTGGAGTCACTTACCTTTCTCTTTCAGTCATGTTTACTCTGAGTTGAAATAAAAATAACTCTGGTTGCCTTATGTCTATAGTACAGTACAATTAAAATTGTAACTAGAATTACGATTCACTCGTTACATCTTTGGCTCCGGCAATGCCTTGCTTCCTACGAAAGCAATCCCATCACAATTTCCACTTTTGCAATTTCCCCGTTCCTATATACATAGCTCTAAATAGTCCCGTGCCATTTTCTCCTAAATGAGATCTATACTCCCTGTCAAATCCTCTAAAAAAAAAAAAACTTACAGTAAAATGAAAAATAAAAATGTAGAAAAACAAATAGACGTAAAAATCTGACAATTGAGTGCCGAAACTTATTCTCTAATTGCGCGTCTGAAATCCCCGCGCAGTTCAATCTTTCGTGCCTGGGGTATCACACGTTTTCGCGAATATGTCCTCAACTGCGGAATCAGATCATAACGCGTGCTTGGACCACTGAGGTCCCTAATTTGTCCCTCGTCCACGGAATACGCCGGTTTCAGCAGCTCCGTGGAAACGCTTTTCCTATTCCCTTTGAAATCAATATCGAAAATCCTGTCTGAGACCCTTTCCAAAACCTCAAATAAACCCGAATATGGCTTTTCGAGAGATTTCTTCGACAAGTTCCTCAAAAATACATGTGTACACGAAAAAAGGTCTTCAAATACAAATGCCCGATTCTTGTGTCTGTGTGTGACGGAAACAAGACGAATCTGTCTCATGTATTCGCGTAATTCGTCTATGAAACCCCGTGGGTCCGGGGTGAAATCCCCCTCGAGAAAAAATTCCCCGGGGAGGCGCAAAACCGAGCCAAAAACGAATTCTGAGGGTGACGCCCCCGGATCTTCCCGAACGTGGGACATAATAAAATCCTAACCAAATCCAGATACCCAATGAATAATATCCGTGGCAATTTACCATTTATATGCAGCAAATGATATCTTACTTTCTATCAACGAATGAACATTGCGAATCCGAATGGGTCACAATCCGCAATTTCGGAAAAAATACAAATAATACCTCTCATAATATTTTATCTATATACATCGAAAAACATTCCGTCCATATATGATGAAAAATATTCCGTCTCTCACCAAAAAATAAATGCAGCAAATCCAATTAGGTCAAAATGCGCAATTCAGAAAAAACACATGGAACTTCCCACAATATTCTACATATATACAACAAGAAATATTTTACACATATACACAACAAAAATTTTCAGGCCCTTATGTCCGACACCCGAGTCAAATCCTGGAGGTCCCAACGAAATGCAATCAGTGGGCCGTCAATTCAGTGAACCCAACCACCTCAGGGAAAACAAACAGCCGCGGAACAACCATCAATCCCGGTTTAGCCCGCGAAGGGAAAAAAATGCCGAACCTATGGCCCACCCCCAGAATTCGCATAAATCACACTCCCGCTCAATTGCCACCCTAAAGTTCCCGGAAATCAACCATGCACCTCTCTCGCTCTAGAAATTAAATGGAATATGTCCTGCCCCGGACACGAAAAATCTCATGGCCGTTGCCAACATTGACGGTAAACGAGAAATACAAAAACACGAATACAATGATGCAAATGTCACGATTTGTCACCGTGCGCGATTCGGCAAACCTGTGGTTCAGCTCATTGTGATGTGCAGACTTGTTTGTTATGATCCGCAGACTCGTTCGTTGTGATGCGCAGACTCGGTTGTTGTGATGCGCAGGATAGTTCGTTGTGATGCGCAGGATCGTTCGTTGTGATGTGTGTGTTGGGTCGGAGGCCCCCCTCCACAGTGGTCGTGTGTCAAGATGGTGGATGCCGACGTTGACCTTGACTGACTTTGATGCCGACGGAGACGGTGTGCCCCGGCTCCTGGTGTTTTCCGATGTCAGCCTTTGCTGGTGATGGAGTTGGGCGGCTCCCCCGGTAACCGAGCTTCTCTTGTTGGCAGACGCCAACCTCGACCACGTCGTCGGTGGGGGTCGGTTTGATGCCCCGAATTGAGTCTCAAAGACTCAGAAACCTGCCCGACTGCGTGGGCCTGATGGTTTCGGAGGGGCCCGCGAAGTGTGCGATCTTATCGGTAGCGTCTATAACGCTTTGGCCAGCAATTGCACGCGTGCACTTTATGGCGTGCGTGAACGAATCAAGGGGCACCAATGTGGGGAATAAATTCTCGTAATTCGAGATTCCCACTATTTAGGGTACTCGAGGGTAATCAATGAAACTCAGAAACACTCTACTCGGTACCTTAAATTTATTTATATGAAAAATATGATGTCGGCACGGCCATTCGACTTTTACAATATGGCCACTCAGAATGATCTGGTACTCTCCGCACACACTCCACACTCCTCACACATTCCTCCCCACTCCATACCACATCTTGTGTGCACATCCCCACAAAAGTACCTCGCGTGCGTGGATGTTCTTAGTCCTGTCATCAGCATTTTACTATAGTAACTGCTGTTCATGCTGTGACTATACATTATAGCACTCAATTTTTGGTATCGCCGATTTCTGCCGTGAGGCGGCGCGGCCAACGCGCCACCCAAGGCAAGCCAAAAATGTCCAGATGTACAAAGCTTAAAATAGCGGCCGCGCCAAATTTAAATTTAGCGAGTCAATACGACTCTGATGACTGAACGCGACTGTCGAGCACTGTACGCTGCTGTACGCAACTCAGTCAGTCATTGTTCTCAACTATACTGCACTGCACTGTATTCAAATTTAGCGAGTCCGATTGTCGAGCACTGTACATGCGCAGCTCAACACTGTAGTACACAGTAATACAGTACAGTACTACTGCACAAAACTGAACGTTCATTTATCAAAATTATCACGACTTGACGACACTTGACGATTTCACGAAAAATGAATCGAAATAAATAAGCGCGACGAGGTGTAATACTTTATATACGCCCGTTTTTCAAGGGATTGGTAGCGTAGTGGAGAGAGTGCCCGCCTCGCAATCATGTTGATGGTTCGATCCCCGTCCAAAGATTACTTTTTTTTTTCTTTTCAAACATGAATATATGAAATTGCAATAAATATATTATTTATATACATACGAGAAAACTTCATGAAAAAAGTGAGATACAAAAGTATTGAAATCAGTACTGAATTAATGAATCAACAGGAAAAACATTTAATTCTTATGCGATTTTCAAACGGCTAGAAGTAGTATGTTGAACTGAACGTCAATAAATCTAGCAAAAACAGGATCAGATTTTTTATATGATACGCCTTTATACTTGAGTGGTAAACAAAACAAAACATCAGTTTTTACAGTTCTGCATGGAATACGGATACGGTAAACTTTATAAAAATTAGGTTTTGTGAAAATCCAATAGCCTCAGAAGTAAAAGTAGGTGAACATTTATTCGTGGGCTGCTGCCAAGATTGATAAAAAGTACCGTTCCATACGCAGAATTATTATTCTGCGTATGCATAGTGTTGCAACAATTGCAATTGTATTTCGTTTTTACTCTACAAATGTTACTTTTTTCTTTTTTTTTTTCTATTTCAACAATTAAAATGTTGGAAATTTAAAAAGTATGACACAAAACTACTTAAAAATGCAGTAGAAACACATGATTTGGAAACAATAATCGGTTACTAAATCAGTATTGTGCTAAATGAATCTCATTCAATAATGGAAAAAGCGTGTCCGTCACTTTCAAAAAATATGTAGAACGTTCATGTCGTCCACATTATTCAAGCCAAATTTTGTATAGGATATAATTTTCCACGGAAAACTGTATCAAGTCAAATTTTTGCATTACTTATATATTATGATACGAAGTTATTTGCCAGTTATAAGTATTATATACATACACAGTACAACCTTTGGACAGGGTGTCATTCTGTCTTTACTTACACTCATAACAAAAAGAAAACTGACGCCCTATCCAGAGGTTGAAGTGTACATAGTTCTTGTGTTTCAAATCGTTAGGCCAAATTTATTTTTATTATTCATAAAATACATATTCAATAGTTCACACTGCCCTCCTAAGTCGTAGTGTTATACTACTACTAAACAAAGACGAGCCTATGTTTTTTATGCTAGAAAGAGAACGACAGTCGATACTTGGGGACACTGAGTTCGCAGTTTATTCCGCGAGTAACTAATAGTACTCCTTCCTGGAGAATATTGTAACAATATTTAAATATTTATATAATAGTCATTACTTAATAGTTTTTTGACCTAGAAACCAATAGTGTGTGAAATACAGCATACAATGTTATCAAAAATTTGGTAAATTTTCCATACAAGTATTGGAAGTTTCTAACCCATACTCTGTATGTAACTTTTTCCATAAATAGATCCGGAAAATTTTTCATACGCTATGAGAATCCCTACATGAATATGGAAATTTTTTTACAATTTATAGAGGAATCTTCAAAAAACGTATCTTCATAATTACGTATAAAAAATTTTCCAGATCTGTTTATGTGAAAAATGAAGTGCAGAATATAGCTTAAAAACTTCCTTTACTTTATGAAAAATTTACTACCCTTCCTTAACATTGTATCCATCTTGCGAGAACTTCTCAATTTTTAGCGAATATGCAGTGATTTTAATTGAAATAATTTAACTTTGCGAACTAGATGCCAGATTCGTAATATGCAGTCCAAAAGAACTAAGAAAGACGAACTTTATCCATAATGTGAATAATTTTGGGACATAACTTCAACTAATGATTTTCTCTGAGCGGATGATTTCGCAGTTCACTATGTTCTAGAAGTAACAGGCTTAGTGAGACAGTTTAACCGTATCCTTTTAGTAATTTTACTAGATTAACCAGTATCTTAAATTATTCTAATCAATTTCAGACTGGATGTAATAATTTTACCAAAAGATTTTTCACTGTGCCCCTGAAAACAATAAAAAAAATATCCATCTTATCTTTGTCTTATCATATGCATAGCGTTAAATCACTGATTTAAAATTTAAAATATGCCAATACTAATCTTATATAATAAAACAAAAGCCAATCAAGCTAAGGCTTAGATTGGAGTAGGAATAAAACTCATAATTTTCACATTATTTTTTTATCGTTTTGTGAAGACCAATAGGGAGAATAAGAGTAGTCCTTCTATAGTCCACAAACACCACTTTTATTTTGGCCCCAGAACTTTTTCGAACCGATTAAAACTTTTTCTTTAAATGAAAAAATTAGTGGAATCCTCCCCTCCGCCCTCCCACTGAACATCGCCAATGTATGGATACCAGAATTAATAAAGATGGAGCGAAATTCCGATTGAGAAAAAACTTGATGAAAAAGTAAGATACAAAAGTATTGAAATCAGAAATGAATTAATATACAGGGAAAATATTTGATTGGAAAGTAATCTTGAAATGGCTATAAGGTTCATCTTGAATTTCAATAATTGATAAATCTTGAAGAGACAAATAACCTGAAACGTAAATAAATCATAACAAAAACAGGATTCCAATTTATTCAATGATACACAATTATATTGAAATGATGAACAAAAAGAAATTTTTTTTCCAACATCAAATCTTACAGTTTTATATGAAATTCAGATACAGTCAACTTTCTAAAATTAAAGTTTCGTAAAAATATAATAGTCTCAGAAGTAAAAGTAGCTTAAAATTAATTTGTTGGCTGCCATCAAGTTTCATATCAATCTCTAATTTATAAGCAAAGTTACCGAGGCATAATTATTGCAATTGCCATTGTATCTTTTTGAGACTCTTTACATGTTTTAATGTTATTTATTTTATCAATTAAAAAGGTGACAACTTTTATACTTGTGATTCAACTTCTTGACAGAGCTGTAGAGACACTCGATTAAAAGGCAACAATTCGTTCTCCCAGTAACTTTGTTCCTTATGAAAACTTATAAGAGAAGGAAATTTTTCATTAGAATTTAATTTGTTTTACAGTGACCTTATAGACCTTATGAAAAACCTTATAAGAAACTGAAATTTTTTATAACTATGTATTCGATTGAATCATATAAGAAAAAGAAGTTAATTAAAATTTTTAGCTCAATTCTTTATAAGAAATTTCAGTTTCTTATCAGTATATTTCGTTACAGGTACGGATGTGCGACTTTGGCAAAACGGGAAATTACAGTCCGCGGCGAAGCCGAAAACTGTAACCGGTTTTATTATTATTATTCTTCTTCTTATGGTAAAGTTTAGTTTCTTATAAGGTTTTAATTAGGATCAAAATTACCTGGGCCGTATACCAGTAGTGCTTAAACTCAATCACATTCAATAATAGAAAAAGTTCGTTAGTAACTCTCAACAAGTACATACAACTTTCGTGATGTTCACATTATTTTAGTAATTTTTAAACAGAAAAAACTTTTCCAATGTAAAACTTTGGAAATGAGGGGTCACGTCTAAAAAGCATTATTCAAAAAAAAAAACCAAATCTTCCCTATACGCTCAGTAAGGGCTAATATCCATTAGATTGATTAAAGTGATGTGGCTTCGCATAAAAATTTTTCTTTAAGGTATCTCACATTGAAATTATAACATGCTCATACGTGGCAAATTTCATTTTCAGAAAATCTGGACTCGAGCATTTCCAGTCACTTACCTGCCCGTTTTTATGACATTGTAAAGGCAATGTACACTAGTTCCTTGATCTACTGTATTGTCT
This sequence comes from Platygaster robiniae, assembly GCA_028476575.1. Lineage (NCBI taxonomy): Eukaryota > Metazoa > Arthropoda > Insecta > Hymenoptera > Platygastridae > Platygaster > Platygaster robiniae. Next base: position 13,411,446 of record CM052025.1, read on the forward strand.
TCTCGAATAGATCTTTTGCATGAATTTTGATTAATTTAGAAGTGCCACCTCATTCCTTCCTTTTCTTTTGTATCATAGTGTAATAATTAATGCAATATTTTTTATCACAATTACAGATTATTAATTTTGAATCACTATCCTATTTCTCTCACGCTCCTTGTCAAAAACAATAAAAAATACAATAATGTTTTTATGACTATAATTTTTGAAAAATTCACAAGCACCGCCAAGATCGTCCCCTCAATTTTGATTCACAATAGTTTTGAATAAAATATTATTGCTATCTGAGTGATAAGTGTACATGCTAATCAACTTTTTATGCTTCCCCTTGTTTCTAAAAACAATCTGTAACGTCTCGAGTTGTTGATTCGAGACGCTACTATTGCAGTGACCGGGTAATAAATGATAAAATGGTAAATTTCAGTTGAGATATCTGTTTATTATACTTTACACTAGAAGAATACGTTCGATTTCCAGAATATACTTATTTTCGCGACCGCACAATACAGTTAGTAGCTCCGAAAACTCCCGAAAACTTCTAAGCACTGAGTATGCGAAACTCGCCTTTTTATATACCCTCTATTCGACATTTTGCATGACCATATTTGGGCATGCCTACGATTTTTACACGATAAGATGGCGATTTAGCAAATCGCTCACTGGAAGAAGCGCATTTGGGGATTTCCAATTTTTCGAATTTTACAAGATAAAGCGCTTAACGCTATTGTAAAACGTGATAAGCGACGATTTAGCCGTCGCTCACCGGAAAAGCACATGCTTATATAATGACTTGACAATGAAATGCTTATTTCTAGTCTGATATTTTTTATATTGAAGAAGAAAAAATGTTCGTTCTTTTGAAGGATTTTAGAATATTTATACATGTTTTTTATATGCAAATTATTATGTCACCGGGACGTGACACAATCATTCTGAATTAAACATTGAATAAACTCAAAATGGCAAATCCAATTTGTATACGTATTTACAAGTTATTAACGAAAAAACAACGTTTGAAGATTACGATTTGTCAAAAAAAGCGGGCAGGTGAGTGACTGGAAATGCTCGAGTCCAGATTTTCTGAAAATTAAATTTTCCATGTATAATCATGTTATAATTTCAATGTAAGAAACCTTAAAGGAAAATTTTCATGCGAAACCATATCACTTTACTCACTCTAATGGATATTAGCCCTTACTGAGCGTATAGGGAAGATTTGGTTTATTTTTGGTATAATGCTTTTTAGACGCGACCCCTCACCTTCAAAGTTTTACATTGGAAATGTTTTTTTTGGGGATATGGATATTTTTTGACAAATGACTGTCAACTACTACTGATTAACTTTAATGTTAAAGTGACTTAGCATTAATCCTTTTATCTTACAAAATCTTTTTTTTTTCAACTTCCATAGTTTCTGTTAGATAAAAAATTTCTGTTTCTTTTCTATACGTTTCTACTATTGTGAAATCAACCAATATATTACTTTTTTTTAGAAACATTTTTTAATCAAATTTATCCGATTAATCAATTTAATTGAACTAGTGCTAAAATGGCAAACATGTAATTTCCTTAATTTTATTCATCAAATAAGGTTTTTAATTATTATAAGATAACTTAACTTATTGAGAAAATTTCTGAAATTAGAGAATTCAAACGATTTCGACTGACAGTCGAACAATGAAGTATAAGAATTATATGAAAGTTATAAAATATATGAAATATATATACATGTCGATTTCTTAGAAAAAGTTTTAAATAAAAAATTGTAAAACTTATTCACATCCGTTTATATTGGAAAATTTTAATTTTTGAGAAATGTATACATAAATATTCGAAGAATTTTCAGTTGTTTTTAAAATTGAACATCAGTTTGCACGGAAATTTCATTATTATTATCATAAAACACGTTGAATTTTGGAATCGCTAGAAGAACAAATATTAGTAACTAAACCTACAGCATAGATTTTGTAAAATCCAACAAATTTTTTAAATAATGTAAGTATCGATCGAACTTTGTAAAAATTAATGCACTGCACAAAATTCATGACAACTCCTATTTCAAATTCAAGTTGAAATTATCATTTCAACTTAAACAATCAATTTTGCACTTCTGTATATTTATTGTTTACGTTTATGTAAACATAACAAATATGCCAAAACAAAGCAAAAAAATATAAGCACAGTCGTTAGTAACTGAACATGTTTACCATGTGCCAGTCATTTCTTAATAAAATCTATACTTAAAAAGTCGAGAAATTCGCGGATTTAATTTTTCAACGATCGAATATGAATAATTGGCGGCTTTGCAAGTCGCAAAAAAATGTTTTTGTGATTCATTGTTCATGTAGGAACTACCTGCAAAAAAAAATTTGTCAAATCATGACCTTATCAAAAAGACATCAGGAAAAGATGAATCCGTGACAGTTTAAAACCAAGGTTTTTTGTAAATATGTGCAAGAATGTGGAGGAACCCCTCACCTCTCGCTGACTACCGCCAGCAATGATTTTACAAACAATGTGCCCAGTCGGTACTAAATAACATTCCAGTCGGTACTTAACGTATTTGTACCGACGGAAAGTACGATTGGACCAAAGATTTAAGTAAAAATTTTTGCATACGAAAAGATTTATTCTTCATGTTTATTTAATATATGAAAGCAATTTTCAAGAACAAAGGTAAGATTTGGATAGTTAATTATCCCATGATCTCAAATATATCAATGGTTACAAGAATAATGCTATAATAAAGGTAATATACGGAAAAAAATTTTTTCGATCACGTGATCTTTCAAGTTTTTTTTGTAAATATAGCGTGGCGGTGCAAGGGTGTAGCGACTCGCTGGCGAGCTCTTACCTCTTACTTACTACCGCCAGCAATGATTGGATATCGTTTTCAATGGAAAATTGGATCAAGCGAACTTTTGCATTACCGATTTACACTTCAAGTTATCTCTCCGTTGTATGTCACTAGTTCCGTTGGTGGGAACTCGTGACGCCCCACCTAGAGTCAACCTTACTTAACGTTTTCGTTTTCACGAGGTCAACTTAAGTAAAAGTTTAGTGTACTTTACTTCATTTCGTGACCTTTCATCTCCCCTGGCGTCCTTTCTATACTATTTTCAAGTCATTTTACGACCCCCCCCCCCCCATTCCAACCCAGACACACCAAACCCATGGAAAAAGTCGTAGTTCGACGTTAAATCGTGTGAAAGATTATATAAAAATTACTTTTTCTAGGCGTATACACCACTTGCGAATGTTGCTTTGCCAGGCAGTCACCCGTGCGTTGTTATAGCTGGTAATAATTATAGGTATTATATAAAAATATGTTTTCGAGTTTTGTTTGTTGCTTTAAAAATATTTCCATTTTTTAACTATTTGAAAGCGTAATATCTAAATTGAAAACGCCTCAACAATGAATGATTTCATATGTTTGAAAAATGACCTTTTTAATGAGCTATGTCATGAGTCGCTATGATCACTAGTGATCGAAGAATAAATTATCAAAAAATACGAACAAGCTGTTGTGAACGGAGGACAGAGAAAAGTTTCCTTTCATTTTCTCAAAATTCTCTTTTTGATTTTCTTATTCCGAGTCATCTATGAGTTTCGAACATTGGCAAAATATTTTTCAATCTTTTTTTTCCTACTCCACTGTTTTTTTTTTTTTTTTTTTAATTTTTAACTCGCGTACGTTTCTTAACGATCGTTTTTGTTAAATAATTTTGAAGTTGTGTTATTTAGTTTTCTAGATAAATTCAATAATAATTAAACGTAGTAGTATTTGTTCAATGGCGTAACTAAGTAAGCGTGCCCCCCCCCCCTCCGTAACATTTTGACGACGCCTTTTTATAAAACTTCAAATCCAATAGATTTATCTTTACACTGCTAGTAATTTTGTTTTTTGTAACGTCTCTTCATGTTACAATTTTTACTATTTCATGATTTTTTTATCTCTTTAAAACATACACATAGATTAGTATAAATTTTTCCAGAAAGTTTTAATTCATTTTGATTGTGCAACGCATCGTCCTTCTAAGCTGTATGAGTTTTAGGTGAAATTTAGAGTATTCAGATTTTGAAATATGTACCGGTTTCAACCATCGTTTTATCTTAGGATTAATATTTATATTGCTATAGCGAACTACAAGTTGAAAAAACCACATCTTTTGTCACCAACATAATACGTTACAATTTTATTTGAATCATTTCTACTAGAAATTCACGTTCAATACTCAGAATAAATTGATAACTGAACGCTTTCACTCTTGAGTAGTACGGAAAAATGTCCTCATAAATTTCTATTTTGAAAAAAAAACATTCAGCTGAAGAAAAGAAATCAGTAGTGTTAAAATAAAAATAGAAAGCCATGCACACATTTCGTGAATTTTATGTTAATCTTTGATAGTCACAAAAATTATGTAACAAACGCGAAATGCGTAAGCGTGAATTCCTTGCCTCCTTTCTGTCGCCCACCCGCAATTTCTTTTCGCATCGCTTGTTCCGCGGTGCGCACATCGAATTCGAGCCGCGAGATAAGAAAGGCAAGTCAAAACTCTTCGATGTCTCTTACTCTTTAGGAATTTTATCAACTAGACTAAACAACCGCCGATTCACGAAGCTAATTCCAAGTATCGGTTGTTCTCGAGTATCTCCTTCCGATTCCTAACCCATTTTCCCCTGACCTGATAATCATATAAAAAAGGGGCCCATCCTTGCATCAATCACTCATTTTCGAGTCGTAGAACCAAGTACTTGGTACGTTCTGTATACTGAGACAAGTACTTGGTACTCTCAGGAAAAAAATGAAACCAAGTACTCTGTATGCTCCAAGCAAGCCAAGTACCTGGTACGTTTGTAAGGTTGGATCAAGCGACGTACGCATTCACCGTAAGTATATAATTTTATATTTATTATGATCCTCTTTTTCAATCCTGCTCCTAAATTTTACACATTCAACCATCGCTCTCTCCTTGTTATTGTGAACTATCATTTTTCCAGTGGCTCATGAGTCGGATGAGCTTGTAAACAGCGTGTTAAACGCGATTTGGCGGAAAGGCCTGGAAAAAAACCGCCTCATTCAGCAGTTTCGAAAGCGAAGCGCAGGAGGCCTGTAGGTCAAACTCCCGTGGGCTAAGGAAAAATTTCCCGAATTTCCGTTCGATCCCAAAACTCCCTTGGATGCTATCGTGGGTCTTCACACCAATACGGCTTATGTGCTTACTACCACAGTCGTGCGCCCTGAAGGCCGAGTGCCAGAACTGTCGACAAACGTTTCGCTGTCGTCCATAACCCCCTCCTCCAGGGTAGTTCGAGGGACTCGCAAGCAATTTTATTTCAGGCCATCCCCCCAATCCTCAATACGCTACTTCATTTTATTCTTTTCACCAACCTCCCCCACCCCCTTCTCCAGCGCCTACATCAGTCGATCTCCTGACGTCGTTTAAAACATATCAATCCCTCCCCCTCACATACCCTCACTGCCATTACACTCCCTACGTATGTTCCTCCAAAAACCTCTGGATACGTGCCTTCTCCATCCCCTTCCTCGCCGGAACCTTGGTCACCACCATCTGACCCTTCTCCACCTCCCGTTTCTGCTAAACTGTTATCATCGGGAACCTCCCTCAGCCTAAAGAAAGCCCCGCTTGAGGTTTCCCCTATAGTACCCACACTTCCTCCTTTGTACCTGAGTACATCCCGCAGCCCATCAAACCACCTCTCATCCCTCTACCCACATACAACCCCACTCCCATCGTTTGAAAGAAAGAAAGAAAAGTAAAAATACTCCCTCTGTCAGCACCATTGGAAGCCCTAGGCGAGAGGCTTATCAAAAAAAAGAAAAATGAAACCTCTTTCACCCCACCATCACTCGTTCCATCCCTTCCTCGTGATTTCCCTACTTCTACTCATGGAAAGGATTTCCCGGAGAATTCCGCAAAGAGGACTAAACCCTCAAAATTAAGTCGGAACAAACCTGCTATACGCATTGATATCCGCACTTCCAAACTTGGCTCCTGCACAAGTACCTCCATTTTATTGGTCTCGATTTTATTAGAGATAATTCACCGTGACGCGGATTAGTCACGACCTCGAAGACCCTCCAGGACCGCACTCTCTCGATTGAGCTTTATATAAAAAATGTTTCTTAGAAACTATCCTCGAACCTAGGCGTACGGTCCCTTTAAATGTACAGGTCGGCGCCTACCGAGCTCAAGTTAATCGGATTAAACGTTCTCTCGATTTAGTTGGAGAGCTCCGAACCTTCAATAAAATTAAGGTATCTGTGTACTTAAAAGTCCAGACTCCTCGTGTCCCAACTTGCCCCGAGATCACCAACCACGGGTGCATCAATACCCTTCTGCCCCAAGGTTACAAGATACCCCGATTTCCACGCTCTCTCAACGCCGATCCAGACTTAAACACTAAAATTTCTGCCCCTTTCCTTAGCTTACCCCTTCTCCCAGAAACGCCGGGAAAAAGGGTCTATTAGGTATTAATTTTTATAATAATGTTCCTTTTATTGGCGATTTATTATATTTACATTAGGTTTACACAAATCTTCGTAGTTAAAGTTGCGTTACCTTCACATTTAGTTTATATTTCATCTACAGGCGTTCGCCTTGATTATTTTCGGTCTACCCATATTCTCGATCTTATAATTAACACACGTTATTCTACGTATATCACTGTATGTTCGTAATTATTCCACAATATATATTCTATGTACTACTGGACTCTCGGTGATTTATTCCATATTCTCACCCCACCTTGATTAAATAAAGGGGATGCGGATCTGGACGCTCCGGCGATCTCCAGGTTCGTTGTCAGATCCGTTCGGGCGGATCGTGACAATTATTCAGGATAAATCTGAAATCGATGAAAGATTTGTCTTTTTCTTCTCGAAACAAATTACTTCATCTACGCAAAAACTTTTTTATATTTTTTTCGTATGTATGACATACATACATAATCTTTTTACATGTTCAGATGTTTCTCTGTTAATACCTATAGGAAAGTATTTTTCCGGATTGAGAAACCTCTAATTATTTTTAATTTTCTTCATTCCTGCAAAGCATTTCTCGATTTGAGCAATTTAAACATCCAAAGATTCACAGAAAACGGAAGTCTTATAATTTTGGAATAAATCGAGAAATATATAATGATAACGTAGTTCCTCTCGGTATTTCTTTACTTTTTGAAAACGGCCGCTTGAGAGAAAGAAACTCCGAACTATCAATTTGTGGCAATATCTTCAACTTCTATTTTATTATAAAAAAGTCCCCTGTCCAGCGTCACGAGATTTATAGACGTTTCCAAAGCTTACCCAAAAATTAACGTTACCTCAATATTTATACTCGTTTATTCATTTTAAAGTTGAAATTTCAGAAAAAATGTGGGTTTTTTATTTGTTATTCTTTAGAAGATTAGAGTATTAAAATTTAACTTGTTTCATTTAAATGAATTTTTCTTACTGTCGAATTCATATTCCGTTTTAAAATAGTAATTTTTAATAAATTTTTTCAATTAAAAAAAAACATTTATAATAATTATTAATAAATAATGTGTTGAAATTTTGTTTGAGGAAAAAATAAATAAAAAATTATTATCCCTTTTTCCCGCGTCCTGTTGATTTTTTTGTTTTGTTTCAATCGATAACCGTGATCAAAGTTAAGAAAAACAAATTTGTCGAATAAACGAATACCAAAGTGAATTAAATAATTTGATTGAATAAGTTAATTTGATCAGGTCAATAAAAAAATGGCATTGTATAAAAAAAATTCGATTAAGTATATAATAACTGATTGAGTCTTAACTATTTCTCTCTCACTGTTGATTCTTTCATTTTATTAAAATCTATGATTAGATTTATCTGATTCAAATTTTAAAAATGAATGATTCATACAGATAAATACGTGAATAAATTCGATTCATTGAATTAATTAATTTCAATGAATTTGAATAGGTTATTCTATAATTAATTTGACCAAGTAATTAATCAACAAATTGTTCATTCATTTAAGAATGAAAATTTTGAAAATCTGGGTTTCTAATTCGTTATTTTTTTCGACAGCTAGAAATATTGTTTTATTTTAAAAATTTTTTACTTGTCATCAATTATTAATATTAATAATTTTTAATCTTGATTTTCTATTTATGTATTACGTTGAAATTAAAAAAAGAAAAAGAAAGTATTTGCGTATGCACCTGTACTCAAAAATAGAAATTTTCAAAACTATAAAATGATGAAACAAGTTTGGAAAATAAACTTGAAATTATTATGTACGATCGCTTCGACAATCTTGGAACATGGTATGTTGTACTTTTGAATGCATTTATGTAAATATTTATCCAAATTTTTTAAAGTATACTTGACATATGTTATGCGTATCTTCATTTATTTTGATTGGGTAAAGTTAAAATTACGATGTAAAGTACAATTTTCAAATTTATATTGTTTTTTATTCTTAATTTCATTTTACGTAATTTTATTTTACAACTAACTTATTGATTGGTGTTGACATCGATTATAAAATCACAAAGTCCGGACCGGAAGGCCTTGCAGTCGCTTTTTAAATTAACAATCTTAAAAAAAACAATATTGCATCATGCAACGTACGGCCCTGACTTGACGAGAGTGAAGTCGCCCGGACTCTAATGTACCGCAAGCACCTTCTTCTTCTCACTCTTACTATAGCCATACGCTTTCTCTATCCATTTCTGATCGGCGATTTGCCCGTTTTCGCTACAATCGCTGGACATCGCTATACCTATATTTTGTGAAGAGTACATGGTTCGGGGAAGGTACCTACCTTCCCTTAGAGAACCTTCTCTAAAGGCCTCGAACTTTGCCGAGGTCTCCTGATTAAGCCCGATGTCGCGCATATGGCTCGCGACGCTCGCGACACTCATGTTGCATCGTGCCGTGTCGTGTCCAATCGTGTCGGACCTGTTTTAGTCATATATAATCATGTAATGAATCAATATTGAACGATAAATATGATCAATTATTATCGAAAATTGCCGCACGCGAGAAAACGGTGTAAACCAGCGAAAACGCTTCAAATAACACGCTTGAGTATCGTCAAGTGTTGTTATCAAGTGCCAGTGTAGTGCAGTTTCGTTACATCGTTATATTATGCAATATTATGTGTAATGATAAATCCTGTATCTGGCCTTGCTGCTGAAAATACTGGATCCCCAACCATCTCCAACATACTCCAACATACTCCAACAATGGATTTTGCTATCAGATAAGAAAATTCGTTATTCTTTTATTAAAATCCGACATGTTCTATTTAAACAAACTTTTTTCCACCGTTAACTTCGTACTTTTGTTCTGAAATTTACATTTTTAATGAACGGATTCTATTTCAATTAAAAAAAAACACACATTTTCTGTGGTGTGTATATACCATCAGCCAAGTGTAAATATTTTTGGAACTAGAAAATACAGAAAAATTTCACGTAAACTTAATATTTAGGTGTTGAAAATTGAATTACTATGTTTTTTAAAGTACTAAATTTTCTCATTTTGAGTCATGGAAAATTGTTAATTATTTGAAATCTAATATCCACACAAAATTTTGTGAATAAAAAACAAATATTTGAAATTGATTTCTTAGATTCTCAAAACTTGTTCATCAATTTGAAATTCGAGTTTTTTAATATGTTTACCAGGTGTAGTCCTAATTAATTTCCGGTTTTTGTGCAAATAAAACACATAATTCCAAAAAAACCGTAACTTTTATTTTATTCAAAGTATTTTCCATCGCTTTCTAGCGCTGCTCAGAAAGGGCATGGCCCAACGAGGCAAAGAGGTGGTAGTCGGATGGCGCCAGGTCTGGTGAATAAGCCGCATGATCAAGCACTTCCCACTTGAGCCTTTCCAGCGTGTCACGAACGACTTTCGACTTATGCGACGGCGCATTGTCGTGGAGCAAAATCACCTTCTTCTGTCGTTGTTGATATTCTGGTCGGTTTTCCACAATGGCTCGGCTCAAATCTTTCATTTGCTGTTTGTAGCGAACGGCATTCACAGTTTCACCAGGTTTCAGCAGTTCAAAGTATATAACACCGGCTGGTCCCACCACACACACAGCATGACCTTCCGACCGTAACGATTTGGCCGTGCCGTCGATGTCGATGCTTCACCTGGACTCACCCACGATTTGTTGCACTTAGAATTCTCCAGGAAAATCCACTTTTCATCACCATTAACAATACCATGCAGGAAAGACTTTCTTTTGTATCGTTGAAGCAGCATTTCACAGGTCACTTTTCGATTCTCCATTTGTCTCTCGGTCAGTTCATGGGGCACCCACTTTCCACACTTCTGAATTCTTCCCATGGCTCGCAGACGTTTGGAAATTGCTTGCTGTTGAACTCCCAACGCATCTGCAAGCTGTCGTTGCGTTTGCGTGTTGTCTTCATCTAATAATGCTTGCAATTCGGCGTCATCGAACGATTTTTGCTTGCCGGAGCGTGCGGCGTCATTCAGGTCGAAATCTCCATTTTTGAACTGTCGAAACCACGTTTCACATGTTTGAAGTGTTAATGCACGATCACCATAAACTTCCACAAGCGCACAGTGGCTCTCGGACACTTTTTTCCCCTGATTGAACATGAAAAGCAATGCATGGCGCATATGCTCAAAATTCGGTACAAAATTCGACATTTTTGAAGCGCAATAAAAACTTACTGGAAGATTTTTTCGAGAAAATGTCAACGCAGTTCAAGCACTCGATATGACTGAACAAAATGACATATGGTATGTGTTACCAACAGCGGTACAAAACAGAACGCCATCCATTGAAAAAACCGGAAATTACTTAGGAGTACTCCTGGTATATTTAACAAATAAAACAACAAATAGTTAAAGAAATTTGTGGTGTATTCGAATAATAATTAATGACTTATCAGGCAAACGCTTAATTGAAAAATTTTGGTTACAACATGAATAGTAATAATAATAATAATAAAAAGATTTGTTGTGCAATGAGTACTTTGTGTGCATTTCTTTGTTTCAGGTCATATTGGCTGCATACTTTTCAGCAGCCTCTTTTGAAAGGATTTTCGTGGCATACGGATATTTAAGTTGACATGGACCCAATTTCTCTTTGCAATTATGAAATAGAATTTTAAAGTAAAAAAAATAAATTCTTGGAAAATTGAACAAATAATAAAGGAATTTTTTTTCTTTATTTGCAGCGTTATCCCCAGCGAGCGCAAATAGCCTGAGAAGGCTCGTTCCTAGGAATGTTGAACGTGTTTCGAAATTTTTCAAGGTTGCCTCTGTGAATCGTTTCTATTTTAGATCTAATAGTACTAACATACTACATGGGATACAAGTTTTCAAATCAAAGTCACTGGTCACTGGCAGTTTCTCTCATCAGTGTTACGAAAGACCTCAAGCTGGTTAGGTTGAAGCGCGCGCGAAGAACACTGAGGAAAAATGAAAAGTAAATTTTACCATAGTGTTTGTAATCTGCATAAGTTGGCAGTAAAAAAGTAATATTTGCGGCAATACTTATGTATTTTGTCATGTAGAGAAGAAAAAGTACCGCGAACAAAGTAATTTCTCTTTCTGGGCCCGGTGTGAAAAATTACTTTTTTTGCGGTACTGACAAAATACAATAAAACAGCTGCAAATATTCCTTTTTTACTGTGAATGCATTCAATTAAAATCTTCATATTAAAATTTATGTTATTTGTTTCTCAGAGTGTTTTCCTCCCCGATATCTATTTTAATTAACAGGGTTTCAACACTTTGTGAGTGATATTGTTGTTCAATCAAATTTGTACATGATGTAACTAACGATTGAATAGAAACAGGGGAATAATAATGAAGTACGTGTGATGAATAATGGGAATAAAAGAACATCAAAGTATTATATATTTCATGGCCCTTATTATAATTATCCCGTAAATTTTTATATTTTTGATAAATTATTTGGAAAGGTTGATGATTTATTAGATCTATCACTGAAATTGAATTCATTCATAACTTCCAATAATAAAATTATCAACTTTAAAAATAGAATTTTTTTGAAGTTTATTTTATTTGTAATTTTCAACCTCTACATTTTTCTGGTTACATCATTGTAATGAAATTATTGTAATAATATTAATTTTGAAAAATAAATAATTGAGTTTGTAATTCAAACGAAAATGTTATTTACTATTAATTTGATTCGAATAAAATACTCTTCCTCATCAGTTAGGATAAATAATTTTCTCAATTTATTTTTTTGACACCTTGATTTTGACTATGAAAGTTTTATGTATTGAAAAAAAAAATCAACTGCGCAAAATTTTTTATGTGTTCATCTATCATTTATATTCAAGTACTCGTAATGTAGAAGTTGTTTATTATCATATTTATTGACAGTTTATATTTTTCGGAAAAGTATGCACAGTCTATGAATTATTTTGACTTGTGAGAATATAAAAATTATGATATCATGTAACTGCAATGATTCTATTGTTTGAATAATTGTAATTGATCAATATTGTTTACATTTTAATTTTTTATTTTTTTTATCTCTTTCAGTCATGTCAAACAACGACACAGATAGTCTTCTTACAGTCCCGTTTGAAGGAGAACATGAACCACCTTTCAAAGAAAATAATTCCGAAATTTCAAATCAGAATCTTTCGTCAGAAAATACTTTTTTTTACCAAAAATGACAAGTTTAAAGTTTTTTGTGTTTCGTGCAAAGAAAAAATTGACTCTAATTCTGCAAATTTCGTCCCTGCTTACCAAGAATTGTAAAGTTTCTTGAAAAGTTCTTTTCAAGGAATTCAGATTTGTGTTGAATTCGAGAAAATGAAAAGTCTATCAGACCAAGCCTAAAATTCTTTGGCACATCTGCTGATAAGTCGCGAATTTTTTTTCATTTTTCAAGAAAACAACGTTTCACTTGAGAAACCCTTCCAAAACTTTCGTAAGCTGTGTATTTTTGAAATTCTACATTCACATATAACAGATTCATTTTAATTTTTTTTTTCTCAACAGGTGAAATTTTCCAAAATACAAAAATTTCTAAAACAAAGAGTATGCAAATAGTAATTTTTAATTTCAAATATTTATTTTTAGAATCCCTGCTTCTACTCTCGTAAACCTCGCCAAAGAAATTAACGCGTTTATTGGCATCAATACTGCTATTTTTTATACCGCTGCAAGAACAGAAGGTGGGGCAAGTCATGCTGCTTTTGGCAAATTGTTAAGTCGAGTGAACTTGGTTCGCAAAGATTTGAAGGCTTTAGGACTACTTAAAATCTCTCAAAAGAAAGAGAAAACGAAAGGCAATGAAACATGTAATGTAGTTTATTATTTTAATATTCTCTACATTTTTATTACAGTCAAACCTCATTTATTGCAAGTCTCATCTATATGTTAAACGAGGTTTGACTGTATGTATTATAAGTTTCACATCAAAATACTCAATGAAATCATTCCATTCTCCTGAATTACAGCATCAACATCGTCGGTCGAAAGTGATGTATTAGAATATTTAAAAGAGAATATCGAACCATGGGAAAAAATAGAAAAAATATTCCGTCAATCTATCACAAATAAAGACAAAAAGGGAGGAGATTGGCAGTTTGAAGCTTTTCCATGTCTCTCATGTGACGAAAGTGCAAATCTAGTAAGAATAATAATAGCCTTATTAGATATTGCTTGCAAAACGTTATATGACCTATCAATTACTAAACAAAGTAGATTAAATGTTAAAACAAAAATGTCAAGTTTTTTGTCTAAGAACATGTTCAATGTTAATTGTAAAAATGTGACATGGCGTACATAATTAAATATACTATAAAAAGTGAGACAGAATTATATCGAATAATCTGAAATGGTTTGATTTTTTAAGATCAATCATGATTTCGCGACGAAATACCCTGGAATTTAAATTGATTATGAAGATGTCTGGAAGTCGTCGAGAAATGCTTTTTCTCAATTGATACTCTCAAAAAATATAATCGGAGAAGATTCTATAAGACTTTTGAATCTTGTGTCTGATCCGAATATCGGTGTGTTTCTATAAGTTGTAACGATCAATTCTTGCACTAAAGAGTTGTGGATCATATTTTATCTCAATTTTTAGATTCACATGAAAAAAATCAAATGATTTTGATGCTGTTGCCTGGGGCTTTGAGAGCAAAAAATGCAAAAGTTCCTTTTTCCTTCGCAAACGAGCCTCCTAAGAAAAAAGCGAAAGTGGAATCAGAAGAAATCAAACAATCAAGAAAATGAGTACTTGAAACACTGCTTTTACACATAGAGGTTTGTAGGGCCTGATTGAAATATATATTTTCCGAAGGATGAAATATAAAATAAGATAAAGATTAAGGCGAATTCGTCTTCAGTTGGATTACATATTTTCAATTTTTTTGTTCTTTCTTGCTACAGACTATCGAAAACTTAACTGCTGCTGTCGATGAAAAACTTCGATACCATTCTACAGCAGGAGAGCAGCTGTTCCCATTTGTAGCTGCCGTAGGACCTGTAAGATCGCCTCAACAATACTTTTGCGTCATTGGTAATTCGCGATACGTCATTAGCACACGCCCTTTACTTGACGTTCGAAATTTATTTGGCCTTCAATATTACATATCCGAAATCAGCTCGATTAGCGCTTACTTTTCTGCAATTGAGTTTTTTACGCTACAAGTCTAGCAAAGATAAGATGAATGCGTCACTCAGTCAAGCACTTATCGTCGTAGAGAAGATTTTGAATATTTCTTTGGTTTAAAATGGTCTAAAAGGCAAACCAACAACTTTGTTTGTAATTTTTCGTCATTTGATTTTTTTTTAACTTATGGAAAAAAAAAGGTTTTTTCCAAGTAAATAAAACGATTTATCTTTTTTCAAGAAAATTCATTTTTTTCGGAATTCTCACATACACTATAATAACAAATTTTTTGAAAATTTTTTATCATGGATCCTCTAACATTCTCTCGTTTACATCTGAAGCAGCTGATTTTGTCGGAGAACTCTTTTGTTTTGGAGACATGCCACGAGCACGCACTATGCATATAGTTAATCGCATTGAAAAATTTATGAAAAATGGTCCAATTACAATTTTACTCAATCAAATGATACGTAGGATGGAAATTTTGGGGGAAACGCCGAATAATCTGATGGCTTAAAGGTAAATGTTATCTCATATGCAGAAACCCTTTGAAAATGTTAGCACTGAATATAAATTCCTTAAATAAATGACACAAGCTGGGACTTACATCCCACTCGTTGAAATAAAAATAGATATCAAAAACAAACCACAAGATAATCAAAGCAATGCATCATCTAACGTTAAACAGATTTCACTTGAACTCATTCCACTGAGGCACACTTTAAAAAAATTTTTTGAATTACCTAACGTTTTCGATAGAACTATGGAGAATGTAAGGAATCTCGATAAACAAAATACTTTGATAACAAATTTAATTCAAGGAGAACTTTGGCAAAATAAGAAACAGAAATTCAACGACCGTTTAGTTTTTCCGATTTTACTTTATCAAGATGACTTTGAAACAAACAATCCTCTAGGCAGCCATAAAGGAGTTGGAAAAGTTGGTGGAGTTTACATAGTTATACCTAAACATGCCACCTATATGCTCTCTAAAACTGAAAATATATTTGTGCTTCTGCTCTATAAGTCATCAGATGAAAAGTTGGTTTCGTTGACTGAAATTTTCGCACCCGGTATCGCAGAATTGCAATTTATCGAAAACGAAGGGATCTCTATAGAAACTAAACTTGGAACTTAGAAACTCTATTTTTACTTGGCAGGAGTAATAGGCGATAATCTAGCAATGCATGCAATGCTAGGAATGAGCAAGAGTTTCGTTTCTAATTACATGTGCAGATTTTGTTTTGTTCACATTAAAAATATTAATTCAACTCTCAAAGCTTCAGAGTGTCAAATGAGAACTATCCAAAGTTTCGAGCAAGATTTATTAACAAGTCAACCTTGTGAAAATGGGGTAACTGGACTTTCAGTTTTGAGTAACTTAAAATCTGTCAATACTATCGACGTTATGACCGTTGACGTTATGCACGATGTTTTGGAAGGGATTTTCCAGTACGACTTAGGTCAATTTCTTTACAATTTCATCACAGTTAATAATTACTTCAATATAGATGATTTGAACAAAATAATAAATGATTTTGATAATGGTGTCGAAGAGCGTAACAAGCCTCGTCCAATTTCAATTTCTCAAGTCAAAAACAAGTACATCAGAATGTCAGCAAGTGAGTCTTTGTGTCTCCTTCGGAATTTGGGACTTTTGATTGGTCATTTTATTCCGCAGCACAATATTGTTTGGAAAATATTCATCATATTCAAAGAAATATTCGACATTCTGTCTTCCAGAGTTGTCAGCTACGAATTGTCTATCTATTTAGAATCTCTTATACATCAATATCTCAGCTTACTTACTACTTTTGCAAAAGATTCTTTAAAGCCGAAGCACCACTTTTTAATTCACTATCCCCATGTCATGCGACGAATGGGACCGATATGGAACTTAGCAACTATGCGCTGCGAAAGCAAAAATAGAGATCTCAAAAGAACATCTCACATTATATTGGCAGGATCAACATTTGCAAATCCTTAGCAATTAAATCTCAACTGCAGTTAAGCTTCAGATTACGACAAAAAGCGAACGAATACGATCTTGATTTCGAAAAAGGCTCATCAGAAAATAAGCAAGTTCATCAACTTCCGGAGGTACATTTATATCAATCTCAAATTTCATTCCAAATTAATGATCATGTTAAATTATTGAGTCATGTAATTTTTGATCACAATACCATCACACGAAATGTTATTTTTATGCAGTCTGGTGAGGGAGAAAATATTTATAATTTGATACGTCACATTATTGAAGATGAGTAAGGTAATTTATTTTTGATAGTTAAATTGATAACCGATTATGTCATTTACGACGACCACTATCAGGCTTATATAGTTGACAATGAATATGAAATCGATCACGATTGTTGGAAATGTTTAAGTTTGAATGAATGTCAATCATCATCTTTCTCGTTTCTCATAACTAACGGTAATGGACAGTTGTCCTTTCCTAAGCGCTGGGTGTGATCGATTCCTTTGTAATTAGTTTTTTCTTAAATGGATAACTTATAATGTAGTGTAAGGGCATTACTATGTACAGAGGAAAATATTTTCAGCGACTTCTGTGATGTAAAATAAATATATCACATATGTGAATAGATGTTAGAAAATAGCAATATTCGAATAAAAAAAATCTACTAATTGTCTTGTACTTTTATTTCCCTATAAATGAGGTATAAAGCATTATTGTTTTAGAAGGTGGAACAAAGGTATGAAAATTCTAATTCTTTCTTAAAAGGCAATACTAAAATAAAGGAAATAGAAATGGTTAACTAAGAGTTTCAAAAGTTTCCTATAATCGAAGCGAAAGTTGTCTACTTTTGAAAATAAACTATGTGCTAGAATATACATATTTAGATATTGTATTTCATGATATTATTTATTTATTATAATTTATTATATGTACGTAAGTAAACATTTTATAGTTCTATTGTGTACTATAATATAATAATAATGTTATGTAATAATAATATGTATTATTTAAAAATAGTAATGTATCAACATATAATATTTGATGCTTGAACTATATTTATGTAATTACATTAACATTCAATATAAAGAATCAGTTTAATTTATGGTATATAGTAAAAATTGTAATACATATACAAGATTTTTTCGATGAGCTTCAATAAATTTAACTAATTTACTGTTCAGTCAATGCTTTCTAAAACAAAAAACTTGAATTCTTACAATATTTTTCCCCACGCAATATAGATCCACATACATTCGATACCGCAAAGTTACTGTCTCAACACGCGTACAAGACGTGAAATCACGGCTCGTACGACTGTGAAAAAAACGTAAGTCCCGAAAACTCTATTCCCAGCTCAACGACGCGTGAAAAATAGATCGGAGAGCCGTGAATGACCCAACTGCGTTTTACGTTCGGGAGGACCGTGACGTTGAAGTGGGGCATACGCGATTCACAGTCGCCATGACTGCGAAACGATTTTGGAATTAAATTTTCTGATTCACGCGTCGTCCGACTGTGAGGAACGCTTCGTCCACCCATTTTGTTCTCTCCATGTACGTTTTTTTGAGTATTTCTGACTTCAAAATACTCGGAAAAGCGTGGTTGGAGAGCGATGGGCCAACGCAACCCGACGTTCGCAACCGTTCTTGAACTGACTTTAAGTCACTTATGGACACACTGCTGCCATGGCCTAAAGTATGACTTGACACTCCGTCCTACATTCCTTTGAACGTGGTGCTTGGAGATCGCAGTGTTCGTCAGTTCCCGATTCCCGCCCCATTCATCGGCTCTGGTAATTGCGGGTAACTTTCCTGATCTCTCCCTATTCTCTCGTTGCAGCCGAACCCAGCCCCGAGAGAATCACCACCCTGGTCATGTCTCCCGTTTCCTCTTTTCTGTGCAACCTCGCTGTAGCCGACCCTGGCTCCGAGAGATTCATTAACTTTTCCCTGTTACCGCTTTCCTTGCCTCTTTATTGCAGCCACCCTCGGCTCCGAAGAGACCTTTGCTGGTCATCCTCGCTGTAACCGTCCCCGGCTCTGAGGAAATCTTCCCCCTTCCCCTCCGGGTGTTAGCACCTCCCCAACTTCAGGATAACCTGCCACGACAACTACCCCGACAACCGAGGCACCAGGACACCCCGGACGCGAGTGGACAGGCAGAATATTGGTATAGTGCGCGTTTTTTTCTTGTTATTCATAGCGTGTTATAAATGTATAAATTCCCAGTGTGTATATCAATAAACGAGTTTTTTAACCTTTTCTTTTACATACACTGTAAAAAAAGTTTGTAAATTTCCCATAACGTAGTGTAGTAAATTTCCTATACCTCGAAATTTACTGTACCACAATAGAGTTTTTCCTCGACCATAAGACTTTTACTACTCTTTTCATGAATTCTTTCTATGTCTCGTATGTGAAAGATGAATATAGTAATTTTTCTATGGAACAATTTTATTTTTATCTTTTCGCTGTACTAAAAATATCTTACCCAAGCACGAAAAAATTTTCATTCATTTTTTGAACTATACGGTAAAAAAGCTAGTAAATTTTCCAATGCCCGGTTTATTAAAATTCCGAAAATCTGCTTTTTTCTATACTTCATTCGACACTTTTCTACGACCATTGCTTATTTACTATACATATTTTGATCATGCATTTTTTCAATGTCTCGTATAATATTCATAGTTCTCCCTCGAACCAAAAAGACAACTTTTCTTTGAAAAAACAGTCAATTTGAAATATTATTGAATTGACAACAATTGTTTTAACAAAAAATTTTGCAAGTACAATGTTATATTTATCATCAGAAACCGAAAAAACTGAAGTTATCTTATCTAACTCTGCTACAAAAAACTAAATATTTATGTTCCGCCCTTAGCGAAGAGATTTTGTTTATAAATATTTTATGTCGTTGTTTGTTGTAATGAAAAAAATCAATAAAACATTTCCTCTGGCGTATTTCTTCCCGTACATCACAAATCTGCCTTTGTTTGAAAAAAAATCATGCGATTCGGACATAGTTTGTTTAAATAAATTGTTTAAACAATTGAATTTGCTAAAAACAACGTTATATTCGTGTTCATCGACCGAAAAAACATATGAAACGATATAAAACTCTGCCATAAAAGACGAAATTCTTATGTTTCGCGCTCAGGGAAGCGCGTTTGTTAATAAATATCCTATATTGTTGTAGTGTCAAGATGACAAAATTGATGAAACATTGTATCCAGCGTATTTTTTTCCGTAGTTCACAAATCTGCGATCTTTTTGCAAAAAAACATGAAATTTAAACATATGTTTGAACAAATTGTTTAAACAAATAAATTTTTTAGTAAAAATGTCAAATTCGTGTTCAGTGATCTCAAAAACACATGAAAACACATTTTGAAGTTATACTATGAGCTTTTCACAACATTATGGTAAAATTTCAAAATATTAAAAATCGCAATAAATTTTTTCAGAGAGCGCCATTTACATAATGTTTAAAAACAGCGCATGAATCTTCGAGTAATGTCCATGGACGCGAGATTTTCAGTTTTCGCAGTTCTCAGGATTCGATTTTCATGTGTTTTGTTGGTTTCAAAAGTGATCGAACTCGAAAATTTCACTTTTTTTTTCGTTCAATTGTTAATAACAATGAAGGCTCACATAGTATTAAAAAAAGAAGGCCAGATTCTGAAAGTAGATAAAATTTCGGCTTGGAAAAACCTTAGCTGGATTTTTTCCAAAATTTTCTACATGGTTTTTTCACCGCTCAAAAGTTCGTCGAAAAAACGTCCGTTTAGGCGCTGATGGGTTAATTAGCGTTTTACAGGTGTAAAACGCTAACCTAACGTTGCCTCACACTTTTTCTCTCTTTCGCTTGAACATGAAATGTATGAAATGAACTTCATTTATTCCGACCCAACATTATATTTTTACTCTCACACTCTTACAGAATATCAAAATTCCTCCCTACACTCGGACTTACATCTTACAATCTTACAGTTTACAAGCTTACAGTTTACTGTGTTACATGTTACATTGTAACATCTCAACATTACTCCCTGCAATCAAAAATATTACACTCTTACATCTTACAGTATTAAAGTTTACAGTGTTACATGTTACAAAATCTCGAAGTTACTTTGTGCACTCCCTGCATACATTTTATTCTAGAGTAAATTACACTCCTGGAAAGTGATAATGCCGCCTAAGATTCTTACTTAAGATGACTCTCAGGACAAAATTTAAGAGAAATACCCCAAGCAACCAATGACCGTATAACAAGGGTAGGAGAGGGGCGAGAGAGTGGGGGGGAGGGGAAATATTTTTGCTTCATTTTAATTTCCCAAATTTCGAAATCCC
This sequence comes from Platygaster robiniae, assembly GCA_028476575.1. Lineage (NCBI taxonomy): Eukaryota > Metazoa > Arthropoda > Insecta > Hymenoptera > Platygastridae > Platygaster > Platygaster robiniae. Next base: position 13,432,412 of record CM052025.1, read on the forward strand.
ATACTCGAATGAGAAAAAAATACTATACTGAAGTATGGTAAATACTATTTATTTACAGTAAACCTACTTATCGAAAAGTTCAGTTAAAATTTCTTGTCGGGTAATACAGGACGAAAAAGTCAACTCTTTTCTTTTCTGTAATATTTAGGGTTTGCGTCGATTTTTCCCGCTCTCTCGTTGTTCTCACGTTCAACAGCCATTGAGCATCGCGTATTTTGAAATTCGACGCAAGAGCGTCACGATTTCCGTCCATTTCGGCGTTTCACATTATACTTCGGATTCACTCCGTTTTGTTCGGGCGCTAAAAAATGTGCATCTAAAATGTTTTCTAAGAGATGGCGTAAGGTGTTTCGCAGTGTTCTGAGAGGGCCGCAGTGAGAAAATCCGGGCCCGGGGTAAAAATTTACAAATTATAGTTTAAATATTTTTCAAAAACGTCGAAAACTGAAAAGAATTGAAAAATCATTAATTTTGATGACTTTTTTTCTACCTCTTCAGGCCTGTGCACTGGGTACATGCAAAGAAAGCCCAGAAAGCCAGAGATGAAGATACTGAAAAGTGACAGGTGACAATTGTTTACAAACACGTTCGAGTTATGACAATTGAGTTTTGCCATGGTCGAAATCGAGCAAAACCAAGGAATTTCTCCGATAAAGTTCAGATAAGTAAACTGATTTCTTTGATTCGCATATTGCAAGATTACAAAATATTGCAAGATATTTACACAATATGAAAAATATTCTTCTATTTTGAGCCCTGAACTACCGAACGATATTTTAGAACAAGTAAAAAACAAAACGATAGGTCAAACTTTGATAATTTAATAACAGTGTAACCTTGTATTGTTGAAATTTATTGTCGAAAAAATTTTAACCTAAAAAAAGTGTCAGTAGTTTATAAACTCGCATTCGTAAAAATATTTTTATATTAAAAAAAATATATGTTAGAAAAGTTGATTGATAATAATAAAAAAAAAAAAAATAATAATAATAATGATAATAAGTAATGATAACAAAGTTCAGATGCAACACATAGTTGATTTAGGGTTTTAAGAAATATTAAATAATTTTATACTTTATCTTATTTTAACAGCGAAACACAATTTAAATATCGACAATATTTTCGCAGATGAAGAAAATACGAAAAAAAAATAAATAAATAAATATAAATAAAATGAGTAATTATTTGAAATATAAAATTATTCATTATGAATATTTTCTTTTTAATTATTAACTTTGGGTAGCATATTTTCATTCGTAGCAAAGCGTTAATTTTTAATTCAAGATCCATTTATAAAATTTATCAACATTAAATTTTCACAAATTTTATTATAAAATAAGAAATCAAATCATGCATTTTATGCCTATTTATGCATATTTTCGCCCCTGGAACTGCCAGATAATTTTTTCAATAAAGGAAAAAAAGAATAGTGAGTATAACCTGAATCAATAATTTACGGTAAACTTATATTGTTAGAATTCATTGTCAAAAAGATGTTAAGTCTAAAAATTATGCCATCAATTTAACAACTCGAATTCGACAAAATATTTGTATATTATTATAAAACATTTTGATAATAATAAAACATAATAGTAGTAATAGTAGTAATAATAATCATAATCGTAAGGTTCAAATGGAAAACCTCAACTTTTTTTTTAGTTTTTAGCAATACTTTTTTTATTGTTTCGGTTCGAGTTCAATGATAACACCGATTTAACTTGGAATTAATAACACGCACGATTTATTTAATACATGGGAAAAAAATGTGAGAGAAAGAGTTTACTGTGTGAAAGAGATGGAACACATACATAAATACATAAAAAGCCATATGGGCACATGGAAAGAAAAGGCATACATATATATACATGTGTATGAATGCGTAGGCGCGGGAACATTTAAAAATCGAATTCCAATAACTTTTATATTTTTTTATAATTTTTTTTAAACATGATATTAAAAAATTTGACAATTATATCGAATATAAGAATATTTTAGCCCATAAAGAATAAAAAAAAAAAAATAAATAAATAAATAAAGAATTGATATCAACATAAATTTTTTGATGATGATTTGTGTTTTAATTATAAAATTTATGCAAATTTTTTTTTACACGGCGAATATTTTCCATTTAAAACTGATTACTCTCTTTTTTGACATAATTACAAATAAGCAATCAAATTACGCATCATAGTTTTTTCTTACAATTCAACTCGGACTTGATTAAAAAAAAAAAACTAATGTTGAAGAATACAAAGATCTGAATGCAAAATCTGAGGTATTTATTCATATTATTATCTGTTACAGGCAGATGAGGCAAAACGTTTGTCAAAGAAAAAAGAAAAGGATGCTGCAGATTACGTTTAAGAATGTGATAAAAATAGTTAATGGAGTACTAGATATATTCAAACTTTATGAATAAAATTTTGAAAAAATTCCTTGAGTCTAATTTCTTAATTCATAAAAAATTTTCTTCATTTTGTGTAATATTCCATTCAAGCGGAAAATTGCTCAGACTATTATATTATTTGATGTAAGTTTCACACAAGTTAACCAGATATTGCGTGCAAGAAAATTTCTAATTATTATGAATTGAAAGTTGCAAATTTTTTTGTCCAAGTAATCAAGTATCCCAGTCAATATTTGTGAAAGGCGCATATGATATGCACCTTAATTTTCGAAAAGCTGATAAATCGTAGTAAATAAATTTGTTTGCAAATGACTATTTAGTCGGTTTTATATCCCTACCGTATCATCATGATTAAAAATTTAGTGAAAGAGTTCAAGGTGACATGTTAAATTATCCATTATTACAAAAAGAAGTGATATCCCTATAGAAAAACTTCAAAAAAGTAAAAAAAGCTTGTCGGCTAATACAGAACAAAACTAATGTCAATAAAAAAACATGATTGGTATCATGGTGACCGAAGCAGTATTATAAACAATTGTGTAACAAAAATTATTGATATCCAATTATCGGCCAAACCCTATCAAATTTTGAAGCAAAAATTTATGCTGCCATGCCTACTAAAATGACATAAAAGACAGAGAGACATAGTGGTATAGCTCGAATTCATATTTACATTAGTCCTACACAAAAAAGTAACAAAAAGACCCGACAACCTGCTCTGATCAACAGCAATAACCTTTTGAAATAAATTATAATATATAACAATTGTGGTTGAAAAGATGTGCTTGTAAGCATACTTATAGCGATTCAAGGTAGGAGCCGATTTTCGTGAAAATTTCGTGTAAACTATAGAATCATGCTCTTGTAAAAAGTTTGTTCAAATAAGTCCACATGCATTATGTACATGCAGACGAATTCATAGTAGCGATTCATGCAAATTTAACTTTATACAGATGTAAAAGTATCACTCATCTGTCTTAAATTAGAATAATAAAATGTTCCAATTAATAGTGACCTACCAAAGTAAATTCTACCGACTGTGCCTAATGAGCAGTAATAAGATATCAGTAGCATTCTGATAACAAGAATAATGGACATGATAATTGATGATTCAATCCGAAATCGAGAGTGATGTATTTTATATCAAAAATATTTTGGAAAATATCACAAAAAAGTTCTATAGATTTTTTCGACGCATCTGCATAATCACGATAGCAACGAATGCTCATATTCTTATCAGTGTAATGCGAATGCATTTTCGTACAGAAATAAGAAGGTACAATTTACTAACTTACTTCTACACGAAAATACTTTCTAAATAGCCAATAAAAATATAAAATCAAGAAAATAAGCAGGTTATCAGGTCTTTTTGTTACTTTTTTGTGTAGGACTAATTTAAATATGAATTCGAGCTATACCACTATGTCTCTCTGTCTTTTATGACATTTTAGTAGGCATGGCAGCATAAATTTTTGCTTCAAAATTTGATAGGGTTTAGCCGATAATTGGATATCAATAATTTTTGTTACACAATTGTTTATAATACTTCTTCGGTCACCATGATACCAATCATGTTTTTTTATTGACATTAGTTTTGTTCTGTATTAGCCGACAACTTTTTTTTACTTTTTTGAAGTTTTTTTATAGGGTACACTGGTATAAAAAAAATTACTATCCCTGGAATGGGTTAATTGCTTCCAGTACCGGTATGGGAAAAATACTATAAATTTTTTCCACAGTGTAACAAAGTTTTCCATAGTCTGTGTTTGAGAAGAGTGTGTGAGGCTGCTCGCAGATTGGGAGTAAGAGTCCCCTTTTCACTCCGCTGCGCGCCAACACACTCATTTCTAACGCCGACCAAGAAAAGTACAGTTCGTATCACGGGGCCAGAGCCTTTTCACGCGCTACGAAAACATTTTCCAAACTCGTGGAATTACATCAGGCCTACGGCCCTCGGCATTTCCTCGTCTAGAAAATGTTGCCGCCTTGCACGAAAAGACGCTGCTAGGCCCCTTGATACAAAATATACTATTATTTTCCACCCCGCACCTTGTTATCGTCCGCGAGTATTCGACGTATAACGTAATGATCCTACATTTTTTACAAAAAGCTGTCGTTCATCTTCTTGCAACAGCACAAAAATATTTTTTTTCCGGTGAGTCTGTTGATTTAAAAAATAGATTTTTACGTCTTTTTCAAATCTCGATGCTTTGGAGCTACCGAATAACTCCTCGATGCATGCAAAGGAAACGTACCTGCTGGGGAAATTTTTAAATCAAGAATGGGAATTTTTTCCGATTATTTCGATTTGACAGACTCCCGTGCTGAACTGAAAGTATTGAAAAACATGCCTGGCAACAAACCCGCGTGCTGCACTGAAATGACTGAACAACTGTAAAAATCATCTGACGTCACAGCACACTGCTTGGATCAAGTTTACCGACTGGTAAATTTGATAATGACAGTGCCTTCGGCAGCTTCGTGGGAGATTCAATGCTGTGCGACGTTGGAAATCGCATCTTCGAACGTAAACGACTCAAAAACCTCTGTCACATTGACGTTACTTCACATTCACAAAGGTAGAACGGCGTTGTTAGATTTAAAAAAGGAATGGAAGAATTCGTTTCGCAAAGAAATCGTAGAACGACTTTTGGAAATATTTGAATATAGTTTATAACATCGGGACTTTGATTTTGAAAAAAAAAATAACTGAAACTAAAATGAAAGCTGGAATCAGTATACATTTTTCTTTTTGTTCCATACCAAAACCTTTCGTATGAATTACCTTTATTTTGTAACAACATAATTTGGTTTCGCCCAAGATTTTTAATTTGAGTCTTTGATAAAATTTCTTGTTCGGGTTTTCCCCAGTGTACCCGAACTTCCATAAGCCCAATGTCCACCGGATTTTTCCGGAGTGCAGTAAGCAGAAGGAAACTTTTTCGATATATATAGATATACTTGTACAATATATATAGATATAATTTTACATTATCCGCTGCTCACTTCATGATGAGACGATGGGACAAAATTGGTGAACAAAATCAGCCGAAGTGCGGGTACCCTAGTCTCCCCCCCCCCCCAAGAAACATTTCGTTGCGACGTCCCTGCTCTAGCGTCCCACATGTGTCGCATTATTTGTCGGTGTCATGGTTACTAGAAAATTTCATATTCCAGTACCTATGGTCAAGGTACAGTTATGGGCTGATGATTCAATACCATTATTCTAAACTTTGATCTCAAAGTAAGAGTTATAGCTTTTTTACATGTTTCAAATTCTAAAGTATAGTTAAATCTTTACTATTACGTCCAATATTCTTGAAAATATACTGTTGGGGACTATAACCATTAATTTATAACCAATTTTTGAGCAATTTTTCGAGAATCATAACATATCGAAAATACAGATCCCATAGACTTATGCAACTTACGAAAGCATGTAGGTAACTGCTAAACCATAAAACGACCAGTTAAAAGCCATGGATATCAAATTCATAAACATTATAACTGCAGCTTGAGTGAGTATGATATCAAAAAATGAAGCAAATATTGGATTCGTGTCACACATCCAAATAATAAGAAAATATTTTTTTCGAGCTGTTTTCAGTGGTACAACATAGTCCAGAATTGTTGGAAAGACGCTTCCCGCAAGTAAGGGTATGCCCATCATATGAAACGTAACTGAAAATGAAATGTTTATAGGTTAGTGCACCTAAGAATTGCATTAAAAAATTTTTTTCTATTAAATATTTCTTTCGAATCCTTTGGTCGATAATATTTGACACGTGTTTTTAAAACAAATTTTGTACGAAAAATTGTCGAAGTCAAGCATGTTTGGCATGCTTCAAAATTATTGTTTATTTCTCTTGTTAATGTTCGCGAAGTATCAAATCAATTTTTTTTCTACAGAAATAAGCAACTTAATAAGCAAATTGATGTATCTCAAAAGAAGGTCGTTATTTTGCCAAATGTTTCATGTTCTTCTACAAGGTATTTATGTTAATGCTTTGAAATTATTTAAAAAGTACTTTAGAAACCTCGTTCTGCAGAATTTTTAGGAAAGTAGCTCGCACGCTCAGAGATCGTGCTTCGAGCATAATATGTGGCATAAAACGAAAAAAGGGACCTAAAGACCGAACTTGTCTTGACCTACTTTCTCATGCTTTCGAGTCAGATACTGTGCCAAATCGGTTTTGTCCTTAGGTCCTTTTTGCCGTTCCACGCCACATATTATGTTAGCGTTGTTAGTATTAGGAGATAGTTGGTGACAATCAATGATAATTCTATCACTGAGACTAAATAAGAATTCTTCTGAATAAGAATAAGAATTCTTGAACTGCTCAACTTAATTTAAATATCGATGAAAGTTTCGATTCCACTTGTACAAAGTTTGTCAGTAGAAAAATGTTTTATCTCCGAGTTTATTGTTTCTTTCTTGTTCAATTCAATAGGGTCCATGCGTACCTGGCATCTTTTTGCATGTTTTAAATAATTCTCACATTGGGTTACCTGCTTTTTCGCAAAGATTTGTAGTTAAAAAAAAATATTGAGCAAAACACGTTTTTTTCATGCTCACAGTTCGAACAGTTTAGAAATTCGAACATAAGAAATCATCTGCTAACTGGCTCTGCATGCTATTCTTTTAGTAGTTCTGCCAGCTCCATCACATGTACCTTTTTTTTCACCCGAATCAGAATGAAAAGTTGGTTTTCACAACTACATAAATAGTCTCTGCTCTACATTAAGGGAGAGTATAAATCTTCGCAAGGTAACGACAAAGCAAGCTACCTACTGAAAGAGCGTTTAAAAAAAATGAGGCTGCCTGGTACACATGGACTCCATTGCATTGAACCCTAAAGAAACCATTCCTTCGGAGTTCCAACATATTTTACTGATAACTTTAAAGTTGCAAACTTGGTACAAGCGGAATTGCAAATATCACCGAAATGTAAACAATCGTTCAGCGGAGTCTCGGTAGAAAGAGAAGAATATAGGTAAAACAAAATATCAATAATCAATTTTAAAATTTTTATTTAATTTAGTTACTGATTTAAGACTTTTCAACAGTATCATTATTTTGTACACACTATATACCTGCTTCAGATCCAGACAACGCTAACATAATGTACGAAGCGAATTTACATGAACATCTTGTAAACGGGAATAAAAATTTGATTAAAGACAATGTTTTTGGTAGATACATCAATTTGTTAATATTTTTTCAAATTATTATATCAATGAATAGTTCATACAATATTCCGCTTACATCATTTGGGAACTTGAAAAAGCAAGTTTCTTTTGAAGTATGTCAAACGGTCTTGCCTTTTATAAGTTTTTGTTCATAACATATTGTATATTTGTATAGAGCTTTTTTTCAGAATGTTAGAAGTTTCAGAAATCATTAATGATAGGTTCTTGATATTTAGTCAATATATTAAAACATCCCTGGTACAAATATCCATTTGGCGTGCCACATTGGCATTCACTAGGTGGATGCCAAGTCTCTACAGCCTAGCAACCCAGGTGGCGTGCCGCATGCAAAATTTACTCAGGTTTCCATATGAAACCCACTTGGAATCCACTTGGCATTCATGTAGAAAACCACGAAGCGGTATGAAAAATTTTTTCCATCACTCTAACCTCGAAACTAACATTTTGAAGTGACTGTTTGGCCATCGTGAAGAAAAATATCTCACGTAAGCAAGTACGGAATTGCTCATAGGCAAAACGGATTACAAACCTTGGCTTCGGCTCGGTCTGTAATTACCCCGTTTTGCCAAATTTGCACATCCGTACCCGCTACGTAATTTACTATTTTTAACCATTTTTTTTCAATTATAAATAAAAATTGTTATTCGTTAGGCCATTTTTAGACATTGTTTTGAAATCCCATTGCGAAAATCTCTAAAAAACATGCGCTGAAACGAGAAAACTACATAGCCTGAAATCTTTTTTTCATGAAAAAAATTTTTTACTTCGACAAAACACAAGATTTCGTCATCTTTTGATAAAGACTCCCAGGAATCTTTGTCGATATTTATGATTTTTCACATTTTTCTAATCGTGTATTATCGTGACTGACAATAAGTCAGTCCAATAGATGCGTCCACTCGCGAGCCGTGCATTTCCGTAAATAACTGCTGATAACTGCTGAACTTTCGGATTGAGGAATTGGACTAAGGTAATCGGTACTCATGTCCACAGTGAGGGCAGAACCACGCTCAAATACAGTAGTGGGCGTGATTAGGCCCATACACTGATATAATTATATAACACTGGATTGTGGATGCACTAGCGACATCTGTGACGATTAGAAGCCATTTTGAAGTACGTGCGCAAGGTTTACAGATTTGCAAACATTGTTTGTTTGTTTTGTTTCATTGGTTTGATTGGTTTGATTTGTACATTTGTAAACATAAACACCACGGCAAAGAGTGACAACTCTTGTTTATCATTGTCTATAAACTGTTGAAAAATCCCGTATGCTCCGAGTTAAGTGAATTTTCAATCTTTGACAAAGTTTCAACCTTGTTGAATGCAACATTCAACTATATAAATAAATATCAAATTTATAGCAGTAATTATATAGCAAAAAAAATTTTATTTATTTTGGGTTGGGTTTCTTTATTGATAGATCCCAGGAAAAGAGTGACAGACAGGTCACACAGCTTTTTATACTATTAACCCCGCCACCCACGAAAGTTACAGCGTAGCAAGTGTTGCCAATGTTTGCAATGTAAAAAGTGTTCCCCAAAGAAAGGGGTCGGTCATACAACACCTCCTTCCTTATAGTCGAAAGACTAAGTTTTTGTTCTTACCTAGATTTTAACAAAATACATTCTGAAATAGTAATTCTTGTTTTTTTTTTTTTTTTTTTTTTTTTTTTTTTTTCAAAGCTCCGGAAAAAACATATATATATATATACATATATCGATGGGCCCCTGCAACTCTATTCTGTCTCGTGAGCGCGCTCCAACAGTATCTCAACTTTCACCGAGCCGCTGTAAGTATTCTATATTTCGAGACTACGAAACTATCTATTCTACGTTTCAGCGCTCTCGAACGTTTCATCCCATCTCTTGCAGAGTTGAAACACTTCATCGTAATTCAAAAATCACAGTTTCGTGAAAACTTAATGTAAAGTTTCCTTCACTGAAGAAACAAAATGATGGCAGGGAAACATGTTGCACATGTTACAATCATATATTTCTAATATTTTTGAGGTTTCGTTACAAGATAACAAGGTTAGACCTATCATTTTTAAAATTAATAATGAAATAATGTCCAAGTTTTATTAATTGAGTAAGAAATACAAAAATTGCACCAAATTTAAATATTTCTGTTTATTCAAAATTCAGGTGCAATAAGAATGATTTTTCTTGCACTTGCATGGAAAAACATTATTTTGTCGATTTCAAAAAACAAACTGTTTCTTAAAATAAATAATTTACACAGTGATTGTTTAATTTTTTAAAAGAAGGCTGTAAACTTTCTACTTGTAAAAAATATTATTTACCGCCTTAAAAATAACTTCTGACATAAACATTTTCATGTCTCCATCATTCAGACTCGATATTATTGTTTATAATTTCACGGTCGTTAATAATAAATGGTTTGAATCATTATTATTTATATTACTGTCATTAACAATTTGTATATAATAATAAAGTAAATTATTCGTAGCATTCGTTCACGTAAATTTCAGTGGCAAATGCATGTGATAAATAAAATTCATCAATTTGTTTAAACAATGAAATTTTACTTATTGTTGCAAATATACATGTTTGCTATAAGCATATGCTTTCCATGGTTTCTTTATCCGTCTATTTCATATTTTGTATCAGAATAATAAAATTCCTTTGTTTAAACAATTATTTTTAGCTAAATGTTGCAAAAACACATTTTTGCAAGATGCATATACTTTTCATGGTTTCTAAATTCGTCTGTTCCATATTTTGTATTAGAATAATGAAATTTATTTGTTTATACAATAAAATTCAACTAATTGTTACAAAAACACATTTTTTCAAAAAGCATATGCTCATCATGGTTTCTTCATCCGTCTGTTGCATATTTTGGATCAGAAATATAGAATTCATTCGTTTAAACAATGAACTTGTATTTATTGTTACAAAAAAACATTTTAGCGAAACGCATATATTTATATTATTATTATATTATTAGTATATTTTGATATTCTACAAGATTAATGCAGTACAATTTTTGTAAAAAAGGTGTGACTTAATTTTAAAAACGAATTTTCTCTTTTCACTGTATTATTACGTGAGTCAAATTATTATAGAAATCAAAAAAAAAAAAATCACTACGTTTTGTCTAGTTCGTGATAGAGACGTATGCAATATGTAATTTCTAACAGGATAGTTTATAGGTCTCTCCAAGGCAAAACAAAAGTTATATTTCTATTATTACAAATATAATTTTATAGAACGTAGGTATTACTGATATAAAAAAGTTGTTTATTTATAATTATAATATTATTACTAGCTGTCCCAGCGAGCTTTGCTCCGCGGTTACGATGTTCATACATGCAGTTTGGTCAGGAAAAGTTATTTGTTCATTCAGAAAATTATTCGAATCCCAAGGTTAAAAATATTTTGCTCCTTTTTTTTAAAAATAATTTCTAATTGAACCACGAAATATGATTTAGTTAAATAATAACGAATTTCTACGAATAGTACTTTCCGCATCTAGGGAAAAAATGAATTTCTTACGAAGGTGTAAGTTATATACCGAGCCGAGGCAAAGGATATATTTACCGAACGGAAGCCTAAAAAGTAGGCTTTTTAGACCTCAACGATTAAAAAGATATTATACTGATACAATGGATTACATTTGCTAAAAAGATATTATAGGTATGGTAAAAACATAGTTTCTAACGATACTTTTTTACACTCAAAGTAAAGGGTGAAATTGATGAAAATTTTTTTGTTAATCAGGATTAAGAGATAGTCATGATGAGGTTTGTAATAATAACTTTATTATGAATTCATGATTTGTGACAATGTACGATTTTGTGATACATAGAATTTTGTGCTGATCTACCATTGCGACATATTGTGACTTCCGTAATTATTTGTTATATTTTCTGTTATTTCCTTAAGTCGGTGAATCATCAGTAAACCGACAGTATGCCGTATGAAATTCTGAGACACTTTTTCCTGTACGATTTTTCGAAATTCGCAAAATTGAAAGAGTTATTAATAATTTAGTTTCTTCCACTCACCATTCGGGAAGGCGGAGCTTTTGATTGAAGCCCCTTCTCCCTTCAACCCTTCTCTTTCTAAGCTTACTTAAAGATAAAAGTAAGGGGTAATTGAGGTGTGTTATGAAACATATAATAATGATGTCTCTTATCTTAGGAAATTTTTAGACAAAAAAATTCTATGAATCAAAGTTTTCGTTAACTCTAACTTTTTTTTCTTTACTTTTTTTTCCGTTCCCGAATGATCGTTTCCCGAAAAAAATCGGGATCCCGAACTAACGGAAAATTCCCGAATTTTCGGGAATTCCTGGAACACCACGGGATCCCGAATCGTCTGGAATTCCCGAGACATTTCGTGATACCGAATTTTCTAGAACTCGTGGTATGCTGGTGAAGCTCTTCCGGAAAAAATTGCTATGATTTTTCGCTTCACAGGCATACTGCCGAATTTTATTCGCTCTGCCTTCCGTATCCCTCACGTTTACATTCCAGAGGTCCATATAATGTACGTAGATACAGAAAACAATAATCATAACTACAGATAAACCTGCATTAATCGCGGATCCACATTGTGAGTTCTTTTGAAAAATTTCCTGATGAAAACTGAGAAAATAGATTTCAAATGAAAAATATGAATATTATTTTGTAAAAAAACACTTTGAAAACTTAAGAAATACATACTTCATACTCCAGAATGAACTAATGTTTCACGATCTTATATTTTATATCACTTACCCAATTATTGAATACTTTGAGATTCATAGAGCACTTGTCAATACACAAACTTCTTGAAATTATCGATTCCCTAAAATTTTCAAACTTTTCGGGTTCACGAATTTCCTGGAATTCCCGAAATTTTCAAGATTCTCGAACATTTTGAGATTCCCGAACTTTTCGGCCATAGAGCGAGAATGACAGGATTGTAGTCATTTATATACTTTTCATCCTCTGTTCGTGGTAGATCATAGAGTCTACTTCTACTTTTCAAACCTTTTCTTCCGGCAATTGAAGTAACGACATCCCTGAGTACAAGATTTTCACTGACAGATCGCGGGGAATCAAATCGGCACTTCGAAATGAACCCAGTTTTCGTTTTTTTTTTACGCAAGCAATAATTGTTATGCTTGTGTTTTTGATGCTCATTGATACGATTGTAAATACAATTTGGTGATTGTGTTTTTGCAGGTATTTTGCAAGTTACGTATTTTTATATAAATTCCGCAACTTCATCATTTGTAGATGGTCCTATAATAGGAGCATTTTCAACCCATAAAATCAAATGAAAGTGTTGCGTACCTCTTCCTTGGTACTCTCTTCTCCAAAAGTAATCTGACACTTTTCCCAATGGAGCATCAGGTGAGCAAATAAAGTCCAACATAGCTCTGAATTTGTTTTCAATAAATCGCGAGACACAGGATCCGCTGCAATCAGTTCTGCAGCTGGAAATTTGTCCATATGAGGTGCATTGACATCACGAACATATTGGATCAAATCACTCCATTGCCATTCTGCAGGGCTTAGAGTAAGAAACCATGTAGCGGGGCCATAGTTCTGTATCATACATTCCAAGTTACTTTTAGGTATCCACCAGTATGATGGTGTATTTCTCAATCGTAAAAAAATAGTATTTAAATTACTTTCTAACAAATTCTTTGACAGCATTTCAAGATAAGTAGAAGCTGTATAACGCAAACGAGGATTAGGTACATTCATTTTATGATAAATACCTGCATTTATCATGCGCAGGTTATAGTTATTTAATAGTAAAAATAAGTTGCAGATTCAGTCTAAACCGCGAATGGTTTGACTTCAAAATGAGTTTAATAAATTCAAAGTCACTTAAGTGAACAGGACGTTTCTCATGTTGCCCACAGTATCCGTACGGATATAAATCCAGGAAACATAAAAGGTCTAATGATTTTTCGTTATCATTGAGTGGATCATCATTGAGTGGAACATCATTGACTTTTTTTCATTTGATAAAGTGCTGTATCAGTACCATCAATTTTCTTGGAATTGATCGGGTATATTGTATATTGCTCGTACATCTTATCATCTTTCGAAACCTGAGTAACAAGAGCTGATTTAACAAAGTCAGGATACTGAGATTCATGAATTTTATCATCATGTTCTTTACGTATGTCTTCAGATGTACAATCGGCTTGATTTCTAGGATACTTCGATTCCGTTTCATTTTTTTTTCGTTCGTTGCTTACATCTGTAGAAGAATCATCTGAATCCGTAGACTTTTTTGCATCTTTTTTATTTTCGACATCGAATTCAGTTTGTTTCAACGAACTCAGTAACTCTTCGCAGTTTTTAGGAAGATTGATATTTTTGTAATGAGGATTTATTTCTTTGAGCTTTACAAGAGCTGCGAAAACTTTTTTGACGTCCACTAACTCTTCCCAAACAGACTTGGCTTTTTTATTCGGTAGGCCTCTGAACAAGATATCTAGTTCATGATCATTATTGATCGGTAAATCCTGAAGACAAATTTTTTCCAATGTTTGTTTCAAAGGCAACGGAAGGTGAAAAGTCCGTCCGCAAACTTTTTTTACCATTTGTTTGTGTGGAAGATTTTTATTGGCAACCGTGGACATTGTTGTATAAACTTGAAAGGCTTTTGCTCTTTGAATTAGAATTTTTTCGTAACTGTTAAGAGAAGTTATTTCAGATGGTTGCTCACGCACAAACAAATTATTAAGAAAACATGTTGGTGGCATTTTATCGCCCCTGAATAAGCAGTATTTACAAATGTAGCTTGATGTTGAGAAAGTGTCTTTACCGTGTATCAAAAAATTTGACCATTGAGTTGTTTGAATTGGTTTCCGGAGTTTTTTGAACATTAAAAGATCTCTATTAAAACACAATTTTTCACAAGAAATGCATGCATTTACAGGCAAATCTAAAGATGTTTTAGTAAACTGTTTAAGCGATTCGGAATATTTTTTCCTAACTTCTTCTTCAAGGTCTATTTGAACGTCTTGATGCTCCGATGATTTAACATTATCTCGCATACAATTAAATTCGTTGTTTAAAAAAACTGCATCACCTTGAAGAAGCGCTTCTTCGATTGAATTGATTTTTTTAAACAATCTTATCATTTTGTAGATTCTTGTTCTCAAATATCTTACGAAAGGGAAATGTGGTGCCAAGAGATGAACTGCAATGAAAGGAGATTCACAAGTGTAGCAGTTTTGGTAGCAACATAACGGATGACCGAGTTTTTCTTCAACGTTTTTATTCGCGTTACATGACTGTATTTTTTGTACAACTGAATGGACATTTTTAATCGTACACGTAGATGCTAGATCAAGAAAAGACATATACTTTATGAAAACATCTTCATCATGTAATTTGCAGGAATCGTTGCACTGCCAAGATTCTTTCTTACTTTTTTTTCCTCCACTTCTTTGCACTTTAGGATCTGTATCAGAACCAAGTTTTGTGTTTGAATTATGCTCATTACTTGTCCCTTTCGCAGCAGAAACTTGTGCAAAATAGCTGTGTTCTGCGTTTTTCATTGAGCTGTAATGATTATCATCTGGATGAATAGAGCATTTTTTGTGACAAGATTCATGGTGTTTCTCATTCATATCCAAGTGATTAGTACTCCTAATTTAATGAAGTAAGGTTCGGTAGATGTATTGTGCTTCGATTGACCACATATAGCGAAAAATTTTGTTCGGGTATCTAAATTCATGACTTCATTAGCTTTGACTATAGATACTTCTGCTGTTTGCTGAATAGATTCAATCACTTTCTTAAGGGCAGTAACATTATAATTTTTCGAATGCAAGCACCATTTAACTATTTTTTCAGCCTCTAACCTACCTTCGATTTCTTTTTTCTCTAAATTAGATGCTAACTTCTTCACGTATAATTCATTTTCAGCGTTAGTTGATGCTCTGGATATTTTTGAATATTTGTTTTTTATTTTTTGAGTAGCATTTTTTTTACTTTGATCATGAATTTTGTTCCGCTTGCCTTTCTGTATATCTTCTATTTGTTTCTCTTTTTGATGTGTATTTTCTTCTTCTTCTGCATATTCTTTTTGAGATTTTCTCTCTTTCTCATCTTTCTGTTGATGTTTAGTCATCTTTTTTTGTCCTTTTCGTGTCATTCGTTTCTGTTTCTCTTCATTTTCTGGACAATTTTTTTTATTTTGGCATTTTTTCTTTCTTAAAGGTGTATCTTTATTTTCATTTTTTTTTGCTTCAACCACTGTCTTTTCATGAAATTCCGTCTATAATTTAAAGTGAGCACTGCGGAAGACTGAGTTGAATTAGAAGAGCAAGTTTGTGAAATTTTACATTCTTTCAACGGATTGTCAGAAGATTCATTAGTGCTGGATAAAATGTATTTTTCACCCAATTTTCTTTGTGGCAAAACGCCTTTTGAGTCTGTGCTGTTGTTTTTAGTAACAAAACTTAATTGGGAGTAGGAATGGTCGTGCAAGATTTTTTCGTTTTTCTTGTATGTTTTTTGTGAAAGATTTTTAGAATACGTATGATCTAATGAAACATTGGTACTTGAGCACACAGCATCAGGGTTATATTGCAATTGGTTAAAATCATGTGTTTGGGAATATGTATGATCAAGCGAAACGTTTCTATTCGAACGTCTAACGTCAAAGTTGTTTTGCGATTGGTTAACGTTTTCTTCAATATTATTAAATGATACTCGGTATAACTGATCTACATTAGCTGGAGAACCTATGAACTCCGATGGAAATTGCTCTAAGCAACAAGATTGTAGCATTTTAAGCAAGTGTGGACGCATCGAGTGATGTTCGTAACGCATGGTATCTGGCATATAGCCGAATAACAGTGACGTTGCGAAGGCTATAGCAAAAACACTACAATCGTTACCATTTTTTTGGTGTTGCACTAACGGGTGACGAACGCGCGTGTTATTTAAATGTGGACATAATTTTTCTATAAGTCTCTGCTCGTTCTGTGATAAGTAACCATAATTCAGAGAATCGTATATATAAAGGAATTTATTATCAGCGTTGTAATAAGCGCATTTCCAGTGATTTGTACATGGCAAGATTTGGATATGATCTTCATTTTCGTTGATAGCTTTGATTTTCCAAAGTTTTTGAAAAAGTATTGGATCGTACGGCCGAGAGGTTGTGAAGTGTTTTACTATTTCAGTAAAAATGTACATGTGATTATCACTTAACCAACGGTTGTTCGTAATTCGGAATTTGTCTTCTTCCGATAGGAGTAATTTTTTGTTTTTTTTTATGCATCATATCTATTGGAAAAGTTTTCGGATTTTCAGAAACAAAATTATGGTATTGTCTAGGTTTGTCAGCATCACTATGTGTATCGGATATTATTATAGGTGTTTCATGTGTCGTACATTCGGTTTCACTATCACCTGACTTGAGACCATTTTCATCTGAAATTGAGTTGTCAGAAATTTGGATAAAACTATTAGTCAACAAATGTTGTATGTCAGGTTTTACAGTCTGTTCTTCATTGAAAAAAATATTTTTCGTTTTCTGTTTTTCAGAGTCTGATGTTTCGTCATAATATGTCTTGGATTTTTTAGCCTTATCTGCTGCAGCAATAATCGTATTCTCTGAAAACTTATGTTTTTTGCGGAAATTGTGTTTTCCTATTTTTTTATCTGAACCCACAAAAAAATCGTTCTTTCTCCTCGAATTATCCGGCATGTTGCGTAAAGGAGGAAAATTTTCATTTGTATTAGTTGAGATCGCATCATTCGTATTTTCCACAATGACAACCTTTGGCGTTTTTGTTGAGGATTCGAAACTATTGAACATCTGCAATTTTAGTTTTTCGTTTTTCCGTTGCATAGCAACAGACAACACGACTGCACTGGTAATTTAATATGAGCCGAACTTTGTGGAAAGTAATTTGAAGAAATTAAATGACGTCTCATTTAAGAGATATTGAATTGAACCTCATCAGGTTTTATACGAAAAACGAGTGAAACTGCGAAAGCAATAGCAAATACTCCACAATCGTTCCCAACTTGTTGTTGGACAACTGGAAATTTGATACTTTTTGTTTCAATATGCGGAAAAAGTTTGCTTAGGCATAATCGTAAATCATTATTGAAACAACGATAGTTCATGGACATATACAAACTTGGTGTCATAATAAACACACACCCAATGTTTCGTTGGCTCAGTTGCAAATTTATTTGGATACCGCAGATGCAATATTTGTATGTAATCTTCATCAACCGAAACAGGTTTGATGGTATCGAGATTTTCATACATAGCTGGCCTTCGTGGCCTATATGGTGTATTGCGCCTCAGAAGAGTTTGAAATAGAAGTATGTGAGTTTCCTCAATATCTTGATTGTTCTCTATGATTTTTCTGTCATCTTCGAACAGAGTGTCTAACACGAAATCATCAACAGACATTTTTTGGTAACTTTCAATCAATAGCAGAATCGCACAACGAATATATAAATTAGTATGTTGCAAAATATAGAACTTTTCAGGTAGGCGAAAGTATATATATTTATTTGTACTACAACGAGTATCTCGGAGTACTTGTGGCGCAAGAGGCAGCCTTTAAGATACAAGAGTGTATCTGTGTACTGCAACGAATATTTCGGAGTACTTGTGGCGCAATAGGCAGCCTTGTATGTAATGAATTAGGAAAGGAAGAAAGGTGGTTGGAGGAATATTTGCTATATATGCAAATATTCTGACCTGAAAAAAAAAGGGTAAAATTAGTCAAAGAAATAATGGCTTATTGATTGACAGTTTCACAAAACTTAAACGCTGGCGCAGAAGTTACACCAGTGAAATAGTGAGTGAGTAAATACATCAAGAACAAGAAAAAAAAAGTGAAAGGTTAAGTGGACATCATCGTTAGACAGTGAAAAGTGAAGTTAAAAAATATCCAGTGAACGAGGATGAAAAAAGTAAGTAAAAAAAGTATGTAATTGTAATTGTATCAAGTGTAAAACACTTCATATTTGTTTTGCATGAAAATGAATTTTGAGAAACAGAAGTGTAAATATATCAAAACACGGTTCTTCACTGCGTTACGCTTTATAATTAATGATTTCTACAGACAAAAATGAATTATTTTAATTTTTCCAAATTCATGGTTCACCGATAAATATCATAGTTAGATTTTAAAAAACGGATTTTTGAAAATGTAGGTTTGAGTATTTTTAAACATTTGTTCTGGAGATAATTTGACTCTGAGTTTTCATTTTTGCAAAAAGAAAATAGTAGATTTCGCACCTAGGGAAAAAAAGTATTTCTCGCGAGGGTGAACGTTAAATCCCGAGCCGAAGGTGAGGGATGTAATCACCTGAGGGAGAAATACTTTTTTTTCCATGGTGCGAACGAAATTTTTCGTCGTAGCAGTGAAAAGAATTTTTAGCTGTATTAGTAAAAATTTGCTGGTCTGGCCAAATCTGAGAAAATTATGTACCTGAAGTTCCAAACGCTTGAAATGAAATGAACATGAAAAATATTTAAATTTTGAATTACTTATCATGAGGGGAAGTGTAACGAATATTTTTTCAGGAGCATTAAATTTGTTTTTACATTAAAAAAGTTATCAAAAGCAGCTAGAAGATTGTTTTTCTTTCAAATTAACTTGAAAATTTTTCCGTTTAATTTTAAACGTTTGAAACTTTAAGTACATGAGAAAATTAGTTAATGTATAAAAATTTTCGATGACAAAAAATAAATATTTTCAGAATATTGTCCCTAACTATAGGACGGTATAAATTTTTTTTTTTTTTTGGAATTAAACAGGGAAACCAATTTTTTATTTTTTTTTTTTTTTTCAAATTTTGGTTCACCCGTATCAGAGATAGATTAATAAACACGGTGGTAAAAGTGTAGAAGACGAACTCCAGCCAAAAAAGGGTTTAAAAAAAAAGTAAAAAATGCAAAAATGGGTGTTTTTCATAGTAAATGGTTGCAAGATACGGCGCATGCCAA
Organism: Platygaster robiniae; assembly: GCA_028476575.1. Lineage (NCBI taxonomy): Eukaryota > Metazoa > Arthropoda > Insecta > Hymenoptera > Platygastridae > Platygaster > Platygaster robiniae. Next base: position 13,451,999 of record CM052025.1, read on the forward strand.
AATTAGACATACAAATAAATAATTTTCAAAAAAAAGCATGTTTAAAAATGTGTGTTTTTAGGTCGTAAATCGCTTAAATTTCGACGTTGCCGATGTTTTCATGTTGACTAGCACATAAACTGTTGTATTTTATGAGCCCAGACTTAACGCAAAACGTGTAAAAGTGTTGTAAATTGATAAATATATTGTTGTTAAAAAAATCCTAAAAGTGAGGTTATGTTTGTTGTGTATAAGTGTCAATCGATCATGGGGTTATACTCACAGCGACTCATGGTCAGCTGGTCTGTATGTAATTCACAAGGGATGAGTACAAAAAAAAGGACCATAAGCAATCACAAAAACATGCAAAAACAAGTTTTTTTTGTACTTATCCCTTGTGAATCACATACAGACCAGCTGACCATGAGTCGCTGTGAGTATAACCACCATGATCGATTGACACTTATACACAACAAACATAACCTCACTTTTAGGATTTTTTAAACAACAATATGTTAACAATTTACAACACTTTTACACATTTTGCGTTAAGCCTGGGCTAATCAAATATAACATTAAAGAACACCTGACAATATGATACAGATAGAGATTTTAATTCATACCAGTGAATGTTGTTATCGATGTCGCACTTCTGAAAGTTTTTGATTCTCAAAGAACCCACAATTCCACTGACGAACGACGAAAACAATTTTCACTAAAATTTAAAGACAGACTGTTTTTAAATTAACAACCGGTTAACTGTAAAAACAAGTTGAATAAAAATATTGTAGTGTTGTTGATATATGTCGATATATAAAAATAGCGATATTTAGATACCACTTGAAGTTGTTCAATTAATTCTTATGATGACAATTTCAATTGTGATCCCAGTTGTGATGTTGTGATAACAATATCGATCGATCGATACATGACATGACATGACATCATATAACATACATATATATGTTAAAGCATTTATCTTTCCAATGATATCACACAATATCACATGTTACGAGGGAGTGGTCTACGAGTCAGAAATCACGAGTCAAAATCAATATGGCAGATGCTCCAGCGTTGGAAGTGCGGCTTGAGCAAACCGACAAAGTTGGTAGCATGAAAAGTAGTGCAGCGGGAAATTTGAAAAGTTAAATAAATTTTTTTTATATGACTGTTCAAAAATGTCACTACATCGAAATAGTGATACATTTTTGTTTACTGATGAAGTCCACACATCACTTTAGTTTTGAATAAAAATGTTACCAAAAAACACTAGAAATGACGAGAATTAAGTTTTTTACGAATTTTTCCTATTACTAAACAGAAATATATTACTATTTTGATGCAGTGAAATTTTTGAACAGTCAAATAAAAAAAATTTATTTAACTTTTCAAATTTCCCGCTGCACTACTTTTCATGCTACCAACTTTGTCGGTTTGCTCAAGCCGCACTTCCAACGCTGGAGCGTCCGCCATATTGATTTTGACTCGTGATTTTCTGACTCGTGGACCACTCCCTGTTATGAAAATCACGTATGTAAGGGGAAGCAAGCTGACGAATCATGAATCGCTTCCCCTTCCCAGAAAAATTGAAATAATTCTTCGATAGCTTACTTCTCTGGTTCTCATTCTCATTTGCACTCATCAGTTTGAAGTGGTTGGAAGTATCTGTGTCGGCATAATGGAAAAACTCGTTGAAAACGTAAGTTTTCTTACAAAATTTTTACCTTCGAAAATTTGGATTTATAAATTACAGCTTGCAGTAGGTTGTATTTTTTGAAATTGTTCATTTCTTACTCGACTTGTTTTATGAATTGGAGAACGGTCTCATGTGCTTAATTTCGTAGAACATGTTTTTCTGTTCGATTGCGCGTATCATAGTGTTTGCAAGACGCGAGATTATTCGGGGCAGTGTTTCTTTTAATGCGCGATTTGTATTTTTACACGTGAATCAGATTGTTCGTAGTGTTTTCTTCGTGATGTTCTTGTTCAAACCTGTGAGAACAGGTCTATGCTGGTCTGTGCATGGGACCAGCAGGCAATAAGCTACGTGGCTCTTATCATAACACTTCCTTGAAATTTTATGTCGTGGTTATTTAATTATTGTACCATAGTGCACCTGGATTTTTTTCTCATCAAGACGTTAATTTTTTCATGTTTTTTTTTTCATGGACCTTTTCCTGTTTTTTCAACTCTTCAAAGTAAAAAATACTTTCAGTGCTTTTCAGTGGATTATTTTGTTTCAAGTGCAAGTTTATGGGTTCATATTTTGTGTGAATATTGTAAATAGTTCCTAGCAACGTTTTCTTTTGCGAGATGACACAGGAAAATTTAAATTAAACCTTGATTTTCTCTTATCTGATGAATTTTGGAAATAATTTGGAAACTCTCGACAAGTCAGATGCAAGTTTTTGAATTAATTTTTTAGTTATAATTCTGCAAATTGGTTCTAGGAAAATTTTCCAATCAAACAGAATTAGAAAAATTTATTTTTATGTCATGATTTCATTTTGATGAATTTTGGAAATAATTTGGAAACTGTCGCCAAGTCAGATGCAAGTTTTTGAAATTCATTTTTTTGTTATGATATTGCAGATTGGTACTAGGAAAATTTCCCAAACAAACAGAATTAGAGAAGTTTTTTTTCATGTCTTGATTTCATGATAACATTCATAATTTTGTAAGTTTGAAAATTAACCTTCAAGAAACGAATTCGTAATTTACTAAAAAAAGGTTTCTTTTGGAAAAAAAATATTTATAGACACACTTTTGATAAAAATGATTTCTACATCTGTATCAGTACTTTTTTTAACTAGAGAAAGCAGATGATTATTTATTTTATGATATTTTTCAAATGGTAGATATTTATTTTGTTGTTTCTTTTAGATGGAAGAATTGGACTTTGAAGAAGAATTGTTGATGGAACATGATCAACCTGAACCTCAACTGGCACCTCATGATCAACCTGAACCTCAACTGGAACCTCATCATCAACAACTGGTGGCTGAGCCTCAAGAACAAGGAAGAGGGGGTGCGTTTCCATTTACTATTGTTGATTTTAAAAGTTATACATAGGATTCCACAGTTATTTACATTACTATTCAACTTTTTTTTACACTCAGGTGGAAGACGATACCGAAGGTCACGACGTGGGAAATATTACAGACAGGGACAAGTGTTTATGAACTTCTTATGGGACTTCTCTGGCCGGGGATGTGAGGGTCGAGGACGTAGAGGTCGTGGAGGTCGTGGAGGAGGCGGTCATGGAGGAGGCGGTCGTGGCGGAGGCGGTCGTGGACAAGGCATAGCAATTTAAATTGTACAATATGAAATTGTAAATTACAGAACGAATACAAAAATCGTTGCAATTTTTACATGTGTTTTCTTTATCTCAATATTAAAAAATAACTGTTTTACTATATATATTCAACATTAAAATTATTTTTGAATATAGATAATTTCAAATTAGATTCAAAATTCAGAAATTTTTTTACAATAATTGTTTGTTAAGAGTAAATAATTAAGAATGATTATTTTTTCAATAAACAATTGTGATGATAAATTGAAAATGTCTAAGCCTACAAAAATATATTTTCATTTAAAGATTGTAGTGATTAGCTCAATAAACTTAGTGTTTAGCTCAATATTTTAATTCACAAAGCTTCATTCCTAAGACACAATTTAATTGATTTTGATTTTGATTTAATTGATTTTGCTCCCTCAGACGAATACAGTAAATAATCTGAATTAAAAAGTGTGACGAGCGGGGTTTTACCGCTCGTCTGATTTTATTAAACCATAAAATATAATAAAAAGAATTATTTTTGTTTTCTTTATAAATAATACTTTAAGAAAATATTAGAAATTTATTTTAGAATTCAATTTTTCAGAAGTTAAAACTATTTTTGCGAATAACAAGATAACGCGCAGCGTTATCATAATCGCAGCAATTTTGCCGTCGATTTACAATTTCTTCGCAATAGATTATTTTACTTCTCGTAATTCTCCTTTTCGAACAACAAAATTATGATATCTAACGACTCGAATAATGAACGGATGCAAACGGGCAAAAAATCGTCCGTGATAACGATTACATTTTTACTGAACAAAATAGAAATTAGCAGACTTCTATGGTAAAATTAGCGGATGTAAACGACCAAAACGGAACCCGAAACGAACGAAAAAATACTCCGAAGTAGTGATTATCAAATGACAATAATCGAACATCATTTATAACATTTCTGATGAATACAATGAAGTGTAATTTGCGACAGGAAGAAAACGGACGAAATATGAAATCGAATTCTTTATCTCTTGATTTGAGAGTTGAATATAAACCCCCGGCTTTCGCCAAAAGATCGGCACTCGTACTCATATTTTCCAAGTAAAATACCCGGCACTCGTACTCATATTTTCCAAGTAAAATACCCGGCACTCCTACTAATATTTTCTAAGTAAAATACCCGGCAATCGCGTTTCCTCAAGTTGAATTCCCATATTCCTTTTACAAAATTAATGAAACTTCTGAAGTTAAACCTTTACCAGAAAACTAGAAACTTGGATAAATTAACCATAATCAGAATAGACTTTCGAAAGATTATATTTCCTTTTACTTAAAATGTTTTCTCGCGGATCGAGTGTATCAGAATAAGTTACGGTTTAATTTGCTTGGTTGGGCATTGAATTGAAGTTGGTGAAAAGACGAAAATACCTAGTTGAAAGTGTTGTTTTTAAGAAATTGAAAAGGGGTAAGCAAGACATTATTTTTTTGGAATAAGAATTGACTAATTTAGTATTCATTTGAAGATTCATTTCTGTCATGAGAAACATTGGTAGCATTTGTCAGAGCCATAACTTAGGAGAAACATTTATTTTGTAAATTTAGTTGATAAGAAATTGTGATCTATGTTGTGCATTGGAATGTTTCGAATTTAAGGATATTTGGAAAGAAAATTATTGTGACGAATTTTCTTGAATAGAATGAGAAGAAATGTAAACAAGAAATTGTGAATTTTGAAAGACCTTCTTATTTTAATTAAATCTAACAAGAGTTGGCATTTCAAACATTTTATTTTGAGTTTTATTAATAAACCCTCAAAGCATTTTTCCTCAAGTCCGTAAAAATAACGGGGAACCTGGAGTCGTGTAGGGCAGAGTCTCCTACAACGATCCTAATCTGGACGAGTTGGCCTACTTTCGGGATTCAAAAATCAACGTTGGTTTTCTCGAATTTGAGTCCGCTCGTCACAAAAGTTTTTCCTGCTTAGCTGTAAATAAATTGTTATCATTAAAGAAAACAGTTTGTTTTCTGGAAAAAAGTTTGCATGTTTTTATTTGGTTCCTTTTTTTTGTTTTTGAACGAAATTTCGGGATTCTATCTTAGAGATCTAAATTTTATCAGGTTTGAATTCAAGTCAATATTATTTATAAATGATTTTAAACTTGTTTGAAAAGCAATTTTTGTCGAGGCTGACAAATTATACTTATCATTTCAAAGGTTATATAGATGTAGATTTTTACAGTAAATAATTTACTGTCAATTTAGTTATTGCAATTGTAGATTTTAGGAGGAAAGTAAACTATTTTTTTACTGTGGAGGCTTTTCTTGTGAAAATAAATTTAAAGTATGGAAGCCAACAAAAATTACTGAGTACTTCACGATTAAAATGTTTGTCAATCTTCAAAAAAAAAAATAAAAATTGATTTTAATTTTAATAATTATATAATAATATTTATTAGTTTTTCCTTTTACTTTGATAAATATAATAAAACTTGCCATTTTTGGGAACACTAATTAATTCCGTTTGTCTCTTAGGAGTTTCTCAACTATAATTTTTTGATCCCGTGATAAATAATATTTCAAAATATTTTTATTCTCCTACCTTTTTTATGAAAATAAAAAATGTAAAATTTCAAAGTTAACAAAAAATACTTAGGATTCAATGATTGTAACTGTACATTTGAAAAGAAAATAAGTAATTTTTATATTTACATTAATCTTTTATATCATAACACGACATTAACTTATAATGTTTGGGTTATATAAAAAAATAATTTTAAATTTATAGCAGTTTGAGTACATACATACATATTAATTTAAGATATTAAATTTATTATTGGTGTTGGAATGTAAAATTAACAGTATTCATTCATCATTCAGATAATTAGTGAGTTATTTTTACATTTAATCTTTCCAGATCCAAGTTCTTCGTTACTAATTATGATTGTTACGAGTAACAATAAATATCCTATCAACTATTGGTCACTTAGCACTTCACTTATTTCGCCGCACTACACTTAATAAAAAAATTACTGAAAATTACATATTTTTGAGCTTTGAGCTGTAAACAACTAGAAACAACTTGAAACAACTGTCAAAATCATCTGCACATACTTTACGGTCGATCGCATTCAGTTGTCATTATAGTTTTAAGTGATTTTAATAACGCCATGTTGAATATGAAGAAAAATGTTTAATTCCCAATGTTCCCCAAAACTACTGCTAAGTTGGCAACAATGCGATAGGGGCCGATCAAGGTCTCTCGAAAATCGATTGGGATTTTCGAGATCAGCTGACGAAATAATCATAATGGAGAAATAATCATAACAGCATGGAGGTCGCACGAAAAGCCAGGCAGGTGAAAGTTAGACGAAACGAGCAGCACAAAAGGCAAAAGAGAGACACTCCCGTTACATAGCACGAGTTAGATAGATAGAGTAAAGAGACGGACGTGATATTCACAGTATTTATTCCTCGGTCGTTTCATCTCGCACTCTTTTTTTAAGCGATGGATGAAACTCGACCGAATTTCATAATTTCATGAAATCAGTAATAATGTTCAGGTATACAGTGTGTATCTCTTGAAAATGGACACGAGATTTAGGGTTAAAATTGGTTGGTACACCTGGTTCTAGTGGATACCGGTAAAACAGAACGAACTCATAACCCAGATCGAGTGGAGTCAGTGGTGTAGAATTTGTAAATCCTTGGCGCTGGTTGAAAAAGCAGAAACGGTCGAAATTCATTTTAATGCCCCAGACCCAACCATCCCCGATCGCTCGCCTGGATGGGCGGAATGAATTTAATGATCATCTCGGCCTTTTCAAACAGAACAAAAAGGTCTGATGATTAATCTTTTGGTAGACTGTCGGCTTTGTGTGAAAAAAGCTCGGGGGATTTCTAATTTTTCAGGGGTCAGTTCTAAAACATTTTTTCTTGTAAAAATTACCGAATACCTAAAAGTATCCACAATTTTTCGTCTGAGATCTGATTTTAATTTTGACAACAGTTATGGTAAATTCATCTTGACTGTTAATTTTTACAATTTTTCGAAGTTCTACTATTTTTTCTGAGAATCTCTTGAGTAAGTTTGATAGATTTTTCTCAAATACGATAATTAATTTTGTTTCCTTCACATTGTCATCCTCGAGAATTCACAACAGATGCATTAAATTACGAACAAGTTCTTGGAAATAATTAATGTATTTAGGTGTAACAGCGCTGTTATCCCACAAATTTATCGTAAATGCTCGAAGTGGCCACCTCCGTTGTTCAAGTACTCTTGCAGCCTTTTCCGAAATCCTTCTCGTACGTTAGCAATTATTTCCGGAGTTACAGAGGCGCATGCATTAATTATGCGTTCCCGTAAATCGGCAACGTTTTGTACTTCGGTTTCATAAATCTTTGACTTGATAAATCCCCACAAAAAAAAATCCAGTGAATTCAAATCAGGCGATCTGGCTGGCCACTGGATGTTTTCACTGTAGGTACCAATTACTTTGTTCTCAAATGCCGCGTTGAGAAAATTCCGCGTTATGTTTGCGTTGTGAGCCGGCGCACCATCTTGTTGGTATCACAGTGGTCTCTACGAGAATAAATTTCCACGAATTTCCAGAATAAAATTTTTGATGATTTAGCAGTTTTATGAATGTTACGAATGTTACGGATTCTCAAGAGACGTCAAACATAAGATGAAATGCTCTAAGAAAAAAACTTAATAATTGATCAGAATTTCTTTAGCTACAAGCAAATTTAAACTTTAAGAAATCAGAATTACGACTTAAACCTCAAAAAAAGCAAGCTAATTCAAAAATTCTTGAAATTTCTTACATCAATATCCAACTTAGCAATGGCTGGAAAAACTCGATCTATGAGTAGATCCAAATAAACGAGGGCGTTCAATCTCTCTTCAATGAAGAAGAGGCCCAAAATTTGGTTTCCGACAATGCCACACCAAACATTTAGTGTTTGTCGATTCCGCATGTTAGATTCTAGAAACTCATGTGAATTTACCAATGACCATGATCGACAATTTTGTCGATTTGGACCATGATTCATCACGAATGTGCACTCGTCAGTAAAAAGAATCCGTTCCAAAATTGTTGGGTCGTCTCTTATTAGTTGAAGAAAGGGTTCACATAAATTTTCTCTGCGGACAGCTGCAGCAGCTTTTGATGATTTTATATTTTGTTCGGGTGAAAGCCTGCAGATTTCAGCACCCTGTGAACCGCCATAGCACTAACGCCTCCAATTTCCCGAGCTCTTTTCCGCAAACTCACGTGTGGATTGTTGTTCGCGTGATCAATAATGGCATTTTCTAAGTTGTTTGGCAAAGCGCGATTAGGTTGTTGATAAGGCTGTGGTGTAAGGCATCCTGTTTCTTCGAATCTTTTCACTATTTGTCTCACAGTTTCAACTGTTGGAGTACGATCATTCGGAAACTGCTTGATACAATCGTAGAACATTACACAATGAATTTCCACGATATCGACATCGTACTATTCACAACTTCCTTTGCCATGGGTAAAAATTATTCGGCATTTTCGGTTGTTGCAAGAAATTTAAAATGAAGAGATTTCTCCCTACAGTACGGTTCTTGAATCGCGACTAAAAAAAAGTTCGTCTCTTTCGAAAAGGTTTGTTTATTTAGGCATCCAAAACAGATGCCTACCGGGCGAAAATGGGTGTTCAGATTTCACGGTCGCAAAGGAAAGTTTTCCTTTTAAGAAAATTCGTTAGAATCTCGCAGGGTTGGAGACAGAAATCTCATCGATGAAAATTTGAAGAATGAAAATCAGTTCTCAGACGAAAAATTGTGGATAGTTTTAGATCTTAGATAATTTTGACAAGAAAAAATGTTTTAGAACTGACGCCTGAAAAATTAGAAAGTCCCCGAGATTTTTCACACAAAGCCGACAGTCTACGAAAAGATTAATCATCAGACCTTTGTGTTCTGTTTGTTAAGGCTTTTTAAACCAGCGCCAGAGATTTCCGAATTCTACGCCACTGACTCCACTCGATCTGGGTTATGAGTTTGTTCTGCTTTACCGGTATCCACTAGAGCCAGGTGTACCAACCCATTTTAACGCCAACTTTAGTGTCTAGTTTCAATAAATACACACTGTATATTAAAATACTTGAGATACTCAATCACAGAATAGGTATACCCTGTTAGGAATTGAGATACATTTTTATACAACTTATAATGTAAAAAAAACTTTTGAAATTTTGTCGATGCTTTTTCTACAAGAGATTTCAGTGCCTTAAAAGGTTTTCATAAGGTCACCTTATACAAACTTGGAAACTTTTAAGAATTTGATAATTATTCATATGAAATTATATTTCTTATAAGAAATTTCTTTTTTTTTTTCAAGCATTTTTTAAGGATCAAAGTTGCTACAGATTGAACAAATTTTGATAAAATTTTTTGCTTTTACAAGATTTACGTGCTCATTATGGTTTTTTGAGTCGGTAGAAAGGAATCGAATCATATTGTCGAGAAGAATTTTTCTTAATAATGTTTGTTTAAAAATAATTTGTCAATATGTCTGGTTTCAAAAGATATACATGCTTTCCATAGTTGTGTGGGCCACGAAAGAAAAATTTCTGTTTTTTTTTTTTTGATACTTCGTTGATGGAATTTATTTCAACAAACTATTGCAAACTCGTCTGTTTTTACAAAATAAATGCTATTTTTTGTTTTTTGAATCGTTCAAAAATAATTTGAAATTTCTCTTGTGATTTTTTTTGCGAATAATGTTTGTTGAAGCAAAATATTGCAAATTTGTCTGTTTTCATGTAATCACTGTCAACAATTCTGTATATCATGCAACAATTCAACCGAAAATCAATAAAATTCAACATTCACTCCAGGGAATCGAGAGAGTATGAATAAAATCTAAGTCACAAAGACACAAAAAAGTAAACATTTAGACTTGTTACAGAAATTTCCGAGGATTCTGAAATTATAATAGTTAATCTAAAATCTGAAGATTGCTCATCTCTTTATTTTACTCTGAAGTCAATTGCAGTAAAATTTCACTCAAAGAAAGAGGTTGGACTAATATTCTGAGGAGAGTTGTTTTTCAATACTTTTGATTGACTTTTCACTACGGAACAGTGAAAAACATCTCACTCCGAACAAATATGAAATCATTCCATGTTCGAGTGGTAGTATTCTGACTCCATGAAAAGTGTAAATTTACTATTAGAAATTGAGGGATTAATGAAAACGTTTAACATTTAAACTGAAATAATGTACTTATTACAGATATTACTTAAAATTCAAGTTTTCGTATTTTAGAAACTATTAAAAAATTAATCGATTTAAATTTTACTTAAAATTGAAATCCCTGTTCCAATTGCAATCGATTTCGGTTGACAGCTCCTATAATAATGTACAATGCAGGAAGCGCCCAGGAACGCTCATATGCATCGTGTAGAGGTTCTCACTTGTATCAGGCGATTAGATTTCTTTCGTTTCTGCTCGTTACGTCACTTTCTTGATCGTATGGCCGAAAAAATTCCGTTCTTCTTCTAAGCGGCGTTGTTCAGTTACAAAAGTTACTGATCTCCGAGAGCGTTACATAAAAACCGCTACACAAAGGCTCTAACATCATCCGCGCCCGACATCAGACTCGGTTCTTTTCGCCCGCGTTCGGGCTGCAATCGGGGACACGTCGCGGGCGCCCTCGCGCGCCAAATTCGAAGTCCGTTCTATCCCGTCTTCCCACATGATTACTTTAAAAAATTTGTTCTTCGAATTGTTGACCAACTTTTTTAAGTGCTGATCGCCAACGACACCTGAGACATCGTGGATCGTCCCAAGAATTTCAAGGTCATCGGGAGCCGGATCGTTTTCAGGAGCAAGCTTCCCCCCTGCCACAGCCTATCTAAATGGGGAGATTGACACAGAAATCTACATGGATCCTCCGCAACTCCTGGAGGAGATGCTTGACTGACTCAAAAAAAGAGAACCAAGTGCTGGTTTCCAAGGCCAAGATAATGCTGAGCCGATTTCACAGGGGCACCAGCGTCTGCAAATTAAAGAAGGCATTATTCGGTCTACGGCAGTCGGGCCGCCAATGGCATGCCAAGATCGATCGAACTCTGCAAGATATTGGACTCTCCCCCATCAATGCAGACCCTTGCGTGTACGTGGATCAAGAAAAATGCACGTTCGTTATAATATACGTGGACGCCATCCTGATAGCAGCAGAAGACAAGAAGAAAGCTGACCACGTCCAGAACGAGCTCGAAACGAAATTCGCGCTCAAGGATCTTGGACGCGCCGGATGCTGCCTAGGAATCGAGATTCGCAGAACCAGGGAGGGTTATGCTCTATCGCAGGAGGGCTACATTCACAAAATCCTCGAAAGGTTCGGTATGGTGGACTGCAAGGCCGTGAAGACTCCACTTTCCCCGGGCTTAAGAGTCCAGCAAAGCGCTACCGTTCGGGGAGCTTGTATACTTGACCGTGGGCACGCGACCTGACATTGCACATGCTGTTAATTATCTCCGTCAATTTTCAAATAATCATTCAAAAATTCAGTGGGTTGCAGGAAAACGCATCTTGCGATATCTCGCTGGAATCAGTTCTCTCAGTCTGATTTCCAGAAAGACGGGGAGAAATCTCGTTGGTTACGTGGACACCGATTGGGGGAACTGCACTCTGGATCGTCTGTCCTACACGGGTTTATCGTTCATCCTGGCTGGTGCAGCTGTATCGTGGGAATACTAAAAGCAGCGGGCTATAGCCCTATCCTCAACCGAAGCAGAGTACATGGGTCTCACCGACGCTGTCAAGGAAGTCATTCAACTCATCGGATTCCTGTCGGAACTTAGATTCGGCAACACAACGAATGTCACGTTATATAATAATAATCAAGGGGCCAGAAAATTGGCTATTAACCCTGTTATTCATTCCAGATCTAAACATATCGACATCCACCACCACTTCATTCGCCAGGCACTACGTGATCATCCGATTTCACTGAAGTATCTGCAAACTGAACAGGGAGGGTGTTAATGTCCTGATTAAACCTTTGCCTGAACCGAAGGACTCGGAATGCTCCAGAACTAGGACTCGGCGTATACAATCATCCTAGAAGCACGATTTGAGGTGTTAATATTGAAATCGTCATTTCCATTACGAGACCAACTTAGGCGCCACCAGCGCCACCACATTTATACCTTTTGATTTCTGTTATAGAATGTTCGGGTTCTCAGTCTCTGTAAATCCTCTCACGAATAAACATCTCCAAGTTTCGTAATCGGGTTTTGCGTTTGATTTTGTTCCCCCTTGTTCCGCATTTCAACAGAATAAAGCACTTCACTTTGAAAAATTCCATGCATCTCCATTACGTTGTTGTTTTCATTTTAACTGACTTTCAAGTCTGTCGTATATAAAAAGTACACTTCGATTTCATCGACAGCATACGGATTTTCATAGATAGAGTTTATTTTTTCGAACGATTCATTCATGATTTTTTTACAATTTCATAGGTTGCCTGTGTAGTACGATTTAAAGACATCTTTTGAATTTAATAGAGAATTTTCCATCAGTGTAATATATGTGGCGTGGACTGAAGAGAGAGTACTAACAGCACCTAGCTGCTTTTCGAGAAAAACGAAATCGAAAAGAGAAAGCACCTAAGAGCATTGACTATCCAATTTTTCTCCTCAATTTTTTTCGAAATAAAAAAATCATACATTTTTAAGAGTAGAATCGTTTGATAGAGCAAGATTCCTATATTCAGTATCACTGACTATCTCGAATTCGATCTTTGGTGCTGTTTATACCTTTTCTTCACTCTACGCCACATATATTGATTTACTTGACAGTAATAGGAGAAAAGAAATTTTCCATGCATGATTTAAATTTTGATTGTCGTGTGGTATCATGTGTCGATAGGGTAGAGAGCACAAATAATGAATCGTTAACAGGTGTGTCATACACATGGTTGGGCTTGGTCGTACTGTTAATTTCAAGGATGGAAGTAAGCTGCAAATATGTGTAAATATCTAATTTTGAACGATTTCAAAATATTTTATAGTCCACAAAAAAAAACTTTTTATGCAAGTCACTGAGCGGACTAAGGTAGGTGGAAGAGAGATAGACGCGGAGGAGAGATGAACGAGGAGGAGAGATAAAGTTGAAGTCACTATTTTAAAAGTGCTTTACTGATTTAACTTTTTTTTCCCTAATTATATGATAGGTCTTCGCACTAATACAAAAAATCTGAGAGCTCACTTTGTTCTAATCACACTGTGAGACAAAAAAAAACTTTTTTTTTTATGCTATAAATCTAAAAACAAAATCTATTGTTGATGACCTCCTAAACAAGTATGCTTATCACAAAGTTGGCGATGGTTTACGTAAAATTAATTACTAAAAATTTCGAAAATATAACGTCGTTACTCTTACAATTATGGCTCGATTTTTATCGGTAAAAGCGCAAATCTATGTATTTGAGGTCAAAAATTTCATTTCCATCATAAAGAACATGAAAAACTGCATTTTTTATAAAATTCATTATTCGAAAAAAAGTAGTTAATGCAGATAATAAATTGCAGGTTCTGTTCGGAAAACGAACAGAGTCTGTGTCGTGGGATGAGAAAACGCAGCTTAGTGGCAAATTCAGTAAGGTTCACTTGAAACTGACTCGAAATTTTGAGCTCAAAGTGCCAAAGTCACCATGTGGTGGGGTCACCTATTATGTTCGGGCACGATCATTTATTTTCCGAGAACTTTTCAATCGTTTAGCGTAAGCGCTGGAACGAATTGCGCTTACCTTGGTTGAGTTTGTTGAGGCTCGAGCTCCAACACAATAGCCCTCCCACAGCATGGTTCTTTAGAGCACTTAGGGCCCAAAACATCGTGTGGATCCAAAATAAACCTTAGCGATTTTGCCACAAAGCTGCGTTTTCTCATCCCATGACACAGTCTGGGCTATATAATTATTTACCAAATTTAAAAAATTACCAGGAAAGCCCAATTTTATTCTATTGAGTAGAGTAGATTTCTATGCGCTTGTAAATTCTACATAAGTCACACATTCATTGCTTTTCTTCAAATACTGGATTTTGTAAAAAATGCGGTTTTATGTTTTTGAATGGAAAAATAGAATTTTCGACCTCAAATAAATGGATTTTCGGTTTTACCCGGTAAAAATCGAGCCGTAATTGTAGGAGTAATGGTGTTATATTTTCGAAACTGAAAATAATTGATTTCTCGTAAAAAAATGCTAACTTTGTAAAAAGCTCTTGTATACTCGTTTAGAGGGTTATTAGCAATCGATTTTATGTATTTAAATTTATAGCATGAAAAAAGTTTTTTCATTGTGCGCGCACAAAATGATCGTGTTTTGCTGGCCACGGATTGAGCGTAAGATGCCCCTTTTCGAGCGGTGAATGGAAGTGAAAGGACCCATAAAAAAAAGGTACCAGGTCATCAATTATTCCACAGATCACCGCCGACTCGAAAAGGGGCACCTACGCTCAACCCGTGACGCAGCAAAACACGCATATCATTTTCCGCGCTACAATGAAAAATATCGTTCATATCACGGGGGAGAGCCTTTCCACGCGCGACGACAACATTCTCGAAACTCGTATAATTACCTCGGGCTTACGGCCCTCGGCATTCCCTCGTTCCGAGAATGTTGCCGTCGCGCACAAAAAGACGCTGCTCTCCCTCTTGATATGAAATATACTATTTTTTGTCGCACAGTGTCATTTAATGTGGAGTTATAATCAAATTGGTCCCGTGTGTCATTGAAAATAGTGCTAGAAATTTTTTCGGTGCATTCATTCCTATCATTTATCGCTGATCGAAACTTTGATTCTTGGAGATATATTGCATTTATTGAAACATTGGCATATTTTTAATAAGAAAAATTCATGACAACGTACACAATTCAACTCGAATTTTTATCTCGCCCTCTTTACTTTCTTTTGCTATTTGAGGAGAAATGGACGAATATCTTTCGAAATAGACATTGACTTTTTACATTCTTGTTTCCTGCTGTGTTGAGTTATAAATTTTGTGCTGAAAAACTCAACGACGGAAATTTTCACATGCAATGTAAAAAAAATTGGAAAAAAAATTTGTTGAGAGAAAACAAAAACTCAATAACACATCAAGTATCTGTTGAGTGCTAAGATTCTTTCAATGACAATCCATTTTTATTGCAAAAGATGAGTACATTGAATATACCTCTTTAAAATACGATGATGAAGCATTCTCGGGCAAAAACTTCATTATCTGCATCAGTTATTGAAGTTTTTTCAACGTCATCCATCTCTCCCCATCAAATCCATTTAACCTCAAATTTTTTTTTTTTCTTTTTTTTTTTTTGAAATTCGATGCATATTTACGGGTGAGATTGTGGCAATTCAGCAATGCGTAGTTTTGATCAAAAGGGTTCGATTTGAAACTTACACTGCCTGGAATTTTTTCTTGTAGTAAATTGACTGCTCGATTAATGAAAATATAAAAAATCGTCCATCTCTCCTCCTCTTACTCTATAGCATTTTCTTGACAAATATACTTTCTATAAGTAAAATTGGTACTCTCGCACAGCTTCGAATTATCGTTCAAAATGTATGGTTACTTTATCACTCAAGAAATCCGAATATAATTTCAAATCTGCAACAATTGTAATGCGATATAAGCTTCTATTGATATGAAATGCTCTTTATACATGAAATACTGCGCTTAACTACGAAAAATTATTCAATAACTGCTTGCCATGAATTTGCTTTCCAACTGCCCTCAATACGAATGGTAACTCTATACCAGGGATTAAGAATTATACTTGAAAATCATAAAACGAATAATGTTTCTAAGGGGGTTTTGACAGTTTTTGAAACTTTAGCAGCATTTTATATCGCTCTTTGATCGAATAGTTGCAAACATATAGACTGACAAATATTTTTATGCATAGGAAAAATGACAGTTACAAAAAGACATTAGTGATTTTTACTTACATCTTGTCCAATAGCATGCTTTTTTGCACATCAGCGCGCAATCATACACGATAGTGCGATCCTGGTCATTCTCAAAGTGGCTCCACTCATATCCTTGTTGATCGAACATTGATTTGTACTGGACAGGAATGTTAATTTTTATATACAATGCAAGTTATAATGTAAGTTATAATACGTTTTGAAATATAATTAGTCTAGTTTTCGCCTGAAGCTAAAAAATCGTAATCTACAGCAGCACCGAAGATAGCAGGTCTCGGTTTACTTTGGTTAACTTCGGCTTCCTTAATGCGTTTAGAAATAACTTTACTAGTACTAATAGTGCCGACTACGTGTCCTAGAGAAGCAGAAAATAGTCGAATGCAAACAGCAATGTGTGCTCGAAAACACCTTTTGGAATTCAAAAAAAAAAAAAACAACCTGTCTGATCCCCTAAATATTTTCGGCACGGGTTTTTTTAAATTACATAAAAGTTCCACTTATCCACACGCTCGCTTATCCGTCCACTCGTTTATCCGTGCGCTTTTACGCTCGTCTATCCATCCTTAAGGCACATTTACAGCCTCTGCCTATTCGTCTGCTGGGGCCGTTAGTGGCGAGCATCAGGCAGACGGAAACGAGGCATAGCTCGGAAGTAGGGGAGTGGGGTACTCCTACTTCTATCCTGAGCACCCCGAGCAACCCCGAGACCCCCGAGTTTTTTTTCATCGGTGCCGCAGCAGAATCGTTAAAATATTTTGGGGGCCTTGATGGTCTCTTTTATGATCGCAAACAACGGTAACTTTTAAGGAAACATTGAGAGTGAGATTTTAATATTGGAACTAAACTTAAAATTTAAGTTTAATCGTATGCATAGCAATCGATAACAAAAAATATATACGCATAATGAATGTATAAATGCATGTATGTATAGATGTATGTATGTATTATGTATTCTTTATATATTTATATACGTATGTACATATATAATGTGTCTATATACATATTGAGGTTTTCGATAAATTAGGTAAGATAAAATTTTTATAGCAAAATTCTTTATCGTTTACAAAATATCCAGAAAAAATACCTGAACTTTCTCAAATCTTTAAAATAACGCAACACAATAATCATTTAAATAATCGGTTTAACGCGAGTTAATGTATATTGTTATGGCATTTTGGAAAGAAATGTAGTCTTTGAATACCTTATACCTTTTCCGTTACTTCGAAGCAAAAAGAACAAAAATCTCACGAATTCAGCAATTTTCCGGTACAGCACATGATTTTAGAAAAAATTCGATCGTCACTGTGCAATAGACGTGAGAAAATTTTTATATCTCACGTCAATTGAAATTCAAGATCATTCTACGATCGTTATAACCTCAATGCTGGTTCTTTGAAAAATATTTATTACATTGCATTTTTTAACAAAAGTTCGCTGTAATGAATAATTTTTTAGGTGGATGTTTCTTTAACGTTGTTGAAAAATCATAGCATCAACTATATTAAGTAATATTTTTTTTTACCAAACTTATTTTTATGAACAATCGAGCTCTTGTATAGATGCATCAATGTAACTGAAGTTCCAAACGTATAAAATAAAAGAAAAACGAAAGATATGTAAATTTTTCGATTTTTTATCATGATTAAAAGCGTGAAAAATATTTTATCTATAAACTAAGAGAAAACGGTGAATTTCCGGTAGTTTTAATTGACAAATTCACGTCTTACTCGTAATTTACAGATAAAATATGGTATTGACAGTTTTGGAAATGCTTTCTCTAACGAAACGGTTACCATCGTTTTTCGTTTCGTCAAAACAAGCATTCTCAAAAAATGTCAATAATATAGGTACTATTTTTGGGGAGCATCATGTTTGTTGTTACGATCGAAAAGTGTTCAAAAGCAGCTAGAGGATTTTTTTTCTTTTATTAACTAATGAATTTTTAGCGTTCGGTGAGTTCTTGCACCCAGGAGATAAATTAATAATTATTTCTCTAATTAATATGCATATTTTTAATTATTTCATATTTGTCGGGTGCACTGATAGACAGGTTCGATCATTGCTATCTTCCACTAGAAGATAAGGATAACCTTCCCTCTTTGGAGGCTAGACGTGTAGTTGCGGATGTGCTTTTTCTTGTAAATATTCTCAAGGGCGGCATTTCTTCTCGGGAGTTATTATCTCTGTTTGGTTTTCATCTCTCCTTAAGACCCTTGAGAAAATTTCCTATATTCAACATCCACCTACGTAGGGGGGCTTTGGCAAAATGGGATTCGTTAAATAGATTGAGATCTCTCGGTAATAGGCTTTCGGAGAAATATGACTTGTTCGATGTATCAACACTATCTCTTCGCGTCTCACTCTATCACGATATTAAACTGTTATAAAGATCGCTGGTAATTTTTATTTGGTTATGTTTGTTAAGTCTTTCTATCTTTTTTTTTTTTTTTTTTTCTTTATGTCAGTCTACTTCTCTTGTGTAGCTATAATACTGTTGTAAATTATGATTTGTATTAATGGGTCTAAGACCCGTGGATATTGAATAAATAATAAATAATAATAATAATAATAATAATAATAATAATAATAATAATAATAATAATAATAATAATAATAATAATAATAATAATAATAATAATAATAATAATAATAATAATAATAATAATAATAATAATAATAATATGGTAGCAAACGTTTCTGAAAGCATCAAAAAGAGTTACTTTTTTAATCACAACAAATTATGTATTTTTAAATTACCTGGTATTTGGGAAAAAATTTACTCGTCCAATGAATTACTCTATCATAAGTAAGGGAGTTAAGATAAAAATTCTTTATTCTCAAAAGTAACATTATTCTGAATATCTTATTCGTTGAAAAAATTTCTGTGTTATAATTTATGAAATTACAAATAGACATTTAACACATTCAAAATGTATTTTTCTTATTCTAAGGTGTAACAACAAATAAGACCAACTTTAAAAAAATCGTTATAACATCTTTTGACTTAATGTGAATGTCAAATGAGATAAAAGTAAAACGTTTTCTTTTTGTTTCATTATTCCTTTTGAAAAAAGTCTTTTCTTAATTTTTCCTGTGTTGTTATATTCCCGAATCGTGGGCAGAAATACTTATGTTGATTGAAAGTTAGAAACAAAAAAAATACTTTTTCTTTTTCTATTTTATTATTCAAAATATTAGTTCGTCAACTCAATGTGTATTTTTCAAATGTATAAAATGAAACACAATCATTTGCAACTAAAAATTTGTTAAAGTAATTGAAAGTAAATAGTTTCTGGGGCAAGTGAATAAAGATTTTCAATTATATACATTCTAGCATTGCTTCGCTATGATTGAAAAAGAATGTAAATGTTTTTTATTTCAAAAGTAAAAAGTAATATCTGCAAATAAAAAATCTCAACTGAAATTATTAATTGTATACATTTAAAACTTGTGTCTACTAAATTGATCTGTAAAATTCTAAACTTGGTCTTTTTAAATTATATTAAATATCCTTTACTTATTTTTCAGTAACATGTACTGTCATTTAGCTTAAATGTAAAACAAATTTTCAGTTTTGTTTTTTTAAAATAGTCTAGTTGAGCAGTAAAAAATGATTTTTCTGTAAAAATAATTTTCTGTATAGCAGATGTAAACATGATTTTCTACGAAATCATGTTTACATCTGCTAATTTTCCCGGTGATAGAACTTTTGAAAAATTTAGCAAAAAATAACATCTCGAGTAATTTTTATGCAAATTAGAAATGATCACATAAACATTTTAACTTTTTTCGACATTGCAGAATGTATTATCTTAAGAATTGAGCTTATCTTATACTTCGGAACTTCATTTATTAAATATTGTTAGAAATAATCAAAAAATATTATTGAACCCTTACGTATCATCTCAATTATACCCAATTTCTGTTAAACATGAAAAACGTGTTCCCATGAAAGTATAAGTTCTTTCAGAGAGATTGGTTTCTGTGTAATTTATTATTGTCTGACAGATCATTATATATGTACATTACATATCCTTCGGAGCTACATACATACTATAATACTATATTCTCGATTATTATTTTATAAAATAATAAGTTTGAAAATGATTCGTTGTAAAATTCGAAGTTAAAAAATCATTATTTATATCATAAATATGTATATTATGATTGAAGTGCCAAAAGGAAATTTATGATTTTTTGAATTTACACTATCTTATGAATCGTTTACGTTGATGAACGATTGATTCAAATGATCAATGAAATTTTCTGTTCAGTCCTAATATGCATCTAATACGTACAATGAACATTCCGAAACTTATGATCTGATTGTGAAAAGCAAAGTACTTCACGTGATAGAAAAAACATATGAATCAAAATTCCTGGCAAATCAGAACGTTTGACGCTAACTTGTCGTAAAACATTAAATAAATTAAAATTAATTTTCCGTCGAATGTACAAAGCATAACTATTTTTAAATAGTATTCAGTTTAAAAGCAAGGATAAAATATTTTGATGAATTATACGGGCCCTTGAAAACAAACAAGATTTATAAAATTACTGTAATAGAGCGTTAAGAAAGCATGAAATTTAATTATACCTTACGTGACATAAAAATAAAAACTTGTTTCAAAAACGTGGCTGAAACACTAATAGAATCACGATTTTTTCATTTACCGAATAAATTTTATAATTTTTTGCGTGTACTTAAAAAATTATGCACAAAAAGTATCAAGTTTTTAAAAAATCGTTTTGAGTGTGAAAATAAAATTTTTTACAACTCCGCTCAATATATAGAATCACTGTTACTTTCTGGAATTCTCAAATTTTTAATTTGATTCCTTATTTTATTATTTCTGAATCGCAGAAGCATACGCAGAAAAATTGGTGGGAGGAGTTTAGGTATAAAAAAAATGAATCACATTCATGATTATAAAGTTTCCAATCCTGAACGATCTAGTTTCAAAAGCACAATTTGTATTATTTTTATAATTTCCAGAATATGAAAATTTTCAAGTTATGTAACTTCCAAAGTCTACGAATTTGCATTTTTTACTACCGTATTTTTATCATAAAATTCCTTTTCAGTTTCTTTGTCCGTGATATATAGAAATTTGTTGTTTTTGAGTTTTTTCAATAAATAAGAACACTTAACTTCGATTTACATTCGGAACTCATTTAAAACGTATTTAATTGTAACGTTAATTAGTGTGTAATTCTGTGAATTTAAATTAAAAAAAGCTTTATTTTCTTCATTCATGCATTTTAAAACATTTAAGATTCGTTTTTTTCTGAAAAATGATTATACACCATAGTATTTTATACTAATTTAATCTATCAAGTTATTAAAATATTTGATATACTCTTGTTAGTTTTATAATAGTTAATAGTTGAAAGAATTTAAATGTGAAAATTAGGAAAAATCATCATAAATGATGATTTTTAAACTTCAAATTTTACAACAAATAATCTTCAAACTTATCATTATATAAAATAAGAATAGACCAAAATTGACATCAAGAAATCTGCTTCATAGTTTATGTTTCATACCGAAGGATATGTAACGTACATCCCTTGTTAAACTAAACTCGGTGATTCCCCATAGGTCGGGAAACGCTGGAAAATCAGGCGCGGAAATTTTCCCGACCGATCGGAAAATTTTCCCGGCTAATGGGGAATTACCAGGAAATATTCATTTTTAATTTTCTTATAGGTTCGGTGGAATTTTGACAAGGACGCCCCCTAAAATATTTCTAATAATTTACTAAAATGCCTTTAATTTTTTTAGATTTTTAGAACAACATTTACCATTGTTGGGAAAGTCGTTTTTTTGCCATTTAAGTAACATGTGAGATGGAGGAGGATGGGAGGATGAAGATAAAAATAACATCTATATAACATGTCTACAATTTCATTATTATTATGATCATTATATTATTGTTATTATTTTAGTAAATATTTGTATAAATATTTTTTTATTGTTGTTGTTGTACAATATACAAATTATATATATAATTAAATAGAAAATATTCATGTAAATAATAATAATATTGACAAATATATATTTTCAATATGCATACATACATACATACATACATACTAGAGTGTCACTTATTTTGGCGATGTCGGATTTTTTTCCATTTCGGTGCTTAAAATCAATCAAAATATTAAAAAAAAATTTTTTGTAAAGTTTGAAGCGAATCCGACATGATTAACATATGCCACAAAACGACTGAAGTTTTAAATGGGATTCACATGCAGTTTTTCGTACATTTTGTTCAAAAATTATGCACTTGTGCAAAACTTAAGATAAGTGCTTGAAACTTGGCATACTTTGAGTGCATAATCTTACATTCAAAATCAAATTTTTCTAGATTTTAATATCGCAGTTTTCTATGTTTTACAAGCACCAAAATTTACATTTTTGCCTTTTTTCGGTGCTCGTAAAACGCAGAAATATCTATCTATAGATAAATCTAGAAAAATTTGATTTAAATGTTACATTATACACTCAAACTATGCCAAGTTTCAAACATTTATCTAAAGTTTTGCACAAGTAATGAGTTTTTAAACAAAATGTATGAAAAACTACATGTAAATCCAATTTAAAACCTCAGTTGTTTTGTGGCACGTGGTAAACATGACTTCAAACTTTAAAAAAAATTTTTTTCAATATTTTGATTGATTTTAAGCCCCGGAATGGAAAAAATTCTGACATGGACAAAATGAGTGACACCCTCATACATACATACATTATATGTATATATTTCTCTGTTATTGATTGCTATGCACACAATTAAACTTTGATTAAAAGTTTAATTCCAAACTCATAATCTTAATCTCAATGATTTCTCGAAAGTTGCCGTTGTTTGCGGTCATAAAAGAGACCCCCAAAAGCCCCCCCAAACATTTTAACGATTCTGCTGCGGACATGCGACACCGATGAAAAAAAACTCGGGGTACTCGTGGTAGTAGTGGGAGTACCTCGCTCCCCCACTTTCGAGCTTTGCCTCGTTGCCGTCTGCCTGGTGCCCGCCGCAAACGGCACAGGCAGACGAATAGGCAGAGGTTGTAAATGTGCCTTTGATGTGCCTCTCCAACTCCTACACGGAGAGAACGCCATATCAATGACTAGTGAAACAACATCACCTGTCAGTGAGATGTCGAAAATAGTATATTTCGTATCAAGGGGCTTAGCAGCGTCTTTTCATGCGCGACGGCAACATTCTCGGAACGAGGTAATTCCACGAGTTTTGAGAATGTTTTTGTCGCGCGTGAAAAGGCTCTGGTCCCATGATACGAACTGTACTTTTCTTGGTCGGCGTTGAAAATGAGTGTGTGGGCGCGCAGCGGAGTGAAAAGGGGATTCTTACGCTCAATCTGCGAGCAGCCTAACACACTCTTTTCAAACGCTGACCATGAAAAAATTTTTCTTCCACTGGTGAGCGTTCAGATCTCGCTAAGCAGCAGTGTATCGCTTACAAGCTGCCGTTGACACACATACGAAGTCGATTACGCCGGTGAGTAGTGACATGAAACACTTATAGCCAATGTCCCTCACTGGCTTTCGGTGACTTTTTCACTGGTAGCTAGTGTCGCACTCACTATTGCATGGTAAGACTTCATTTTTGATATTTATTGTTTAAATCACTACGCAACCAAAAATGACGTATCACCGACTTACCGAGCAATAGTGAGCGCGATACGTGTGAGCTACGTGTGAAAAAGTCATCGAGAGCCATTGAGGGACATTAGTTATTATATAGTGGCTATACAGCCACTATATAATAGCTATAGCTTCAATGGCTATATAGACGAAACACTATATAGTGTTTCGTCTCACTACTCACTGGCGTAATCGACTTCGTGTGTGTGTCAACGGCAGCTAGTGAGCGATACACAGCTGCTTAGCGAGATCTCGGCACTCACTAGTTAAAGAAAATTTATGTTTGACTTCTCACTGATAAGTAATGTTGCTAAGTCACTACTAGTCACCGGTATGGCGTTCTATTCGTGTATATGATGAAGAAATTACATCGCAATTTCACTTGCTCCCATTTTCATTATCATCAATTGGGTATGAATATGAGTATACCACTTAAAAAAATTGAGTTTGAAAATTTTTTAATTTCTCAAAAGGACATGAAAGTTATTGACTGCTCAGCGCCTCCCGAACGCCTAAATTTTTATGTATGACGTCATAACTGCACATTGGACAGCTCGACTTTTTTCACCCAGCGGCGCCGAGTAGACAGAAGTATACGTAGGACAGTTTAGAAGCACTTGGCAGATTGAGCTCCAGCCGATACGTAGCCAATATGCCATTAAGCCTGCCGGTTCGCTCATTTTATCACGTGATACTTCCCCACCGCTCCTTCCGGAATAATAATAATGATCATGATAATAATAATAATAATAATTAATAATAATAATAATAATAATAATAATAATAATAATAATAATAATAATAATAATAATAATAATAATAATAATAATAATGATAATAATAATAATAATAATAATGATAATAATAATAATAATAATAATAATAATAATAATAATAATAATAATAATAATAATAATAATAATAATAATAATAATAATAATAATGAAAATAATTTTAATTTTATAAATTTCCCGTCAAGTATGAAGAAAACCAGAATAAAAGGCCGTGGTTAACGAACACTTCCCGCTTGGGGTTTATTGAGTCCAAAATTACACAATAGAGAAAAAGGAGTAAGATTAACGATGCATACCGCGAGGGCATACAAGGGCAACCACCACACGTACCGCTCGGAGCGGGGTAAACAAACCAACTGAAAAGAGGGGAGGGACCGATGGCGCACACAAAGCCGCGAGTAGGGGTGGCCAAAGCACGCCGGCCTCCCTCGAACTCGATCAGTAATATCACTAATAATATAGCACCTTGAATAGGAATCATTTTTTATTCTGACATCCCCGATAGCTAATGATTGACACAAATTTCGGTTATTCATGTTTGCGACAATAAGACGTGTCTATCATTTAAACATCTTAACGTCTTTCCGTTGAAGGGATTTTATTGTCTGACCTACGAAGTGTTTATTCATTGCACAATTAAATTTGAATCATGTGTTATCTAAGAGATCAGAAAGTAACTTAGCTCTGTGTCGACGCTTCTTTAAGAGTTTTTCAAGCGATCACCGGTTGACTTGTGAGTGTGCTTTGAATTAGCATTTTTAAGCTTGACCCATCTGGTCGGTGGGTAAAAGCGTCACCAATACAACATCATAAACCCGCTCTCGACTGCTGAACACTACGTCGCAATCAATGCAACATCAAAGCATCAAAGTAGCATCATAAACGTGCATTCAAATTTGAAAAATTATGCATCAATGCTTCATTTATCGTCACTAAACTTTTTTACATTTATTCCGGTTCACGACAGACTTTTGATTATAAATTGAGGTATCACCTCCGCAGTAGAGATAGGCACATACTACCGCTAATTTCAGTTTATTGCGTAATTTTCAGGCGCGGCAACGCCGCATCGTAACATTTGATAAACAAACCGAAATTGTCATTAGCTGTCATTTTCGGATCTAATATATAAATGTCGTAGAAGAAAACAATTACAGTGTGCCAAGTTTAGCAATTAGGTGCGGAAAAAATTTTTTCGAAAAAACGGCGTAATAAAAATTCATGTTTGATGTAGCAAATAACGTGTACTTGAATTATTTAGTAGCAGCAAAATTTTTAGAAAAATGTATCTCGTCATTTTTTAATGATAAAAAAAATATGCTTTCGCCTGTTTGATTATGCGTTAAATTAAATAATTTTGGAACAAAAAACTGGATACTAGAACTAGCTGAAATTTTGCAGACTTACTTTGTGCGCATAAGAGATTATCTTTGATTTTTTTCATCAAAATCCATCTCAGAATTTCAACTATGGAGGTAATACCTTAAATTCTTCTATTTGAAACGTATACTAAGACCGATAACTATCGTCGTGTATCGATATTTCCACAGCTGTTTCCAGCTATTTCTGCTGTTTGTGAGACGATTTGCAACATCGTATTAACATATATTTTAATTATATAGTCAAGTAAAGTGTACGTGGTGAAGTGAGTGAAATTAACTTAAACGCATCTATATTTAATTACATCATATATTTAAATATTAACTTGTTGTTCCTAGAAGAACAACAAGCGCACCCGCTTGTTGTTCTTCTAGGAATCGGATAAATCCGCATTTAACGGATTCTTGCAGCACCAGGTAAGAAACGCCTGTAAAAATGTACCATCTTGAGGAAACCACGCAGCTCACAAATTGTTCCCGGCTTCTAGAATCTTGAAATTACCTCGACCTTCTCATTAGTAGGGCAAATACCCACAGCATCAATGCGATAACCCAAAAATCTCTGTTCAGGTACAGCAAAAACACACCTCGAAGCGTTCAATCTCAACCCAAACTTCTTCAGCCTCTGAAAAACTATACGAAGGTATAGTATTTCTCATGCTGAAGATCATGTACATGAATTCAAAAAGACCGAAAGGAGTGATTACCGCCATTTTCTCAACATCTTCAGGTGTCATCCGGATCTGATTTACGCTGTTCAAAAAGGGACTCGGAACATATGAATAAAGCGGGGCTTCACTTTAACCGACAGCTCGGGTTTATTGACTGACAAAATCCGGAAGACAATACAATAGGGCTAAACTCTACGAGGAAGAGTAAAAGATAAAAAAACTGTCTCGCAGCGTCGTAATTATCACTATCGGGATACATTCCACACTAATCGGTTCGTACAAATTCACACGTCGCGCACTCGCGGCTGGTCGTGCATGCGCAGTCCAATCCTCAACATCCTCGGTCTGGTCGAGCTGCTGAAGGCCGGCTTGGAGTCCCGCGATGGCCTGCACGGCGTCGACAAGGTGGCACAGCTTCCGTATCCGGCGAGTACAATTGCCTCGCACGGTCCATAGGGATGCGTTGCGCACGATCCCGTCTCGGCCCGGGTGCAACTCTGTGACTCCAGGAGCAATTGAGTCAGAGGCAGAATCTTACCCTTGACAGCAACAATGTCGTCCAGATGGAAGTCGGGCGAGCGCCGCTTCTACCTTTCTCAAGTCTGTAGAGTGTGCAAATAGTCCTGGCTCCGACTCTGCCAGAATTGCTCGTGCATGGAACGTAGCCATTTCCATGACCTTAGATGACTAGCCAGAACGTCACCGATGGCTGGCTTAGGACAGCAACGATTGGCTCACCGATCAAGAGGTGACCAAGAGTCAGAGCTAGTGTCTCGTCTGGCGTCTCGTCACAGTCCTCCCTGGTGTGGCGCCAAGGGAGTTATAAAGTGCTACGTAGTACCGAGGTCGGCCAGTGCCTGTTTATTGGCCTCGCACTTAAAGGCCGCAAAGTCCCCCTTGAGCAAACAGTTTGCGCCGTGAAAGGCTGTGCCATTATAACTGTACTCTTCCCGGCTGATTGGCCGAGGGAAGGTCCAACGATCCAATGGCAGGAAGAGTCAGGAGCGACACCAAGACCCTGGTGCGTTGACCTGAAGTTCTGGGGTAAGGAGTGTGTGGGCTAGGGACCGCGATGCCACACACTGCCTACGTCGGACCCAGGATGGGTGGGGTGGCTAGAGCGATGTCCTGGCCTGGGTTACGGGGGATACTTTATGATTATTAATAGGCTTTATCGTGAAACACCCACCTCACTTTTTAAAGACTGGGCGCTCTATATCAGGAGCGCCAGAGCCACCGTCACGAGGTACCCCGAGTGAGCTTGATTCGGAGGCGGGGCATTCCGATGCCCCGGCTAGGAAGCAAGTGATTAAGAGCTCTACCATGATTCCGGAGTGGCAGTTTTGGGTTTCTCCAAGTGCGTTCCTTTTGGGTGGCATGGCTTCGAAGTGGATAGCAGATGTTGTTGCGCGTTATGTCCTCTCGTGTGGATTAGATACGTGGGCTGTTTGAAATTGTGCCATCAGTGAAGGAATATGCTGTACAATTCATGACATCTTCTTCGCTGGGAGACAAAGCCGGAAAAGGTGTTGAGAAAGGCCCGCGCCGTCAAGTCCTCCACCACCTCAATATCCCGGGAAAAAAACATACATACATGAAACATGTATGCATCATGTATGTTTAGTCATACGTTAAACATGCATATGACATACATGTAACATGTATGCCAACATGCATGCTTATCGTATGCTAAAGCATACAGAAACATACATGCTTCATGTATGGCTATAGATACATGTTTTATGCATGTTCCATGTATGCTTCACGTGAGATTCATACATGTATCATATATGTCGTTTTGAGTCAGGAATAAAAAAAAATTCTCATTACCTACGAACTTCGGTTGAGTTGTGTTACGATATGTTAAATTGGTGATATCCTAATTTTACGGATAAATTTTAATTTTGTTTATCATAAATTGATTATACCATAAATTAATTTTATTTCAACACAATCGGTGAAATTGGGAAAATTCCGCCCATTTTCATCAAAAAATTACGAAATTGCATTTTATTTCAACCGAAACTGTTGAAATACAATTTAATTAAGTGTATAATTGTGCTTTCAAACGAGCCCGCCGAAGTTCAATCGTAATTATACAAAACGTCTCGTTCGAAGATGATTTTATTGAAAACTGTTGAGTACGGCATTGACTTCACAACTTTAGAAATCCTTTTTTTTCCATTCTTGTCTCACCTTATTTCACATGACACGTGCGATCTTCATATTTTCAGAGTTTGGTATTATTTCACAGTGTTCTCAGAAGATGATTATGCGATGAACTGGGTTTTCTTTACTTCTAACATCAATTCTACGATGTTGACAATGTAGAAACCTTCACCTTTTAGAAAACCTTTTCTTTGTTTATTCATGTATCCATTTTATTTATGTATTTATTTATTTTTTGGGTGAGGTGGGACATTAATCATCTTCGAGCGAGACGTTTCGTATAATTACGATCGAACTTCGTTCGCCTTCGGCAAGCTCATTTGATCGCACAATTATACTCACGTCTCGTTCTCGATGATTTTATTGAAAATATGTAGATGTTCAAAACATTTACTGTGAAAATAGTACTTGTATATATATATATATATTTATTTATTGATTTAATTATTATTTTTATCATTTAAGAAATGAAATACATAATAATAATTTTGTATTTTAAATATTACATTTCAAAATGGACAACGCAAAACTTCCATTCATTTCACAAATTGGTCTATTGTAAAACTTCGCAAACGTTTTTGATTTTCCGGACCATCCTGAAGTTCTAGTAATAGTACTTATATCTACGCCTTTCGAGTATTCAGAAGACACTGCCGCATGCTTAGCACTGTACGCATTAAAAATATCAACATCAATGTCTGCCTTCTGTAATAAAGACTTAATCCAATGACTAATCGTCTGAGTCTATACTGTTTGGTGGGCTTAATCGTGAATATAAACAGATTCTGAGAATTGTTCACTCTTAAATCCTTTGTTCTATCTCAATAATGAAGCAAAATTGATGCTACAGAAATTTTAGGCCTGTCTTTGAAAAAAGGAATGTTTAATATCGGTTGAGTATTCCCCGGTTTTGATGTCTCAATTAGGTCTTGAATTTTTATTTGTAATCTTGACTGAGATTTGTATATATTACTTATCTTGATAAACAATATCGTTTAAAGTCCATGGGCTGTGATTAAAATCAGTAATGTTGTAAGGATTTCTGAAATTTCTTTTGAAGAGAGTTCTTGAATTTCTTTCAAATTTTCGGGATGGTATCGATCGTGCACAAATTTATTGATCACCGTATTTACTGTGCATTGGGCGATTGTGCAAGTTTTCACAATTTTTATTACTATGATCCTAAATTCGATAAATTCGCATATAAAAACCTTGATATTTTCAAAATTATACTGTGAAACAATTTTCGTAACATCTTGCGTAAAAGTTCGTAAAATGTGCACAATTGCCCAGTGCACAATAAATACGGTGCTCAATAAATTTGTACATAATATATTGTGTACAAATATACAATCCCAAATTTTCGATATAGTTTAAAACCTGTTCTGGATCCCAAGTGGTATCATATTTTGGTTTTGTAGGACGTTTCTGGTAAACCCCCCGAAAAAATCTAGAAATTATCGGATCGTTTGAAAGTTTAGATCCCGTTAAAAAAGAAATCGTGGACCTTGTCGAATGTAGAGTTCCATAACTCGCACCTTCGTGAAACCTTAACGTCAAGAAATCTATTATATATATATTTTTTGGCATAAAAGAGTCAAAATCATTTTCTTCGGCAAAATTCATCCATATCTTAAGGGATCCCGAGTATTGTTGAGAGTCGGCATTTTAATTGAATCTATTATGATTTCCACTGAATTCTCTTTGATTCCCTGTTTCAATAAGGCCTTTCTGATAATTTCCCTGCCGCAAGAGACATTTTCTGAGCGAGAAGATGAATTTTCTTCCTGCAAGGAGATAGTAAAAGTCTATTTGAAGGTTTAAAAATGATCAGTTTTTCAGTCAAAAGCGGCAGAAAAAGTGGGTACTATGGCTGTGTTGGCCAGACTGGTACTATAATGACACCAAAAGCACGATCATTCACAATTTTACGCAAGGTTGGCAATATCATAGCGAAGGGCGGGAAGCATTAAAATTTTCCGTTTCCCACGAAATGGTAAAAGCGGCCACTTTAAATGCATCTGGATCCGGAAAACGTGTACAATACTTCTCACACTTCTTATTTATCCTTGTAGCAAACAGATCAATAGAGAAAGGTCAAAATTTCTGGAGGGCCTTCTCAAAAAATTCGTGAGATAATTCCCACTCAGCATCAATATTCGTAATTTTAGAAGCTAAATCCGCATGAACATTTTCCTTCAAAGCAATGTATGATGCGAGTATCAAAATTTTCCGCTCTTCACACCATTGCTAAATCTTACTAGATAACTAACTTAAATGTGGATATTTCACTCCACCAGCTTTATATTCGCTATGGCTGTTGTATTATCAATATTTCACAATCTTTCAATGATGATGCGTAACACTTTAAACCAAAAAATTCTGCGAGTAGTTTCAAGTATTTCTTTTTCCGGGATCTTCTCCCGGATTCTTTTCCAGGATTTCCCATTCCCATTGAAATCACATCAGCCAGGACTTGAAGGGCAGAACCTGTACAGTTTTATGTATCAACAAAATGTTCATCTCTTTTCTTCGCAATTTCATTCAAATGTCGCTCAACCTCTGGGTTGACTTTTGGAGATTCAGTGAAATAAGACCCGTCTCGGGGATATTTTTTCAAAAGTTCTTTTTGATTTTCATCTGATAATCCCTGAGACATCCATTTTTTCTGCCATTTTTGAATACCGAGATGAGTTTGGGGGTCATTTTTGGGAAATTCAGTTTTTTCCCCAATCAACTCAAGGAACTCTGGGTCCAAGTCCTCGTTTTGGATAACATTTTCGGCCGATATTTTCACCATTTCTTCATCCGATTTATTAGCTTCGATAGTAATAGAATTTTCGTTTATTTCTTCTATCATTAGGATATCATTATTTTTGTCTACAAAAAAAAGAAGATGATGATATGAATTTGTATTTTGCTCGTATGGTGCTCAACATTTCCTTTTAATGTTCATATAGAACCGGGCTCGTTCGTATGGAAACTGCCTAAAACGCAGCCTCATATGGAAACTGGTTTTTTTTTTCTTATTTTGCTCTTATGGAGCTCAACGTTTCCTTTCAATTTTCATATAGAACTGGGCTTGTTCGTATGGAAACTGCCCAAAAACGCAGCCTCGTACGGAGATTGTTTTTTTTTTTTTTTTTTTTTTTTTTTTTTTATATGAATATACATTGATTTTTCCTGTATTTTGTTTGTAGGGAGCTCAATATTATCTTTGAATATTAATATAGAACCGGGCTTGTTCGAATGGAAACTGCCAAAAAAACGCAGCCCCGTATGGAGACTGGTTGTTGTTGTTGTTTTTTGAAAAACACAAGAACACAAAAAAAAACTCAAGACAAAAGACTCACTTTCTGAAGTTATTTTCTCCGCAAGAAAGAAATTTCCCTTTTCGACAAATCACTTTTCAAGGTGACTGATTTGCGTTTGCAAATCTGCTATTTGTTCTGAAGTTCTCTTCTTTTTTCGGGATCACTCTTTCGAGCGAGAGCAAGAACGGTCTTTTCTTTTCGACTTTCCCATTCTTGGAAGTTTTACAATCTTATTTTCTACCAATTAAATCGATTTTTAATCTCTTTCATTTATATGTCAACGCACAACAAAACAATATGAAGATCGCACCTATCATGTGAAATAAGGTGAGACAAGATTGAAAAAAAAAAAGAATCTCTAAAGTTGTGAAGTCAATGCCGTACTTACCAGGTTTTCAATAAAATCATCGAGAACGAGACATGGGTATAATCAATTTATGATAAATAAAATTCAAATTCCTCGGCAAAATCATGATATCGCCGATTTAACATATCGTAATACAACATAACTGAAGTACGTACGTAACTAGAATTTTTTTTTATTCCCGACCCAAAATGACATGCATGATTCATGTATGAATCTAACGTGAAGCATCGTGAAACATGCATGAAACATGTATCTATAGCCATACATGAAGTATTTACGTTCCTTATGTATCCTATAGCATACGATAAGCATGCATGTAACATACATGCATGTTTAACGTGTGACTTAAAATACATGATGCATACGTGTTTCCTGTATGTTTTTTTCCCGGGATGCATAGATTTTGTCACCATACACACAAAAATTGCAAGGTAGGCCTTGCAATTTTTGACAAAACAGACAAAGGCATCGATGGCAGGTAGAATGATGGGGAAACGCTAGTCTTTCAGCAGTTCAGCACTACTGAGATGGCCACCGAGGCATAGTAAGCCGACATTATGAAATGGTTCAGCGGCAGCAACGAACTGATCGCTGGAAGGGCCCGATGAGCTCATAGGCAGGCGAGGCACGCTTAAAGGACTTCTTCTGGGTCAGCTGCAGCATAGCGTCGAGCGCGGCTGCTTGTTCATTGGTCCTCGAAGGTGTCCTCTAGTTGACGTCAAGCGCAGTACTCGGGTAGTGACACGTGGAAGAGTGCCAAGAGAGTTCCAGCGCTACGCAAGAGGAACGACTGCGCCAGTGCAGGTACACGCTCCCCTTAGCGGATCACTCTTTTATCAGATTCAAAGAGAGTCGGTTCCGAAGCACAGAGGAGTGATGAGTGGAAAATCTTATCGTGTGGGCCATGCCACCGTAATTTCTGGTTAAGAAGGGCCCCGGCCGAGAGTCCACGACTGGCGCAATCCGCTGGATGCAGCTTCGAGCGAATATGAGGTCAATTTTTTATCTATGTCTTCTCTTGAATGTAGCGAACACGGTTTGACGTGTAGGGTTTTAACATCATCGCAGGTTTCTTCAACCAGGCCAATGCGGGATCCGTAAGTAGTTAAGAGATGAAGCTCAGCAACGAAATTTATCCAATCCTCTCTCAGGTCATCAGGTAGAATTTCGTCCCAGCCGAGGCTTGCCCTCTAAAGTGTCTGAATAAAAATCTTCGCTGCTACTGTCAAACTGCTATTAGTCCAGTAGGGTCGAACAGCTGAGGCACGGTGCTAAGAACAGGCCGCTGAGTGGGCTCCTTGACTTCTGGGACCACTTCACGGTAAAAGAGCTCGTCGTTTATTAGGTTCCAGTGAAGGCCAAGTACGGTAGTACCTTCTCCAATGATTAGCTCGGGCGAACGCAGCTCACCAGTTATTCCTTGGAGGACTGCGGCGCTGTTCGAATTCTATTTCGTAAGTTTGAAGTGACCAGCAGCCAAGGTACAGCTGACGGCTCTTGCTAATTTGATGGCCCACCGCTCCATCTCACAACTGATCAGAAAGTCGTCGACATAAAATCCCGATAAGATAGTGTCACTTGCCGTCATTGCAAGTTTCTTGTCCTGGCCAATGAAGTAGTTGTCACGCGCGCACTGCTGCAGAGCTCGAACAGCCAAGAGAGGGCTTGCCACCATGCCGTAAGTTACCGGAGTCAAGACATAAGTTAGAAGAGGCTCAGTTGGAGTTTCTCGCCACAGAGTTCTCTGCCAGCGTTGATGATCTGTAGCTACCAGCACCTGATAAAACATCTTCCTAATGTCACTATTCAAGGCGTAGCGAAAGTGCCGAAACCGAAGCAAAAGCAGGGCAAGGTTGTCCTGTAAGGTCGGGCCCAGCCCTATGCATCTCCCGTAGTTCCAACATTCACGATGTTACCACATGTGCCTAACTAACACACATACAGCTGCTTTGTTTCGGCGCCTTACACATCGACCGGTTGACCTCTATGTGTGCCTTGCATAAGTGGCGCCTCTGGGGTACCCCGGATTTAGCGTGAATAATCGTTTCTACAGTCAAGATAGCCAGTTGCATAGGGCTGGTCGGGCCAGTAAGTTGAGTTTCATTTAACAATGTTCCCGTTGTCTTCTTGGCTGAGGCGTTGAAGACAACACGAAATTTGGTTAGCACCGCAAAGTAGGGTATATAATATAAAATAGTCTGGCTAGGGATAGGTGATACTATTGGCTTCTCTCTCTCGCTAAACGACTGCTGTAATAAGTGAGAAAAGGACACAAAGCGGTATCGCCCATCCCTAAGTCTGGCCCTGATAACTCTAAATTGTTCAGGAGTCGCATGTGTCCAAGCGCCTCGTATTCCCACATAAACTTGATATATTTCTGACGGAGCTCCTCGCTGCTCTGAAAATACCGCACTATTGATCGAAATCGCCGTAGGGCTATCTTGTAGGAGTCCCCGAGAGATGCTGCATCAGGCCGGAAGAGGTACAAAACCACGTAAAGCCCAGAACTGGAGCAGCTGACGGTGTCCACGAAAATGCGCTCGCAGAGGTTCTCAGCGGCCGCTGAGCTTAGCGCTGCTGGGTACGAGAACTCCTCGGCTGACCAAAAACGGTGTACTATCTCGTCCAGGGGGTTGACATTCGCTATGCCGCGTAATAAAAGCTGGTGGCGACGTAAAAACTCATCCACTACGTGGGACTAGTAGTACAGGCGACGAAATTTTTTCCTCTCTATTCGCTCCTCCACTATTCTCTTCTACCATTTCCACCACAACTTTACCCCTTTAATTCCCCCTCCAGAATGAAAAATGCGTCGCCTGCACTAGTAGCGCCGCCTATAACTCGTGCCATTTCTTTGCCACCAATGTGGATACCGTGTCACCCCCCTGATCTCGTCCAAGGACCGAAGATCTTCTCTGACTGAGATGTTGGAAGCACTGACTGGGTAGCATGGTGTGGGAGTCTCAGCCGGTCCGAAAATGACCCAGCCAAAAATCGTCCGTTGCGCATGGGGCGTACCGGGGAATCCGTAGCGGATGCCATCTCGAATATGGAGACCCTATATGTCAGAACTAACCAGTAGGTCAATGGTTCCTGGTTGGCCGAAGTGAGGATCAGTGTCAAGTAAGGAATGGTAGATCTTGCAAGTGCAGCCATTGGCCCGGGTCCACTGCAACTGCCAGCATGCGGAGAGTGATGACCAGTAGAACATAAGCCGAAAAAGGAACCAGAAGGCTCGGCCCGGAATCCGGTGACAGCATGAGGTCAACTTGGGCCCTACCAGGGGTATGACTCTCCCGGCCAAAACGCATGTAAAGCTGTAACCCATTAACTTCCTGGTTGAACTAAACCACCAGAGGCACTGGCAGTGATGTTGCCCGAGAGAAAAGTATCGGACCTCTCTCTTTCGGTTTTTGATTGGTTGAAAGCGATCAATCAGAATCCTACAAAAGAGAGGTCTGATACTTTTCTCTCGGGAAACATCACTGCCAGCGCCTCTGGTGGTTTAGTTCAGCGGGGACGATAATGGGTTAACTTTTTCGGCGATCTGTCATACCCCTGGGCCCTACTATAAGCATGGGCCAGACTTCCCGTGTCCGAAGAAGTGTTTGTTGAATCGCGCAGCGCTCAGTTCTAAAGCTTGCCTCAGCACCTTGATCACACAAAAGCACCTTCGAGCACCTCCGATGACTTGGCGGAAGACTCCAAGGCGTCATGCGCGGCCTGGTACCTTTCAAATGCTGAACGTGCACTCGCCTGTAGTTCGTAGTTGAACTCCGCCACGTCAGACTGGAAATCAGCTCCCGATATCCTGGCTACGCGCTCCACAGCCCTTTTTGCCGCTGCTCGTTGGTTGAGCTTAGCCATCTTGGTGAGAAATACGCGTCAAGCATGGCGTAGGCAGTATCACCTAACGAACAGGGAAACAAGCCGACACGGCTAAACTACATGCGAGCTCCTATCACCCAGCAAGCGACGCAGAAATCTTGACGCGCGCGAGCTCCTGATCCGCTCAACGAGCGCAAAATTTTGTATACGATAAACTCGACGTGGAAGAGCTACGCGCGAGCTCCAGCCCCAGTGAGAGCCCAGCGCCCAGCGAGCGAAGTTAAACACTGACGTCAAAATTCGTCATTCGAAACACACGAACCTTCCGAACACACGGAATACATTGGCTTAAAATTCTTGAGCGAAAATGGCGCCCGGTACACTCACCAATAAAGACCCCCCGAAGCCCTGAGTACCTTTGGTACTGATACCGTCGATGGGGACAAGATGGCAGGCGGCACCTGTCAACTCGCCGAGGACGCGCGGTGCGACGAGATGACGATTTGTCAAAGGCGAAATAATGTGATACCGGTGCGAATAGAAACGATGCGAATTACCCCCAATTCCAACACTCTCGGGAAAACGCCAAGAGGCCCGTTATTCTCGTTTTTTTTAGGAACACACTCTGCGACAAAAAACCGGAAAACCCGGTCCTCACAGGAGGCACCAAAAATATTTTCGAAAGAGGACCCGGAACATATGAATGAAGCGAGGCTTCATTTTAACCGACAGCTCGGGTTTATTGACTGAAAAAATCCAGAAAACAATACACTAGGGCTTAACTCGACGTGGGAGAGTACGAGGTAAAAAAAACGTCGCACAAGGTCGTAGTTTTCACTATCACGATACATACCACACTACTAAGTTCGTATACATGCACACGTCGTGCGACTCAGCTATTCGCGCATGCGCAGTCTAATCCTGAACATACGCCTTGTGCAAGTCAAGCGAAAACCTTCCTGCCACCCAATTCATCGCGCAATCATACAGGTGAGGATTACATAAAGTATCAATCTGGAATCGTCACCACATGCGAATGCCGGTAGTCGCCACATAAACGCCAAGAACCGTCCTTTTTAGAAACCAAATGAATAGGACTCGCCCGTGGACTTGACGAGGGACGATAAATCCTAAGCTCAATCAAAGTTTTAATCTCAGCCTTCGCTGCTGTCAGCTTGTGAGCTGGAAGTCGACGAGGGTGCTCTGCAGCTAGTGGGCCATAAGTCAAAATACGATGATAAATATCACCGTTCTTGAGGGGGTCCAGAGGCTGCAAACCTACGATTCACGAAAATTCAGTTTAAATCTCAGCAGCCCAGGATCCCGGCTCGATCGAACTAAAAGTCTGGAAATCAACAGCCCTAACAACACCATCCGTAAAAGAACCCGTCGATAGATCAACCAAACGCCCTTCCTTTAGATCCACCATCAACCTGTAATGACTCAAGACATCCACGCCTAGAATCGCACTTGACAAAGCAGCGATACAAAAATTCCAGTGTATCGGACGTCTCAGTCCTAAATGCAACTTAAGAACGAACTCGCCGAAAGTGTCAAAACGAGTATCATTAGCAGCAAACAGCTTAAAACAATTCGCGTTCAATCCTCGAATCCGCGGAAATCGAAGATATCTCGGCTCCCGTG
Source organism: Platygaster robiniae (assembly GCA_028476575.1). Lineage (NCBI taxonomy): Eukaryota > Metazoa > Arthropoda > Insecta > Hymenoptera > Platygastridae > Platygaster > Platygaster robiniae. The sequence continues at coordinate 13,490,053 of CM052025.1, forward strand.
TCAACCAAAAACACACGCCTGTTCCGGGCTAGTGATAGACGTTCCGCCTATCTCTTAAATGGAGGCGATTTGGCAAAATTCCCTCTCCCCCGAGCATCGCCTCAATCCACGGGGGAGAAGTTTTTTTTTTACCGTGAACGTCACGTAATTCACGCATCAAGGCTGGCATGACCTCGGAGAATCAGGAAACCTCTTGTGCGCATAGCACAAACTCGTAACTCGAGAGCCAGCCATATCAACTGCATTATCATCATTACCAAGGTTAGTATTACCAAACCTTTCTACCGATTTTGAACGCGAGCATTGGTTAAGACTACGTAACAGATACCCTACCTCCATGGTCAATTTGTCAACCGTCGCTAACAACCGCTCCATCTCAGCATCCCCGGACAGCGACGCCGCCTGACTCGATACCGCGAAAATCTGATTCTCGACAGAACCAGCTCCGACCGTTTCCACCAGCTTGTCCGCTGCTTCTGCCTATTTCTCAAGATCAGTGGCACCTGTGGCCTCCAAAATCGCCCTGCGTTGATGTTAAACAATTGTCCTAATTACTGAATCTTCAACTCCAGCGCTCAAATTCCTCAAATAGCTGAGGATCAACAACGGCTTTCCCATCAGTTAATACTTGGCCTTTCAAAAACGGACGCATTTTTGTCTCATCAGAAATCGCGTATGCCCTGATAATGCGCTCCTTAATTCAACTATAAATATCAGGATGCGCATGATCTGCTACAACTAGTTGTAAATTACGGACGCACCCTAAAACATCCACATCCAGAACCGCCAAAACTATATCTGCCTTTGTGGCCTTCGCGGTGACGCGCGCGTTACGCACAAAAGCCTCAGCCTGCATAAACCACAGTGCCGGGTCGGCCCTCAAAATTACCGGAATCTTAGGAATACGATAGGCGTCCTTTCACTCGTGCTTCCACTCGTGCTTCCACGCGATTATTCACCACGGACCGTTCTGCCACCGCGACAGCTAACTGATATTCTAAATCCGCTGCCCTTAATTCTACGCTCTCTGCATGATCACGCATAGCCTGTAATTCCCTTATAATTTCTGCCACCCTGTTGAGAAAGTATTGAAAACAAGAAAATCACTGCATAGTATGTCACAAGAAATCCCTGATCAGAATGGGAAAAAAAATCGAAATCGACAACCAGTCAGAAAATAAACAAGAACAGAAATATGAAAGAAATATCTATCAAAAAATCGAAAATTAGTAATCAGTTCACACAATTAACAGAGCGCGTACCGTTATCAAAGGAAAACAAATGGACACGCAGAGTGAAACTACCGCCAAAGTTCCCCAAAAAATACCTATCTCCGAATAATCTGCGGAATTACGCAATAATCATTTATTTACAAAGTTATCAACCTATCTCGACAATCGAAAACCAAAAAAAAAAACGCTGCAATCCGACGAAACTTAAAATCGACGGCGGGGAAGAAACTCAAAAATGGAGGCTAGTAGAAGATAGCGGTGCCAGATAGCTGCCCACCTAAAGATGGTGGCTCTTAGGAGATAGCTATGGTGCCGCCAGATGGCTGTAAATGGTGGCGCCAGATGGCTGCCTGCCGAAGATGGTAGCTTTTGGTAGATGGCTAGAAATGGCAGCGTCAGATGGCTTCCCGCTAATATGGTGCCTCACGGTTGACGGCTGATGCTCTCTCCGCAACGCACGAAGTAGACGGCCGACAGAGAAGGCTTCTCCTTTCCCCTTTTCAGGCCATAGCGTCCTTGTGGAAGCCCCTTGCAAATACCTATCAGGTACCAGGGCTCGTACTCCTCTTATGAAGAAGTGTCCGGCGAACAGCGCCAACTCGTTAAGGATTGGAACTAAAATTTGTATCTAAAATATCTCTATACATATTGTGTATATAGATATACTACCGTATACATTTCAGTTCTAATCCTTAACGAGTTGGCGCTTTTCGACGGACTCTCGTTTAACACGGAAGAGTACGAGCCCTGCCAGGTACTGACGCTCTCCAATGACTGTTACGGTACACTCCAGTATGCGAAAAAAACTGAAGGCGACGTCGAACTCGACGAAAATTTTAAGAATCCTGCACAACCTGCTTTCCAAACCTTCCACCGTCGGGGTCCCAAATATACGGAATTTGTAGCCCTAGTTCGTTTAATGAATATCTGCAACCAGGGTAACTCTCAGCCATACTTGCCGAGTTAAAATAATATGGATTGTGATGTTTGGAAATAATAAAATCGCGGTGAATTGAAATAAACACTTTATTTTTGAAACAGACAAGAAACCAGTAGATGTATGCGGGATCTCGAAGTTTCGGGAATCTTGAACTCGGGACAGGACGTGAAATGCCGTTTCCCGAAAACTTGGGGAAAACCGGTCCTAAATCATATTTTTATATCCCGTCCTGAATCCGGTATTTCCCGTCCTGAACTCGGGATTTCCCGTACTGAACTTGGGATTTCCCGTCCTGAACTCGGGATTTCCCGTGTCGAATCTAGGATTCCTAACATTTTATCGGATTTATCGGAATCACCATTTTCGATAATTATATTCCTGTTATACGAAGCGTCCTCAAAACATTGAGAGTGACTTTTTGGTAATGAGTGGTACAGTGAACAAACAGCAACTTCATGATTCGCAACTTTATGATATAACTAAGAACTGCGTATTCACGAACTGAAATACTGACATGGAGCGCATAGTGCTATCACGTAATGTTAAAAAATTTACTAGGGTGTCCACCTTGGGGAGATGTCCACCTTGGGAGACTCTCTCCTATTATTTTTTCATTGACTATAAATATAAAATAAAAAGAAATGTGCTTACTAAGTGTATGTATAAGTGAATAATAAATAGTTTTTTCAATACATCAACCCAGTTGTTTCTCCATCAATTTGTGTGAAAAACATTGACATTAATAACATTGCATTATTTGCAACGCCATTTGAATCAGGCCGAATTAAATTTTTTCCAAAAACTCCTTTGAAGGGTCCTGACCAACTTCTGCACTGGAAGTTTTTTCTAACTTTAATAAGAAGAAACTTATTCGTATGTCGAAAAAAAGTTGAATTATTTCAAGCCGCTGCTAATAAATGAATTATCGACAATAAAAGTTCAAAATTTTTGAATATTCATTGCCTCTGGTAGTAAGTACAGCTTAATAGAATGCTGGCAAAAAAATTTCAACGAAATCGGTAATGTATTGAATGAGTTTCAGCAATTTTGGTTTAGAACGGCTTTAATTTTCAAAACATTAAACAACACATTGTTTATTTCATAGCAAATGAAAAAATAAAAAGGGAAAAATATTAATCACAAAAAAGGTTGGCCTTTTTGAGCAGAAAATTATAGTATTTTTTGTTTAACGGTTCTCTAGAAATTTTTTTTTCGCCTCGGTTTGTACAATGGACAATACTTTAACGCGTTCTCAAGCGTTCGACAGGTTTTTGCATCGGGAGCCCATAGACATACATGAACTGCTAGTAGGGCGTGATTCCGTGGCAAATCATCTGCAAGCGAGAGTTACCCGGTAGGTCTAAACGAAGAAGCCCGAGTGTGCACGACTGAAGTCGAATCAGCTTGACGGTTTTACAGGTTTTCAATTGCTTGTAAACAGATTAGTGTAAATACAGTAAAACAGATTGATATTTTCTTAATATTATTGATACAGCACCCGAGAGCATCAACAACAATTCATTCTGCAATTATTTTGGTTTACAATAAAACTCAAAAATTTATTTATTCCCGGAGCCTTAACTGTACCAGCTACGTAACCCAGTGAACCTGTTACCTCTCTGTGAGCTCACTGTGAGCTTACAGCATCACTCACAGTGAGCTCACAGAATACTCCCTATTTCCTAATTTTTATGAGCATGCTGTGAACTTACGGTGTGTGTTATGATGTGCTCTTACAGTGAGCTTCCTGTGAGCTCACTGTGAGTTACGATGTAATTGCAATATGAGCTCCCTGTGAGCTCCAAGCTTACTGTGAGCTCTTTGTGAGTTCACATGTGAGTTGAGTGTGAACTCAGTGTGAGTTCATATGTAAGTTTACTGTGAGCTGATTGTGAGATTCCTGTATCTACTCAAAAATTGTTTTTCATTTTCAAAAAAAGGTTATTCATTATCTACAGTAAGATAGTAACAATAGATCTGTAGAACAATTATTGAAAAAAGAAAAAAAATATCCTGTCCGAGTGGTGCTCGGACCAGCCGTTTTGTGAAGTTGAGAGCGAGTGTCTAGACCACTCGACTATCGCGGATTCTTATTATACTATGGAAACAGAAGAAAGTGATTGTGAACATGAACACAGCAGTAAGAACAATATCCTGTTGCTTTCATAGTATAATAAGAATCTTCGATAGTCGAGTAGTCTAGACACTCGCTCTCACCTTCACAAAACGGCTGGTTCGAGCCCCAATCGGGTAGGATATTTTTTTTTCAATAATTGTTCGACAGATATACAATGAACTCACAGTGAACTCACATGTGAACTCACAGTGAGCTCACAGTAAGCTTGGAGCTCACAGGGAGCTCATATTGCGCTTACATCATATCTCACAGAGAGCTCACTGTAAGATCACATCATAAAACACACCGTGAACTCACAGCATGCTCAGAAAAATGGGGAAATAGGGAGTATTCTGTGAGCTCACTGTGAGTGATGCTGTAAGCTCACAGTTAGCTCACAGAGAGGTAACAGGTTTACTGAGGAACTGTATAGTGGAATCGTCAATTTGAAAATAGTTGTTTCAGAATTATATATAATAATAAATTTGTTGATTATTTTTTCATTAATCGATAAGTGAAAGGCTGAGAGTAAAAACCGAACTAGTAAGAGACAGATGAATTTAAAACTCCATGTTTTCTGTCTCTACTTGTTCGGTTTTTCCTCTCAGCCTGTCAAATGAGTGAAACAATGACGTTTTTCGTAATTCAATTCATATGATGATTTTTTATTATTTAAAGTAATTTTTATTTAGGGGCGATTGTTGCATGGATCGAATTACATATGTGAGGCGATCCGACAAAAGGGACCTACTGTCCAAAAAATCGATTTTCGGATTATGATTGATTCTGAAGGTTTCGAATCTCATCTTTAATTCTGTGCAATCAAAATTCATTTATCTCAATTAGTTTTCAAGCAGTAATTTTTTATAAATGAGTCTTTAAAAGCGTTCCAAGTATCATCCCGGTGCCTCCGCTCTCCTCCGTCTTCTATCGCTTCTCCCACTACTCGCCGTTTCCCCTGCGGCCCGCGACCAGTTTTCTGGCTTTTGCTTGACTCGGAATGCAAGTGGAGTCCCAACCCAAGGCCCCCAAGGGGGCCGCACTGAGAACGGAAAACGGAGCAGGGCTCGAATTTTCGTTGATTTTCGTAACGAGTATGATTGCCAATGATTGCGATGACCAACAGGATAAGCCACCTGCCGACGCCGCCGAAGATAGATCATTAATCATTTTACTTATTCATTGCTATGCGCCAAGACGGCTGCACTTTATCTTTTGCACCAATTTTGTTTTTATCTAATGTTTTTTACCTACGTCACTCATTTTGTCTGATTTTCTCTCAGTTTCCTACTGAATTTCATTCAAGTCAGACAGAATTCAAAGTGACATAGTTTTGCGCGTTTTTGTGTTTTTTGCAAAAAAAAAAAAAAAATGGACCCTGATAAGGAGTACGATACAATCGTTGGGACATCCGCGTACGATTGGGTTTCAGACGACGAAGCTGATGAGGTACATTTAAAATTAAACTTTATTTATGAATCTATTGCTGATCTAGCAAACCGCAATTTTTTGAATTTATTTTAAGCTTCATAGACAACGAGCAACTTAAAAAATAAATTAAATCACTTTAAAAAAAACTTTAAAAAAGTAAGAAAAACGTTTGGCGGCTTTCCAGGTCAAAAAGTTATTTACTTATTGTAGCTTACGTATTGAAAAAAAAAAATATAAATATATATAACAAGGTACATCACGAAAAATCATTTTCAATCTTAGGTACAACGATACATTGAGACGTTTATATTTTTACAATGTTTTGTGACAAATACTAGTGATGCTTAGTGATACCTGATGACAGGCTTCCATTTATATCTGAAACTGACGATTTTCGTTGAAGAAAGATAATGTCAAAAAGTGATGATAAAAAGCAAATACAAAATAAAGTTCTGAAATATATGGCGCAAAAAATAATTGAATAATTAAAATAAAGTTTTTCGTTTCGTATGTATTCAACTGATATTGAAAATGAAATCAATTATCATTAATTGACTGTTACAAGATGTTTCAACTAAAATAAGTAACTGTATTACTGAAGTAACATTATGATATTTTCGGTTTGTTTAGAATCGGGATTTCTTAGAAAAAAGTCAAGAAGACGAGAATGATACAGGCGAAATCAAAAAATTTTACAGTGCAGTTACGGATGACTGTTGCAGCAATAGGTGTAACAGCATTATTCCCAAAGATATAGCTTTGCAGCTCAGGTATAATATTCAATTATAATTGTTACTATATCACATTATATTATTGAGATTTTTGATCCGGTACAAGTAAATAAATATCACTGTTAATTGAGAATTTCGTTTCAACGTACCTTCATGTTTTACGTGAAATTGCTTACACATGGTAGTTTCAATTTTAATGATTAAGATATTTTTCTGTTTCAATTATATTTTATAAAATTCAAACGCTCTAATCATATATAATCATCAAAGCACGTTAAAAAGAAAGGAAAGTAAATTAGTTAATAAACGTGAACAATTTAATACGTTCGAATTTGACGTACTCTAAACGATGTTTATTTTAATTCATTTTTAATATAACTTTAAATACTCTTTTGATATTTTCCCAAAAAGTCGATTGCTTTTCAGAAAAAAATAACATTTCGTTTGTTTAACTAAAACATTTCTAACCATAAATTTCAATTCTTCCGGAATTCCTTCGATGGACATTTCACATAATTTAAGTGATATTTTACTCGAGGCAAGGGTATGAATCCTGTAAATTTAACTGGAGTAAATTTTAACTAGAAGTTTCGAGTGATTTTTCCGCTCGAAAATTCTTGTGAATTTCAACTTTCACTCGAGTGAACTTTTCACTCGACGTAAGTGAAATAATGAGACTAACTCGAGTGAAGGATTCGCTCGAATATGCGTGAACACTCGCAAATTATATTATTACAATAATTGTTTAATGTTACATACCAATATTCAGTTTTTGGATAAAAAATATAATTTACTCTCTAAATTCCTTCGAGTGAAAATATCACTCGACCTTTCAAATGACTAAGAGGTTCGCTCTAAGTCGAGTGAATTTCACTTAATTCGAGTGACTACTTTCACTCGAACTGTTCGAGTGAATTTGTGCCTCGCTTAAAGATTCACTCAAACTCGAGCGAACTGCATTCAATTCACTCAACTTTGAGCGAAGGCCTTCCCCGAAAAACAAAAAATTGTCATGCAGTGTTGTTCATCATGCAGAGCGGTGATAAAGTTTATTAACAAAGTGTGAAGTGGTGATTGTGAATTTATCAAAGTTTTTCGCATTTTCACGAAAATAAGTTGTTAGATGAATGAAAAAATTCTTTTTTTGTTGACATTGATAAATTTTCCGTATTTTTTATTTGAGATACAAGGGATGTTACGTTTGTCAATATAACATCAAATCTGACAATTTATTGTCACATACATGTTGAATTTCATTGTGTTGAAAAATTTATACTCATCAATAATAACGTTGGTACAAAAATCAGGAGTGTTTTTTTACCCCTATAATAATTTAATAATATAATATTTTTTATTCTAAAAATAAATATTGTCACGCATAAGTAACTCGAGTAAGATCTGAAATACACTCGAGTAGGAGCTAAAACTCACTCGAATAAGAGCTAAAATTCACTCGAACAAGATTTGTGATTCACTCGAATTTTCGAGCGAAAAAATCACTCGAACTTTTGAGTGAATTTTCACTCGAGTTTGATTTGTAGGATTCTCATCCTTCTTTCGAGTGTACGTTTCCAAATAGTATGTAAAATGCAATTCAATATGAAATTAACGTGAAATTGTCCTGGAGGGGTAAATTTATCTATCAATTTTTGATTTCGAAAAAAAAAATTTTTTTCCGTGGTGCTAAATTAAATAGCAAATTTTGCATCTAGGAAAAAAATAAATTTCTCACGAGGCTATAAGTTATTTTTACCATAGTGCAAACGATTTATTTTATCATGGCGGAAAAAAAGCCGATTTTTGCCCGCTCAGCTGGCAAAAATGTAGGCTTTTTCGTCCGCCTTGATAAAAAATAGATATGTTTCAAATAATCTATCTCGTACAACTAATAAATTTTTAAAAAATGGGGAATTAAGAACGAAAATGCATTATTTTTTATTTAACTTGTTAGCATTAATTTGTATGATTTCTTTACTTAGCTATTCATATAAGAAGATATTATTCTTCGAGGATTAAGTAGTATTCAGTGTTAAGCAAGGATAAATTTTTCATAGATACAATTTTATGGAGCTGGACAAGAACGAGCAGGACCTCATAATTATATCACACTTCCAAGCTCATCGACGTATTGCAGATCTCTTACCTGAATATGGACAATACACGAAAAGAGGAGAGTCGCGTATTAATCAAAATTCAGGAATGAACCACCTTCATGTTACGCATTACTTTGCAGACATTCCGATTTGCCGCGAAATGTACTTCTTTCTGTACAATTTGGGATTAAAGCGCTACAAAAATTTGTTGAAACATTATGACCAACACGGTCTTGTCCCTAGAGTACACAAGTCCACTCAAAAAGCTTCAAAGAGAAGTAATGTGGTATCAGAAAATGAAGTAAAAAATGTCACTTCATTTATCACTGCACTCGCTGAAAAGACTGCTCTACCTCTCCCAGGTCGCTTGCCACAATTTTATGATTTTAAGGTGATGAAATTACCATCCTCAGATACCAAAAGCTCTGTATACCAACAGTATCAGAAAGCAAAAGATGAAAAAACAAAGAATATTTCTCTCGTCTCGTTTCGGAAAATTTGGAGAGATCACTGTCCATACGTGACGACTATGAAGCCAGCCGATGATCTTTGCGATGTTTGCCGGCAGAATAATTTTGATATAGCTCAAGCAGCGAATGTTGATGATACTTTGAAAGAAGCCAAACTGCTCAAGGCTATAGATCATTTGAATGCAGCCAAAGTCCAACGAGAACATTACAATTCGTGGAGAGAAAAAGCGAAAACTGCTGAAATCGGAAAATTGTCTGTCGCGTCGTTCGATTTCGCACAAAATGTATCGTTCCCGAGCAGTCCCCAACAAGTTGGTGTCTCGTACTTCAAAGCACTCCGGAAATGCAGTATTTTTGGAGTACAGAATGAAGCTACTCAGATTCAAACAAATTTCTTGATAGACGAAGAAGATGCAACAGGAAAAGGTGCTAATTCGGTGGTCAGCATGTTACACTGTTACTTGGAAAAACTTTCACCAGCATCAGAAGAATTAGTTTTGTTCGCCGACAACTGCGTGGGACAGAACAAGAATAATACGATGGTGCAGTACCTCATCTGGCGGATTCTGAGTGGACGAAACAAGAAAATTTCATTGAACTTTCTTCTCACAGGACATACAAAATTTAGCCCTGACAGAAATTTCGGAATCTTGAAGTCGAAATACTCCCGCGCCAATGTTGACTGCTTTCAAGATTTCATCGAAGTTGTGAATACATCATCTCCCAATGGTTACAACATTGCACTTCCTACTCTCGACCCAAGTACTAAAACTCGTAATGTTCAATGGTACGAGTGGGACGTTTCTCTTCGTCAACATTTCAAAGCAAGTCCAGGCATTACAAAATATCACCATTTTCATTTCGACTCTGACTCTTGCGTTGTGAAGGCTCAACTTCTAGCAGATTCTCCAGAAGTTACCATTCTCGAGTTCGAGCCACCTTGCGACATTGGAGAAATGGGTTTCAAGAAAATCGTTCCCACAGGTCTCACCAACGAAAGGACATGGTACCTTTACGACCAAGTTCGAAATTTGTGTACGAAGGAAGAAAGTAAAGATTTGGTTGCCCCCAAACCGAAGACTGCGAAAAGCAAGAGGAAAAGAAAACCATCTGAATAAAGTTTGTTTGTTAATGATATCAACTTTTTCTTTATGCTCCGCTTTTGTGAAATTTTTTTCAAAGTAACTGTCTGCTTAGAGGCTAGTTTCCAAATAATTATTTGAGTACTTATTTGATTATTTCCAACTTTCTTCAGAAATTCTACAATTGCTCTCTAATTTTATTAATAAAACAATGTAGGTAAAACAAATATGTATACGATATTTTCCTAGAATGAAATAGATGCTGAAGTGTTAATATGTGTATTGTTTTTTCATTAAAGTTTCCAATACCATTTACAAAGTCGAAAAATCTTTTTAAGTGTAATTACTCAGTATATCATTATTTTCAATATATTGTAAATATTAAATAATTATAAAAATATTAACATAATGCAAGAATGACATCTTATCGTTTTGTAATCTGTTGTTTATCCTTTTCGGAAAAAATTTTTTTTTTTTTTAAAGTAATTTAATCAAACCGCAGTTTGATTATTATTTTAAATTTATAATACATTATCTGGAAATATTTTTCTAAAAGGCTTATTTTTAGATTTTTTTTCACTAGAAACTGAAAAACAATGCGTACATCTATAAAAAAATATTGCAAAAAAACCGAATATTTCCCTTTTTTTTACACGAAGTGTATAATTTTCTAATACTGTAAGAAATCTTATATTTATAATTAATATTCATATTTTATTAATGACACGAAAAGACTGTTTATAACAACTTCCTTTATAAATGATACAATTACTCTCTTATGACTTTATTGATGAATTAAGGTAAGTGAAACAAAATATGTATATGATATTTTATAGATTTATAATACATACTAGAGTGTAAAATTTTTTCGTAAAAGTAGATTACATCTCCTTAACTATTTCTATAGAAGAAATGAACCTTTCTGTTTTTTCAGAAACTCGTAAGTTTATTATTATTGTTAATTTATTCTGAATAGGTAACTGAAAATCAATTTTTTTTAAAAATAATAATTACTATAACAATATTACTATAAATCAAAAGTAATACCAAATCATTCTTTATGTTTGCCCATTTCTAATAAAAGAATCTTGCATTTAGAAAGTAATTAGATCAATTTTCATTTCGACAATTATCATTAATTCATGAGAATAAAAAATTATTTTTATTACAAGCTTCTTTAAGAATTTTTCAGCCATTTGCAACTAAAAAAAAATAGGCTTCCTATCAGAAACTAAAAAACTTATTCACTTAGAAAAAAATTATCGAGGAATATTGCAAACAAACTTAATGTTTCTTTCTAACACGATTTGGAACAATTTCTTTCAGAAAGTTTTCAACATTATTCCTGAATGTTGAAAATGTAAATAATGATCTTAATGCAACATTATTTCTGAAGTGACTTATTGTTTGCGAGGATCGTTGAATCTAAAGTTTGTTTTGGGTACAAATCAATGCGTAAAAATGCCCGTGCCTTTAACCGAAGAAAAAGTAAGGGAAACGAATGGGAGAATTTTGGGTAGTGGGAGTCGTTTTTGACCTGCGAGATTTCCCCTTCACTTCGTAGCTTCGGTCTCAAGACTTAGCTTTCATTCCTTTAACCACCCGTCCTGTAAAATTTTGTATTTGGACAGTAGGTCCCTTTTGTCGGATCGCCTCACATATTTAGAATTGCGTATATAATACCATATTTATCCAAATCTATGGAATATTATTAAAAATTGTTAATAATATGTTATAATATTAATTCATATAAATAATAGTGTAATTGTAATGTCGATCGTATTGGATATTTAGCGCGTATGCGATATTATATTTATTATATTATGTTATTTGTGTTTTGCATCACAATAAACATGCAAGCAATTGAAACAGTCATCATCAATAGGTGGGCCATAGCCGAACGGATCAGCACGAGAGCTATAACACAAGGAGTCCTGGGTTCAGATCTTCACTCCGGCAAATTTTTCGGACATTTTTCATAATATTGTTGTGATGTAACCGATTTGTCTTTACGACTCCCGTTTGTTCGAGATGTTCTTATAAATTTCAAAAACGGCGAATAATATAATTATAAGTTTAAAAAATTTTTGGAAATTGTTTGTATTTTTTTCAAGCATCGTTTTTCGCCGAGGAAACACGTCCGAAATCATATGTCGAATAGGTATGTCTATAGGCAGAGAAATAGCAGATTAATAGAAGAGTAAGGCAAAAAATCGCCGAAATGAGCATAATTGGTTAACTGACAGACAGAGTATTGACAGAAAAAATGTAAACAAAAGGAAGAGATAGGCCAGAGAAACAAAGAGAAAATGCACAGAAAAGGCCAAAAAATGGAAGAGATAACGGTCGAAAAATGGCAGAAAAAATTTCCACACGTAATGATAATTCATGATAAAATGATTTTTAATTTTCTGCAAGTCAAGCATAATGCTCAGTTTTGAATTTCACAAATTATAATATTTCATTGAAAGTGCAAATCATCTGTATTTCAAATGAAAATGCAAATCATTACATCTCACATAATTACAATTTTTTTTTTTTAAATCATCTAAAATAAAATGAAAACTGCGTAAGAATTTCAAATTGACTTTTTCATACGTTGTCAGTAAAAGATTCACATTGAATTTTTGAAAAACTGTTTGTACAAAATTTTATCAGAAGATAAACATATTAAAATGATGTTGCAGGATTATTTGAAAAAATCATTTTCTAAATTGCACAAGTTTCAAATCAGATTAAAAATTACAATAAAAAATAAAAAACCATGATCAAATGATTTAAAATTTTCAAAATTCAACTTTAATGTTTGTTCCCGCATCTCACATAGAAACAGTAGTTTTTTTCTTCATCACATCCAGATAAATTTGCAATTTCAGGGTTTTTTTCATGACAATAACACTGTATACTTCAATTAATTTTTTTGTTTTTATGATACTTCAGTTTACAAATCCCGTTTGGTCACGTTGACACTTTTTTCCCACCTCATATTTCTCAATTTGACTTTACAATTTTCACTTACCACCTTTTTCCACTGCACATGCGATCTTTACGCTCGTTTCTTTTATTCATGAGCGATTATTCAAGTGTAAACTTAACCCAAACTCCTGAACCTATCCTTTGAATAAAATCGTGAATAATAATACAATTGGCCGCGATTGGCAGACATATTGGCTGACGTGTACACGTACATAAGGTATGAACGTGCGCACCTTAGACCATATAGTACATGGTTTGCTTTTGTTCAGTGCCAAAAAGTGACCCTAATATAGAAGCGTGTAGTAACAGCAGAACGACAAGCAATGAAGTATGATACTATATATATTTATCGAAAACGGAACTTTTAGGGTCCGAAAATAAGATGACCAAAAATAAGTTAAAAATGTTCTATTAGGTCTCAAAAACCATCCAACCAAATTTCAGGCCTCAAAAACTAAAATATTAGCAATACTGAAAGAAAGAGAAGAGGTCGGTTTTTTGGGGTCTGACCCTATAAAAACTAGGAAAAAAAATATATATATTTAGTTCACGAATCCATCGATTTGCAGCAATGAAATCCTTGTCGCTAGAATGTAGTACTTTTGCATCTCAATGATTCAAGACGGAAAATAAGCTTAATATGTGTTATCTGATCGTAAGAACCGTCACTCAAAGAAGCGACGGAAATGAAAAAGTAAGAAAGTAAGCACAGATTTGTTTTTTTGAGGTTTGACCCTGGAAGTACCAGGCTATGCACGTATAACTTTATATTCCGTTCACAGACCTTTCACGTAAATTAAATGAGGTACTTTCAACAGTTAGGTAATACTCCTTCGGTCTGAAACTGTAAATACCGAAATTCAGAAAAAAAGGTTTTTTTTGGTGTTAAAATCATGTGGGCAAATTGGAGGCCTGAAAAACCGATTGAAGAGGATAAGTAGAGAAAAAAGTAGAAATCGGTTTTTTTGCGTCCGATCCCAGACGTAGAGAGCAATAAAAATATAACTATATAAACAAATAATTTCAAAATCGATCAAGTGGCTCTTATTGAGTTCTTTCAACAGCAATGTGAAATATTTAAGGAAAAATTAGTGAGGAAATAAAATAAGTTAATCATGTTCTATCTGGTCTCATAACTCATCTCACCGAATTTCACACACAGACGGGCGATGTAAAAGAAATTGTAAGGAACTGGGTACAAATCGTTTTTTTGGAGATGTGACCACAAAAGTATCAGGAAATGTGAGTGTGACTTAATATATAGTCTACCAATGGTTTTCGTATATTTAAAAGAGTACCTTAACCAGAAACGAAATACTTGTCTACTCTAAAACTGAAATGTCCGACAGTGAGTTTATAATGTTATATGTAATGTAAAAATCGTATCAGCAAATAAGAGGCCGTCAAAATCAATTGAAGAGAATTTTGAAACAAAGCATGGGGATCCGTTTTTTTTTGTCCGACTCTATAAGAACCAGGTGAGAAAAAATATATTTTTTTCACAAACCCATCAATTTATTCCGATGAAGTCCTTGTCGCAGGAATGTACTAATTTACCATCCCAATTACCAACGACCGAAAATACGGTTAAAATGTGTTACATGATTGTACGAATCGTCTCACGGAATTTTAGACACAAAGGAGTGACGGAAGCAGGGGCGCACAAGGGGGGGGATGGTAACCGTAGCAATTTTCCCTGGGCCCCGCATTCAAGGGGGCCCCGCACGGATCGCAAAAAAAGACCAAAAAATGACAATCTCCATTGAATACGAGTAAATTCAGTTATGGGAAAATTAAAAATAATGCAGTGCAATAAATACAAGAAGGCGAATGTAAATTCAAGTTGTAAAAGTTGGAATAGAAATTAGATCTCATGAGAATGTAGAAGTTTCAGGGGAGGTTCTCCTTTTTCGGCTGAAAATGAAGCAAAATATAATATCTTGAGAAGTGTAAGTTATGGTTTCTCGGAGCCAAAGTAGTAAGATTCCTTTCATTGAATTCACATGTAAGAAATAAATCCGTGAGAAGCCAGGATCCGAACCCGGGACCTCTCGATTACGCGTCGAGCGCTCTATCAACTAAAAATATAATAATTTATTGTGAGATGATGAAAAGACATACAAACTTCCGGTTTTCATTGTTCATTTGGCCATCATTCTTGAATACAGGAAAAAAATTTTCTTTACGAAATTTATTGATGTGACCCAAAATAGCGATTTTCGTTTACCTCCCAAAGCGAGACATTGTACAAAAATGTCAAATCTATAGCCTCTTGTAGTTAACCGATTACAAAAAAAATTTTCTTTTTCGTAAAATATATGAAATTACTCATGACTTATACCTTTATTTCTATGAATTTTCCTGAAAATTAATTAATTTCTGGCTAATCAATGAAAACATTTTATTTTTAGACGCTTTCTTAAACTTTAATTTTGTCAAACAATTATTTTAAAATTGATTATTTGTGCTCATTTTCAGTATAAGTCAAATAAAAAATCGTAACCTTTAAGGAACACAATAAATAAAGAAAATCGGGTCAGTAGATCATGCGTTATGCTTGACGTTAAGATGAAAAAAGTATGGATGAAAATACGAGAGGAACGTATATCAAGTTTAAGTTCGAAAAACACGTTTCAAGAGTACCATCATCCATTCAATTCACATCTTGAAATAAACAAACGGAAAATTCACTCCATCCCTACTCCACTATTTTCGAGGGTGCTCTTTGCGATAGTTCCCTGTAAATTTTGTCATAATTATTTTTATACACAAATTTCGCCGAACAAAAAAGAGGGCCTTTAAATTTTTTGCCCCAAGCCCAAAAATGTCTTATTGCGCCCCTGGACGCAAATAAAATTGGGGGCAGGGGGGTGGCACTTCCTATGCTCGCCTATGTAAGCCCGTGGCAAGATGCTGTTCCCTTCGAAGTGGTGGCGCTGATATTCAAGGGAGCCTCTCTCCTGCTCTCTCTCCTCTTCTCCTCGCGCCGATCATATGGACGCGGCGCAGTAAAGGGCTAGGGAGGAGGGTGGCTCCCTTGAATATCAGCGCCACCACTTCCAAGGGAACAGCATCTAGCCAGCAATTCATGAGAGTGCCACCCCCCTGATTAGAGGGAAATAAGCACAGATCAGTTTTTTTCAGGTCTGACGGCAGAAGTACCAGACTATGAACGTCTTTATATTCCGTTCACAGACCATTCATGTAAATTAAACTTTCAACAAAAAGGTAACACTTCTTTAGTCTAAAACTTTGAATACAGGAAAACAGTAAAAAATGTTTTTTTCCGGTGTTAAAAAACATGTGAGCAAATCGGATGCCTAAAAAACCGATTGAAGAGAAGAAGTAGAGAAAAAAGTACGGATCAGTTTTTCGACGTCTGATCCCAGACGACGAGAGCAATAGAGATGTAATTAAATAAACATTTAATAATAAAATCGTTCAATTCGCTCTAATGAAGTCCTTTAAACATCAATGCAAATCTTTTGAGGAAAAATCCGTGAGGAATAAAAATAAGATGTAAATGTTCTGTCTGGTCTCACAAGTCGTCTCACCGAATTTCACAAGCAGGCAAGCGATGTGAAAGAAATTTAAAGAAAGTGGGTACAAATCGTTTTTTTTTTTTTGAGATCTGACTTCAAAAATACCAGAAAAGGTACGTGTTACTCAATATATAGTAAATTTTTTCGTCTTTTTTAAAGGGTACCTTAAACAGAAACGAAATGCATTTACACTCTAAAACTGTAATGTCCGACAGTGAGTTCATAATTTTATATGTGAAATTCAAAATCGTATCAGCAAATAAGAGGCCGTAAAAATCAATTGATGAGAAATTTGAAAGGAAGAACCCCCTTTCCTCCACCATCCCCACCGAACATTGCCAATGTGTAAATCCTAGAATTAATAAAAATAGAGTATCGAATAGTTCGGTCGAACTATCTTGTCGGGTAAAATATGACGAAAAGTCTCGACCGCTATTCTTTTCTGTAAAAATCAGAGGCGTGGTGGCATTTCGCGCATTGCATCGAATGGCAATGCGTGCTACAACCGAATTGACCAATCGCTTACGATCATGCTCTCGCACGCCTGCGCCTTGTCGGTCTCGGTTTCGTTCGGCTTTCACAAAAATTGCTTTCCACCCTGGCTCCGCCCCCCCCCCCCTGGCCATGCAATTTCTGGCGTTCCAAAAACTACCCCTGCAATGAACTAGCGCCACTAGTGCGCAGTGGCTATATATATATTACCCTGTAATATTACGGTAAATTACTATAATATTACGGTAATTACAAAGATGTTGTTCACGTAATTTTTGGCGTATATTGATATATTGATGGGAAATGATATTGAGTATTTAGCAACTTTGAGCAATAGTTTACGGATGAAGAATATTAGGAGGAGGGGTTTTGTAAATAGAGCAATGTTTTCATAAATATTATTTGAAGTGTTATAAATGCTATAAATACAATTTGTGATATTATTATAATATTTAATATACAGTGAAATGTATTGCAATTAAAAAAAATTATATTTGTTAAAAAACTATAGATAACATACTTTGTTCCATTGATGTATATTTTTTTATTATAGATAACACTTGTGATATTCTAAATGCAACCTCTTTTTTGTTTAAAATAAAAAAATTAAACTCTAGGATGGCCGTTAATCGGCAGGCTTGATTCGTTTTTAGGAAAATAATGTATTTTCCTTGATTTTTCAATTATTCGTATAATCAAAATGATTTCACAACACCGATACATTACCGACTTGTATGCGCGAGTAATTATAAGTATACATCAAAAAATGACTTTATTCAAAATTACTGTAATTTACCCTAATAAAACCGTAAATTACGCGTTACCTACCCTAACAATAAATTACCGGTAATTTTACATCTCTAGCAGTGGCACCGGCTTTGCCGCATGTATTCCTATATTCGATATCCTAGCCTTCCCCTGCCTCCTACCTCGCAACTTGGCGGTGCCTTATACCTTTGAACGTGTTAGAAACTGACAGCTCGCTCGCCTCGTGATATTGAAAAAAAAGGGAAGTTTTTCGTGGGACCCGTTTAGAAAAGCAGCATGGCCCGTGGGTTTGAAAAAATACTCTACAACCAGAAAAGATCTCTTGTGTGTAATACGATGTTTTGAAAACAAACATTTAATAAGAGAAACGTGCACTCGCAAACGATCGAGTTTGTGAATTTCAAGTTTATGTTATCACATTTAAGGAATGATTTCGAAAATTCCATACGTGTGTAGAATGTTGAGCGAAACTCTCACGTTTCGAGAACATAGTTAATTTATTTTAAGGCTAATAATTTTTAATTCAATGGAAGTAAAAAAGTCGATGGGAATATAGAGCCACACTACATAAGCTGAATTTTTCAGTTACGTTTCATTTTGTTGTCACTTTTTCAGAACGAAAATTTTAGCAATAAGCATCTCCGCTCTTTCCAGATGAAATATTTTCGTACTTTTTAGCGGAATATTGTTATTAGACTTGCCAGAACGTTTTTATCTCGCTTATTCTGAAATAAATTGAATACCTTTTTGAGCGTTTTTTAATGCGTATGCCAAGTTAAATTTTGTAGGAAACACGGTCACTTGATTTTTTTCGAATTAAAGATGAAACCATTCGCCGAAAATTATTTGCGAAAATAAAATTACATGTACCTTAAATTTGACCTCCCCCATCAGAAGATCACATGTATTACGAAGCAATTTGCGGGAATAATGTCCCCTTTTTAGGATATCCATGATGCGATTTCTCAACGAAAGCAATCCTGGGGATCGCTCCTTATGGATAATTTTTGCGGGAGCAATCCCTACGATTGCTCCTGCTAAAGATTAATCGTGGATAATGCAAAAAGAGGACACTATCCTTGCAAATTGTGTCGACAAATCGGCCATTCCTGTATATGTACGGAAAAAATGTTAAACATGGTCCTCCCATGTTTAACGTTTGAACTTAAGCTTCAAAAACGGATTGAAGAGGAGCAGTAGAGAAAAAAGTGGGGATCGGTTTTTCTGCGTCCAATCCCAGACGTAGAGACTAATAAAAATATAACTATCTAAACATTTCATTGTAAAATCTTTCGAGTGGCTCTAATGGAGTCCTTATCACAGCAATGTAGGTGTAGCAATGAGACTTTCGAGGAAAAATTAACGGGGAATAAAAATATGTTGAAAATGATTTGTCTGGTCTCACTAATCGTCTCACCGTAAGTGGACTGATCGGGGAACTTGAAGAAACAATGACAAAGCAGTCCAATATATCGGCTTCTTTTTAGTGACACAGTGAAAGGAATTTTAATGACGCATCACAATACCCTACAACATATAACAAGCGCCAGAATTTTGGCACGACAATTTGAATTTTCTTCACGCTTTTTAAGATGTCCAATATCTTCACTTCCAATAGCTCGACGTCCAAGTGTATCTGATTGTACTAATCGTCTCACGGAATATAGACACGGCGAAGCGACGGAAATAAAATAGTTAAAAAGAGAGCACAGATCAGTTTTTTTGCAGTCTGACCCCAGAAGTAACAGGCTATGAACGTGTAATTTTTATTCCGTTCACAAACCATTTACCTTGATTGAACATGGTACTTTTAACAGAAAGGTAATACTTCTTTGGTCTAAAACTGCACTGGGAGAAAAAATGTTGTGTGATTTGTCAGAAAATATTGAATTTTTTCTCATACTAGCTAGCAGTATGATATTATTCGCAAAAAAACGTTATGAACCCAATGAGGCAATGTAAAGGAAAATTTTATTGAGTTAGGTATAGACGCAGATATTTTTTATCTTTTTTTACTGCACACGTGTCAGAGGTAAAGAGTCGTGCGTTTTTTTATTTGTTTACTCTTAGCACTGTGTAAAGTGTGATGCGCCGTTCTGAATTTTACTAGACTCAAGTTGCAATGAACGTGACTCACTCTATCGAAAAATGCGAAACATGGCTAGAAAATATTACAACACGCGTCAAAAAGTTAAAAAACAATTGAGGAGCGCTTTTCATATGTCATTCTGTTTCCGATGATCTTTTTGCATAGGGATGCAAGAATGACCTCGCATCCCTATGCAAGCAGCTTCAACATCATCATCCAACATCAAACCACGGACCCACAACACCCATACACACACGCACGCACGCAAACACACATCCCATATATTTTTCGCTTCCTCGCCCCTATACACATATCTTGGTGAAATTTTTCCTTCCAGGTCAATTCAATACGTCGCGTAACCGAAGCAAGGGGGGGGGGGCAGCGTTCAGAAAATTGTGACGAAGTGTGATGTGAGGGGAAGGGATCAAGCTTTTACGTAACGTCACACTATTTGGAAGTTTTATGCCTTCAACAACCAAATTACTTTTCAGTTTCCAGATGATCTCAGAATTTATAACTACAATGTGATTTGCGAACTGTAACTTGAGTTTCTTGTAAAACTTTTAACGATTCTTGAATTTCTATATCAATTATAGTTTTAAATTTTCAAAAACGAAAAAGTTCAAGGGTGACGTGATATTCTATGGGGAAGGGGGTCTGGAGTTTGTAACTGAGTGTGATGACATTTTCGAGTAACCCGGTCTGGAGCAGATTTTTCTGCTGATACGTGTTCAAATGTGCTCAACTCTGCCTGGAAATTGCTCGAGACTTGGTCATTTTAAAACTCTATGACATAGGGAAAGGGTGGATCAGAAATAGCCAAAAATTACGTGACGTGTTATATGCACTACCTGCATTTGTTTTATTTAACCTCCAAAAATGTCTCTAGAGTTCCTGGTACATTCCCCGATAAAAATACGGCACGTTGGTAGCAAATCCGAAAGAAAAATTATACTCAAAGTACACGAATTACACGAAAACCCTCAGGTTGTCGGGGTCAAGGCTTGGAAAAATAAAAAAACAACGAGCCCAATGAAAATGACGAACAAAGTATGTAAAAATAAGCTTCCTAAAAAAAATTCCCACAACAGCCATAGGAATTTACTGAGAGAGTGCTAATTTTATCCAGCAAAAGATAATTTATTTATTTTTGCAACCTTTTCCCCGATGACCAAAACTTCAAAAAAAAAAAAAAAGATTCAAATTTTTGATGAGCTTAGGTTGAGACATTTAAAAAAAGTAGGTATTTATATAAATCTGCACACGATTCATGCGAACTGTGTGCAAACGTAAACATGCAAATGTGTTTGTACTAAATTTGAAATATCATGTTTACTAATTTTCCAACAGTGCAGTTTTGATTATGATAGAATGAAAATCAAAAAAATAAATATGAAATTTTATTGATTTAAGCTACAGTATCCATTCTTAAATGTTAACTATAACCTCATAAAACATGAAAAAGGTATTACAAACTTGAGTAATAATTGAAATATTTTCTATTGAATGTGATGTACAATGGCGGAGCTTAAATAAACAATAATGAAAGTTTCACACTATATTTAATCTTGTTTTATTGAAGGGATCCGCAAACAAAAAATCAATAACAGTAACTTCACATTCCTTTTATTGACCGAGAGTATGAAAAATTTTTAACTCACATCTCAACTTCACTTCCCCCACCACCTAAAGCATTCCCCCCCCAGCGGCCAAAAAATGTTGCGCAAATGTTTATAACGTTGCAATTTATCCTTAAGGTTTTTTGCTTATTTAGCTATCCGAAACTTTTAGCGATTTCGAAGAATGTTACATATTTTTAAAGTATTCCAGAGTATAAAACTTTTTTTCTGTCTAACCGGGCAAAAAGACTACTTTTTAGCCTGCTGCAATAAAAAAAAATTGTCTGTTTCATGGACAAAATAGTTTTATGCAAAAGGGGAGGTTAAATCCCTCCCCTTTAATTTTTTTACTTTGAAGACGGAAATAACTAATTTTTGTAATTCATTAAAACAAATTCTTTTTAGTCGATCAGAGTGTTGAGGAATCCTTGACGTGGCTCAAAGTTTCTAAAGAACCATGGAAAATCGTGTGCAAGAAATGGGCTGATACTTTCGATTCAAGGATCGCTGAGATGCAAAAACCTGTAGCGCCTGCAGTTAAAAGGGTTTCTAGCATCGGGTCAAAAGTTCAGGGGGAAAAAATTCACGAATACTTCATGCTGTTCAAAGCGTTGCTGCGACCGGAAGGATTTAATCTTGTGAAATTCGGAGTTTCTAGTTACTTTCTCTGCATAAGTTAATTTTGTCTACAAGATTTGGACGTTGTATATCTATTTGCAGTTGGAACAAGATTTTGACCGTATGTTCCCAGAATGCAGCCAAAAACTTATGGACAAGTGGCCACGTACAAGAAAGGTTCTTCAACAGCTGTCAAAAGGAACTCTCGAGGATGAAGACGAAGATAAAAATTTTTTATAGTTGGCAAGTTATATTTTCCAGAAATTTCTTAGAAGAGTCTCTGAGGCTAATTAAAGAAACCATCATTCACTTTTCTTAAATAAATAAATATCAAGTTTTCTTTCTCAGTTGCAACAATAATTATTCATCTATATTTGCAGCATTACAATTATTGACGTTATACTATAAGACATTTTAATAAACATTTTTAGTTATTCAAATGTAGTAAGAGAGAACTTCAGTTTGACTACAGTAAAAAATTCAGAAAAAAAAGACATCTACGAATAAAAAAAATTTCAAGACTAAAAAGGGAAATGTCTCAAGTGCCGATCTAGTTTCGGGTTGAAACTTTGCTCACATGCTCCGATGAATAAGTAATAGAAAGTTGTTATGCCATTTTTTTTTTGTAATGAAGCCTGGATCGCGAGATCTAAATTATTTAAAAATGGCCTTTTGGTGTGGTGGATTACAGTGTGCACTCGGGCACCAAACGTTCCGGATTCAAATAATTTGAAAACATTCTTTTTCACCTTTCCATTTTTTCTTATCTTACAAACTTTTCTAAAAGAGCAAAATAGCAAGAAAAGAAATGATCGATAGACCAGCGTGTCGTGGCGTAGCACAATAAATTTTTAAGTTTTTTTTATCTCACCAACCAGACTTTATTCAAAAAAAATGAAAAATTACTTTACAATTATTGTTTATCTGAGCACATAAGCAAAGTTTCGACCTGAAACTCGACCTGTACTTAAGATACACTCCCCTCGTAGAAGAAATTTGAAAGAGTATTTTACAATCAAATTAAAGTTTTTTAACTTCACGAAATACATAAGAAATTTCAAGTTCAAACAATCGTTGAAGACCTTGAAATAGAAATATTGGGACTTCCAGTCAGTCCTCTAGAAACGTTAATTCGAATAACGAAAATTTTCAAATAATGTTATTCATTTTTTCTAAATTACATCAGAAAATTAAAAAGCAAAATTGAAGAACATTTCGTTCTGAATATCTGAAATTTCGAAAAAAATGTATCAACTTCTCAACAATTTTCAGCTATATCGAAAAATGCTTGCATGGTTTTTAAATATTTCAGAATTTTTATTGTAAATTTCAATTATCAGATATGGAAATTCCTAACGCAGTTTATTTGGGTTCCTCATGTCTAATGCCTAAAGTTTATGCTAATGACAGTGTATTTTTAACTTTTCAAACTTTGTAAATTATTGTAAATTCTAGTCAATTGACGAAAATAATTCAAGCGATTAACAGTGATAAAAAAAATGTCAAAGTATTCTCAAAAGTGATTACAAAACTTCATAAGCATTTTGAGTACATCATTTGAAAATTCTTTTGCGAGTCAAAAAATTGATGCCTTCAGATTAAAATTTTACATCATTCTCAAAATTGGACTAATTAGTCAAAAATATTCATCATCTGTTACTCACTGCTTATCGATGTTCATTTTCTTTTGTTTCTATATTTGTTTTTTGAAATGTTCCAGACATTTTGTACTTACAAGCATTTGGTCGCTTGCTTGAGCCTGCTACTGTCAATGGTAAAGGAGGGAAGAAATGGAGACCCACAAGAGTAGAAGTCAGTGAAGGGTTCATTTTGTGCGTTAAGGTGAATATAACTGGTACCCAGTGATTGACTTTTTCTGTTTTTGAAGGTAAATTTCTGAAATACTCGTACTCTTATTTTCATACATTAATAACGTAATGCAATGTTATTCTGTGAATGTGTGTACTTGTTGCAAATGTAACCTTTTTTTTTCAATTATGCCTTCAGACTCTTGGAAATCTCGAAAACATTATTCTTCGTCTGAAGAAGAGAGCTCTCTCAGTTAACCACACTCTCCAGCCTTTGCCAGTTATAGTGGAAAACGAAAATAACGAGGCCCCTTTGAGCTATATTATCATCGATGAGCTCTGATACAAGGTTGAGAGTCCACTGAAAGCAGTAGACACGTGCTTTAAATGCTTCCATGCTCTACATGCCCAATACCCTGCTCAAAGTGAAGCACCGTGGCTTTTGCTGCAGCGTTGTATCTACGGTATAAAGACAATTTGGGATAAGTCGATCCCACAAGTCGAAGAACTCAGTATGAAATTTTAATTATTTTTCATTTGAACTCGTAATACGAAGTAGAAACTTATAAAAATGCCTTGCTGTACTGAATGCCCTTTTAAATGTGATAATTTTCAGTCTTTGTTTATTCACTATAAAATTTTTCACGATTTTGAAAACTTGAAAGTGTTTCGATGTAAAAAAAGTAACTGCTCTAGAGACATAGCGACTTGGAAAGCTTTTAAAATTCATCTTATCAGCACTCGCAATGCAAACAAAGCAATTCACTTAAAGCAGGTACACCCGGTTCCAAATATTGAAGGTAATGATACACACGAAAATAATTTTATGATACCAGATTACAATCTTTACAATAATAAAGAAATTGAGGCATATTTTACCAGCTTTCCATCTAAAGACATTTCGATTGAACATAACGAACAAGAACAGGTAGATGAAGATAACAAACATGTACAGGCACATGAAGAAATGAAAATTATTCAGCGGAAAACCTAAAACCTTCACTTAAAACTATCACCACTAACATTGAAAACATTTTAACAAAAGTCTACTGTAATTTATATGCTGATTCAAATTTCCTACGTGTACATATTCAAAGATCTATGGACAATCTAACAAACATAGCTGGTGAAATATGCATGAACTCACAGCGCTTTATAAATCATGAGTCAGGAAGTACAACAATAGTAGACGAAAAATTAAAATTCTCAATCAACGAATCTTTTTCTGCAGCAATGGAACCATTTGATAAATTTTCTACTGAGTTTAAACGCTTGAAAAATTCTGGATTAATTGAACCAGTAAGCTGCGTTATCGGTAAAACGAAAAGCGATAAATACTGCAACGGTAAAATGGTCAAGGAAATCGATCAATTGTGTACGCTCAATTCATACCGTTGAGAGAAACACTGAAATCTTTTTTCGAATTACCAAACGTTTTACACATTCTTCTTGATTACATGAAAACTTTTTATTCCAATCATTCAATTCTATCCAATTTCATTCAGGGCGAACTGTGGAGAGAAAAAGTCAATGTCCATTTCAAACACAAGACTGTTATTCCGTTGTTTATTTATTATGACGATTTTGAAGTCAATAATTCTTTGGGTAGCCATGCAGGAATTCAAAAATTAGGCGGTGTCTACTGTTCAATTCCTTGTTTGCCACCGTAATTTCGTTCTACAATAGAAAACATTTTTCTAGTTCTTCTTTTCCATGTAAGCGATAAAAAATGTGAAAGAAATGATAGCATTTTTCAACCAATCGTTGACTAAATAAATTTTCTTCAAGAGAAAGGAATCAAATTGAATATCAATATTCAAGAAACAGTACTTTATTTCTCTCTTGGTCTTGTCCTTGGAGACAATTTAGGGTTGAACAGTGCTTTAGGATATGTTGAAAATTTCAGAAAAAAATTTTGCTGCAAAGCATGCACAACTGACATAAAAAATACTAGACAGGATACTTCTGAACGATGTAAAAATATGAGATTAGTAGAAAACTACGAGGCACACGTGGAAAAAGGTTGGGAAAAAAGTGATGTCAAAGAGTCATCTGTTTGGAACTGTAGAATATTTTCATGTGTATGAAAATCACTATTTTGATGTTCTTCACGACGTGTTTGAAGGGGTACTAAGACTATGCGTTAGTGAAGTTCTTTATTATTACGTTTCGGAAACAAAAAAATTAAATGTTGACCTATTAAACGATAGAATCAATACATTCAATTACACAACCAATGGCATCTCAAATAAACCTCCATGCATTACAAAAGATGAAATCAAAGATAAAGAGTGCAAATTTTCTGCAAGTGAAATTCTGAATATTATCCTGATTTTACCTATGTTAATTGGTGAGATAGTCACACTTGATAATGATGTTTGGAAATATTTTATGCTATTGCGCGAAATCATTAACCTCATAATGGCTGAGGATCTTCAAATAGAATGCTGTTCCCTTTTGCAAACTCTCATAACTGAACACCTCAAAATGTTTCTTGCAATTTTCAAACGAAATCTTACTCCAAAACTCCTTAACATGATACATTACGGTAAAGCTATGAAAAAAGTTGGACCACTAAATGCTTTAAGTACTATAAGATTCGAAGCTAGAAATAAATTTTTTAAAAATAGTGCCACTTCCACATTAAGTCGAAAAAACATAACATACACATTAGCTTTAAAAATCAGTTACATTTCCATCAAAAGGTTATTTCGAAGAAAGGTTTAGTTGTTCAATTTGAAATTAGGCCGGGAGTTGTGGTGAATGAAAAAAAAATAAAGCACTTATTTCAAGAAAGTATTGAATTATCTACATCAGACAGCAAAATCCATCTCATTAAACTTTCCTGGGTTTATTTGGATGGCATCAAGTACATCATTGGTACTAGTGTAATATTGAATGTAGCGGGTTCACAGATTACAACATTATGATGTGGGCGTGTTGCAAGTATTTTTTTAAATAAAAGAGAAGAGGTTTCCTTCCAATGTCAAGTTTTAGAAACATTGAAATTTGACGAACTTTTGCATGCGTATGAAGTAAAGGTCACAAATAATTTCATTTTCGTTTTGAATGTAAAAAGTTTGCTTTCGCCATTTTCTGTAATTCTACACAAAATGGAAAGCGGAAGATATTTTGTCATTTCAAAAGCAGCGATTGAACGTAAGAAACGTCGAATGCTACAAAGGATTTTAGTTTCAAGTGTAGAAAGTAATTGCTTGTAAATTGTAAGGAGCTGAAATATCATAAATAAACCATATGATGATTTTAATGTATTTTCGTCATAATTTTTTCAGTACTTGAAACCGAAACGGTATTTTTTCGAATGAAGATATTTAATAAGATAATTAAAGAAAGGCGAAATTCGTAACCGAAGATAAAACAAAGAAGTCTATTAATTGGTAATGTATTTTTATTTTCATGTTTAGCAGCCACTTTATGTAATCAGTTTTGAAAAAACCGTCCGATGACGGTCACGGGAAAGTGTAAAAAGGGCCATTTTAATTATTAATTCATACATCAATTCATTACCTACTTTCACCAATTACATTGTAACGATACTGATAAGTGTGAGTCAAAGATTGTACAATATTTCATTATGTTTATGGGGAAAAGTAGCTATCCTTACGGTAGCAGTTGTAAAAGTAACCATTTAAATTAGTCATGAAAACGTCTATCGATTGCCAGCTTTTAGGATTTACATGGTCAAAATACTGAATAGTGTTAGTGGAGGTGAGTACTATATTTCATAATTTTTATGGAAGGAAAGTAGCTATCGTTACAACAGAAGTTGTAAAATCAACTATTTTAAATAGTCGGTCATACGTTTGTAAATCACTCGATTTCTCTACTAAAATAGTAACAATACTGATTAGTGTTGTTCAAAATTAGTACTATATTTTATTATTTTTATGGGAAAAAGTAGCTACTTTTACAGTAGCAGTTGAAAAAGTAACTATGAAAATTAGTAATTCAAACATTCATAAATCACCTGATTCTACTACACAAATAGTAATAACGTTAGCCGAGGTAAGTACTTTATTCCGTTATTTCAATGGGAAAAAGAAGCTGTCGTTACGGTAGTGATTGTGAAAATTACTATTTTTATTAGTAACGCATACGTCTATCGAATATCTACTTTTACTAATTACATACTTAAAACACAGAATAGAGTTAGCAAATATTAGTAATAGAATTCATTGTTTCCATGAAAAATTTAGCTGTTGCATCTAAAAAAATAGTAGAACTTACTAGAAACGATAGCATCCTGTACATTTCAAACAACTAAAATTGACTATTAAAATAGTTGAAACGACTACTCAGGTAGTAAAAAATCTTACTAATTTAAAGTAATAGGATTTACTAATAAGTTTTTAGCTGCATATATACCGAATTAAAATAGTAAAGCTCCCAATGTTTTTAGTTAAGTCTATCAATTATTTTTTTCCGTGTAAATTATACCACGAAGATTGTAATCTACATGCATTCGCAGTAGAAAAGGAAAAAGGAATTTTTTACTTCGGGCCAAGAAAGAGAAATTACTTTTTTCGCGGTACTTTTTCTTCATTATATGACAAAATACATAAGTATTTCCGCAAATCTTCCTTTTTTACTGAAAACTCATGCAGATTACAATCTTTATGGTGAAATTTACTTTTAATTTTTCCTCAGTGCACTTCGCGCGCGCTAACCAGCTTGAAGTCTCTCGTTACATTGATGTGCACTGATGAGAGAAACTGCTAGTGACTTTGGTTTGGCGACTTGTATCCCCGATGGGGATTCCCCATACATAAGTACTATTGGATCCAGAACAGAAAGCGATTCACAGAGGTAACCTTGAAAAATGTCGAAACACATTAAACATTTCTAGAAACGAGCCTTTTCAGGCATTTTGCGCTCGCTGGGTTGCTTTTTATGTTGCATTTGCGTAACTGTCACGTACTTGCGACGAAAACGGCCGAGAAATCCCGCCGTGCCGGCGACGAACTTGCTACGTAGCCTGGCGATGTAGTCACTACGTTGCCCCGGCCGAAGTTCTTCACTGGGATGACATCATATGATGTCATTATGCTGTTATATGATGTCATATCACGAATGATATCATGATGACATGCATATGCAGAAATACCTGTATGTCGTAATGACATCATGAGCACGAATAATCACGAATGTTTACTGGGTTTATCAAATTTCAACTCGAAAAAAAATTATTTATGCGTGCACCTGTACTCGACTATAGAAATTTTCTATTTAGAAAGTGATAAAACAAATTGAAAAATTTTTTTTAATTTTATTACGTATAATAACTTTAGAAATCTTATAAAAACGTGGTAATTTGTACGAGTGTCTTCAAGCTCTGTGCGAAATCCGACAACAGAAATCGCCACGCCATTGATGAATACCCAACGCTTAGAGGAACTAAATTTCAAAATTCGAAGCGCGCCGTCTGCGTCTAACAAATGGTAGCTAGGGCCGGTGGGGGAATGCAGAGAGAGATGATTGATGACTGTTTTCCGGTGAAGGGCAGAGGGAGGCTTACAAAGGACGAGGCGAAGAAGTTGTGAGGGTCAGTGCTTGCTTTTTGCAACAAGTCGCTCGACGTTATTCTTCTTTCTTCGCCCAATTCAGCCTGATTTTTTTGTAATCACTCGGATAAAAATCATTATGACTTTTTTGAATTCAATAAATTTGCATAGAATGTGTAATCGTATCCATGTTTCGACTCTGAATTCGGCACTTTTTAGGATCTTTAGCACTATTGAAAACAATTAAAGCAGGACAATAATTACATGAACGATTGCAAAAATTTATTGCATTGGCAAATTTTCGCTAATTTAAAAGTGCCAAAAATATTGAACAATATAAATATGTTATCATTTTTAGTGTATTTTTATGTATCTTTAATTTTTTTATGTTTTTTTCAAATATCAATGTTCGATTTAAAGAAACTTTCTTTTATGTAACGAGCGAACTGTGAATAGCCAATGATGATAATAAATCCTTGACCCAATGTTGTCTCCTTATTCCTCAAATCCTGATCGATGACCAATTCACACCTCACTGCCCAGAGAAAAAGGACCCCGAACGAATACTCAGCTCGATGGGACCTCTGAAGGGACATATGGAAACCCGGATGCTTTAAATGATACTAAGGATAACGTTTAGTATGATCTTTATTATAAAATTAAGAGTCCAATTACATTCATATTTACTCGTATTTATAATTCTTGAATATTTACTTCGTATTCACAATCCTTGAATATTTACTTTGTATTTATAATTCTTGAATATTTACTTCGTATTTATAATTCTTGACGCCCATTTCACAACAATTCGTTCGCATTCTTGTCTATTCATTTCGCAAAATTCGCATGATCGTAAGACACACTTCAGTGTCTACACTTTATCATTTGCATTTATTATTTATTCGCAATTCTATTTACTTTTAGTTATCATATTCGTATTTGTATTCGCATTCAACATTTCGCATGAGTGTTTATTCTTTATGTTTGTTTACAATTTTCACTTGCGTTTAATCCTCAATATTCATATTAAATCTCTATGCTTCAATATCCATATTCGTATTTGCGTTACAATCATTTCTCACCACTTCCGTATTTGTATTCGATATTCGCATTCTTACTATTTCTTTTGTATCGATTCTTATCCTAACTGTTGGTTCAGACAACGCCCCTCAGAACCATAGTTCGCCCATCTCAGCTAGCTCCAATTTCAGTGCTTCAGCGGGTTCTAGTTCAATACTGTTATCGGTAATGGAACCCTGAGGCTGTGGCACTTCCCTTGGTTTGGTAAATTCAATTAGCTCCCGGTTAACTAGATTAGGATTTAGATTGTTGGTCTGATTATGGCCACATTTGTTACACGTTGTTGTGATCCTCTTTGTCGGGATTATCAGTGTAATTCCCAAATGTCGTGAAGCTTCCCTGGCTAACTCGTTATCTATTTCCTCCTACGAAATCGTAGCCTTCGGATCTAATCTTTTTAGTATTCTTAGCCGGTTGTATAAGCCCAATATTCCCTTCTGTTTGAAAACATATCTTCTCGCTTGGTTTCACGCTTTTCCTTTTCACTAAACTTTTTATTGCCCAGATCAATTCTTCTGCCAAAGGCTCTGCAAAACAATGAAAAGGCCGCGGTAAAGTATTTAATTATTCACGTTAATCAAGATTTTCTAACATTTTTCCTATTTAACCCAAATCTTATCCCTTGATTTAAGATTATCCTTTATATTACTGTAATTTGTATCGTTTCAGTTTCCAAAGTAATCCAAAGTCACTCTATTGCTGTGGATGCCTTAACATTACTAATAGAATGTATCATGTTTAATGTAAACAATCCGAATGTATCATGTTTTGGTATATTTTAACGTAAATAATTCGAGAAAGCTTGAGATCGAGCTGCCCTGGAACAAAAGCTGAAAGGGATGTATCCCTTTCACTCGACTTTCGGCTTTTATTTTAACGTGCAATAATTTTTATTGAAAGCAGTTGAAACGCTTTGAGAATTGAGCTGCCCTGGAACAAAAGCTGAAAGGGATGTGTCCCTTTCACTTGATTCGCGGCAAAACAACTGGTTCAATTATTATTTGAATCTCTTACTTTTCTTTTGATGATTTATCCTGATCTAGACCGGTTTGTGGGCCTAGAGTACAACTCTGGCTTTTCACTGGTATAAACCTGGCAACGATGGGGTGATAAGGGTTCTCGTGAGGTCAGACCCTTATGTGGACCCGGGAAAGAAAATTTAAGTTTTATGGGCTTCTTTTTTTGGACTCAAGAGAGCTTTGAAGGATGCTTAACTTGGAAATTCTTCGACGTTCTAGCACAATTCGCTGGGTTATATACTCTTTTCGGAAAAAGGGAAATTGCCTTACAGAAAAGAGGAGGTAAAAAACGATTTCCGTTTTGGCTCGTTTAGATATTCCTCTTTTCATTGTAGTTCTTTTTTTTCGAATAGAAAGATAATTGTTATCACGGGCCGATTCTGGCCCGTTTACATCCGCTGTTAATAGAGTCTAATCATAGTTTCATTTTTGTTCAGAAATCGATTTCCTGTTGTTAATCGTCGGTGTTATTGGATTCCAGCATCGAAAATCAATCGTTGCGATTTAGATATCGCTGCGCGTTAGCGTTCGGAAAAATAATTCAGATCTTTAAGAAATCTACTAATATTTTCTAAAAATATTTTTTTGTGAAAATTAAAATTAGACGAGTGGGCAAACCTCGCTCGTCACATTTAGCATTTTTATTCTTTTCAAAAATCATTTAACATGCGAAAAATTGGGATAATAAATAAAAGTCACAAACAAGTTTAAAAAACTTTCTATATTTTATTTATACTTAAGGTGTTGCTGTACGGTATATAGATTTTCATTCTAGATAAATAGAAAAACACTATATTGTTATGCAAATTAGAGTAATCATTTAATACATAAAACATGTGGCCAAGACAATTAATTTGAAAAGTAGCATACATCTTAAGAACATTTTACAAATATCTCGAAAAAGTGATAAAAAAAGAAATTTTGTTTTTTCACCATTATATTAAAAGGATAGTTGAAAACGGGAAAAATTACAAACGAAATTCACCGAATCGAAAAGATTATTTGCAAAAAAAAGGAATTTCGACGTTGCCAAAGCATCTTTCCCACCATTATCATCAATCAAACTTCCACCGAGGGTAGTTTTTGTTTGACCTTGTACTTGTTTAACTGTGGAAGTACAAAATTTACGTTAGGACATTAGGACTATCTGTGATTGCTAATTACTATTGCAGTTTGAAAATATATTAACTTAAAAATGCATCTTTCAAAAAAATTTCCTTATGAACCTAATCTGCAGAATCTACGAACCGTTTCTTGAAATTCCACAAACATTTAAAATTTTCAAGAATTATCGACTATTTCCATAACTCATATTCCAATGTTTTTTAATTTTTTAACATTTTTACCCTGGCAAAGTTTGTGCAACGTAGGTGCAACAATATAGCGTTGCACTTGCGTTGCATTCATTATTTTGAATAATTAGAATATCATATGTTGGTTCATCCATAAAATTCATGAAAATAAGAAGTTCTGTTATTTTTTATTTTAATTCTTCAAAAACTAATTTCAAAAACCATTACGTTCTCAGGAAAGCTGAAATAAAATAACTTTCTATATCCACAGAACTTATGCATTACGTTATTTCGTTCGATTATTGTATTTAATGTGCGTTCCGTCTTGAAACTTGAAGAAATAACAGTTTTACGAACCACCTCCCACCACTTACCACACACCTTGCCAATGTAAAGGCGGGCTGTCGCTTTTGTGTGCCAACAAATCCATTTTTCCCTTGAAGAAACCTTTTGTTTCTTCTATTATAAAACTTAACTTCAAAATCACTCATATGAAAGTTGTGATATCTAACAATTTGTCAATTTCCAAATAAATATTGCACAAATGAAAGATGTGATATCTACAACGTCGCGTCGATCTATTCTTGTATGATCAACTTCTTTTCTTTAAAAAAACAAAAAAAAATATTTACAAAAACGTGAAAACGGGTAAATCGTCGAATAGAAAGGGACAGAGAAAGCGCGCAGCTGTAGTGAGAGGAAGAAAGAGAAGTTTCTTGCGGTATGTTAAGAGTCTGGACGACTTTGTTCAAGTCAGGGCCGTATATATTGTTGGCACGTAATGAAATACTGTTTTTTTTTAGATTGTTTATTATTAAAAAGCGACGGCAAAGTCCTGCCTGACTTTGTGATTTTAAATGATGATGTAACAAAAGAAAAGACAAAAGAATACTTTTTTTCTCTATTTCTTTACGTTCAACTTTATTTCTTAAGTTTTTCCTTCTGCTGTCTATTAAAAAAACTTTTTTTTTTATGATTTATCGCATTTCCGTACACGTGGGTTTTGTCAAATCATTTTTATAGTGACTTAAAAAATGCAACGCAACTGCAACGCTACAGTGTTGCATAAACTTTACCAGGGTAGTATTTCAAACATAAGACAAACTATTTATAACCTTGTGAATTTTCACAAAACTTTATTGTACTCGTAAGACTTTTCACTAACTTTTCAATACTTTTCAAACTGTATCGATATTTATGAAAAATTAGTAAAAATTATAATTCATACTTCAAAAAAATATGATCTTGAACACAATCTACAAAATTTATGAACATTTTCTGAAATCCTAAAAATTTTGTAAGACCGTTACTTTTTTTGTTTTTTATTTTTCAATTTTTTAGAATTTCCAAAAAAAAAAAAAAATAGAAATCATTTTGAATTTTCTGCATTTGTCGAAAATTTGTTTAACTCATTGTCATGACGTTTAGCGGGAGGTCGCACTTCAGGAATCATACATGGGTCTTATCAATATTTTCTTCAACGATTCCATAGTTTATTTTTGGTGGCTGATGTAAAAAAAAGATGAAACTACATCGTGTTTCAATCTACTTTGAAAACCATGTGCCTCATAGTTTTCTTCTTTGAAATGACAATAGCAAACTTCTTCTTCACCATTTTGTTTTTTATAAACATCTACAAATAAATCTCATTATAAAACATCAATGAATTCACTTTGAAAATGTAATACTCTACATGAAAGTAGATAATAACAGATTATAGGAATTTTAACCGCCGAATAACGTCTTTGGAAACAAATAGTACATTTTGCATCTAGGGAAAAAATAAGTTTCTCACAAGGGTGTGTTTCATATTTCTCGTGATAAAGTATTTTTTTCCATGGTGCGAACGATTTTTTTTCTCCCGCTACGATAAAAAAATATATATACCAAAAAATAATTTTGTATTGTCTGAAATTTTTTGGGCTAGAGTGTACACAAATTCACACAAATTTTCAGAAACTCCTTATAATAACTATTTTTAGCACTTACATTCCAAGTCAAGTCGCTGAATTTCACGAATCCATTCCCGGAGTTCGCAATTTTTTTCTGGAATTTCATAAACCGGGACACTTTTAGAATTTTTTGCATTTTGGCAACTTTTTATCGAACAATCCCTTCGCACCATAGTTCATCTCCGTAGTTTACACACACTTTAATGTGATTTTAATAGGGAAATTTCACTGCCGGCAATTTCTCAACGCGTGGTTCCAGTGGTTCTTTGACTACGAAACATCAGCAACTGAGTTTTTAGCAGTTTTGAGAGGAAAAACGATTAGGCACCTACCCATTTTTGGTTGTCTCATTCTTTTTAGTAACCTTGTGATTAGATACACCGAGGTATCTTAAGTAGGATCAAGAAAGGATCCTTTCTGCATCGATGCATAGAAGAATGCAAAGATTTGAAAAAAAATATTGCTTTCTTCTGCTATTTTTTACATGTTTTAGGTATAAAATGATTACTCTAATTTGCATAGCAATACAGTGTTTTTCTATTTATATTTATGTAGAATGAAAATCTGTACACCGTACAACATCTCAAGTATATATAAAATATGCAAAGTTCTTAAACTTGTTTGTAACTCTTATTTATTATTCCAATTTTTTGCATGTTTAAATGATTTTTGAGGAGAATAAAAATGCTAAAAAAAAATTTCTTTAAATCGAACATTGATATTTGAAAAAACATGAAAAAATTAAAGATACATAAAAATTCACTAAAAATGATAACATATTTATATTGTTCAATATTTTTGGCACTTTTAAATTAGCGAAAATTTGCCAATGCAATAAATTTTTGCAATCGTTCATGTAATTATTGTCCTGCTTTAATTGTTTTCAATAGTGCTAAAGATCCTAAAAAGTGCCGAATTCAGAGTCGAAACATGGATACGATTACACATTCTATGCAAATTT
Organism: Platygaster robiniae; assembly: GCA_028476575.1. Classification (NCBI taxonomy): domain Eukaryota; kingdom Metazoa; phylum Arthropoda; class Insecta; order Hymenoptera; family Platygastridae; genus Platygaster; species Platygaster robiniae. The sequence goes on from CM052025.1 coordinate 13,525,886, forward strand.
ATTGAATTCAAAAAAGTCATAATGATTTTTATCCGAGTGATTACAAAAAAATCAGGCTGAATTGGGCGAAGAAAGAAGAATAACGTCGAGCGACTTGTTGCAAAAAGCAAGCACTGACCCTCACAACTTCTTCGCCTCGTCCTTTGTAAGCCTCCCTCTGCCCTTCACCGGAAAACAGTCATCAATCATCTCTCTCTGCATTCCCCCACCGGCCCTAGCTACCATTTGTTAGACGCAGACGGCGCGCTTCGAATTTTGAAATTTAGTTCCTCTAAGCGTTGGGTATTCATCAATGGCGTGGCGATTTCTGTTGTCGGATTTCGCACAGAGCTTGAAGACACTCGTACAAATTACCACGTTTTTATAAGATTTCTAAAGTTATTATACGTAATAAAATTAAAAAAAATTTTTCAATTTGTTTTATCACTTTCTAAATAGAAAATTTCTATAGTCGAGTACAGGTGCACGCATAAATAATTTTTTTTCGAGTTGAAATTTGATAAACCCAGTAAACATTCGTGATTATTCGTGCTCATGATGTCATTACGACATACAGGTATTTCTGCATATGCATGTCATCATGATATCATTCGTGATATGACATCATATAACAGCATAATGACATCATATGATGTCATCCCAGTGAAGAACTTCGGCCGGGGCAACGTAGTGACTACATCGCCAGGCTACGTAGCAAGTTCGTCGCCGGCACGGCGGGATTTCTCGGCCGTTTTCGTCGCAAGTACGTGACAGTTACGCAAATGCAACATAAAAAGCAACCCAGCGAGCGCAAAATGCCTGAAAAGGCTCGTTTCTAGAAATGTTTAATGTGTTTCGACATTTTTCAAGGTTACCTCTGTGAATCGCTTTCTGTTCTGGATCCAATAGTACTTATGTATGGGGAATCCCCATCGGGGATACAAGTCGCCAAACCAAAGTCACTAGCAGTTTCTCTCATCAGTGCACATCAATGTAACGAGAGACTTCAAGCTGGTTAGCGCGCGCGAAGTGCACTGAGGAAAAATTAAAAGTAAATTTCACCATAAAGATTGTAATCTGCATGAGTTTTCAGTAAAAAAGGAAGATTTGCGGAAATACTTATGTATTTTGTCATATAATGAAGAAAAAGTACCGCGAAAAAAGTAATTTCTCTTTCTTGGCCCGAAGTAAAAAATTCCTTTTTCCTTTTCTACTGCGAATGCATGTAGATTACAATCTACATTGATTTGATTTGAGGAATAAGGAGACAACGTTGGGTCAAGGATTTATTATCATCATTGGCTATTCACAGTTCGCTCGTTACATAAAAGAAAGTTTCTTTAAATCGAACATTGATATTTGAAAAAAACATAAAAAAATTAAAAATACATAAAAATACACTAAAAATGATAACATATTTATATTGTTCAATATTTTTGGCACTTTTAAATTAGCGAAAATTTGCCAATGCAATAAATTTTTGCAATCGTTCATGTAATTATTGTCCTGCTTTAATTTTTTTCAATAGTGCTAAAGATCCTAAAAAGTGCCGAATTCAGAGTCGAAACATGGATACGATTACACATTCTATGCAAATTTATTGAATTCAAAAAAGTCATAATGATTTTTATCCGAGTGATTACAAAAAAATCAGGCTGAATTGGGCGAAGAAAAAAGAATAACGTCGAGCGACTTGTTGCAAAAAGCAAGCACTGACCCTCACAACTTCTTCGCCTCGTCCTTTGTAAGCCTCCCTCTGCCCTTCACCGGAAAACAGTCATCAATCATCTCTCTCTGCATTCCCCCACCGGCCCTAGCTACCGTTTGTTAGACGCAGACGGCGCGCTTCGAATTTTGAAATTTAGTTTATCTAAGCGTTGGGTATTCATTGATGGCGTGGCGTTTTCTGTTGTCAGATTTCGCCCAGAGCTTGAAGACACTGAGTTGTACGTTTTTATAAATATATCATATTTGATTTCAGTTTTTGCTATTTCCCTCTCCCAGTTGATTATTTCATATTATTGATAACTATTATTGTATTTATCTGATTCAAATTTGAATAACAAATTATTTTAAAAGTTTTAAATGTTAGTACATTAGCTGAAATAAATTAAATAATTCAAAGAAATTCGATTTAGTAATTCAATTAACTAATCGAAAATTAAATATACAAATTATTTATTCATTTGAAATTTAAGATCATTGAAATCAGGGTTTCTTATGCGTTAGTTATTTCAAGGAGCTACACAGAGAGAACGCTACACTGGTGGCTAGTGAGATAATACTATAGTCGGTGAAAGGTCGAAAAAAATGTTTCTCTCGCGAGTGAGCGGTGAGATTTCGCTAACAAGCGGTGTATCGCTCACTAGCTGCCGTTGACACACACGCGAAGTCGATTACACCGCTGAGTAGTGAGACGAAACCAGCTTTCGGTGACTCTCTCACCAGGGGCTAGTGAGGCGCTCGCTATTGCACGGTGGGAGAAAAGAAAGGACTGGAAAGGATGATATGAAAATGAGAATAAGTGGAAAGGAATATCTTCGTGCTCCCTTGCTCTCATTTTACATCGTCCTTTCTCTTTCCCACAGACTCCCACCACGCTTCCTAATTCAAGTTTACCCCCCCTTGCTCCCACTGCGGTGAGCGAAATATCGATCTGTATTGATCGCTGTCGTTGAATGTTGTTTTGGGAGTCACCGAAAGCTGGTTTCGTCTCACTACTCAGCGGTGCAATCGACTTCGTGTATTTGTTAATGGCAGCTAGTGAGTGATACACCGCTGGTTAGCGAAATCTCACCGTTCACTCGCGAGAGAAAAATTTTTGTCGACCCTTCGACGACAGTCAGTGTTGTCTCACTAGCCACCGGTGTAGCGTTCTCTCCGTGTATAAATCATACAATTTGACTTGTTTAAGCTTTAAAATTTTTCATATGCCTCAGGCAAATAAACTGCCCTTCATTTCCCTGCTCTCGCAGGAAAAATTTGTTTATCTCCCCTCGGTGTATAAAATACGGTACGCTCCTCGGGCACAATACTATTACTTCCTACTCAGAAATAAAAATATTGTCACCGCGGAACGTAATTTACTATCACTTAACGTCAAATTCATACTTTTGTTTAGAAATTTTGATTTTTAATCTATGTACTACATTTACAGTTGGAAAAAAATTTATTTGTGTGTTCCCCTGTACTTAAATATAAAACCTTAAAAACTATAAAATAATGAAGGAAATTTTAAAATTGATTTAAATTTTCATCTAAAATATCTGCGACAATCTTATAAAAACGTGGTAAGTTGTACGTTTGAATACATGAATTAAAATATCTATCCGAATTTTTAAAAGTATATTATTACATAACATCGGTATTCCGTAGCCCCAGTGAAAATAATTGAAAATGATGACATTCATTGAAAACCTGTCAGTTTTCAATACTGTTCGCTGGTTTTTATTTTTTTTGGGTTAGCAGAACTGAACTATCTGCTTTCCGTGCCTTTTTTTCTCGATTTTAACCTTTCTGCGGTATGAAAATTTCCTTCATTGAAACAGCAAAAGAAGTGATATTCCCCGCCAACTCCCTCCACACACCACACACCTTGCCAATGTAAAGGTGGGCCGTAGTTTTTATGTGCCAACGAAACTATTTTTTCTTTATTAAACCGTTTCTTTCTTCTCTCATAAAACTTTTATTTAAAATCACCCATATGAAAGTTGTGATACCTAACAATTCGTCGATTATCAAATGAACATTGCACAAACGAAAGCTGTGATATCCACAATGTCACGTCGATCTACTTTGTAATATTAATTCCTTTCCTTAAAAAAAAATTACCTTTTAACAAAAAGTTGACCGAAATATTGGTATTATACCAGCAACTGATTATATGATGTTCAAAGGCAAGCGACGCCGACGGCCCGCTTCGAATACTGCTAAAACGGCCTTGCCAATTGGTTATGATCATTTTTTCTTGACGAGAATGTATTTTTTTTTCATTTTTCACAGTGATGACGCATAAATGCGAATGTGTTACATGAATAAAACGTTCGAAAGTATTCAAGGATTTTTTTAGTGTTTTCTAGTAACTTAGTGTGTATTTTTGTGTAATTATTGCTGTTAATTTTTTTTCCAATTTAATGTGTAAGCCTAGTGAAATAACATTTTTTGGGAAAATGTTATGATTTGAAAAGTAATTTTTCGGCTGAACTGAAGAAAACGCATTAATAACTTGTTTTCTTGCATTTAATACAGTTTTGTCTTAGGATTTTTTAAACTTTAACCTTACTGAATACTTCAGATAAAAACTGTATGTACCTTTATGACTGCGACCTTTATCAGAACCGTACAGCGATCTGAATTTCGAAAGATATTTGAATTCTTATAACGCCACCTTCAAAATCATATAAGGAATTTATGTCCAAAAATTTTCATACGTTCATTTTATAAGAATCTGGAAATCCTTAAAAGATTTTAATTACATCACCTTGCAAGGATTCAAATTTATATACGTAAGACTTCGATAAGGTTCGCAATGAGCTAGTTATTCATACTTTTTGACCATCAATTTTTTGACCATCTTACTGCGCCTATGATAAATCTTTATGAATTCGCTAAAACTCGCTATACAACATTTTATTCATAATCTGTTGCATAATTTTTTTAACAGTTCAGATATCAGCAAAACATGGAGTCATGAGTCTAATACTTCCAGCGACATGCATGCAAATAAATAAAGTGTATTTCATTTGAATAAAATTATCATTACATATTCGAACCAGACAAAATTCTCATTCATTGAAATGAAATACTCGATTAAAAGATTTTGATTAAAAAGAGACAATTTTTTGCTTGTTTTACTGGCAAAAGAAAAATTCATTGCTAGGAATGTTAGACTGTCGATGCTCGTGATTAGACAAAAATGCGTTAAGCAATTTGTTTTTATCAGAAAGTTGTCGAGAACAACGTAGTTGCTTTTCATTCAAACAATTCTTATATTGTATAATAATTATCCATGTAATTCTAAAAGCTACCATTGTTCAGCTTTATTTTTCTTGAATAGTTTTCTAAAACATACACTAAATTTTCGACAAAAAAAAGCGCAGTGCGAATAGTCGTAAGACTTTCAAATAAGAAAAATTAAAAATTGTTTGTTCAGTCGTTTGAGGTTTAATCTCTGATTGTTCCAGTCTAAAATGTCAATTCCAATTTCAAAGTATCTGGATGTATTCATGAATGAATTTCTCGACATTGCTTGCTACTAGCACGTATCACAGTGAAAAATGATTAAAAATACATCATCGCCAAGAAAAAATGATCATAACTAATTGGCAAGGCTGTTATAAAGCAGTATTCGAAGCGGGCCGTCGGCGTCGCTTGCCTTTGAACATCGAATTATCAGTTGCTGGTATAATACTAATATTTCGGTCAACTTTTGGTTTAAAGGTAATTTTTTTTTTAAGGAAATGAATTAATATTACAAAGTATATCGACGTGACGCTGTGGATATCACAGCTTTCGTTTGTGTAATGTTCATTTGATAATCGACGAATTGTTAGATATCACAACTTTCATATGGGTGATTTTGGATGAAAGTTTTATGAGAGAAGAAAAAAACGGTTAAAAAAGAAAAAAATGGATTCGTTGGCACATAAAAGCGATGACCCGCTTTCACATAGGCAAGGTGTGTGGTGAGTGGAAGGAGGTGGCGGTATACACTACCGAAAATAATAATATGAAAAAATGTTGCAATTAATTACTGAATGTGTTAAAACTTTTTTTTAAATTTTTAAAGGTCCATACAACTTTAAGTTGTAGTTTGTGATTTTCAATATTCGTCGTATTTAGAGAAAAATTTTCTATCCACTGTGAAATCTAATCTTCAGTATACCTACTTCTTGTATTTTCGAGAGTTGTCATAACATTATTATGTATCACTTTTGTATTAAATTTTTTTGTAATTTGTGATAATATACGGTACTTTGAAATCTTAAGGTAATGCTTTTGCAAAATTTTTTTTATTGTTTCGGGGACTTGAAGATTCTTAGTTCATAAATGTAGTTCATAATGAAATTTGAAAAAATCCATTATTAATTTTATGTAAAATAAATTAATAAGAACCACTATTTTCTTTCATGTACTAAAACATAAATTCATTGCTTGAATCATTACTTTCAATAACGTACAGTAAAAAAATGATGACTTGAGAAATCGGTGTATGTACATCAAGGTAGTCCTTTAAATACGTTCGGTGGAAGTTAGACAATGACGTCCCCTAAAATGCTTGAAACGATTTAAATAAATTCGTTGCAGTTTTTAGATTTCTATAACAACATTGTCTCGTGCCGGTAGAGTCGTCTTTCTATCCATTTAATCAACATGAGATTTCATCCTAAAGACAGTCTATAATTTTTTGCACACACACTTTAGAAATCTAATTAATGCTGTAATTCAACGTTCGTACCTATGTCAAACGATGAAAAAAAATAAAATCTTTTAATTCACACCCTGAACGTGAGTTCGAGGCCGAAGGAAAAAAAATCTTACGAGTTCCGCATTCTTTTGATAAAGCAAACGATTTTTGCAGAAGTTTTAACGACACTATGCAAAAAATGTTAAAAAATTATAATATTCTATGTTCATTGATATTGAAGATCATTCTATTTTGCGTTGTAACTTCAGTATTAGCTGTGCGATAAATATTCATTGAGGTTATAACAAAAATATGTGAATAAATAAATTTCTAAGAAGTTCTTTTTTTAGAATAATTTTCTGTTTCGCCTAGTTCAACACATTCAAGTAGCAAATATCCAGTGAGACAATGATATTTATCATTATTATACGAATAATAACAATTATAGCAGGAAAAATGATAATGTTGATAATAATAATAATATAATATGAACATACGTACTATTGAATGTAAATGTATAAATAATTCGAATATTCTAAAAATAAAAAATTTCGATTTGCGTTATGGTAGTAATTTATGTATTGAAGATTAAAAGAGATTATGTTAATAACATAAATTATAAACATTAAAGATTATTATTATTATTTTTTTTTATTGTTGTTGCATCATGAGTAACATGAAATAATATATGCTACATAGATGATAAAGGTAGTAAGTTGATCCTTGTGAAAACGCGTTACCTTACCGTTACAAAGGTGAAAAAAGTAATTCGTTAAGTTAACGTTACTTGGAAAGAAATAGTAACTCGTTCCCGCTACCACTCAAAAAAAGTAACGTACCGTTACGATCAAGTTACTTTTTGGAATAAATTGAATGTAAATAATAATATTATTAATTATTATTTAGATATTTTTTACGAAAATATTGAGGTTTCAAAAATCATTTCGAGAATATGTTTCCTACTTATGCTTCTCTTCCTCTTTCTAATCTCTAGTAATCTAATCTTATTTTCTTTGTTATCTGGAAGTACGGTCTCACTTTTATGGTGAATTAAAAAAAAAAAGGTTTGTAACGAGGTGCCCGCTACCGGGCTCACCTGGTTACCAGATTCCTCGCAGAAGAAGACGATGTCCCCCGGCAAGCCGCGTCAATCGTCGGAAAGGGGAGGGGAAAGGGGCAATCGAGGATTTCCTGGGGGAAGGCGAGAAAAATAAGAAAACTACCCATTTCACATACAAAAATCGACGCGTTTATTCAATAAAAAAAAACAAAGGGATAAACACAATACATAAAATGATCCAGGAGGAAGGGGGGAACCACACCACCCCCGCCCAAAACGCCGCGACGCCAAGCACCGCGAAATCATCCTTCAATTCCTTTCTACGACAATAAAATAAAAAAAAAAAGAAATAAAGAACTGAAAATTTCCGATCATCTCCCATACCTCGAGCTAGAAAAAAAACTAAAAATCTAAATTACCCCCCTTTGACGGTCCGGCACTTCCCCCGCTACTTATGACCTGGGGCCATCACCCCCGTCGACGCCAATGTAGCCGGAGCCGCCGCATCCGTCCCCGCGACGCCGTGGTGTCCTAAGCCCGCCATCCGAGTCCCTCGATCCCCTGGCACGAGTCTGCCAGCCATCCTCACCTCTTTCTCGTCAACCCAAAAGAAAAAAAGACTTTCTCCCAACTCCGTGAAACTCTCTCACCAACTCGTCAAAACCCTCTTGTCAACTCGCCAAAAAACCCTATCGCAGGGGTAGCACACTCCCGTGTTAAAAACAATGCTAAAAGTTTCAGCCAATCATGTGCCTTGCATTGTTTTAAATAATATCGACCAATGAGAACGCAAGACTTTGGCGGCATAATTCAAATAGACAACTGCGAACGCGTTCCTTGCCAGGCTGCGCACTTTTAACACGGCCAGCAACGGCCAGCCCCAACACAACGAAAGGCGTATCTGTTTTCTCTCGCGCTTTGCGCTTTGAGTAATTGATGGGCTGTAAAATGTAATGAATAATAAATTATATAGTACTATGTACTATTTTTATCTTAATATACTTAAAAAAATAGTGAAGGTCTTTAAAAATTATCCACTTTTTTGAAATTAGAAAAGTGGGTGTTATAAAAATGTGAAGATTGTAAAATAATAATATCTTTCATAACATAAATAAAAATTAAATAAAATTTCGAAAATATTGTAAAATCGCTTATACATCTGTTTTAATATATAAAAAATGACTTCAAAAGTGAATATGCACTGTTTTGCAGCGCATATTCACATTCTAGCAGATAGTAAATTATTTAAGAGAGTCGATGATTTGATTTTTTTTGTTTTTCAAAATCTTAGAACTATTTTGAAGTAAAAAATTCTTAGTCCATACTTGAGATTTTTAGCAGTTGAATTTTTTCGACCACTTGTAACTTAAAGTAACAAAAGTTTATGCGAAAAAATTGTTGAAGTGTAAAAATATATATATATTTTTGGCAAACTTTCTCAATTATCTTGTCTTTGCCTCGGTCTACCAAACTTGATACTCGTTCATATAAAATTTGTTTTCATGATTTTGAAGGTTATCAAATCTCTAAATCATAGCGGGGCAAAATTTTTCAATCTTTGAGAATACTGATATTTTAAAGATATCTTACTTACAAATTACAGAGTTTGAGAAATAATATTCTGGGACTATATTCAGCGTCAATTATGTTCAAAAAACTAGGAATTCCACATTTTATAATGAGTGATTCTTTGTATTACGCATTTTACAACGAATAATCTTCGAACTTTATTATTATACACATTATAATAAATATAACTATATCAATTAACTTCATTTTCAAAATTATAGATTGTACCATATTGTTGAAGTCAGTTGGAAGTTTATGTGAATATTATAAGATTTCATAACAGATTACTATAAATATAAATTAACTTTTAATAAATATTTAATGCCTCCAGTAACCTAGATTTTTAATAATTTTTCTTGAAACCCTTCATAAAATATTAGTTTTCTAAAGGAAATTCTACTCTTATCATATAAAATGACTCTATATATATAAAAAAAAGGGATGTTTTATAAAGTTTTTCTTAGTCTTTATAAAGTAACTTTGCAAAAACTATATTTTATCTTGATAAGAACTGATAAAAATTTCTAGAATATTGCATATTTCTATATGGTCTATTAAGAAAAAAGCGATATTTCATAAAAAATAAAATTTCATTTCATAAATTGAGATTTTTTACGGCGTTTTATATAAAGTTTATTAAAATCCATCAACCCTGGCCTCCGTGGAGACCGTCATTTACGGTCCCTCTTACGGGTACTTTGTGAAAAAAAAAAAACCCGTAAGCATATTTAGTTTTTCTAGAGAACTACGCAATAAAATCAATGATATTTTAATTTTAATTGATGCTTGAGAATATGTTATACCTTTCTGAACATACAAAAATGTATAAAACGAAAAAGCACATTCATTCAGAAAATAACAATAATTCCACGTTACGTTGGACACGAAAAGCCAGACAAGCCAGTGCCAACTCAACGAAAGTCGTGTCAATGTTTTCGGCCTACATGTGACTCATTTTTCAATTTAAATAATTCGTCAAAATATTGATATTTGTTGCTGTTATAAACAATCAGACAAAAAAAAGTAAGCCTTAATTAAAAAATTCACATCTCCACTTAATCAGCTCAATTTTTTTTCGTGTATTTGTACGAGTTTGCTTTTCATTATAATCAAAAAACTTTTCACAATTGTTTAAACAAATAATTGTCAACATAGTTTTTCATGAACAATTGTATTTTTAAACGCTTCCTTGACGCTGAAAAATTAAATTTTTTTGGCCAATAATACGAAAACGTTTACCTTACACAATACATCAATAGAATTTTTTTTGTTTGTTTTAAGGATACATAAATTTTTTTATGTACCTCTGGCATAGAAAACGCATTTCTCGTCTAGTTCGAAATCTTAAAATTCGTTTTCTAGCCCTCGGAACATAGAATATCGTACGTAACTAGGACATAAATTTTTTATTTCCGAGTGTGAAGTTTGTTGACTGAGGCGAAGCTGAGGTTTACAAACTTCACATAAAAAATTTCTGTCCTAGGTACGTAATATACTATTGTCGCGCGCTCAATTCACTATCTGCGCGCTCGACACGTTAAGCAATATTGCTTTTACAGCGTCAAATTTTGCCTTTTACACCTTATCTTACATTACGAACGAGATAAATAGAACAATAGATAACTGCAGAACTCTGAATTACTATAAAATAATAATTTTTATTGCCTACATTGGTCATGTCAACATCAAAGCGGCACGTCGAACAAACCATATGTGTATGTTCAAATTTTATTCGCAAACAAATACATTTGGACAATTAACAACGAACATTTTTTATTAGTTAAGAACGTCATTATTCAAATCGGTAAGTAATTACTTAATACCACACGATTGGTTGAAAACGAAACTTAAAAGGGGAAAAAATGTACGTATAGAAAACAGCCCTAAACTAATTCAATGAAAACGCCGGTTACACACTCTTTGAAGTAAAAATTGAATAAGTTTCTTGTTGCATTACTCACAAAATAACTATATTATTTTATCTTTAGTTCATGAATATATGATAATTCAATGTTTATAAGTAATACTAAACAATTCATTAATGATTTCTTTATTATATAATATATTCCCCTTATAGAAAAGAAACTCAAACTGAGTTTTTTTTCGAACACTCAATTTGGGTCTACATGTTATTGCTTATGGAAACCCGAATTAGGTGTACGTAATAAAACTCAACTAGGTTTGACTTGATTTTTTTTCGTAAGGGTCGTTTACGTAAATAGTCTTAGTTAATTTTGACTTTAAAGCGCGCATATAGTCGAATTTACATTGTAAGAGATTTACGTCTTTCGTTCAGACTTTAGTTTTCTAAGTTTTGTTTTCAACCGTACACATTACAACAAGAAAGATAATATTGCATAATTACTCATAAGAAAGTGTAATGAAGTGTAACAACTAATCTAACTATTTTATATTCCAAATTATCTAATGTTAGAAAGATAATAATTTGCAAATTGAAGTTTTCACCTAAATAAAAAAATTGTCGTTCCTAATTGAATGAATGTATTTGTTTGCGATCAAAATTTGAACATTATGGTTTGTTCAACGTGCCGCTTTGATGTTCACATGACCAATGTAGGCAATAAAAATTATTATTTTATAGTAATTCAGAGTTCTGCAGTTATCTATTGTTCAATTTATCTCGTTCGTAATGTAAGATGAGGTGCAAAGGCAAAATTTGACGCTGCTCTACCGGATTAAATCCCATTTTAGCCCATTTTAAAACCATTCCTAAAATGGTTTTGGGCGTCATTGACAGATTTTTCATTTCTTTTCTAGCAGTGTATACTGCTGTAAAACAAATCAATGACGTCAAAATCATTATGGGAATGGTTTCAAAATAGGATTTACTCTGGTAGGCCGTAAAAGCAATATTCCTGAACGTGTCGAGCATTCAGATAGTGAATTGAGCGCGCGAAAAAAAAATTTATATATCTTTAGAATAGAAAAAAATTCTATTAATGAATAATTTAAGGTAATCTTTTTCCATAATATTAGCAAAAAAAATTCAATTTTTCAGCGATAAGGAAGCGTTCTAAAAACAATTGTTTATGAAAAACTATGTTGACAATTATTTGTTTAAACAATCATGAAATGTTTTTTGATTATAATACAGGACAAACTCGTACAAATGCAGGAAAAAAAATTTATTTGATTATATCGAGTTTTTTTAGAGATGTGAATTTTTAAATCAAGGCTTACAAAAAAGTCTGATTGTTTATAACAGCAACAAATACCAATATTTTGACTAATTATTAACATTGCTTAATCAGTAACTTAAAGACTATAAAAAACACGATTTTTTTCAAAATTCCGTGATGAAGTGGAATTTTCGTGACACACTTGACACGCTTTAATTCACTTTCAGAATTTATTTATATACTGTACAATGTGACGAGCGAGATATTTTCGCTCGTCTTATTTCAAAACATTTTATTTCATAAAATATTTCAAGTTGGATTTAACGCGCAGGAGATAACGGTAGCATGAAACTTAGATATCGAGAATCATTTTCTTTAGAATTTCCAATGCTCCGATAATGAAATATTGGAAGTTATCAACCTGTTATCTAAATACTCCAACATTATTCGCTTGAAAAATATAAAAGAACAATTTCATTCACGATTTTATTTTCGCCTTCTTTAATAATTCAATGCAGAAGATAAAACCATTTTCTTTCAAGTAAATTAGACTGGAATGAGTAAGCAGAAACGAGACGATTTGTGTAATGACTCTATTTACGATTACCTCTTTTTTTTTATATAATTCAACTCTTCGAAATAATGCGACTTATATGACTCATTTTACCTCCTCTCTTCCCTCTTTCTAAACCTGCCCTATTTTGAAATGGTATAAAAACCCGAGCTTTACGGAAAACATCGGAGTTGCTACCCGCTCGTAGAACCGCAAGCACCTCTAGAGGTCCAATTGTTCTAGAGGAAAAAGCCGCCTTTTCCTTTCCGCCCCTCCTGCGTCCGAAAGCCCGACCTCAAGACGGCCGAAACTGACTCTTCCTTAACCCTACTTGCAATTAAGCGAACCTAGCCCGATTGTATTCGAGGCCCTGTGGTACTTAAAAGCAAGTCTACAAGTGAGCCCTTTGTCACGTATACATAATAATAATAATAATATATCTCGACCATTTTTCTTTGCAAAATATTCATTATCATCGTAATGAGTGTCGAGACCTGGTCTTGGCAGGGCAAGTTCCAAGCCCAACTTGTTTAATGATTTATGAATAACAAAGTAAAGTAAATGAGAATCTATTTAAATAAAAATAAATTCAAATCACGATTGAATTTGCCAACTACAGAATAGATTTAATTAACGAATATTAATATACCTTTTTTTTACGACTATCTCGAGATTCTGATATAATAGATTTCTATTCCTTTTAGTTCATACCGTACAAGATTTAACTTAGAATTTGAGGGGTGTAGTTAGGCAACACCGCCTTAAGCCTAGTGCGTGGAAACGCGATTATGAGAGAAAGGGTATTTTAAGCGTTTATCATCGGTTTAAGATTTTGAAGACTCTCCCTTCTGACTTGGTGATTTCTCTAGAGGAAGTAGACAAAAGAATAGCTCGCGCGGCGTCTAAGGACTACGGAATAGTTCTAGTTTCTCCCGAAATCACGATCACTTTTCGATGTCAGGCGTCTGGGGAAATCCAAAAATTAAAGCTAGAACAAACCCCGATAGATAAGGAAATCAAGGCCAAACGTTCAACTACAAGAGAATCAAATTTAGCTGACCAAGATTTTTACGATTCTTTAGAAAAGAGTTATTTCTATAATGCAGATTCTGAAGATGACTTGCCAGAGCTATATGTCAAAGAACTTCGCGCGATAAGGAAAGAAATCAGCGAGCAGAACTTGGCCTGAGAAACATCGCATTTAAAATTAGCCACTTGTAAAAAGGAAAGCATAATAATAATGTCGCTCTGCGACGTTTAACAGTATTTAGTGCATTATTATTTTAATCCTTAGCCAATTTCCTCGACTCCCTTTAAAAGTCGAATAAAGGGTCGCCATAGGCCGTTGTCTATGGAAGGTCCTTTCCTTTTCGACGAGATTAAGGAATAATAATAATTCTTAGGCGTATAGCCTAACAAGATAAACAAAAAGGGGAAAGTATATTATAATAATAAGTTATTCCTGATCTCGCTCGTTACAACAAAATAATCCAAAAGTTATAAAAACCCTTATTATAATCTAAATAATACCTAATTTATTTCTATTAAATATGAAAAACGTGATCCCATAAAAGTTCTTTTGGATAAATTGCTTTCTATATAATTTATTATTATATAATATGATACATAACTATGATAAGTAACTACGTTAATTACATATCCTTTTGCGCTACATAAATACTATACATAATATGTAATTCTTGATGTCGAATTGGGTCTATAATCGTTTTTTACAATAATCCAATTAGAAACTTAAATTTTAATAACTATTTATGTCATAAATATGCAAAATATACATTTATTATAATATATAAATATGCATCATCTAATATAATAGATACATCATGATTTTAGTGCTAAAAGCAAATTTGTGTTTTTCCAGATTTCAACAATCTTATGAATCGTTTACGTTAATGAAAGATTGATTTAAATAGTCTCACGTAAGCAGCCTGGATTCATTTATTCATATTTAAACAGTATAAAAATAAATTATACGTAATACTACTGGCACTTTAAAACTATTTTGCACAAAATGAATCTTTACATATTTTTTTGTGTGTTATTATGATTCAAGTGTTTTATTTCGAGCGTTTTCTCTTACGGGTCTTTTTCGCACAAAGTACTCGCAAAAGAAACCGTTATTTACGGTCCATCTTACGGTCTCCACGGAGCGCCAGGGAAGTTACTACTAAGGACGTTTATCTTGCAGTGAATTATTTGTGAACAGGCGTTTACGTAAACACCATATGCGATTTAAAAATAATTAGACTTCATTTGCCGTCGCGACTATCAATAAGAGACTGAGCCAGGGAGTCCTAGATGCTAAAATCGGGAAATGTTGGGAAAGAGAGGGATCGAACATTAAAATACAAAGCGCGCGAAAACACAGGCACGACTCTCGTTGTGCAAGGGCTGGCTTGCCTGGTTGGTCGTGTTTTAAGTGAGCAGTCTGGACTCCCGCCACGCACGCTACACGTATCGCTACCCTCGAAAAACATTAGCAATTCGCCCGGTTGAAGTGTGCTACCCCTGCCCTGTCGTCAACAGCGAGCTCTTCCCGTGGAGGCAACAACCCTCGCTCTCCCCACTCTTGCTTCCGAGGGTCCAGATTGGCCCGACAACCCACGACGACGCGACCAACCAACGCCGGCAACCCCGCTCACAACGCGGCAACATCGCGCTTATTCTTAACCGTCATTCCCCCATACTCACATTTCTCAGAATCCGATCGTTTCTAGGACTTCTCTTAAGTTACGGTTGGGTGGAAATATGAAATCCTCGAATCAACTACGTCGAAAAATAATCCAACCATCACTGGTTCCAAAAAGCACTCCGAGAAAACAACGCTTATTAATGCTGTTCTTTCTTTTTCTATATAACCTCTAATAGTAATTTCCAAAGAGCATTCCCAGAAAACGATGCTAACTTATGCTTTTCTTCTTTTTTCTAATCTGTAATAGTAATCTAATCTTATTTCCTCTGTAATCAGGTTCAGTAATAAGGTAATAAGGTTCGGAAATTTCTTGATGGCTTTCAATAAAACGTGAATCAGTAGAGACGATGACTAATGATCGAAAGGACTTTAAATAGGCAGCTTGGGTTGTATGAGAATGACTGCTGACCTTTTGTTCGTGATACATTCAATGACTACGAAAATTGGATTTGACAATTTTACTGTTGTATTAGAAATAACATGAATATTCTTTTTTTTCTACCCATTCTAAAATAAATTACCGAGTATTTTTAACAGTTCTAAACTATCTATTTATGATACTATTCATATATATTACTACAGGTATATATACTACGATTATAATATGTAACTACTACAGTTTTATATAACTACTACAGTAAAAATTATAAACTCTCATGTGTTATATTTCACGATGGTGACTTTATAAATGACGGGCATTACACGGCGTATCTAAAAGAATCCAACACGACAAAGAAAAATTAGTATGAAGCAAATGACGCTGCATGACAAACATAACAACAAAGAAAACGAAAAAATATCGGTTGTTTTCCAGAATAAAACTGCGTTTCAATATAGAATAAAAGTTTCACAGAATATACAAAAATCGTGATAAATAGTGATTTTCCATTTTGTTTTTTTATTCTAAAAAATGTCGATGCAGGAAAAAGACATGACATCCCCCCCCCCTCCCTACATGACATTAAAAATGTAAAGGCGGCCGTCGCGAAACGGTTGATGTTCCACATAATTAAAAATAGTGAAATATAAAAAAAAAAAAATTATATATTTTTACATATATAAAAGTAATGATATCAAAAAAAAGCGTCGTTTCAAGTCACTATCAAATACAAACATTATTATGTTTTCAGGATTGATAAGTTAAAAATCGCTCGACAGACCGCTTCGATGAGATGAAAAAATGTTTAACAAAGATTCAAAGTATTCATATTTTTCAAAACTCTTATATGATATTGTGCACTTAGTTGCTTCTGACTGACATGTATGTGCTGCAGATATCAGAATAGATATAGTGCGCTACCTACAGAATGCAAATAATAGCTAATTGAATAGCAAGTAGACTGATTTGTCTTTTCCACCGTTATTCGTTTAATAAAGAACAAGCATTTTACTGACTGAAATAGCACAATCATAAAATGAGGAAAAAAATTCCAATACATAGGTTGAAATGTGTGTAATTACACTAGCGAAAAGGAAAAGTTAAAGTAAATTTTCATCTCATCGAGGCGGTTCGTCGAGCGCTTTTTAACTTATCGATCCTGAAAACATAATAATGTTTGTATTTGATAGTGACTTGAAACGACGCTTTTTTCGATATCACTACTTTTATATATATATATATATATATATATATATATATATATATATATATATATATATATATATATATATATGTCAAATGGTGTGTTTGAGGACAAACTTTGAAACATCCTGGTATATTTGAAGACATTTTGGGTTTATGAGGACTGTCCTCATAAGGTTTATATGTAAAGTGGTGCATTTGAGGACATGTCCTCAAAAGCCTCAATTGGCAGAGTTTACCAGTTAAAATATATAAAAATGAAACTAGAAGTCAATATCGAAAAATTTTTATATGCAAAACAATGCATGTAGCAGTAATGAATGTCCGTTGATACGGCGTTGTGAAATAAGTAGTGGTGTGCGGGATTAAGAATTTCGGGGGTCAGGATAGGTTGGGACATTTTGCAATGGGTCGGGCGGGATTTCGAGTTTTTCGGGAATCCCGAAAAATTCCAAGAATCATAAAAACTTCAAGAATCTCAAGAATTGTCGGTTACCTTGAAAAATGTCGGAAATCTCGAAAAATTCTGGAATTAATAAAAATTAAAATGAAGTCCCGAGATGGAAACTAAAGGATTATGATAAGTATTAAAATTTGCCTTGACAAAAAGTCTACAAGTAACAAAATGATATTGAATTATTCTAGAGTCTTGAACTGCACGCTAGTAACGAAAGTCTTAAGAATATAAAACGAAAAGTTTTCAAAATATAAAACAATAAGCATTATTGATGTTTCGATGAGCAGTGTTTGAAAACATATATTGCTCACATACGATAGCCAAATTTACTGCGAGCTAATGAAGTTGCGTAGATAGACGAAAAAATTTTATCTTTTCAATATGATTTACTATTGCTTCAAATTTGTGTGTTTTTACTGAACATTTTTTGCAGTAACAGATTTTACTACAATTCGATTCGACGATTCAGGTTCATAAAGACTACCATCAAAAAGTTCATATGTAATAAATGATGTTTTTGAAGACATGTCCTCAAAAACCACGACTATATAAAAGAACCATATTATGAAGACCAAAAATTTCAAGCTCTAATATAGAAAACCAAACTCAAAGATCAAAATACCAAGGGATGCATATCTCACAATCAGTTATAAATTTCTGTAGAATAGAGGCATATGAAGTATGTTTCAAGCACTTGCTTTGAAATGTTGATTAGAGGTATGGTTAAAAATTAAAAAAAAACATAATGACAAAATAATATTTATTATGAATTTTTTGAAAAATATATTTTAATTTTAGAAAATAGATAAGTAATGTTGAAGGCTGCGATTCACTAATATGAAAGTCAAAATTTTTTCTAAAATGGCAATTTTCAAATGAAAGATTTCAACGACAGTTAATAATTGAACAATTTGTCGACTTTACAAGTATAGTAAAATAAATCCAAGACGAGGCTTATTTTAAGACTGAATAATTAATTTTCTGAGGGATATGTACAGCTACAGTTATAGCTATACATAGTATGTGTATGACTGCAGGCAATTAGAATTTTTATAAGGACCGTACCTCAAATTCAGATGAAATATTTTCTTGGAAAAAATACTAAGAAAAACCAATGTTACTGAGTTATGCAAGAAATCAAACGAAAAAGATGTTCTTTTGACTTCATATTCGGATACGCCGACTCGACACCCAGAAATTGGAGATGACAGACAAAAGAAAAATTCATTATTATTTTTGATTTTTTCCGCTCTTGTTGTAATGTATCTGTACAATTACATTTTAGCAGATTTCTGGTTGAGTGCGTTTAGATAATAACTATGATAGAAAATAAAAAAATTTTCGTTATCCTTACTTAAGAATCTTCTGCATTGTATATGAAAAGATTTGGAAAGAGGTAAACATATTAATAGCAACTGATACATGCAAAAAAAAAAAAAATTCCCTCAGAGTTGCCTTTTCATTTTGATTTCTGTATCAATTTTAAAACTAAGTAAATCACAACCGTGAAACTATGTAAAATGTTCTCCTTTTGACGATTATTCAGTCACATATATAAAATGTAATTACAGTGAGGTTTCTGAGGACATAATTAGAATAATACTAGTGTTTGTGAGGACGATTCAGATTTATGAAGACTGCCTTCCGAAAATTCATAAATGAACTGATGTATATGAGAACGTGTCCTCTAAAGACACATATGAGCACGTCAGATCAAAAAAATGGTCTCTTCTGATTTGAGAAGTAGAAACAGACAAGTGCAAATTACAGACCTCACCTCTGCCTGGAGCAACAATTTTTTGTTTCGTCGAAAAAGTTATTTTCAAAACTTAAAATAATATACTATTTTTTTAAAGTGCATATTTATGGTCATTTTTGTATTATATTAGAACTTAAAAATCATGACCGCAAAAATAAAAAAAAATGTTATCCTTTTGACGATTTTTTCAGTTCCATATATAAAATATTAATACAGTGTGGTTTCTAAGGACATAACTTGAAATATACTTGTGTTTGTAAGGACAATTCGGGTTTATGAAGACTGCCTTCCGAAAATTCACAGATGAAGTGATGTACATTAAGACGTGTCCTCTAAACACACATAAGAGCACGTCAGATCAAAATATTAGCTCCTCAGACTTGAGAGTAAGAAACGGACAATTGTCAATTACAGCCCTTGCCTTTGTTTCAAGCTACAATTTTTCGTTATGTCGAAAAAGTCATTTTAAAAATTGACACGCTCCGAGCCAAAGTGACACATAGCCATTTGAAAAACATAGGCTATGTGTCACTTTCGCTCTGAGCGTGTCAAATAAGAATAATGTACAATTTTCTCAAAGTACAATTTTATGCTAATTTCTGTATTATTGAATAACTTCAATAATCACGACCGCAAAAATATGTAAAATGTTATACTTTTGTGGATTATTTTGGGTCAATATGTAAAAAATAAATACAGTGAGGTTTCTGAGGACAAAATTTGGAATATACTAGTCTTTGTAATGACAATTAAGGTTTATGAAGACTGCCTTCCGAAAAATCATAGATGAAGTGATGTATGTAAGGACGTGTCCTCTTAACACACATACGAGCACGTCAGATCGAGAGATTGGCTCCTCGTACATGAAAGGAAAAAAAGGCGAGTGCCAATTACAGACTTCGCCTTTGCCACGGGCAACAATTTTTTGTTCTGTCAAAAAAATCATTTTCGAAACTGAGAATAATATACTATTTTCTTATAATAACTGTGTTATTTCGATTTCTGTGTCAATTTGAAAACTTTCAAAATCAGGTACGCGAAAATATGTTAAATGTTATCCTCTTGCCGATTTTTTCAGTTCTATATGTCAAATCTAAATATAGTGTGGTTTCTGAGGACATAACTTGAAATATACTGGTGTTTGTAAGGACGATTCGGGTTTATGAAGATTGTTTTCCGAAAATTCCTAGATAAAGTATGTATGTAAGAGCGTGTCCTCTAAAGACACATATGAGCACGTCAGATCAAAAGATGATTTCATCAGACTTGAGAAGAAAAAAAGACAAGTGCCAATTACAGCACTCGCCTTTGCCTCAGGCAACAATTTTTTGTTTCGTTGGAAAAGTTATTTTCAAAACTTAGTATAATATACTTTTTTCTCAAAGTACAATTTTATTGCCCATATTACTGAAAAACTTAAAAAATCACCACCGCGAAAATATGTAAAATGTTTTTCTTCCGCCAATTTTTTCAGTTCCATATATAAAACATACACACTGTGAGGTTTTTAAGGACTTAATTTGAAATATTCTGATGTTTGTGAGGACAATTCAGGTTTATGTAGACTGCCTCACTCTGTCTGACTGCCTCCCGGAAATTCATAGAAGTGATGTATATAAGGACGTGTCCTCTAAAGACACAAATGAGCACGTCAGATCAAAATATTGTCTCGTTAGACTTGAGAGGTTAAAAAAGGAAGGTGTTAATTACAGTACTCGCCCAGTGCTGCCAGATTTTTTACCGGAGAAATCCGTACTGAAGCATAAAAGGAGTGGGGGGAGTGTTCTGAAAATCCGTACAAATCCGTACACCTAATAATTCAATGCGCGTGAGAGAGACAGAGAATAAAGTAAAAGCGCGTATCGTTATATGTGCTATTTAGGGTACCAAAAATTTTTTTGGTGAATAAAAAACAAAATTCAACAGCAATTATCTTTTATTTTGTCAATATTTACGTAACATTAAAAAAGTTTCAAGAAAGTAAATCAATACATATTTTTATTAAATTTTGGAAGCAAAGGACCAACGTCGATATCGGTAATTTTGCTTTTGCCGACAAAACTTTTTCCATGCAGGATTCCGCTGATTGTGTCGGTTCCTAGAGAATTTCGTAATTTTGTTTCGTTCCTGTTGATAGCACTGAAAATCCGTTCACATGCTGCTGAAGAATGAGGTAGGATTCGAATTCGATTCACCAACTGCAAAATTGTCGGAAATTGAGGCGAATCATCGCCACGAACCACTTTCCTCACTTTCGTCCAAAAAGTATCAACATCAGTTGCAGTGTCAGTGAATTGGAACATGTTTTTCAGCTCCAGAAATTCTTCATGAATCTTGGTTTGATCAAAATGAAAAAAATCGGCCAACACAGCGATGTCCCGGATGCTCTTCAAGTTGACTGGATCCAAAAATTGAAGCTCCTTCAAGACTTTGATTTCGTATTCTTTGAAAGGAAATCTGTTTCGTATTTCCGTGGCCAAAACGATGTAAAAACGACGGCATCGTGTGCGAAAGCGGTCAATTTCTTGGGTAGAGACAGATTTCGGCAATTTCATTAGTTCGATTTTTACCTTAGGTCCGAAATAAACATTTGACAGGGGCTCCCAATTGTGCTGATTTGAATTTTCATCGAACTGAATGAATTCGGGGTCGGTAGTGCTTGTGTAAGACGGTTTCAAAAACAGTGAAACAACTGACATGAACAATGAAGTCATTTGCTGATGAATTAAATGAATTTTGGGCTTTTCCGCTTGAAATTCTAAATTTTTTTGGTTCACCATTGGCAGAATGAATTTCAAGAATTTCAAATACAAATGGTTCCATTTCTGGGCATACTATAGATCAGAGATCTCTGCAGCTTTTTTTTTCTCTTTCTGAGTTTCAAGTTTCTCTACTTCGTTTTTGAAAAATTGGAAAATTGGTATGTAATGTGCGTCATATTTTTTCACCGCGCCTTCGAGCGAAAGCCAGCGAATTTTGTAAATTTTAACTAATTTAGCTGCCGGCAGATCGAACATTTCTTGAATTTTCCCCAATTCTTGGCGTCGGTTGCTGCTGTTCTTGAAGTAGTTATATGACTCGCACATTAACGACTCAACTTCTGGTGGCAACTCTTGTGTAGCGTAGGAGACGGCACGAGCTAGAGAGTGGCAAAGACATTTGAGGACAAATAGGGATGGGATTTCTGCTTTGAATTTCTGCGCCACAGAATTGTGTTTCCCGAACATGACGCTTGCGCCGTCAGCAGCAAATCCAACCATTTTTTCTTTGTAGGGTATGTCGTGGGCTTCGAAAAATTTTGCAATCAACTGGTGGATTCCTAAGGAACTGCAGTCTTTGACCTGAAAAAAAAAAAAAAAAAAAAATTATGTTAATATGCTAGCAAGTCAACGAATTTTCAAATATTTTTAAACTTCAGAATTTTTTGCATTATTTTAAATGTTTCAAAACACAGAATATTCAGAATTATTAAAAATTAGGATTATTACGATTTTTTGATTTTTGAATGAAATTAAAAAATTTCCAAAATTTAAAACGATTTCCAATATTTTACAGTATTAAACATATTATATTTCAAAAATATTATTTGTTAAATGTAATTAAATCTGTTCATTCGTGGTTTAATAAAAACAAGATTAAAAATGTTTTGTTTGGTAAATTATACTGGTCAATAATTTTCAACTCCATAAAAAACCAGAAATTGTAAATATACCTCAAGTAACGCAAAAAATTTGTCCTGAACTTCATTGCCTGTATCGTAACGGATAACGAGCGCCAAATGTTTTGTTAAGCCTATACCGGTTGACTCATCAATGATCAGGACGAACTCTTTGCTCTTGCAATCTGCGACAACGGTTTCAAACTGGTGTTTGCCCACAACGTTATTGATAATCGCTGTGCACTTCGTTCTGTTGCAAGTTAGTTGGTCCTGTGTTGTTTTGTCCAAGTCCAAGCCTTTGATTAAGCTAACCAGCTCGTCACTGAGCGAGATGGACAAATCGTTTTTTACAAGAAACATTGCTAACTGAGTTTCTACTTTGGTCGCTTTATTTCTTGCATCTTTCGACTGTTTTGCACAGCTTAAAATATTTGGGACCCCTTTCAAGCTCGAGCAATTTTTTTCATGAGCTTCCGAATTGTTATGATGTTTCACAGCTGTGATACCATCATTTTTACAAAGAAGGTCCTTGTTACACGGCTTGCAACGGAAATATAATGGACCTGAAAAAAATGTTTCATGATTAATATTTAAATACTAAATTTTCTAACTTTTTTCGTTTTATACACTGAAACCTCATTTATATCCTCTCTCATTTTTTCACTCTACTCTTAGTTATATCCGAAAAATCTACTTGTTAAAATCAAAGATATAACTGAGAGTAGTGACAAAGACATTGTATATAACTGAGAGTAGAGTGAGAAAGAGAGAGAAAGGATTTAAATGAGGTTTCAGTGTATTTCAATTTCTTCTATGATTTTTTTTTTAATTATAAAATGTTACATTTTAGAACTAAAATTTATTAAAAAAAATATTTTCAATAATATTTTCTAATTTTTTTTTATTGCACATATTTTTGTTATTCCTATTTCTCTAATTTTCTTTCTTTCATCATTTCCATTTTTTATTTACTAAAATTTTTTCCAAAATGTCAATATTTTTTTTTAATGATCAACTTGTAAATACGGTATACTAAAGAAAAGAAATTAACCTTTGGTAACACTTTTAGTGATCCACGGAAATTCGCTTTCCCAGGCCTGTCTGTAATTCTGCTCTCTCGATTGACCCTTTTTTCCCTGTTTCGCCTCGATGCTGCAAGTTTTCTTTTTTCTATTAATTAAAAACACGCAAATTTTATGTGATGCACATGTTCAGGGTTCAGTCGAAGTGCCGGAAAATAAACACAATGTACACTACTTACTTTGCCGGGGGAGTGTTGGGAGGATTTTCGGACTCTTCCTCGGAGAAATCTTTCATTTTTTGCCCAGATGAATAAACCGTTATCGATGAAAAATTATTTATTAATAAAAAAAACACACTGTCTTTTTTGAATAATGTATTTCTGGATTGACAATTCAAAAAATGTCAACCGTTCGTAACACAGAACGTAAAAAGCAGTATACAAACTTACAAAGTGTGATAAGATGACCCTAGATGTAAATCATGGGGATATATATAATTTTTAGGATGGCACGAATGATATCATTCGTGCCATCTTAAAAATTAAGACTCTAAATGTGTGTTCACCAGAAAACATTTTCTCTTTTACTACACAAATGCCATTAAATATAAAAAACTATTTCAGAGATTCCAAAATCCGTACAAAAATCCGTATGATTTCTATGATACCTAAAATCCGTACGAAAAATCCGTATAGTCATCAACAGACCTAGAAATTCGTACCGTACGGAAAAATCCGTACATCTGGCAGCACTGTCGCTATGCAACAATATGCAAGTAGAGGGAAAAAGTGGGAATGTGAATTTAAACTGGCACTGACTGTCGTTGGTCAAATGTTCCCCCTTTCTGCGTTGCGAGCACCACCTGAGATCTCCTACCTATTACAAGAAACTAAATTTCTCTCTCCATTGCTTCTTATGAACCAGTGTCGCATAACTCCCATAACAGTCAATGTCAACCTTATTCTCCCGACATACGCGCCCTCTGGGAGGAGGCAGTTGGCCAGGGAACTAATGCTTTATATGTTTTGGAGTAGGCGAATCTGGTGCCGCCTATGAAGATGAAATTGACGGAGGAACTAAAACATGTGTTGAATTTTCGGCTGGAGTTATACGACACTGTTATGGAGTCTGCCAAAACTGTGAATAACTCCTCAAAATCGTGACTCGCTGATATCCTATCAGGCAGAGGACAATACTCACGCAATAGACAATAGTCATAAAATAGTCAGATAGATGTCAGAATACATTCCTGACATCTATCTGACTATTTTATGACTATTGTACATTGCGTGAGTATTGTCCTCTGCCTGATAGCGTACAAACAAAAAACACGTAAAACAGAAAACGCGCCAATATCGTCATCACGTACAAAACGCTCGTTGCGAGAGCTCCCGAGCTTCTGCCCCCACGCAACTCCGGACTCCTCCCAGGCCCCAATATCATTCCGAATGTAGCACGCCTCTGCTCGTGCCGAACCGAGCCTTAAACCCCATTTCCTATTTGCTTAAACACAATTTATCAATGATCTACAACGAAATTTGATGCAAATTAATGGCTTGATCGATTTTAAAGTTTCGAATGTCATGAAGTAACGTATGTGTTAGCATAATCAAGGTTTTACCAAAGTCAGGACCAGTAAAAACGTGAAATTCCTATATACAGAGGTCAGCGGTGAACGCCATTTTTATTTTTTTCTTTCGGTTAGTGAGAGGCGCACTGGAACTTTGAATAAAGAATATTTAAGTATAGTTATGATCTTAGGATCATGTCTTCAAAAACCTCTCTTGATATCAGAAACTTTCTGACACAGTCCTCAAAAACCCATTCTGTCCTCGAAAACACTGCCAAACGTCAGAATGTGTCCTCATATACTCTAGCATATATTCTGTCTAGTGAGGTAGTGGAAAGAGGCGAGTGATGAAGCACACTTTTTCCAGGGGTCAGAACTACCATGACAATCATTTTTTTTTGCTCTTTTTTGAATACAGTTTCTAGTGCATCTCAGAATACAATTCCTAGATGAAAGATTTTAATGAAATCAAAAACCATCGACGATTTTTACTTGTTGGCCCAATAAACTGGTTTTTAAAGTTTTCGAAAATCGTGGGGAGTTCTGAAGCACGGCTAGAAATTGCAGTATATTGAATTTTCGGCAAAAATTTTTTATAATAATCTAAAGAAATTATGGATCATTTTAACCATTGTCTATGATAGTGAAAGAAATGGAAAAAAAAGGAAAATATAAAGTTGAAATGTAAATATATGCAAACTGCTCAATCATTCCTATTCTAATGGATGCAAGTAAAACCAACGTACAATACATGAGCAAACTTTAAACAGACTGCTTTGTCTAGTTCATTGCAATGAATAGCGTTGATTTTGGTCAATTTTTTCATGCATGGCACTTTTGCAGTAAAAGCAAAAGTTTTCTTCAGAGTCAGTTTTCATTTGCAGTGCGATGAATTAACTTTGCTATCGATATTTTATTTGTTTTTTCTATTATCTTTCACTATTTTTCAGCTTCTTCGACTCGATTTCATTCAGTTTTCTGGCGTTAAATGACCACATATTCTGGCGAAGTCACTATAGTTTTTTTTTCTTAGCTCGTGACCTCGATTGGATTTATTGGCAGGAGTTAGCTCAATAGAGCTAACGTCCTTGGTGCATTTCCTTTGCATTGCACTAAACATTCAAATTTTTCAGAAATGATGCGTCATACGCATTAAACATACAGTTTAAGGTAGACCTATTCCATTTCTGCCATGCTCCACATCTCCCTATCTGATGTGCTGCGTTTCTCCTCGATTCACTGCTATTTCAAAATGCCCACTGCATCAGTAACACGTCAAATATTTTCGCCAAAATCCTTTCAAACGTCGCAAGCCTAATCAATGCTGATAATTTTGTCAGAAAATTCGCACTGGCGGGGACTCGTAGGAAGAAACAAATAATATTTCCGTAATTGACTTAAAACGACGTAAACTGGTGAAATTTTCTTTCGAATGACAGCTTTGTTTTAAGCGAACCGGACAGGGCGAAATTTTTTCTTATGCAGTACACAATCAAGTATTTTTAAAATTCATAAAAAATTTACAGTAATACTCCTCACGGAAATCTGGCATACTTTGTGTAAGCAAAGTAAGCCGTGTAAACTCACTTGACTCGATTCGCCCAATCTGCGTAGGCGTCGCCCAATCCGCGTGAGCGAAGTCAGTCACGTGAGCTTACACGGCTTACTTTGCTTACATGGCGCACGCCAGATTTCCGTGAGGCACCCAACAATATGAGACTCGAATACTATGTGCTTTCAAGCGGAAAACATCATGGCAAGTAAATGAGAAAAGTAAATCGCTGATTGCCTCATGCCTACGAGTCAATCATTGTGTGTGCTTGAGTGTGTGCGTGTGTACGTATATTGTTTGACAGCTGCGCCAATTACGACAATTCCGAGTTCCTTCCAGGACTTTTCCGGTATTTCCGCAGTTTTTCCATCACTGACAGCGTGCACTGAGAAATGGTGATCGCGATACACGTTGATTATACACGGGATTACTACAATAAGGATACGTATTGTTACTTCAAGCATACCTTTATCTACATGAGGTAAAATCTCATCGCTCTGAGAAAGATCGTGGCGTATGCTTGCGAGACCGATACAGATTGTTGCACGAGGAATCTGAACAGTCATAGTAACAATACAGATTCTTCTGGGAGGTAAATGATATACTTCATACAGCGATATACGGTACGCATACGTGTATCGTTGACGTAACGATACAAGATACTGAATACCAGAATCTCTTGAAATCGTGGAATTCAGCATACACTAGCGCTGCCACAAGGATCTGATTGTTACGGTAGCGATCTCCACTCTCAGTGTGTCCGAAATTCTCTTTGTTATAAAATCTAGTTTTTAAGATTTTTTAGTTTTACACTGAACTCTGGTAGTTTTTTCATACTCGAAATTGTTACACTTCGAAAAAATTGAAACAGGCGTGGAATTGTATGCATAATCAAACGATACTTTCGTATATGATTCAAAAACGCCGGATACCGTTAGTATAATACTTTGGGATACAGCGACGGAATCACCTGATGCAATATTCGACTTCCTCAATTTCTATCCACACCTTCTAATACAAAATTGTATAGTGCGTTGTATCAAAAGTTTTTTTTTCCATAGTATGGCAAATTTTAAAGGAAAAGGCAAGTCTGAAAATACAACAGCATTTACGAATTTCACCTGCTACATATTGCATAGAACGTGTCATCGAATGACAATTTATTTACAAATTTTGCTTACATAAACATTGTTTCGGAAATGTCCAAGAATACCGCTATTTCTGGAATTTTTGTTATAATTAAATAATTATATAGAAAATGTCGTGAAATAACAAGCTGCTCGCAATTTTGCTTCTATATTAAAAATAGTCAAAACTCAGGCTAACTATTTCATGAGATGATTAAACTACGGTCATGCAAAAGTATTTTCTTTATCGTAGCATTGTCGGCATGTATTTGAATACTCTACTAGACAGAATGTATGCTGGGGTATATGAGGACACCTTTTGACGTTAAGCGGTGTTTTTGAGGACAAAATGGATTTTTGAGGACTGTGCCAGAAAGATTCTGAATTCAAGAGAGGTTTGTAGAGACATGATCTTGAAAGCACTACTATCTTTTATAAGTATTACCACGGATCTGCCCTTGACCATCAAGATTTCAAGATAGTTCAGCTTTTTTGCTCGAAGGTGTTTCGAGTATTGGTTCAAACGCTCGATAGTGTTAGAATTTTAAATATCTTGAAAGCGAATTATAAGGTTAATGAAAAGTTTATTTTTTCGTATTGTCGATTCAAACGATTCACTCTTTCCTAAATCAAACAATTCCTTCCGTCTCGTTCTATTATGATTCGTTGATAGAAAAAAAAAAAAAAAAAGGACAGAACCATGCTTATTGAATGTAGTAACTAGTGTGTGTATAAGCTCAATCGAGTTTAACAGTAAGCGCGAATTTCGGTATTGAAGTAATTTTAAGGTTCAATAGAAGAAAAATGATGAACGGTAGTAGGTAGAGAAAATTAGATTAAAAAAAAAATTCTTAGTTTGTAAAACACTAGGAATATCATCTTAAACGCACAATTATTTTTTACACAGTGTTGAACGAAATTTCTTATTCGTTACGTATGCATTACTTAAAGTTCCGTTAGAGAAGTTCAACAAATGTTTTTCGGACCTATCGAGAAATAATATCAATTTGGGATGAATATGAGTTTAAAAAAATATTTACTGACATTTCTGGAGCCGTTAATTTTGGGCTCGATCGAAGTATTTATCTTTTTATTGTTTGTAACTTTGGCAAGCGTTTTTAAGAATTTCGCTCTTCATGTTTTCTTTACGAATTACTACGCTAACTTCAAGTAGTCAATTAAGACTTTTTTATAGTCAAGTAAATGAAAAAACTTCGTTTTGGAATTCCGTTTACTTATTGAGAATAATCAAAACTCAGGCTAATCGTTTAATGAGAAGATTTTAACCCTGTCATTTACCGTTATTTTCATACTCTATTCGAATACCCCACTAGACAGCATGTATGCTGGCGTATATGAGGACACATTCTGACGTTCAGCGCTGTTTTCGAGGACAGAATGGGTTTTTGAGGACTCTTTGAGGAAGTTTCTGCTGTCAAGAGAGGTTTTTAGAGGCATGATCTTGAAGCACCGCTATCTTTGAATATCATTTTCACGGCTCTGCCACAAGCCATCAAGATTTTAAGACAGTTTGGCTGTCTTGTTTAGTGTTGTTGCTAGTTTTTGTTCGAACTCTTGATAGCGTTGTAATTTCCATTGTCTTGAATGCGCTAGATACGGATGTTAAAAAGTTTTCCTCGTATTTTAGATTCAGGCAATAAACTCGTTACTCAATTCAACGAGTCCTTTCCTCTCGTTCTATTATGATTTGTTAGAAAGAAAAAACAAGGACAGAACGATGCGTGTTGGATGTAGGAACTAGAGTATGGATAAGCTCAATCGTGCTTACCAGTTAAAGCGAATTCAGATGTTGAAGTGATGTAAAGGTGGAACAGAGGAAAAATGATGAATGATATTAAGTTAAAAAAATAATATTGGAAAAATGATCTATTGCTTGTAAAACTCGAACAATATCATTTTAAACGCACAATTAGTTTTCATACAGGTTGTAACAAAAAATTGTATACGTTACGTTTGCATTACTGGAAGTACCGTTTGAGAAGTTTGACAAATTTTTTTCGATGACTTCGATAAAGAACATCAATTTAGGAAAAATATGATTTTGCAAAAATATTCACTGACAATTATGGAGCCTTACAAGTTCAAGGTTCATTAAAGAATTCATCTTTCAATTGTTTGTCACTTTGAGAAGCGTTTTTACAAATTTAGCTCTTGAATTTTTCCTCACAGTTTAATTTGCTAGCTTTATGTAGTAAATTTCAACTTTTTCCGAGTCAAATAAATGTTGAAACGTCGTTTGGAAATTTCGCTTACTTATTGAAAATAATCAAAACTCAGGCATATTGTTTAATGAGAAGATTTAAACCCTGTCATGCACAAATATTTACATAATTAGAGCATTCTGGGCCTGTATTTGAATACTTTACTAGACAGCATGTATACTGGCGTATATGAGGACACATTACGACGTTCAGCGGTATTTTCGAGGACAGTATGGGTTTTTAAGGACTGTGTCAGGAAGTTTTTGATGTCAAGAGAGGTTGTTAGCGACATGATTTTGAAAGTTTCGAAAGTTTTGAAAGTTTGCTCAGTATTCATATACTATGCAAAAGTTTACTGAACATCTAATATTGTTAGTCCAGTCATATCCATTGCTTTGTGGTACAGAGTATTTCGGAAAATGAATCTACTTTTTAATTTTCAATTAAGTTCAATGAACAATGGTTATGAATATGTTTTTTACTATTTAAGTATCTATGAAATTCTAAATATCACCCATGATATATATAAAAGTGTCTTCAAAAACACCAGTCCTCGCATCTAGAGAGTGTCTATTACATTCATATTTAGGACACAACTCTTTGAAATAAAACAATATGTGCATGACAACGTTTTTAATCATCTTAGCATCATAATGCACATTTATTTTGATTATGTAAACACTTTAGCAGAATTTGTAATTGGCGTGGTATTTAAAGACGTTAGAAAAAGGATATCAAAAGAACGAGATTAGTAAATTACATTACGTCGATAACAGTTTTTTTGACCTCTCGAAATTTCCACAAAAAGAAGTCCTCAAATACAACACTATTCAAGAGTTTTCATTTTATGGATATAATATACATAATGTCCTTAAATGCCACTTCATTTACAAATTTGGCTTATTTGATAATTGTATAAAGAACGTCGTCATATACAATGCCATTTACGGATTTTCCTTTATACTTTTGCTAATCATTAAACATAAAAACGTCTTTTCAAACATACGTATATTTTTTTTATTTTATTATCACTTTTGATAAAACTTTAATATCATTTCGAAATTTTGTCAAATGAAATCAGTCAGTATCTTCAAACTTCAACATTAGTATGTACGTAAAATATAAACTTGGAATTTATTATATCTACTGAAAATTACTTCAAAACCTATGAAATAAGATCACTGATGTCTACCCTATATCTTCAATGTATTTCAGAAACTAAGTCCACATTTAGACACAATAAATTTTAATAAACTTTAACTATCAATGTGCCATTCATAGTACGATAAAATATCTTGAAAATCTTCAATAATACTTACGTTATATAAAATGATGCTTCAGATATACCAGTATTCGCATTCACAAACAAAGTCTGTTTTACATTAATATTTTTTACAGGACTCTGTGAAAATATGTAAATATGTTCAGACTTTGTTTCAAATCATTTCAACATATTAATTCGCTTTCACTTCGATTTTTATGAACATCAAAGCAAAATTTGTGAATGTCGTGGTATATGAGGACGTTCTCTGAAGAATGCGCAAATAGGTAGAATTACATTGTTTTGATGAATATTATACTTTAGAAAGTCAATAATTCTGAGAAAAAGTACTAAAAACCAATGCTATGAATGAATCTCGCTTATATGGACATATTGTAGATCATGTCCCTAAATACCACTTCATTAACAAATTTTGCTTATATATAAAACATAATCGAAATTGAGGCAAATTTTTTTGCCGAGACGATTATAAACCTTGTCATTTACATATGTTTTCATTTTCGTAACATTCTGAGCCTGTCCTCATAAACCCCATCAAACATATATATATATATATTTTTTTTTATTTCACTTTTTTGATTAGGTGGAAGATCAACCATTTTGCGACGGCCGTCTTTACATTTTTAATGTCATGTAGGGGGGTGGGGGATTCATAGATTACAATATATTAATGCTCTAAAATTCAAAGTTTATTAAATTACACAGGCACACAAAAAAAAGAAAGTTCATGACCCAGAAGGTAGACCTATGATACGTTTTCGGGATCGCTGAAACCGAGTCTGACCTCAGAATTGCTCGGTTAGCTCTTATTTTCGTTCTATCCCTAATAAGGGGTAAGAAAACTACTCAGATTCAGATGTTCCAAACTGTGAGTTATTTCTTACCAAAAAATTCTTAAAACTAATGAGCCTCACCTTTTGATACCCTTTGCGAAGAATTTTCCGTATTTTCTTATTTTTTAACCCCAGGAACCACCCCCTCAGGGGGTTGCATATATTATTACATCATTTTTTGCCTTTATAAGACATGTAAAACGGTTTTTTTCATTAGAATTCTACTGTGGGCCATTCAATGAATATCTTGACCATTTTGAGTAATTTTCCTACCCCTTGTCAAAAACCACCCCTATAACGAAATGAATGTTATAAAAACTCGTAACTTCTTTACTTCAGAGATCGA
Organism: Platygaster robiniae; assembly: GCA_028476575.1. Taxonomy (NCBI): domain Eukaryota; kingdom Metazoa; phylum Arthropoda; class Insecta; order Hymenoptera; family Platygastridae; genus Platygaster; species Platygaster robiniae. The sequence goes on from CM052025.1 coordinate 13,558,716, forward strand.
ACAAAACCTTTTCTCAAATGTATGTTTTTTGCTTTTTCTTGCGCGATTGCCGAAATGTGAAATTTATAACCCACGAAAACCACCCCTTTAAGCTAGGGGGTTAAAAGCAATTTTTTTCTCCTTCGTACATCTGTGCCAGTAGCCAGTATTTCGGGGCCCATAACCAACTTTTCGTGAGTCGAAGATCCAAACTGACGACGATCACTTGACTCAACAGTTCACATTCCTCACCAGACGCCAATAAGCAATCGCTGGGATAATATCCTGGTCCAGAAATCCTTTTGTTCGACGGATACGTACAAGTAACTATTCCTTTATTTCTATTTCTATTTATTCTATTTTGAACAACTGCAATAACCTGTGTTTGGGAGGAAGAAGAAATTCTATTCCGTTGTTGACCTGACACGATCAACATAGGGATGTGCAGTTGCCTAAGTTTGATTAATTGTTACAATGGACATGAAGGAATAGTAATAAGACATTGTGGAAATAATTATCAATATCAAATATCAAATACTGCAAATGAATATCTAAATTAACGGGAATAAATACAAACAAATACCAAGCAGGCATTCGAATAGACATTTAGAATAATAATTCTTAATTCCATGCGTAATAAGAACGAATGAATATTACGGGTTTGCGCGTTTTCTGTCGAAATTCATGAGCTAGACGCATTCCAAAACTACATGCTTTTGAAATGTTCAAAACTCATAGGAAATAATTTAGATTTTCTTAAGTGCCTAGGGTGGAGACTCTGCTTTGGGCGTTTAAAAGCGCAGCGAGGCATCGGGGATTAAAACCCAGTGGATGAGAGTTTCTTTTTAAAAGAAAAATGGCTTTAGGAATCCTGCTTACGATAAATATTTTGAAGAAACTCGACCCGACTTCAGAGATTTCGATAGAACAGTTAAATAAAAAGGAAGCACAACATTTAGTATACGAATACGACATCCATTTGGCTCTACCTATTCAAAGGGCTGAAATAACTTCCCAAAGATGCAAACACATTCAAACCGTAGCCCTAGATCCGTATCCCTTGGATATTGAGATAACAGAATGCGATTTGGATGAGATTACGGAAAAAACCCGTGCCTCCCGTGAATCAGGAGATTTTTATGGAAATATTACGAGACTTATAGCAATCAGCCAACTTTATTATGCCAGCTCAATTGCCAGAGCCAGCGTCACCCATAATGTAGAGGTTATTACGCATTGTATTTTGGTAATTAATGTACGCTGATTTTGTCAGAATTGAAAGATATGAATTTTGTCTTACATTTTTTCCTTTCCTCCTCAAAACAATACCCCAGGTCCTTATAAACTACGGGGTAAGGGTTCCATAGGGCAATTGCCCTTTGTGGGTCCTTTCTGGACGAGAGTGGTGTGATTCGGAAATTTCAGCGATGGATTGTGAATAAATGGGATACTTCAGGGTGCTCGATGATCGTTCTTTCTAAAACTTGTATGTATGGAATTTAAGTCAACGTTGGGTTTGCAGTCACAGCTCGCTCGTCACAGAAAAAAATGGCGCAGTCAAATTGTTTTGAGGATGAAATTATTATTATAGAAATATTAGCCTGGCAATAGAGACCGGATAACATTAACTGTATGTTCGATATAAAAAACTTCAATTCGTGAAAAAAAAATTCTAATGCAACAAATTAAATAAGTACGTATTGTCAAACCAAACCGAAAAAAATGGACAAGTAAACAATTATATGAAAGTTCGGTTTTTTCGGAACAAAAACTACGATTGATCATATTTATATTTAAATCCATTTTCTGCAAAACATGCAAGAAAAATTTACTTCGAGGATCCATATGGCGGCATAGAATACGTCCATTTACAACTGGCAAATGTTTCAGTCACTGAAAACACGCACTAAGGCAAAAAACACGCACTGAGGCAGAAAAAAGCTCTGATTTTTAAATAAAGACGAATTTCCTTTGCGTCATGCTAAAAACGTTTAATATCTACAGTAACATGCTAAGCAGAGACCAGCATGTACTCGCGAGTGCCAGTATTGCAACGCGTGGGACTCCATTGCGCCGCGTATCTCTCTGTGTCGCACGAAATAGTATATCAAGGAGCAGAAACGAGCGTTTTTACGAGTGCGAAGTTTTGCGAGCGAGCGTAGTGAGTGAGCAAATCGCACGAGTGAAACGCGAGTTTTGATGCTCCTTGACACGAGAGATATTTTTCATGCTCGCAGCAAGGAAATTACTTAGTCTTTTGTTTACTGTTGTGTCGTGAAAAGACGAGTTTCTCTGCCGCTCGACCTTCAAGCGGCATAGAAAACGGCGAGAAGGCGTGCGGCGAGAACGAGTTTTTCACGGGACAATAGTAAACACAAGAATAAGTGATTTCCGTGCTGCGAGCGTGAAAAAGTATTCTTTGCTGTATGGGTAAATCAAAGAACAATATGTGGGTGCGAGGCTCTATGCTGTAGCGCACAGCTCTCACGTTCGCGCGCAAAGTGCTGAGAGCCGCGCAAATAACCACTGTGGCGCGCTACCCTAGCAACCACGCAGCGCAGTGGCCTGCATCGCAACTGCAGACTGCAGTACTGAGCGCTGCGGTCAAATTGTTTTTTCTTCGCACGTCTCTCACAACTACGGCGCGCGGTGGTCAGAGCCGCACTTTTTTATCCGTGTAGTCTCACAAAAAAGCAAGCATATCGGACAGGCGGATCCCGCGGGTGCCAGCTAGTAGTATATATATTTTGTATCATATATTTTGCTACATTTTTATTTCGTATCAAGGATCAGAAACGAGCATTTTCGAGTGCGGAGTTTTGCGAGCGAGCATTAGCGAGTGATCAAATCGCACGAGTGAAATGCGAGTAAATGCTCCTTGATACGAACTGTATTTTTGACGCTCAAATTTCGCAAAATCATTTTTTCTTGTGTTTACTTGCTGAAATTTGAAAACATAGTTTGAGGACGCGACGATATCGCTGTTTTAAGCGACCGAGAAAAAAATAAATGTACTGTTTGAGATATAAAAACATTGCAAGGGTTCTCTATCGCTCTGTCACTCACAATGAAAAAACAATCTTCTTACTTTCGCCGCAAACTCCAAGGTCGCGCGGCCTAGAATTCCTTTTTCACGACACAGCAGTAAATACAAGAAAGAAGATTTTCGACATGCGAGCGTGGAATTTAAAATATGTAAGCGTCGTCCCCGCACTCACCCGCACTACTTTCTTCTTCCTCCTGATTCGACGAGCGCTCACCAGCCTCGCCGCTGCTCGCCGCGTTCAGCCGCGTCCTAGTGTGATGGTGGGGGAGCGAAATCAAGAGAAGAGGAAAGAAAGACGAGTCCAAATTGTAAAAAAAAGTCTGCGGTTAAAAAAAGTGTGCCGTTAAATTATACGAGTCTCGAGTGTAGAAGATCACCACGAGTGCGTTGGTGTTATTTTTTTCTCAGCCTTTGTTTTTTTATGTCTTACTATTTACATTCAATTTATTCCAAAAAGTAACTTGAACGTAACGGTACGTTACTTTTTTTGAGTGATAGCGTGAACGAGTTACTATTTCTTTTTTCAGTAACGGTAACCTAACGAATTACATTTTTCACCTTCGTAACGGTAACGTAACGCGTTTTTAAATTAATTTCCAAACCCTGTAATATCATAAAGTTTTTCGCAAGGTGCCGTTAGGATTTCTGCAAAAATCATGTGCTGTAAATAGAAAAAATGCGGAATTCGTTTGATTTTGTTGATTTTGGCCTCGAACTCACGATAAGAGACTTTATATTTTTCTATAGTTTGCCATTGGTACGAACGATGAATTACAGCATTTAATCGATTCTCACAGTGTTTGGCGTGTCTGCAAAAAATTATAGACTGTATTTAGGACCAAATGTCATGTTAATTCAATGGCTAAATAGACGACTTTGCCATCGCAGGTTAACGTTGCTCTAAGAATCTGGAAAAACTCATGGAAGTTTTTGGAATTATTTGGAATCATTTTATAAGTGCGTCCTAAGTCAAATTTTCACCGGACCTATCTTAAGGACTATTTTATAGTACATAATTATAATGAAAATAGTATAAAGAACACTTATTATTCAAAACTTCTAGTTTTTACATTCAGAAAACATTAGGAATATTTTTACTTGTATGTACTTTTTTCCGACGACTTTTGATATTCGTTTCTTTTTCCACTGGTCATGTTTTTTTCCTATTTTTATTTTTTTTTATAACCCTTATGCTAAACAAAAAATAATTTGAAAAAACTGAACGAATGATTAGTATTTGCGACAATAAGCAAATCATTTATTATATTTCACGAAACATTTTTCAAAATGAACAAGCACGTGTAATCGTTGTATCTTATACAGCAGTGTCTATATTAGTTCATTTATACTCCCCGTGAATATGAAAAACACCGAATGAATCGGCTTTATTGTTAGGCGTATTTAAAACTTTCGAGCATCACGTAACTAATTTTACTAGACTGCTTCGCGCAGAGTACTGTCCGTTTTAGTGTAGTAAAATCTGTTTTGCAAAATGAAAAAACTTTTGACACAAAATTTCGTTATCCACTCCTTAGCACAACAAAAAACCTTACACGTATAGCAAATTTTTTATCTAGTAATTAATGCACCACTCTAACTGTTATTCACAATACGAGTATCGCGATTATGACATGGATAGCGTATCAAAAATTCATAAATGACTTCGAAGGTGTTTAATATGAATTAGAAACTACAAGATTTACCATCTTGTTATCTTATTGGTGGACAATGTAGTAATTTTTAGAAAAATTATGTTAAATAATAAAGTATTTTTCTACCCAGTGTATCTGAAAACACATATCTATAAATAAAAAAATGTTTTTGAGGACATAACACTGAACTAATCGGTTTCTGCCATAAATTGATAATGATAACAAATATAATAGAAAAATATCAAAATACTTATATGAGATATGAAGCTTATGAAGACATGACCTCGTAGCTACCATTTTCTGACATAATTTTATGATGTTGACAAAATGTAATAAAAAATATACAAGCGCTGATAAGTAAAATGGTATTTTTGAAGGCGTCATGACTTCTAGGTCATCTTCAAACTACCATTTTTTGCTATAAACTTATCAAGCAAACAAATATAATATAAAATATATAGACACTGATAAGTCAAATGGTTATTTTTGTGGACATGACCCCAAAGCTACCAGTTTTGGTCAGAAATTTGTGTGGTCCAATCCCGAAATCATCGGATGTCCTCAAAAGTACTGCTTCACTACAAATTTCGACCCCATAAATACCACTTTCGCCAAATATATAGAAAAGTGTTTTTGAGCGCATAACTCTGAAACTAGCGGTTCTTGCCATTAATTGATGAGGACAACAAATGAAATATTAAAATATAAAAATTCAGTTTTAGGATATAGAGTTTTTGAGGGCGTGAACTCGCAGCTTTGAAGCGTTTTCTGCTATAAATGTATGATGTTAACAAATATAATAAAAAATATACAAGCACTGATAAGTAAAATTATATTTTTGAGGGCATGACCTCGAAGCTACTATTTTCTGCCATGATTTTATGGGGCCAACAAATATAATATAAAATATAAAGACACTGATAATTCAAACGGTATTTTCGAGGACATGACCCCGAAGCTACCGGTTTTTGTCAGAAATTTGTGAGGTCCGATCCTGAAATTACCAAATTTTCCCAAAAGTACCGCTTCACTACAACTTTTGACCCCATAAGTACCACTTCGGCTGAATATAGATATACTGTATATGTATAAATATATATAGATATAGTATATGTATGTTAGAGTTGTCGTTCCACTTTTACTATATACGAGGGGGGACCCAAAAGTAACGGGAATTAGGTGGTGGGGGGACCGCGGAGGGGGGGATCGGGTTCTCCACTGGTTCTCTTCCAAGCTGCTACTCTCCCAAGTCAGTGTGCAAAGTTCATTTGCTGTGAGTGCATTCGTTCGTCCGTAAGAATTTTTCTAGTGAAACGACTTTTTCCGTTTCGGCGAAAACGTGAAATGGCTGAGTGCGGAGAGCAACGCGCGGCTGTAAAATTTTGTTTTTTGTTAGGAAAAACACCCGCGGAAACCCTTGTGATGCTGAAAACAGCTTATGGGGATAATGCTTTGAGTAAAACGCGTGTGTACGACTGGTTTTCGCGTTTCAAGAATGGAGAGATGTCAATAGAAGACCAACCTCGTTCTGAGCGCCCCTCGACTTCAAAAACGGACGAAAACATTGAAAAAATCAACACTCTTGTTCATGAAGACCGTCGCCGAACCATCGATCAACTTTGTGAGATGTCTGGATTGTCATGGAGTTCAATTCAGAGGATTTTAACTGAAGATTTGAGCATGAGGAGGATTGCAGCCAAATTTGTTCCTCGCCTTCTCTCCGACGATCAAAAGGAGCGTCGACTTCAGGCCTGTCTTGAGCTGCAAAATCAGTTGGATGAAGACCCAGATTTTTTTCTCAAGGTTATAACTGGCGATGAATCATGGTGCTATGGCTACGACCCCGAAACAAAGCAGCAATCAAGCCAATGGAAGACACCTCTCTCGCCTCGTCCAAGGCACGCCAAGTGAAGTCCAACATCAAGACATTGCTCATTTGTTACTTCGATTGCAGAGGTATTGTGCACGCAGAATTTGTTCCTCCAGGCCAAACGGTCAACCAACACTTCTACTTGGAGGTTTTGAAAAGGTTGAGGGAGAACATCCGGAAGAAAAGAGCGGATCTTTGGCGCACAGGAGATTGGTTCTTCCACCACGACAATGCACCTGCCCACACAGCGCTGTCCGTGAAGAAATTTTTGACCAAAAACGGCACGACACCGATTGTTCACCCCCCCTATTCACCGGACCTTGCCCCCTGTGACTTTTTTTTGTTCCCTAGACTCAAAAGGGACATGAAAGGAAAACGTTTTGGGACTGTAGAAGAGGTGAAACAAAAATCGCTGGAAGGTTTAAAAAACATTGAAAAAAATGAATTTCAGAACTGTTTTGAACACTGGAAAAAAAGATTGAACAAGTATATTACAGTCAATGGGGGTTACTTTGAAGGTGATAAAAATTGTGTGTGAAAAAATTTGTCAATAAAAAAGTTGTAACACAATTCCCGTTACTTTTGGGTCCCCCCTCGTACACGCCTTTATGCTGGGTTCAAAGGGAAATATTGAATTATTATGTACTATATGGTCGAAGGCGCGCACGTTTAGTATTAACGTGTGGACGATTATTATTTACACGTGAGCACGTGACAAGCTGCCGAGCACAGCCGAGCATGCCTGAAAAACTCCGGAACGTGTAGCTTTACATGTGTACGTACGTGTACACGTTGCACGTGAGTGCAAATAGAGACTTCTTTTTTTGTTTTTGATAGAAAGAAAGATTCGTAAGTAGGTTTTAACTGGAACGTATTGTGTATTATTTTTTAAGTTTCAACGCACGAAAAGATGTTTCTAGCGCTGAACGCAAGACAGTTCATGCATTTGAGGCATGCCGCTATTATTGAAAGAAACGTACGGAGAAAGAGCGATAAAATCAATAAATCAATGCCCGAAAGACTAGAGCTCTACCTTTTAATGCACGAAACCAATAGCGCCTAAAACGCAAAAATCTTATGCCTAAAAAGCATGAAATCCAAGCAAACGAGTTATCCCCACTCCTTTGCAACTGGATGTTCGATGCTTGTAACTATAGACCTCGGAATAAGCAGACGGAAGGTAAGCCAGCGGGGAGATAGTAGTTACGGGCTGAAAGACGAAGGGATCCTTCACAAAAAAATACTATTGAACACTACAAATGGAACACTACACAGTAGTACGCTGTAGTATTCTGTAGTAAATTGGACAATAGTATCTCATTGTGTTTATAGTGTTACACTGTTACTGTGCTACTATAGTGTTAGGCCGAGCCTATAGTGTTGAGCCGAGTCTATAGTGTTATTGATAATAATTTTAAAAATTCCTGCCCAAGGTCGGACTCGAACCAGCGAACTGTCAAGTCGAAAGCAAGTGCTTAGAGTTTAGACCGCTCAGCTATCGAGGCTTCGAGTAACACTATAAAAACAAACGAAAGTGATTATACTTCTACGAAAAAAAAACTATTGAACATTACAGAGAACTTAACTTGATAAAAATATTACGTCACAAAAGCACGAATGAACTCTTTTATAGTGTTGTGTAGTATGAAAAATATCTTGTCGTACTCCATAGTATTCTTCGTAACATCATGTAACAATGTATAAAACTACAATCTACTCACTTTGATATACCATTACTCATTTTACAAATATTGCACATATTACGCATATTACAAATTGTTGCACAATTCAGTAGGGTTCTGAAGTATTATTTGAAACATTATATAAAACTTTTAAACTCTACTGTGAATACTATCGATTTACTATTAAAAGTCATAGGAACACTATAAGACACAAAAAGAAAACTCTGTAATGTTCTATAGTACGCTAGAGTGTTTTTTCGTGATTTCAGAAACACGACTGAAATCTTCAATAGTGTTGTTTAGTATTAAAAATATTCTGTAGTTCTCAATAGTGTTCTTCGTAACACTATGAAACACCCTTTAGAGCACTAAAACATACTGTTACATAAACACGACTGAACGCTTTGATAGTATTGTGTAGTATGAAAAATATTCTGTAGTTCTCAATAGCGTTCTTTGTAGAACTATAAAACACTATATGGCACTACAACATACTCGCTTTAATACACTATTACACACTACAGAAACACTTAAGCACAATTTAATAGTGTTCTGAAGTGTTTCTTGTAACACTACAAAACACTTTGAAACACTAACGTTTACAATATGAATATAATTAAAAATTATCGAAACACTTCAGATCACTACAGAAAAACTCTGTTGCGCTCTATAGTACTTTATGGTAAAGTGTGGTTTCGTAAGGAATGTAACCTCTAATTTTTATTGGTTGTCTCGAAGGTGCAAGCGCAGTACACGTCGATCATTGTCACTCGTGGTCACTCGTCGTCACTCGCTGTTTACATTTTTATTCCATCGCAAATTTGGTTATAAAAAACGAGAGAAAATAATTATTGTAAATGTTTTTTTGAGACGTGAGTGATAGGTAGAGCCAGAAAATATCCAGCAATAGGCACGTGGAAAAGTGTGTTGTGAATTCGTGTATAAATTATTTACTCTTTTATTGTTTTTGAGTTTTCATTCATAACTATGAATAAAAATATTTTTAAATTTTTGAGGACGAATTTGAATACTTTCTCCCCTAAATCTTTGACTCATAACGAATGTTAACCCAAAAATTCAAACAATTTGATGTTTCACTTTGAAATATCTCAGAAAAAATTTTTTTAAATGTATCGTATATTTTTTTATAAAAAACATTCAAAATTTATTTTTTTATTTTTTGAGCTGAATAACTTTAATAACATTCACTCAAGGTTGTTAGAAACGCTTTTTAATTGATTATATCCTATCAGATACGATTACATATAATTTTCATAACAATCAATAATTTTTTCTTACTGACGAATTCGCATTCGACAATTTTGAGTTTCATAACTACGCTACTTGAAATGTTTTAAATTTGATTGGCAATAGCAATAGAGTTTTTAAATGATGACCCCCCTCCACCACCATCCACCGAACATTGCCAATGTATAAATGCTAGAATTATTAAAACAGAGTGTATTTGTACTTACGAAAAAACTTCATGAAAAAAGTAAGGTACAAAACTATTGGAATCGGTACTGAATTAGTGTAAGAACAGAGAAAGTATATAATTGTTATGCAGTTTTCAAATGGCTGGAAGTAGTATATGTTGAACTTAAATGTCAATAAATCATAGCAAAAACAGGATCAGAATTTATTATATGATACACGCCATTATACTTGAGTGGTAAACAAAACAAAATAAAAAATTACAAAACATCAGTTTTTACTGTATTTCATAGAATACAGATACAGCAGACTTGATAAAGTTACTGTTTTATACGCATGATAGTAGATGCGTAGTGATGCAACAATTTCTATTGTATTTTGTATTTACTATACAGATGTTTCTTCTTCTTTTTTTTTTAGCTATTTCATCAATTCAAAAACTTACAACTTTACAAAGTATGACACAAATCTACCTCAAAATGCAGTAGAAACACATGATTGAGAAGAACAATCGGTCACTAAATCAGTGTTGTGCAAACTGAATCTCATTCAAAAATGTTAAAAGCGTGTCAGTAAATTTCAACGAATACATACATTTTTCATGGTATTCACATTATTTAAGCCGAATTTATTATTAGATATTATTTTCTACGGAAAACTGCATCGAGTCAAACTTTTGCATTGCTCATTATGTATTTAAATTCCAAGTCATCTGTCAGTTATAAGTATAAATAAAGTAATACGGATTAATAATCTTAGCTCAGTAATAAAGCTTAGTTATTATTATAAAATTTATTATTATCACAAAAATTACTATCAACATATGATAGGTTGTTTTTCGAATAGCAGCCAACAAATTAATTTTTACCTACTTTTACTCCTGAGGCCATTGGATTTTTACAAAACTTTAATTTTATAAAGTCTACTGTATCTGTATTCTGTGAAATACTGTAAACACTGATCTTGTGCAATTTTACTATTTTGTTTTGTTTACCACTCAAGTATAATGGCGTATATCATACAGGGTGCGCCATTTCTTATGTCGGTATTGTAACATTGAATAACTTAAACATTTGACAACCGATTTACTTGACTTCACTTGTTTTGGAAACGTCAATTCAGTACAATTTCAACCATGTATCGCTTCACACCAAAAGAACGCGCTGAAATAGTTACTTTGTACATTGAAAATAGTCGTTCAGTTGTGTTAACTCAACGAGCATATCGTCGAAAATATCTTGGCAAACAGGCACCATCTGACAACACTATTCGTCGTTTGGTGTCGAATTTTTGTGACCACGGGACAGTGAAAGATCGCGAACAACCCGTTCATCAACGACCAAGACGTTCAAATGAACTGATTGAAGCTGTCAGAGAGAGCGTTGCCCAAAACCCAAAAGTTTCATATCGTCACCGCGCTCAGCATCTCGGCATCAGTGGAACCACTCTACGGCGCATTTTGAAAGATGATTTGCATTTGTTTCCGTACAAAATGCAATTAACACAAAGAATATTGCCTACAGATCATCCACGTCGCTTGGAATATGGACAAACAATCGCTCGAATAGTTGATACTGAACCTGATTTTTGGAAGCGAATTTTAATGACCGACGAGGCACATTTCAAACTTTCTGGAGGCGTTAATAAGCAAAATTGCCGCATTTGGGGAACGCAGAATCCACACGAGATCCATGAAACGCCATTGCATGACCAAAAAGTTACTGTTTGGGCCGGCGTTTGCGCCAAAACCATCATTGGTCCTTATTTTTTCAAAGAGAACCAAACGATCGATGGAAACCGATATCGGTGGATGTTGGCTCACTATGTCTGCCCACAAATGCGTGAAAAAGGTCTTGAAGATTACTGGTTTCAACAAGATGGTGCGACCTGCCACACTGCGAATCAAACAATCCAGTTTCTGCAACGAAAATTCCCTGGACGTCTGATGTCAAAAAGAGGCGACATTGAATGGCCACCCAGATCTCCAGATTTGACCCCTCCAGACTTCTTTTTGTGGGGTTATTTGAAAAGTAAAGTGTACGCCAGCAAGCCGCAGACCATTGAAGAGCTTAAGGAAAATATTCGTGCCGAAATCATTGCTATACCACCCGAGATGCTCGAAAAGGTAATGGAAAACGCCGCAAAAAGGGCATATTTTGCTGTGAACAATAAGGGCGGCCACTTGATTGATGTTGTGTTCAAAAACTAGTCTAAATAAATTGTAAAGGACCAAACTAAATAAAAATACCTCATTTACAGAAATCGGTTGTTTTTTTTTCAAGTTATTCAATGTTTACATGCCGACATAAGAAATGGCGCACCCTGTATAATAAATTCTGATCCTGTTTTTGCTACGATTGATTAAAGCTTCAGTTCAACATATACTACTTCTAGCCGTTTGAAAGTTGCATAACAATTATATACTGTCCCTGTTCATACAATAATTCAGTACTGATTTCAATACTTTTGTTTCTCGCTTTTTTCGTAAGTACAATTACACTCTGTTTTTATAATTTATACATTGTCAATGTTCGGTGGGGGGTGGTGGAGGGGAGATTTTATTCATTTTTACATTCGAAAAAAAATTTTTTTTTCAGACATGCACGGAATATATCGACTATATATCAACTATATCAACGCAATTTGCAGGAACAATGTCCTCTTTTGAGGGTACAGGAAACTTTACATTAAGTTTTCTCGAAACTGTGATTTTTGAGTTACGATGAAGTGCCATCTCTGCCAGATATGGGATGAAACGTTCGAGAGCGCTGAAACATAGAATAGATCGTTTTGCAGTCCCGAAGGATAAAATACTTATAGTTGCTCGGTGAAAGTTGAAATACTGTTGGAGCGCGCTCACGAGATAGAATAAACTTGCAGGGACCCATTGATATGATTTTGACTTTTTCCTCAAATTATTCAAATAATCGTGAGGTCGCCTATTCTGCTTCTAACATTCCGGTACCAATCTCTTTAAGGAAAAGAAAACAATTGGTCAATAATGCCAAGCTCCTAGCCAACACAAAACTATACATATCATAGCATACAACCGATACAACCATACAACACGCGATATCGGGCTTAATCGGGAGAGCTTGGCAAAGTTCGGGGCTCTGAGGGAACTTAACCTTCCCCGAGCCATGCGGTCGAAACAAAGTATAGATATAGCGATTGTACAGCGATCGTAGTGAAAACGGGCAAATCGCCGATTAGGAAGGGACAGAGAAAGCGCGCGGCTCTAGTTAGAGGGAGAAGAAGAAGATGCTTGCGGTAGATATTAGTCCAGGCGAAGTTCACTCTCGTCAGATCAGGGCCGCACGTTGCATGATAAATTGTTTTTTTTTTTTTCAGAGTGTTTATGAATAATTCAAAAGCGGTGGCAAAGTCTTTCAGTACTTTATGATTTTTATTTGTTACTTGTGAAGATTGTTAAATTTCAACATGAAAATTGTGCGCAATTCAAAATTGCGCATTTGCTGGAAATGTGTTTGTTTTGGTGTATACTTTGATCGAGATTATTAGTGTTATAAACAAGTTCTGATTGAAGAAATATGAAAGTAAATATTAGTGTTATCGATGTGGAGGTTATTTTTAGGGTTATTAAGAATGTGTCATAGTGTTAATTTATCTAAATTTATTATTTATTTATTCATTAAATAATTTTATATATGAAAAGAATTCGTGGGAAATAGATTGTGATGATTGTGTTTTTTGTGTCTTTTTTTGTTGGGGTTACACTACTACTACTTCATGTTTTCAGGTCCCTCTACCATTATAATTTTAAATAGCGAGTTTTAATTAATATTTATAATAATTATGATAACGCTTATTATAATCATGATAATCAAATCGTAATAATTAATAAATAATTATGATAATTAATTCATCATTCTTCTAGTGGATGAGGGAAGGGAGAGGAGGGTCACGTGACAAAATTTGAAGGGGTGGGGAGTCTTGGCCTCTCATCGGCTGGGGTTCGGTCCGCCAAGTGCTCTCGAACCGGCCTACGTATACTACTAGCAACAGTTTTCGAGTTCGATTTCTACATTCTTTAATTTTTCATTCCAAGTTTTTTTATGTTTTGTACGTTTTTATACATAATTTCCATAGTTTCCGAGTTTTAATGATTTTTCATGTCTCCCCAGCATTTTTTAAATGATTTATCGAAATTCCAATGATTTCCGACGTAGCACCTTTAATTTACCATAATTTTCCATAAATAATTACTATCAACCTTTTACAATCTACAGTAATTTACAGTAGTATCGCAGTTTTTCATGGTTCTTGGCGGTTCAACGGAATTTTATGATTCTTCAAAATTCAGTGTTCTGTACTAATGTTCCTCATTATTAACAATTACTTCAACTTATTAAGGTAGTCAGTTACTTTCTATGGCTTCAGGAATAATTTCTGATGATTGTTCATGGATTCAATGGTTTCATAATAAAAATTATATAATTGAATCAAATAATTTATTATTTTAAAAATATATTTAAACAGGTAAGTTTCTCAGTGTCAAAAATATTTTTTTTTAAATATATCACTTTTGACAGTTATTCATTAGACTGTATAATATTTAAATGTAAGTAAATTTCACATAATCAACCATCTTCAATGTTTTTTTTTCAAAAATCACAGTTTCGAGAAAACTTAATGTAAAGTTTCCTTCACTAAAGAAACAAAATGATGGCAGGGAAACATGTTGCACATGTTACAATCACATATTTTTAATATTTTTGAGGTTTCGTTACAAGATAATAACGTTACACTCCTCATTTTTGAAATTGTTAACAAAATAATGTATAAGTTTTTAAATACAACAGGAAAGACAAAAATTGCACCAAATTAAAATATTTTTGTTCATTCAAAATTCAGGTGCAATAAGAATGATTTTTCTTGCACTTGCATGGAAAAACATTATTTTGTGGATTTCAAAATACAAATTGTTTGCTACAATAAATAATTTACACAGTGATCGTTTAATTTTTTGAAAGAAAGCTGTAAACTTTCTATTAATGAAAAATATTATTTATCGCCTTAAAAATGATTTCTGACATGAACATTTTCATGTATCTATCATTCAGTCTTGTTAATATTGTTTATAATAATTTTTGGGGTCGTTAATAATAAATGCTTTGAATTATTATTATATATATTACCGTCATTAACAATTTGTATATTATGATAAAATATATTATTCATAAGATTCGTTCACGTAGATTTTAATGGCATATTTTGTTTTAGAAATAAAATTCATCAATTTGTTTAAACAATGAAATTTTACTTATTATTGCAAAAACACATTTTTTCAAGAAGCATATTCTTTTCATGGTTTCTTTATCCGTCTATTTTATATTTTGTCACAGAATAATAAGATCAATTTGTCTAAACAATAAAGTTTAGCTAATTGTTGCAAAAACACAGTTTTGCAAGATGCATATACTATTCATGGTTCCCAAATCCGTCTATTCCAAATTTTCTATCGGAATAATAAAATTCAATTGTTTGAACAATAATTTTCAGCTAATTGTTGCAAAAACATATTTTTGCAAGATGCATATATTCTTCATGGTTTGTAAATCCGTATGATTCATATTTCGTATCAGAATAATGAAATTCATTTGTTTAAACAATCAACTTCAAATAAATGTTACAAAAACACTTTTTTTCAATACGCGTATGCTTATTATGGTTTCTTCATCCGCCTTTTGTAAATTTTGTATCAGAAGTATAAAATTCATTTGTTCAAACAATACACTTGAATTTATTGTTACAAAAACACACCTTTGCAAAACGCATATACTTTTCATGGCTTCTCAATTGTATATTTTGCATTAAAATAATAAAATTTATTTGCTCAAACAACAAACTGTAACTAAGTATTACGAAAGCACATTTTTTTCATAGTGTTGATGAATAATTATAATATTATAATTAGATATTATCTACTCTTACAGACTTAAGATAATGTCCCATCCATTTAATTTCGCAATTTTTTAAGTAACAAAAAACTGTTATCTTTACAAAAAGGAATGGACGCCCACATGTTATCAAAATATTAAACAAATTAGAATATGAGCAAAATCCTATACATTATTTAGGTTAAAACCTAGAATTACTTTTACGGAAAATGAAGGAATTTGTTATAACAATGTAGGAACTTTCCTGGAATGTATGTAAATAATAAAAATAATACTATGCAAATTTTTCTATATTAGTATATATGAGACTTTTCCGAGAAATTCCATATATGTATGAATAAACCTGCGCATGTAGAGTTCCATACACAAATAAAAAGCAATTTTTACCTGTTTATGGGATATTAACTTTCTATGATGAATGGTAAGTTTTTTTACAATGTCTCTAACATTTTATTTTATTCATAAATTATACACTATGTCTGTATAGTATAACAATGATTACGAGTAGATCTTGCAGAACGTTTTTGGTTCGTTACTTTTTAAATGAATAATCGACTTTTTTATTTTAGATTTCAAAAATCCACATAACATTTTTGGACTTTTTGTTTAATAATAAAACGTCATTTCGGATAAAAAAACAGCAATAGCAGGTACTTTCTATTATAAATCTGCCGATCTCGAAAAAGGTCCAACGCCCAAATCATAAAACTTCGTTTTTCTCAAACAAAATATATTCTCCCAGTCATTCACGGTCACCTAAATAATGTAAAATTTCACGCTCTTTAAATTAGAAGTCGCAACACGGCGCAAAGGAAGCGAAAGCTACTTATCTCTCTCTTACATTAGCAAGGAGCATATGAGCGGCTCGGCCAATAAGAGCTTGAAATTTGTAGCATTTTCCTGGGTGGGGAACAAGCTATAGTCGCTCCAGATCCGTTACCGAAATTCCCCATCCCTGGATAGAATAGACTTGCAGGGACCCATCGATATGTAGAAAATAAATGCGGTGCGGTAAGATTCTTTAGAAAGTCAGTATCTTCTATAGGATCGGTAGTGTAATGGATTAGGTACCGGCACCGCGATAACCAGGTCGCTTGTTCGAATTGCAACTAATGTTTGCAAATAATTTTTTTTTTTCAAACACAATAATATACAAAATTTTATCATAGTATTTGTAACTTTTTCCTATTTCTATGATTCTCTTTACCGAAAAAAACTTAACTTGTATACAGAAGGTTTTGTTAGAACCACATGAAACCTAAATAACGTATTGAAAGTATTTTTTGACACTTATAACATAATTTTTTGATTGAGGCAGTCGTCAAAATCAAGAAAGATACAATTCTTTAAATATAGTTCTATTATATAATTAATTATTAAAGTGGATGAGTTCGAATTCATTTACACAACAATAGTTCAGTTGAATTCTGTTCGACAAGTAAAAAATATTTTGAAAGATTGCGTCATTGTCACTAAGGAAAAAATTTGGGAAATTTATGTATGTAACTATTAGTTTTCACAAAATATGAATAAAAATTGGGTTGCTTATGATATGCATTTGCTTTTTATATTTTTTGGAGCCCTGATCATAAATATGGCTTCTGACGTAGAAAATTGATTTGTTTAAACTTTTTTCCAGCAATTACTTGTAAATTTGAAGTGATCGCAGGATGCATTTGCCTCTCATGGTCTTGTGTGTCGCAAATCATGAATCTTGTGCCATGTTTGAATAATTCATTTATTAAAATATTTGCTCAAACAAAGCTTATTATTACAATGGTATTATTTCAAAGTTGCATATTAGCTTGCCATAGTTGTTTGATACGCTGATTACAGATCTGGCATCAATTTCAGAAATAATCCATTTTAACTTTTTCAGCAAATATTTGCAAAATTCAAAATTTTGCGAGTCGCATATGCTGCTCATGATTTTCCGGGTCGCTGATAATAAATTCGGTCGCATTTTGAAATAATTTTATCATATGAGTTTTAACATACTATGTCTAGAAATGGAATCGTTCGCAAGATGCACATGCTTTTTCCGCTGTCCTGCCTGTTGATTACAAATTTTGTACCTTTTCTAAAACTAAACCGTTTAAACTTGAACAGATAATTGCAGATATTCAAGAAATTGAAGTTCCATGGAGTTAGAGCAGCATATACCTCTGGATAGGGCGTCATCCTGTCTTTCCTCACACTCATAAGGTGTTAAAGGAAATAGAAAAAGAAAACCGACGCCCTATCCAGAGGCTGTACTGTACATAGTTCTTGTATTTCAAATCGTAAGGCCAAATTTATTTTTACTATTCATAAAACACATATTCAATAGTTCACACAGCCCTCCCAGTCGTAGTGTAATACCATTACTAAACAAAGACGAGCTTATGTTTTTTTTATGCTAGAAAGAGAACGACAATCGATACTTAGGGACACAGAGTTCGCAGTTTACTTTGTGAGTAACTACTTCCTAGAGAATATTGTAACAATATTTAAATATTTATATTATAGTAATTACATAATAGTTTGTTGACCTGGTGACCAACAGTGTATGAAATACAGCATACATTGTTAGAAAGAATTTGGTAAATTTTCCATACAAGTATTGGAAGTTTTTAACCAATACTCTGTATGTAACTTTTTCCATAAATAGATCCGGAAAATTTTCCGTACGCTAAAATCCTTACATGAAAATAGAAATTATTCTACAATTTATAGAAAAATCTTCAAAAAACATATCTTTATAATTACGTACAAAAAATTTTCCAGATCTATTTAGGGTAATTCCGGGAGAGATGGGCCACTTTTTTGTGTTGGTGTGCCAGTTAACACGCCATCAAAAAACATTTGTCAAACCTGTTACTCGCTTTGATATTTTTCGGGAAAAAGGAGTGTTAAATTTGAGACCGTCGGAAAAAATGTCAAAGTTTTTCAACACTTGTACATTTCTTGGTAGTAACGCAAAAGAATTCCTACTGTTGGAAATAATGTGAAAAACAAAAAATGGCGAAACTTTTCTAATAGTACATTATTCTATAGCCCTCGAACAATTGTTTCAACATTTTCGTAGGTTTTTTACATTAATTTTGTAAGTTTTGGCCGCAATTTTATAAAAAGTGGCCCATCTCTTCCGGAATCACCCTATGTGATAAAGTCAAATGCAGAATATGGCTTAAAAACTTCCTTTACATAATGGAAAATTTTCTGCCTTTTCTTAACATTTAATCCATCTTGCAAGAACTTTCGAATTTTCAGCGAATATGCAGTAATTTTATTTTAAATATTTAACTTTCCGAACTTGCTGCTAGATTCGTAATATGCAGGCCAAAAGAACTAAAAAAAAGGTTGGCATGCTACAAACTTTATCCATAATTTGAATAATTTTGGGACGCAACTTCAATTGGTGATTTTCTCAGAGCGGATGATTTCGCCGTTGACTATGTATTAGAAGTAACAGGCTTATCGAGACAGTTTTACAGGATTCTTTTAGTAATTTTACTAGATTAACCGGTGTCTCAAATTATTTAAACCAATTCAGACTGGATGTAATAATTTAACCAAAAGATTTTTTACTGTACCCCTGAAAACAATAAAAAGCATATCCATCTTATCTTTGTCTTATCATATGCATAGCATTAAATCACTGATTTAAAATTTAAAATATGCCAATACTAATCTTATATAATAAAACAAAAGCCAATCAAGCTAAGGCTTAGATTGGAGTAGGAATAAAACTCATAATTTTCACATTATTTTTTTATCGTTTTGTGAAGACCAATAGGGAGAATAAGAGTAGTCCTTCTATAGTCCACAAACACCACTTTTATTTTGGCCCCAGAACTTTTTCGAACTGATTAAAAATTTTTCTTTAAATGAAAAAATAAGTCAAATCCTCCCTTCCCCCTCCCACCGAACATCGCCAATTTATAAACACCAGAATTAATGAAAACGGAGCGAAATTCTTATTGAGAAAAAATTGATGAAAAAGGTGAGATACAAACCCGATCCGAAATTTTTGTCTTGATTTGAACATTTTAGAGCTTTTTAGTTCTTATAAGAACATTGTAAGCCTTGTAGCTCCTGTTTTGAACATTTTAAACTTTTGAGATATAGGAAGAAACTTCTTTAGACCTTTTGATCATATCCGAGTCAAAATTTTAGTTCTGATTTGAACATTAAGATCTTTTTGTATTTATTCGAACATTTTCAACTTTTGACATTAAGAAAGAACCTTCTTTAGACCTGTTGATCATATCTGAGTAAAAATTTTAGTCCTTTGGTTTGAGCATTTCAGATCGATTTGATCCTCAGTGCAACATAATATATATCAGTTTTTCAATTTCCTGTATTACAAATTTTAAACTTCTTAAATATAATAAAAATCTTTTCAAGTTCCTATGATCATATAACATGTGTTTATTATTATTATACATGTATTATAATCATACGTGTATGTACTATTAATAAACTTTTGTATTAAGAACAATATATGTTTATTGAAATTTTTAGACAGTTTCTGAAAAATGCTAGAATTATATATTCAATCCCAATCGCACACACTATGCTTATATTTCATACACTCTAATGTACAAAGGTATATTAAAATTAATTCATTTCTGTACGAATTCTACATCAATAAGCATGTTCTTTGAAATTCATGAACATGTATGTCGAACTTCTAATACAAGCATTATTTTTCAGTATATCATTAATTCAAAACAACTATGAGATAATTTTTTTTACTTAAAGGTGTTCTGAATTTTCAATAACTATACAGTGTTTATTGAAAGTTCTAAGCCTGTGCATTTAACCTTTGAATGCATATATGATCTGGAAAGAAATAACATTTCTCAGATGTGACATTAGCTCATCAGTCAAAACGTATAGGCTGGAGTGATTTCGCAATTTTCGAAAGCTTGTAGTAAAATATACAGAAGAAAACTATCAAATTGTTTTTTTTTTTTTTTTTTTTTTTTTTTTGAAAGTTTAAACAGAATATGCATCGAATGCTTAAAAAATTTGACAAATCATATAAAAATTTAATATACTATAATTTAATATTATAATATTAAATTATAGTATAAAATTATGAAATAAATAAAATATAGTATAAATTATATAAAATATAATTTAATATATGAATATTCTATATACAAGTTATATATATACACCCGATTGGCGTCGGGAAAATGTCCGAGAAACAAAAAGTTCAACCGGGTAATTGTCGTCGGGGGAATGACGTCGGGCATTTGGGTGCCTACCATGTTCCCAGATGTTCGGTAAAAATTGACGAGCCGAATGTCATATAATACGTGGTGTTTTAAGTCCCATCGTAACTCTCCTGGAAACTATAGGATCTCATGGAGTTGTTGCATCGCAACCGCGCAATTAATCGCCGACGTTAAGCTGCAGTAGTAGGGACCGCAACTAGGATGAATCAACACGCGCGTATTGTGTCCTCAGATTTCAACAAAAAAAAATTCTGCTTCTGACGATCTGCTCGGGATCATGTGCATATTTCTAGCACATTTTTTTTCCATGCATTTTGAACCTACTGAATGCATTCAACGAAATCCTTCTTTGAACATTTTGCACTTTAATATTTCTTAGAAGAAGATCCTTATGTGAACATTTTAAGCCCGGAAAGGAAATACTACTAGGTAAAAGGTTCAAATAAGATTCAAAATTCGTATTTAATTTAATACAAACCAACATCATCCTTTGATCATCTTAAACATGTCGCTGTAGGTTTATCATGTACAAATCAGGACTGAAATTTCGACTCGGGAAAGTATTGAAATAAGCAATGGATTAATATACAAGGAAAATATTTGATTGTCAAGTAATCTTGAAATGGCTAAAAGGATTATCTTGAATTTAAAAATTGACAAATCTTGAAGAGACAAATAACCTGAAACGTAAATAAACCATAGCGAAAACAGGATTCCAATTTATTCAATGATACACAATTATACTGAAATGATGAACAGAAAAAAATTTTTTTTTAACATCAATTCTAAAAGTTTCATATGAAATTCAGATACAGTCAACTTTCTTAAATGAAAGTTTCGTGAGGATATAATAGTCTCTGAAATAAAAGTACGTTAAAATTAATTCGTGGGTCGCTGTACAAGGAATTATGTTGATGATAATTTTTATAATACAAAACGAGTTTCATCACTCAGCCAAGATTATTGATCTGCATTGCTTTACAATATACAACGGGGAGATACCTTGGAGTTGAAATCGGTAATGCAAAAGTTCGACTTGATGCAGTCTTCCATGGAAAACGATATCTAATTAAAAATCACTAAAATTATGCGAACACCGCGAAAGTTGTATGTACTTCTTGATAGTTACTGATGAACTTTTTCTATTATTGAATGTGATTTAGTTTAAGCAGTACTGGTATACGACGCAGGTAATTCTGATCCTTATAAAAACCTTATAAGAAAAAAAACTTTACCATAAGAATTAAATTTCTCGGAAAATCACCTTATAAAAATATTATAAGAAACTGAAATTTCTTATAAAGAATTGAGCTGAAAATTTTTATAAAGTTCTTTTTCTCATACGATTCAATCAAATACATAGTTATAAAAAATTTCAATTTCCTACAGGGTCTCCATAAGGTCTGTAAGGTGCACCGTATAAGAAATTGAATTCTTATAAAAAATGTCGTTCTCTCATAAGTTTTTAAAAGGAATAAAGTGACTAGGAAAACCAATTGTTTCCTTTTAATCGAATGTCTTTACAGTTCTGTCAAGAAATTGAATCACAAGTCTAAAGGTTGTCACCTTTTTAATTGATAAAATTAATAACATAAAAACATGTAAAGAGTCTAAAAAAGATACAATGGCAATTGCAATTATGCCTCGGTCACTTTGCATATAAATTGGTGATTGATATGAAACTTGACGGCAGCCCACGAATTAATTTTAACTTATTTTTATTTCTAAGACTATGATATCTTCACGAAACTTTAATTTTAGAAAGTTGACTGTATCTGTATTTCATATAAAAATGTAAGAATTGATGTTGAAAAAAAATTTTTTTTTGTTCATCATTTTAGTATAATTTTGTATCATTGAATAAATTGGAATCCTGTTTTCGCTATGATTTATTTACGTTTCAGGTTATTTGTTTCTTCAAGATTTGTCAATTATTAATATTCAAGATAATCTTTGTAGCCATTTGAAGATCACTTGACAATCAAATATTTTCCTTGTATATTAATTCATTTCTGATTTCAATAATTTTGCATCTCACTTTTCCATCAAGTTTTTTTCTCAATCAGAATTTTGCTCCGTTTTCATTAATTCTGATGTTCATACATTGGCGATGTTCAGTGGGAGGGGGGAGGGGTATTCAAATACAAAATATTTAAAAATTGTGATTTAATTAACTCTGAATCATAAACATCAAAATAGTTATCACAATGTCAAGGTTAGAAATAACATTTCAAAATAGTTGTTTCTCCAAATTCTAAGAAATTTCAAATTTTTAATATAAGTTCGAGTCGAAGCTTCAATTAAAATTAATAAATTTTGGTAAATTATTATTATCATTCATAGTTTGAGTTTCAAAGTAGAATGAGTTGTCGAAACAGGACCTATCATTATATTCTATATTTCCTCTATCATTCAGTTTGAATCAGTGATTTAAATAATGAATTATGACATGTCCCTGAAGTTCCAACTGTGTAAAATAAAACGAAAAGAAAAATTGAATAAATTTTAAATTTCTCGCCACAGAAAGAATTGTATTAAATATTTCGTTTGTGAGCATAAAGTTTGTTGTTTTAACAAAAAAGTCGTTAATTGAAACTGGAATTTTTTTTCTCAAATGCTCGTCTTTTTTCTTCGTTTTATTTCAAACGTTTGGAACTTCATGTACATAATTATGACAATCAAAATCGGTTGATTAGTTCATTATTTTGAAAGTTTCATATATAATTCTGAAAATGACATTTTTTTTTCTAATTTTAAAAAGAAAAAAAATTCTTTTTCATTTGTTACAACCGACTTACATCTCATGTAATATATTCAATGCAATGTGAAAGAAACATGAATAAAGAATGTAAAACATTCATTAGGATGCAAAAAATTATTTTTATTGTTTAGTTTTTGCTGTGCCATTGAATTTACTTCAAAGTAATATTTATTTAGAAATACTGAAAAACAAACTAACGAAAAGAACGTATATAATATTAACTAATAAGAATAAAAATATCAAAAAATACGAAAATGTATTATCTTGCTATTGTAGATAAAATATTTTCCAAATAATCTACGTCTACAATGCATTGAAAAACCAGGACTCGAGCGAAGCAATATTGATAGATAATATTGGAAACGCTGTAAATTCATGTGTAAGAAATCAATAAAGAAAAAAGACTCCATTCAATAATTATGTATGAATGTATTAAACGCGACCGCATTTCGAGATGCGTGCAACACAGAATATCACTGAATTCATAGATGTTAGTTTGTAGCTATCATTTTGAAAAAAATTTAAAAAATAGCAATATTTTTATACTTGTGGGTAGAAATAGAAATAATAGAAATTATCCCGCATTATATGGAAATATTGAGAATATGAGAAAAATCTTTTCTATTGTATATATGTGTACATTTACATGTATTTCTAGATTATATATTATATTTTTTATGTAAATTAATTATTATAAATCGCATTTCCAGAAAACGTTTTTGGTTTTTAACTTTTTGAATAAATAATGGGCTCTTCACTTCTAAATTCCAAAAGTCTAAATGACGTTTTTGGATCTTTTGTGACAAAGAATTTTTGGTAAAAAAACACGGTCATTCACGGTCACCAAAATAATGTGAAATTTCACTTTCTTCAAATTACAAGCCGCAACACGGCGCAGAGGGAGCGGAAGCTACTCATCTCTCTCTTACATGAGCAAAGAGCATAAGAGCGGCTCGGCCAATATAAGCTCGAAATTTGTAGCATTTTCCTGGGTGGGGAACAAACTATAATCGCTCCAGATCCGTTGCCGAAATTCCCCATCCCTGACTGTATTTAGGAATCAAATCATGACCAATAATTTGATTTTGTACGTCTCCGGGCAGAAAACGCTCGTTTTGGCTCCGCTCAAACTCGCGTTTTTACCTGTTGACGTACACAATCTTAAGTAAACCTTGGCGCATTTGCCATCCTCGGTCAAGGACGATATTTTTCTGTCCTCGGTTAGCACCTCGGACGAAAAATTATCGTCCTTGTTCTCAGAACTTGGAACAGCAATAATGCGCCGCGGTAAATAATGTACTGATTTGTCACATGCGAATACTTTACTTTGATTCATAATCTTCCTAATTCCTTATTTTTCATTGTTTATTTGGTCTGATTATTACGAATTCGGTATCTCGTTCGCTAAGATAATTCTTTTGAAGTAAAATGACCAGACGTTCACGCAAAATTCAAGTTCTTGCAAAATGCTCAAATGATTTTCCAGGTCAGTAGGCTATAACACAGTTCGACAAAATTTGACTTTTGGGAAATTACTAGCAGAATTTTTGCAAAAACTGATTCTCTAAGTTATTAATACATGATTTCCAAAAAGGTTTTCGTTCGCTGACATCGTTTTTTATTATAAATAACAAAAATAGGAAAAAAATGTACAATCGGATGCGTATGTCCGATTTGAAAAAAAAAAAAACTGTTTTCTTGCTCTCTATGAGAAAAATTCATTCCCCCGCTTTTTTTCCGAAAAGATCATCATTTCAGCCAATTTCAGCAAGTTAATATTGTTAAGGTAAAGGCCGTTTTATTTTTCGGAAAAAGGCCTATTTACCATTCCGGCGTTTCTCTCTTCTTTACACCGATTTGGATGGCGATCTCTATTGTTTGGGCGAGTGAATGGTCGAATTAGACACAGATCCTCAGAGACTCATTCAAAAAGCATCACTCCAGCTCCAAGCAGGTTTTGGAAGAGAAAAATTCCAAAATAGTAAACAGACGTTTTTCCGAAAAATAAACCGGTCTTTATTTCAACAATATGAACTTGCTGAAATAATGATTTATTTGCGAAAAAAAGCAGGGAAATGGATTCTTTTCATCGAGAGCAAGAAAAAAGTTTTTTTTTTTTTTTTCTAATCGGACAATCTGGTTTTACATTTCTCCCTATTTTTGTTAATAACATTAAAAAACGATGTCAGCGAACAAAAACCATTTTAGAAATCGTTCATTAATGACCTAGGGATCAGTTTCTCCAAATATTCCGCCAATAATTTTTTTGTATGAAACTGTGTAATCAGGTATATTACTAAATATCTACATATAACATAAATATGTTAATATTGTTACAGTTTTCTATTCTATAACAGTATTTACAAGAAAATATACATATTATCGATTATCCGCGAGCTAAATTGCGAACTATTGAATGTGTGTTTTATGAATTATAATGGAAAATTCTTACCTTACAATTCGGAAAAACATAAATCATAAGAATCTTTCTGAAATGTCAATTCTCCAATCATCTGCTAGAAATACTAATTAAAGTTTAAACGGATTAGTTTTGCAATCAAGGTGTAAGATTCGTAATCATCGTACCTAAAAACTACAAAGAGCATATATATGCATTTCCGAAACAATATTATTGTTTTACGTAATTTGTTAAACAAACATTTCAATGAATGAGTTATCTAAGCTTGGCACTAGATTCATGATCAGCGATCTACAAAACTGGGGAAAGCATATTAATCTTGCAAAAACTGCAATTTTGCAAATAACATTGGAAAAACGTTTCAACAAATGAATTTTTAATTTTTCATGCTATGCTTGTGATCAAAGTACCGAATAAATTTAGAAAGCGTTTGCACATTGCAGAAAATATAATTTAAATTCAACTATTTGTTGAAACATTAGTTTCAAAGAATAATTTTTTCATAATTTTTCTAAATCTGAAGCCACAGATCGCCTGATAAATGCTCAGGGGATGGTGTAGAGCGTGAATCTAGACCAAAATTGGTACTTTTTTTCTGTGAGGGTCTCAAAGCTTGTGAAATATTACATTGAAACGGCCAATAATTTGCAAAAAACATTTATCAATGTAAACGCGTCACTGTAAGATGCTACACATGGTCCCAATGAACCGGAGGTATCGAATCGCAGCTTATAGCTAATTCAATGGCTTTTATCGGTAAATTATATCTTATGTAAAAAAAGATACTACAGGATACTAAAGAAACTTTCATGCGTTTCTCACGAAAACTTTCATATACGAATAATGTAAGTTTTTGGTAGAATCGATCGTAGAAAAAAAAATACAAATGATATATAAATATAATTTTGTATAATCATGTTTGAGGGAAAAAAAACTGCCCCTAGTAGGAATCGAACCAGTAACATTGCGAGTGAGGGCTAGCGTTCTCTCCATTACGCCACTCATCCATCGGAAATTTTAGATTGAATGAAGTAATTAACGGCGCCACGCTCATATTTTTTTGCGAACTCATCAAGTTATAACCGTTTCGACTTTCATGAGATGAACGCAAATGCACGCAAATGAACAACACTGTGTAGTTGTGTGCAGTTGTGTGTATAGTAGTACAGCCACTGTACACTAAAACTTTCGTTTGTGATATCACTGTACTCAGACTTGATAACAAAGCGACCAGGTCTGAGTACGGTAAAACAGCGATCACGACTGTGAAACAGTGTTGCCAGACCTAGCGGAATTCCGCTAGATTTAGCAGGTCTGGATGCGTGTTAGCTGAAAAAAATTATGTCTGGCAGCTAGCGGAAAATCTAGCGGAGTCCTTCTATCATGATTTATTTTTAAAAATTTAACAATTTCATATTCTCGCCTTTATTTTTTTTTCTCTTTGCGTCTCCTGCTTTCTCTCTTTATGAGTGCAATAGAAAAGGACGCCGAAAATTAAAGTTGCAAGGATGCCAAGTTATACTACACATAATGACATTAGATGATAGATCGACAATAGGTGCGTTCCACCCATAAAATTATTGCTAAACTAGCACGGACGGGGTTTTTGGATTTAAATGTTAAAATAGCTCTCTAGTATGCAATAAATTTTATAAGTATTTAAAATGGATTTTTCGATCCTAGTCCCCCCTTTTTTTATTAGAGTCAGTGTAAAAAATACAAATTTTCAAAATCTGGCGGAATCTGGCGGAATTTCACTAGCGCCCCTAGTGGAAAAATTTTTCCCTCTCTGGCAACACTGCTGTGAAATCGATAGAAGGTCGCGATTTTCGAGACAGATCGCGAAATTTGTAACTTGCTGCTTTTTTCAGGAACAATGTCATAAATGATAGGAACTAGCAAAATAGCGACCGTGATTTTTTTCTTTTAACCTATAATTCTGTCTGAGGATTCTTTGGTACTTTCAATAGTCAACCTGAAAAACATACAAAAATTCTCATAAGACTGTCCTTGCATATCTTTGTTTATTTTTTAAAAAACGTTAATTTCGTTGCAGCGTATGCAGCGTTTTATGTAAATGTATGAAATTAAAGTTAGGATTGCTATGATTCTATGCCTTCAAAGCGAAAAATGAGAAACACATCTTCGATACGTAAACAATAGCACTGAATATAACATTACGATATGAAAACTAACTTTTATTTCACCAATTGTCAAATAATATGCCAGGACAGATAACAAATGTATGTATGTATGTCTGAAAACAATTGAGAAAATACAAGCTGCACACAAATTTGAGGACAACCCAGTAAAATTTGTAGCGAGCTCGCGAATTTCGCAAGGTTTCAGTAATTTTGAAGCCTGACAGTGATTTTCACGAGACGGCTGATAAATTGATGGCGCTTGTGAATTCACTTCCTTATCAATGCTCAGTCCAGGAAATTTGCTGGCTGTCTGCTTTTTTACAAGATGGCTCCGAAAATAACGTGTCTGAGTCCAGTGAATTGAGCCCTCCTCTACATTTCACACACCATTTCTTTTTTTTACTGAGCTGAGCACAGTGATATTTTGTTGTGTTTTATGAACTTGCACGTCATTTTACATACAACTGTTTTACAGTGTACCTACTACTATAGTGTACTACAGTGCTGATTGCGTGTGTATGCGTGTGTACCATTGTGTACAGTGTACAGTGCTTGATAATCATTGGACTCGTTAAATTTAAATATATAGTGCAGTGCAGTACAGATGAGTACAATTGAGTACAATGACAGACTGACATGAGTGAGACTGATTGTAAGTTGCGTACAACAAGGTACAGTACTCGACAGTAGTGTGCAGTCATAACAGTCGTGTTAAAATCGCTAAATTTAAATTTGGCGTGGCCGCCATTCTAAGATTTTTACGTCCGGCCATTTCCAGCTTGCCTCGGGTGGCGCGGTGACCGCGCCGTCTCACGGCGGAAACCGGCGATACCAATACTTGAGTGCTATAGTACGTGATAGCCAAACGCTACAGGTAACACATTGGGTACAATTTGTGGTGATGCTGATGAAAAATTGATGATCCACGCTCACGAGGGAGTCTTCGTATA
Source organism: Platygaster robiniae (assembly GCA_028476575.1). Lineage (NCBI taxonomy): Eukaryota > Metazoa > Arthropoda > Insecta > Hymenoptera > Platygastridae > Platygaster > Platygaster robiniae. The sequence continues at coordinate 13,587,802 of CM052025.1, forward strand.
TATAAGTCTCAGTTGACTTTAGCAGTAGTTTTGTTTTGGTTGTTTATTTTTATTAATTCTACTAATCTCAACTGAGATTATTGATATATTTGAAACCTCAGATTTTTTACATTTCAAAAGAAACTGACGAAAGAATAACGGCATCAAGATTTTTTAAGAGTAATAATGAGTAGCAAACATACTCCAAAAATGCATATCTGTTGAATTCAAAATTATTCATATTTTAGTTTTGATTATATAATATAATACGCAACTTTCATGAATTTTAAAAATCAAGAGTTTGTACAACTTGTATTGCATATAAACGAACGCCAGGTTCAAATTTCACGTAACTGAGCATGCTCAGACTCTCAGCCATTCAAAAGTAGGGGCCAGTACCTTCTCCGCTGAAGCGAGCACTCCTCGTCCATATTACGAACTTACCTTCCGTCTATGTCTATGCTTATAACTTGTTCAAGAATAGATCTATTGTGCGCGCGGCACGGTCAACAGTCGAATTCGTCAAATATATCTGCTGCGGAGCACTGACCTTCAGAAGTAGGCGTGGCTTTATTCTAAAACGCAAGAAACTCATGCCTTTTGAGTATGAATTTCCTGCGTTTAGGGCAAGAGTGTAAGCTTGCTTTTTTCGTATAAATTCGTGTATTATGAGCAAGGTTTCGACTATGACATGGAAGCAAGATCGATCGCTTGCATGCGTTCAGCGCCAGAAATTTCTCTCCGTGTAGCACAAATGTATAATAATGTTACGAAGCAAAAAATTCACATAGTAGTTAGTTCTTCGAGTACACAATTCTAGGGAATTTAAATTTCATGACTGTCATGGCAGTAATGGACATATCATGTGGCAGGAATGTTATGATACATAGACACATCTTGCTACATCACTAGTCGGGGAAGGACAGCAGTATCTATGTCACTGACTTTTATCCAGGAAACTCGACAAAAAGAAGAATAAAAGGCTAGAATTAGAAAAAAAAAGGAAAAGGAAAGCAAAAAAAAAGACAATAAAAGTTACGTAGAAAGTCACAAAGTAGAGAAAATAGTTGATATAGCTTTTTTCATTAACGTATAATATGGAAAAAAAATAAACTGTTGCCTTAATCCTGTGGTGACCGTATTTTACTCGACCAATTTTTAATTCATTACTTATTACGAAAAATTTTTAATACGCAAAAATTTTTTGAACTTACCTAATAATTATTTTTATTTTTTCTCCAAGCTCATAAGTCTCCTTGAAAAACCAATCGACGTTTTTTTTATTACGTTTACGATAATTTACAATAGAATGAATAAAAGGACCCTACTTCACCCTATTTTTCCCATGGTGTTATTTTGTTTTTGTTTGAATACCATTGTTCAAGCCGTTGGCATGTAAAAATGCTTTTTGATGTGCTTTATTACGATGTGAATATATGAATATAATATTTAAATGTAATGAATCAGTTATGTAAGTTAGGTGAGGCCTAATCTGTCCGGACAGATTCCATAGATTTCTAAAACATTGATAAAAACGAGTAAAATACTACTTGAAGTTAAAATTAAAAACTCGCAATAATTTCGTGAATAATTTTAGTCTAAAAATGTATGTCAGTTAGCAGCACCACCTGAGATCACTTCACTTTTCGATACTTAAATATCTCCCATAAATTTTTACTGCTTTCTTTTTATTAATTAATTCGGCAACTTTTTGTAAAACACTACAATACTGTAACAGCATGCAAAATTTTCCATGCTATAAATTGCTTCCATAAACATTAGTACCTACATATTTTCCATTCATCCACAAGTTGATGTATGCAACAAAGATGTAAAGTAGGACGAGTACATACGGTAGCATCGTCAATGTTGTAGTTAAATCATGTCTATGATTGTAAATTCTTTTGAGCTGTCAAGACACCAAAAAAAAAAAAAAAAAAAAAAAAAACAATAAAATGTTGATAATGCTCATAAAAGTTTGAAAGTCAGCTGTGTTGATACTAATTAAATATCACAATTTTACCCAAGGAGGCAGTGATATTGCTGTCAAAAGCAAGTTTATTGTGTGTATCACTACTCTTTCTTTAAGAGGTCGGTATGGCCAAAACCCTAGAATGCGAAACCTTAAAACAAACGATCGATAGTATGAACTCTCGAAAATATTCATTTTTCTTATCTGCCGCCGAAAAGTCGAGTTCTCTTAGAGTCTCTACACCATACTGCAGAAAAACTAACAATTGAGGGACTCTGAAACTTAAACTAAATGCTAGCAATTTTGTCTATTGCAGCAATTTTTTTTAATTATGAGCTATTATTTTAATGAACACACAAAAGAAGTTCATTTTTCGAACTTTCTCGAGCTACTTTACAACTTGAAAAGATGTTAAATGTTTGATACAAAGATCGATTAGCGGTACGAGAGAACACATCGAGCTCAGGGTGCAACAAATGAGAATCGTGGTTCGTATTTTAGTCGATATTACGTACGTTGGTGACGAGATAGAAAAAAACTCTGACGTAGCAAGTCGCTATTACATCGATTCGTTTTATGTTGCTCAATTTCGGAAAAGAATCATAACGTACAAGTTGTTTTCTGTTTTGTTTTGAGATATTCTACAAGGTAGTTGAATAATTTTGTCTACTTTCATTCAACAATGGAAAGGCTACTGTTGTTTCTCATTTATGAATAAATATAGAGTTTTTGAAGCACTCTAGGTTCAAAACAACCTAGGTAAAAACAAAAAGCCCAACAACTTATTAACAAGTCATCAACAATGCCGGGGCACTTGTGTTGTGTTCCGGGGTGACTTCAAAATTACTCGGTGTCGACTTTACACAAAAACTATTTATTTGGGAGAGACAGCTACAATATGATGATACACGGCAACGCCGCGGGCAAAAAAGGTGCCCCAGTTCCTTGGACATGTGTTTTTATATGAACAAAAAAGGCGTGCTAAAGAATCGCGAGACTGAAACTTGATGAAACTGGCCAATCAAAACGAATGACGATTCATAATGAATCATATGATAGAGTTCGATGAACAATTTCCAAAATGACGCGACATTTGTGCGATAAGCCCAACATAAGCCCAAAAAAACCCAAAATAAGCTGATGCAATATTTTTTATAAAATGGTATCGTAACTAAATAAACTACAGATAAGTTCAATAGTTTGTTCATCAAATTCTATTTCACAGTGCAATTAGAAAAACATAATGACGTTCGCAATCTTCTGTAAATTCATACAATATTATCAGTGGATGAGTTACTCGTTATATTCGACTGTGCAGCGTAATTTATACTGGCAAAATCAACATAATTAAACTTTGATTTGCTGCAAAATCGAAGGAAAAGTTTTTGCCTTTGAGAAAAAATGAAAAGAATAATATAAATATGTACATATGTTATAGTTGTAGATTTAGGTATACAACCCTTGTACAATGCATTGACTTTACATTAAAATTAAGAAATCAGTGACAAACCCTTGAAAACTCAAATATTAATCAGCGGCAGATCATTGCACCTTTTTTGACAAACGATTTCTCAAAAAAATCGCAGCCTAGACAAACATTTTGAAGAGGTATTTATATTTATATAAAAATTTTTGTTGTAGAGTTATTATGACAAGGACAACTTTTTGACCAATACAACTGATAATATACGAGATAGTTATAATGCTATTAAATTGAAAAGTCACATAATGCTAGGAATTAAAAGGCAAAAATATTACAATGTCATGGAATTCTAGCAACAAGAAATGCTGGCAGCCGGAATTATGGTCCAAGAGGAGTATTGACATCAAATTTGAATGATCGGGACGAATCGCTGGATGTCGTAACTCTTAGCCCCGCCACCTCCCTCTACTCACCACACGCCTTGCCAATATAAAGGCGGGCCGTCGCTTTTATGTGCCAGGAAATCTATTTTTCCTATAAGAAACTGTTTGTTTCTTCTCTTTTAAAACTTTCATTCAGAATCACCCATATGACAGTTGTGATATCTAACAATTCGTCCATTATCAAATAATCATTACACAAACGAAAGTTGTGATATCCTCAACGTCACGTCGATCTACATTCGTAATATTAATTTCTTTCCTTCAAAAAAAAAATAACCTTTCAACAAAAAGTTGACCGAAATATTAGTATTATACCAGCAACTGATTATTTGATGTTCAAAAGCAAGCGACGCCGACGGCCTGCTTCTAATACTGCTTTATAACGGCCTTGCCAATTGATTATGATCATTTTTTCTTGACGAGAATATATTTTTAATGGTTTTCCACAGTGATACGTGCCAGTATCAAGCAATGTCGAGAAATTCATTCATAAATATATACTTCCACAAATACGTTAAAGTTGGAATTGACATCTCAGTCAGGTAATCAGAGATTAAACCCCAAACGACCGACCAAACAATTTTCAATTTTTCTGATTTGAATGTCTTACGACTTACGACCATTCACCCTGCGCTTCTTTTTGCTGAAAATTTTGTGTATGTTTTAGGAAATCATTCAAGAAAAATGAAGGAGAATAATAGTAGCTTTTAGTATAACATGGATAATTATTATACAATATAAGAATTGTTTGAATGATAAGCAACTACGTTGTTACCGAAAATTTTCTGATAAAATCAAATTTTTTAACGCTTATTTGCCGAATCACCTGCATCAACAGTCTAACGCTCCTAGAAATGAGTTTTTCTTTTGCCAGTAAAACAAGCAAAGAAATAATAACATTATCTCTTTTGAATCAAAATCTTTCAATCGAGTATTTCATTTCAATGAATAAGTATTTCCTCGGGTTCGAATATGTAATGATAATTTTATCCAAATAAAATACCTACATTTTCTTTGTGCATGAATGTCGCTGGAAGTATCAGAAGCTTGACTTCACGTTTTGCTGATAATCAGATCTATTAACCAAGTTATGCAAAAAATTATAAATAAAATTTTGAATAGTGAGTTTTGGAAAATTCATAGTAATGTATTTGAGCGCGTTCAGAGTGCAATTGATGGTCAAAAAATATGACTAACCAGCCCATTGCGAACCTTATCAAAGTCTTACGTATATAAATTTGAATCCTTTCAAATCAATGTTACTATTACACTAAAAAAAGCCTTGAATACTTTCATACGTTTTATTTATGTAACACATTCGCATTTATGCGTCATCATAGTGAAAAATGATTGAAAATACATTCTCGTCAAGAAAAAATTATCATAATCAATTGGCAAGGCCGTTATAAAGCAGTATTAGAAGCGGGCCGTCGGCGTCGCTTGCCTTTGAACATCAAATAATCAGTTGCTAGTATAATACTAATATTTTGGTCAACTTTTTGTTGAAAGGTAATTTTTTTTTGAAGGAAAGAAATTATTATTACAATTGTAGATCGATGTGACGTTGTGGATATCACAACCCTAACAGCACGCTTAGTTCCGGGGACGTTCCAAGGACGTCCCGGGGACTTTAGGACATCCCAGGGACGTCCGGGGGATGTCCCTGGGACATTCGTGCTGTCCGGGAATTTTCGTTTGTGAAATGTTTATTTGATAATGGACGAATTGTTAGATATCACAACTTTCATATGGGTGATTTTGAAGAAAAGTTTTAAAATAGAAGAAACAAACAGTTTCTTATAGGAAAAATAGATTTGCTGGCACATAAAAGCGACAGCCCGCCTTTAGATTGGCAAGGTGTGTGGTGAGTGAAGGGAGGTGGCGGGGCATATCACTTCGTTTGCTGTGTCAACTAAGGGAACTTTCATATCACCGAAAGGTTAAAATCTTTATTTCCACGGAAAGTAAATAATTCGTTAGATAAATAATATTGTTACTAATAATATTATTACATTTTGTGATAAATATGATAGATGAATGTGGCATAGAACGAAGAAAAGTACCTAACAGCATCTGATGGGCGCTTGAAGAGAAAAATGAGTTTGCAAATGGAAAGTCCCTATGATTTTCACAAACAAGTTAATTTTAAAGCTCAAATTTTTATGTTATTCAATAATCTTACAATTTCGAGAGTAGATTCAAAATCGATAGGAAAAGTTTTCTACATTCAGAATTATTGGTAATGAAATTTTTTAATTTTGTTTTAACTTTAAAATGTTTCAAAGTGAAAACAGCAGTGTTTCAAAGTGTTTTGCGGACTTTCAAATGCTCTCAATGTTGAAAAATAGTTGCTTGTAATTTTTCCCTTCAAATTCTGATGCGGAGTCAGTTATAATACTCGGAAATCATTTTGGCGATTATTCACGAGTCAAGGTACGTACATATACGCAAACAGCAAAATTTATTAATGATTTATATAAATTCATCTCTCGATGATGGTGGAATAATAACAGTTCCCGCGGTTTCGGCACAAACACTCAAATATGCGGTGCTTTTTTTTGGCATGGCAAATATTGACGGAGTAGCAAAAGTTGTCAAATATCTAAAAGAAATTTTTTGAGTTTGATAATAGATTCGTTATTGAAAAGTATATTTTCTTCATTTCATTATTATATTCAGGATCACATCTTTTAATTTGATATAAAATTTTATTGTTGTAATGAATTGTTTTGGTATGAATTAAAATTCTGGATTATGATATAATCAGTAGTGATGTATTATGTATGTAAAAAATTATTTTGAAGATTTCGAAGGCGATATTTTAAAATGAAATTGATTAATGGTGAAGTTTATTTTTTACAAATAATACTATGAAAAAAAAAAAAAAAAAAAAAAAAACAATTTTTGAAAATACAACTTGACAAGAACAAGTTGTTCTCCTTCATTGAAAAAAAAATATCGTGTAAACATATTTCTATATTTTAATATTGAATAATTTTCAAACATTTCTGATTTTTTGGTAACGAATGTATAACGTAATTTTTCAATGTTTTTTTATGTGATAAGTCATTATAGACAAATGCAAACAAATGAATAGTTTAATTAAGAAACCACTTGCTCCAATACACTATAGGAAGAAAAGAAAGATTGAAAATGTTTATAACTTGAACTTAAAAAACTACTTCAATTTTAAAAATGCTGCTAATCAGTTTTGATAAAAAAAAAATCAAAAACATTATTTAAAAGGAAAATAAATCAATGCTGAAGTTCAATTTTGATTGATATTATTATTTAAAAAAATGACATTTTCCGAAGTAAAACCAGACAACGAAAAAAAAACACATTTTCTTTTAGTTAAACCAACTTTATGATAACACATTTCTACTTTTAAATGTTAAATAATTCTAAACTTTTTTGACATTTTACTTAATAATGTACAATAAAAATTTTCCATGTTGTTTTATGTTGTTCAAAGCTGTTAAATACAAATTTAAATAAATTAAGTTTCTAAATAAAGTAAAAGTATTTGTTTTCATACATAAAAAAAAAAACTGACGTATGAAAAATATCTGTAACTTAGAGCTGCAAAATTTCTTCAATCTAAAAATCACTGTGACTTATTTTGAATATAGTATTCAAAAAGGTTGGAATGAAAAAAAAAACAAAAAATTCATAATCCTTTTTTTAAGGACCTATTGTACTTAATTTTTAAAGTTCGAAATTTCTCATTATGAAGTGTGTATTATTTGGAAATGAATAACTTAACAATAACAATTTGAACTAATTGATATTCTGCTAATCAAAATGTGGACATAAAATAAAATCGACCTTCAAAAAATCAAACTAAACAGTACAAATTACTAAACTTCAGTAGATAATTTAATCTGAAATTTCAGTATAAAGAAATCAAAAACATAATTGTTATTCATTGAAATTCAAAACAAAACAATAAGATATTGAAAAAATTAGTAATCTGGAATATGAAATAACAGAGAATTACTTATGAAAATCTAGAATTTTTAAATTTTCAATGTAAATTTTGCTACTGATGCAAATTCACACGTTAAATATTTGAATAACTTGAAAACAACAATTCGCAAAAAATTAAATAAATTAATAGTGAAAAAGGAATTTCTATATTTGAATGATCGAAAACGAATATTTTACTGAAATTATTTGAAATTCTCGATTCATTTGTATTAACTTACTCAATCTTCTTATTTTTCAACAATTTTTTGTTAGATGATTCTAAAAATAAAGAAATTAAAAAATCAAAAAAATTTTTTTTTTTAAAGTAAGAAATCATAGAAATCTTACACATTCACAGAAATTAAGTGCATTAACATTTTGTATAAACAATCTAAATAACAAAAAATTTGATTGAATTATAAAAATTAAATTCCTGTATTGAAACAGTCGAGAAAAAAAAAAAAAAAAAATCTTAGCAAAATTACTTAAGACCCTCAATTCATTTCAAAAAAATTATTAAATTTTTTATTGACGAACATTTTTCTCAGATGCACCGTACATTTTTACGCTTTTGTTGCTCCAGCAATGTTGCTTGTTTTGATACTAGCTTCCAAAAAATTATTGTTTGATGGAAATATCCCGAAAATTATCCATGAAATTCCCGATTTTGCTCTTGGTGGGACATACTCATAACACCGAATTTTTCAGACACTGGACTTGTCATATGTCCGAATGACGAAACTCCGGAAATGCAAAATACTATAAAAAAAATAGTGCGAAACCGCATCGCTTCGAAATACGATTCCCCAGATTCTTTATATCGTTGAACCGAATATTCAGCGCGCCGATAAATAAAAGCTCCGTAAATTCAATTCGCTGACAATTTTTAATCCCGTTTCAATGAAATCCCGGGTTGTCGTTTTTTCGCAAAAATATAAATCCGATTTTTCGAAACACTAAAAGCTCAATTCGCCGATTTTGTTTTTTTCCGTTTCCTAAAATAACATTTTATTCAGTTCTACGAATCGTCGTTTTTTTCCGTTTCCTAAAGTAACATTTTATTCAGTTCTACGAATTGTCGTTTAACCGAACCCGCATTTTGCCGATTCTGAAAATATCCGATTCATCATACTTCCGAATAATTAAAAATCTGAAATATCAAAGCACCGAAAATTCAATACATCGAATCGCTAAAATACTGAGAATTCAAATCGCCTACTTGCCAGAGTTCCGATCTGTCGAAGTTGCGATTCATCGAAAGCTCGATCTGTTATTTAACAGAAACGTCAACGCCCAGATCCGCCACCCCTCCGTTGCCGCGGAAGACCGTGGGTAAGGAACACCGAAATCTCAAACTTCCGTGGATCCTTTCTCCGTTCAGTTTGGGAGAAAAGTTAATATACATATATCGATCAGCCCTCTCCGACTCCCTATTCCGCTGTAGAAACAGTTTTACGTTTACGAAATGAACTAAACCGGTAGATGGGGCGTCGAGCTTAGAGGCTTTTTTCGGTAGGGGTAATGGGGATAATAGGGGAAACCGCAATAGGCAGCAGAGGGAAGCGCGGGCGGCGGAAAGCGCATGCGATTGTCGATTGTTTCGCTTTTGTTGTGTATTTGTATGCTCGTACGTTTCGTACGTTAACTGCGTTGACCGGGTTGACCGTGTTAACTCACGGTCGTTGTATTTTTGAATGTTCTGATTGTTGGATAATTAAAAATTGAAATAATAAAAAATCCATTGCAAAATTTCTTTGTGATGAAATGAAATTTGTTTTAACTAGTTCTAGTTCAAAACTTTTCACTGAAGGCAGCAAGTATCATTTTTTGACAAATTCGATAACTCGATAGTTCTTCAAACATTCTCAAAATTTTTATAATTCTATTTTTTGATGATTACTTAGCTTGAGATTGCCTTAAAATTTTTTATATAGTTACTAAAATTCTGCTATTGTAAAACCATTCGACCATATAATAAATATTTCGATTAAGCAGTGATTTATATAAGCAATAACGAGACAAAAATATTTTTTCAAGAACTTCTAATATTAGAAACTAAATGGAACTCGAGTTTTTTTAGACATGCCCTAGTAACGGGGGTCCGAGAGTCTACTCTCGGAACTCTCTCGGAAGTCTCTCGGAGCCCCGTCACCAGGGGCAATACATGGCGTGAAAAAAAAAAAGAAAATACAATGAAATTCAGACTACGTTCCATAATATAGTTTGTTACATTGTTCAAAAAATTATGGAGTTCAATATTGCTTAAAATCTTCTTAAACGTAAAGAACGTCACAAAAATTCCAAAATTTGTTGAAAATTCGGTTTTATTCGAAAAATTTTAATCGCAAAAAATATCGGCACCCTGGCAAACAATCTTCAACCGAATTTGAACCTTCGAAGGTTATGATTGGCTTAAAGTTCGGTTTTATATTTTTGAAGTGAAAAAAATAGACATTGGGCACGATATTTTTGCAAGGGATTGCATCGGCTAATCATGTTTGATTATCTATCGGGAAATTTAATCGTCAGAACTATAAATTTGGCCATTCAATTGTTATTTTATCTTTTTTTATAGCTGGAATTTCCTTGAAATATTAAAAACGCAATAAGACTATATAGACGATGCAGATAACTAATTGTAAATAAAAAAGCATTTTGACACGCTCTACGTTTTAGGATGCGTTAATTTTTAATATTTTTTATTAAAAATAGCTATCTATAGGTACGTGGACATTAAGGAAATTCCAGCCATAAAAAAAGAAAAAAAAACAATTAAAGGCAAAATTTATAGTTCAGACGATTAAATTTGCCAACTAATATTCAAATATGATGAACCGATGCCATTCCTTGCAAAAATATCGTGCACAAGGCCTTTATTTTCATTTAAAAAATTTACAACCGAATTTTAACCCAATTATAACCTTCGAAGGTTGAAGTTTAATTGCCAGGGAAAATACATTATTCGATTTATGTACTTATTATTTCCAATAAAGAAATAATGCGAAGGGAGAAATCAATTTAGTCACTTTTATGCGCTTCTCTCGTAAGCCTTAACGTTTCGAACAGAACATACTTCCGTCCGTTGCGTCGATTTGCCGTTGTTACTTGCGCTCCTTGCGTTTGAGCCCCGCATTTTCCGCACCCCCCGTTCCGACCCATGCTCGCTAACGCTCAGACTATGGATGCGAACGGAGCAAGAGGAGTACACGTAAGAAGGCCTCCGAAGCCTCCATGCTTCAAGCGCCGCCCTATCGGTGAAATCTGTCCCTATCCGCAAATTTACTGAGTCGGAGAGGGCTGATATCTATATATACAACTTCTCTCCCAAACTGAACCGAGGAATGAATCCACGGAGGTTTGAGATTTCGGTGTTCCTTACCCACGGTCTTCCGCGGCAACGGAGGGGTGGCGGATCTGGGCGTTGACGTTTCTGTTAAATAACAGATCGAGCTTTCGATGAATCGCAACTTCGACAGATCGGAACTCTGGCAAGTAGGCGATTTGAATTCTCAGTATTTTAGCGATTCGATGTATTGAATTTTCGGTGCTTTGATATTTCAGATTTTTAATTATTCGGAAGTATGATGAATCGGATATTTTCAGAATCGGCAAAATGCGGGTTCGGTTAAACGACGATTTGTAGAACTGAATAAAATGTTACTTTAGGAAACGGAAAAAACAAAATCAGCGAATTGAGCTTTTGGTGTTTCGAAAAATCGGATTTATATTTTTGCGGATAAACGACAACCGGGTATTTCATTGAAACGGGATTAAAAATTGTCAGCGAATTGAATTTACGGAGCTTTTATTTATCGGCGCTATGAATATTCGGTTCAACGCGATCGCGGCGATACAAAGAATCTGGGGAATCGAATTTCGAAGCGATGCGGTTTCGCACTATTTTTTTTATGGTCTTTTGCATCCCCGGAGTTTCGTCATTCGGACATATGACCATTCCGGTGTTTTGAAAATTCGGAGGAATGAGTGTGCCCTTTCTTGGTGCTGAAAGAAACCTGTTAAATAAGAAATTATAAACAATTTATTCGACTGGACAAAAGTGTGTTGATTATAAGAAAAATTATTTGATTTTATTGTATTTATTCTTCAGTTTCTTTGAAGAATGCAATTTTTGCGAGTTCATTATTTTCTGTACATGTGGCCAAACGACTTTACAAAGCCGAATAGGTTAGTGTTTTCAGCGATGAGAAAATGAACGTTTCTATTTATTTTGTTGCGATGTCGCACTAAAAATAATAAATTATTATTATTATTACCCGAGTGTTTCAGTCTTAACCGAACTACGTTATCATTGGTTAATATTGAGTTATGATGGGTTATGATTAAAAAAATCTATAATAAAACAATATTGGTTGTTTTTACCCCTTGGATGCTCCTAAAATTACATAAAAATGATTTCGGGGAGGTTTCGAAGTTTCAAAACAATTTAATTTCGTTGTTGGAAAAAATAAATTGTCAACACGAGTGACATCCGTGGGCGCCGAAGGCCACCGAAGGATCCCGAGTTTGTCACTCGCGTCGACAATTTATTTTTTCCAACAACAAAATTTCATTGTTTTGAAACTTCGAAACCTCCCCGAAATCATTTTTATGTAATTTTAGGAGCATCCAAGGGGTAAAAACAACCAATATTGTTTTATTATAGATTTTTTCAATCTTAACTCATCATAACTCAATGATAACTTAGTTCGTTCAAGATTGTATCGGTCGGGTACTATCGAACACATTATAAAATGTGTTTTAATAAAATTGGTTTAAATAAAAGAAAAAGTGTTTTTCTTTGTTGTCTATTTGTACTTCGAAAAATGTGGTATTTTTAAATAATCATATTGATAAAACTAATTGGAAAAATATTCGGTTAGAGTATGATTTGAACTCGGGCCTCCCGTGTGAAAGTCTGTATCCATGACCACTCGTCCATTCCTGCGTGTGGATTTTACGACAATCCAACGCGTTCCAGCGCTATAGCGCTGGAATGCAGTTTATTCAGACAAATATCTTATCTTAGAACCACACACTCATCGTTTCAAAATAACGACGTGGTTCCATTTTCGTCCGCGCTTTTGAATAATATCAGGTGACTTTCTGTTTTTTATGGTAGTCGACGCCACTTAATTCAGTCTTAAAATTTTTCTACGCCAGTTCGGTACATTGAGACAGTAAAGAGCATAAAATATTTAAAGTTGTCGCGATTTTTGCGCTGTTTTGTTACTTGAAGTCAAAAAATGCAGCGACTTCCGTGCCCTACACCTCCACCAACGAGAATTTTCGTGCCACCACAGGCCAGTGCACCGAGTGGTATTTTTCATCCAGATGTGCAAAACTTACCTCACGCGTCAGGCGTAACAGCAGCGGTAAATTAAAAAAATTGCTGAAAGCCTACACTTTTACAATTTTGGGTTTTATTCTAGGTTTTTCGTGTAACTCATTGTTCTGAATCGATCATTATCGTACTTTAACTATTTATTTTACGTGTAAATTTACAAAAATTTTATACTAACATTTTTTTCAATTTTGACACTTTTTATGTAGAGCAGTTGTTTACAGATAGAGAAAAGTTGAAATTAACTGATACAAAGTAGGTTAATGTCGATGTGGTAAAGTGAAATATAACCAACAATAAGTCATACTAATTTGGCAGCCATTGTTTCGATTTTACTTAGTTTTCACTGACTGATTAATGAACAAGTTTTTGACCAAACAATTTGAAAATAAGTTTGTCTATGTTACAGACAGCTTTTGAACCGAGCATGATGTACACTTATCCTTCGCCAGTTGCGAATAATTACTCCCGCGATGAACGTCATACTTCGGCAAATGCGGCAAAACTTGTACAGCAAGCGTCACCGGGCATGAACAACGCACAGCATTCGGCGGTGATATACAGAATTTTAACTATTTTTTTGAATCTGTGACTATTTCTTCATTGAAGAAGTATAGAAATAATTTTTTTGTCGAATGGGATGCAGAAAATGATAAAATATTATGTAATTGTACGTATAACATAGAATTCATATCATCGAAACTCTAATTAAATCATTAAAACTATATAAATATATAAACTAATATTTATATAAAACTATATAAATATTCAATGCGGAAATTTGTAGAGAAAGAATTAAATTTATTGTTAAATTTTTTGAATTCACAAATAATATATCTAGAACAGTCGTTTAGCAGCGACAAAAAAAGTTGATGTCAACTGATTTTTAGTAGTCCAATGCCAATAAAGCTTATGAAAGAAAATCATAGTCATATCTATTTGTCAGCTACTGTTTTGATAAATACCGAGTTTTAAGTTATTTATTTTTAAACAATTTTTTAAACAAACAATTTGAGAAACAGTTGGTTTATGTTACAGACAGCTTTTGAACCAAGCATCAGGCGGCCAGTATACAGTGTATACACTAATCCCTCTCCAGTAACTCCAGTTGCGACTGACTACTCACTACTCGCACAGTCTTCGATGGTAAAAGTACAGCAGTTTTAGTTACTACAGTGATTCAGTGATTCTTTTTTTTCCAAAAAGCTATTAAAAAAAACAAAACAATTTTACGTTTAAATTTCATGTGTGGTATAAAAAATAATGAAGTATATTCACACTCTACGTATTATTAAATAATTTATACCACAAAAACTATCCTGATTTGACGTGAAAATTATAAAAAAATTACTAGCTCTTTTCTCAATACTACTCAACCATAGCAAAATAGCAATTGAAAACTAAATTTGAAAATAAAGGTTTATTTTTTTATTTTTTTCGGATTGATGAGCTTCCGCATCTGATGCGAGGTATTCAAGCTACCAAACGACGTTACTGCAAAATCAGCAGCAAATGATGGGAAGGCTTTTGAACTTAAAAAATTTTGCTGAAGCTCAAAGCAAAAAAATTGATCAATTGCTGACCCGACCAAATAATTTTACAAGACAAAGAAGCCCTCTCCCAGAAGTTTTTTCATTCTCCAAAATTTCGAGCGAGGAAGATTTGAATTCTTTTGAAACATCTATAGCAGACGAAGACCACCTTCAATTTCTCCTGACTAGCTTAATGAGAAAAATTGGCAAAAACTCAAATTTAACGCCTCTCAATGCAGCATTGGTTGCAAACTCATATATAAATCAAGAAGATTTTTGGAAATTGACAACCTGGACTGGTACGACAAAATCGAGCAAAAAAGACAAAAATAAAGACATCAATGACGACAGAGGACGAAATTTGAAATTTGCATTTCACAAACATTATATTTTCATTGACTTTTTTACACGACTAATAAAACTAAAAGCAGACAAAACAATGTCAATGCTCGGCGTCCAAAAATTTGTTCAAGGGCGGTCAAAGAACTGCAATTATAAAAAAAAAAGTAATATTATGGCTATGACGAGAAAAAGAAAAAGCGTGGGGGTCGTCGAAGATGCTGATATTGTACCTGAATAGTTTTTTATTGTGCTTTTTATCGTGAATAAATTTTTTTGCTCTAACATATTGCATTTATGTTGTTTTAGTATGAACTGTTTCGGGCTGATGAAGTAACATCGGTTTTTTGTAGAACGATCGAGTTTCAGAAAATCTTTTAGTACACTCAAAAACACTATACACTTTATGTCACAGTGTGCCAAATTGGAACAAAAACTAAGTCAAACGTTTCTTCTGATTCACCTGAATCATCATAAGTTCTTACGTACGGTACGGGGAACATTTTGCACATAATGTCACTCAGATTGTACATGCGCGGTTCTTGAAAGTCTGTATCGTCTGTATTTGCACCATATATCATCAGTGCAGAAAAAGCAAAGGGAAGGTTGAAAAAATCATCGATTTCTCTTCAAATGAAACATCTAGAGTCATCATATTGCACAATTTCAAGCAACGATTTCAAAATTTTTTGTCATGAACCATTTATTTCGATGAAGAGAGCAGTTGATTGGGCATTTATCATTTTTTATTTTTTTTAACACATTATATTTGAAGCCAAAACTTTGGAAGGTAACACATTCAAATTTGCTTGGAATTGACAAAAAGTTTTGATCATCATTCGGTTTGAAATGGATTAGTTTTTTTCGAGCTTATGGCATCCTGTTCCATTGTTTTTTTTTGCGATTTGTGAAAGCGGGCTACAACCACCTCTTACTATCCGTTTTTAAACTGTAATTTATTTTTAAAAGGATAAGTGTTAAATTTGTTTAACGGTCCAAATTGCTTTACTTCATTGATTAGGTGAGAAAAATTGTGAAAATTACTGGTGAAAAATTGAGGGCCATACAAAACTTTAAACGTTTCAAGAAAAGAGTTTATCAAAGTGTCAGCTTGCTGAAGATAATGCTGCACAAAGTACCCAAAATTTAATATTACCACTGCACAGTTATATTGTAAATAATGATCATAATATTGTTTTGGTAGATATTTCTTTAAGAGAACAACTCCAATGTACAAAAGGAACCTTCTGTACTCGGTAGCTTTCCAACGAGGTGCTTAATTTAAAGAACACATATCGCGATGAATTTCAGCGGGAGTTTTGCATTGAAATTTCTTTAATGTCACGTTTGTTCCAATTTCTAAAAAATCCGAACCCTTCACGCCACCCTTTCAAGAACCGTTTCATTATTCCCAAGTGCAATAAATGCAAAGCGTCACCGACTGAAAATGCGTTGATCATAACAATAGGTAACTCTTCAAGGGGTGTCGTAGTTTTGTGATGTTCCGGTTGCGTTTTTTCCCTAAACTCAGTATCAGTGCGTGGTTCGGCATTCAAATTTGGGAAAGTCATTACATTTGTTTGTTTCTGAAATACACCCACTACTTTACATTTCAGGCAACCGAAAGTATGATTGAAAAAAACAGTTACTGAAATAAAAATTTTAAAAATACAGTTTACCGTATGTTTATTGTATAAAAAAAAACTCGAAAAAATTCTGACCTTTAATCATGGCTCTTGCAGTTGAATCGGAAATAAAACATTTTATCTTGATAGTAAGCTTTTGCCCATTTATGAAAATGCCATCAGTGAACAATTTTTTCAACTCATTTAATAGTGGTTGAAAAAAAGCTTCCGAATCAGTCGGTTTACCACCTGAAAAAATTTCACGATTCTTTGGAAATTTCCAATATGTAAATTTGATGATAATAGTTGTTTAATTCTTCGCAATACATATTAAATCTATAAATAATCTTGAATCACATCTTTGTTTTATAAATAATGTCTCATGTTAATAACCACATCACTAACATATTTGCTGATTGAAACAAAATCGACAAAGGAAAACTACTTAACTTTAAGTATTTCAGTAAATGTAATAGTGGACTGTATCATTTGCTGAAACAGTTTGACTATCACTATTTCAAATGAGTTGATTACTGCTGATTGAATTAGAAAGATTTTGATGATAGTAAAACACTCGATTCCACTTTGCATAAAACCATATACCTGTGCTACAATATACTCCGACAACAGCTGGCCGGGAATCGGGAATTTCTGCAACATATACTAAAATTGGTATTACCGAGGTCAAAGATGATTTCGATATAGGTATTCCATCAATACCGAATCGCAATGACAGAACTGGTAGTAAAAACTTCGCACTAATATTCTTCAACCCTTCGAGTGCATTGACCAAGCCATGATACCAGTAATTTTTCACAATCATTACTGAGCGAAGCGTCTTGACAATCGTTCTTGGATCTCGTGGCAAATTCGGCAAAGAAACGTATGTATTCCAAAGTATTAAAAAACCACGCAATTGCTGATGCGTGATATTATTAACGAGAGCCCAGCAAGCCAGCTCAAGAATGAAAGCATTGACACTAAACTTTTTTTTTGCGTTGATGCACGAGTCGTTTTTTTTATCACTTTTCCCGTTACATTCGGTGACGTTCCAGCCAGTACTTGCGAGCCTTGCGAGTATTGACCACGGGCAGTACTTATGAAACTTGGCTGTGTTTTTATAAGCCGCGAGAGGACACTTTTTTTTCTTTTGAACGCACCCGACTTCGGCAAGGTTTTCATTTTTCAATTATTTCACTTTGAAACATACGCGAGACGGTCGACACGTTGACATAGTCGTTGAATTACTAACAAAAAGTCGTGGCAATCGGCTGATGTTCCCCCACAACCAGCGCAGATCGTTTTAAATTCGGTTTTCTTAAGAAGACTGGCGCAAAGAACTCGTAAAGAACGCTATACTCTCCTTTTCTTGCGGTACGCTGAATTCGAGACTGCTAAGCCACCCTTGAGAACTCGTTCATAAAATGTTCTCTTCGGTAGCTCTTAAGAAACACAAAAGAAAAGAAATAGCTTTATTCTCAAGAGGATCTACTCGAAGTAAGTGTTAAGATATCGAGTAGGAACGTTACGAAAATGTTAAAAAAAAGTGGCTGTTATGAATGCTAACTAGACGCTGTTCAGAAAAAGCTGTGCTGCTTGGGTATCGCACTTGAATAGGCGACCCGGGCATCATTAACCGTAACGTTTTTTTTTAAGCAATTTCAAATATAACCAGCATAGAATTTCTTGATTTCTTCAGAAGCTGAATATTTTTCATTCATTGTGAAAAATCAAAATTTATGAAAAATATTCAAACATCGAGTTTGAATTCAAGTTTAGATCAACAAAGATTTTCTCGTTTACTGTGATTTTGAAAGTAAAATTTTTATTTGTTATTTGTTACTCGTGAAGATTGTTAAATTTTAACATGAAAATTGTGCGCAATTCAAAATTGCGCATAATTTTGAATTTTCAATTCTAATTCAAAAGAAATATGAAAGTTGATATTAGTGTTATTGATATGGAGGTTACTATTAAGGTTATTAAAAGAATGTGTAATAGTGTTGATTCATATGAATTTATAAATCCATTAATTTATTAAATAATTTTATATATGAGAAGGATTCGTGGGAGATAGGTTGTGATCATCGTGTTTTTTGTGTCTATTTTTGTTAGGGTTGGTTTTTTTCGGAAAATAAATTTCACAAAATAAATTTTCGTGCATTTTTTCCTTGACGATTTTGATATGTAACAAACAAGGGAAATCAATAGTATTTTCGATATTTTGGAGCCAAATCTTTGTTGATTTATTTTATAATAAAAAATTGTCTTCTATTTCTTTAATAATTTTATTTTCGTTTCTCTAGCTTTTGACCACAAGATTTTGGGTCCTCTTCAGGAAGTTCGTTACAATCATTTCTATAAATTCAGAATGTCAACAATTACTTAAATATTTAAAAACAGACTTTCATTTATTTCTATTACTCACTTATTCAAAAAACGTGTTAATTATATGACGGAATGAATATGGAGGTATTGAGATGTTTCTGATTAGTCTTACTCGATCCGTTGAAACGCTAAGTACAATAACGATCAATGATACATGATCATTGGGAGAATATAACTGACGTGATGTAGATCGAGAATAGAATTAACACGTTTTTTGAATAAGTGAGTAATAGAAAGAAATGAAAGTCTGGTTTTAAATATTTAAGTAATTGTTGACATTCTGAATTTATAGAAATGATTGTAACGAACTTCCTGAAGAGGACCCGAAATCTTGTGGTCGAAAGCTAGAGAAACGAAAATAAAATTATTAAAGAAATAGAAGACAATTTTTTATTATAAAATAAATCAACAAAGATTTGGCTCCAAAAGATCGAAAATACTATTGATTACATCATTAAGGAGCGATATATACACTTGGTTAATTACATCAAGGATAAACAAGGGAAAAAATCTTATTATACAAGGTGTCCCAAAAGTCAAGTGCAACAGCTGAAAACTATATAGATTTTCATGCATTTTTTGAGAGTATTATTTTTCTGCCACTTTGTTCAAACCTCAAAATTTTCAAATCCATTTTTTATTTTATTTGGATGATAAATTTTTTTCATAAAAATATTAAGGTTCCAAAAATCATTTCGAGAATATGTTTGCTGCTTATGCTCCTCTTCCTCTTTCTAATCTCTAGCAATCTAATCTCATTTTCTTTGTTATCTGGAAGTACGGTTTTACTTTTATAGTGAAGATTATAAAAAAAAAAGTTTCCAAAAAGCACTCCGAGAAAACGACGCTTACTAATACTTTTCTTTCTTTTTCTATATTATCTCTAATAGTAATCTCCAAAGAGCATTCCCAGAAAACGATGCTAACTCATGCTTTTCTTCTTTTTTCTAATCTCTAATTGTAGTCTAATCTTATATTCTCTATAATCAGAAGGTTCGGAAATTCCTTGATGGATTTCAATAAAACGTAAATCAGCAAGGAGGATGACTAATGATCGAAATAGACAGCTTGGGTTGTATGAATGACTGCTGACCTTTTGTTCGTGATACTTTCAATGACTACGAAAATTGGATTTGTCACTGTTTTATTAGAAATAACATGAAGATTCTGTTTTTTCTACTATATTCTAAAAAAACTACCAAGTATTTTCAACAGATATAAACTACTTATAATACTAGTTATATATAACTACTACAGTGGAAATATAAACTCTCATGTGTTACGTTTCACGATGGTGACTTTATAAATAACGGCCATTACACGGCGTATCTAAAAGAATCAAGCACGACAAAGAATAGTTTGTATGAAGCAAATAACGCTGCATGACAAACATAACTACAAAGAAACGGAAAAATATCTGTTACTTTTTCCAAAATAAAACTGCGTCTTATTTCAAATAAAATTTATAGAATAAAAATTGCACAAAATGTACAAAACATTGTGATAAATGGTGATTATCTATTTTATTTTTCATCCTAGAAAATGTTGGTGCAGGAAAAAGACGTGATATCTCCGCCCCCCCCCCCCCCAATCCCCTACATGACATTAAAAATGTAAGGGCGGCCGTCGCAAAATGGTTGATCTTCCACATATCCAAAAATACTGAAATAAAAAAAACAAAATATATATATTTTTACATTAATAAAAATAATGATATCAGAAAAAGCGTCGTTTCAAGTCACTATCAGATACAAACATTATTATGTTTTCAGGATTGATAAGTTCAAAAGCGTTCGACGGGTCGCTTCGATAAGATGAAAAAATGTTTAACAAAGATTCAAAGTATTCATATTTTTCAAAACTCTTATATGATATTGTGCACTTAGTTGCTTCCGACTGAAATGTATCTGCTGCAGATATCAGCTGTGCGCTACCTATAGAATGCAAACAATAGCGAATTGAATTGCAAGTAGACTGATTTGTCTTTTCCACTATTATTCGTTTAATAAAGAACAAGCATTTTACTGACTGAAATAGCACAATCATAAAATGATGAAAAAAATTGCAATAGATAGGCTGAAATGTGTGTAATTACATTAGCGAAAAGGAAAAGTTAAAGTTAATTTTCATCTCATCGAAGCGGTCCGTCGAGCGCTTTTGAACTGAGAATCTTTTTAATCCTGAAAACATAATAATGTTTGTATTTGATAGTGACTTGAAACGACGCTTTTTTTTATATCACTACTTTTATATATGTAAATTTATATTAGTTTTTTTTTCACTTTTTTCGATTATGTCCATGGCGGACGAGTTACCACACTTTTACCACACTTGAGTGTGGTAAAAGTTTGATTTTTTTCCATTTAAATCAGCAACTTGGAAATGGAAATGTTTCTGAAAGCAATAAATGTTTCCGGACTTTCTGGTCATAGTAAATCAACCTGTAAAAGTTCAATAAAAACTTGATGGCCAGTAGCTTTCGCGCATGCACCACGAGTACATTCCATTCGTGGCACGGCCACTGAAGTAGTTACCGAGGGGTCCAAGGGCGCTCTTTCATATTTGAATTTTGAATGTGAAATCAAATCAGAATTAAATAACAATATAAAAATAATATAAATGTTTTATGATCATAAATTTTCTATCTATTTTCAAGGTGGAATCTTTTAAATGTCTACGTACTTTGTTTTAAGAAAACTTTGATGTACTAAATAAGGCTAATAGTGTTTTTCTGCAATTCTTACACCTACTTCAAAACTCATTTTCTAAGTTTGTAATTTACTTGAAGACTTGCTGTGTTCGGAATGTGCGTTATGAACATTATGACAATTTATACAAATTTTCATAAAATATGTAAAATTTTCACATTCATAAAATACTTAACTGTAATTCCATTCATGTTTATAAATTTACTTTTTATTATTCTTCATACAATCATCCTCGCCGTGGATCCGCAACGGGATTCCCATAGTAATTTGAGTTTTTATAAAGTTTTTATAAACTCCTCATAAAATTTTGGTATTTTTAATGAAATTTCGCTTTTTTTATAAAGCCACTTCATTAAAAGAGCAATTTTTATCCTCTGAGGAAGGCTCTGGGCAGTCATTGCCCTGTACCTGCCCCGTGCTTGCTCTGTAATTGCCTAGAGTGTTTTTTCCACACGTGTAAACGTAACGAACTAATAAAAAAAAGTGCATTTGTCAATAATTTAAACAAATTAAATGATCAAATCAAAACAAAAATATATATACAAAATCCAAATCATGTAATTTGGATTTAATGTACTTTCATTTACTAAAACTTCGTCCTTGACTTGAAGTAAGATATTCTTTTCAAGTCAAGAATGCACACCCTAAACCTTTATTCTTCTGAAAATCCCACTGAAAATGTAACGAACATGTTTTTTTACAACTTCCCAGTCAGACGGCAATCAAGTGTCAGCTACGGGGCACCCATTGCCCTCTCACTGTCCCAAAGCTGACCTCACTCTTCCGTGAGGGAGTCACTTCTTAAAAACTTAACAAAATCTTCATAAAATGACGACATTTTTATATTAGTGGATTTCAAAATCTACTTTATTGTCTTCTTATAAAGATTTTATTAAGTTTTTATGAAGTGACTTTATAAAAACTTAAAAAAACTTTATGAAACATTGCTTTTTTTAAAAAGCGACTTTATAAAAATATCATAATTCCATAAAAAATACCCAAATTCTATAAAAAGTTAATGAAAACTTCATAAAAACCCAAATCACTAGGGTCAGGTGATCCGTTTAAAAAATTCTGCCGTTACAAAATGAAAAATATGATATATCTTCTATTGTGTATTTTTATAATGATGTAACACTAAGTACAATTAATAATTATAAGGAACATAATAATTACGCATGTGAAAAATGAAAAGTAAATTAATAATCATGAATGAAATCATCGTTTGGTATTTTATAGGTGTTGAAAATTGAACAAATTTTATAAAAAATTGTATAGGTTATAATTGTAATGGTCATAACGAACATTCCAAACATAGCAAATCTTCAAGCAAATTACCGGAAAATGAGTTTCGAAGTAGGTGTAAGATTGACAGAAAAAAACTACTATAAGCATCATTTTGTTCATTAACTTGGAAATTAATGTAAAAATTAATGTAATAAAAAAATTTTATCATAATTAAATAATGATTCAACTCTGATACAATTTCGCATTAAAAATTCAAGTATGCAAGGGCGCCCTTGGGCCCCTCGGCAGGCCCGGACTGGGCCACCGGGCAACCGGGCATCTGCCCGGTGGGCCCTCGAAATCGGGGGCCCTCGATTTGGAGTATACAATCGATGTTTGAATTGAAACATGTTTGGTTTTCAAATCATTCAACTGGCATGTCAATTTTGAGCTATTAAGGCCGGTAAGACCGTCAACTTGAAGGGCTCCTTTCAGCACGAGACATTTCCAGAGTGTAACTAAATTTGGCAGTGTTTCTGTACCTTTTTATAAGTTCATTTGGGCCCCTCACGTAGTTTAGAATTTTATATATGCCTACGCCGAAGTCGTTGACTTTAACGGCGCCCTTTGGGCAGAAGAATTCTCAACAAAATGTTTATTTGAAAGCGTATCTGTAGTTATTCAAGAAATCGGGGTCCCTTGCAAATGACTGTCATCGATATATTTCACAATTTCAGAAAATGTTTTGAAACTGCGTATATTTACGTAATATGTCTATAGTCTAACGCTGGAGGGCCCTCTTTTGATACATGAATTCCAGACTGAAACTCTATCTGGCAGCGTACTTATACCTGTTTCAGGCAATCGGGGCTCCTTGAAAAAGGCCCCTATCCATTATTTTTTTAAACTATATTACTTAATAGAAGAGAAATGATACTTCTTATAAGATGCGAAAATTTTCAAATTTGTATTCATAACAATGCTATTTACGCTTTTTTATTGTTTGCACAACTTTTTCCAATTAATTTCAATTCTACGCCAGTGGACTCACAATTGTTTGCTTCAAAACGCAAGCTCCTTGAAATTAATGAAATATGAAATAAATAAAAAAAAGAAATTACGTTCTCTCTAAGATAAAATATGTCGATTATAAGTCTATTGTACTAATTGCTGTCAAAGCGCTTTCGGCAAATGGCTACAGTTGTTAGCATCTACGATACTGAGTCCCCTTAAGTGAGAACGCACGAAGATGGCAATGAACTATTTATCTCCCTTTCTTTTCCCTTTCTTTCTATAGCAGAATGCATGTGCAGTAGTCACCAGTGGTCCATATCATATACACGTCGATGGCTGAAACCCATAGTGACAATTTCAGACACATTGTTGTTTAAAACCAATTGACAGTTCATATTATATTTCTTACTCCTGCAAGTATTAAGTAGTAAAATTGTGCTTTTCGAACAGTTTTTAGTAGTCATTCAAATCAGCTGAACCACGCCGAACAAACGTAAATACAAATCGGGTGCGAAAAAAAGGCAACTGAAAGAACAAAATTTACGGGAAACGGAAGCAAAAAAATGTAAATCTTTGAATGTTATGTTTTAACAAGCGTCAACATCTGCAGGCTCATCGACTGCTTCTACTTCAAACCAAAAATCACCGACGGACAATTAGTCACGTATGTTTACAGTATTTATTACTCATCATTATCCATACTTATGTAAAACCATACTCCCCCCCCCCCCCCTTCCGAAAAAGATTAAAAAAGTAAAATATCCAAAAATGGTTGGTTACGGTAGAGGATGGATCAAATATGCGGTGTATAGTAGAATTGAGTGTTTAAAAATATAATTTTGAATAAAAAACTAGTTTGAAACTTGGAATTCAGGGATCGAAAATCGTCGAAATTTGAAAGTTTTTCGATCTATTTTTTGCCTGGCTAGCAAGTTGATTCATCCTTGATGCACCAGTGTTGATTAAAAACTCAAGAAAATTTTGAATTTATTTCTTGAAGGTTCTTTAAAAAACAATGACATGTAAGGTGATGATTGATGTTTACATCAGCTGAAGCTGAATCCATCGACATGTAGAACTGGACCATGGTAGAATTAATAAGGTATGTTCGATAGGTTCGATAGACGAACGAGTTTTCGTCCAGTTTGCGCATTCCACCAGCTGGCGCCATATTGGCTCATTCCCGCTTTCGAATTCAAATGTGTCAGAAGTTATAATGTCGATGTTTTTACGATTCTCGTTCAGAGTAATTAAAAATTTGCCTCAGCTGCCATTCCCCCTTATAAAGAAGTGAATAAGTAGTATTCAATATTAATCATGTTCTGTTATGAAATTTGCAAATAATTTAGAGTATTTTTATTGGATCCTACGTTTTTTAAGAGTTGCTTTCAACATCATTTCAGAAAAGCTAAAAACTTTTAATTATTGATTATGTGTCAATTAAAATACTATATTTTTCATGATTTTTTTCAATTTTTCGCTGCTTCTATCCACTTTTGCATGGATAAATTCTTCTTTTGGGAACCGACAATATTTTATACCACTCAATCTTTTTTTTTAATGATTTTTACAACTTTTCAATTGGCACACCAACATTTTTAACAAGTTTTCATCTGGATCACTGATAAAATTCTCAGTGACAGATGTAAGTAAACAACCAATATGGCGGAGCTAGGTGGAAAGAGCGAGAGAGATTAACCAAATGCAAGAGGGACAGAGAAAAGCCCCCTCTACTCATACCTACGCAAGAACATACCTTGTTAATTTTACCATGAACTGGACGAACTGGACAGACATTCTACGCTGCGCGAGCAATGATGCGTTAGAAAGAGAACGAATAGACACGGTACCGTTTCTGTCGCAGTCTTACTCAGAAGCGATTCTAGTGATAATTTAGAATTTTTCACAATCACAAAGACTTTTCATATTTGAGTTATACATTTCATTTCTAACTCCTAATTTGATATTGGGATTTGGTTTTCGGTTAAAAATCAACTTAAACCGATCAGAATATAATTCAACTTGTTAATGCTGCTTTCTGAAAGTAAACAATGAAAGATTCAATAGTAATTTTATTTTTCTGTTTCTAGTCCAGTTATCATTTTAGATATGAATGAATTTTTGAGTAAATAATAAGAAATAAAAAAGTTTCTGAAACAAAATTTCACAATAAAAATAAATTACACTTGATAATAATTTAAGTAATAAATTACGCTGAAAAAAAACTCAAATTCTTACAAATTTTTTATTTTACAGATTCCCATGAACTCGAATTATGAGGAAGAAGATAAAAACCGAGATTCTGACGTAAGTGCAAGTGATGAAGAAACTGATAATTTGAGAGACGTCAAAACACCACCAGCAAAAAATAATGTCACAGAAAGTGATAACATAATTGAAAACAATGATGAAGTGGGAAATGAAGATGTTCCGATTAATGAAGCAATAAATGTGATCGAACCAATGTGCTTTAAGCGACTCTCTGAAACTCATTTAGGCCGCTTCTTCAAATCCCATCCTTGCCAAACAACTTTCAACATACCTTTTCATCAGAAAATTTTTAAACAAAAGGATACAACTTGTCGAGAATGGTTGACATTTTCCGAAGCAGATAACAAACTTTTTTGTTTGTTTTGCTTTGCATTCAGTGAAGACGTCGAGAAAAATGTGTTTGTTGATGGAATGCACGATTGGCGCCACGTATTTCAGCTCGTCGAAGAACATGAAATCAGTGATCGTCATAATAAATCTACCATTGCCTATAACCGTTACAAGATTGACAAAGATATTTCTCACTTAATTTCTGGTGAAATGTTGACGGTCAGGGAAAAACAAATTATTGAACGAAGAGAGGTTTTGGAACGAGTAATCAAGACAATAAAACTGATTGGAAGAAGAAGTTTGAGTTACCGAGGAGACAAACATGAGGCCGCTTGTACATTGGATAATGATGAACTTGACCATGGAAATTTTCTTGAAATCTTAAAACTTATCGGACGATTCGATCAAACACTTAAAAAACACTTGGAAAATGTGACAAAAAAAAGTAAAGAATACCATCAATCCGAAAATGAAAACAGTCGAGGGCGTGGTGCATTAGTAACATTGATATCGAAAACGACTTTGAATTACATAATCAATATTTTTCGGAAATTCATGAAAAGCGATATAAGTGAAGAGATCAGAAAAGCAGGAATGTTTAGTATTCAGTTGGATACTGCGCAAGATGTTTTAGTAACCGATCGGTGTAGTATTATTATCAGATACGTTACCAATCAAATTCATGAAAAGTTAATAGCTGTCATCAAATGTTCATCATCAACTGGAAAGTCTATGTGTGATCTGCTGGTTGACGAACTAGAAGCACTTGGTATTGACGTAAAGTTATGCGCTGGAAATTCGACAGATGGTGCTGCAAACATGCAAGGAGAATACTCAGGTTTTTCTGCATAGCTGTCCAATATTGCTCCTGATCAAATTCATGTGTGGTGTTACGGACACGTGTTAAATCTTGTCATAGCAGAAGTAACAGAACTTAATTATCAGTCCATCTCATTGTTCAGACTTCTGACCTCGATTGCAAAATTCCTACGAATGGATGTCTTCCTCAAACATAATCAAACTAGAAAACGTCTTGCTGTTATTGGTGACACACGTTGGTGGTCTAAAGACACAACACTCGGAAATATTTTTGGAGATTTTGGAGACCCCTCGGGTTGCCTGTACATCGAATTACTACTAACACTAGATGAACTGGCAACTTCTAAAAAGTTAAGGGCAAAGCTGCGTACCAAGCGGGGTGCCTCAAGAATTCATTACTCAAATATGAAACCGTATTAATAGCGCATGTATATTCCAGAATTTTTGCTACCACTAAGAGTTTATCCAATTATTTACAAACCAGCGGAATGGACATCCTTCAAGCACAGCGAATGGTAGAATCAACTTTAGAATCCCTCAAAAATATTCAAAGAGACTTTGATAAGGTATAAATAATGTTTTTCAAACATCTATTTCAACGGAAAGATGTTGATTGCAGTACAATATGAACTTCTTTTATTTCACAAGTGTTGACGACTGCAAATAACTTCATTGATTGGGCTGAAGATTTGTTGGCAGAAAAAGGATGAGAAATTCAAGTTGAAAGAGCATTTACTAAAAAAAACAATACATAAAAAAAGCAGTTACCCGGCGAAAAAGCTAGAGATGAAACAGTCGATGATCCTGAAAAAAAGTTTAGAGTAGAAGTTCACAACGCTATAATCGACAAGGTTATGAATGCGATCAAATCACGGTTTAAAGAACATGGCAAAGTCGCTGCGGATTTCGCATGTCTCGACCCAAAAAATTTCCCGGATATTGTCACAGACGGTCTTCCTGAAAACGCTTTGACAGCTATTGTCGAAGTTCTGCATAGATTTTACGAAGTATCATTGAAGTCTTTAAAAGGTGAGTTGCAGGACTTCGTTTCTAAATGCCTACACTCAAGCAAAGTCTAGCTAAAGAATATCATGTGGACATGTTTCAAGATTCTGATGATGAAGATCTGAATGGAGAAAAAATGAATAGCCTACGAATCAGCAGGAAAAAAATAAAACAGATCAATCTGTGCCATCAAAACTGTCTAAAACTTGCAAATCGTGTAGAAATTGTGTGAGATGTTGCTAATCTGTTTTACTGCGCTATTTGCATGAAAGAAGTTACAAACAACTGTTTCTCGCATACAAACATACAAACTCCTTTTAAGTCTTTCTTGCACACGAGTAGGTTGCGAGAGATCATTTTCCGAGCTGAAATACATAAAACAACGATTGAGAAATTGCTTGAAGCAAGAACATTTGGAAACATTCATGCTGATGGCCATTGAAAAAAAAAAAACCTGAACCAAATCAATGTTCGAAGAATTATAAACGCATAATCACTACAGAGTAGTTTGATAAAAAAATTATTGGTGATTTAAAACTATCGGTGAAATTATACACATGTAAAGGAGAGCAAGTTGTTAAAGTATTTTATTGAACTCAGATTATTTCAATTGCTATTGATGATTTTTCACTGACAGCCTATTTCAGTTATTGTGCTATCCTTCTTAATTTTAATATATTATGGTCTAATTTTGTTGTTAAAAATTGTGTCATTGCAGCATTGGCCTCAATCGCATTCTAAAACTTACATTTAGCTCTCAAACTTGTCAAATCAGTTCAATTAAAATATCTTATATATGAGGGGCCTTTTAGAATTACTGCTTGGTGGGCCCCTAAGAGCCCAGTCCGGGCCTGGCTATACGTAGTGAGGGACGGATGCGAATCTTGTCGAATCCAAGATAAAAATACATAAATTATCATTATATTAGAAGGCAGAAAAAGCAAGAAAACGTAAAATTCAACTCAAAAAACATGAAGAGATTTAATTGAAATACAACAAGTGATTAAAAAGTAATAAAATAATTAATGGCGATATTGCAATCAGATATTGGTTAAAATTTAGATCTGGAGTTTTCTTTATCATAATGGTCGAATAATGGCCATGTTGCTTATTGTTTTTTTAACACACAATAGCGTGGCTAGTCTTCTTGGTATTCGAAGCTAAATTCAGGAATCAGTATTCGCCTCTCTTTCATATTTTATTAAATAATCTTCATTTCAAACAAATATTGAAATCAGTTGTTAACAATTTATATTAATGGAATATATATGTTCCTATATTTTAAAATATAATACACGGAATGATTTGCCAATATGAATATTATATTAGATATATAGATTACCATTCTCGTAATGATATAATAGAGATAATTTTGTGATGGACAATAATTTACAACATACAACTTTTACATAATAATAAAATCTTTCTATATATTTATAGATGAACGTCATAATTCACATTAATATTATGTTCGCATTTTTATTGATATGTTTCGAATTAACACATTTGTAAGATAACTTGTAAATGATGTAAATCTCGAACAGCATGAATGTTCATTCTCGAACATTTTCCATTGATAATATTAAATGAAATTTATAATATTCAACATTAACACTTTAAAATAGAGTTTGTTTGTTTTTTAAAAGACGCTGTGTCATAACGTGGTTTTGCAAATTTTTGAAAGAATCTATGACTCAGGTCCTATCACTGTTAACTCTTTTTTTTAATCACTTAAAATTGTAGATATCAGAAACAGTAAAATAAAGATTTGAATAGTTCGAAAAATTTAATATTCCTATACACTTTCCATTTATATATAAAGCTATCTATTCTAGATATTCCAGTCCTCTGAAATTATAATTCTTTATTGATTTAAGACTGAATGAACATGTTCATAATTTTCAGAATGAAGTCGTTACTCTACACTATTTTTTCTGCCTCCGATACGTCGATGCGCGAGATGAACATTGCAACGAGCTTAGAAGAGATCGTTGATAAAGCAAAAGCTGCATTCAAGCTCCCTGATGGGGCCTTCAAGGTACATGAAAAAAACATATCTTCAATAGTTACAAATCAACATAGAAATATTTATTAATTTGAAGTAAAACAACATGAACAGGAGCAATGAATTAAATATACGTTTTAGAAAACTTTGAAATTGTAGCATCTAGCGTAGGTAATTTTTCGTTTAATAATATCTTTGTTTCAAACATACATTCATTTATGATTATTAATTTTCAGAAAGTTCTACAGCCGTATTAGCTCTGAAAAATACTGATAAATTTTTACGATTTCAGTTATGAAAATTTCCCTAATTACCAAGGAGTAAAAAATAATTCTTTTTTTTAATTGGACCAGTATTTTTTGGATTCCTGCTAGTTAACAATTCACAGTTCCGTTTAAAAAAACGTCTGATGCCGGCATATGAACCAGGGACATCTAGATTTATATTTCTCTTCTCTATTTCTGAGTTGAAAGTGTGGCATCAAAGCAATTTTTCTTACACGAAACGCCAAACAGAAAATTTTCTGGGAAATCAAAACTTTTGCAGTCATAATAATATATTTTAAATCGCAATAATATCTCAGAAATTATTCGAATAATATTCTGGAGATAAAATTTTTTTCTGTTCAAACAAGTTATTTACTATAAAATTTGTATGAAATTTTTATAATATTTTAAAAATTATAAATTAATTCTACACAAAATGTAATATAAATTTATTTCATTGATTTTTTTATAATTAAATACAATTATTCTTTAAATATTATTATTGTAGTCAATATATTTTTGGTCAATGTTAAATTTGATTCACTTGGATATATTAATTTTTATAAAATGCTTCCGAAATATGTATACAATTTTTCCTTTGTGCTATGTTTATTGCATAAATAGTAATCAGACTTTTTTGCAGTGACTTGATAGTAATTTATACAGAAATATATATTCAATATTTTTTGTCTACGACGATAAGGAGTTGAAATAATAATAAGAGTAATAAAAAATGAATCACGTGAGAAATTATCCATTATTTTTTACCATGTATTACCTCAGAATTAAGAAAGAATTTTTCAAAGAATTTCTATTGGCTAATAAGTTTCAAATCTCTCATATTTCAAGAATAAGTAGAATATTTTGCAGCTTAACTACTACAACATTAAAAAAATGAAGCATTTTTGCAGTATATAAAGTTAAGCTGTTAAATTCGAATTCCAAATCAATAATTTTCAAAATAAAAAAATTTAGAGAGAACTTATTTTATAGTTTTCCAGAGTGTGACACGCGAGACCCCCGGTTGGGGAGAAACCAACGTTGTCCCACAGTGTCTAGAAAAGGACTAATGTAGAGCGTCCGCTCTACTTGACCCTATAAGGGCGTTAAAAAGGTGTTGAGGGTGAAATAACAAGCAAATCGGATTTTATTCTAGGGAATGCTGACACTCAGCGTTATTATTTAAACAATTCCAAATGTATATGAAACTGTCGCAGATCTATTCTTTTGAGTTTCCACTTCCCTTTTCTCTTGTATCCTATCTAAAGTCCAGAAAGGTTCTGGACTTGGCAAATCCAATTTAAATCTCCGGAACGCCCTACGACCATCCAAATCTATGAGAGAATCTCGCTCTCGATTAACAATAAATCTATTAAAATGAGGACTGTTTCTTTCCGGGGGATTGTCCTCCCGTTTTATATTCCTCTCTCTAGTGGCACACCCGCGCTGATACGTCGCAAAAATAGTCAAATTCTTATACACTGTGGATCAAACAAAGAGAGAAATTTCGTTATCTCGATAAATATTCTTTAGTCAATTTCAAAAGGAAAATGCGAAATAATTCTTACTGGCTGAAAATTTAGAGTGGTTAGCCTGTTACAGTACAGTCGAGTGTTTCCACGCAATGGGGTTAATGCCGCAAGTTTCCTTCAAGAGGGCGGTTTTTGCCTAAAGGCGCGAAAAAAGATTTGTTTGGAACGCTTGGCTTCGTGCTGGTCGAATGCGAATATTCCCAAGAATCATGCCTTCTTTTATACCCGAAAAGAGCAATTTATATTTTCAAGAGTGGGAAGGAAATCGCAAATTATTGTAATTTCGGAAATGATTCTTGCGAAATGGTGAAGAAAAAAAATCACGTGAACAAAACGTGTCTCATTTGAATAGAGTATTTTTGAAGCGCTTATTATTCAGTTTTTCGGGTGATCATTACTGCTGTTAAATGATCCCCTCTTTAGTTGATGATTTTTAAAGCGCCGAAAAAGGAAATAGCGAAATCGTAGCGTGTTATATCCCCAGCGTCTATTTAGATAGAGCGCATTCGAGGCGCTCGTTATTTAGCTATCCGAGATATCGTCATTATTGTTAAATGATCCGCTTTAGCAAATGATATTTGGTGCCGATTTCACTAAAAGTAAAAGAAACACGTGATCGTCGCGTGTTACAAGAGTTTCAACAAAATTTTAGTTTGTTCAAATCGAGTTTCAAATGTACATTAGGTTTTTTCATTTCTTTCAATTAATTTATCATTAATTTGAATGATTTTTAAAAATCGAACAATTTTTTGAACATTAATTGAAATTTTAGGTGTTTACAAAATAATGTAATTTCACAAAAATTTGTAAAACTCTTAATTTTGTTTTTTATCCAAGAATGCTACTCACGTCTAACTTTATAGAAAAATCAAATTTCTTTTTTTGTAGGAAGTGAAGGTTCTTCAAATAAGTCAATAAGCATTTTTATTTTGTAAAACCTCCGAACTTAAGAGTTACAGTATTTGTACTGTCCAAAATTTCAAATACAATGTAAATAAACTAGTTAACATAAATTAGGGTTTTTTATATTCATGTTCTCTTGAATTTCCTTCATTTTTAAAGGAAAATGAAATTAAGTTTGAAATATATTGTCTTCTATAGAAATTTTCAATTGAATATGTAGTATATACAGATAATAAAATTTGAAGGTTATCTGAAATTTCGTTGGTGTTTTCCACTATAGAGTTACCTATAATTAAAAATTCCCTTATAAACGCACATCTTGAAATTTTACATACGTTCTTTCATTAAAAAATGTAGGAATCTTCTTCAAGTTTCGAGTTTGAAAATGATAAACAATGGAATTTTCGACATTACGTACATAAATATAAATTTCGTGATAAGAATTTCACTGCCTTTTCCTATACATGACGCTATTCTAAATACTTTAGGCATTAATAATGACAATCAACTTCTGAGACTATTGGACTTTAACAAATCTTCAATTTGATAATTTCTACCGTATTCTGTATTCTATGAAAAACTGTAAAAACTGATGTTTTGTAATTTTTTGTTTTGTTTTGTATACCACTCAAGTATAATGGCGTATATCGTATAATGAATTCTGATCCTGTTTTTGCATAAGCATCAATAATTGCATAACAATTAAATACTTTCCCTGTTCATACATTAATTCAGTTCTTATTCAATACCTTTGTATCTCAATTTTTTCATGAAATTTTTTCGTAAGTACAATTACACTCTCTTTTGATTAATTCTAGCATTCATACATTGGCAATGTTCGGCGGGTGTGGTGGAGGGGGGATTACATATATTTTTTCATTTGAGAAAAAAAGTTTTTTCCAGTCATATACGGAAACGCCAACTATATTGACGCAATTTGCGGGAACAATGTCCTCTATTTTGAATAACCGTGATGCATTCCTCAGCGAGAGCAATCCTGGGGATCGCTCTTTATAGACAATTTTTGCGGGAGCAACCCCAAGATTACTCCCACTGCAAAATTCATAGCGGATACCTTAAAAAGAGGACACTATGCCCGCAAATCGTGTCGACAAATTGGCCATTTCTGAATATGTATGGAAAAAAATACTAACCATGGGAGGAAGTGATTTTAACTCCTGTGTAGTTTGTGACCTCGCTCCGCACGGTAACAAACTATACACTTGTCTGGATCATCCTCTTTCTCCCTTGATGAAGAAATATCTGTTTCTACTCGAAAAAGTTGCATTGCGAAAACGAAAGGGGTGTTCATGGACTGTACAAGGATTTTTCTTACTTCATCTGTAGTTCTTCACCTAACAAAGAGAAAACTATGTGAGGGCGATGAGTTTACTTCTTACACTAATCTCAGCCATAGCTGGGCAAACATAGTATTATTGGCCAATTACTGAATTCAAATTTGTGGTAACTTAAAAATGCATTATTAGGTTTTTAATTAGATAAAAATATATTTTTCGTTATATTTGCATGATTTATTATTTTTACGAAAATGTGAAGAAAAAACATAACGTTGCAGCATTTAATGCATATCAGTTGATTCGTTCGCTGATTACGAATCTAGCTTAGATTAAGAAAATATATTTATGTACTTATTTTTTCATTTTTAGTAATCAAATATTGCGAGATTGAAGTGATTAAAAGATGCATATGCTATCCCTTGATTTCAGGTGACTGATCAAGGAATTCAGGTGACTGATCAGATTTTAAAAATCGATGCATTCAACCCTGAGGAAAACCTTACATTGATAGTGTAAATTTGCCGTTGTAAATTCTATCGAAACTAAATATAAAACAACAATTTACGTAAATATTCCATTGAGTTGACAATGGCAAAAGAACATTGCCAATGTAAGATTTTTCTCAGGGAGACTGTATTTGGGAATCAAATTATGACGAATAATTAGATTTTATTGATCATGATCTTCCTTATTTCCTATTTTTCATTGTTTATTCGGTCTGCTTATTACAAATTTGTTATCTGGTTTGCAAATATATTGTTTTTAAAGTAAATGACCGGACGTTCATGCGAAATTCAAATTCTTGCATGATGCTTAAGTGATTTTCCAGGTCAACAGGCTATAATTAGGTATATTACTAAATATCTACATATAATATAAATATTTAAATAATGTTACAGTTCTCTATTCTATAACAGTATTCAGAAGAAAATATTCATATTATTGATTATCTGCAAGCTAAATTCCGAACTATTGAATGTGTGTTTCATGAATTATAATGAAAATTCTTGCCTTACAATTTGTAAAAAAATAAATCATATGCATCTCCCTGACATGTCAATTTCCCAATTATCTACTAGAAATACTAATTGACGTTCAAACGGATTAGTTTTGCACTCAAGGTGTAAGATTTGTAATCATCGTCCCTAAAACCTTTAAAATGCATATATATGCATTTCCGAAACAATGTCATTATTTTAAGTAATTTGGTAAACAAACATTTCAATGAATGAACTATTTAAACCTGGCCCTAGACTCATGACCAGTGACCTATAAAACTGGGGAAAGCATATTAATCTTGCAAAAACTGCAATTTTGCAAATATTGTTGAAAAAACGTTTTAACAAATAACTTTTCAATGTTTGATGCCATACTAGTGATAAAAGTATCAAATAAATTTAGAAAGCATTTGAACATTGCAGAAAATATAATTTTTATGATTTATTTGTTTGAAGAAATGGTTATTCACATGATTTTTTTAAATCTGAAGCCACAGATCGCCTGATGAATTCTCAGGGCATAGTGTAGAGCGTGAATCTCGACCAAAATGGGCACATTTCTTCTTTGAGGGTCTCGAAGCTTGTAAAATATGACATTGAAATGGCCTATATTTGCAAAAAATATTTATAAATGTAAGCGCGTTACTGTACGATGCTTCACATGGTTCCAATGTACCGGAGGTATTGAATTGTAGCTTATAGTAAATTCCAATAGCTTTTATCGGTAAATTACATCCTATGTAAAAAAGGATACTACAGGAATATTTAACTTTAATGCATTTTTAATGAAACTTTCCGTACACAAATGATGTAAGTTTTTAATAGAATCAATAGTAGAAATGAAAAAAAATACACTATAAATATATTATAGTATTGTATAATCATCTTTGAAGAGAGAAAAAAAAATTTGTCCCTGGCAGGGATCGAACCGGGGACTCTCGCAATCCGAGGTGGGCATTCTCTCCATTACGCCACTACTCCATTACAAAATTGTGAGTAAATAAAGCAATTCAGCGCGCCATGCTTATTTATTTCCTGCGAAATCATGAAGTCATGACCGTTTCGACTTTCGATAGATAAGATGAACGCAAATGCACGCAAATGAACAGTACTGTGTAGTTGTGTGCAGTTGTTTGTAGTAGTACAGTCACTGTACTACTATGTACTATTTATATATAAATGTATGTGAGTGTGCGACATCGGGCAAGCTCGGAAAAGTTCGTCGTCCTTAGTGAACCTAACCTTCCCCGAGCTATCGGGTAGTAAGACAGAAAGAAAATATATAGATATATTAACGGGTTACATTTCGGGAGTCCAAGTTTTCGCCACTCGTTGCGCTGCGAACGAGGCTGAAGGAATCCCTACGAGAAGAAATTTCTGAGGCATGTTATGTATAATACTTTTAGTTGACTTTGACGTTTTTTTTTTATTAATTCTATAATCTCAACTGAGATTATTGATGAACCAAAATTATATAAAAGAGAAGTTCCTTATTTTTACTGTACATCAGTTCTAAATTTTACTTTCTGATCAGTCTTTAATTTTAGAGCACACGATATGTAATATAAGAGTACAAAGTTTGATCACAAATTTATGGTACTTGCATCATTAGATTTTTCTACGATTGTCCTGTAATATCACAATGTAAGTCGTTCAAATTTTACTGAGGAATTGTCTCTTAACATTGAAGTACCCGAATCGCAATATAAAGTCAAGAACTGGACTAAAATTTTAGGGTACGTGTACTACAAAATTCTTTTATGAATGTTCTCTAATATCACACCAAATCATCTAAAATTTCTTCCCAGATCGTCTTCTAATTTTACAGTACCTGATTTGTAATTAAAGGTTCTTTGCCTGTCCCTAATTTTATAATACGTGTACTGTAAGTTTATAAAACAGGTTCCTTAAATTTAAATATACACTTTTTTAAATTTAGAGTACGTACCCAACTGAAACTTCCGGGTAATTTGCCCTAAAATTGGGTTGGAAAATTCTTACAGTGAATTCTTTCTTTGTAAAGAAATTCTTTCTTTTCTTTCCTTCCTCAAAATTCGATAACACAAAGAGAAAAAAACGAATCGAAATCGTGAGAAAAAATGTGGCGCGCGATAATCTGAGTTTATACTGTACGTCATTTGGAAAATATGTTACCTCTACGTCCTCGTTTTCTATTTCGTTCATGACTCGCTGATCCTCATGTGCAGGGGCAGCATCCAAGTCCACACACTGCGCGCGTGACCCTTCGTATCCTCGTAGGCAAGAGAGGGGATGGCCAGCGTCTCGCGGCTGAGTATCCGCCGAAGATTAAATCCCGAACGAGATTTTACACTCGCGATATTTCGGTTACTTATCGTTTAATTGTCTTCATTTTTATCGGAAAATGTTCGTGAATGTCTAGTGCTTCTTATGAACTAAACAGATTGTTGTAAATATTGCATGATCATAAGCTAAAAAAATCAGCAAAGTTTTATTCGAAAATCCAATGCTAACAAATTGTTGAATAATGAGTATAACTCATTAAAAACATTTTAGATGCAATTTATCCATAAACATTTGAAAATTCATTTCAATAAAGTAATGATCGGTGAATAACTCATTAAAAAGGCACATTTCCAAATTCGGTAAAATGGTTGTAAAATGTATATTTGTCAGCAATTATCTTTTTTTTTTTAACAATAAACGGAACGTTTTCTTTCACAATACATAAATTACTTCAGTGGGGTCCAAGGAATGTCTCAGTCTGATCAAGAAAAAATCGTTACGCGAAAGCGTTGAGACATCCCATCCTCGTCGCCAGAAAATTATGTTGGGATCCTCTTCCTAGGATTCTCACAGGTTGAACTTAAAACTCACGACGGTTTTACACAAATAAAACTAGTTTATTTCGACTCGAAAAAAGTACAATTCATGAATATAGTCGCGACTTGAACTCCGCACAATTTGAACTGCAAAAACAACTGCCGCGATACTAAACTTTCGTATAGTATTTATAGCTTAAATTTGCCAAGTCATCGTAATTAACAAGTGAAAAAAAAACGAATTAGTGAATGGAAATAGCGCAGTATTTACGAGTTTACTAATTCGAAAATAAAATATTCCAGGATGACTTTCAACTTTTTAGAAAACGTTATTGATAAATTTATGAACAGTAATATCGAGATAACTATGAATCTAATGATTTAACAAGTACTACATTTAACTTAACTACGTTTGGGAAATACGTGAATTCACAATAAGATAAAGAAAACTGATGCAATAATTCTGAACATTCCATGTGGAATGTTGAAATTATCTAAAGAAAAGAAAAGGAAAGAAAAGGGCCTGTTGGTTTTCCAACACCTCCCTCCTTAGGAGAACTGTAAATTTACGATTTACAGTTTAGACTTTTTGTGTTTTCACGATTTCCAACTTACAAAAAATTTTTGTCTGTAAAATAAAAACAATTATAAATTACAATTTCTTATAACGTTTTTCGAATTTTACAAGATTATTGTCTTTATTCGAGGAAGTGGAGTGGTGCTCCTGCGTATTTTTGGTCCCTAATGTCCTTTTGGCAAGTGTGCCCACTGGGTTTCTCGTTTCTCCTCGATGTCTTCTATATATATCGTCAAGTTTCTTTTCGGCGTATTCGAGCTCGTCAAGATTGATGTTGGTTAAACGAATTTCATCTAGATTTTCAGATTAAGGTTTGGCAATTGGAGGTCGAACGCAACAATCATTTTCGATAATGTTTATACTCGGAACATGGAAAGTGATGTTTTTGTCGGAAAATCCTCTTGGTTCGAGCGTATATGAGTCCGTATAGCCACGACAATGTGGGGATAGAGAAAAAAATTCCAGTTCCATGCAACGCTTTATCATGTGTTTAGGTTGATTTTCCGCTGCACATGACAGTGATAGTGGTAGGTTTTTGGAGGACGTAGATCCAGTAGTTGTTCTGCAGGTATTGCCATGTTTGGATTTTAGCTTTAATCGTTGTAGTTTGGCAGCTGGAAGGAATCTTAGATACGTGTGGTGCAAGCAAAACGACTTCGCAAGGGCTTCTTTGGCTCTGGATGTTGAATAGGCAATGGAATAAGGCGATAAAGATTGTACATTACTTTGGAAACCAAGGGAAAACTAACAGCAAAAATAACTTCGTTTTCGTGAAAAAGTACTTGAGTGTGAGCTATTTCATATAAGAGAGAGACGTCACTTTCTTTGGGATGAAAAAGTAAATCATCTTCTCCTTTGTAATTCGTAAGATATTGAATTAGTATGGCTGGGCTGGCGATGAAAGGGGAAACCCTTCAATCGCCATATTCTTTAGACCGAGAATTATGGCTTGAATATATTCTTCGTACTGCTGATTTATTGTTGTGCTCATTGTTTGTAAGATAGTTACTATTTCAATCAGTGCTTCTTCATACTCAATGTTTAAAAGTACATCTTTAGTGTTGTACATGAATGTCTCGATTTTTTTGAAATTTGCATTAATTTTTCTTTCTTGGTTTTCAATGTTATGAAAGGTAGAATTCAGATTTTTGATAGTGTTTGTGATGATTTGAATTTGCGATTTGAGTAAAATTTTGATCTGTCTGTCGTCGTGTGAAAGTGTTTTGATACTGTCTGTATAGAATTGAGCATCACTTGCATCTGGTACTCCGAACGCCCATTGTAAAAGGTAAGACACGCCGTTAAATAATCCTCTTTTAACTCTAGAAACATGTCTCGTGACGAAATCCTCCAAAAATTCCGAATGTTTTCCAATCTTTTGAATTTCTTCATATATTGCTCGAAGTATTTTCTGACAACCGTTATTAGTTTTAGAAAGGATTGATTTTAGTTTCGCTGCTTTGGAACAAACGACTTGAGCAGTACAATATTGATTGTTCAAAATGAGTTTACTTTTTTGAAGAGACGTAACATTTAAATGTGTCATTAACGTTAATCGAGATGTAGAGACTTTTGCGCTACCCCTGAGATCGTAAAAGATTTCGCTGCTTCTTTCAATCGGTTCGTTGGAAAAAGGGGTCTGTGGGAGACCATGAATTAGATATCGGACGGAGAGGGGAAGAAGGAAAAGCGAGATTTGCGTTGCGTGCATCTACAAAATAAGGTTTAAGCAAATTAGCGGGATATTACTTTTTCCTGTTCCCAATTTGAAGTTCTATGTTATTATTATCAAAGACTCTCGTGACCCTGTACGGACCCTTGTAATTTGGTGACAATTTCCTATTTTTCCCTAAGCTCGTTTCGCTTCGATATAATAGGACCAAATCGCCAGGTTCAAATTGAACATCATTGACACGTTTGT
Organism: Platygaster robiniae; assembly: GCA_028476575.1. NCBI lineage: Eukaryota > Metazoa > Arthropoda > Insecta > Hymenoptera > Platygastridae > Platygaster > Platygaster robiniae. The sequence continues at coordinate 13,628,488 of CM052025.1, forward strand.
CGTAATGGGTTTTACTTTTCATTTTTGCCGCGATTGAATTTTCCCGTGCTATTTAAAATGAAGTATTTAGCCTATGTTGGAGCGATATGATATAGTCATCGTAATTATATCTTAACTTGGGTTCTTGAGTGATAGAAGTCGGTAGGTAGGCCCTTTTTCCGAATAACAGTTCGTATGGAGCATAACCGGTCGACTTGTGAATGGAGGTGTTATAGCAGAAAATGGCAAACCGCGTGTATTCATCCCAATCTGTCTGGTCTATGCCTATGAAGTGTTTCAAATAGTCTTTGAGTGTCAGGTGGGATCGCTCTAGTGCCCCATTTGATTGCGGTCTGTAGGGAGATGTGGATATGTGTTTTGTCTTAAAAAGTTTGGTAAGTTCTTTAATTAAATTAGACATAAAGTCCGATCCCTGATCTGACAGAAAGCTTTCTGGGATACCGAAGGTAGTAAAAATGTCTGTCAAGATCTTTGCAACAGTCTGAGCCTCGTGGTTTGGAATAGGGTACGCGAACGAGAACTTGGTCAAATCGTCTTGCGCTGTCAAGATAAAACGATTCCCGGCTTCAGTCATGGGTAGGGGGCCAACTATGTCGATGGCTAATCTTTCAAAAGGCACGCTCGACGTCGTCGTAATTTCCATAGGCCTCCTTGTTGGATTGAAGTTCGTTTTATTCAATTGGCACGATGAGCAAGTTCTGATAAAATTTCTTATGTCTGTTTTCATTTTAGGCCAAATAAAACGTTCTCTGATTTTGTGATATGTTTTTCTGAACCCATAGTGTCCACCTAATTTGCTTTTGTGAAATTCCTCCAGAATCTTTTTTTGTTCCTCGTGACTTTCGATATTGACCTTAGAATCATCATAGATTTTGATTTCATTTTCACTAAAAATGAAACTAATCATTTCGTCAAATATTTCCGGTTTTATAATTGGATCATTGTCTGGTCTGATTATCGTGAGATTTGATTTTCTTATTAAATTTTTCAAAATTTTCAAGGTTTGAAATATTTCTTTGTATTCCAATTTGTCGTGAATGTTATTTTTGCCAAAAAGTAGGAATAGAGTCCTTTGTTTATCAGTTAGTTTAGTGACTTCGTTTGTTCCCGGATTCAAAATTTTCAAATCGAAAATTGATTGTACGTACGAGAAGTGTGGATTCTTCTCATCTAGATCTCGTGACCAAAATAGTGCAATGTTTTTCTTCAGTTTGTGTATAGGTTTTTGTTCTATGTCATGATTTATTCTATTTTGGTTAGTATAATGAAATTTGATGAAGTCTTGAAATTCCGAAATATTTTCACCTTTATTTATTCGAAAAGTCTTGAAAGAGCATCGGCATTGGAATTCATTTTTTTGGTTTATATTTAATAGTGTATTGATACTCGCTTAGCCGAAGCCTCCATCGTACTAGTTTGGATCATGGGTTTTTACAATTAAATAGCCATTGTAAAGGCCGATGATCTGAATAAATCTCAAAATTTTTGCCATATAAAAAGGGTCTCCAGTGCTCAACCGAGTTCACGACGGCCAGCAATTCTTTTTCCGTCGTCGAATAATTCTGCTCGGCCGAGTTCAGGTTCCTAGAGTAATATGCAATCGGTAAATCTTTGCCGTCCTTCATTTGCGACAATATACCACTAATGCCAACGTTAGACGCATCTGTCGTGACCAAAAATCTTTCGTTAAAGTCTGGATATTGTAATATTGGTCCTGCGGCCAATTTGTCTTTCAAAGTTTTAAATGCTAATTCTTGTTCATTATTCCAACAAAAATCAGTGTCCTTCTTAAGGAGAATGGTCAGAGGTTTCGCGATCGTCGAGTATTGTTCAATGAATTTCCGGTAGTATCCCGTCATCCTTAGAAACATTCTAACTTCTTTTACATTTCTAGGTCGGGGTAGACCCTCGATAGCCTTTAATTTGTCGGGATTTGGTTTCACACTTCACGAGAAATGACGTGTCCGAGATAATAACACGAGTCATGGAGAAAATTACATTTCTCAGGTAGTAATTTTAAGTTGAATTCTCTAAGTCTATTGAAAACATTTTGGAGTTTTGAGTTATGATCTCCAGGACTAGATCCATAAACGACTATTTCGTCCAAGTATACGAAACATTGTCTTGAGTTGAGGCCGGATAATACTGAGTTCATTATCCTCTGAAAAATCGCGGGCGCGTTCTTCAATCCAAATGGCATACGCGTAAATTGGTAGTGGCCGTCGGGGGTAGAAAACGCGGTTTTTTCTGCATCAGCGGGGTCCATGGGGACCTGATGGAAGCCGCTTGCAAGATCGAGCGTCGTGAAAAATTCTGCGTGACCCAGCTGGTCTAAAATCTCGTTGATGTTGGGTATAAGGTACGCGTCTCCAACTGTCTTCTCATTCAATTTTCTATAATCAATGACCACACGCCATTTTCCTTCTCCCTTCTTAGGTACTACCCACAGGGGACTTAACCAAGAGCTTGTGGAAGGAGTAATAATATTCTGTTTCATCATGTCGTCAACTTGTCTCTTAACTTCTCGTTTATGTATTTCTGGGAGGCGGTAAGACTTTGTAGAAATCGGTTTATCTTCTAGCAGTTTAATTTTCGCTGTCCCGGCTGAAGTTGTTGAAAGAGGGTCGCCCGGGAGATGAAATATGTCGTTGTATTCTTCGCATAGTTTCACGACAGATTCCTTGAATTCGCTCGAATTGACATGATCTAATTTTAACATTTCCCGAATTTGCGTCTTTCTATCTTGAGAAAGATTTCTGTCAAAACTACTTTGGAACATGTAAGTCTGCCTCGGAATGGGTTCAATCTTTAATCTGGGGGTTTTTATTATTTTTTTATTTCGAGACAGATTTGCGATCGTGATTAATGCTTCATTGTCCGGTGATATCTTTATCATTGCCCGAGGTATTTTAATATTTTCGTCTCCATTCAAGTTTTTCGCGCTTATGATGCCTTCGGAAAATTTATTGGGGTTATTTATCTTTACACGTACGACCGTTTCACTTCTAGTGTTAAGAAAGACATAAGAATCAGAAAATTGAGTTGTATTCCTGAATATGGGTAGAGTCACGGGTAATGATTTAAAACTGATTATTTCTTTTTCAAAGTCTATTTTACATTGATAATCGTAAAAGAAATCATACCCCTATAAACCGTCGAAAGGTACATTCGTATTAATATCGATTATTTGAAATTTAGCTTTGAAAAAATGATTTCCCGAACCGACTCGAATTTCTGTCTCACCTAAAGTTCCTACTGGAGCATTCTTAGAAATCCCGTTCAAGAGTATCGATTCTGGATTTGAAATTTTAGGATTTTCTAGACTTGAGTTCTTTATCAACGAAATAGAAGCTCCGGTGTCTATCAGCATTTTGAGGGTCTTGTCGGGGGAACGGGAATTAGCGGATTTCAACAGGACATACGTCCAATCGTTCGTTTCGAGCAGGACGCTTGTCCTAAAAAACGATCGTACGTATCTCCTACACTATTATTTCCATGAGCAATGTTTCCTGTCCTGTGATTTGTCTGTTGATCGGGGAGTTGAGACGTATTCACGTTACTTTCAATTGGATTCATTTTCGGGTTTGACTTGGGTTGAGAGCGATTCTGAGAAAACTGACTCGAGTTTCCGAAATTGGATGGTCTATTTTTATCATTTACCCATTTCCTCTTTCGGCACTGCTCGATAGTGTGAAAAAATTTTTTACAGTAGTTGCATTGGGGTACTTGGCCCTGTCGGAATTGATTTCCATTATTTAGGAATGACATCTTTGATGAATTTCGCGGATCTGTATGGGCCTGAAAAACTGGCCTTATGGTACGGTTTCTATTCTAATAACAAGTCTGGGTCGTGTAATTAGAACGTTTGCAAATGTCACATTTCTGAAATTGCAATTTATTACAGCGGCAGAAAAAGCTTCGTTGATGGATTTAAAATCTCTGTAGCGAAGCATTTGAGAAATATCGGGGACCGTAAGGTAGACGAAAAGATTCAGAGTCATTTGACAAATTAGGGCAGTACGACCAGAAATCTCGCTTTTCTCGATTTCTGATTCGTGAATCGTACCCAGAATTCTGGATGAGAGGTCCTCAAGCCTTTGATAATAATTAAATACGCTTTCGTTATTCCCTTGTTTGATTGAATGTAGCTCCTCTAAGAGCTGGTCAAAAGATTTTTTGTCTTGGTACAGGTTCAAAAGAAGTAAGGTCGCAGTGCACGTCAACCTGCTCGCGCGCCTTCCCCAGGATTTTACTCTTGACGTACAATAGCAATCCAGGCTTTTGGGATTCGGAGGCGATTTCGAAAACTGAGTCAATTTGTTTAATAAAACTGCGAACTTTGTACCTATCCCCATCAAAGGTCTGAGAAATTAATTTAGTAAGAAATCCCATGTTATATGTTTCTGCTTCTGCAGATCCACTAATAAAGTCCGGCATGTTGTAAAATTGAAAGCGTATATATATATTTCTTGGAATACAGTCAACTTCGAGGTTTCAGAGAATATCGGAATTTTGCAGGATTTCGGTACGAATTAAAGATTTTGGTAGGTCTCAGAATTTTCAGTAAATTTCAGTATGAATTCAGCATTTAAATTGATTTCAGTAGGATTTCAGTAGATTCTAGTAGATCTCAGAATTTTCAGTAGATTTCAGTATGAATTCGGAATTTCAATAGATTTCAGTAGGATTTCAGTAGATTTAGTATGAATTCACAATTTCAATAGATTTCAGTAGGATTTCGGTAGAATTAAGTATGATTTCAGGATTTCAGCGGGTTGTTATTCAAGAGGTTGGGCAGTAGGTTTTGCGAGAACTCGGAATGGCTGCAGAAAAATACAACAAGTTCTGACTCACGTTTGCTTCGTTGTACCAAAAAATTTTCGGATTGGTCAAGTGTTTGGTAACTTTAGGCTGGATAGTCGCTGCTTGATGTTAATTGGGTCGATCCCCCTTTTTTTTTCTTCTTCTCCGAGCAGGAATGCTACCTCCTGGTAAATGTCGGGGTTGGAAGATGGTTCGAAACGCCAAGTCCGTCGTAGGTGATGGTTCAGTGGGGTCCAAGGAATGTCTCAGTCTGATCAAGAAAAAATTGTTACGCGAAAGCGTTGAGACATCCCTCCTCGTCGCCAGAAAATTATGTTGGGATCCTCTTCCTTGGATTCTCACAGGTTGAACTTAAAACTCACGACGGTTTTACACAAATAAAACTAGTTTATTTCAACTCGAAAAAGGTACAATTCATGAATATAGTCGTGACTTGAACTCCGCACAATTTGAACTGTAAAAACAACTGCCGCGATACTAAACTTTCGTATAGTATTTATAGCTTAAATTTGCCAAGTCATCGTAATTAACAAGTGCAAAAAAAAACGAATTAGTGAATGGAAATAGCGCAGTATTTACGAGTTTACTAATTCGAAAATAAAATATTCCAGGATGACTTTCAACTTTTTAGAAAACGTTATTGATAAATTTATGAACAGTAATATCGAGATAACTATAAATCTAATGATTTAACAAGTACTACATTTAACTTAACTACGTTTGGGAAATACGTGAATTCACAATAAGATAAAGAAAACTGATGCAATAATTCTAAACATTCCATCATGTGAAATGTTGAAATTATCTAAAGAAAAGAAAAGGAAAGAAAAGAGCCTGTTGGTTTTCCAACACTTTTTACAGTTCTTGACGGTGTTGTTTTTGTTTTTTTCTTGCTTTCTTCAGTGAGATAGTGCCTTAAACTTGAGCGAAATATCTTTGTGCGTTTTCGCTAACAAAATATTCAAAAGTATCATTTTTTTTAATGAAAAAAAATTCTGCTTTTTGATCGTAGTCTTTAAATACATTGATTTGACCATTAGGATAGTAATGAATTGTGACAGCTTTTGTAATTTGTAAATTTTGTCGTTTTTTGAATTTGTTTTCAATTTCAGCTTCGAAATTTTTCACTTCGAAATCATCGCGTTTCAGTACTAAAAAAGGAGGGTTACGAGCCGTTTTGATCAAGTTGATGTATTTATTTTCAGTTTCAATACATTCTTCCTTTTCTTTCTTTTGTCTGTATGAACCGAAATTTCTGTCTTACTGTGAAAATGAATGTCCCCTTATTGGATACAAAAGCTTTACTTCAAGCTGATATTTCTTTGACAGCAAGGATAAGAAAACTCCGACTATGTAATTTTCATTTTGACCAGGACAATTATTAGAAAGTAACAGAATTTTTTGAGATGTTTAAAAACATCTCAAAAGATGTTTTTAAACATCTCAAAAGAAAAGAAAAAGAACTGAGTTTAAAAACTCAGTTCTTTTTCTATGACGTGTAATAGCAAATTACAAATCGTATTTCCTCCTTTTTTTAATGAACCCTTAACAAAAGAAAACATGTAGCTTCGGTCACTTTTATGGACATGTACATTGAATACATTTAACCAAAGAAGTCGGAGGTCAAATTGAGCATTGGCAGGAACTTTTGGCATTGGCAAGTTTGAGCAAAATCAAATTCAATGCACGAAAACACAATAGCTTCGGAAAACATCGCATTTTTCATTTTTTCATGCAAGTCAACTTTTTTCTTATCTTCAATGGCCTCTTCACCTTGTCTTTTCAAGTTTTTCAAACTGATAACAACCATTGAAAACATCAACTATTAGAAAATCAAAAGTAAAATTAACGAAATGATTGAAGTACTGGCAGCAAGTTGAAAATTTTATCAGTACTGTATTACAACTTGTTTTTCATTTTTTATAATAATCAAGGAATTTGTCGTACAATTTTGCCTCAGTTAAGCTCGAGTCTTAAAAATATTTAAGGTTCACTGTTTCTTTTGAGTAATGTGATTCAGTATAAGGGAGACTTTCGCAATGTTCTTGAAAGGTTTTTTGACTTCTTCTGTCAATTTCGTGAAGTTCTCTGAAAATCTTATGCCGCCACGTTTATCTTTTAAAGATTCGTTATTAACATTTTTTTTTAATATTTGTAAATTTGGATTGAGTAATACACGAAACTTTTCATAAAAAACCTTGACAAGTTTTCGTGTCATCGTGTCATCATACACACACACCCACACGTGTGTGTGTCTATGTAGTCTTTTTGCGACATTTGATAATTTTGAAAATTTCAATTCATTGGGTATGAATCATATAAATTACAACAATGAAAACTACGATTTTAGAATTTTTTGAGGATGGAACAAGGAAGTATGATAAATAAACGCATTTTCTTTACTCAATAATTTATTTATTCGATATGATTATTAAAACTAATTAGATTGATAACGCTTAATTTCTTTCAGTCTAAAAGAAATTTGATTATCGGTGAAAAAAAAAGTGAAATCAACACCTCCCCCCACTATCGAACATTAAAATGTTAAAAATGAAGGCTAAGGTCAGTAACCCAAGTATGATTTTGGATTCGATTTTTGTGAAAAAAAAAAAAAAAAAAAAACAGGCAGATATTGAATAATGTTATCTTTTCTTTGTAAAATATTCACAACTGCATCGTGAATACGTTTTAAGGTTTACCTTTTGACGCCTTTCTTTTCGGTTTACGAAGGCTGTGAAATCAAAAAAAAAAAGGCTAATATTGAATATATAATATTTCATGAGCAATGCATCAAAAGTTTTCAGTTGTCACTTATAAAAGTTCTGTAATCATATTAAAAGAGCAATTCATACTTGAAATGCGACAAAACATAATGTGACCTATGTTTTTTCCATTGATGTCCTTCTTACAAATGTTTGAAAAATCGCAAAAATATATCAAAGTTTTACGCATGCAAGGTTCTATTTTTGTTTTCCATTAAAAAGGTGTAGCACTATTCTCAGAAAGAAAATTAATTCTATATACATATGTGCAATTTTTGCACGAAGTTTGGCTTTCAAGTCCTTAGCATCTCGTTGAAACAAGAACATAGAAGAACTTCAAAAGAATATTTTCTCGTTTTGTTGCCTTACAGCTTTTCTACGAAGTTACTGTTGCTTTCAAAAATGTTTAGATGCGTAAGCAGTAAAGTAAGCAGTTTAACGTAAGCATGATGCATATATGAAGGATTACAGTTGCTTTCAATAAATAATTATCAATTTATTCCATTCTCTACTTTGATAATTTATCATATCAGTCAGCATAATAGTTTAAGTAATCTCGTGCACCTATAAATTTTAATTTCCCTCTTTTCGTTTAAATAAGTTATGTGCTCATAATGGTGCTCATATTTAATCTGTATAGCCATATGCAATGAAACAAACGCTTCAGAAGAATAAAAAATCTAGTTTTGTATAAACTTAAATATACATGTATGACGTGAATTTTTTTCCAATTTATCGCTACGTATCAGTGTATCCTCGAGAAAGTGACATTCTTTTCTCGAAAAAGAGGTATTTATTTTATTTTATTTATATTATTATATATTTATTACATTATTATATATTTTAATGTAAGATTCTGATAGAATATATAACATTATAGACAAAACGTAGTTGATGGCCCATACGAGGAGGCGCTAAGGACTTGAAAGCCAAACTTCATGCAAAAATTGCACATATGTAAATAGAATTAATTTTTTTTCTGAGAATAGTGCTTTTTTATGGAAAACGAAAATAGAACCTTGCATACGTAAAACTTTAATACATTCTTGCGATTTTTCAAACATTTGTAAGAAGGGCATGAATCGAAAAAACATAGGTCGCATTATGTTTTGTCGCATTTCAAGTATGAATTAGTCTTTTAATATGATTACAGAACTTTTATAAGCAACAACTGCAAAATTTTTATGCATTGCTCATGAAATATTATATGTTCGATATAAGCCTCTTTTAAAGATTTCACAGCCTTCGTAAGCCGGAAAGAAAGGCGTGAAAAGGTAAACCTTCAAACGTATTCACGATGCAGTTGTAAATATTTTACAAAGAAACGATAACATCATTCAATATCTGCCTTTGTTTTTTTTTTTTTTTAAGTAAAACTTCTTAGGCGGCACTATCATTTTTCAGGAGTGTAATGTATTATAGAATTCAATTTAAGTAGGGAGTAACTTGGAGATTTTGTAACATCTAACACTGTAAACTGTAAGACTGTAAGACATAAGAGTGTAATATTTTCAATTGCAGGGAATAATTTTTTGATTTTACAATGTAACACGTAACACTGTGAACTGTTAGATTGTAAGATGTAAGAGTGTAATATTTTTGATGGCAAGGAGTAATTTTCAGATTTTACAATGTAACACGTAAAACTGTGAACTGTAAGACTGTAAGATGGAAGAGTGTAATATTGAAGTAAAACTTTTCAGGCTGCATTATCACTTTTCAGGAGTGCAATGTTTTCTTGAAAATGAAATTTATGTAGGGAGTAACTTGGAGATTTTATACTGTAACATGTAACACTGTCAACTGTAAGCCTGTAAACTGTGAGACTGTAAGATGTAAGTCCGAGTGTAGGGAGGAATTTTGAGAGTCTGTAAGAGTTAAAGAGTAAAAATATAAGGAACAAGTGGAAGTTCCTGCTAGCACTTGCCACAAAAAAACGACATCGCACAGAGTTTGGCATTCCCGATTATGATGTAAGTAAAATCTACCACATAATTGAACGGCTCATGACGAATTACAAAATATCACAAATTCACTAAATGTCACAAAATCACGAAATGTCACGAAATCACAAAATGTCACAAATCACAAATGTCACAAAATCACGAAATGTTACAAAAGTACCAAATGTCACATAATGTCACAAAATCACATATTGCACAAAAATCACGAAATGTCACAAAATCTTACAAAATCACGAAATGTCACATAATTAAGAATGAAATAATTTTATAACTGATTCCCAGTTAAAAAACGAGGGAAATACTACGCAGAAAAATTGGAGGATCTGTCAGAACTAAAAAAGTAGAATGAATGAAAATCTATACATCTCTGGAACCTTTTTACCAGATTTACACTTGAAAAACAAGAAAAATACAACACAAAAAAATTGAGAGTTTTGTTAGAACTAAAAAAGGTGAGAGGAATAAAAATCTATACATCTGAACCTTGAAGATAGCAGGACGAAAAGTTTTACTTCTAACCGATTGTTTTTTATAAAGATCGAATCCGAGATCATACTTGTGTTACTGACTTTAGCCTTCATTTTTAACATTTTTATGTTCGATAGTGGGTTATACATTTCTATTGTAAATGTCGCTCAATGTGTGCATTCGAGGGGGGACCCAAAAGTAACGGGAATTGTGTTACAACTTTTTTATTGACAAATTTTTTCACACACAGTTTTTATCACCTTCAAAGTAACCCTCATTGACTGTAATACACTTGTTCAATCTTTTTTTCCAGTGTTCAAAACAGTTCTGAAATTCATTTTTTTCAATGTTTTTTAAACCTTCCAGCGATTTTTGTTTCACCTCTTCTACAGTCCCAAAACGTTTTCCTTTCATGTCCCTTTTGAGTCTAGGGAACAAAAAAAAGTCACAGGGGGCAAGGTTCGGTGAATAGGGGGGGTGAACAATCGGTGTCATGCCGTTTTTGGTCAAAAATTTCTTCACGGACAGCGCTGTGTGGGCAGGTGCATTGTCGTGGTGGAAGAACCAATCTCCTGTGCGCCAAAGATCCGCTCTTTTCTTCCGGATGTTCTCCCTCAACCTTTTCAAAACTTCCAAGTAGAAGTGTTGGTTGACCGTTTGGCCTGGAGGAACAAATTCTGCGTGCACAATACCTCTGCAATCGAAGAAACAAATGAGCAATGTCTTGATGTTGGACTTCACTTGGCGTGCCTTGGACGAGGCGAGAGAGGTGTCTTCCATTGGCTTGATTGCTGCTTTGTTTCGGGGTCGTAGCCATAGCACCATGATTCATCGCCAGTTATAACCTTGAGAAAAAAATCTGGGTCTTCATCCAACTGATTTTGCAGCTCAAGACAGGCCTGAAGTCGACGCTCCTTTTGATCGTCGGAGAGAAGGCGAGGAACAAATTTGGCTGCAATCCTCCTCATGCTCAAATCTTCAGTTAAAATCCTCTGAATTGAACTCCATGACAATCCAGACATCTCACAAAGTTGATCGATGGTTCGGCGACGGTCTTCATGAACAAGAGTGTTGATTTTTTCAATGTTTTCGTCCGTTTTTAAAGTCGAGGGGCGCCCAGAACGAGGTTGGTCTTCTATTGACATCTCTCCATTCTCGAAACGCGAAAACCAGTCGTACACACGCGTTTTACTCAAAGCATTATCCCCATAAGCTGTTTTCAGCATCACAAGGGTTTCCGCGGGTGTTTTTCCTAACAAAAAACAAAATTTTACAGCCGCGCGTTGCTCTCCGCACTCAGCCATTTCATTTTTTTCGCCGAAACGGAAACAGTCGTTTCACTAGAAAAATTCTTACGGACGAACGAATGCACTCACAGCAAATGAACTTTGCACATTGACTTGGGAGAGTAGCAGCTTGGAAGAGAACCAGTGGAGAACCCGATCCCCCCCTCCGCGGTCCCCCCACCACCTAATTCCCGTTACTTTTGGGTCCCCCCTCGTACGTGACAATACACAACAATACAACAATCGCGCTCAGCGTCGCCAAGTTTCGCTATTTGTAGCTATTTGTTAACAATTTTTCGGTCGCGGCCGCGGTTTATTTCTCAATACGTGTGCAGGTAGTGCAATGCTTAGATGCTTGGATGTTCATCGCTACAGGCAAAAGAACTGTGTACATGGTAATAGTCTAATATCATTCAAGTTTTTTTTCAAAAACCAAATTTCGTCGTACAGTGTAATAATATCTTCGAATCATTAACTAGAATGTATATTTTGGTGATACAATAATAAATATTTGTCTACGAGTAATATAGGCAGGGCACCGAAAAAGGAGTGAAAGATTCATAACAAGCGATATTGTAAGTAAATTCTTCTCTTTTGAATAATTAACGTGAAAGGAAAATATTCCCAATTTATAAATAAAATATTTGCGAGTGTTCCAAAACACCAAGTGTTGTCTCCCGAGTTGAAATACAGATTGTCAGAGCCATAATCGTAGGGAAAAGAAAACTGATATACAATAATCAATGATGAATAATACCTTTGATATTTGTTAATCGATAACTAGTAATGCTAGACCATCACGCATAATACTGAATAAATATTATCGCAAGACAATTACGAATAATGTACTCTACTTTGTAAATTATACTTTTGAATAATTGTAATAAACAAACATTTTATTGCGAACGAATTGTATTAATTTCCGTGGCCTGGTTTTCCCTGAGTCCTATAAAATAGAACACTGAAAAAAATTGGTGAAAGCTACCCTAACTGTATTCATGCTGTTGAGGGAATTACAGTTGAAGTAACTGAAAATACAGTTGTGACAACTGCAATTAAAGGTATTCTAAGTTTTCAGTCCGCAGTTAATGCTTAACCATAAATTCACAGTTCGTTCTGGAACCTACACTTTATTTATCGTTGGTGCAATCGTAAATTCAAGTTGCTACTCGAATAGTCCTACAGGTATGCGAGCTTTTCGAGAGACAGTTGTTGCATCTTTTTAAAAGATACGTGAGGCAACTTCAATGTCCTGTAGAAAATCACATAAAATTAAATGCTAAAACAAGAATAAAAACGTGACAGTGAGTTGCCGTTTTTGTCTCGAGGAGGAAAGGTAAGTGATTCATTTTGAACTTTTAATGTTATTTTAATTGATAAAGTGGCATACTGTGAAATAATATTCATGCAAGTAAATGCTTTTTTTTAAATCGCGCGCGCCCGAACCGCTGATACGTTCCACCCATACATATAAATGACAATTAAAAAAAGTTGTTGCTACTGCATTTTCCAACCGCATTTTCGACTAAATTTACGAGAAAAAAGGTACGAAATATCAAACATTGACATGTTTGTTTTGTAAAAAAAAATCTCTTACAATGACGAGATAACGTACTTTTGTAATATTAGGACGATTTGTCCTTGCTGTCAACTTTTTTTCCTAACCTCACTTTGCGACAAAAATAAACAAACTTTCCAACTGTAGTTTTATAGTAGATGCAACTTTAACTTTTTCTCAGAAAGCATCGTACGCCATATGCATTGTAAGTCCAACTGTAATTTTATAGTAGATGCAAGTTGAAACTTTTCTATGGAAGCATGCAGAACCATAGTTGGAGTAACAATAACTGTACTGGTTGGTGTTGGAACGAACTACGTATTTACTGTGGGGATCACAATATTTTTACAGTTGAACAGTCAATATTCTTCTCTCAGTGAAGGTAAAACTTAGGGTGGCATAAGACAGTTGTTTCATGCTCGTCCTATCTGTTTCGAGGTATTCTTACAAGAGTCGGCTTGTCACAGAAAAAAAATGGTGCCGGGACCGGGATAAAAAATTTTGTACAATTGAATACCAAGAGAAAAATGAAATTGAGAGCCTTCTTGTGGTTTTTCAAATGAGAATTTCATGGGCCTGACAATCCTGTTATGTTAAACTGTAGGAAAACACCTTTTACCCCTGATCAACTTGAGTTTGAACATTCTATTAGTGAATGGTCTTTGTACTCCTAATAGCGGCATTTGAGTTAGATTTTCCGTGGTTTGACAGTGTTTAATTTTCAAAAGATCTTGTTTGCATGTATCACAAGTTCATCTTATTTTCCAGTGGTAAAAGATATATTACAAAATCTTTTTCATACCCAACAACTATCCTATTTATCCTTTCCTTCTCCTTATCCCTCTTTGGGGTGGCAAGGGGCGTTCTGGACCCTTGTATACTTAACAGCTCAAAGGGTAATTTCCTTCATTTCAAAACCTACCAACAAGTACAGAGACCAAATCTCGTATGTATTTTAGATTTTTTTTTGTTTCCCTAGATTTTAATTATTATAATTAAACGCATTCATGTAAGAAAAAAACCTCTTTGTCTTCGATATTAACAATATCAATTTTTTTTAAGTCCAGGTATACCAGAAATATGAGCAAGAAACGAAGAACTAGAAGAAACAAATAAGAATCTGGACCAATATAAAGAAAAGTCAGAAATTCGCTAATCGTTGGACAATGAAGTAAAAAGTTTAGAAGAATATAAGGCCATCAAGACGTGAAAAACTAACTTTCCAGAGTTCCACATAAAATAAAAAATAAAAAGGCATATGAGAACGAATGTAATAGGAAAAAAATCTGAAAATTGAAAGAAAAACAAAAAGAAAAACGGAATCTTTTTAAAGTGAATATAAAATATTTTTGCATCTACAAACTTGCGTCTTGTTGCATAACCAGCTCCGATAAGCTGAAACAGTCGTGGTCACCACCGAGGACGCAATGCCCGGAAGGTTAAATCACGACTCTCCTTACTACAATTTTAAGTTGCCTTTTTACTATAACCTATTTCTCACTTGGATCTATGATAAACTCGTTTTTCCAAGAGTAAAACGGCGTGACGCGCAATATGACTGTGGCGTCAATGCGAAAATTTTAAAGAAACTTAACACTGTCATCTTCATGAAAAACTTAGAAAAAAAAGTGGTTGAGATATTATTTCGTAAATGGAGAAAGAGATTATACAGTAGAAACTGAATTAGTCGCTTTGATAGAATATCAGCAGAGAATAAATTACGCGTTAAAATACTTCTACACAATAGATGTTGGTAACGAAAGAGCAACTTAATATTTTAGAATATAAATTCTTATAATAATACAAAATCGACAGAGACCATACAATACGTATAGCAGAAGAAGACCCTGACGAAGGTTACGAGGAAACTTAGAGAACAGGGGAAATTGAAGAGGAAAATTGAATACTTTTGGACTAGTACTAATACGGAACAATTTACTGGTATGACTAAACAAACTAAAAGTTTTCCAAATACCGACCAGGTGTTATCAAGCCAGCAAAACAGGTAAAACAAAATCGAGTAATTTACGCCAGAAGAATTTAGACTAATGACCTCTTGACGCCACTGACTCGTAAAAAAATAAAAATTTGAGAAACGAAAGAACGAGATTTTTAACTAACCAGGCAAAAATTTCGACGCGATTTCTAGCTAGGTTTGCCCGATTTAATCGTGGGCCTTTCAAGTAATGCCTCCCTAGCACTCTCCCTCGTTTGTTAAGGTTTTGGAACACTTAGGCCTTTCTAGAAATTTCTGGGTAGGCCCTTGATAAATTTCCCAAACGAGGCTTCTCGTTATTTTTTATAACCTAGCCCCAGAAGGTTCTTTCAAGCTGTTTCAAGCCTAGCCTTTGATAGTTATTTCAAGTTTGAATACGTAAAAAATTAGAATGAGTTTGAATTAGTAAAAAACTACTAATTGACAGTAGTATTTCACTGAAATGCAATAAATAAATCGATGAGTTATTCCTTATTATCGTGATTGCATTAACCCTGCCTTTGTGGCGCGAGTAATGAAAGATCTACTACAGAAATGGGCCTGTGAAATATGATACTTATTTCCCCTCAGCCATGCACTTGGTTCAAACATTTTACAAGAAAATTGAAATATGAGAAAAAAATCCAGCAGCCATCTGGAAATTAACACAAAATTAAGAAAAAACTCTATGGAGCACTAATAAAGACACTCTTGACAACTCACTTGTAAGCTCGCAAAAATTCGAAAGTATCTCTTGATACGAACTAATAAAAAGTCAGCGAAAAAAACAAAACGAAAAAAAATGCTCGAAAAAACACTTCCTAAAAATCACACAAAATTAAAGAAAAAATTAATTTTTCAAAAGCCCGTATTTTGAATATTAAACGCACGTGAATATGTAATTAATCGAAACACTAGCAAAAACACACTAGAACACTTTGAAACATTCGAATTAATAAAATCTCTTTAGTGCACGTTTTTTAAAAACATAAAGAAACGTTAAGACGGAATAGACACGATCGCATGAAAAGCCGGTGGAAAACTGAGATTTAAAGCTCCTCGGTCAGTCATTAATATGGATAATAAATATAGCGATTAGAAAGACCATCGTTGCCAAAAAAGCGCGCCTCGACTTTACCTCCTGGGTGGTGTGTAAATTACCTCAAAGTACCACATTAACCGAGAGCTCAATTTTGGTTATTTGAGGATTGCCAAATAATAGAAGTATGTACTTACAAGTAATTCATTTAGAACACAGTTCATTTATTATGAAATTCAGATATTTCGATCTTGGAAATTTTGTTTTTTATAAGACTATGTATAAAATTAATGTACACCTTTTATCAAATGTACGTTCTTTTATTTTTAAAGTCAATACCTGAATTATTTTGAAAGTGCAATCGTGAATATTTTTTAAAGATACACTGAAATCGTAGAATGCATATTTAATTATTTCAGGATAAAGGTACTTATCTTATCTTACTTATGTCAGAGTACATCATTCATCTACAAATAAGCGAATAAATATGCAATTATCAGAAACGAATGAATGATGATTTATCGGACTTTATTTTTATTTGATTGATTGTATTAAATTTTTTTTATGTTACCTGAAAGTTTTCATGCTTAAAAAAAATTGATCTATTGCTGAAGAATTTTTGCTGTTGTTTATTGGAGTATATCTAGTCCTTGTGAAATAGTGAAAAATATGTATAATACTGGATATCGTGTATTTTTCCGAAATTTAATCAATCTATATATTGGAAATGTAACTTATCTAAAAAGTGGTTAACTTATCAATGGATGCATGATTAATTTTTTACTTAGCAAAATGAAATAAACCAAATAATCGTTGGATAATATTTTCCAACGGTCAAAATTATTGGATGTATGGATAAAATTAATAATTATGTGAACTATGCACTTTTCATACTTTGAAAGTAAAGCAACCCAGTAAGCCAAGCGTGCACATCCAAATCAGCACAATGTCATGGCGTTAATATCATGCAGCTAATTTGCCCCTATTATGCAGCTAAGAATATTCATATCCATTTTCATTCTTAAATCTTTGTGAAATGTTTGCAACAAAAATGGCCAATGTCTTGCCGTTATTAACGAGCAATAATTGTAATGCAACTGCTGCAAATTTGGGTACAAACTGTTATAGCAAACGCGTAACTTCAAAATGACTGAAATTTTTCGGAAATGTTTTTCGTATCAATATTTTAGTTTATCTGCTACCAATTTGAGGGCAAACTGTTAGCAATAAACATTTGGTCATAAACTAACTGATAAATTAACTTAAATTTGTCGACAAAAATTTTCTGCAATCATAAATTTTTTTATAATAGAAAAATTATTAATTGTGTTTATATGGATAAATAAATGTTATCGGCCCACAAAATGTGTTGAATAATTTAGTCAAATTATTATTTATCCATAACGAATTATTTATATCAAATTACAAACAATGAATTAATTGAAAAATTAAAGAATTGGTTTATGATAATTGTTTAAAAACGATTGTTTGAACAATTTTCTAGAAAGATGTGGGTGGAAGGTAACCCCTCCTTACGTAATAACTACAGTCAGCTGCAGTCATCTGTGATTTTTGTGCGTTGACTGCAACGGCAACGCTATTCGGAACACGTAAAAATTACTAATAATATGCATATATTTTTTGTGGTTGTTGCATTTGAACATTTTTTTTTATTTTTGTCATTGTTTATAAGTATGGCGCGTCGATTTAAGTGCAAGGTGCAAATATTAAGACCTGGCCACGCTGTGGTATGTTAGATTTGTGGTACGTTATGTTAGGCACAACTTGAGTATGAATTTGCGCCATTTAATTTTTCAGTTCATTATATTATATATTTTATTATTATTATTATTATTATTATTATTATTATTATTATTATTATTATTATTATTATTGTTATTATTATTATTATTATTATTATTGTACTTTATATAATTATATTTACTTCAGGAGCATATAATTGCGACAATATGACGTTAAAATTAATATTTTGCCCATGGGCAGTAAAGGCATGACATTAAGGCTTGCATCATATTTGTAGCTGTTTCGTTGTGACAAACGCTTGTCGATAAACTGCCGACCTATTGCATCTGCAACTGCTGCAAACTTTCGCCATGCATGTCGAACAGCATGCTGCAAATATGACCCAAACATTGACTGCGTCTGGCTTTCTGGGAATCTAATGGCATAATATAAGTAACATAAGAACATGAAAGATCATTCGTTGATGAATTATTGTCATGCATGACAATGATTAATAAAATCATGATGAAAATCATTCCTGGAATATCGAGAAAATTGATTAAAACGACTGATTAGTCAATAAGATGAATTTTGTAAATTGATTGGAATTATAAATTATACCGCGCGAAAAACCCTGACCACGGAAAACATTCAGGCGGCATCGCGGCATTTAAATCTGAAATAATATAACACGAGGTCAGTGGCTGCTTCGCATTAGAGAAAACAGGTTTTTTATTCTCAAGCAAGCCAGGCGAGCCAACACGAAAAATTCTCAATTTCGGTTATCAAGCATAATAGAATCGAGGAGAGGTAAGCGGGGGCCGATGACGCGCCAGGCGAGGAAAGAGGGAAAATCGCTCGCTCTCTGAGGCTGTAAGGAGGGGAAAAAATATCGCGTTCTGCAACCTCTTAGCTGACTCGTTTCTGACTATTGCAGACTCTTGTCTATTGCAAGACTATTGCGACCTGCCCGATGGGGCGCTCGCATACCAAAAAGCGCAAGAAATGTTGCCTGAGGCAGCAGGAAAAAATCTTACATACTTGATAACAGCGTGATTACTCGGACGGGCAGCCTGAGCTGTAGAAGGTACAACTCTGAATTCCGTTGATGCACTGCAGAACATATTGAGAAAACCATTTTTGCCGTCGGAAAGTTCGTTCAAACTATGCGGAGAACTTGCCTGTATATTTCAAATGCTGACTGAAAATGTGACTTCATTTTTATATAGAAACCAAGTAACAGAATAATCGATGCTTTTAAAAATGAAAATAACGGCATTATCAAAGAAAAAAAGGTCGACGCCTTTTCTTTTTTGATATTCATTGTATCGAATGATATCAATTTTAATTTTATTATCAATTTTATTTTCGCCGAATATCACGCTACTAGGTCCAGCCAATAGAATATGTATACGTGTATCAAGTCACTGACGAGCTATCGCCGCGTGGTCGTATCGTTAGTTACTGTCGGAACGCTTAGAACTGCAAACGTTAAACGTACCAATACGCTTTTACATTGTCGGATTGAAAAATGTCAACTTTTCAATAAATAAAAAAGTGACCTTAACAGTAAATAGCGTTTTAATCGTGCAAGGCACGACATATTTTTGGTGGCAGCGTCGGAATTCGTGCTTTGAAAGCCCGGGACCAAGGTAACAGAGAGCAGACGCACTGGGAAGCTATCAACCTTACGGGACAGCCGCCGCAGAGCACTGGTACCATGACGTGGACCTTGGAACCAACAACGGGCGACATTCACCTTCAAGTATTGCCGCCACCAAGGCCATCGTGCCTGGAAAAACCGAACACCGACAAACCAGCGATGGATCAGCTTTATCTTTCGAAAGGGGCCGTTACTCAAGAGATTTTGGCTATCCCAACGATACGATCTTCGATTCCTTGCCAAAGGAGACCTGCAAGCAAGAGTTTTCTTGAACCCCGTGTTACTGGGGTTTGCGGACAGCGTTCAACTTGAACCCCATGCCACAGGGGTCTGCAGGCAACTCTCTGATACAACATCTGTCAGACGGACATGCCACGCCCCCCTCACCCGTATCGTTCAACTGGCAGCTCCTTACGATAAGGTTTACTGCCAGGGCTCTTGTCGGATGGACATGCCAAGTCCAGCCCCCGGGAGAAAACCCACAACGACCCCACGGGAAGGTCCGCTGCTTGTGCAGGGCTATATACTTGCTAAGGATGCCCGCTCCCTTGGGTGGCCAAGAAATATCGCAGACCAACACAATATATGGTTGGCACGATAGATCATGTGCGTAAACAACTCTGCCCCGCCTTTCATAAATTCCAGGTGCATGAAAGTGAAGCCCATACTCTCAGTGAGTCGCCCACAACGCTAGAACTATATTAGTTACTACGGCCTGTTCCCCTTGCTTTTTTGAATTTCTTCACGTTGACATTCAGAGCACTAGACAGAAATAACATTGCGTCAACACTCGCGAGGGCGGACCAAGGTAACAGCTGGTATCAGTAGTGCACGAAAAATCTACCCACGAAGCGAGATACAGAGCACTAAATGCTAAGAAGAAAACGAGAAGCGACCACGCAGCGCAGTAACTCCAGTGATTAAGCAAATTCTGAGCTAACTGGTTGTTTGAGCAACACCGAAAAACAAGAACGAAAGGAGGTGAGTTATTTGACTATCTTCTTTTGCGTAAATTGATCATAGTATCGAATAAAACAAAACCAATATGCCAGAAAGCGATGAAAGTCGCAGTGACAGGTATATTTCGAAGGAAGAATTCAAAGCTCTGCAGGAGTCGGTCGACATTAATAAATCCAGAGCAGAAACCCAAAAAAACGAACCTTTTGGAAAAAGTAACCAGTAAACTGGGACTATCATCGTATTCAGATAAAAAAATTTTTCCAAAAAACACTCTGACAAGAGAAATTAAAATTTCTGAAGACGAATCGGACGAAGAATCTGTCGCAAGTTTCCCACAGACAACGGTTTCAATTCGCGCAGCGTTAGACACGATAAAATCTTTTGACGGAAAAAATATCACTATTGAAAGCTTTGTCACAACGATCTAAAGTACTTTACCTCTATCAAGGCCTCAGGAGAAACAACTTTTCAAAAATGCATTAATCGCAACAAAAATTACGGGTGAAGCTTCCACAATGATAGAACCCATGATGGATGCCGATATTAAGCAGCTATTAGATCATCTTCGTATGACTGTCACACAAAAAGGCCGATTAGAGACGCACACAGCACGTCAAAGCCTCATTGTACAAAAGGAAAAAGAAAGCATTTCAGAACTGTGCAATCGTTTTGCCAATCTAAACATGCAAATTGTCCGCGCTATTAACTCTTAAAACAAAAGTTGAGAGAAGAAAAAACTTCTGCAGGAAATCGAATTAGAAAACACCGCTAACGCTTTCGTTGCAGCAATCAGAAACAGAGAAATTCACCAAGAAGCAGGTTAGCCCGGCCGAAATCTCTGAAAGAAGCAATCGAATTGGCAAACGCCAGTGAATCTCAACTTGCATTAATTGATAGGCGACAAATACGGTGCTCAAACTCGCCATTAGAAAGAGAGAGAAAACCAAATGGAAAAAATTCAGGAAAATTTAAAAATAACACAAGCACGTCTTTCAGCGGAAATAGAAAAGTCGAATGTAAGCATTGCAAGCACCCTGGACAATGGGAAAAAGACTTTAGAGTCAAATTGAACGTAAATTTTCGAATAACAGCCTCAATCAATTGGAAAAACCCACCGAAAGCGAGACGATTGGAAGAACCAGAAGTACAAGAATATTCAACATCAGAAGAAGAGGATTGGACGGCATACCCGGACAACACGGAAGAAACCGAAAATTTAGAAGCCGACGATTACTAGTTCAAATACAGCTTGACAAAATGAAAACCTTAGGCACATTTTTACTTGATTCTGGCGCTGAGAGCTCTCTAATCAAAAATTTGGTACTCAAAAACACATATTTCACAAAACCAAACTCGTCATCTGTAATCCAAGGGATTTCTGAACAACCGGAAATGACTCAAAGAAAAGCTCGTTTGACATGGAAAAACAACATCAGGTGTTACATGTACGTGAAAATTTCCGATTTCAACAAGATGGAATCTTGGAAAGGATTTCATGGATAAGAATAAAGTTATTATAAAGCTCCCAAAAAGGCAGATTTCCATCGGATCAAAAGTTTTTAAAATATTGCACGATTCAGAGCCGCAAACTCTTATCGCTCGACCCGGTGATAAAATACGTGCTATGAAGCCGAACGTAATTCCAGCAAAATCATCGAAAGTCGTTAAGATTGAAGTTAAGCAACTGGATGGAGAATCTATTGTTCGCCTAAGTCTATGCTATAGTCCGAGTGAAAAATAATGGAGCTTTAATTTACTACAATAATGACAGTGATCATGACACAAATACTGCTGAAATAAATTTTGAGGTTGTTAAAACGGTTGATATTAACAGTTTCGATAAAAGTAACAAAGAAAAACTTGTAAGACTTGATTTACTTCAAGAAACACCCGACTGAATCATCTCTCAAAATATGAAAAGAATCGATTTGGAACATAATACCACGACATTTTTTCACTTCCGGGTGTTCTGCTACCTGAAATGAACCTAGTGCAACATGAAATCAATACCACAGATAATACACCTATTCATGTGAAACAGTATAAATACCCTCCAGTTCATAACGAAGAGAATAAACAGATAAACGAAATGCTTTAAAAGGGAATAATATCACACAGTATGAGCACTTACAACTCCCCATTATGGATAGTTCCAAAAAAGACAGATTCCAGCGGAAAGAAAAAATGGAGAATTGTGACTGATGTAATGGATTTAAAGTCATTTCATGTTTTTCATCTTTAGAGTTTATTTCACAACTGGTTCTTTAAATTAAATTTCACACATTTGGCCCAATCAGCCCACTCACCAATTTTTCTCAACTCACGACAATGTCTATTGATTTTTTTCGAAGTCACGAATTCACGTACTTTTTCAAATTCACGAATTAATATTTCGGCTAACTGTCTGAGCTAACGAATTCTCTCGAAATGTTCACGAAATGTTCTAACGAAATGTTCACAAAATATTCTCGAAGTTTTCACGAAAATGTTCCCGAAATGTTTCACGAAATGCTAAAGAAATATTCACGAATATGTTCTATTGCAAAAAACCCCCACGCTACTGCCGACTTGAGCTTTTATATGTACGCTTTTAGAGTAAAAATTCGGCGCAATTATAAATGGAAAATTTGACAGGAATCAAGGTATCGGGGTGATAATAATATATTTGTCGATATATTTCACTCGTTATAATCAAAAAAGAATATTACGACATATCATTATGCTAAATGCTACTGAATTTTCTATTTCAAAATAGTTTTTATCAAAGTCATTTTACTTATTGCTCGATTGGGTTTTTTCCGTTCGACAATAATTTGTATAGGGACATTACACCTCCCCCCTGAAGACAAAAGTTAATGGGTGAAGCGTTAATCTTTTGTTCGTTGGCTATTAGGGCCATGCGAAACCTTAATCATAGATATTATACATATACGAAGTACAATATGTATAAACGCGACAAAAATCGAATTGATTATCATATAAAATATTTGAATTGCGAAATTCATCGATGGCCTGACGATCATAAACCTACGAGGCGTAATCATGAGATAATTTTAAACTTGAATCAATCATTCGTGAAGAAGAAACACTTTACATTCTTCTAAGTTTTTCCGTTACAATCATATAACTCTTACAATCTACAATTTGCGCCGTTTATTTCAATATTTATGTAATGCGTTTGTGTCCAAGTTCTAATTTGCAGGCTTAATTCTATCAATGTGGACGATAACCACTTTTCGTCCTATTTTTATTGCGACGTTCGTTTCGGAATTGACTTTTATAACCTCGGAAGGCCCAATATAAGGTTTAGGTAATTTCTTTGAACAAGAAGGTCTCTGATTTTCCAAATAAACGAAATCTCAAACTTTATACTTAACATTTCTAGATTTTTTATCGTAATAATCCTCGTTTTTTTCTTTAGATGAAATCAGATTTTCGCGCGCGATTTCTCTGGATTTTCGCAATTTCAGCGTCAAATCATCAAAGTAATCGTCGTAACTATAACGAAATTCAGGTTCTTTCATGATGGAGGACGGAATTTCGGGTTTGTTTCAAAAAACTAACTCATGAGGTGTGAACCTCGTCAAAGTATGAGTCGTCTACATTCACGAAATGACGAAGGTGATCCCCTAATGTAGAACGGGAACGTTCTAACGCGCCATTTGTCTGAGGTCTATAAGCCGTAGTCTTTAATTGTTCGATTTTAAAAAGTTTTGCGATTTCCTTCATCAATTTCGACATGAAATCCTGACCTTGGTCAGTTAAAATTGAATCTGGGATTCCAAATTACAAATAGGCCTGGGAAAACTTAGTTAAATCGTTTTGCAAGGTCAAAATAAACCGGTTACCATTTCGGGTTTCTTGTAGCGGTCCAACAACATCCAATGCAACACGTTCAAAAGCCTTCGTTGAGGTCGTTGTGATTTGCATGGGTTGTCTGTTCCTTTTCCAAATAATTTTATTTTGTTGGCATGACTCACAGGATTTAATGAATTGATTGATATCGCGCTTCATGTGCGGCCATTTAAAACGACTTTTAATTCGTTGGTATGTTCGGTGAAACCCACTGTTGATGATGGGATGAGATTTTCGTTTGGCTCAACGATAATATTGGAGAAAATACGGAAAGAGATTTGAGAATTTCGGAAAATGTAGCGCAACATCATTCTGACTTTTTCCCGTCTTAATTTTTCAAATCCTGTACTAAATTTTGGCATGCTAACAGATTTTAAATTAAGTTTGTTTAAAAGATTTTTCAAAATTACAAAATTTTGAAATAGGTCTTTGTAGGTGGTTGAGTCCCAATAATTTCTTTTAATTCTTAAAATTAATAATTTTCTTAATTCTTTGACTATTGAATAAAAAATGTAATTTTCTTCGTTTTTGATTTTTATCACGTCACCTACTTTTGGTTCCTGAGATCTTTGAGTTTTTAAGTGTTGGAATTTTTCTCTGAACTCTGACTCGATTGAACCTTTAAATTCAAGATCGGCGGGAATGCAAATTGCATAATTGTCTTTGACTGCGAATATTGACTCGTTGTATTCTTCAATTTTATCGTTCAAAATAATGGTTTTTTGTTTTTTGTCTAGAAAATCAGAATATGACTCTATAGGAGTATCGGCAACTATATTTCGAACTTCAGTATTATTTTTATCGATTTCATTATTATCTTCATCAATAACAGCTCGGCTTAACGCGTCGGCTTGTACGTTAGTTTTTCCCAGAGTATATTTAATGACAAAATTGTGATCTCTCAATTCTTCCCTCCATTTGAATAATCTTGAACTGGGATTTTTCATATTGTTTAACCATTGCAAGGGTTTGTGGTCAGTGTAAATGAAAAATTCTTGGCCGTAGATATAAGGCCTGAAATGCTTTACGGCAAATACAATCCCTAAAAGTTCTCTCTCTATTGTGGAATAATTTGACTCAGCGCGATTCAAGGTCCTACTCGCGTACGCAATAGGCAAATCTTTGCCATCTACATTTTGAGATAAAACGGCTCCTAATGCGACTTTGCTTGCTTAGGTCGTAATAGAAAAAGGTTTAGTATAATCGGGATATTGTAAAACCGGTTCACTCGTCAGTTTAGATTTTAAAACTTCAAACGAATGTTATTGCAAGCTTGTCCAATTGAAAGGTTCGTCCTTTTTCAATAATTTCGTTAAAATTTTTGCAAGTTCGCTGAAGTTTCCAATGAATCTTCGATAATATCCGGTAAACCCTACAAACGATTTTATGTCTTTTTGTGATTTTGGAACTGGAAATTGTGTAACAGCCTTGATTTTTTCTGGATCAGGCATCACCCCCGATTCTGTTATTAGGTGACCCAAATACATGACCTCGCGTCTCAAAAATTCGCACCTATCCGGCTGTAATTTGAGGTTGTGCACAGATAGCCTCTCAAAAACTTCCTTTAGCCGGGTAGAGTGGGTCTGTAAATTATTTGCGAACACAATAATATCATCGAGATACACTTGGCATCGCAAACCCTCAATACCCGCCAAAACGGCAGACATAAGTTTTGTTTGAGTAGCAGGCGAATTTTTTAGACCCATGGGCATCCTATTAAATTGATAATGTTGCCCTAATGCTGAAAAAGCCGTTTTCGGAGCATCTCTCGGATGAATCCTAGCTTGGTGGAAAGCGGACGATAGATAAAGGGTAGTGAAGTATTTGGAATGACCTAAGCTTTTTAATACGGTCTCGATATTAGGTAGGGATTCGAAACTACCGATTGTAATATCGTTAAGCTTCTGATAGTCTACAACAATTCTCCATTCTATTTCATTTGACGCGTCCTTCTTCTTTCTCACTACTCACATCGGGGCATTCCATGGCGAGTCTTACGATTCGATTATACCATCTTTAAGCATTTTGTTTATCTGTTTATTTACTTCGCCTTTTAGTCCTTCAGGAGGACTCCCTGAACTTTCAGAATCAGAATCAATATAATCATGATATTCATTTCTAACCATCACGTAATCAGGATCGAGATTTCCGCAATAAGAACAACCAAGAAAACTGGCGGATGAACTCACAAAATCGAAACGCCTATAACAACAGAACTCTCAAAATACAACGTTCCAAATTTCTCGTAGAAACAATAGTTTTTACGATCAAAGAAACTCGAATGCTCAAATTCTAGCGAGTCGAGGTTTAGGTCAACAGAACTCCGCAGGAAGTTCACAGGATATCAGCTATCCGGAAAACGAAGATAGCCCTGGTGAGGTAAAGACCACCAGAGTCCTACGAATGAAGTGAGGTTCTAAATCTTAGCAATAAATTGCCGAGAGAAAAAGATTCACCTTGTGCAAAACTTAATATTGACGAGTTTGAAGTGAAAACGATGTTAGATTCAGGTGATAGCGTTTGTATGCTAGAACAAGATGCAATTAATAATTTCCCAATAAATTATCCCGAAAAAATAAACTTTACAGAAATTACATCTGGTTATATGGAAACACCCGGAACTGTTATTATAGATGTAGTAGGGATTCTGACAAAATTTTACGTAGTACCCGACTCTTCAATCGCCCCCTGCGAAGCTTTATGTAAGGAACCTCATTTTTTATTGAAAACCAGGCTACAATAAATTAGGCTAGCCATTGTTTCGAAATAAATAAAAAGAAAGTACCATTATTGAATCTTATAGAAAATTGAAATTCATTTATTTTACCAAGGACAAAAAAATTTTTTTACTGTAAAAAATAAACCTACGTTATAAAAAACAGGGTTCGTTGAACCTTTAAAAATGCAAAAAGGGTTGTATGCGGGCAACGCAGTTGTAAAAAACTATAATGGCACGATAATTTTAACATTCATTAGTAGAACGGAAGAAGCTGCAAAAGTAGAAATCACTGATCTAGAACTGCGAAAAATTCTTGAAATACAAGAAAATACCGAAAATAAAGTAAATCAGTGTATGGAAAAGATACAAAAAGGGAAAATTAAGACAAAAAAATGATTTCGAATCGATACAAGTTCGCATTTTAATAAAGTTTAGAAGCTTTTACGTCTCGACGATTTAAGATCTCAGAACGAGAAGAAATTCACAACTCGATTTAGGACTGTTTTCATTTGCCAGGTAAAGAGTTATCGAGCACGCATGTGCACCAATATTCAATAAATACAGAAGATAATCAACCAATAAATACAAGGCAGTATCGTTTTCCATCTCTGTTGAAAGAAGAGTTAAATAGACAAGTAGGAGAATTGTTACAAGTTAAAATATACAACCTTTATTTCCCCTTACACAAACTCCAGTCTGCATAGTATCAAAAAAAAAACCAGACAGTCACGGAAATGCACGTTGGAGAACGTATGGTAATTAGACTTTCACGTTTTAAATGAGAAAACTATTGGCGATTCATATCCTCTGCCAATTATTATTATAAATTAATATAATTTTAGATCAACTAGGAGGAGCGAAGTATTTCTCAATTTTCGTTTTAGCGACAGGTTTTTATCAGATTGAAATGAATGGTGAAGATTGCTCGAAAAACCGCCTTCTCAAATAGTTATGGGCGTTATGAATTCGCTAGAATGCCATTTAAAATAAAAATGCTGCAGCTTCATTTCAAAGATTAATGAATGTAGTTTTATCCGGATTACAGGGTACCGAGCTTTTTGTCTATAGGGGCGATATAGTACTCTATGCAAAGGATTTGCTCGAACACAGAAGAAAATACAAATTCATAATCGAAAGATTGAGAAAAGCAAGTTATTAGTTTTATTATGAAATTTTATTATGGGCATTGATTGATTGATTAAGGCATGATGACATCATAGATGTCATGACATGACGTCATGGTGACATACATATGCGGAAGCAATGGCACGTCATATGACATCAACGATCACGAATAATCACGAATGTTTACTGGGAATTTGAATGAATTGAGGGTCTTATGTAATTTTACTACAATTTTTGTTTTCGATCGTTAAAATACAAGAATTTTATTTCTATAATTCATTCTAATTTTTTTTTCATTTCGACTTTTGTATGATACGAAATGTTAATGTACTCACTTTCAGTGAATGTGTAGATTTCAATGATTTTTTAATCCTCAAAAAAATTTATTTAATTTTGGAATTTCTTTATTTCAAAGATCAGCCAACAAGAAATTGTTAAAAAATAAGAAAATCGAGTAAGTGGACATAGATGAATCGAGAATTTCAAATAATTATAGTAAAATATTTATTGTTGAACATTTGAATACAGGAATTTCTTTTTCATGATTAATTTATGTCTTTTTTTACGAATTTTTCTTTTCAAGTTATTTAAATATTCAACACGTAAATTTGCTTCAGTAACAGAATTTACATCGAGAATTAAAAATTTTGGATATTGATAAGTAACTCTCTGACATTTCATACTTGAGATTGCTAATTTTTTCAATAACTTATTGTCTTATTTTGAATTTCAATAATTAATAATTATGTTTCTGATTTCTTTATACTGAAATTTCAACTTGAATTATTCAAGTTTGGTAATTTGTACGGGTTCGTTTGACTTTTCGTTCAATTTTTTTTTTGTCCCATTTTGATCAGCAGAATATAAATTAGTTCAAATTGTTATTGTTAAGTTACTCACTACCAAATTACAAACTTTTTAATGAGAAATTCAAAACTTTACAAATTTAGTACAATAGGTCCCCGAAAAAATATATTTTTCTTTTCTAGATATGTTCATTCCAACCTTTTTATTTACTACATTGAAATAAGTCACAGTGATTTTCAAATAAAAGAAATTCTCTAACTTAAAGTTGCAGATATTTTTCATATTTCAGTTTTTTCTTTTATGTATAAAAACAAATACTTTTACTTTATTCAGAAACTTAATTTATGTGAATTTGTATTTACAGTATAAAACAATATAGACAACTTTCGATGTACTTTCTTTAGAAAAATGTCAAAAAAGTTTTGAATTATTCAATATTTGAAAAAAGAAATGTGTTTTAATGAAGTGGGTTCAAATAAAAGAATATATGTTTCTTTTTTTTCCATTGTCTGGTTCTATTTCGAAAAATGTCATTTTTTCAAATAATAATATTGATAAAAATTAAACAGCATTGATTTATTTTACATTTAAACAATGTGTTTGATTTTTTTTCTTTTTTTGCATGGAAACTAGTTAACAGCGTGTTCAAAATCGAAGTAGTTTTAAAAAAAATATATATATTTATATATATTTAGTTAATTTTATAATTAATTGCATTTATTTTATGCTATTATATTTTTATATTGTGTAATTTACCATGAATACGATAAAATTCCCTACAAAGATCAAGAAAAAATAGAATAATCGTACAATTTTCGGACAACCTACCTCATTATAAAAAAAATTAATAGGTAGCAACTAAACGAAACAAACTTTTTGGCTAATATTTAAAAAATAACCTACGGCGAAGCAACTGAAATTCAAGCAAACAGGAAATCACGTGTCTAATCTATTCTGATGAACATAGTATGAAAAAATTGGTACCGAGAATAGAAAAAAACAAGACCCTATTCGCTTTTTCAAATTTCTTTCAGTTCCTCCGTCCCCATAATTTTGAACCTGAGATCTACGACTGGACGTATGTACCTTTTGTTGCTGGGAAATGGCGAACACCTCAGTAAATAGTACGTTGACTGAGTCACAGGCTCTAAACGTGTCATCGGCGGTTATAATGCCAGTGGAGACGCATGCCACGAGGAAAAAGCAGACAAATTTTCAAAGATCAAACAATGAGAAAAGTGCAAATGCGATTGGTACTGGATTACCAAGACGTATTACATTTGAAGAATTCCTGTCGAGCCAGCTTAACCTTTCACCGGGTTGGGTAAACCAGAAGAATTTAGCTCCAATACAATCTGTTTAGTTCAAGACTATTACAGTAAAATAGATGGACGCCCAACGAGAGTTTCCACGAAAACGATTTCCGTTGACAGAGATATGAAAGTCTTGAGAAGAGACTCAATTTCTTCACCTCAAGTTGGCAATGTTTAGAACCAATGCTGAAAAAGAATCACGAACAAATTATTATTATTTCACAAGAGATGCGCGAAACGCTGGACCACACTTTTCATCTTCCATTTATGCAATAATTACGAAAGGAATAACCTCGCTCTTGACATCTTCCCTCCCCGAGAGAAAATCATTCAAAGGTGGAAATGATTTTCTGAAAACTATGAAATATATATAAATAAATCTTAATTCCTTTTAATGTTCCGTACCGTGTTCCCTAACATTTTTTTTGTATCTCATCGCAAATTTTTACTAAGTCATGTACTAAATATTTATCAGCAATGTTTCAATTTTTCCACATTCGTCTCTGAAATTTGCGCAATTTCTCCTGCATAAAGAAAGTTAATGAACATTTTCACAATCAATCCATCAAAATCTCTAATGTAGACCTCACTGTTCTTATTTTCTACATACGGGCCGTTTAACATTGCCTTAAAGACGTTGCTGCAAGCTGTGATGATTTCTCTGTGTACTTCCTGCATCTTCCCGTCTTCGGTGATAATTTTGAAGCTCGCGGGATGATTTTCGGTGACGAAATTCGCTAGGTCTCGACAGAGCGTGATTTTTGACTGCCAATTCAGTCTCTCCAAATTCTCTTGATCCTGGCTCGTGTGAATTGAGACCTTGCAATCCAGATAAAGTCTTTTTTCTGATGGCGGAATTTTCGAATAGTTGGGTATCATAATTTTTCTGCGTTTGCCATAGAACTGCGATGAACTCAAGATGTTGTCTTCTTTCTCCCATGTTTGGAATTGGATGTTGGTCTCAACGATGCATTCCCAAGATTCAAAAATGGGCAGCAGTGGAGATACAAATCAATGTGATTTCCTCTTCTAATTGCCGAGAAGTGTAATTTCCACATTCCTAGGTAAATGAAGTCACCAGAAGTTTCTACTTTATCATCCAATAGGTCTAGATTTCTTTTAAAATATTTGGTGGAGGTAGACATGATAGGTCACGGTGTCTACTGTCGCAGTTGTATAAGTCTATCAAGTTTATCACGTTAACACAACTCTCCAAAGTTGGACTCAAGTTTCACTTCGGTACGAAATAATTCGACTGATCAAGATTTTGACGTCGACTAAAATTTATTTGTTAAAGAGGTGATGATCACGCTTGTTTAAAAGATGTTTAGGTGGGGGAGTTTTTGGGGAATTATTGCTGATGCTGATTGATGTCTTGCCTTTTTTTTTCGATTATTGCTACATATAACCCTTAACAATAAGTTACAATACACTACGCTTAGTACCCAATACGATCAGCGTATTACTTCATCGTACATACGAAGTCATTGCAAACGAAGTTTACATTTCCTTTGTCATACACTTTGTCAAGCATTATTTCAAGGTCCTAATAACACGATAGACAACTGACCTATTAATGATTTGGAAATATCATTTGCAAATTATTCAATGCAGTATAAAGCTTTTGTTTCTCGTAATGTTTCGGCGTTTAAATAACAATTCTTAGTATTACATTTCAAAGGATATAATATTAAGTCTACGGTGTAACCTCTCCCCTCCACGAGAGAAAATCCTAGCTAAAGCTATGATTTTCTTCACACACATTAAAAAAAAAATTATTGGATCAGAAATTATTCCTGTTCTGATTTTTTTTTCTTTTTATATTTTTACTGATTGAACCATAATTGGTAGAAAAATATAATTGGATATTCATCGATTAGTTTCAATTATGGGCGAAAATTTTTGTTTATACATTCTTTTGACTCTACTAAAATCATAAATTTATTAGCATTTTGCAGACATGTGAATATATTTGTATTTTTTTTTTTTTTTTTTTTTCAATGTATAGCCCTTTTTCTCTTTGTATTATTATTTTTATTCATTTATAATATATAATTTTTTTTTCACATACAATATAATCCAAGTTAATATATTTTCATTTTATAAATATTTGAAGAAGCTTGATATTTCATTGTTGTATTTTCATCCCCCCCTTATATTTTGTTTTCCTTTCTTTATTTTCATTTAACTTTAATTTTTTTTTATTACAAATATGTATCTCTGTGGAACATATGAGGATTATGTTCGTCCTCAATTATTATTCGTTTAGCATTATATACCCTTATAAAGCCGTAACTTGGCTTCATTTTTATTCATTCATATTTCATTTTAAAGCTTCTATAAGGCTCTATTCTCATTTTCATTTATTTATTCATTTTCGTTTTATTTCTATATTCATTTTCATTTTTTTTATATATTTATGTTCATTTTATTTATATATTTATTTTCATTTTATTCATTTTTATCTTCTTTTCTCTTCATCAACTCACTTTCAGATGGCCATCTTACTTTTATTAGAGGAAAGTATTAATCAAAGATATAATTACATTCGCTTGAAACACCCGTAACCCGAAAACCTATCTTGAACGCGTTACGAAATAAGGACGTTTTACATCTCATATAGATTATTTCGTTCGAAGAGTTGTGTATTTGTTGTGATTTGGTTGTGATTTGAGTTTTACTATAATCTGCTACGTGAGTGGAACCATATATCCCGACTTTCCTTTCCTCACTTCATATATATGTGTAACTTGTGTTATTCTTTGTCATATTTATTTATTCCACTTTTTGAACTGTGGGGTCGTCTATAAATCTCGTGACGCAAATTTAGACATTTTTTGACCCCACCCTCCCCTTCCGTGACGCAATTCTCCATAAGCGTTAACATGGAGCGTGACGTTTGCTCTGACCCCCTCCCCCTCGATAGCGTCACGAGATTTATGGACGACCCCTGTTCCCCTTTATGGTGTATCCATTTATTTCTTGTTTTTATTCAAACTTCATTTTCTTCATTTTTCGTCTATATTTATCTTTTGATGTATCTTTTCTATATTTAACTTGATTGCAATAGTAATCCATTCTATGTTACTTGAATCTTTTATTCTAATATTTATTCAATCAAGGTTTACATTATGAAACTCTTTATGTTTGAGAATAATTTTTTTCTTTATGTTATATGTTAACATATTTCTTTTCATGATAATTATAATAGCAAGTGCTCTTTTAAACGATGAGTTACATACTTTCAATGCATTTTCATAAAGGAAGAAATATTTTAGAATTTTTTAAATATTGAGAATAACTTTTCACTGTGCCACTATTTCTTTGAATATTAATTTTTATATTAAACTAAAAATCTCTATTATTCTAATATAGGTACTTAAGTATACAGGTCTTTTATATCTATTATTAACGTATCTTTTCTGACATATTGTGTCACATCATTTATTCCATCTTACATTTAAAAATGTATTATACCCAGAACCTTCATATCGTAAACCATACTCATAATTCAAAAGCATTGTTGGATGAATGACGTGGAAGTACTTGAGGTCGCTGTTCTTCAGTGATATTGATTCTAATTGCCGTGTTTGCAGCTTTATCATTATTTTCATCACTATCGTGAGAACTCGAATCGTTTGAATCAGAGTGATTTATCTTGGTATTCTTTTCTTTATTGTGAGTGTATTTTTCGGTTTTTATGTTTCTGATATGAAGAACTAAATTTGTTAAGCTATCCCAAACAGCAGTTAAGAGATAAAAGGACTAACCAAATACTGAATGTAATGCAAGCAAATGAAATATTGTATCAACTTGCTTTAATTAACTTTATAGTAAAATAAATTCCTAGAATTCCGGCACTGTACGTCCCAAAAAGTGAAAATCGGTCCCATATATAATTCCAGATGTTTTTAGCAAGTTGTTTCATATCTAAAAGATTTTCAATAAAAATGCCATCACTATTTACAACTCCACCCAATGATTTTCTTACTATTGTGTCAACTACTCCATTTCGATCCATAGGGAAAATGACTGCTTCTCGAAAATTTTTACGATCTTTTTCATTATAAATGCCAGAAGTTGCAAGATTTTCGGATGATTTAAATTCCCATGAAAGTTGTGTCTTTGGATTAAGCTCTAATGGAGAAGTAGTGTCTATTTGATTGGGCATAAATTTGAATCATTTTCCATCGATTTCAAAAATTGTTGGTGTTAATGTGGAACAAATGATATCGACACCATTATACTTAAGAATTCTCGTTTTAGGAGTGAGAAAATATGTCTTATTATTGCTTTCGACTAATAACTCTTGGTAGCAGTTTTTTGTTTCTTTCCATTTTAACACGACTGGTGTACATTTAAAAATTTGAATAACTTCTCCAGTAAGAACTGTATAATATCTCGGGCCGTTCATATAGATATAAGCGAATTCATCTGGTTGAATTGATGCTATTGCTTGACTGTTTCCTAAAACTCTTTTTTCTAATTCGCAATGTTGGTGAAGTATATCAAAGTAGAGATTTTCTATTTGATCTTTTATTAGCTTTTCCATGAAAATAAATTTCGAATTAACGTACGCAAAAAGGTCGATATCAATTTCATTAGTTTGTTTGGCTATAGCAAAATATTTTCCTCTTCCATTTTTTTCTAATATGAAAAGTTTTGGATGTTCTGTTGCAAATAACTTAAACCCACATGCAAATCGAGAGTAACTTCTAGTTAGTGCAAATGTATTTACTTCGTTATCGACTTTATATGCTGTTCTCATGTTTTACCTTGTTTCGTCCTCAATTCTAATTCCTTCACCTTGAAATAATACTTTGAATTTATTATACCCACATTGATCTTCAGATAGGAGTGTCCCAATAGGCGACGCCACCATCTGTCATTGTGCAAAATTGTTGTTTTGCCGAGCAGACTGTATTAGAACTGAGGAAAATATTGTCATCTGTCAACGAAATCGTCGCGTCAAAGTCTCTTAAAGTGATTGTAATAATTCCTTGAACAGTGCATTTTTCTTAAGTTCCAAATTCATCACTGTATGTTACCCCAGAACAACTACCGTCATTATTTCTCGTACCGGCCAATGATACTGTTCTCATTTGTGTAGTGTTGGCTTTGATTCCCTGAATGTCTGCATTACCTATTATGATTCGGCCTCTTTCATGCAATGTTTACATTGTTCTCTAGTTGGTTAGGAAAAATATTCAGCAAAGCCGTTAGAAACAGCGTCATCGTAAAATGTTCCACAACGTGTCACTATACGTTGAATTTGTATTTTACACGTTTGTACATACAAATTGTTATAGTCTGTTAACTGTAATAATTGTAATTCAACCTGTTTTTCAGCAACGATGGGTTTGGGTATATGACATTCTCCTAGGTTTCTTAAATTAATTTTCGTAATGTTTCCATTGAACTTTCCACAATCATACCCCATTAGAGCCAAACTTCCTCGTATTGCCATAAGAAAGATAAAAATTCCAAACATCTTGGTGTTAAAAATCGTAACGTATCTAAGAAAAATAATATAATTACTAATTTTATAATTGTGGTAGCTGAATGTTATGTGCACCTAAAATAAAAAGATATCATTATTATATCAAAAAAAAAATTAAAATAAGAACTATTATTACTATAACGTTACCATTTAATTATTCTGTGGAAAATAATATTATTAGTATATTCTTAATCACTATCATCTAGTTTAGTTGGTATACGTCTGTCTACTGCGACTATCTTATCCTTATCTTTGATGCGTATTTTCGCAATATTATTATCAAAAACTTCAACTATTTTATACGGACCATCCGTGTAATTACTGAATTTCCCAGTTGTAATACCTTTCCTCAGAAAAACGTATTCGTTGGCTGAGAGTGAACAAGGATTAGTAAATCGGTCGTAGTATCTTTTGTATTTCTCTTTAGCTTGAATCAAATTTTGTCTCGCTTCATCTCTTATCGTGTCTAGGCGTGCCATTAGTCGAATATGATAATCATCATATGTATTCAGTTTGTCATGATCAGGTTATTCTTGGCCTGATGGAAGATTACAAAGCTTTCCAAAAATTAATTCATAGGGAGTTCTGCCAGTTGATTCGTGAACACTAGTGTTATATGCAAATATTGCCAAATCTATCCATTTGTCCCATTCATTACACTTAAATAAATTTTTCACTTTCAATAAATTGACGCAAATAATGAACAAGCGTAATGTGTTCGTTGTAAGCTTCCATTACTTGCAGGATGAAATGCCGAAGTTCTGATTTGTCTAATATTAAGTTTTTTTGATACTTGTCTCATTAATCTGTTAGAATAGGTTTGGAGTACCAAACGTAAAAATTAAACGTTTGATTAAAGCATCAGCTGTTTCAGCTGCAGTAGCAGTATATAGCGGAACTGCAATACAGTATTTTGTTAGCAAGTCTTGCATTGTCAAAATATATTTGAATCCTCGTTCAGTTGTTGGCAATTTTCCTACCAAATCAAGTGCTACTTTCTGAAATGCAGTACTGGGGTATCTGTTATCATCATGGGTTGTCTTACACGCTTGCGTGTTAGTTTTTTTATTTTACGTTGAAGACAATGTTGAATAAAATTTCTAACATCTTCTCTCATATTTTCCCAGTAATACATTGAGCGCAATCTAAGATAAGTCTTATTGGCGCCTTGATGGCCTCCTATGACTGAACTGTGCATTTCTTGTATTAAAGAATGTCTTTGGGAAATCAAGGGAGTCATTATTTGGTCTGTGCAAATACTCACTTTTATATTTGTATTATAAAAAATGTTTTCAATAATTTTTTCAACTTTATCCCAGAATATTCCATTTAAATTCATAATTTAAGGTATACTAAAATTTTTGAGTTTCATTGTAATGGTCAATTTTTTCAAATTTTTCAATGCAATTTCAATATTTTCCAAAGTTTTCTGAATATTATAATCTTCAAAGTAGTTTTTAATGCATAATGCAAAGTAGTAAGATGTATCATTTTTTCCATTTCAACATTACCTTCGTTCATCTGTTTGAATTTCTTAACTTCTTTCTTTTTCAAAAACGCTTTTGAAAATTTATTAACAGGATTATTTTGGGTGTCGAAAAATAAAACGCAGTTATCTTTTCTCAAACGCAAAGGATCTCGGTTTTCGTAAATGTTTCTCATGTTCATTAACTTCTCGAGTTGTTATGTGGTTCTGTTTCGTCATCAGAATCTGAGTCGCTACTCTTTTCTTCTTCCGGGGTCATTGCTTCAACCGTACGTGTCGTTCTACGAGAAATTTTTCTGTGTTCCTTTCTTCATGTTCGTTATCTGAGCTATCGTCATTATCAGGCAAATCTTGATCGCTGCTGGAGTTACGATCAGCAATTTCTTGCGGAACCTTTTTTGGTCGACCACGTTTGGGTTTTTCACATTTCGCACTTTTATTTTCTTCATCTTTGACTGATTTTTCATTTTCATCTAAATCCATGATAGAATCAGGGATAATAGTTTCAGCATTTTGAAATGTTATCTTTTTAAGTTTCTTTTGTTTTTCTTTCTGTTTTAGTTCTCCAATATTTTCTCTGTATTGCTTTCCTGCTGCAGTGGGTTCACGTCTCCTTACTGAATATCGCGGTTTAGATGTTATAAGATGGATACTTTCAGAAAAAATATCTTTGGATTCAAGTACTGGGTTTCTTGATAAGGCGTCAGCATTTATGTTACTTTTACCGGCTTTGTATATTACGCTAAATTCAAATTCTTCGAGTTGCAATCTCCAACGCGTAAGTCGACTTGTAGGATCTTTTGACGATCTCATCCAACATAACGGATAATGATCAGTTACCACTGTAAATTTTTTTTCCATATAAGTACGGCCGAAAGTGTGAAACGCAATATAAAATTGCAGGGGCTTCTTTTTCGTATGTGCTATAATTTTTTTCAGCCTTGTTCAATAATCGCGAAACATGCACAGGGACGATCATTACCTACTGATCCTTGGCTCAAAATTCCACCTATAGCGAATTGACTTGCATCTGTCGTAAGAATAAATAGTTCGTCGAATTTCGGATATGGTAAAACTGGACTGCTACAAAGCTTTTATTTTAAAGTATTGAAAGCATTTTCTTGTTCATTTTCCCAAATGAATTTTGCATCTTTTTCTAATAAAATAGTTATTGGTTTTGCCATCTTTGCGAATTGGTCAATAAATCTTCTTTAATATAACGCCAAACCTAAAAGTTGACGCACTGTTTTTACATTTATAGGGCGGGGAAATTTTTCAACTGCTTCAATCTTCTTACGGTCGGGTTCTAAACCATGTTCCGTGATTCCGTGTCCTAGAAATGTTACTTCTCGTTTCAAGACTTCGCACTTATCTGGTTAAAGTTTCAAGTTTGCTTCTCGTAATCAATCAGTTAGTAATTTGTACTTTCGTCTGTGTTCCGAAAGGGTTTTAGCATAAATCACTATATCGTTCATATATTCAAAAAGTTCTATCCCTTACAAACCTGACAACACGACATCCATTAATTTTTGGAAGGTCGCAGGTGCATTTTTAAGGCCAAAAGGCATTCGATTAAATTCCCAATGTCCATGAGGACTTGAAAATGCCGTTTTCGGTACATCTTCATTTTTCATTTTTATTTGATGAAAACCATAGGCTTAGTCGAAAATTGAAAAATATTTCGCATCTCCTAACTGATCCAAAATCTCTGTTATATTCGGCAATGGGTAATAATCCCCGACTGTTTTTTCATTAAGTGCGCGAAAATCAAGCACTAGTCTCCATTTTTTTACTCCATGGCTATCAGCCTTTTTCGGTACTATCCAAACCGGAGTGTTGTAAGGTGAACTTAAAGGTCGAATAATTTCATCTTCCAGCATTTCAGAAATCTGTTTGTTTAATTCGTCCTTTAATATAGGTGGAAATCGATATTGTCTTGTGTTTATAGGTTTGTCATCTTCTGTATTAATCGAATGTTCGTGTAGTGTAGTTCACGTCAATTTTTCATCAGGCAAATGATAACTATCAACAGTGTCTTGAATTAAATCATGAATTTCAGTTTTTTCCGCTGGACAAAGGTCATCTAGTCTTAACAAATTTTTTATTTTCTCAAATCGTATTTGAGTAAAGACATTTGAATTTTCTGTTGATTGACATTTTCCTGAATTTTTTTCTGAATATTTTCCAGTTATTATGTCATCTTTTATGCAATGTTCGTTTGAGTGAATTAATTCAATTTTTTGCAATTCTTGAAAAGGAATTTCAAAGGTAAGGTCATTTTCTGTTGTGTATATAAAAGGTACGTATGCATAACCATTCTTATTTTAAACTAATCCATTTCCAGCATATAGACCTTCTTTTATTTTGATGTTCCCTATGAAGCCAATTTTCCCATCGGTTTGTAACAATTTTACAGTCAAAATAGTTATTGTTCGCGCTGGCACGGTCAAGGTTTCAATTTTTCTCTCATTTATAAGTGAAATTTTTTTTTCCTTTATCTCTAAACAGTGATCTGCCCAATTTATTTTTGCCTTATTTTTCGTGAGAAATGGAATTCCTATTATCACTCCATAAGGGTTTATCGGAAAATCATTAGGTACAACGAAAAATTTGGTGGGGATACCGAAAACATTTAAAATGACTGCTCCTTGTGTGGTTATATGTCCGGGGGTGATTCCTTTTAACTCAATTCGATCATTTTCGTTTATTAAGTGATTATTCAAAAATTTTTCTTTCATGATGCTCGCGGTTGACCCCGAATCCAACATGACTCTAACATTTTCATTGTTCACTTGTAAATTTATGCATGGTGGATCTTTTTCTTGGATAAAATTAATAGAAATGGTTTCCTGTTCTGTTTTTACATTCTCGGACATCTTGGAGTTCCCTTGCTTCTCTTTCGTACCTTATCGTGCCCCCTCGAGCCTTATCGAGCCTTATCGAGCCTTATCGAGCCCCACGTTGGGCGCCAATTTCTTTCTGTGACGAGCGAACTCGTACAGAGAGGACCTTGAGAGAGAATTACCTCTCTCAGACCCTCAAAACCTCCGTTGATGTTGTGGGACTCGGAGGAAAGAAGAATTTAGAGAATAAAACACTTAAACACCCGTTGATATCCTATAATTAAGCGCAAACCAAAAATACAAATAAGTGATTAAAATTAGATCTGGAAATTGTAACATCAAAGATAAATAAACGCGACGAAACAATTCGTAACGCGACACCTAAGTATAACATTACAATAAAGGCAAAAGAATTAGTTGAAGTCGGTCACTAAATCACTGTGTTCTTATGACATAATATTGTTTCATTCAAAAGATTGAAACATACACCTGAATGAAGAATACATCGACTTATCTAAAGTGTTTTCCTTACTTGCTCTTTCCTATTTTCCTCGTTGTAGTTTCCTTTACTCGTCTAACGCTTATCTGGCAGTTATAATGGTAATGGAAATCGCACAATATAATTATCTGAAACCTTGACTCTTCAAACTGCAATTTCAATAAAGTCCAATAATATTCGCTAAAGATTTTAAGAAACTTCTATTCTAACTCAATAAATCTTCTTTAAAAACTCCAAGAGAATCTAACTCTAACTTTATAAAATTCTTTAAAACTCCGATGATTAACGCAGATCATGAACTTAATATAAGTCCTTAAAATCTGGGTTAAAACATGAGTGGGAGAAAGGATGATCAAATGATTTGAAAATGATGAAAGGTGGTCCTTGAGAAGAGCTTATTCTTTAATAGTCAATTTCTTCACCTGAATTTGGCAATGTTTAGAACCAAATAAAAAGGAAATGAAACCAATGCTGAAAAAGAATCACGAACGAATTATTATTATTTCACAAGAGATGCGCGAAACGCTGGACCACACTTTTCATCATCCATTTATGCAATAATTACGAAAGGAATAACCTCGCTCTTGACACTGGCATCCCTCGGGGCTCGCACCTGGGACCCTTACTTTTAAATATTTATTTCCATTCTCTTGATTAATCTAAATTCAACACTGTGGACTGTGGGAAAATTTTTTTATTGCATCAAACAAACGTTTCGCAAGGAGTCCCTTGCCTCATCAGGGATGTGATACTCATACAAAATGACAATTAACAAAACGACAATATGGCAAAATCTAAATGACACATATCTGTAACACAATTAATCGAGTTGGTAAACGGTTACAAAGAAAAAAAAAGTCCATTTAAAATTAATCAAGAGAATGGAAATAAATTAAAGTGGACAAATTTGAATTCTTCAACGTAATATTTACTATTTATATTAATGACCTTCATGATCGGTTTCAGTACTCTCCATTTCGACTTTTTGCTGATGAATCTAAGATTTAAAGACGTATTAGGAGTTGGAATGAGGCTCACTTGCTCCAATCAGACATTGATAGGTTAACAACGTGGACTGTTGAGAATAAACTGCCGCTGAATATTGGGAAGTGCAGACGTATGATTTTTCTCGTGGTCTCCATCCAGTGGTCTTTCCTGATGTGATTCAGAGGGTAACTCTTCAGCTTACTTCCGCTGAATGTGATTTAGGAGTTTTATTTACTTACTCTCTTTCTTTCAAAAGACATGTTTCTGTCACGATTCAAAAGGCTCGCCGTGTGCTCTGTTCTGTCAATTGACTATCGTCTGAATTAAGAGATCCACGTTCTTATCGTTATCTGTACATTAAACTGGTAAGGTCGGTATTAGAGTATGCCTCGGTTGTTTGGTCTACTTCTAATCTGGATGAGGTATACTCTTTTGAGAAAATCCAGCACAGGTTTTTGCGTAGAATGGCGTATCTGTCAATGAATTTTTTTTCCCGTGACAATTGTGATTAATCCTTGCTTGAAAGGGAATTTGTTGTGCAGCCACTATATGTCCGTCGTATAGCTGATCATGTTTTCTTTTATAGAATCATCAACGGTCATATCAATTGTCCTGAGCTCTGTGCATCAATTTCTCTTAATGTGCCCAATGATTACTTGCGTTTCCAAAGAACAAGGGTTTTTGGTGAGCGTTTTTGTCGAACTTATATCACGTGTAACACGCTGTACAGACTACCACGCCAAGCTAATGATATCTCTGATGTTATTGATTTTTTCGTTAATTCGATTGGAGGGTTCACACGTCAATTGAGGAGTATTAGGTAGTTTCATATTATGGCGGCAGTATTTGTACTTTGATTTTGATGGAAGGGTGTGTTACCTGTTTATTTTTGAAAATAAATAAATAAAAACAAAAATCTCGAGATAAATAGCGGAATGAGCAAATGAGTCCATTTCGACCTTTTGTTCATAAATATAAGCGATTCTATGCAACATTGGAAAAAAAAGGACGAGAAATAACAAAATTTCCATTGACATTAAAAATTTGTATACCTTTTTGCCTTTTACATCGAAACCCTGACAATTCCTCGAATTTGAATTACAAATATTACAAAGTCATCAATGCAATAGTTGATTAAAAAAAAATAATAATAATGATTGCTTAATAAAAATGAACAATAGTTCAGCAAAAAAATCATTGACGAAAAATTGAAAATGACGTTGATTTTTATCGTTTGGAGCAAGATCTCTGAATTGCGCACGTTTCGTGCGCTCAGAAAACGAATCGCTGAGTTTTTGTTCTACTAAAATCATTTTGATTTTTCACTTTAATAAACTTCAATCTTTGTTAAACAATATAAAAAAAGATTGCTCGATAAAAGTTTAAAAACAAAAAAGTTCTCGCATGTCAAAAATCGAAAGTATAGAATTCTATTGCGATTAATGAACAGATAGTTGTTGAACAATCGCTCATTTTATTACATTTCTGAAAAGGTGCATTAGAATCGCTAGTTTTGTGATGATTCGAAAAAAGAATTCAATGCAATTCGGCCGAAAATTGACCGGTATTGGGCAATTCAAGTTTGAAAAGTTGATGATTTTCAGGTTAATCAAAAAATCAGTTTTTATTCATTATTGTAAAACTATTGGTTTAAAAAAAAAATTCATCAGGGAAAAAAGTTGCGTCTTTGTTTTTTATTAGGCATTTAATCGAAAAAGTTTTTGATTGCTTAAAATTGAAAGTGAACAATTCTTTCATAGGATTTCACACGGAGAGCAGGTTATTATTACTATTAGAAGCTTTTGGAAAACAAGTTGTAATTAAAAAGCGTTTTGATATTGCTTGTGACTGCCTATTCAAAGCACGTGAATACCGTGAAACTATTTGACAAACATAAGCCTAAACCAAGTGAAAAATATTATGGGAAGGTTCATCCAACAGCAATATATTCCGAAATTTCATTTTCCTGAAATCCTACTTTCTAAATGTAGAGTCGTTCGCATAGTGTATTTACATTCTGCAGTCTGTTGTTTGGCCGGATAAATTGAACATTGCGGCTGTCCTCATATTACGTCATCACTCTTGGGGGGAGGGTGGGCAGGGGGTGTTCAGTTTGATGACAGATAATGACGTAAGGGGGTGTAGGGATTCTAAAGATAATGATGTAATCATAAAAAAAATTTTTTCATTAAGTTTGAGAAAATTTTCAAACTTAGCACGCATTTTTTTAAAAGTCTTTTTCATTTTTCTGAAATTTGGCGATGAATTCACATGAAATAGATATTGCTACTCAACATTTTAAATGATCTTTTGAAACTATTTGCTTCTATTTGTTGACAAAACATCACGTCTTTTTCGACTTTTTGTTAACCTTTATACAATATACCTTCTCAGAAAATTATCTTATATTATTATTTTATTCATTTGATGAATGAATTGTGTTGTTTACTTCTCATGTTCGAAGTTTTTACTAGAGTAATTTCAACAATACTTTGAGAAAAAATCTTCAAACAAACAGTAAAATACAAGTGTATAGAGGAAGCGGGTGTTGATCACTGCGATTGCCATACCCCAAGAATGGTTTTACCAATATCAGCTTGTCATTTTTAATAAGATTCACCTTTTTATCAGTTTTATTTACTTGCATACCCGCGAAGTTTTCTTTTCGATGCTAACTTTCTATCGATTTCCGAAATTTTTTTCTTGCATTTCTAAAAGTTCAACTAAAACGCATAAAATTAGTCTTTTTAAAAGTATTATATGTAAATTTGTTGCTTGTTACGAGTACATACTTTTACAGTGAATATGCATAATCTTGGTTTATTTTGGATTCTGTGAGCGATATGCTGGATTGTTTCCAAAAAAAAATTTTCTTTGGTGCTAACAGCTGCACTAAGCAAATTTAGAATCAAGCTTAAATAAAGGAAGTAGCAAATTGGGCTGGAATCATATCGGCCAGCGATGGGAGATAATACTCAGCTTTGTCCAGCAAGAATTAGACTCAGAATATGAATAAAACA
This sequence comes from Platygaster robiniae, assembly GCA_028476575.1. Taxonomy (NCBI): domain Eukaryota; kingdom Metazoa; phylum Arthropoda; class Insecta; order Hymenoptera; family Platygastridae; genus Platygaster; species Platygaster robiniae. The sequence goes on from CM052025.1 coordinate 13,672,884, forward strand.
TGGATAAAATCTTATTTTCGCGAATTTTTTTCTTAGTCGTAATAATGTACATCTTTTGCAGAGAATCGGCTATGGAATGGCTATAATGGTTCCATAACCAAGCATAACTAAATGATAGTCATCAGTTATCGGAATTATTGAGAATCGTTATTTCAGTTTTAATTCTCTTTGAAATATATATCGAAGTATGAAAATTGGTGGGAAAATACGAGGGAAACACATAAATAAAGTAAATGAAATAAGTTTTTAAGGAATTGAGATTATGCATTTTAAAAAGTTTTTTCAAGAAATTTTTTAAACATTATTCAGAAAAATAACCAAATAATCATTCTGAAAACTGGCTATCATATTGCTATACTCAGCTATGCTTGCTTGAATATGAAACTATCATAGTCATTCCATAGCTAACCTTGCGTAAGAGATATAAGAAAAATAGGAAAATATCATCAGAATATAGAAATCTTAATGTTTTCTCACATAAATGTGAGATGAGAGAGTCAAAATTATAACAAGGGTATGGCGGTCTACCCCGTAGGGTGCGGTGATTCGCCTCTCCTATCCAGATTTAAAATTTTGGGCTAACGATGATATTTTGCAAAGGTGTTAATCCAAGACAAAAAAGTTGAAAACTTTTTCACGAAAATTGCATGTTGAGATAACCTACAAAATGATGTTACTTAATTTCTACTCGATCGTTTTATATGAGATATAAGCCTCGAAATCGAATCGCAGCGATTCGCCCCCATTTCTTTTATGAGTGTGAGAAAATTTGAAAGAAGAATTTTTTTAATGCAGTATATAAGAATTTTATTGAAATTTGATATAGAATGTGTGACAATTTCAATATAATTAATTGCAACTATTGTTTTTCTTGTAATAGTATCCATCTATGTAAATAAGCTTGGAAACACCAAAAGATTCGCATTCGGCAAGATTGAATCACATATATACGATAAAAATTATTTTATATGCTGACTTCAACACAAGGGGGAGGGGGTCTGCGGAATGATGACGGTTGATGACATCGGGAGGGAGTGGGTCGAAAATGGGTAAAAAATTGATGACGTTATATGTGGACAGCCTCTTAGGTACATTTAAAACTTTTCATTCTCTTATAACGAAACTTACTTACATACTTACCTGTATCTTAGTATACTTTACTTTGTTCACCCGGAATGTGATCAATTTCAGAAAGCTCAGGATTTGATCATTTATAATTCACATATAATGCATTTAGATTCGTGCACTGTGTATATACAGTACCTGCTTCGTGTAACTGTAGTTAAGACGAAAACTAACGTAAGTTCAATTCTAGAAAATGAAAAAAGTTTTTACTCTTTTTTGATCAACAATTCGGAATGTGTTCTCCTACCTCGAGTTGGTACGAAACCGACGATCGATGCTTAATGATTTTGCATTGCATGAATAGAGAAGCACCTGTAAAATAAGTTCTACGATATGAATGCTCCACTGCTGATATCATTTTTCATTTAGTATTGTGATGAATCTGCTTTACGTGTGGTGTTTCGTTTAAGAATACTTGGTACGCGATAATTTCTGTAAAGTACAAGTTAACAGCGCAGTTACAACTTACAACGATCTTAAAACGATTATAAAACCCGTTTGTCTTGATCAACCAGGAAAATGCATGAAATGATTTAATGAATATACATAGGGCGTAGAAAGCTATTTTTGTAAATGACAAGAGAAGCGCGTTCTTTGTTCAAAGTGCATTCCATTTGAATTATCGCCTGTGTATACGAAAGGGTTTAAAACCTTTCGAAATTGCGGTGCTAATCCATTTTGGAGCCGATGATTCCGTCGTGAAAATTCACTGACGTCGATAAAACGATTTTTTTTTTTCTTCAGCTTTAGTGATATTGAACACCATTTTTACAGTTGCATTTGTAATAAGTTTGTTTAATCTTTCAGAATTTACTTGAAATTCATGTTTTTTTATCTAATTACAATATTTCATCGAAATAGGGCTAAGCAGCATAAATACTTCTAACATGATTGGCAAAGACCAGTAAAAAATTCGACAAATTCTGAAATCATTGAACTCATAATGAAAATTGCAAAAAAAGAAAAAAAAGTCAAGATAATCAGTGAAACCACTTTCAGAGACTCAGGAATTTTCAAATTTCAATTCAATGCAAAATGAAACCACCTTAATTCTAAGGAGTAAGTTTTCTGATACATAAGCATCGCTTTTTTAAATATTATTACTGTAACCCGGCCTTTGTACATATTTTTCTTTAAAATAAACGAGCTTATTTATAATCTTACATGTAAATTTCAGATTGTTTCAATTTACCTTCATATTTTCTTCATAACAAACGCGACAATTCATCGGAAAAAGAATTTGCAGCAATAAAAATAAATGTCACAAGAAATAAACATTTGAATAAAAAACAAATAACAAAGCATTAAAAAAAATTAATAAATGAGGAAAAAGAAAAGAATAGAAGAAGTTGATCAATTGTATAACTTTCAATTACATATATAAATAATATATCTATGCAGATATGTGTAAATCGATGTATATTGAATGCTTATTTTTTATGGAAATTCGCAGTTGCGCGCAGAATCCCTTATTTCACGCCATATTAAAAAAAAAAAACAATTTTTTTTTATTTCTACTCACTAAACCTAAATCTGCAAAATCTAAACAAATTGCAATGTGTTAAAAATTTTTACAGTAAAAAATGTACTTTGAACAGATGCACATGTCAGATGAAATACATTGATTGATGTTGTCTAAAAAAAGTGGACAAATTGAAAGTAATTCATACAATTTTATTTATATTGTTTGTTGTTTCAAGAAATTGTTTGTTGTATTCTATGAATGAAATTTTTTTTGCGCAGATTTTATTGTGAAAGTTCTTTGGGGGCAATCTCTAGAATACAAGAAACAATATTTTTAATTCAACAGAATTAGATTTCAAGAGGAGAGTACTTGTGAATATCATTCAAAAATTACATTCTGATCATTATTAATCAATTTTTTAAAAAAGGAAATTTCTTTGCGCGGGTATTCCGACAGACTCATTGTTCTCCGAAGAAGTATTGATAATATTGAGAACGTTAATCAACTTTTTCAGAAAATGCCGAATGTATTTGTATAATTTAATGTGCATAGCATAAGACTCACAACATTTTTATTGGAAAATTTCTAAAAATCGTTAAATTTTCAAGAGTTACTGACGTTACTTTTGGAATTTTCACGATAGTTTTTGTATTCTATTTGCTTTTGTGTTTCCCTGAATTTTGCAGTTTTAATTTATCGTGTGTTCATCACAACAAAAATACTGAATATTAGTATGATGATATACCACATTTTTGTAATACTATTTTTAACAAAAAAAAAAAAAAAAAAAATCTTAGCAGTAATTGATGTTGGATTTGAAAATTCTGAACATCAAATCTGTAAGAAAAAATCTTAATTTATATAACTGAATTATATTACAAAAACGACTTCTCCGAATTTCAATTTTCTAACTAATTTGGTAGGACGCAACATTTTCAGACCTTATGATTATTAGATAAAACATATATTTGAAAAAAATTCCTTATTCAAACTCCAAATTTTGTACCTTACTTTTAACATTTTACAATCATTAAGTAGGTAAAAAAATTATTCCTATTTTTTTTTTTTCAGTACTTTTTTATGAACTTGATCATTTTTCATAAGTATATTAATGAAATTGTGTCAGTTTAAATGATGAAAGGTAAAATTATTCCAAATAAAGTCATACATAATCAAAATGTAGGGAAATGCAGATTGAAAACTTTAGATATGAATTGCTCAAGTGAAAAGGTAGCTGATTCAAAAAAACCTTGTTTTTCATAACAATTTTTAGCTTTGCGATATTTTTGGAATGATCTCATATAATCTAATTGTGATTGCTGAAAATTCAAACCTTTAAAAAAACTTTGAATAAGTAAAAAAAAATTTGGAGGGCTTACAGGAAAAACAATATACTCTACATGTAGCAAAAGATTACAAAAAAAGCTTTGGTTTTATCAACGACAAAAAAGAAAGAATCTTAGTTACATGAAATTTTTGACTTATGATGTAAAAATACAATAGTAAGAAACAAAAAGTTATGATACCTAATTAGCAGGAAACAGCTCCATTATTTCAAAAACACTTCTACTGTTTTTTTGATGTTGCGAAAGAAACGAGAAATGAGAACAAGGAAATTCACGAAACGAGATCGATGGAATACTCTTCACTAAAGGTTTGGGCAATAAAAAAGTATGAATCATAACTTTTGAGTTGATATTCGAAGTACTCAAAATCTGGTTCGCTAAGACAATTTTAGAACGCAACATTTACGTTTGACGTTCAAATACTGCATTATAATTAAGATTCTAGAAGTGTATATAACTAAAAGTTAGACACATATACTTTATTTTTAACAGCATTACGTAGGAAAGCTACATTTATTTCTGAAAAAACTTTTTAGAAAGAAAACTTAGTTGAGCATTCAAATTTAAAATTAAAAATACTCGTGTAATTTCATAATTAAATCTACCTTGAAATTCATAAATGAACCTGATCACGAAACTCAAACATGTGCTTGATAAATTGTTATTATTGTAGATTAACATCGAATCATACATAGAAATCGAAAAGTACAGGACAAATATGTTTCTCTTTGATTTGAGTTGTGCATGAATTTCTTTCACAGGTATGAATTATCAAAAGAATACAAATACAGGTAAATATATGTGTGACTTTGATACAAATTTTATTCTGGAACAGCAACATTAACAGAGCTCAAACAAGCGAAAAAACGTGTCTTCCAGTTTTGCCCCATTACACGCTCATGAATTTATGTCTTGCATTACAGTCCTTATCATCAGTGCCATAACTCTATCTCATATTCAGTTTCATCCAGAATCCACCTGCAGAGGCGAAAAAAGCTCGAGAACAATTTTTATGAAGTATCTGCATAACGAGCATTGTACGTAATAATAAAAAACGAGTTTTATGTTGATTCCATCATACAATGCACTTGAATATTTCATAAATGACTATAAATCGAAACTTTACGACTTTTTTCTTTTATGAAAAAGAAAAAAAAAGAGCATCACCCGTGTACTTTTTGCTGCTGATACATCTGTAATAAAATTTGAATAAAATCTACAAATTATTTTTTCACAAATTTTTTATTGCCAAATTAGACAGAAAAACAACTTTTTTTGAGATTATGTCTAAAACCGTCAATAATTTCGCAATTCTGAGTACGGATTCGGATTCAGCGACCCAAAATCAATATGATGGAACTACCGTAGTCTGTCGCACATTCCATTTTTTTGTTGTAGGGCTGTGTAGTTTATAACGTACAATTAGCGAATTAAAAAATCGAATATTGTTATAAAAATATGTAAATGAACAAAAAAAAAGGATTCGCAACGCTGCGCTCCAAGTCAGATAACCTGAGTTAAAAACAAAGAGTCCAAAGTACAAAATTACACATTCTCTGAAAAAAACATTTACTGTTCAGAAAAGCCCCTTATGAAATTTTTTTGTCTACGCCCCTAGCCAAATCACAAGTATCGCTGTACTTTTTTATTTATTTGTATGTGATAAAAACCCTAGCGTTATCTGCTATCGATGCGTAGATAGTCTATAATTGATACAAACATTTGATAGCATTGATTCATAATCTGATTTTTTTTTCGAAGCTTTCGAAAATTTAAGTTTTTTCATGCGTCATACATTATGTTCAGGGTAAATTCTTATTAAGAATGATTAAAGGAAAATAAATGTTAATATTTTACGTTATAGACAAAAGTAATGTTAATTATAGCGTTTATTCAATTTTTATCCATTTCATCATCATTAGTTCTTCATGAAATACTTCCGAGATTAACATTCTTATGTTTATTAGATTCTCATCGAAATGATTTTTATCACGAATATGTGCCCGTACATCTCTCGAACACATTTTATTATATGTGAGGCGATTCGACAAAAGGGACCTACTGTCCAAATACAAAATTTTACAGGACGGGTGGTTAAAGGAATGAAAGCTAAGTCTTGAGACCGAAGCTACGAAGTGAAGGGGAAATCTCGCAGGTCAAAAACGACTCCCACTACCCAAAATTCTCCCATTCGTTTCCCTTACTTTTTCTTCGGTTAAAGGCACGGGCATTTTTACGCATTGATTTGTACCCAAAACAAACTTTAGATTCAACGATCCTCGCAAACAATAAGTCACTTCAGATATAATGTTACATTAAGATCATTATTTACATTTTCACCATTCAGGAATAATGTTGAAAACTTTCTGAAAGAAATTGTTCCAAATCGTGTTAGAAAGAAACATTAAGTTTGTTTGCAATATTCCTCGATAATTCTTTTCTAAGTGAATAATTTTTTTAGTTTCTGATAGGAAGCCTATTTTTTTTTAGTTGCAAATGGCTGAAAAATTCTTAAAGAAGCTTGTAATAAAAATATTTTTTTATTCTCCTGAATTAATGATAATTTTCGAAATGAAAATTGATCTAATTACTTTCTAAATGCAAGATTCTTTTATTAGAAATGGGCAAACATAAAGAATGATTTGGTGTTACTTTTGATTTATAGTAATATTGTTATAGTAATTATTATTTTTAAAAAAAATTGATTTTCAGTTACCTATTCAGAATAAATTAACAACAATAATAAACTTACAAGTTTCTGAAAAAACAGAAAGGTTCATTTCTTCTATAAAAATAGTTAAGGAGATGTAATCTACTTTTACGAAAAAATTTTACACTCTAGTATGTATTATAAATCTATAAAATATCATATACATATTTTGTTTCACTTACCTTAATTCATCAATAAAGTCATGAGAGAGTAATTGTATCATTTATAAAGGAAGTTGTTATAAACAGTCTTTTTGTGTCATTAATAAAATATGAATATTAATTATAAATATAAGATTTCTTACAGGTTTAGAAAATTATACACTTCGTGTAAAAAAAGGGAAATATTCGGTTTGTTTGCAATATTTTTTTATAGATGTACGCATTGTTTTTCAGTTTCTAGTGAAAAAAAATCTAAAAATAAGCCTTTTAGAAAAATATTTCCAGATAATGTATTATAAATTTAAAATAATAATCAAACTGCGGTTTGATTAAATTACTTTAAAAAAAAAAAATTTTTTTCCGAAAAGGATAAACAACAGATTACAAAACGATAAGATGTCACTCTTGCATTATGTTAATATTTTTATAATTATTTAATATTTACAATATATTGAAAATAATGATATACTGAATAATTACACTTAAAAAGATTTTTCGACTTTGTAAATGGTATTGGAAACTTTAATGAAAAAACAATACACATATTAACACTTCAGCATCTATTTCATTCTAGAAAAATATCGTATAAATATTTGTTTTACCTACATTGTTTTATTAATAAAATTAGAGAGCAATTGTAGAATTACTGAAGAAAGTTGGAAATAATCAAATAAGTACTCAAATAATTATTTGGAAACTAGCCTCTAAGCAGATAGTTACTTTGAAAAAAATTTCACAAAAGCGGAGCATAAAGAAAAAGTTGATATCATTAACAAACAAACTTTATTCAGATGGTTTTCTTTTCCTCTTGTTTTTCGCAGTCTTCGGTTTGGGGGCAACCAAATCTTTACTTTCTTCCTTCGTACACAAATTTCGAACTTGGTCGTAAAGGTACCATGCCCTTTCGTTGGTGAGACCTGTGGGAACGATTTTCTTGAAACCCATTTCTCCAATGTCGCAAGGTGGCTCGAACTCGAGAATGGTAACTTCTGGAGAATCTGCTAGAAGTTGAGCCTTCACAACGCAAGAGTCAGAGTCGAAATGAAAATGGTGATATTTTGTAATGCCTGGACTTGCTTTGAAATGTTGACGAAGAGAAACGTCCCACTCGTACCATTGAACATTACGAGTTTTAGTACTTCGGTCGACAGTAGGAAGTGCAATGTTGTAACCATTGGGAGATGATGTATTCACAACTTCGATGAAATCTTGAAAGCAGTCAACATTGGCGCGGGAGTATTTCGACTTCAAGATTCCGAAATTTCTGTCAGGGCTAAATTTTGTATGTCCTGTGAGAAGAAAGTTCAATGAAATTTTCTTGTTTTGTCCACTCAGAATCCGCCAGATGAGGTACTGCACCATCGTATTATTCTTGTTCTGTCCCACGCAGTTGTCGGCGAACAAAACTAATTCTTCTGATGCTGGTGAAAGTTTTTCCAAGTAACAGTGTAACATGCTGACCACCGAATTAGCACTTTTTCCTGCTGCATCTTCTTCGTCCATCAAGAAATTTGTTTGAATCTGAGTAGCTTCATTCTATACTCCAAAAATACTGCATTTCCGGAGTGCTTTGAAGTACGAGACACCAACTTGTTGGGGACTGCTCGGGAACGATACATTTTGTGCGAAATCGAACGACGCGACAGACAATTTTCCGATTTCAGCAGTTTTCGCTTTTTCTCTCCACGAATTGTAATGTTCTCGTTGGACTTTGGCTGCATTCAAATGATCTATAGCCTTGAGCACTTTGGCTTCTTTCAAAGTATCATCAACATTCGCTGCTTGAGCTATATCAAAATTATTCTGCCGGTAAACATCGCAAAGATCATCGGCTGGCTTCATAGTCGTCACGTATGGACAGTGATCTCTCCAAATTTTCCGAAACGAGACGAGAGAAATATTCTTTGTTTTTTCATCTTTTGCTTTCTGATACTGTTGGTATACAGAGCTTTTGGTATCTGAGGATGGTAATTTTATCACCTTAAAATCATGAAATTGTGGCAAGCGACCTGGGAGAGGTAGAGCAGTCTTTTCAGCGAGTGCAGTGATAAATGAAGTGACATTTTTTACTTCATTTTCTGATACCACATCACTTCTCTTTGAAGCTTTTTGAGTGGACTTGTGTACTCTAGGGACAAGACCGTGTTGGTCGTAATGTTTCAACAAATTTTTGATGCGCTTTAATCCCAAATTGTACAGAAAGAAGTACATTTCGCGGCAAATCGGAATGTCTGCAAAGTAATGCGTAACATGAAGGTGGTTCATTCCTGAATTTTGATTAATACGCGACTCTCCTCTTTTCGTGTATTGTCCATATTCAGGTAAGAGATCTGCAATACGTCGATGAGCTTGGAAGTGTGATATAATTATGAGGTCCTGCTCGTTCTTGTCCAGCTCCATAAAATTGTATCTATGAAAAATTTATCCTTGCTTAACACTGAATACTACTTAATCCTCGAAGAATAATATCTTTTTATATGAATAGCTAAGTAAAGAAATCATACAAATTAATGCTAACAAGTTAAACAAAAAATAATGCATTTTCGTTCTTAATTCCCCATTTTTTAAAAATTTATTAGTTGTACGAGATAGATTATTTGAAACATATCTATTTTTTATCAAGGCGGACGAAAAAGCCTACATTTTTGCCGGCTGAGCGGGCAAAAATCGGCTTTTTTTCCGCCATGATAAAATAAATCGTTTGCACTATGGTAAAAATAACTTATAGCCTCGTGAGAAATTTATTTTTTTCCTAGATGCAAAATTTGCTATTTAATTTAGCACCACGGAAAAAAATTTTTTTTTTTCGAAATCAAAAATTGATAGATAAATTTTCCCCTCCAGGACAATTTCACGTTAATTTCATATTGAATTGCATTTTACATACTATTTGGAAACGTACACTCGAAAGAAGGATGAGAATTCTGCAAATCAAACTCGAGTGAAAATTCACTCAAAAGTTCGAGTGATTTTTTCGCTCGAAAATTCGAGTGAATCACAAATCTTGTTCGAGTGAATTTTAGCTCTTATTCGAGTGAGTTTTAGCTCCTACTCGAGTGTATTTCAGATCTTACTCGAGTTACTTATGCGTGACAATATTTATTTTTAGAATAAAAAATATTATACATGAGGGGTAAAAAAACACTACTGATTTTTGTACCAACGTTATTATTGATAAGTATAAATTTTTCAACACAATGAAATTCAACATGTATGTGACAATAAATTGTCAGATTTGATGTTATACTGACAAACGTAACATCCCTAGTATCTCAAATAAAAAATACGGAAAATTTATCAATGTCAACAAAAAAAGAATTTTTTCATTCATCTAACAACTTATTTTCGTGAAAATGCGAAAAACTTTGAAAAATTCACAATCACCACTTCACACTTTGTTAATAAACTTTATCACCGCTCTGCATGATGAACAACACTGCATGACAATTTTTTGTTTTTCGGGGAAGGCCTTCGCTCAAAGTTGAGTGAATTGAATGCAGTTCGCTCGAGTTTGAGTGAATCTTTAAGCGAGGCACAAATTCCCTCGAACAGTTCGAGTGAAAGTAGTCACTCGAATTAAGTGAAATTCACTCGACTTAGAGCGAACCTCTTAGTCATTTGAAAGGTCGAGTGATATTTTCACTCGAAGGAATTTAGAGAGTATATTATATTTTTTATCCAAAATCTGAATATTGGTATGTAACATTAAACAATTATTGTAATAATATAATTTGCGAGTGTTCACGCATATTCGAGCGAATCCTTCACTCGAGTTAGTCTCATTATTTCACTTACTTCGAGTGAAAAGTTCACTCGAGTGAAAGTTGAAATTCACAAGAATTTTCGAGCGGAAAAATCACTCGAAACTTCTAGTTAAAATCTACTCCAGTTAAATTTACAGGATTCATACCCTTGCCTCGAGTAAAATATCACTTAAATTATGTGAAATGTCCATCGAAGGAATTCCGGAAGAATTGAAATTTATGGTTAGAAATGTTTTAGTTAAACAAACGAAATTTTATTTTTTTCTGAAAAGCAATCGACTTTTTGCGAAAATATCAAAAGAGTATTTAAAGTTATATTAAAAATGAATTAAAATAAACATCGTTTAGAGTACGTCAAATTCGAACGTATTAAATTGTTCACGTTTATTAACTAATTTACTTTCCTTTCTCTTTAACGTGCTTTGATGATTATATATGATTAGAGCGTTTGAATTTTATAAAATATAATTGAAATAGAAAAATATCTTAATCATTAAAATTGAAACTACCATGTGTAAGCAATTTCACGTAAAACATGAAGGTACGTTGAAACGAAATTCTCAATTAACAGTGATATTTATTTACTTGTAACGGATCAAAAATCTCAATAATATAATGTGATATAGTAACAATTACAATTGAATATTATACCTGAGCTGCAAAGCTATATCTTTGGGAATAATGCTGTTACACCTATTGCTGCAACAGTCATCCGTAACTGCACTGTAAAATTTTTTGATTTCGCCTGTATCATTCTCGTCTTCTTGACTTTTTTCTAAGAAATCCCGATTCTAAACAAACCAAAAATATCATAATGTTACTTCAGTAATACAGTTACTTATTTTAGTTGAAACATCTTGTAACAGTCAATTAATGATAATTGATTTCATTTTCAATATCAGTTGAATACATACGAAACGAAAAACTTTATTTTAATTATTCAATTATTTTTTGCGCCATATATTTCAGAACTTTATTTTGTATTTGCTTTTTATCATCACTTTTTGACATTATCTTTCTTCAACGAAAATCGTCAGTTTCAGATATAAATGGAAGCCTGTCATCAGGTATCACTAAGCATCACTAGTTTTTGTCACAAAACATTTTAAAAATATAAACGTCTCAATGTATCGTTGTATCTAAGATTGAAAATGATTTTTCGTGATGACCTTGTCATATATATATATATATATATATATATATATATATATTTTTTTGTTTCAATACGTAAGCTACAATAAGTAAATAACTTTTTGACCTGGAAAGCCGCCAAACGTTTTTCTTACTTTTTTAAAGTTTTTTTCAGTGATTTAATTTATTTTTTAACTTGCTCGTTGTCTATGAAGCTTAAAATAAATTCAAAAAATTGCGGTTTGCTGGATCAGCAATAGATTCATAAATAAAGTTTAATTTTAAATGTACCTCATCAGCTTCGTCGTCTGAAACACAATCGTACGCGGATGTCCCAACGATTGTATTCGTACTCCTTATCAGGGTCCATTTTTTTTTTTTTTTTGCAAAAAACACAAAAACGCGCAAAACTATGTCACTTTGAATTCTGTCTGACTTGAATGAAATTCAGTAGGAAACTGAGAGAAAATGAGACAAAATGAGTGACGTAGGTAAAAAACATTAGATAAAAACAAAATTGGTGCAAAAGATAAAGTGCAGCCGTCTTGGCGCATAGCAATGAATAGGTAAAATGATTAATGATCTATCTTCGTCGGGGTCGGCAGGTGGCTTATCCTGTTGGTCATCGCAATCATTGGCAATCATACTCGTTACGAAAATCAACGAAAATTCAAGTCCTGCTCCGTTTTCCGTTCTCAGTGCGGCCCCCTTGGGGGCCTTGGGTTGGGACTCCACTTGCATTCCGAGTCAAGCAAAAGCCAGAAAACTGGTCGCGGGCCGCAGGGGAAACGGCGAGTAGTGTGAGAAGCGATAGAAGACGGAGGAGAGCGGAGGCACCGGGATGATACTTGGAACGCTTTTGAAGACTCATTTATAAAAAATTACTGCTTGAAAACTAATTGAGATAAATGAATTTTGATTGCACAGAATTGAAGATGAGATTCGAAACCTTCAGAATCAATCATAATCCGAAAATCGATTTTTTGGACAGTAGGTCCCTTTTGTCGGATCGCCTCACATATGACTAAGCAATGATTTTTTTTCTTGAACTAAGATGCACGGAAAAAAATTTATGGGATCATGTGCTAGAAAGTGCCTCTAAAATTAACATATTTTACTGAAATGGGTCTGGAGTTGTCCACAAATTCCACTCGAACTCACAGTATATATTTCCAAACATACGGTCAAAATCGCTTGTGGGAATCGGGAATATTTACCGTGCTTTTACAAACTGTTACCAAATATTTGCTGTTTTATCTTTGCGATATCTTCAAAATTACCAAGCGAACCTGGGAAATCGGAAAAAAGCAAAAAGATTCATCACCCCCCACTTTCTTCCCCCACCCCCCTCTATACTCTCATTCCTCCTCCCCTGTTATATCGTCATTGGTGGCCTTGGGGTATTTTTGTCAATTGATTCCTGAATGGTTGGATTTTTTTTCCGTGAATCCCGGAGACAGGCGCTTCTCGCAGCAGTGGCGGCCTCAAGTCATTGGCGTCCTCAAGTCACTTTTGCGACTGATTAGAGGCTGGCGATGCAACAACTCCACGAGGTCCTTTACAGAACGATAGTTTTTGTGCTACTTAAAACACCCACGTACCACTCGACTTTTAGCTCATTAATTTTTCCCAAACGTTTGGGAACAAATGGTAGGCATTTTAATATGAAATGATGCTACATCACTCTTTTTCCCATAAATATGGGACTTATAGCATTTCCTAGTAGCACGAAGGAATTAAGTTTCGTATTACCTACAGTGGGCTTAGGACAAAAATAGAAATTCGACCCTCGTCCTGCCATTCCAGTTTTTTATGGGAATTAGACACGAAAATTTTTTCCGTGTGTGAAATCGAATTCATCTCCAGTTTCAACTAATCACTAATAACTTATAAATATCTTAAGACAAACTTTCATTAGAGTTTATTATGTCATGTGCATCGCATCGCAAATTCGTTCATATTCAGAACCTCATCTTCGCCATCAATAAACATCAATGTGACGTGTCAATTTATCTTTTCCACGTTTGATGAAAAATGTTGTTCGCACGAGTATTTTTAGCTGATTGCCACGATGAAAGAGCCGCGCATGTTTTATGGATTATTCTGTCGAACTTGTTACGTCACGCTCTCATCACACGTGATTCGAATGCAGAATGCGAAAGGAATGATTATAAACTCCACATCGCGAAAAGCTACGAACATGCCGTGTTATCTCACAAAATAATTGTTTTAACTATTGCTGGTGCCATTTTTGTTATGAAATATAACCTTTTCAGTGGCGGATCTTTCAGAGATATATGAAATTTTAAGGGATAAATGTTGTGGGGGAGGCATCAGTCTGCAAATTTTTTCAGCATACAATCAGAAAATCAGAACTATCTTTGAAGGAGATTATCCAAATATAAAAAGAAAAATTCAATTTGAATCGTAAATGCACGAGGGATTGAAAATATGACGAATAATAGTGCATTACGTACCAGGGGACGAAACCGAGTAGTTGTAGACGAGGGTGGTTTTGGATGCCCGAGCGTGCGTAGTGCTGCTAAAATCAAGCCGAGTTTGTGCATCGCGAGGTCCGTCCCTTGGTGCGTACCATATTTTCCTCGATAAGAACATGGAATTTTGGCAGCTTTTCTTGCTGATAAGTCTTTGCAAAAGTATCCATATGCCAACTAACAAGTAACAATCGCTCAGGTTTACGTATCCGTCAAAATTCATTTTCGTTCCTACTTTCGCGTACTGATGGAAAAATTTTCGTCCCATGATACGCAAATGTAGGTGCAAAAATGAACTTACTGCTAAACTTAGGCGACTGTTACTTGTTAGTGGGCTGCATGTGGACATTTTCGCGATAGCTAGAGGCTACGAAATCCGCCATTTTCCATCCTCGTGTCAAGGAAAATATTCAGTATAGAAGCAAAACTAAAATTATATAATATTATTTAAATGAAGTTTCTGATAGAAACATCACACAATTTGATGTAGACGTCTATCATATATTAACAATTAGACTTTCTCTTTTTGCATGAAATAGTATATTTCGTATCAAGGGGCCTGCGATCGTCTTTTCATGCACGATGGCAACATTCTCGGAACGAGGGAATGCCGAGGGCTGTAGACCCGAGGTCATTCCACAAGTTTCGAGAATGTTTTCGTCGCGCGTAAAAAGGCTCTGGCCCCCTGATACGAACTGTTCTCTTCTTGGTCGGCGTTTGAAATGAGAAATTGAAAACGCTGCTCTCCCCCTCGATATGTAATATATGATTAGTCTGACAGCGATACCAACTTAAAAAAACAATTCACGAAAACAATTCACAATTATGAATTTTTTTTTGTATGTTAGAACAGATTCAACATTTCCATTTTGGAAAATTATGCAGAAGCGTAAATTTTTTGTTTCAAAGATATGAACTTTAGAAGAAAAGTTTCGATTTCTTTTTGTAACATAGGCTAAAATTACACATTTTTGTCTTTCATTTAATTTTCGCTGTCTGAAAATGACTTTTCTGAATGAAAAAGTGACAATATACTATCTGTTAGTTTTGGTAAAATGTTACCATATTGACATAAAAAGAGCGCTGCTGAGAATTAACGGAATGCAGAAAAAATATGCAAGATAGTCAGGTAATAAAAAAAACAAACAACAAACAAATAAGCAATAATAAATCACAAAGTCCAGAAGGACTTTGCGGTCGCTTTTTAAAAAGAACCAATCAAAAAAAAAATTTCATCTCATGCAACATACGGCCCTGAACTGTCAAGAGAGAGTCGCCCGGACTCTAATATAGGACCTATCTTCTCTTTCTCCCTCTTACTACAGCCGCGCGCTTTCTCTGTCCCCTTCTAATCGGCGATTTGCCCATTTTCACTACAATTGCTGTCACTGCACTCGAAAAATACTAGATCGGCAATGGGTGAAAGTGGGGGTAAAAAATTGAAGGTCGACATATTTGATGGTCCGCGGCCAAGCATGCGCACTGAATTACTACCACTACGACAATTGGTGTACATGCGCACGCATACTAACGTGCAATGCGTACAAATTGTTTACAATGTTTACAAAATACTCTCGAACACAGCAAATAACTCGATCTTAAGATAAGTTGAATTGAAATAATGAATGAAAGCAACAAAGTTCGTATAAGCAAATACAAACACATCTTCGAGAAAGCATACACACTCAATTGGACAACGGAAATATTCACTATCGCCGTTGTGAAACGAACTCATCCTATGATGTAGAAGCTCGAGGATTTCCCAGATGAACCCATCGATGAAGGATTCTACACAGGAGAACTTGCTAAAGTTGAACACCCTGATTTATATGTTGTCGAAAAAGTTTTATGAAAACGTGGAAAGAAACTGTACGTCAAATGGCCTTGAATTGACGAAACACATAATAGCTGGATCAATAAATCTGATGTATAATTTTAATCTACAACAATGTCTTACTTATTTCAGATCATTTTCCTAAAAAAATCGGAAGTTTAAAAAGTAAAAAAAAATGTAATTCTTCGACAAATTTTTAATCTTAAATTTCAATTTACTTTGATTATTACTCAATATACTCACTGTTAATATGTTTTTCAATTTATTACAAGACTTTTAAAATGTTTCCGAGTAACATAAAATTTCTTTGAGGATTTTCTAGAAAATCAGAATTTATTTTTCTCAAAGAATAATATAAACAAAAGCACTTTGAAAACTATTTTTCATGTTTAGGAAAGGATTGTTAAGGATGTAGGTAATTTCATTGTACTTTATTTTGGTGGTCCTCGACCAGTTTGTGATGAAGTTATATTTCTTGATCAGAATAATTTTGTGGTCCTGAAAAGAGCCGTTTTTTTTTTTTTTTTTCTAGCTCTGATCAGAGCTGGTTTTGTTTGGAGTTCAGTCGATGTCCATTCTCGTTTCAATCTTGTAGTGCCCTCAGGTAGTGATGTAGCGTGACGGTCATGTGGTCACATGACTGTTATATGGCGGTCACGTGAATGTCATGTGACGAGGGGATTTTTTTCGTCACATGACACATGACGTGACGTCATTGCTCTAAACAAGCATGACATGTAAACAATAATATAAACTATCATATAAATGCAAACGTGCAATTTTTTTGTATCAATCGAATAATTAAAATGTAACGACTATAATCAAGATACCATATACAAGAAGTTTAAAATAGATGATATACACATCGCGGCATATAGTGATTCACAATAAACTCTAAGAGACCATCGACATATAGATCTGGACCGCTGGTACTGCGCATACATTTGAGAGTAGAAAAAGAGGGCGATAGGCAATTGCCTATCGCTCTCTCCTTCTGGCAGATTCTCATTGGTTCTCGCAGGTTCTCTGAACCCCCACGCCACAGGCGAAAGTACCGTCATTGGATGAGAAAAGACAGAGATGGATAGCTCTCTTTCTAAGCCTAAAAATGCTTGCGCATCTTCACTAGCGTCCAGATCTATATGTCGATGTCAGAGACTTCGAGTCAGTGGGGCTTGCTGCCTATTGTTAAAATATTTCTCTTACGAGAACTACGAAAATTTAGAGTTTGTAAGCTTTTTTTGTTTCAAGTCGTTATTTCAAAGTTACAGCAGTACAACTGTACATATAATAATGTTATGAAGCAAAAAAATTCACATACTAGTAGTTCTTCATAATTCTAGAGGATTTTATTATATTTTCGTTACGGTCATGACAGTCATATGACATGTCATGTGACCGTCATGTGACAAAAAATTCTATGACACTTCATCACTACTGCTCAGATTAGGCTAGGTTCCTGAAATGCCCCGAATTCTACCAAGTCCACACGATGTTACCCGGTTATGTGAGAGTCTTCCGACCCTCAACAAGCGGCGTTCTGTAATGTTTGAGGCCATAACTTACGGACTCATGCAAGCAGTCTTAAACAAGATGCTGAAACTGAGGTACACAAAAAAGTCATGTAAAAAATATCATCCTCTCCCATGCAAGGGCAGCGTCAACTACCCAGCACTTTCGCGGTACTCGAAAGTAAATTCCAAAAAACAAGGGACTTGCGACTAGCGATGTTCATCGCGGCTCCCATCCGAACCGACAATCATTTGTGTGATCTGCTGAATACTCTTGGAATCAAGGGCGCGAAATTGAAAGTACACAAGACAAAATTTTGTAATTTAATAAAATTTGCTATTGCTCCTAGCTTCTTAGAAGAGTTAATCGAGGATATCGGAAACTCTAGGTTTCATTGATTGTTGATGAATCGACTGACAATTCAGTATACCTCTGCATTTGTGTTCAGTACTTTAGCAAGAATCGCAAACGCATTGTCACTTCTTTTTTAGGGCTTGTTCAAGTTAACGGAATAAAGGCTGATCAACTTTTTGGTCATTAGAAAGATTTTGCTGCTGAGATTCATTTGAACTTACTAAATCTGATTGGGTTAGGGACTGACGGTTCAAATAATCTGTGTGGGCGTGACCACTCATTGTTCACTCTTTCAAGGAGTATAGCCCTAATTTGATCCTTACACAATGCGTTTGCTATTCATTAAATAATGGTAGTGCCAAAGCTGCAGAAGAGCTGCCTGCGTGCGTTGACTTTTTATGTCACGAAATTTACAATTTTTGCTCAAACAGTCCTCTTCACCGTGATGAATTTGAAAAAAATTGCTCGTGCTCAAATGAATGATGGTGAAAAAGCTAAGCACATACATCGATTTGTGCAACTTATGACAACGCGCTGGCTTTGTCGACAGAATTGCGTTAAAGTTATTCGTGAAAATTGGCCATATCTCAAAGCTTATTTTGCTGATTTTGTGACAAAAAAATAAAAAAAATACACGGCGAGAACATTGCACGAAATGTTACAGGATGATATTTCCTGATGAGGGCCCTGATTATGGGCCGAAAGCTGGAAAAATAAAAGGTTGAAATGGAGTTGTTTTGAGAAAAAGAAAAAATCCCTTTTTTTTTATTGTTTGGCTCGTGGGATCATTTTACGAATTTGGATTTTGAAGATGAGGAGCAATTGAACTTCTTTTTTGTTTTCTCAAATGTTTATTCAAATAAAAAATTATGACAATCGAAATTGATTTATTAGTTTATCATTTTGAAAGTGTAAAAATTTTTCTAATAAATTGTATAGTTAAATCCTATTTTAGAAAAGAAAAAAATTTTTCCTTATTTCTTACAATTGAGTTACATCACATATATGTATATTCAATAAAATATGGATCAAAAATGAATCAACAATATGCGACATTGATTTGGATACACAAATTTATTTAAGCCGTGACATTGAATTTACTTCAAAGTAATTTTAATTCAAAAACATTAAGAAATATCCCTGCCGGTGACTATGTATTGAATTGGATTAAAAAAATTTTAATCCATTTCAATAGAGATATATGTACTAGATTTTACATATTGAATTGGATTGGTGTACTGTAATCGAATTCAATGCAGAAAATCTAGATTAAAAGTTCAAAATTCAATCCGAATTTACTTTATTAGATTCAAAGAATTAATAATAACAATAGTATACAGAAATTTATTTTATGGTTTTAATTACTTGCACGTAAATAATATGTAAGTTGTTGTTAACGGCGACACCCGAAAAACGCATTTATCTCTATCCTGAAAAAGTCCTTGTCTGGGGCTAGTTTTGAACTCGGGACCGCGCGCGTTAAAACTGGTTAACGCAAACACCTGAACCATTTCGGCACTAATGATTGTTATCATAATAATGTTCTACACCTTCTGCTGATGACGATGAATTGAAATGGATTGAAATGGATTCAAATTTTATTTATTTGAATCAAAATCAATTAATTCAATCTAAAAAAATTTGCTCTTGGATTCGGAATTTTTAATCCATTGAAATAGAAATTTATGTATGAGATTTACGGTATTGCATTTGATTTATTAACTGTATCGAATAAAATGCAGAAAATCTAGCTCATAATGTAATGCGTTCTATTCATGAAATTCTTGATTTATTTCAAGTAAAAAAATTGAGTTTTAATGCAATTAAATCCAAATATATTTCATTGGTTTAAATGCACTACAATCAAAGAGTATATGATTTGATCGTATGCAATTTGATCAAAATAAGTGTGATATAAGCAAATCCCATTGTATCCAATTCTGTGGCTTCCAGCCATAATGACGAAACTCACTAACAGCTGTTTTCGAGAAAACCAGCCTTAAAGTTTTCGAAGTGTTTTTCGAAATTTGCAAACTTTTGTAACTTCTTCTCTTACGAAATCATTGATTGCATTGCGTAAGTGAAAATATTATATTTAAATGCGCGCAAATATGCCTAGAAAGTATTTTTTTATTTAAAATTGTGACTTAGTCGGTTACGTCGGGAAGCCACAGATGTTATGACGTGTGTGACATGTGTGCGCAGCAGTCAGCTGATGTTCAGCTGTGTTCAGCATCAAAACTGATCAAAACAAAAATGGGAAAAACAGTGAGAAAAAGGGTAGTGTGCAGTTGTGTGCGTGAAAATTGCAAAAAACAGCTAAATTGAATAAACAATCGTATCATTCAGTCGAATTATTGATTTATTTTTTCCGCGTGAAATTCTGTGGCTTCCCGCCATAACAGAGAAAGTCACACATCTCATAACATTCAAAATGTTATCAGAATATCATTTAAAATGAGCCTTATGGCATAAGTGACTTTCTCTGTTATGGCGGCAAGCCACAGACATCATTATCAAACTGATTTAAACAATGACGGATGAATTGATTCCTTATGCCGGAAAAACGCTGAGTTGTGTTGTTATGCTGAGAAAAATGCAGTTTGTTGGTTATGAAATGTCGATAGAATGAACCGAATGTTGGATATTAGAGTGTCAATCAACATTTTATGAAAAGATTAACATTTACAGATATCAAATTTCACATTAACTCAATTTCGAAAAAAAGTGAGTTTCGTCATTATGGCGGGAAGCCACAGAATTATAATAAAAATCTAGTGACGAGAGATGGAATTGAATTCATATATTTTTTTCCATTTCGATAGAGATTTGAGTATTAGATGTTTCGTATTGAATTGCAATCCATGGATTGATTTACCGATATTGAATTTAATGCGTTTTTTAATGAAATTTTTAATAGGAATGGTATATTATGGACAGTTTTAGACATGCCTAGTTTCCCGGAACGAAAAATTGCAGCCCGAGATGATCGAAGCCGAGGGTTGTAGTCGTTTTGTCAAAAAAGGCAATTTCGAAAACTAACAATACGATATTCTATTGACAGTTTTCTAATCATTCACGTTTAAATGTCCGATTATTAGCAAATTGTCAATGAAGAAATTTTTCAATTAAAAATATCGAGTTTTGATGCAATTCAATCCAAATTTAATTCATAGGATTTAATACAATTCAATCGAATTATATGTCATGCATACATAATAATATGTCATACATGGGTTTTTATTCGAAACGAATGTAATCTGACTGAATACAATGTAATCCATCGTCACCAGTTTTTAAATATATTTGCTTCGGAGTTGGTTGGATTAAATTCATTTCGAATAAAACCGCTTTCGTTTAATGACATATAATTCGATTAAATTGCATTGAATCCGATAAACTACATTTGGAATAAATTGCATTGAAACTGGATTTTTATACCGAAACAATTTCGTTCCTAATCATAAATTTCATGAATAAAATGCGTTTAATTTTAATCTAGATTTTCTGTACTTAATTCGATAACAGTAAATTAATTCCATTCAATACGAAATATTTTACTTATCAATCTTTTGTGAAATGGATTCAAAATTTATAAATCCTATTTAAATTATCTTCGCAAGCTAGTAGTATAGCAATGGGGCCATACGACCCCCCCCCCTCCCACTCCTCCACTAGGTGGCTGTCCAAAGGCATTAGGTGTCAAGTGGCCAACTGTGGACCTCCACGTGGTGACAGCTGGGTAACGCCAACATACAGCTCTGGCCGAAGTATCCCAAAAATTCGACCGGCCGAGTGAAGGTCAAGTGAATAATGGCAATGGGTACGTCTCAGTGCTTATTTACACTCTCAGCTTGGAGCCTGAGATATTCTGCTAACACGTTAAGCTTGAATTATATATAATGAACATCTTGAAGAGGTACACGTGCTGGGTAATGAAATCATGTCATCTGGAAACACTATCGACTGTGATTGGGGTCGAATCAGAGGGTACAGAGTAGACGGGTCCTATTCGGATTATGGGGGGGCATACCCGGGCCGCCACCTGTTTGTCCGGCTGCCGTTCGGCTGACCTCAACGCAAAACAGTCGAACCTAAAGGCGCTCCGATTCGTTCGAGTGCTGAGTAGTTAAAATGCAGGTGGTGTACAAAATATCGGGGAAATCTATCGTGCCGGAGTTGCGAACCGGGCGGGAGGCGACATTTTTCCTAACCGTAGCACTCCAAGGCCACTTAAGCTGATTCCTGGTCACGGCGCGTGTGGAAACTTGCATGACGTAAGAACCAGGCAGCACGTGGTACCAATTCATATGAGCAAGGCAGAGAAAGCAGAGAGAAACCTCAAAAAACTTTATACTATGTCTGATAAAACATTAAAAGTTCAACTGCCCAAAGAAACCAGCCCCCCGGCCAAAACTGTAATCCCGAACAAACCAACAAGGGAAGAACCGAGTCCTGTGGCTCCAAAAAATTCTCAAGATCTGGTAGGCACATATAGGCAAAATGAAACAACCGAGCAAAAGGCCTTCAAAAAATGGGCCAAGAAAGGAAAAATACCGCAGGCTACAAAGCCCATAGAATTTAACTACAAGGGGACCTTTAAGGACTCCTCTAAAGGGAATAAAGTGTGCGAAGAACCAACCGAGGTCACTACCGAGTGTGGTGAGCAGCGCGTCGAAGAGCAGACAATTGAAATAGAAATGGAGATTTAAGAGCCAACTCGCGTTTCACTTAAACGTAGTGCTCCCCGGGATAATCCGGAGGATACAACAACCAGCAAAAAAGTCCATAAACAGGACTCTGAAGGCAAGGGTACGGTCTGCCGTACTCAAGCAAACATACTGGACGCACCCGAGTACACCTGGGGTTTGAAAAAATCGATTCAAAAAGTCTTGGCAACATGTCCGGATTCAACCTCAGTGGCCCATGCCACTGAGTGTTTGGATCTCCTTATGGAAGCTGTCAGCAAGTTGACGGCAAGATGTGCATCGTACGAGGGCAAGTACGAAACATACAAGGCTCTCTACAAGGACGTCAAGAAGGTGAGTAGCGCTGCTACTGCCCCTAGGACGTCCTATGCAGCTGTGCTGAATTCGGGCGTGCAGCGTCTCGTTACAGCGAACGCGCAGGCTAAAAAAGTAGTGCTTAGGGAACCGTCAAAGGCGATTCTTATCTAGCCAAAAAAGGACATGGAAGCGGAACAGGCCAAGAGCCTGTTGAGCAAGACCTTCAACACTGCAAAGGAAAAGGTGCAAGTCCGTGGCATTAGAAAAACGAGACAAGGACTACTGGTAGAGACCATTAACGCTCAGGATCTGGAGAAGCTAAAAGCTTCCCCAGCAATACGCAAAAACTTCTCTCTTGTAGAAAAGACGAGGAGACTGCCTAGGGTTGTCCTGCACGACGTTCCTAAGGATCTGTCCGCAGAGCAGCTAACGAAGGCGGTCTCTGGTCAAAACGACCATCTAGGAAAAGTTTCAGAGGACTTAAAGCCTCGTTTCAAGGTCGGAAGAAAGGAATCCAGCAATACGAGCTGGGTTGTCGAAGTTTCCCCGGAGGTTCGAAAGTCTCTTCTCTCGCGATAGCGAGTGTACGTGGGATGGATGTCCTGCAAGGTCCTGGACTACGTTGTAGTAACCAGGTGTTACAAGTGCAATGGCTTCGGTCACGTTGCCAAACACTGTGATAGAGTAGAGTGCTGTGCACACTGCTCTGAACAGCACACATTAGGGGAGTGCAAGAAGAAGAAAGAAAAGCCTTCTTGCTCTAACTGCAAAAAGTCCAAGAAGCCCCATGACCATGGGGCACTGGATAAGAACTGTCCTCTGTACAAGCTGGCCTTGGAAAGATTGATCAGAGACACAGACTATGGAAGCTAGACTTCCAGATAATAGGGAACTGCGGATGTCACTGAGGATCGTTCAACTGAATGCCAATGGCCAGTTGAAGGTCTCGAATGAAATAAGAGATATCTGCAAAAAGAGGTCTCGATGTGCTCCTTCTACAGGAGCCACATTCGAACTCTTTCAGTGGCTTCGGCCTCGGCGATCGAGTCATTTCTGTTGAGGGAGAGAAGGCCAGTGCGGCTATAGTTGTCCTGAACAAAGACATCACGGTCACAAAGATCACTTACATGTGCAACTCGCATTTTGCGATGGCGCACATAAGTCACGGAGATCTTGACATGTACGTGGCGAGTGGATATTTCCAACTCAGTCACGACATAGAGGTGCATCTTAGGCACCTCGAGAGAGTAATGACCTTTGTCGCGAGAAAGACGCTACTGCTCGGCATTGATGCGAACGCGCGGTCACCCCTATGGGTCCGTGCGATCCTAACACGAAATTCACCAGAGAGGGAGAAATCCTGGAGGATTTTATCGCTCAGTGTAACTTATGTGTCATCAACGACAGGAATGGTCGGCCCACGGTCAGCAATGCTCGTGGCGTCGGCTACTCTGACGTTACCTTATGTACCTCTGGCTTTGAAAGCCACATTGAGGACTGAAAAGTTCAAGAGGCTTGGACCTCGAGCGATCATAATCCTATCACTATGGTGATTTCGGGCACGATCTCCGAAATTGAACTCATGAAAACGCAGAAAGAAAAGGGATATGCTACGAGCAGGGCAAAATGGGACCTGTTCGCAGTTACCCTGAGAGTAGAAAGACTCAACACGCCACTAGGACCCCTTGACTCAAGGGACGAAGTCATCAAATCAGTCAGGGATCTCAATAAGGCCTTGAAAAAGGTCTGTGACATCGCCATACCAAAACGAAGGCGGCAATCATACGAGTTCTAATCGGCTGTTAGTTAATGATGATAAAGTAACGGTTTGCTTTTGTCACGTTACTATTGCGGCATATGGAGACTGGACCCAAAAGCCAAAGTGGACTGGACTTGGCAATGGATGGCAGGCATCGTAGGATAAAGTATAAGGCTAAGTTGAAAGTAATCAACGGCAACTATAGGTGGTTCGAAACCCACCTAAAATCCAGACACTCTCACAGTTGTTGTGCGTGCTGGGAATATGGTATATATGTATAAGGCTTTGGGAACACAAAAGTTGCATTGGATGTAAATCCGCCGATATACCCTATGGGCCAGGAGCGGCGGGGAGACACAGAGCTGTGTCGTGATGACCCTCAGAATTTCCTCCCTTAGGTCCCGTCCCGCCTTCTCCCCCTACTTCTTTCAGGACCCACGCCTCCTACCCCTCCCGTGATTGTCCCCCACCCCCTTCGCCGCCCACTCATCCCGTGATTGGTCCCCCACCCCCTTTAGGCTGTTCCCACCCCCATGCCCTACGTCGATAAGGTAGATGCATGCGGTGTTACTAATAACACTGTTATTAGTAACGGTGTTACGCATACTCAAAAAATCGTGAAAATCTCGGAGCTAGACACGAAGCTGATCAATTGCTCGCAAAAAGAGCGATAGAACTAGTTTGGCCAAGGATTCGGGGGTTGGTGAGAAAACAGCTGCACTTGGAGTCGCCAGCATCATGGGAGTTAAGAAAAAGCTCAGAATGGGGCTGAAGAAAGCCAGGAAAGTGCCTAAAAAGGTTAGAAAAATGATAAATAAAGTGAGGAAATTGGTGAAGAGAAAAAAGATTTCCTTAAGAAAGTAATCGATGCAGCAAAAATAGCAGCTAAAGCTACAGGTTCTGTACAGTCAACATTAAAAGCAGCACGAGCAGCCGTCAAGGAAGCTGGTGGAAAAAGAAAGTTCAAGTACCTCGTGTACTCCCCGTACCAAGCAAAATCGGAGGCATTTTACCTGCAGTTTTACTACCAATCTTCACCGGATTAAGTGCCGCAGGAGCATTGGCAGGTGACGCTGCAAGCATAGCTAAAGCTATCAACGATGCCAGAGCTGCCAAGCGACAATTGGATGAATCGAATACAATGAGTGTGTCCCAGATTCGGCCTTTTTTTTCCCGTTTCCCACAGTTTGACATCATTTTTATGTAACATATCTTTGAAAAAAATTAATTTTTTACATTTATTGTGAAAGAACTTTCGATCTCGAGTAAAAAAAGTCGTGGTACATCAAATCGGTTGAAAATTGTTTATGTTACGACGTTTATTGTAAACAAAAAATGTAACGTACATCATGAAGTCGATGTCGTGCCACTTCAGGATCTTGGATATGATTTCAGTGTGTAATTACCATTGCTGTTATCATAATTACTGTTTGAGAGTGATTATGTAAATTGTAATTTCAATCCTAAGAACACAGGACCATCGCACGACATTATTGTAAGATGCAAGGAAAGGGCAAGATTACCTGCAACATTTGAAACAATTGTCGAGGATCATGAGAACACAGAAAATAAGTTTGAAACAGAGTTAAGTGCATTAAGGCCAAGAAAGAGTGCACCCCCTTTTAGAATTTCTCAATATTATAATTGATTATAATCTTTCGTCCAGCCGGGGGAGGTGTTGTATAACTATTGATTTGAAGATAGTATGACCGGTATAACCATTTTTTAGTGTGTACTTATCGATATGACTAGTTTCTTGATTTCTGATGAAACGAAGGTCTATTATTACGGAATATTTACCAAAAGAAAAAGATGTACCTGCGAGATAAAATGTCACGCGGGGGCGATATAAAAAGGCACCGCTTCCATCAACGTCAGACAGAAAAATTGAGAAGCTCGCGAGTATGTACTTATAAAATAAAGTTAAATTCTAAGCTTAACCTCTGTGTTGATTCATCACTACGGCGGCACACTACAATGTCTTATAAAAGCGGAAAATGATGTAATCCATCATTCCATGCGGCATAAAACGTGCACATGAGGAAATTTTTTTTGTTCAATCTTTAACGACAAATATCTTTTTTTCTGACATCTTTTGTTCATACGACCGATTTCTCGTTAAAAAATAAAAAGGATGAAAAATGTTACTACTACCCCTTGCATTTCGGGAGTGGTTTTAGAGAATCGAAATGTTTGAAAAGTCTGAAGATGCAGTAGACAGCGCCAAAGTTACATGAGCAAAAAAAGTGTTTCCAATTTACAAATGCCCATCACACTGAATTCCCTAATGCTTACCCCTTCTGAGAGTAGCTATGAATGAGAGGTTGAGAAAAATGTTCTCGAGACTTGGTAGGAGGTTCACAGATGTAGTAAATTGAACTCTCACTATGAAACTCTACTACTCCTTTGTGCACTACTCGCACAGGTGTACAAAGGAGAAAAAAAATGTTTTGAATCCCCTAGCTTGAACGGGTGGTTTTTGTGTGTTAAAAAGTTTCACATTTTGGCAATCGCGCAAGAAGAAGCAAAAAACATACATTCGAGAAAAGGCTTTGTTCGATCTCTGAAGTAAAGAAGTTGCGGGTTTCTAAAACATTCATCTCGCTATAGGGGTGGTTTTTGTCAAGGGGTAGGAAAGGTGCTCAAAATGGTCTGGATATTCATTAAATGCCTCGCAAGAGGATGTGTGAGATGATTCGTCTTTAACTCCACTGAGTTAATGATGCCAGCGTAGGCGTGCTGCCTTGCAGGGGGCGTCCGGGTGTAAGAATGAAGCCGTGTGTGTCCAACGATGAGTTGACATCGTCCTCATTAAAGTCGGAAAGCCTTGGCACTCAGCTGGGTAGGTGCCAGGGTTATCACCCCCAGAGCGGTGGACTCATCTGCGATGGGAATAGAAACCTTGACGTGCGGGTTTGACAACAAAATATGGCAAATTTCGAACAAAACAAAAAAAAAAAAAAATTACTCACAAAGCCACTATGCATCTTACGATTGAAAAGGAAAACCAGATTTTCTCTGCTACATTTGTGGTCAAATCGAAGTAACATCTAATCGACGTTCAATAAACGAGAGCTTTGATGAAATATATCGCATTCGTTTCGACCTTGATAGAAATCACTGAAATTTTAAATGGATACCTCACATTGTTTGCAATTCTTGCCGTAAAATGTCGGATCGTTGGAACAGTCAAGACTCAAGTAGTAAAATACTAAAATTCGCAAGGCCTATGATTTGGAGAGAACTAAAGAGTAGCGAAGAATGCTACATTTGCATGACGAAGACTAGTGGTACTAATCGGAGAAAAAAATCAAAAATATGTCATGCTAATTTTACAACAGTAGACTTGCCAGTTAAAATGTCGGTTAATGCCACCGATGAAAGCTTGAAAGAACCCGATAGAAACACTGAATCAGCATCTGGGAGTATTGAAATCGCTGAAGCAAGTGACTAAGAAAGCCTCTTTGCCAGCAGTTCTGATAACGACAGTAGTAAAGACAGTGAATACAATTCCCAACTATCAAAAACGAAAACAAAAGGAGAATACACGCAGACAGAACTCAATGATCTCGACAGAAGTTTAGGGTTAGCTAAAGATGCAGCAGAAGTTTAAGGGTCAAGCCTCAAGAAGAAAAATTTACTTAGTAAAGACACCAAAGTTTTATGAAAACGTACCTTATAGTTTCTTTTGAATCGCAATATGTTCCAATGTGTATCATCTGTCTTAAAATTTGTGTTATGGGTATCTTGTTCATAGTAGTTACTTTTTAATCATACAATTAATGAAAAAAATTCTCAAATTGGCGTTTTTTAGAGTTTATGTACACTAGAAGCTTGATTAAGGCGCATAGGTTTAGCTATTGCACTTATACGGGGAGTGCGCAGTTACGAGAAATTTTCTCCCATACCACTCGGGGTGTCCTTCTTAATCAGGTCGGTTGAGGAGGTGAGCGGGAGAGAGGAGCGCGTAGTTCCGAGAAAAATCAGTGCCGGTCACCGGTCGAGTTGGAGAGCGAGAGAGAGAGAGAGAGATGAGCCTATCTCGAGCGCACCAAAACGAGCTTCTTTTGTAGGATCACATGTCATGTTTGTCTTGAGCACATGTCCTAACATCACGTGTCATGTGATTAAAAAAATCCCGTCACATGACAGTCACGTGACCGTCATATGACCGTCATGTGACCACACGACCGTCACGCTACATCATTAAATGTAAGTCGACATTTCGCACCAACTAAAAGTTGTCTTTTTGCCCAGTTTTGTTCTCGAAAAAATTCGACTTTCCCGAAAATGAGTCAACTTATTGTTCACTTTAAGACGACTGTGTTCTTCGTGAGCGATTATAAGTCGAGATTTCGTGCCAACTGAAAGTTGTTTTTGTTCCAAAAAAAAGACGACGATCTCCGACGCATAAGTGGACATTAAGTCTACATAAGTAGACTTTTTAACTAGTTTTCTTTTTGAAAAAAGTCGACTTTCCGGAAAACTAGTCAACATATTGTCCAATTTTAGACGACAGTGTGCTTTCTGGGTTCTCATTCAGTTCTAAGGTGTGTCAAGCTACATCCCCCTTTTCAAGAATCTTGTTTATTTTTATTCCATAATTATGTATAAATTATGTGTAGAAAAAATAATTTTCTGTACCTTCGGAATATGGCTTTTTTTAAAACTCAAACTAGGGGGTGTAGCTAGACGTCAAGCTACACCTATAAATTTATCAAAATTGCTATAGTTAAGGTGTATCTGGAAAATTTTCCATACGCTATGTAATTTTGAGGATGACAATTTTTTTCCTTATATATTGTACGGTGAAATCTAATTTCAAAAAGGAAAAAAATTTTTTTTTTTTTGTTACAACCGACTTACATCTCATATAAATAAATCAATGCAGAGTGAAAGAAAATGAATAAAGAATGTAAATCATTTATTTGGATGCAAAAAAAATTGTTATTATTTAGTTTTTGCTCTGACATTGAATTTACTTTCAAGTAATTTTAATCTAGAAACACTGAAAAATAAACGAACGAAAAGTACATATATGATATCAACTTATAAGAATAAAAATATCAGAAAAGACGAAAATGTGTTATCTTGCTATTGTAGATAAAATATTTTCCGAATAATCTACGTCTATAATGAATTGAAAAACCAGGACTTGAACGAAGCAATATTTATGGATAATATTCGAAACGCTGTAAATTCATGTGTAAGAAATAAATAAGGAAAAAAGACTTAATTCAATAATTATTTATGAATGTATTTAACAAAAAACAAACGGATAACATAAAGAATGAATGATTTTCTCAGAATATAAATAGAAAATTGATTATGATTACAACATATAATAGTATGATAGAATTATACGATTATGATAAATATATAACCTTAATTGACACAGCAATCGAAGTTATATCCGCCAACATCCCTCTTGCTTACCACATACCTTGCCAATGCAAAGGCGGGCCGTCGCTTTTATGTGCCAACAAATCTATTTTTCCCTATAAGAAACCGTTTGTTTCTTTTCTTATGAAACTTTTATTCAAAATCACACGTATGAAAGTTGTGATATCTAACAATTCGTCGATTATCGAATAAACATTACACAAATTAAAGCTGTGATATCCACAACGACACGTCGATCTATATTTTAGTATTAATTTCTTTCCTTGAAAAAGAACAACCTTTCAACGAAAAAATGACCGAAATATTAGTATTATACCAGCAACTGATTATTTTATGTTCAAAGGCAAGCGACGGCCCGCTTCGAATACTGCTTTATAACGGCCTTGCAAATTGATTATGATCATTTTTTCTTGACGATAATGTATTTCTCATCATTTTTCACTGTGATGACGCATAAAATCGAATGTGTTTTATGAATAAACCATCGAAAGTATTCATGGTTTTTTTTAGTTTTACTAGCAACTCAGTGTGTAATTATTGCCTTGAATTACTTTTTCAATTTAATATGTAAACTGTTCGTAATATAATCTTTTAGGAACTATTGATGGTTTGAATAGTGTTTGAATCGTGTAGCCAGGGGAAAAAACAGCCGATTTAGAACGAGTGTGAGGTTTGCCGCCTGACCTGAGCGAAGCGAAGGCGGCAATCACACGAGTTCTAATCGAAACGTGTTTTGAATTGCTCATTTTTGCTGTTTGAGAGGCCAAAAAGTAATTTTTTCGAGTAAATTGAAGAAAGCGCTTTATATTGTTTTGTTGCACTTACTATAGTATTGTCTTATTATTTTTTAAACGAAACGTACCTAATACGTCAGATGGAAACTACATGTACCTTTATGACTGCGATCGTAATCAGAACTATATAGCGATTCGGATTCCCTCAAAAGATATTTAAATGTATGAGATTTCATAAGACGCCACCTTCAGAAACGTATCAAGAATAAATTCCTCAAAAAGTTTTCATACGTTCAGTCTTAAAAATCTATAAATTCTTTAAAGATTTTCATGACGTTACCTTGAAAGGATTCAAAATTTATATACGTAGGACTTTGATAAGTCTCACAATCGGACACAATGAGCCGGTTAGTCATATTTTTTGACTATAATTTGTTCAACAATTTGTTTTTATAAGAAAATTTGCGAGTAAAACGAAAACATTTCGAATGGAAACATTGTTTCCATTCAAACAATTCTTATATTGTTATTCTTAAATCAACTAGTTATTGTAAAAGCTTCTATTATTATCCTTTATTTTCCGTAAAAAATTGTCTAATACATACACCAAAAGAAGCGCAGCGTAAGACATTCAAATAAGAAAAATCGAAAAATGTTTGGTCAGTCGTTTGGAGTGTAATCTCCGATTACTTGTCTAATTGGAAGATATCAATTCCAACTTCAAAGTATCTGGAAGTATTAATATATGAATTTCTCGACATTGCTTGCGACTAGCACGTATCACAGTGAAAAATGTTTAAAAATACTTTTTCGTCAAGATAGAAAGATCATTATCAATTTGCAAGGCCGTCATAAAGCAGTATTCGAAGCGGGCCGTCGCTTGCCTTTGAACATTAAATAATTAGTTGCTAGTATAATACTAATATTTCGGACATTTTTTCGTTGAAAGGTTATTTTTTTCAAGGAAAGGCATTAATATTAATAATATAGATCGACATGTTGTATATCACAGCTTTAATGTGTGTAATGTTTATTTGATAATCAACGAATTGTCAGATATCACAACTTTCATATGGTCGATGGCGTTGGATACTGCGTAAAGTGCAGCTACAACGAAGATCTCTCACGCTACAACATCTACCGTTGCCCTGACCCAGCAAAATGGTTTGCTGAAGAACTCCATCAACTTGGGAAAGAAGTCGACGAAATACATAAGAATTCCATGAACATGAACTTCACCATCTTAGAAGAGGAAGACTTCAGAAAAGCAGCAACATGTCATCATCGTCATGTTCCACAACTTCAGCAACTGCGACTCCCACCTGATCATCAAAGACGTAGCCAACCATGTTGATGGGAAAATTAGCCTGAACATGGAAAAATATATTTCAGTTACCAAGAGACTGAAATATATCGATGTCAACTTGCGATTCCTTGATTCTTTTCGGTTCATGGCGTCGTCACTTGAACAGCTGGCATCGTACCTGGAGGCAACACTACTCACAAGAAAATATGGTAATTAACCAGCATCGATGATCAGCACTTCAAGCTTCTCCAACGCAAAGGTGTCTTCCCTCACGAGTACGTTGATTCTTGGGAGAAACACGACGAAGAAGAACTGCTAGCCCACGACTAATTTTATAGTCATTTCAGCGGAAGCAACATCACTGAGGAAAACTACAGGTCAGATATTTATTATTCTTTTTTATAATACAAACTATTAACTAATTATACTTTTTTCTCCTCTCAGTCATGGTCAGAAGGTGTGGCAGATGTTTAGAATCAACACCTTGGGCGAGTACTCGGACCTGTACTTGAAAACTGACGTCATGCTGCTGGCTGACGTTTTCAAAAACTTTCGCCAAAAATGCTGCAACATATACGGGTTGGATTCTGCTCATTACTTTACGGCACGCGGCTTCACGTGGGACGTGATGCTCAAACACACAGGGATAGTGATGGAGCTACTAATGAACATCGACATGATGATGTTCATTTAACGAGGCATCCGTGGCGGCATCAGTCAATGCAGCAACCGCTACCCCAGGGCGAACAACAAGTACATGGCCGACTTCAACCCGGAAGAAGACGACAAGTGTGCTACGTACTACGACGTGAACAACCTCGACGGCTGGGCGATGACACAATACCTCCCATACGGATGATTCAAGTGGGTGGACGATGTCGACGAGGACTCCCTACCAGAGTATAACCCTTTTTGAAACCATTCTCATAATGGTTTTTGACGTCATTGACAGGTTTTTTATTTGTTTTCCAGCAGTATATACTGATAGGAAACAGATAAAAAATCTGTCAATGACGTCAGTAACCATTCTGGGAATGGTTTCCAAATGGTCCAGAATAGGATTAACTCCGGAAGGGCTTCAACTGGAACGTCGGCCCCGAGTCCAACACCAGGTATATGTTGGAGGTAGACCTCGAATATCCAGAGGCCATTCACGACATCCATCAAGACATGCCCATGTGTACGGAGCAGATGCCACCACTAGGAGCCAAGTATTGCCGGCGACTTTGCTACCGAAGAAGAACTACGTCATCCACTACAGGAATTTACAGCAGATTCTCAAGCATGGCCTTAAACTCATCATGATCTATAGAGTCCTCCAGTTCTCCCAGTCAGCGTCGTTGAGGCCTTGTATCGCCTTTATCAGTGGCTTGAGGAAAGAAGCGAAAAATGAGTTTGAAAAAAATCATTTCAAACTCATGAACAACGCGGTAAGGTAAATGTCCCAGTAATACTTAAAAGGGCCACTCAGCAATACTTTACCTCGGAACTTTAAAAAAAAACGTGAAATTTTCATAAATGGCGGGAAAATCTTTTTTGTAAGTTCAATCAATCATTATTGCATAGAATCGAAGTGAATTTTATACATTTAAGACAGTTCATCATGATTATTTGAATCCCAACGTACTGCATTGTCCCAGTAGTTGGACAACGTTAAAATAAAATGTACCTGTGTCCAGATTGCACTGTCCAAGTTCCTGGATAGCAATTTTTTCAGACTTCGAATACCACATTACACATGCCGTATGGTAACTTCGGCATGACGTTATAATATGAAAAATTATAGATTATGATTCTAAGTTGTGCTATTATAAAATAAATGAAATTAATGATTATCATAAAGTGTAATGTGGATTTCATAATGTAATTGGTAATACTTTAATATTTTTTGAATATATTTAAATGTTTTTTCAATATTTTTCGAATCATTTTTTTTTAATATTCTTTAGAAAATGTTTAAATGAGGATTATTATTTATATTTATCGATAAGTTTGAAATGAAAAATGAATAAAAAATGATTAGAAATTTAAGTATTGTAGAATGAGGTGTTTTGGAAAAAAAAAATTAGCAGTCACGAGATTTGAACCTGGGACGCTCGAGTACTAATCCGGCACTCTCTCCACTTAACCACAATAACGTTTAAGTATATTTGAATCACGTTAAGCATATGCTGCAGTCTTAAAGAAGTGTCACAAAATATTTTTTACGAGAAAATAATTGTGAAATAAACGATAAGCGCCTTTCGATTAATTATTATTGAAGTCAAAACGTTCAAAACACTGCACCGCATTTTACTGCATCAGCTGTCCAGTTTTCAGTGCACCATATTTCAGGGGCTGCCGAGTACCTGCGCGGCTGGCCAGCAACTCGGTAGACAGCATTTTTTCGTGTACCAATAAGTGGACCTGCTGATATTTTTCTTGAAATAAACATTTCGACAATTTTTCTTTGCTGCAATAATAGCAAATACTATGTCGATTGCGGTAATGTATCATAAACCATGACGCAGTAAATAACAACGATGCTGTAACCTTACTAATGAAAGTTTTTTCCTTAGTGAATTACGTAAGCACAGCATATGACTTTGCGGTTCAGTGGGAGATTCAAATTTATTCATTTATTTTAATACCAAAACTGCGATATTTCTACTCAAAATTTTTTCATCACAGTTGATTTTTGATTCTACAATGTTTCCGGGGAAAAAACACTGTACTTAGTATAAAAAGCCTAATAAAAAGACTAACAGTGTAAGTGTCTAACAACCGGGTACTAGCCAGTTACTGGTACATTTACCTTCTTCGGCAAGACAATGGAGAACGTCAGAAACCGAGTTAACATCAAAATGGTGACTGACAGGAGTGGACCATTTGCCGCAGAAGCGCTTGTAGCAAGGCCAAATTTTCAAGCTCGTTCCATCTTCGATGAAAACTCGGTGGCTATAAAACTTGCTCAAGTGCAAGTGTTACTGAACAAGCCAATTTATGCGTTTCGCTGTCCTCGACATGTCAAAGATTTGCTTGTACGTGTTTCATTTTAATTTTATAAAAAAAACTGTTCCTTGAAAACTTATGTACACAGATACAGACAGCCTCATCTATGAAATCACGGGACTCAACATCTACGATGTCATGAGCGAGCACATCCACCGATTGGACACTTCAGACTACGAAGCATCCTTTCCCATGTTCCATCCCTTCAATATTCCACGTGTCAACAAGAAGGTGGTCGGCTTGATAAAGGACGAGTGCAACGGTCAAATCATGACCGAATTCATCGGGCTCCGTAGCAATATGTACAGCGTCCGAGTCAACGGCCAAGACGCGATGAAGAACGCGAAAGGCGTCAAGGCAGCTGTTGTAAAGAATACCGTCAACTTCAGTGACTACGAGAGATGTCTGCGGGAGAACATCGCAGTGGAACGACAGCAGCATCTCTTCAGGTCCAAGCTGCGCCAAATCCAGACCATCAAGCAAACCAAGCTGGCCCTTAGCCCCTTCTTCAACAAGCGATGCCTGCAGAACGACACCACGGACCGTTGCCCTGGGGGCACTACAAGATTGCAACAAGAATGGACATCAACTGAACTCCAATTAGAACCAGCTCTTTTCAGGGCTTAAAAAAAACTGGCCGTTTTCAGGGCCACAAAATAATCCCGATAACGGAATATAACTTCATTACAAACTGGTCCAGGACCACCAAAATAAAGTTCTTCGATTTAATCGACTTAGATTTGATTTGACTCCCTCTACCATAGAGATAATGTCAATGCGATTTGTTCTTGCGTTTAGTTTCGAACCGTTCTAGACGTGGACATGTGGTCCCAACAGTTTCTCTGCTTTTCTGACAAGTAACTTGACGTTGTACTTTTTTATTTGTCATTATAATACTTACGACGATGCTTGAAACACCTGAAGATTGAGGATTCCTGAATATTGTAAGTCTTACATAAAAAGATCGAAGAAACTATGTTACAATATATACATTGTTTTTATTAACTATTTTCATTTTGTATTTAGGCCTTGAAAAAGACCCGAAAATGGGTCAAAACATTGGCCATTAATTAAGAATAAATTGACTGGGAATATCGAAAAGAGTGATATTTTTTAATAGTTCTATTAAACTGATGCTTAACTCGAGCGACGACCTCTATTATAAATTCTCCCCCACCACTCACGTTGACCGTGCTGCCACCACTTTAACACGTTCTATCTTTAAATTGCTTACATGGTTTTTCATTTTCCCCATTTTTCATTTTCGCCATTTTCAGAATTTTTTTCAAAATTTTTGAAATCTATCAATATTTGTCAATTTCTAACAATTTATTGTATCATTTTCAAACTTCAAACTATTTAAAAAGTTTTTTTAATCCTAATATTTATAAAAATTTAGATTAAATATTAATATATTAATAATTTTTATTTAAATTAATTATTTTCTTTTGATTAAATATCAATATAATATCAGATAAAAATATTTATGAAAGTTCAATTTTAAATAAATAACACTTTTTGAATTTTGCACTAAATTTCAAATTTCCTGTTATTGTCGCCATTTTAGATTTGTCTACCAATCAGAAAGATGAAAGGGAGCGTGAAAGGGGCAGTGGGAAGGGGCGCCGCCGCCGCCGCACATCTGTAGAAGGGAGCGCGTGACCATGTCATTCGCAGGGTGACCCAAATCCAGCAGAATCATGCAACAGAATTTTCGCTCTCGCTCTCTTCTTTCTCTCTCATGCATACTTTTGCTCCCCCTTCGGAAGCTCTCTGGAAGTGGGGGGCAACAATAAGGAAACAACCCGTTAGTGACGTTCGTGACTCTGCTGGTGCACTCGATGGTCTACTCCCTCTACTCGGTTGTTTCACGGTTGACTTGCCCTCCGCTCGGTAGAAACTCGGTTGACTTTTTAGTTCATTCGAGAGGGTGTCTGTGTAATTTCATGATACACGGGTTCTAATGGAAGTTGGGTCTCGTCCAGCGTTCGCAACACTTCTTAGTCCATGGCTGAAACGTAACGGCACGTATGAGCAGTATGAGCTTACGGCTGCTTACCGATCAGACGTCAGTTCGGATTGTTTACATCTGTTTACATCCGCGATCTGCCGCGATCCAAGTAAAAAAAAAACAACAAAAAAGTGCTTTATGAATTGATATAATCAAACTATTCACTCAAAATAAAGGTAAGTCTTATTCAATAATTTCTATTATACGTACTGTCAGGAAGAAACTAGATTAAAATAAAATGTAAACCTCTCTTTTTTAAACCATTCTTGTCAATAGTTTATTTGTGAACTTCTCTTATTTATTACCTTCGCCATTGAATGCAATGATTGATTATTATCGCTTGTTAAAATACCTTTATTCTTGAAATACAAATTTCAAGAAGATTTCCATTATGCAGCAGGTGAAATATGCAAAAATAAAGTGAAACAGTTGTATTTTCAGAATTCAAATAAAGCCTACTTTTGTTTGTATTTTGACGATAAGTATTCTGTAGAGCATAAAATAATAATGAAGAAATAAATAATATGATGAGTATTATGAGAATTATAATTATCCACGATATACTTTATTGCTGCAAAAATGAAAATAATTTATTTGGTTGAACTCAGAATAATAATGTTTCATTAATCACAAACATCAAAATATTGTGAAACATAGGGAATTAATTTAAACTTTTTTTTTAGACATCGATAAACAAATCGCGGCTGTCGGACACGATGATTGTTTAATTTTCAATTAATCGAAAAATTGTGCAGGTAATATAAATTAAATTCTCTTTTTCATCTGTTATGTTCAGTGTAGTAAAAAATGATACAGCACTTTATTCGCAAAGATTCAAAATTCTTTTTTTGGTTTTTTTTTTAAATGGGAGCTGTGTAAAATCCATTATGGACGCCCAAAAGGGGCAGTGTGGGACTCGTACCCACTAAAACCACAGAAACCCATTATACTAAAAATAAATAACGAGGGAAATTTATATGACTGCTCTAAATCCCGATTACTCAAGAAAAAAATATAGATTTTTTCGATGACTATGTACTATAAAAAAAATTCAAATATGGAAGCATAATGATTGTTTTTTAATACCGGAAAATAAACATTACTTAACGAAAATCAAAGTTTATTAAAATGATAATTTTCAATCATTTAAAACAGCGATTTGTTTGAAAAGTATTAATTTATTTCAATATCTAAAATTAATTGTTATTTATATTCACTGAAAATGACGAATTTCCTTTTTTGAGCTGTCGGAATATTGTAGAGGGTGACAGCTCTCGGTTTAACTTGTCGGCGCGCAGTTGTTTCATGCGCGCTCGCTCTCCTCCGGTTCTTCTCAGAGGGACCGTGCAGCGAGACGGATGTACGGAGCATACAAGAGAGAATAAATTCTAAGTACCGAGTATAGATTCTCTATTGAAACCTACGGATCCGACCCAAACCTTTTTACAGGTTATGGGCCCAGGCCGTTTCCACTGCGCGTTTTTTTCTAATTCCGGGAGTGATAAATTTAGCTCGTAGGACCAACTGGGAAGTTCGGGACAAATCAAGCAGCCACGTGTTTTTTTTTTTCTACCGCGTCGACTTGTTGCGACGGCTTCGCCAAACGTACACCTGGAAACGCATCCTACGGGAACAAAGGTAAATGAACGAAAAACGGGACGGATCTGGGAAACAAGGTATGGAAAATAGGAAAAGGAGGAAAGGAAATTGGGCTTGTTGGAAATGTGACTTGAGGGGAACCTTGGAGATCGAATTGTTTACTATGTATTGTGACGAATGATGGGGACTGGGTGAAGGAAATTTGCGAGTGATGAACGGACGATAGAAATTTGCAAGTGGGAGACGAACGATGTGATCCCGCGAGTGGAAAATGATCGACATGATCTCGCGAGTAAGGAACGGACGATGAATGACGCGACCTAAAAACGGGAAGGGAAATTTTCGGGATTGATGGGAAATTAGGACGAACGGAAATAGGCCGGGCGACTAATAATTAAAGGGTGAAATTTTGGACAACCGTGCATTTCTTCCCCGCGAGGGAGTCGGGAATTTTCAAGTGCTCGTGGGGCGCCGTCGTGCGTGTTAGGACAAGTCGGGTGACGTCGCACTGGCGACAGTGGCGGGCGGCCCGGACACGTTCGGACCTGTTCGGTAGGTTTCCACGTGTTTGTGGGGCGCCGCCGCGCACGCCCGGGCTCGCTGGAATAGAAACGCGGGGCCCGGGGCATGTCCGCCGGCGAGTGTGTTTCGCTCAGGGCCGCGCGCACATTTTGTGAACGGGACTCGAATATTTAGAGACATGTTAGGCGGATTGCGGAAAGATAATTATATTTGTTTTATAAATATTGTTGAATTGAGACGGAAAATGGAATGATTAACGAGAGGGGAATACATGGATCGATAACGAAGGGTAGGAATAAAGACAACATTAAACGGGATTAAATTAATTTATTTAATTTAAATAAAAAAAAAAATGGAGGAAAGGAATAATGATAATTTTAGAGCATTTGACAGAGTTTGGAAATTAGAATTGGACATAAATTGAAATAAAGGTTGACGACAACGAATGCGAGCAAGAGGATAATTGGGATGAAATGATAATAATGCTTACTGGTATGTGTGTGTGTGAGTGGGGTGTGGGTGTGATAAATCGTATTTATGTATACATAAATACGTTCTACATTCGACCACATCAAGGAACAAAATGAGCTCGAATTTGAAAAGAATAGTGACAACAATGGCAAATTATTGGCTATTCGACCGTCGTTAAAGAGGCAGTTATTTAAATTGGGCCAGTTGAACGGACCTAATCGAAAAGAGTGATTTCACGATGCTTAAAGTATAGACAAATTACTTATAACGAATGAACTTAAAGTCATGATTAAAACGGAAAGTACTAACGATTAGCAGAACGAAAATTGAACGGAAAGTAACGATAACGAGGAATTATCAGCTGATAAACATAATTTATTGGATTTATATATATATTTCCACTGAAAAGACACTGAAACCTGCCTCTCGGGTGATAGTATTTTCCATTCTAGTTGTGTTCACTGGCATTGGGACTTGCTATCACTAGGGCCATTACAGGCATGCGTGGTAGTAACATGTATGTATGTGTGGTTCGTTTCAATTGAAAGTACTTGCAGTCCGGTACTGACAATTAGAAGCAAGATTCGTGGGCATAGTGAACTTAGACGTTATGGATTATTTTACGCTCTGGCCTAGTTCGGAAGGATCATGGATCACGATCAAAACCAAGGGGACGGCGACGGTTCCAGGCAAAATGGAATGGATGACGCAAAGATCACGGAAGGGTTGGAGAATACAAATCAAAACCGGCACGAGACATCCGGTCTCGAGGATTTGTTGCAAAACGAATCGAAAATGGAAGGTAGACTTGATTTCTGGGAGAAATTTCTGTGGCTTTAACGATGTAACGTAAGAAACGTCAGAATTTTTCACGACAGTACAAAAAGAAAGAAAAGAGAAAGAAATAAAACAACATAACGATAGAATTATGATGAATGACAATAACGATGAATGACAAAAAATAATGACAGGTTATTTGACGAGACAGACTTAACGAAATTCATTGGGAACTCGGAAATATATGGAATATGAAAACGAAGAAAACGAATCTGCTAACTGTAAGTGTCTATTCTGCAGATATTTTGGATTCTGACGTCATGGACGAAGGCCTACTGTCACAAGAAAATACTTCCAACTCAGACACTCACACACAAACACTTGATTCCCAAGCACTCACAAAAGTACTAGACCAAGCCAAAGAGGCACAATTAAAGGCGCAAAACGAGCTGAAAAAATTCATGGAAAAGAGGCAAAATGTCCCAGTTTTGAACGATACTGAAGTGAAACGAAGTCTTCAAGTAACAAACGATATTGAAACGAAACAGAACTCGCAAATAACGATGGATCCTACTGATTCCACACAAAATCCCATCCAGACCAAGCCCATAATCAGATCAATATTCACAATCCCACGACCTGATCAGATCATTCCACAAATTCAACCTCAAGAGGAAACCATAAGAAAAATCATGCAGGAGGAATTTAGAAGCATCTTCCAAAACAATCCTATTTTCCCGAAAAATCAATCGAGTGGAGAAAATAACGACACTCACGACATTCAGAAAAACGATGTGGAAAACAAAATCAAAAAATGTATAAAAGTTGAAATACACAGTAAAGACTCGGGCACGAAACGGGACTACAAGCTAGGTCCCGATAATAAGTTTGAATATTTTCTCGAATTCTTCACCTCAGAAATGCGCACTAACGATTTGTTGTACATTATTGACGAAAAAGTTTCACCCCCGAAAAAGATTAATGAGACCCTGAGAGAAAAACAAATGCACAGGGTTCGTGACATCTTGATCAACAAAATAGATCCCGTCTATCACTCGAAAATCTTGAGAATTAAGGAGCCTACTGAAATTTTGAGAATCTTGAAAGACTTTAAACGATGTGAAAACAATGTCACGAGCGCAAGTGTCCAACATAAACTTTACTCGATCTCTTTCAGTAAAAATGAGACAGCTGTCAGATTTTATGACAGATTCGAGGAATTGATCAGGACGTACGAGTGTATTCCTGATGCAACTCCACTGTCAGACGATGAGAAGAGAGACGCATTTTACAACGCAATTCTTCCGGCTTTTCCAGAAATTCGCACTTTGAACTTCATGATAGAAAAACAAACCAGATCGAAACTTATATACGATGCGCTGAAATCATTTATCATCCAAGCCGAGGCTGACAAGCAGCAAACCGCTGAAGTTCAGCCAGCTTCCGCTTTTTCTGCTCGCCCGAAATCAGTGCGCTGTTACGAATGTGACGATTACGGTCATATACAAAACGATTGTTCCCACAAGGGTCAAGGTCTGAAAGAATGTTACGAGTGTAACAAATTTGGCACACATAAGGCATCGGAGTGCCGCCAAAGAATGACTAGATTGGCTCGTGGTCGTGGCAGAGGCCAAAATTCTAGTCAGGGAAGACCTGATCACCCCCTACACTCACATAACTCACGATCATTCAAACATGCGGGACCCTACAACCAGAATAGCCGGGGGATCCCTGTCAGAGGACGAGGCAGAGGTAGAGGCAGAGGAAACAACCGAGATCGAGGAACGTTCAACTCACGGGGTGG
Source organism: Platygaster robiniae (assembly GCA_028476575.1). Lineage (NCBI taxonomy): Eukaryota > Metazoa > Arthropoda > Insecta > Hymenoptera > Platygastridae > Platygaster > Platygaster robiniae. The sequence continues at coordinate 13,715,164 of CM052025.1, forward strand.
GAATGATTGAGGTCAAACTCGATACAATTCACCGAAAGCCAACCTTGCGGCTACTGGAACTGGCGAAGAATACGATCAAGGTGAAGTTTTCTTGTCAAATACTGGAATAAACGATTTTGATACGAGTGTTTCGAATGAAAGAGGGATGACGGCTACGTTTGTGGCAGATTCGGGCGCGACCGAACATCTCACAAATTCAAAAGATATACTAGAGGACATCGAAACAGTGGGACTCAGTGTAATGAAATGCGCGAACAAAGACGATAAGGCAAATTTGAAGATTGAAGGGCGAGGGAATCTGAAATGCTTGACAGATTCCAATAATACGAAGTGTTTTGTACTGGAAAATGTTTTCCATTCAAAATCTTTTGCGGAAAATTTGATATCGTTACGACTACTCGCCGAGGCTGGGTGGAGCATCCACCTGGACAAGTGAACGGATTGATATTTACGATGCAGATACGAATGAAACATTTATTTCGGGCGTCTATGATAGCCCGTATTGGCTCATAGAGTTTAAAATAAATCAAACGAAAGTTCACGAATTGAAAAAATTGTTCCAAAGACAATCAAATGGTGGAAATATTGTACTTAATTCAGAAATTCAAATTGAAGATGTATCTGGTACATTAAACGAGTCAAAACAGAATCTTGAAAAACGGACGAACGAGAACGAGCAATCTCAGGTTGGCATGCGTAAAGAGAAAGTAACAATCCAGAGTGAAGAGAACGAAAAGAATGAAACTATTGATCAGATCACGAGAAATTCGAGCGAAAAGACAGAAACGATTGCAAATTCTCCAAATCCTGATAAGCTCATTTCAGACTTTGATGTGACTATTTCAGATAGAAAAATCGTAAGCGTCGACGATTTACCAACGACTGATTTAATCGAGTGTGAATCCCCTTTTTCAAGAACATACGCTGAGTTTGTAAAATCGAATATAGCAATGCTGTGGCACGTACGAATGGGACATGCTTCCCTAGATTATCTTAGGAGACTTCAGAAAATTTGGTCGAATAATAAGGAACTACGGAAAGTCAAATTTGATGAGACGATTTTAGAATGCTAGGTCTGCGCAATGTCAAAAATGCAGAGACTTCCTTTCTCGAACGAACGTAGCCGTGCGACGCGACCCTCCAAATTATTCATTCTGATCTTATGGGAAAAATTTCTCCCATGACTCACCCCAACGGGTATCAATACGTAGTCATTTTTGTCGATGATTATTCTCGCATTGCCATGGCCTATCCAATGAAAAATAAAGACATGACAGGCTATTGTCTGGAGGGATTTCTAAAAAGTACTAGAAATCTCCTGGGAAAACACGAAAAGGTATGTTACCTGTGTGCCGATAAAGGAACTGAATTTGCGGGAGGTTACACTGATGTGGTTTTGAAACGAGAAGGCATAGAACGACAGTCCATTTGCCCAGACACCCCTCAACACAATGGCGTTTCCGAACGTTTCAACGAAACCCTTCAAATCAAAGTTCAAGCACTAATGCTTTTGACTCTAAATTGCCAACGAACATGGATCTAGCTCTTGGAGCTGCAGTGTATGCGTACGCGTACAATCGAACCCCAAATAGGTCAATAAATTACGAGGCACCAATGATCAAATTTACGGGAAATTTCAAGTTCGATCTTACACAAATTGAACCATTTGGATGTCTAGCGTATTGGAAGATCACACGAAAGGCCGAATCAGAATTCTCGGCACGTGCAGCAATATGTGGCGTGTTAGTAGGGTTCATCACACACACAGGTTACTAATTCTGGAACCCGGAAACGAAAAAGTTTTTTGAATCACGAGATGTCAGATTCAACGAAAAATTGGTATATGGAGATAAGTTTCAAAAATCTGAGAGCGATTACCCCTTGCCAGCAAACGAACTGTTCAATCTTGACCCTGGGAACATTAACGACAGTGAACAAAGTTCAAAAACGAAGGGAGAACAAAGCTTAAAAACAGATAAGAAGCGAAACGAAAGTGAAACGAAAAGAGGGAGAGGGAGACCTCCAAAACGAAAAATTGACGAGACCTTAAAAGAAATGAAAAAGATTCCCAAACAAGATGCAGAGAAACACAGGAACCCGTACAATACAAGAAACAGAAAGATAAAAGACACAAGCTTTGTTGAGGTTATGCTCTCGACCGTGCATGGAAATTGCGAAAAACCCACAGCCCTTGAGCTATAAAACGAACGAAAAGGATAACTCGAATTTCATGAGCTTGTTCAAGCTAGCTTGGCCACGATTAACGAAGATCCAATTTCATTGAGAGAAGCAATGGCTACGGACGAAAAAGAAAAATGGCGAGAAGCTATCAATAGCGAGCTAGAGTCGATGACGAAAAATGAAGTTTGGGAAATTGTGGATCGCTCCAAAAACGATAGGTCAAACGGAAGACCCAATATCATTGATTCAAAGTGGGTTTTCAAAAAGAAAAATGAAACAAACGGCAACACGAAATACAAAGCCCGTCTTGTCATCAGAGGGTTCAAAGACAGAAACGAATATGAAGTGAAAGAAACATACGCACCAGTATCAAGAATTACACTGGTGAGAACAGTCTTGTCCGTAATAAATTACCTTGATCTCGATGTGTGTCAAATGGACGTTAAAGCTGCATTTCTGCATGGGACTATTGATGAGAAAATTTATATGGAAATCCCAGAAGGAATTGAGATATCGGAAGAAATGCGTGAACGAAAGGTCTGTCGAATCAAAAGAGCATTGTACGGTCTCAAAATTAGTCCCAAAAGATGGAATGAAAGATTTACAGATGTGGCCAAGACCTTAGGCTTGACCAGTGACGATCACGACCCATGTCTATTTACTTGGAACTCGGGAGAAAAATTTGCGATACTCATTCTCTATGTTGACGATATGCTTTAGGCGAGCAACGACGCAGAAAAGCTGGCTGAGGTAAAAGGCGAACTGATGCGAAACTTTGAAATGTCTGATTTGGGAGAGCCGAAGGAATTTCTTGGCTTAGAAATACGGTGTGATAGAAAAAGTCGAAGAATGCAGATAACACAAGAAAAGTACACGAAACGAATCGTTGGAAAGTTTGGGTTCAACAACGAGTACCCACAGAATACACCAATGACGACAAAACACTGAAGAAAACGAATTGCCTCATGACGAAACGACAATTGAAGCCCCGTATCGGGAAGCAATTGGAAGTTTGCTGTACCTTGCGGGTACAACGAGACCTGACATTACATACTCTGTCAATGTTTTGAGCAGGCACCAACTGAATGCGACCGAACACGAGTGGCAAATGGTCGAAAGAGTATTTCGATACCTAAAGGGCACGGCAAATTTCGGCTTGAACTATTACGCCGACGACACGATTTGATTGCATTTTCGGATGCAAGTTTTGCCTACTGCAAAGAATCAATTTCCACCTGTGGATATGTCATACGACTTTTTGGTGACGCGATCGCATGGAAGACTCGAAAACAAAGCTACGTGGCCGTGTCGACTTGCCAAGCCGAGTATGTAGCAATGAGCTTCGCATGTCAGGAGATTGTCTCAATTGAAAAATCCCTAAAACGCATGATAAACGAAAGTTTTCTTCCTGCTTCACTTATGTGTGATAGCAGAGCTGCAAATGTCTGTGCTCAATTGAGTGGAGGTAACAAACTGCGACACATGGCAGAAGTCAAAGAGTGTGTAAAGCACAAACGGGTAAATGTTCACTGGGTCTCTACGAAGGAACAGTGGGCAGACATAATGACAAAAGCACTGTGTTATGAAACTCACACAAAGATGCGGGACAAACTATTAAATTATGAAAGAATGTTTGCATGAACGATACGAACACTTTTAAAGAGATTTTGATATAATTTACTTATGGAGTTTTACGACTGATTACAGGGAACTGAACGAGACGAGGAGAATCTTCGGTCAGTTCTACGCAGATCTAATTATAAGTTGTGTTTAAGGATACATGTGTTCATTTGTGTAATAGATAAGTAAACCTCGGGAGGGAGTGTTGGAATATTGTAGAGGGCGACAGCTCTCGGTTTAACTTGTCGGCGCGCAGTTGTTTCATGCGCGCTCGCTCTCTTCCGGTTCTTCTCAGAGGGACCGTGCAGCGAGACGGATGTACGGAGCATACAAGAAAGAATAAATTCTAAGTACCGAGTATAGATTCTCTATTGAAACCTACGGACCCGACCCAAACCTTTCTACATCAGCAATGATATCAGATTTCTCGGAAAAAAATGAAAAACAGAATAAATTTTTTAACTCGAATATGACAACATAATATTTTTTTTTCATTTAGTTTCATATAATTATGAGTTTGAAAATTTGTATTTATATTTATGGAACTAAGATAATTAAAAATTGTCACAAATAACATTCCTTTTATAAAAAATCTATAATTTGTTCGCATAGTTTATCACTACATAAAGAATACCACATTCAATAAAATATTTTTACTTAAACAATAAACACAAAAAAACAATACCTACTTAGACACACTCAGACTCAAATTAAAAACCCATTTAAGAATGGTTCTCCACAACTTAAAAAAAAGCAAAATGGCTGACAAATAAATAAAAGTAATGTAGTACTAACATATTTAAAAAAATTTTACTATATACTGGAGTATAAAAATTTCTTTATAAAAAAAAACCATTCTTAGAACATTCAAACAACAAACAAAATATTATTATTTTCCGTGCTTCTATTGTTAAAAAATAATAAAAATAATATGCTTCTTATATTTTTAAATGTTGGTCATGAAAATTTTTTACTAGTGCCATATACCGTTACAATTTATCCTAAAAACTATATCATGAAAATTAAAACAGTAACTAATACTAAATGAGAGCTGTCATGCAACTATTTTTGGACAAAATTACTGATAATAAGCTGGTCATACCTTTGATCGTTGCTTCTTGAGATCGAAATTTGGATAAATTGTTAACTCATGAAATTTAATTACTTAGTCGTGGAAATTTAAGCGATAGAGTATGAAAATTGCCAATAATTTAAATTGTTAATAATGTTATTTTCGCTCTTAGAACGCAAATTCTGATTTTGCGTTATGCCACTGTCGCTTTTACTGAACAAATATTGACTCTTTAGCATGCAACTGTCAATGCTGGATAAGCTTCTTCGTTGTTTTGGAGATCTTCAACAACGTCATGCACATCTTCATGAGGCACTGGGATTTCTTCTTGCACTTTTCTACGGGCGTGCATTGCACCGTGGCGCAAAAGGTTCCCGTAATGAGCAAAAAGAACTTGGCCATCATGTTCAGGAGTACTTGGGCACAATGTACAATAGACAGAAAATTTAACAGGCCCTTGACGTAACCACGGACGTAAAAGTTCGTGATTACGCCATGCCTCGCGATATTTCTGTCTCTTGACGTTGCACTCATTTCTTCCACCATCTCCGTCCATGGTTGGGTATCTAATATGAAAAATCAAATTCCAAAACTTGCTGCTTATATAATTTATTACAATTTCTGAAATCCATTCTAATAAAGAGACACTGAAATATGCATGGTTTCTATATGCATCTATTAAACTCATTTTAATGTATCAATTGTTCAAAATTTTTCCAATAATTTGACTGAATGATTCGTTGGATAATCCCTGGCATATCAACAGCAACAACGAATAAATTTATCTTTTCTACAAAATCTAATGAAGTAAAAATGAACATATTTTGTAGAGCGCGAATCAATTACATGGACTGTGAAGACGCAAATTAATGAATTTTGACAAGGTTTTTTGATTTTTCTTCAGAAAGTCACCCAATTTTAGATGGAACAGAAATCAAAGGTATAAAGTTGTATGAAAATTATATATTAATTTTTGAAAATCGATGTTAGTTGTTGCCAGAATCATAAGATAAGAGGGTAGTGTCCCGCTTCTCGGTCCTTGGCGCGTCTCTTGGGTATAATAAAGTTTTTATAAAAGTTCTTATTATAAAATTTGGGTATGTTTCATAAAATTCCGATTCTTTTATAAAGTCTCTTTATAAAAAGAGCAATGTGTTATAAAGTTTTTATGAGTTCTTATAAAGCCACTTCATAAAAACTTTATAAAATCTTTATAAGAAGACAAAATCTTTATGAAGTAGATTTTAAAATCCACTATTTAAAAATGTCGTGATTTGATATTTTTTTGTTAAGTTTTTAATAAGTGATTTTATTAAAAAAATTGAAAACATTATAAACAATTTCTCTTTTTACGAAGTAGCTTTATTGAAAAAAAGAATTTTATTAGAAATTCCCAAATTTTATAAGGAGTTTTGGAAAACTTTTTAAAAATAACCCAAATTACAAGTGGAATTCTGTTGTGGATCCACGGCGGGGACGATTGTATAAATAATAATAAAAAGCTAATTTATAAACATGAATGCAATTTTAGTTAAGTATTTTATAATTTCGAAAATTTTACATATTTTATAAAAAATTTGAATAGGTTGTCGTAACGGTTATAACGTACATTCCAAACACAGCTAAGTTAATTCAAGTTAATTACATACTCAGAAAATGACGTTTAAGGTAGTCGTAAGAATGGCAAAAAAACTGCTATAAGCAATATTTGGTACTTCAAATTTTTCGTAAAACAAAGTACTAAGACATTTATAAGATATCAACTCAAAAATACATAAAAAAATTATTATCAGAAAAAATTTATTTAATTTCAAAACTAATATCCAATTCTGATTAGATTTTACATTCAAAATTCAAATATGCAAGAGCGCCTTTCGGCCCCTCGGTAACTACTTCAGTGGCTGTGCCAAGAATGGAATATAATCATGGCGCATGCACAAAAGCTACTCGCCACTAAGTTTTTATTGAACTTTTATTGAACAAGCTTATTTTCCACGACCAGAAACATTTATTACTTTCAAATGCATTTCTACGTAAACAAAGTATCTTTTTTACCTTAAAAACATTATTTTGTATAACTATTGTTGATTTTAATAAAAAAAAATCTACCACACTTTTACCACACTTAAGTGTAGTGAAAGTGTGGTAACTTGTCCGCCAGGGTATCAAAGAAATAAAAATTTTTTCGGATATGAGAGTTTGACTTTTTTTTAAATAAATGAAATTTTAATAAATATTAATACATCAGCAGGATGTAAACTGAATCCTTCTTCATACCATGGAACGACTCAGGTACACAGAGAAAAGGATCCAAGAACTTACGCTGGCCGCACAGGTTTGTACCCTGCGCTAGTCATAATTTCACGCGGCCAAGCCGAGAATCGTGGTCTCGCAGGGTACATTCCTGCGTGGTCAGGAAATAAACCTGGGCGGCACAAGTTCCGAATCGCAGGGCTAAGTCTTGGGCTAGCAGCTGTAAGTTCTGGACTCACATGTTTCTTTCTTGCATGCGCCGTTCTACTCCTTGTTTCGCGCGGAAGAGAATCCTGTGCGGCGCAGGTTTGGGGCCTGTGCTGCATAGCTTTTTCGATAGTGCACGAATTCGATTTTTCATATGCTATGAAGATATGATAAAATGCGAGGATGTCAACAAATATATGTATGATTATTCACGCAAAACATTACGAGAACTTCCAATGTTGATTAAAAAGAGCGCCTTTGGCACGTAGAGATCAATAAGATAGTCTTATATACAATTTCCGAGAAAAAAACTATTTACACTTATTTTTGAACATGTAAAATGTAATATGATTTGAAACTTTCCTATAGTGCAATTCCATCAATTCCTTACATTGTAATAAGTCAATTCATAAAGTGAAACTTCAGCCGACAATCGATGATATCGATCAATTTATTAAATTATACCAAATTTTTCAGCCACATTTCGCTCTGAGATTGTCGAGCATGTAAAAAAAATATAAAGCATAATCACAATTTACGCAAAATTTTTGATCCTTGAGTCAAATTGTAATTTAAAATGAAAATAATATACCTATATTTTTTTTATTTTTTTATTTGTATTTCAATTATTCTTTCACTTTTTTCCTACTTTATAATTTTAATTTTGTGATTATGAAAATCTATTAGAAGTTTTAAATTTAAATCTCAATGTTGAAACGAAAACAGTGAAACTTATTGAATACTACCGAGTGAAAAAATGTAAGCGCATATTTTAAAAATTCATATTTTTGATGGTTGAAAAAGGCATAAAACTAGTTTAAAACCTTTTCTGTAGGAAACGGGCATCTTGTTAAATATTTAATTCTATCGATATTATAACTTACAGGATATTATAATGTAATGCGATTGAAATGTGCTCATTTATTCCTTTCTTTTCTTACTCGTTAAATGAAGGATTCAATAGATTAATCATTTTCACGTTATTCATCCTTTGAATAAACGAAAAACGTATATGTCATTCATGGATAATGTGTTGTGAATTTACAACCTAACTGTTCGAGATTGTAGGCTTTTTTACCTACCTCGATTCTTCTTCTGAATAATATGTACGTTTTGTCTTGAATCCTTCTATTTCTTTGCCTCGTTTTTACAACATCCACAGTATGCTTTTATAGAAATGAAATTCCTTGAATTCCAGAAATCTCGCTCTTTTTTATTATTTTTACAAGAGTGCTTTCATTTTTGATTTTCATAAAAGAATAACTTTTTTAAACCCGAAACAAACATATTTATAACTTCACGTCATTTCTTTTGGGCCGACTTCAACACACTGCGCCCTTGAATGCTCCGCTTTAACCTTAATTGGAAGTTGGCACAGCTTTTGTACTGGTCTCTCTATTGCGGTTTTCCGGTCCCCTTCCACTATCCTCAGTCGGGTGTTCCGAACTTTTTTGTATGGGTCTTCGAATACCTCGACGACTCGTCCCATCTTCCAAAGTGTCGGTGGAGTGTTCATTTCCCGTATGACCACAAAGTCACCCTTTTCTATATGCGGCTGTTCTTCTTGCATGCCTCCTTGTTTCGGACGTTGTTGTAGTTGTAGTGCCCAAACTTTCCAGAAAGTTTGGCCCATTTTCTGGATTTGTTCATAATGCTTCAGTCTATTTTCCGGTACTCCTTAAACGTTTGCTCCAAATGGCTGGACAATTGTGCCACTAATCAAAAAATGAGCTGGTGACAGAAAACCCAAACTCTCCGGGTCATTTGATAGTGCCGAAAGAGGTCTTGAATTCATTACGGCACTGGTCTGTGCAAGCACCACTCGAAATGCACTGCTGGTCAGGTGGTGTGGCCCAATCACTCGCCGCAGATGGTACTTCATAGACTTAATCGCTGCTTCCTATAGACCTCCTTGATGCGGTGCTGATGGAGTGATAAACCGGAATTCTGTTCCATGAGCTTGAAGCTGTTTAGCCATGTCCTATTTACTCCAGGTTCCTAACATACGTGTCAATTCTTTTTCCGCGCCATGAAAATTTTTTCCGTTATCGCTCCAAAGCCTCGTGCATGCACCACGGATGCTAGTGAAGCTCAAAAATGTTCGGATGAAGTCGATCGTAGACAAACTTTCCACCAGCTCTAGATGTACAGCTTTAGTAACCATGCACACAAATACTGCCACCCACTTTTTTTCTTTGATCTTGCAGCGGCCACTTCTAGCTTTTAGCATGAATGGCGCAGCATGGTCAACGCCACTATGTTGAAATGGCCGGCAAGGCTGAAGACGGTCAGATGGAAGCTCCCCCATGATCTGCTGTACTGCTTCTTGCCGCTCAATCACGCAAGGTTTGCATCGTGAGATGTGAGTTCGAATCGCTCGGCGTAAACCAGTAATTCAAAATTTCTGACGAAGCTGTGCCTCCATGACTCGCGCTCCCTCATGCAGTGTCTGTCGATGTGCCTGTCGAATAAGCAGTTTAGCTAGAGGGCTAACATCAGGTAGAAAAGCCAGATGACGCTGCTCGAATTCCATATGAGCTCTATCTAATCGGCCGCGAACGGGTAAAATTTTCTCTAACTGTTCGAGATTGTAGGCTTTTTTACCTACCTCAATTCTTCTTCTAAATGATATGTATGTTTTGTCTTGAATCCTTCTATTTCTTTGCCTAGTTTTTACAACATCCACAATATGCTTTTATAGAAATGAAATTCCTTGGATTCCAGAAATCTCGCTCTTTTTTATTATTTTTACAAGAGTGCTTTCATTTTTGATTTTAACAAAAGAATAACTTTTTTAAACTTGAAATAAACATATATATAACTGCACGTCATTTCTTTTGGGCTGACTTCAACACTAACAACACATGATTTTTCAAAATATGAACAAAAAATATTAATATTTCAGAACTACATTTTGTGTTGATTTTGAAAATATGTAATATGAAGTTTCAAAAAATTTTATAAAATTCTAATTATGCTTGACATCATCATATGCTCGACAAACAAAAAGCGAAATCTTGCTGACAAACTTGAGAGTTTCTAATTATCTCACATTCAATCATACCAACTGACTATAAAAACTCGATCACTTAATGTATCTAAATGTATTTTCTATTTTTTTCATCTCACATTATATCTAATAATTCATTTAATGAAAATTCTCAAAAATTCATAGTAAATCAATTCAGTAATTCATCTAATAATTCATCTAATATAAAGTCTAATAATTCGTCTAATAAAAATCAACAGAAATTGATAGTAAATCAATCATATCTTACGTCAAATACTGTATACATTTTTTTCACACTGTAAGAAGTCGATCTTATTCTAAGATGCAGCAAAATTAAGGTATGAGTTGAAATGCAAATATTATTATAAATTTAGTCCTTATAACTAATGTTCTGTATCAATAATGATTTCTTCGAACTGTGGTAATTGTTCTTAATTTACAATTTTTGCGCTTGAAAGTAATTGTAAACATTGACCAAATTTAAAGCCATGTTTAAATTTCAAGTCGTGCTTTGTTGAACTCGAGCGCTTCTAAAAAGTTATGCGGCACAGGCCCCAAACCTGCGCCGCAAAGGATTCTCTTCCGCGCGAAACAAGGAGTAGACCGGCGCATGCAAGAAAGAAACATGCGAGTCCAGAACCTACAGCTGCTAGCCCAAGGCTTAGCCCTGCGATTCGGAACTTGTGCCGACCACAAGTTCTGAAACCGAAACCGAAAGTTTGTGGTGGTATTTTGTTATTCCGGGGAATGTTTTGAACTTTTCTTTGAAAAAAGAATCCCATTGATAACACGTAACATTTTTTGAAACTGACACAACTCTGTTAAATCCGTTGGTCGATGAGTTTTTAACACAATTTGACAAGTCTTCAAAATCGTCGACGGTGGTTCGCGAATATTTATATTTAATGAGCCCAAACATGCGGTCTGGAGAAAATTTCGTATGGCCCGTGAGCAAAAAATTTAAAAGAATTTTTTCATTTTTCGAATGAAAAACGCGCCATTGGAGATAATGTAACATTGTATTATTTTTATTTTGGCCAACGCAATTGTCCGCGAAAAGAATCAATTGTTTCGTGGGTGGGCGGTTTTATAAATAATTGTGAATGAGGCTAACTACACAATTAGGGCCTTTTCCTATGTCATCATCTTTGTCGATGAGAAAATTTGTTTGGATTCTCGTACATTCGTTCGTAATGCCAAACAGACCACATTTCTTTGCAGCTTTGAAGTACGCAGGACCAATTTGCAATGGACTGCTTGGATAATGCAGATTTTGAGCGAAATCAAAAGAGAGGACAAGAGATTCATCGTCTGCAAAATAAAAGAAAAAAAAATTGTTATATTTTGGAATTTTAACAATTCTGGCAAATCAGCAACTCTTTGGAACATGATGAAGTTTAAGAAATTGTTGGAAACCCGCAATTTCAAATATTATTTTATTCATCGGAAATTTTTAGTTTCCCTACTCGTTATTTCAAGTAAATTCACGGCTATTAAGATTGCCACGCGTAAGTCATTATCGTTTCAAAAATACTTTGGTTCATTTATATTATCAATACTCGTGTATTGATTATTCGCTATTTTTATACGAAATTCACGATATCAAATTCATTTACCAGATAGAACCATCCGGGACTCATTATTCAGCGGAAACGTTTTCAATAGCCTTAACGACATTCGACGACGATTGTAAGTAGTTATCATTTAAAAATGCTGAAAATAGAATGAAACTAGAAATTGTATTTCCTTTTGGAAAAACCCAACGATAGCCAGAAATGAGTTTCTTTTGTAGATACGATTTTATATTGCGCATTTTACCGGGTATAAATTACGACTTTCGGCTCGCTGCGCAGCTCACTCAGAATAAAGTTTTGGAACAACACGGTTAAGAGCCTAGCAGAACGAAGTTACTCACTGTCATCCGTCTTGTTAAATAAAACGCCAACAACAACAAGTGCATTGAGTGTTATTCTACCTCTAACAAAATATTAAGTTCGTAAACGAATAAAATTAAGGAAATTCATAAATTTTCAGTTATTCCCGAACCCCGACGTTTTTTTGTTTTAAAATGTTTAGAATTTGTAGGTTTCAACTATATCAAATTATTTGAAATGTTCGTTGTAATTCCAGTTCAAAAATTATCGAGTTTGAGAATTTATAAGATAGTATATAGCGCGCACATGCACGAGTATGATTTTCAAACTCTTGTAATTTGACAGATTTCGGGGTAAAATGGAATTAAGAAATTTCAAATTCCAATGAAAACGAATTTCGTAGATTTCGTTCGAATTTGAAAAATTTTAAATCTTTTGAAACAGATGCAGATTTTAGTTAGAGTACTCAAATTCACCTTGAATGTTGCAGCAATGACAGTAATATTCCCGTTGTACTTTCGCACGATTGAGGTGTTCGATAGCAATTTTCATCTTCTCTATTTTCGTCTCTGTATCTTGATTCGCTGTGCTGTATACGAGCAGGGTATTCGAACGACAAATTTCGCAAAGATCTGTCGCAGGTTTCATCGTTGTTATGTACGGGACATACTTTTGCCAAATGTCTCGGAATGAACGATTCCCGATTTTTTCTTCTTCATTTTCAACAGATCCAATGTATGCTCTGTACACAGAACTCATTGACTCACACGATGGCAGTTTCAAAACGCGGAAATCTTTAAAATTGGGCATACGACCCGGTAATGGCAGGGCATGCTTTTCAGCGAATGCGCGAATGAACTTAATTACTTTTTGGATCATTTCGTACGTTATCACATTTTTTCACGTACTTGTTTTACCGACCTTTCCATGAACTCGCGGAACAATCCCGTGTTGGTCGAAATGCTGTTGTATTGCTCGAAAACGATGTATCCCTGTACGATGAATAAAAAGATACGTTTTCCTGCAGATTGGTACAGCACGAAAAGTGTATTTCACATTTTCCCGGGATGTTTTTGGTTTCACTCTAGCACCACGTTTTTGATAATACATTTCTTCGTAACAAGGCTCGAGTTCAAGATGTTCCTTATTAGCTTCTAGGTGACTCAAAATCACTAGATCCTGTTCATATTTGGACATTTCTGAAAACGTTTTACGATACTGATGTACAACAGTTTCTGGAATGCGTTTATTACATTTGAGAATGCAGCACGGTTCAACATCACTTCCGTACATTTTCAAAAATTCTTCTTCGTTATTTACATCTTCACGAGATTTTTCAAGAAAATCAACATCGGGCATCACTTTTTCGGAATTTTCATTTATCTGCGGCAGTGCTGTTTCATCATCATCCAACGAAATTTCACTCGGCTCCACATTTTCGATCGAGGCGGGTAAATAAGAGTTTTCCACAGTTTCAAATTCTGCATCCAGTTCCATGTTCAGCGTAGTATAATACACATTCGAGAACTCACAAAAGTAAAACTGTCATTTCTCGTCAGAAATGTCACGCGTAAAACATTATTTGAACTTTTTTCCAAGACTTGAACTCAATGAATGTTCACGGAAAACTGAAAATTAAATGACTGTATCTCAATTCGTCTACGAAATTTCATCTTTGGAGGGAATTTTGCTTTTTTTGTAAGTAGATAAATTTTAATACTTTTTTACGAATTTTTGAACTTATCTCATTTGTCTAACCTTTTTTTTTTCTTTTTTCAGTTAGAGGCCCAGCCGGGCCTCTAAGATTGACACAATATGCCCCCGCACTGCACAGCGCAGGGATGATACCATAAAAAAAAGATGGTTCGAAGATACACGACCGTTCGTGAAAATCGTTCGATTCAAAGAAATAACGAACAAACAATCGTACAACTTTACAAGGATTCTTTACTTTCAATTTCTGATAGTCGCTTGTAAAATGGAATGATTGAAACACACTTGTTATTCACTATTTTACACAACTTTTGATTATTGGAATCACTTTTTTATTCTTGTTGATATAATGTGAAAGAATTACCATGCGAAGCTGAATTAACATACCTGAAAGAAAATGGATTGGAATAGTACCTATAATTCATTCTTTGAATTCTCAAATATCTACTAATAAAAAGTTAACAAAGAATGACATACTTATTGTTGTACAAATTCATTGATAACATTATTGTATTCCATTCTGTAAATTCATGCGTTTTTAATAAAAATATCTTTTTTGACAAGTCGTTATACATTGTTCGTCAGAAAATTGTACAATTTGATAAGTAAAAATTTAAAATTCATATTAATCGACCGCTATCTTTGAATTGACGATCGTAGATTTTAAAATAATTTCCCTAAGAAATATATATATATATATATTTCACTAATTATTCGAACAATCGAAAAAATTTCCTCATTCGGATGAGCAAATTTTTTAATTAATCTATTAGTAGCAGACTATTCATAAGATTATTCAAAAAATACGACCTTCGAAAGTATAACAAAACACACCGTTAAAAAAGCAAGGCTTCACTTATATTCCAGTCAACTTTATATTTAGTGAAGAATCACATAATAGAACAGTGAATTAGTGAACTGCTGATTAAATGAAACAAAACCTGCAAGTCCTAATCTCGATAAAAAAGGTCTTTCTGATAAACCAGCATTTATGAATCAAGGATAAGTAACTTATGTTAAAAACTAGTATGTTTATTTAAAAAAATCCATGATAATACTATCATGTAATTTCCATTATATGGAAATTTCATGTATGTACATACTGATGCATCTGATAAGTGACGGACAAACACGCGATAGGAAAAAACCTCTTAGGCCAGAAGTCCCAAGAGAATTTTCGTCTAGACATTCAGTCTGGTCCGGTCTGGGACGAGTAGCGCAGTAGAAAGTAGAAACTATTATAGATCGCAGTTGGAGGGGGCCGAGTTTCGAGGAATTGCGTTACCCCTCCGTTCGCAACAGCTTTTTCGTATTTAATGAAAAAATTTATTGTAGGGCCATTAATTGTCGAAGAGACTCGTGACATAGCTCATTAGATAGGTAATTTTTTAAACTATTTTTTAAAGTCAAAAAGTCAAAATCGATTTTTGTGACCATAGGACCGTTTTGTCATTCCAAGTCACAAATGCTGAACCAGCTGATATTGCTCAATCTTGAATCACGAACGTGTTTTGACCGTCGTCAATCGCAGATCCCTTTTACCTCCCTTTCTAAAGTAACGGTAAAAGGTCGAAACCGTCCTGTGGAAATAGACGCAGTTTATCTATCCCTCACTCTCTCAAACACGTATGCCTAATGCAGGGAGCGAGAGAGACACCTATATCTTCAGGCTACTTGGCTAAGAAATTTTCGTCAGACCGGAATTCCGAGAAATTTGTTCAGTCAATAATAATAAGCACATGGGCCCTTCGGCTGATTTCAGGCAGCCCCGGGAAGCTTCGTTTCGTGCGTAACGGACTTTCACTTTCTGATGTGGGGATTAAGGGGAATGCAGAGGAATGTAAGAAGCGTTTAGTCTGGGTAAATAGAGGAGGAAAAAAACTGTTTCTCATGCAGTAGTTATGCCACGTGACTATTGTTCGGCTTTCCCTGGATTTTCTCTATTTTCTGGCCCATTGATGAAAGTCATTGCGAAGAATTTCGTTTCGGGATTCCTCAATTCGAGATCGAGAATAATAAACGCGGCTGCAATATGTATTTAGTGCCGAAAAGCTACAGTATAATGAATAAATATGTATAATTAATTCATTATGTTTTCTGAAGATAAAAATAAATAAATAGTTAATGTTACTTTTTAAATTTTGTCATAATAACTTTCAAAGTGACTATATATTAATAATTTATAGCAGGTGATATTTACTATAAGAATAATCTTTACCAAAAAGTATTTCGATTCTGTTTATTTTGAAGTTATCTTGACACCATGATCAAACATATTTTTATGATGTAAATGAAAAAATTTTTCCTAATGTACTGGCAAAACTAATATTACCATTGTGTAATCACAAGGAATCTTTAATCGATTTCATTATGATTTTAAATTTACTTTGACAAAAAAAGTGCATTTGAGTATGCATACTGTTTAAAGCATAATAATAAACTAAACAACCTTTTTTTATAATATATGTAAAGTAATAATGTTTTACAGTGATCATAATATTTTTGATGAATGTGAAAAATGTGAAATGTTGGATCGAAAAAATGTTTCCATTAACTTTAATTTCACGTTTGGGAATTTTTTTTTAACTCCTTCGTTGGCATTGACGCCTTTTTGCGTCAAAATTTTTCGTGCCCTGCGTGGCATGACGTATTTTTGCGTCAACTATTTTTTTTTGAACTCGAATTGCTCTGATTTAGCATCCAAGTCGTACACGGCGGTTTTCGGGGTCGCTGAATCCGAATCTCAAGTCAAAATGCATAAATTCAAAATGGTGTTGTCAATATGCCGGACTACACGATGTAATTTTACCATATGCATATACAAATTTCTACACGGAGAGAAATGCATGCATATTTCACACATATATAATGATTAATTTTCGCCTATCTATATTTATGGGTGCTACGCCCATATATATAGGTGCTCCACCCATACTAATGATGTTTTACCTAAATTTATGGAGTACGCACCTATACAAATAGGTGCTTCATATGGAGTAAGCACTTATAAAATTAAGTTCATTCATAAATATGGGTGCAGTACCGATATATATGTGTAGGCGAAAATTGACTCTAAATATGGGTGAAACATGGATGCATTTCTCGCAGTGTACAAAAAAATTTTGAGGTTGCTGATTACAGTTCTTAACTGGGAATTGGCATATTCAAGACTGTGAAAGAAAAGTTGACACCAAAAGTCGTCAATAATGATTTCGACCGTAGTATCAAACTGTCTACTTGTAGAAAGATTTCTCATTTCAGGCACCGATTTCGAAAGTGATATCAATACAAAGTTAAGTTGGAAATTGGCAAATTCAAAATGGTAAATTGAAAATAGCTAATGTATTTTCTTAGCTCTTGCATGACTACTGTATTACTCTAGAGGCAAATTTCTAAGACGCTAAAATTTCCAAAATTATTCAATTCCATTTCACCATCGTCGTTTGAAAAGGGTTCGGACATGATTTTTTTTAAATTTGTTTTTATATTTTATGAATTTGACTTTGTGTATGAAATTTTTTTTCTACAATACTTGGAGATATAGTTTTTAAACTGCAGCAGTTTAAAAAACGCTCCGGTGCCAAACGCTTTGGTGACCTTGTACTGGCGCGTGACGTCATAACTGTACATAAGTCGCCAGCATTCCCTAGCGCGCCGGCTATTCAGTATGGCTTTAGGCGTTACAAAGTACAGTTTTCATTCATTTTTCAATACTTTTTTTATGACCATTTTCAAAAATGGCTAATTCCAAAAAAGGGAAAAATTACCGCGTGTGTTTTGTGCCATGCTGTACAAGTGCAACAATTAATACGCCAGAAAAAATTTTTTTTCACGTGCCGAAAGAAAAAAAAGTGCGAGATACCTGGCTTCGTAAAGCACGCAGGGGTGGAAAATTTTCAGGAAAAAGTGTTTTATGGTGTTGTGAGGATCATTTCGATATTAAAAGTGATATGGAGAATTACCTTCCGAGAATTAAAAAAGAAGTGGTGCCTCATCTTTTCTCGTGTCAAGCTGACAAAAAATTACGAGTGGAAGAAACTCCTCGCTCTGCATTCCGCAAAAGAGACCATCAAGAACGCATCGAGGATATTATGGGAAAATCTTCAACTGCGGTAGAATCTTTGAATGATAACATTGCTGAGAAAAGCGGCGAACCAATGGAAATAGAAGAAAATGATGTATGTGGGAGTAATGATGGTCAAGGTATGTCAAGAAGTACGATTTTTTCAAAAATTTATTTTCTTATTTATTTGGCACCATATGAATCACAAAACTTTCTCAAATAAAGTAAATTTTTCAAATGTTATCGCAATTAAAAACAAGATCATAGAGTAACACGAAAAGTTTTATGGATTTCACGAAAAATTGCAGGATTCTTTAAAAAAAAGTTACATATTTAATCAGGATAAAATAAAGAAAGTCATAAGATATTACGAAATATAAAAGAAAATCGTAATTAATGCTGGGAAATGAGTGTTATTGATGCAAAACTTGCAGACGCAGTTGTGTAATTGAGAACGGAGACAAATTTCTTGATAAAGTATAGATGAATTATTATTTGTAGTTTGATGTGATTTGATTTACAGGGATTATAGAGCCTCGTAAACCATTGTACGAGGACAAAAGTATTCAAACACTCTCGACCAGCCGACAAAAAGATGTACATTTCAGGAGCATTGGAGTCATGTGCGAAATCTTAGAAACTACTTTTGAAAAACCTACGAAACCGGCTCCAGTTTTCACAAGGTCTCCTTCAAAGTCTCCTATAAAATAAAAATAGATGAAACGACAATCATCTTGTTGTGGGAGTGGCAACACGGCATCTGGCATTTCGTCTGAAGATAGTTCGTATGTTCCAAGTTACATGTCAAGTCCTTCCCATTCAGATGATGAATTAATATCAGCAGAAAACTGCGCGATGGCTAGTTTGAGTGTAACATTGAAGAATTTTTACATTAAACAAAGTCCCAAAGAATACATTGGTGTTTCAGAAGATGTATTGTGGATTTTAGACTTGCTAGAAAAACACACAAGCATTAGTATCAAGAGCATTAAAATGATTTTGACTAAACTGAAACTTAATGACACTTTTGAACGAATCGGTGACGATTTTGGAATTTCTCGCAGATAGGCAGGAAGAATTTTTTCGGAAAATATTGACAAAATTGCAAAAATTTTGCAGGTTTTCATTTCTTTTCAACCCACGATGAATTTACAACTTCTTTTGTCTATTCCTTTTCGAGCCAATTTCCAAAATTTTCAAGCAATAGTAGATTGCTTCGAAATTGAAATTATGAAACCTACAGATCCGATGAAACAAGCGTTAACATGGTCCGACTACAAGCATTGTAATACAATGAAATATTTGATATCAGTAGCACCTGACGGAACGATAAATTTTATATCGGAGGGATTCGGTGGTCGGACGTCAGACATAGTTGTATTCGAAAATTCGGGTATCATAGAAAAGCTTCCTGAAAATGCTTGTATAATGGCTGATAGAGGTTTCAATCAAATAGAAACATTGCTGCAGAAAAAAAAATGTACTCCCGTTCGGCCCCCAAGCGTTTCCAGTTCTGTCAAACTTTCTGCGTCAGATGTCAATGCAACAAAAAAAATTGCGAGCCTTAGGATTCATGTTGAGCGTGTTATACGTCGTTTGAGAGAATTTGAATTTTTGGTTCCTCATTCTTGCGTCCATCACCCGTTAATACCATTTTTGGATTCAGCCGTCGTTATTGTTGGGGCTCTCGTGAATTTGCAGCCGCCAATTATTCGCACATGAATTATAAGTGAAAAAAAAGTGTACAAATAATTATGTACAAAAAGAAATAAAAAGAAAGGAGTAGTCAATACACTTCGATATAAATTAATTAAATAAGTTTTATTTACAGTGCTTCTTTTTACATTTTGCTGCTGTCGAAAAGTCGCGGAAAAATGTAAGTTGCCCAAAAATTTGTCGCCTTAGCTATAAGATCTTTTGTCCATGCTTCGTCAAAAATGTCAACGAGAATTTCGATCTTTTCTGTTTTCTCAAAATCGGGACTTGCGACGCATAAGAACCCTTTTTTAGTTTTTGAGGCCAACATTTGCAGTTGCATCTGCCCTTTGCACTTGAAACTAATTTTGCCATTGTGGCAGTAATTGGCAACAGTTTTTTCTTTCGCCGGACATTTAATTTCTACAATAAAATCTTCGCCGATAGCGTCAGGTAAAGCTCCGAACATCGGATGATCGGGCAACAACAAAATACCCGATTCACGACATTTCAAGT
The DNA here is from genome assembly GCA_028476575.1 of Platygaster robiniae. Taxonomy (NCBI): domain Eukaryota; kingdom Metazoa; phylum Arthropoda; class Insecta; order Hymenoptera; family Platygastridae; genus Platygaster; species Platygaster robiniae. The sequence continues at coordinate 13,735,368 of CM052025.1, forward strand.
TTGTTGTTTTCTTAAAAATTTCCAACACTTGTTTTTCTTATTCTTTCCCCCGTTTCATATATTTACTTTCAAACATTTTTGCAGCTCCAAGAATTGAACGAACCAAAGATCCGTTTTCAGACCCGCAATGTGCTGCTTGATAGAAATTTGAAGCCGTGACTCGCCCGTACCTTAATTTGTGCCACAATGAAGAATCACTCTGACATCTAGTTGACAATTCAGCTAATTTACATAGATTTGAAGTGATCGATGTTTTTGCGAATACAGTAAAATCGCTCGCATTTTTTTCACATCAAAAAAGCAATTGCATGTGTAAAGAGCCGTGATAATTCACCCGGCTCTATCTCCGAAATTACCAAGTCAACGCTCGCTACTACAGTTATCGCATGAAGTAAAGAGTTTAATCACCCGATACTCAGTGCGCCGTAATAGCTACTTCATTACTCTTGTTATCGGCAGACACTTACAATGACTCGGACATTCATCTATGATAACAAATGAATCTTTAATTTCCTTTTTTTTTATCTAATTACAAACCTGAAAATAGCCACTTATCTCGTTTTAGACTAGTATATAAACCCGTGATTTTTCAGAGGAAATCAGTTCTTTTATTAGAACCAACAGCTTCAGAGCTAAACCCCCGCTTCAGAGCAAATCAACAGCTTTAGAGCTAAAATTGACTTCCAATATAACTATTAATTCCGATTGAAAGTAAGATATATTTTTATGTAGTCTCTCTCCCGTATAACCACGCTGCATGGATTTTGAAGCTTTTATTTGGTGGTGATATCTTTGATTTCACCCAACTCTGCATCCGCCGTAATCCAATTCAAGGCTCGCAAAGTCTACTGCAGAAGGTCATTCCGAGAAATATGAACAACAATCTTTTAGAATAAATTCCAATCCTTCCCTTACCAATAATATATTTTAACCTACCAAGAAACTTAAACGATCAAACACGAAACACACTTTCCAAATGGATGAGAACTATCTTGAATAAGATAATTGCTTATGACAATGGCAATCGCTAGAATTCAAATATGTATGTCCCAAGTAATTAAAGTTATTGATTGGTAAATTCAAAGTAAATAATAATAATAATGAATAATAAATACATTCACAAGATAGGTTCTCGACAGTCCACGATACAACCGAAAAACGAGAGTTAAGATCAATAAAACCATGATACCTCTCATTTTAACAAATACTATTCGTTTTAGTGGACGCTAAACCCTTCAAAGCTTATAAACGAGGATCAGAGGCTAGTACTAGAATCGCGAAGCGGGAAATCGCCCCTATATTACCAACCCATTTCACATATGCGAAATTCCAGACAAACCTTGATAGGGATTATAAGGTACAAAATCTGGGAAAGCGGGCCTTTCGAAAATTTAAGATACAAGGGCTACAGAAGCCTCGTCCCTTCTGGACTCAAACTAGAATAGCCGAAGCGAAACAGAACAATCAGCGGGTAAAAGAGACAGAGTCTAACTCGCAAATTGCAGGTGATGATTTTTACGACGCTATGAAAGCAGATCTTGAAGTTAGGGCAGGAATATTTTCGGAATATTTGTCAGAGCCAGATCAGCTAGAGGATACCTTTTCGGGAAAAGCTATAGAAAAACTAAAACGAATTCAACAAGAAATTAGAGACGATGTTAAGTTGTAAATTTAGTGAACAATAATAAGGCCACTCCGTGGCATTAAAACATACTAACGTTGTTATTATTAACCCTTTTACCAATTCCTCGACTCCCACCAAAAGTCGAACCCAGGGTCACCGTAGACCGTTGTCTACGGAGGCCTGTTCTGTCGACGACAGCAAGGAAATTTTCCTAGGCTTTTAGCCTAACACTTTCCCAAAAAGGAACAAGAAAGAAATTACTTATTAATTTCCTGAGCTCGCTCGTCACAGAAAAAAAAATGGCGCTGCGAACAGGGTTGTGAATTGTTAAAAGGGTTATGAATGATTAAGAGCAATTTTTCTCACTGCCTGAGCCTGACAAATGAAAACACTAGATCGAAAGCTGAAGGACATCAATGTCTCATTTAAATTTTAATCCAACTTATGAACCTTCTAACATTACTAGGAGCCAGTTAGAAAATTTTTCAGAGAAAGAAAAGGAAGATTATCTTAAGTTGCAACTGGTCGATAATAAACATAAGAAAACAGACTCAAACAACGGTGAAGATAATAGAAAGCGCTAAAAACACAGAGAACCCTAAGATTAAAATGGCTGAGCACAATGTTCGGCTGAGGGACGTGGTAGACATTGTGCCTCGATTTTCCGGCGGGAACACAGGGCCAAGTTTCAGGGAATTTTCATTGACATGTCACAGGGCAAAGAAAATGCTGCCAGCAACAGCCGAGGCAGGTTTAGCTAGTTTAATCAGCGCAAGACTGACCGGAAGTGCCGCTAGAGCCTTAGAATGCGAAATACCTGGAACAATTGACTCTCTATTAAAGACCCTTCAGACATTTTCCCCATTGGAAAGTACTTTCGAATTATGCGGAAACATGGCTCGTAGTGTGCAAGGAGGAAATGAAGACGTTACCTCATTTTTTTTCAAAATCCAAGACCTTGGCAATCGTATGATAGAAACAGTTAAGCTTGAAAATAATGGAGTGATCTCCGAAGAACGAAAGGGAGAAATTTCTCAAGAAACGTGCAGAGCTTTTATGAACGGGCTTAGGACAGAAATCAGGTCTTTGATGCCAGACACCGAAAACTTGACCATAGCTGGACCAAAGGCCATCCAGATAGAGAAAATACTAGCCCGAAGAGAAAATTTGAAAAATAACTCCGCATGTTGTGGATTTTGCAAATCGCCAGATCATGATTTGAGCGCATGTCCAAGGATTTTAAAAATGGAAAAACTCTCTCTCGAAGCTTGCCAATTATGTAAGAAAACGGGTCACGAAGCTCCCAACTGCCTGTCCTTGAAAAAGGATTGTTCGATTTGTCGCCGAACGAATCATACTGCTGAAAATTGCCGTTTTCGTCCTGTAAGGGTTGTACGGCCGCCCGACAATTACAATCGCGTTCCAATCCGTCGAGAGAATAATTACGGACTCAGGTTTTATAATAATCAGCAAGCCTCTCGGTATGACAACTCTTGGCAGAGGCCTAGAAACGATTTCAGTAACTATTCTCGAGATTACCAAAATCATGGACGCCAAAATTGGCAACCTGATTTCCGAAATCCCAATAGATATGGAAACAATACTAGGAACTACCAATCTCAAAACAATCAATTTCAGGATAATCCTCGAAATTTTCAACCCCGCTACACTCAGGGAGGGTACAATAGACCCCCCACGAGCAATGAACAATCAAAAAACGGGAACACCCTCCAGCATGGAGGAGGGAACCCCCAAACGAACCAATAAATCAAAATCATAAAATTTTCATGAATTTTCTTAAAACCGCGGATACACCATGCATAAAATTCAAAGTCGAGAATAATGATATTAATTTCATGTTAGATTCAGGAGCCAGTATTTGTTTGATAAAAGAAAGATTCACGGAAAATCAACCCATAAATCGTTACGAAAGAACCCAATTAACTGGGATTACAAAGAATCACGTCCACACTCTTGGAACAGTAATTTTAAACATTTTTGAAATCCCGACAAAATTTTCAATCGTCCCTGACTCCTTTCCGATAGAACCTCACGACGCGATATTAGGAAATACTTTCTTTCAAGAGAATGATGCTAAAATTGATTGGGCAGAGCACTGCTTGGAACTTAAGAATATTAAGATACCTTTCTTTTCCGAGACAACAAAGAACGAAATAATATCAGTCCCAGCGAGATCAAGAAAAATTTTTCGTTTAGAAATTGAACCTTCACCTTTGAAAATAGGACTAATTGAGTCAATTGATGTAAAAAAGGGATTATACGCCGGAAACGCACTCGTTAGAAACTATAATGGAAAAATATTTTTACCTTTTACAAATACCACTGAAGAAGAAATTAAAATTCAATTACCAAAACAAAAAATTCACGAAATACTAGAAATTCCTGAACAAAATTTCACCTCACAATCAAAGTTCAAGAAAAAGAAAAACGGAAAAAGGAAGAAGGCGGGAAAAGTTTCAAAAATATTTCAAATTAACAACAGATCTCGATTTGAAAGAGTGAAAGAATTGCTTAGATTGGATGATTTGTCGCCAAATGAAAGGGAAGATATACTTGATTTAATTAAGGACTCTTCGGATTGTTTCCATATCCCTGACGGGAAATTAAGCAGCACTCATCTCCATCAACACTCTATTAATACTACAGATGACCGTCCCATAAATACTAGGCAATATAGATTCCCACCGAAATTGAAGGACGAGTTAAATAGGCAAGTCGAGGAACTTAGAGAGAATGGTATAATAAAACCATCGTTTTCTCCTTATAACACCCCTGTATGGATTGTACCGAAGAAAGCCGATAGTCAAGGAAAACAAAAATGGAGAATGGTTCTAGATTTTAGAGCACTGAACGAAAAAACTGTTGGAGATTCATACCCGTTACCAAACATCGTGGAAATTTTAGATCAATTGGGAGGTGCAAAATACTTCTCCATTTTTGATTTAGCCTCTGGGTTCCATCAGATTGAAATGAGAGCTGAAGATGCGCCTAAAACAGCGTTTTCATCCAGCCATGGACATTGGGAGTTCAAAAGAATGCCATTCGGGCTGAAAAACGCGCCTGCGACCTTTCAGAGACTTATGGACGTGGTATTATCAGGTTTGCAAGGGACCGAGCTATTTGTTTATATGGACGATATAGTAATTTACGCCAGGGACTTAAGTGAACACCGACGAAAGTATAAGCTTTTAATTGAACGACTGAGAAATGCAAACCTGAAATTACAACCAGACAAGTGCGAATTTTTGAGACGAGAGGCCACATTTCTAGGACATCAAATTACGATGGACGGACTCAAACCAGGCCCGAAAAAGATAGAAGCTGTAAAGAATTTTCCTAGACCTAAAAATGTTAAGAATATACGTCAATTTCTCGGTCTCGCGTCTTACTATCGTAGGTTCATCGACAACTTCGCGAAATTATCGAAACCTTTGACTGCCTTGCTAGGGAAGGACACTGATTTCATTTGGGCTGACGAACAAGAACGATCTTTTTGCCAACTAAAGGACAGACTTTGTGACAAACCCGTTTTACAATATCCAAATTTTGACGAGCCCTTCATTTTGACTACAGACGCCAGTCATTATGCTATAGGGGGGATCCTAAGCCAGGGGAAAATAGGCAAAGACAGACCGTGCGCTTATGTTTCGCGACAGCTGAACAAGGCAGAAAAGAACTATTCAGTCTACGAAAAGGAAGCTTTGGCGATCGTATATTGTGTGTCTCATTTTCGACCATACTTGTATGGAAGAAAATTTACCATCCTTACTGACCACAAGCCTTTGTGTTGGATAAAAACCGCGTAAGACCCCACTAGTCGTCTTACTAGATGGAAATTAAAATTGGAGGAATATGATTATGAAGTGCAGTACAAGGCCGGAGCAACTAATGTTAATGCAGACGCTTTATCTCGAAATCCTGTTCTTGAAATGGAAGAGATATTGTCCGAGAGTATCCATTTAATTACAGCCGATGAACCCAGACGTTCTACTCGAACCAAAGGGCTCACAGAAAAGGGCCAGCAATATCGACAAGCAATCGAAAAGAAAGTAGTGAAAGAGAAAGGAATAATAGAAAACCAAGCAAAGAAAGGCAATCAAGAAACCACCGAAGTAAAAAGCAAAAAAGAGCATGGACAAACCCAACAAAGGGCCAAGCAAAATAGATCGAATAAAAGAAATCTCATGTCCAAGACTAGCGAAGAAAATTCGAGCGAAGAAGAGATTTTTGAAAGACCTAAAAGAATGACAAGAAAAATAATCGAATATGACAAAGATACAGAACCAGACGAGAGCGAACCAAACGATGATAACGAACCTTCTAGCGATTGCAATGAGACTTCTGAAGAAGAAGAAAAGGAAAACTATTTGACAGATGAGTTAGAAAAAATCACACTGGGTAAAAACATCTTCGAAACCAAAGATCACTTGTTTATGAAGCACGACAACTGTTTATTATTTTTAGACTCCGAAAATAAACCAGTAGACAAATTTTCAAGCAAATTTCTTAAGAGAAGAGAAGTTAAGAGAACTAACAGAATAAAATTAGGAGAAATAGAATATGTGAGAAATGGTAGAAATTACATCTTCTTGGTGTGTATGGAAGACAGAGACGAAAATGGGGATATTTTAGAAACAATGAAAAGGAGTGTGAAGAAGCTAAGAGAACTACTCGTAGAAATTGGAATCAAAAGCATAAATATTCCTCAATTCGAAGAAATCAATGGCGTTCCTTGGAAATTGTTTGAAGGTGAAATATACGAAAATTTCAAGTTAGACGAAATAAAAATTGTCATTTGTACAGGACAAATTCAAATTCCAACTATTTCGCAAAGGCATTCCTTGGTAGAAGAAGCACATTGCTCTGCCATTGGAGGTCATCAGGGTCATAACAAGACATATTTTAGATTAAGATCAAAATACTACTGGGAAAATATGAGAGAAGATGTGCGAAATTTCGTTTCGAAATGTCTGTCTTGCAAGTTGAAGAAATTGACTAGGAAAAAAATTAAGCAGCCCATGGTGATCACAGATACACCCGGTACTGCGTTTGAGAAAGTAGCATTAGACTTGGTAGGGCCCTTCCAGACTACCGAAAATGGGAATAGGTACATATTAACTATGCAAGATTTACTGACAAAGTTTTGTATCGGGGTACCCATCCCTGACGCTAGTGCAGTCTCAACTGCAGACGCCTTGATAAAAAGACTCTTCTGCGTATTCGGTGCTCCTAAAGCAATCCTTACCGACCAAGGGACAAATTTTCTCTCAGGGCTCATAAAAATCGTTGCAAAGAAATTTCACATCAAACAATTTAAGACTACTGCGTTCAGACCCTCTTCGAATGGCTCATTAGAACGAACTCATATAATGTTAGTACATTATCTGAGGGCTTTCCAAGACAATGATTTAGATTGGGACCAGTGGGTCGAAATGGCTATATTCGCGTATAACACTAGCATACACGAATCTACGGGTCGCACCCCATACGAGCTGGTTTTTGGGAAAACATGCCTTTTACCATCCAGTCAATTTCCCTCCAGACATGAGAGACTGGATACTTACGACGAATATCTTGTACGGTTGATGGCTAGGCTGGATGTTATTAGAGAAGAATCGAGACGAAATCTGATGAAGGCCAAAGAGAGATACAAAAAATACTATGATCGTTGCATAAATCCAGCCTCGCTCTCAGCCAATGATTATGTATTCTTACGAAAAGGTCTGAAGACAGGCAAATTCGACGATTACACTAACGGACCATACAGAATCGTGGAAATCCTGGATGATAAAAGGACCAAAATTAGAATAGGAAAACTAGAAAAGATAGTCTCCACAGATAGATTAATTCCAACTTCAATTCATGATAGTGATAACTAAAATTAAATAAGCGAATGAAAATTTTGTTTTTATGTATATCTCGTGTTGCTCTAACAGAAAAAAAAAAAAAAAAAAAAATGTTAAGGCTCGTCCTCGTCCTCGAATTCCTTCCCCTTGCCTTGGGCCTTCTGGGATATGACTGCGGCACCATCGACGGCAACATCACTCGGTTGAGTCTTGGAGACCTGGGAGAATGCTTTATACCCCGCCCCCGCGTCATTGAAAAAAAGCTCCCCCTGCAACTGCTTCAGTTAAACGACTTCGGTACTCTCTATGTTCAAACCTGCAAAATAGAAGTAAAAAGGCTAGTTACGCGATGTGGATTCTTTGCCGATCACTCCGTTACTAACGGACTTGCAGAATATTTCAAAGAGCCTACTCGAGAGCAGTGCAGACACCTTCATGAACGAGGACGGATCTACATAAGACAAGCTGAGCTGGTCGACTTCAAAGCCAACTCGACGGAAACCAGGACAACGACCCTTGCAGGGACCTTGAACATGGACGGTAGTTGCAATGGGGCAACTTATAGCGACAATTTCGGGAGCTGGGAGAAAGTCACAGTGCAAGCCACCATAAAGGTTACAATGCAGGATTATTTTGCACCGATATCCTTGAAAGAAAACCAGATTTTTCTTAGACCCGGAACCAGTTGCTCTACCCTAAAATTATTCTGCACCATTGCCGATGGAACCTCTGCATTTTGGGATTTATTGCCCAAGGGACCCTGCGACTACCACAGATATACCACATTGTTTCAAGGTTTTGGCACTCGTCTGGAAGACGGCTCTGAACATCAGATGAAGACAATCTATACTGTAGAATCTAAGGACATAACGTTCGCCCTTACCAAAAAGGATTCTATTTCGACTTGCGGATACGAAATTTTCACGACAGAGCACCCCCGACTCTTTATCTTGGAGGCAGGGAAAGGAGGATTCTTTTCACCAAGTATGAGTGTTGACCCGAAGGACATCGATATGCTTGCATATACCAATTCTAAATTCGTATATGTAGAGAAATATTTCAAGAGACAATTTGAAGAGCTTTACTTCGATATTATGAAAAGACGTTGTAACCTTGAAAGGAAAGTCCTGAGGAATACTCTATCCATAGCAATCATCAGACCAGACGAGTTTGCATACGGCCTCATGGAAGGGCCCGGGTACATGGCGATTATTGCTGGAGAAGTAATCAACATCCTCAAATGTGCCCCCCTCGTGGTAAGAGTAAAACCTACTACTAATTGCTATCAGGAAGTATTAGTAGAAGCTAACAACAAAACCTATTTCTTGTCCCCTAAAACGCACATGTTGAAAAGAAAGGGCACCCAGATTTCGTGTAATTCACTTACACCTCCCATGTTCGAAATCGACGGGCAGTGGTACAAATTCACGCCCCACCCAGTGGAAACTAAGGCACCTCAACGATTAGAACCCTTATCAAAACCCACTTGGGAATATCGTAGTATCGAAAACTTAGCTTCGTCAGGAATCTACACCGAACAAGATCTAGAGGAATTTCGGGAGGACATCCTCTTCCCCATGGATCAAGCAGGAGTCTTGAACACCATTGCAAGGAAATCCATCGGAAACCAGGTAGACTTGGATGGTATTTCGATCGAGAATCTGCTAAATATAGAAAATTTGGCACAAGGACTCTGGGAGAAGATGTGGAACCGATTCTCAATTTTTGGAACATATTCGGCCGGAATCTTGGGAGTCTACATCCTGTTGAAACTAGTAAAAAGCGTAATTGACACTGTTTTGCACATGTTCGCCCTCCACTCCACCTTTGGTTGGTCAGCATACCTCCTCACCGCTGTATGGACCAACCTTTCGAACCTTATACTCCATGTGAAAGCCCCTTCCAGAAAACAGCCTCAAAAAGTCCCAACAGAAGATATCGAGACTGGCATCCCCATGAGCATCATCTCTCTGAAACCTTCCGAAGAAGAAAAAGAACCTGAGGAAAAGATGACAACGCTCTACCCCGTCAACGAGCTACAAGAACGAAGAGCCTTTAATCTCCATGGGTAAAGCAAATTTAGGATTAAGGATTTTACTAATGTATTAATTATCTAGGTGATGGGTCGATTGTGAATCATTAAAAGAAAAAAAATATATACAAAAAAAATAAACAATAAAAATGGAAACAAGTAAAATACAAAAAAATGTGTAAAGGAAAATATCCAAAAAAAAAAATATGTGTGTACGATTAGAATGTAACTTACAATACAATGTACTAATAGAATATACGATTAGAAATACATGATTGTACAAGATTGAATAAATGAGTTCAAAAAAAAAAAAAAAAAAAAAAAATATAAATGCGTTTAAAGGACGAAGAAAAAGAAAGGGAATGTGAGGTAGGAGGTTGATTTCCCTCTCTTTTTTCTAAATACTCATTAACAAGAAAATAAAAGGATTAGATATAAGTAAGAACACTCATTGCCTACAACGGAATGACCTACCTTTAATGTTTAGAAACATATTTATAAGTTGCGGTGGAGATTATCGATATATGCGTGCGAAGTTAGAATTAATAAGTTGAAATGGCTCTGACAAATAAAAGATCAAAATTCAAGGCGCGTTCAACACAAATGAAGGAAATAAAATCAGATTATACAATGAAAATATTAACATAAAGAGATAAATTCAATGAAACGTGAAGGTAAAGAAATTATTGTGAGATAAGACCTCCTTTTGAAGGTTTAGGGTAACAATAGAGGAAATATATATTTAGAAAGAAAATGAATTATATTGAATATCGTATTGAAATCATATCTACAAAACTAAAATACGGAAAATTGAAAGAATTTTTGAGGGTTTATTAATTCGAGGATTTACGGTTCCACTCACGTGACAGATTATTAGATTTTGGATCTTTTGTAATCGGCCAATTATGGGGGATCAAATAGATCTAATATGAAATATAAAACATCCTTATCTTGTGTGCACAAAGATAGGTTTTTGGGTCACGGGTGTTTCAAGCGAATTAACTAAGTCTTAGAATAATAACCTGAAACGATTGTCATGAAAATAAATAAGTGAACGATAAGTAATTAATTAAAGGGTTACGAGTGAGCCTAAAGCTCAGACATTTCATGAATAAAAGAAATAAATTAACGGGTTACGAGTGAGCCTAAAACTCAGACATTTCATGAATAATAAATAAAAGAAATAAATTGAAAGGTCACGAGTAAACCAAAACTCAATGATAAACTAAATAATTAAAACAAAGAAAAGAAACCTCAGACAGTAAATGATAAAGTAAAAACAATGAATAATAAATTAAATGAAACAAAAAAAAAAGGAACTCAGACACTAAAAGATAAATTAGATAATTGGAAACAAAAAACTCATACAATAAATAAAAACCTCAGACGATAAATAATAAATTAAGGTAAAAGGGTAATAAAGAAATCAAAGACTCAGACGTTTTTTGTCGTTTTGTAGATAATTCGTTTCTTTAAAGAAAACTTTACTTGTTCATCCTGAAAGCATCATAAAATAATAAAGATAAAAACTTATTTCAAGAATTATCTAAATATTCATGATTGACTTTCGATGAGAACCGAAGCTCGATCCAACAATATTCAGGACGCGATTAGTAACACAATTTCGAGAAATAGCCAGTTTTTCTTCCCCGTTCTTTTCACTCATCATGGAAACCCACGTAGGACATTCCATACACATACGAAAATTAACCCAAAGGGCCGACAAAGGAGACCAAAGGGCTAAGGAATTATTGCGACTCTATGGAGAAAAATATAAACTCATGCGACTGGAAAACCATCGCTTAGTAAGTTTGGAATTCGAGAAGCCCTCCAAGAAGGCCAAACGAAGGATGGAAGTAAATAGCAGGTCAACGAAAAAAAGGATCCAGAAACTCGACGAAATGATTAAGCAAGTACAAACCTCAGAACCACCAAAACCACCCCAAACTCAAGAACCACCAAAACCACCCCAAACTCAAGAACCACCAAAACCACCCCAAACTCAAGAACCGCCAAACCAGCGTTGTAAAATCCTGAAAGATGAAGTTATTTTGCCCAGAAAGAACATTTTCCAACACCCAAAGAAAACACAGAATTCTTAAACTGTAAATGACATTTTTTACGATTCTCACATTAGAGTTTATAAATCAATTTCACAACCTTAATCCCAATTCTCCGCTTCAGAATCAGTTGGAATTTCACCAGGCCAGAGGTAGTCATCAGACTCGTATCCATTATCAGTCCAATAATCATCACTCTCGCTCTCACCCGGATCTCCCCATCTTTCTAACGCATCGAACCTGTACCAGCGACCACGAATTTCCATTCCCTTTGCGTCCTCCTCTTCCTCCAACGCCGCGAGTCTCTCATTTTCTGGCTCTACGTCCTCTATCACCGCTTCTCTCAACCCCACATTTACAATCACTCCCCCTAATTCATCTACTTCTACGTGGTCACTCCTTCTAAAAAAGGAGATAACGGAGATGAGAATTACAGAAAAGAAGAGAAAATTTCCTTAAGATACGAAAGATCACACTAGCACAACTTACGTGAAAAAAAATTCGAGAATAAGCAACCTATATTTTTTTTTTTTTTTTTTTAAACCTCTGCAAGGAAACAAGGGAGAACAACTGGCAAGCACTAGCGAAAATCAGAAATTTCAATGCTAATAATTTTTTTTTTTTCTTTTTGATAAACCTATAATGAGCAGGAAATCTGAAGTTGAATTGTAGAAATTATTGCCCTATGCCAATAATTTCTTTCCGAGGGGGGGAGTTGTAAAGAGCCGTGATAATTCACCCGGCTCTATCTCCGAAATTACCAAGTCAACGCTCGCTACTACAGTTATCGCATGAAGTAAAGAGTTTAATCACCCGATACTCAGTGCGCCGTAATAGCTACTTCATTACTCTTGTTATCGGCAGACACTTACAATGACTCGGACATTCATCTATGATAACAAATGAATCTTTAATTTCCTTTTTTTTTATCTAATTACAAACCTGAAAATAGCCACTTATCTCGTTTTAGACTAGTATATAAACCCGTGATTTTTCAGAGGAAATCAGTTCTTTTATTAGAACCAACAGCTTCAGAGCTAAACCCCCGCTTCAGAGCAAATCAACAGCTTTAGAGCTAAAATTGACTTCCAATATAACTATTAATTCCGATTGAAAGTAAGATATATTTTTATGTAGTCTCTCTCCCGTATAACCACGCTGCATGGATTTTGAAGCTTTTATTTGGTGGTGATATCTTTGATTTCACCCAACTCTGCATCCGCCGTAATCCAATTCAAGGCTCGCAAAGTCTACTGCAGAAGGTCATTCCGAGAAATATGAACAACAATCTTTTAGAATAAATTCCAATCCTTCCCTTACCAATAATATATTTTAACCTACCAAGAAACTTAAACGATCAAACACGAAACACACTTTCCAAATGGATGAGAACTATCTTGAATAAGATAATTGCTTATGACAATGGCAATCGCTAGAATTCAAATATGTATGTCCCAAGTAATTAAAGTTATTGATTGGTAAATTCAAAGTAAATAATAATAATAATGAATAATAAATACATTCACAAGATAGGTTCTCGACAGTCCACGATACAACCGAAAAACGAGAGTTAAGATCAATAAAACCATGATACCTCTCATTTTAACAAATACTATTCGTTTTAGTGGACGCTAAACCCTTCAAAGCTTATAAACGAGGATCAGAGGCTAGTACTAGAATCGCGAAGCGGGAAATCGCCCCTATATTACCAACCCATTTCACATATGCGAAATTCCAGACAAACCTTGATAGGGATTATAAGGTACAAAATCTGGGAAAGCGGGCCTTTCGAAAATTTAAGATACAAGGGCTACAGAAGCCTCGTCCCTTCTGGACTCAAACTAGAATAGCCGAAGCGAAACAGAACAATCAGCGGGTAAAAGAGACAGAGTCTAACTCGCAAATTGCAGGTGATGATTTTTACGACGCTATGAAAGCAGATCTTGAAGTTAGGGCAGGAATATTTTCGGAATATTTGTCAGAGCCAGATCAGCTAGAGGATACCTTTTCGGGAAAAGCTATAGAAAAACTAAAACGAATTCAACAAGAAATTAGAGACGATGTTAAGTTGTAAATTTAGTGAACAATAATAAGGCCACTCCGTGGCATTAAAACATACTAACGTTGTTATTATTAACCCTTTTACCAATTCCTCGACTCCCACCAAAAGTCGAACCCAGGGTCACCGTAGACCGTTGTCTACGGAGGCCTGTTCTGTCGACGACAGCAAGGAAATTTTCCTAGGCATTTAGCCTAACACTGTCCCAAAAAGGAACAAGAAAGAAATTACTTATTAATTTCCTGAGCTCGCTCGTCACACATGCTTGCAACCCCCTAGAAAATCAGAAATTTTCAAATGTTTAATCGAAGTTTTTTTTTATAGAAAATTTTTTTTTCTGCAATCGCAAAAGTTGTATTACAGGCTCATTGTAGAAAAAAGTATCACAAGTTAAAATTCTGGATTAAAAATCTACAGAGAAAAAAAACGTTGGAATTCAATAATGATTATGAAAATCTCTTATTATGTGAAAATTATTCCCTAAATCGGATGTCTAATAATTATTGAGGAGTCATCCGCAAATGTGTTAGGACGCATTTTATTCTTTAAATTAAGTTACCCTTTGCAGCTGCACAGTCAAGACATTGGGCGCTGATGATGTCATCTTTATCTTCATTGACTTCTAATTGTACGTGGTAATTAGTTGCCCTTACTTTATGCTCAGGACAAACGGTACACTTTACGGTGCATACAGGACCATCTCTCATGAGTGAGACGTAGCCAACAGCTTGATCGCCGTAACACTCTCTTGATGATCTAAATGATATCAAGAATATAATATTGTAATAATATAATATGTGATAAATATCAGTAACATTTATGATATGTACTAATCATACATAGATAATCAAAATATATAAATATGAAAAATAAATATGTAAACAATAATATACATTTGTAACAAATAAATTCAAAAACATTAACAATAATAATAATAATACTAATATCTGGAGAAATTTTTTATGATTAAAATATCAAAGGTTTGGACAGTCACTTAAAAAAAGTGTAACCCGTTCCGTTACTTGAAATATAATTTTTATTTAATTATATATTTACAGAGAATAAATTATAGCCGTAGATTTACAACGTCAATACATTTTTCGTTTTGATGTTCCAAGTAATTGTATTAATTTTACTAAATTCAACAATTTTATTTTAAATGTTTTTGTCATAAAATGTTTCGAAGGATATTTCAGAAAACAGTGTCTAAATCGACTTTTATTCCTTTTAGTATTTTTTATACTATTTTATTTTTTCTACGATTTGAAAGATCGTTTAGTATTTCTATTTGTAACTATTCATCTTTACAGAATTCCATGATATAATTATTTGATTGAATAGTAAGAAAAAAAGTTAATGATAAAAATACAATAATACCCGATTCATGATTATGCTTTAATAAACAATACAAACATAAATATATATGCAATGTAATAAATACCTGGTCATTTTTGCATTCCGTATTTCTTCAGCGTTGAAGTTGTCACTATTTTTTAAAAAATCAACCACCATGAAAATATCTATTTTCGGCAAATTTCGAGAGTCCGCTTTGACGAATCCATCAGTTAATTTGTTGGCCATTTTTTGAAAAGGCACAAATTACTGATTTATTTTTGGATTTACACAAAAACACAAATTTTTCAGTCAGCAGATGAACAGAGGAAAAAAAACTAACGAATGATATTCCGATATGTAACGATAACAAGTGTGGGTCCAGCCGGCGCCGCTGGGTGATGAAGTTGAGTGGCGGGATGTACAGTTATGACGTCACGCGTAAAAATGCTGCCGTTCGGTAGGCGCTGAGCGGTCAACAATTTTAATGCCGTTTTAAGCAACTAAAAAAAATTTAAGCCCAATTTTTTTTTTGTGTTATACCAATATTTATGCTCAATGATGATAATGAAAGTGGAAAAAAGTAAAATTTCAATATCATGTCCCAACCCTATTGTTTGAATTGTTTTGAATTGTTTGAAAAAACGAATAGCTCTGAGTCAAATGTATAAATAAAAAACTATTGTTAGTATCAACGTCTTAGGTAGTCATAGGAATGCTTAGTACACGTACAGACAGTCAGGCATACAGAAACCATACAAATACTTACCAACTTACATTCATAAAACCCGGGAAGTTTTTACAAATAAATACTACTACTCCCTCCCAAATTTAGCTTAAAAATCTTGCACCCACGCCCCTGACATACATACACAGTTGGGTGCGAAACAGTACATGCGCGCTGGCAGTGGGAGGAGCGAAGCCAGGATATAAAAGTGATGAATCGAGAGCGAAAAGCACAATTTTTCATTTTTCGGAGTAGCGAACGCGCAATTCAGTAACGTATACGATCCTCTAACTTCAAAATGAGTTATGCTTCCAAAAAAAGACAAAAGTTCAAAGACGATGGTATTCTTTTGGAGGAAAGCACTTCTTCTGATACCGATAACAGTTCAGATGAAAATGATACCGATGATGATTATTGGTTGTGTGACCAAAGTGACACCGGAGATGATACATTGACGAAACTGCAGGTGGCCAAAATAATGATTCTTCCGAAGATGAATCAGATATTCCTCTAATGATACCTTTAGAGAAATTCAATAACAATCTAACCTGGACTGAAGATAGGTTTTCTAGTCCAACCGTTTACCCATTTACAGTCATCTGCCAATCTTAACGCAGATAGCACTGCTCTGAAAATATTTGCAGAATTCTTTACTGAAGACATGATGGATTTAATTTGTGCAGAAACTAATCTGTATAATAAAAAAAAATTAATTTGCTCCGTGAAGCAGGTAAATTAAAACCTCAATCTAGCATATTGAGCTGGAAATTGTTGACACCTGACGAAATGTATACTATCATAGCACTCATAATACTGATGGGAATAGTAAAAAAAACCGTCTTTCACCATGTATTGGTCAACTGATCCCATGATAGAGAAACCATTTTTTGATAAATGTATGTCCCTTCGCAGGTTCCAAATGATTCATTGACACTTCGTAGATGATGATGAAGAATCGAATGACAAGATTCGAAAAATTCGACCTGTTCCCGAATATTTAGTAGAACAATTTCAGGCAGTTTACCGGCCAGGACGGAATGTTTCAATTGACGAAACGCTTTTACGATTCAAAGTGAGACTTATTTTCAAACAACGTAACCTCAGCAAACGAGCTCGTTTTGGTATAAAATTATACAAAACGAGTGAATCTGTAACGGGGTACGTGTACAATTGCATAATTTACACGGGGAAGGATGAAAGTAAGTCTCCAGCAAAAACAGTAATTGGAATATCAGGGGGAACTGCTAAAAAGATGCTTGGAAAACAGGGACGATGCTTATACATTAATAACTGGTATACCTCTCCACTGTTGTTCAAACAATTTGTTGATGAAAAAACCAACGCCTGTAGAAAAGTTAGGATAAACCGAAAATTCTTACCAAAGGTGAATACGAAGCAGATGAAAGTTGGTGACATGAAGGTTTTGCATACCCCTAAGTTGTGTTTGATTCTTTGGAAAGATAAAAAAGTGGTAAGCATGCTAACAACTCATGAACGGCCTGTTATTATGACAACTGATAAGTTAAACCGTCGCAAAGGGGAATATAAACAAAAACCAAATGTAGTTATGTCCTCCAACAAGAATATTGGTGGAGTTGATTTATCTCATCAAGTCTCACAGCCCTATGAAGTGCTACGCAAGACAATGAAATGGTACCACAAGGTGTTTTTCCACCTCTTGGGCATAGCTATTTTCAATGCGTCTGTCATATATGTATAATTCTTTGCACCCTGTGAAAAAAATGAAAAAAAATTAACTCGGTTTAAGACTTGCGTTAGCCGAAGAACTTATTAAAAATCATGGCGGCCGAGAAACAACAGCTACGCGAAGAACTTACTCTCTGAAATCTCCTGAAATTCATCAGAAAAAAATGTTAGAAGGCGATGCGTCGTCTGCAAATCGAAAAATAAAAGAACAGATACTGCCTTCCAATGTACAAAGTGCGGTAACATACCACGTTGTCGTGCGTGTTTTGAGAATTATCACAAAGATCAGTAAGTGTTTTTTTTTCACTTTCAATGAAAAAGTTGATCCTAAAAATTTCCTTCAATAATTATATTTTAAAAGTTATTATACAAAGAAATAATAGGAAATAAAAAAAAGAGGAAGTACAAAAAAGCACAAAAAAATAAAGAAAATAAAAAAAAAAACGAAAAAAAAGGAGGTTAAATTCTACCATCACAGCCTCCTCGTGGCACACTCCGGGGTAGTTAAAAAAATTCACCAGCTAATGCAGGGGATAACAAATAGTATAACGTTACCAACTTCCAAAAATCTATATTGATATTACTAGTGCGGTAAATAGTTTCCAAACATATTACAGACAAGACTTATATAATATATGCGAACTCAATTCGAAATTTCGAGTTCAGAGTCATAACCAGTAGTTGAAACAATTTATGAGTATCGAGTTCTAGGTAATCTATGTATAAAATTTAAATTTTTATTCCCTAAATCGGTTTGGCATTTTGAATTTCTAAATTTCAAGTTTACATCCATAGTTAGGTATTCGAACTCACTCATGAATAAACAGATATGTTTGAAATCAAGCCATTTTGTGGAATTCTTTTTTTCATACTATACCCACTGTTTTTAGTTGAAAAATTTTTATTTAAATATAAATCGGCATCCTCAATAAATTGGAAATAAAAAGCAACTTAAATAACCCAGAAATTCAAAGATTTACTATATTTGGATATTTTTGACAAATAAAGCTTTAACGATTTCTTTGAGCCGGAATTCCTTTTTTCTTCTATTGTAATAGAGCTTTTGGCCTCTTATTTTTATGCTCTTCATGCTTTTTTTTATGCTCGAGTTTTTTTACAAACTCGACAAAATTTGAAATCACCCCAAATTAACCATAAGGCTAATAAATGTTCGAGAGTCAATAAATTACACTTTTATTGTTTTGAAAAAGTAAAAGTTGTAAAAGTCTCTTTTACAGTATAGACACTTCAGTCCCATATGGTACTTAAAATTAGTACCAAAAAGGACTAAAGTGACGATACTGCGAAAAAGACTTTAGCGTTTCCTGCATTTTTAGGAAGATGATTTATTGACTTTAAGCCTTAAGACCTTACAGTAGATTTGGAGGGATTTCGACTTTTATCAAGTTTGTAGAAAGAATGATGTACATATTCTGAAGAGGGCAAAAATTAGCAGCTGAAAGTTAGATCACAATAAAAGAAAAAAGGAATTTCGGCTCCGAGAGATCGTTGAAGTTTCATTTAAAAAAAAATCCGTAGTGTTCTATAATGATTGGACAAATTTAAACGATTTTTTGCATTTTCGTTCGACATATTGAATTCACCGTTTTTAATTTTTTAGGGAAAAAATTTTCTTGCCATTTTGTGCACTTTTTTCGAAATATCTCTGCCAACGAAGGGGTTAAGACAGGCTTGATTCAAAATATTTTCTTTAAAATAGTAAGTTGAGTATTATATAGTGTGACGGTTGGATTATTTCGACGTTGTTGATTCGGGGATTTTTATATTTCCACCCAACCGTCACTTAAGAGAAATCCTAGAAATGATCGGATTCTGAGAAACGGGGGTACGAGAATGACGGTTAAGAATAAGCGTGCTGTTGCCGCGTGTGAGCGGGGTTGCTGGCGTTGGCGGGTCGCTTCGTCGTTGGTTGTCGGGCCAATTCGGGCCCTCGGACGCAAGAGTGGGAGGAGCGAGGGTCGTTGCCTCCTCGGGCAGGGCTCACAGTCACGCGTAAGTTTTGGTTGAGGACGAAGGAATTGCGAAGAGAGTTTTCGGGGACGAGGAAGTTACGCGGGGAGTTTGAGCAAACGAGCGAGTGGACGGAGGATTTCTTTTTTTTTCTTTCTGGAAATTGAAAGAAGGTGAGATGCCAGGAGTTACTGTGGGGAATCGGGGAAGCGTGTCCCGGATAGCTGGCTAAGGGCACCACGGCGTCGCGGGGAAGGATGCGGCGGTTCCGGCGGCGTCGGCGTCGGCGGGGGTGATGGACCCAGGGAGTGAGTAGCGGGGTTTAGTGCGCAAGACTGTTGTGGGGAAAATGTTATTGATTTAGATTTTGGTTTTCTTTTTTTTTTTTTGTTTAACTCGAGGTATGAGAGATGGTCGGGAGTTTCAGCTATTTATTTCTTTTTTTTATTGTCATAAAACGGAATGGAAGGATGATGTCAAGGTGTCTGGCGTCGCGGTGTTTGGGGCAGGGGCGGCGTTGGTTCCCCCTCCCCTGGATCATTCTATGTATCATGTATGCTTTTGTTTCTTTTTTTTTAAATTAATTATTCAATAAACGCGTCAAATTTTGTGTGAATTTCTTTTTGTTTTTCTCGCCCTCCTCCGGGAAACCCTCGATTGCCCCTTTCCCCTCCCCTCTCCGGCGATTGGCGCGGCTCGTCGGGGAACATCATCCTCTTCTACGAGGATACGGTAACCAGGTCGGTCTGGTAGCGGGCACCTCGTTACAAATGGCACCCAACGTGGGGCTGGGCATGCGAGGTTTTCCTGGACGGGTCAATTTTTTTTTTGGGTCGATTTCGTTTGCGTGTATGTGTGTGGCGCGAAATTTGTTTTTCCGCGTGGCAATTTTTCTCGAGTCGTTTTTTTTAGGTACTAGGATTTTCAGGGTAAGATAAGCGGAGCGGCCCAGGATCGCGTTTTCGGCGTGGGCGGGAAATCGAACGGCATCGATTTTTCCACGCGAATCATTAGAGTTTGTGCGCGAGGGCTTGGCATTGGGATTGGTTACCCGGGTTCGGGATGTGTTTTTTTTTTGGTTTTGCGTCGGGCCTCGCAATTTTTTTTTTGGATTTCGTGCGAGGCGCGGGTTGGAGGGAAAAGGAGGAACGCGGGGTCGTTGTCCCTACCCCCCCCTTTTCGTGATGAAGTGGCGTTTCAAATGCCCGGTGGCGTCGGATGCAGCGGCGGCCGTGGTTGCGCATGCGCGAGGAAGAGTGATTCGCGAGCCGTTGGAGTGCCCCGGGGACGCGAGTTGCTCCGTGTCGGGTTGCGCGGTGGCGCGGTTGTACGGCATGGGGGGGAGGGTACTCGCGGTGACGCGTGATCGCGTCGGTGCGTGCCATGTTGCCTGAGGTCGCGGCTAGCGCCGGGCAGTGGCGAAGTATGAGCGTGGGCCGCTCAGATAGCGGCCCACGCGTAGCGGGTACCTCGTTAAAATAGTTGTGATCATAAATTTTGGTTTTCATAGAATCGTTAAACGAAAAAAAATACAAAAATACTATAAAAAATTTAGTATTTTTTATGGTATTTTTTTTGTAAATAGTTTAAGTAAAAGTTTTTTATGGTAAAAGTTTTTTTTTTATATTTTTTTTCCTCTTTATTTATTACCATGTCTATTTAAATTACGACATTCATGCTATACACGTTTTACATGAAATATAACAGTAATCAAAAGATTTTATTATTGTATAAATATTTATGAATAATTTTTTTCTCACGTCACTAATTCAGTTGCAAATTTCTCCGTTAAATTTTGATATTATTATTTTAGTGTTGGAAGAAAATTATGGGTCTCCTTAACAGAAGGGCGTTCCCGACCCTGAAACCAATGTACGTCACTTAGGCCCCATTCGTTCAGTTAGTTTTGGAATTATTTTTAATTTTCAGATTTGTGATTATAATTTCTCAAAATTAAAAACTTGAATTTATCGTCGAAATGAGGCGGGATGCAACATTATTTCTTTCTATTAAAACTTCAGAATTTTTGTGGTGTCTTAGACTTCATAGTAGGTACTGATGGTATACCAATAGTTTCAACATCATTACGCTTATCATGTTAGTGTGCCAGTTGATTTATAATGACACTAAATAAATAGGAACTCTTACTCAAAAGTATATAATTATTGTTTTTCATTTTTATTTCTGATTGAAATTTCGAGTTCGACTTTGGATTTAAAAAAAAAATCATATCCGCCCCCCCCCCCTTCCCTCCAAACTGACATTGCCAATGTAAAGGTCACTGTCGTAATGGTGTGTAGTTCCCACGCTTGAAAATGAAAGAAAAAAGTAAGATCCAAATGTTGTGATATTAACGGAAGCGTCACAGATTCTTTAGTATACTAAGTGATTATCAATTCTCACCCACTTTATTTGTCACGTCTACTCAAACAAAAAAATCTGTTTCATCGCTTCACGACACACGTTACCAGATTTATCATTGGATTTTCCATTCGATGCTTTCGCTCTATTTACTTTTAAACACGAACGTTACGCATTTCGATATTGATGCGTTCAAAAGCGATCGACGGCCGGCTATGATGGAAAAAAGATGAATAAAAGTTAAAATTTGGGTTATAATATCGTGAAAAATTATATCTAACTGGCTGTAAATTGCTAATCTGTTCTATTGAAGTCATCGTGTGATAATTGAAGAGCAAAGTCATGTTAGTTAAGTTAAAAGGCAGTCTCATTAGATTATTCTATTTTATCACTACATACTACAAAGTAAAACAAAATTATCTTTACAATGTATAATCTTTGCGGTATATGCTTTCGACTTTTCTCACATGAAACAAGTGGTCTTCTGTAAAGGCATAACTGACATACGTTGTACATATCGATGGGTCCCTGCAAGTCTATTCTATCTCGTGAGCGCGCTCCAACAGTATGTATTTCAACTTCCACCGAGCCGCTTTAAGTATTCTATCCTTCGGGACTACGAAACTATCTATTCTGTGTTTCAGCACTCTCGAACGTTTCATCCCATCTCTGGCAGAGTTGAAACACTTCATCATAACTCAAAAATCACGAGAAAACTTGATGTAATGTTTCCTTCACTGAAGAAACAAAATGATGGCAGGGAAACATGTTGCACATGTTACAATCACATATTTTTAATATTTTTGAGGTTTCGTTACAAGATAATAACGTTAGACTTATCATTTTAAAATTATAAACAAAATAATATATGAGTTTTTAAAAAACAGCAAGAAAGATAAAAATTGCACCAAATTTAAATATTTTTGTTCATTTAAAATTCAAGTGCAATAAGAATGATTTTTATTGCACTTGCATGAAAAACATTATTTTGTGGATTTCAAAAAACAAATTGTTTACTACAATAAATAATTTACACGGCGATTCTTTAATTTTTTAAAAGAAGGCTGTAAACTTTCTATTTACCCTATCGGGCAGGTCACAATAGTCGTGCAATAGACAAGAGTCAACAATAGTCAGCTAAGGTCAGCTGTATGATGATACTCACGTACAAGTGAGTCAGTCACCGTGGTAAAATTGCAACGAAAAATTTCATTTCGTTAAAAAATAACATCAACGAATTAAAAATATGAATCAACGTAAGTCACCAGAAGCATAAAAAAATGTAAAAATAATGCTTGTTACACAGTAAAGAAAATCATTTTTGTTCGATTTCGACGCTGCGAAATCCAAATTATTCAAACATCCAAAAGTCTTCAGGGTTCCGAATCGTCAAAGTTAAAAATGATAATTTTTGTGATTGAGTACAAAAATGATAATACTTTTTAGTCTTTCGGTAAACTAAACGTAAATTAATTATTGTTTTTTATACAAACGAGTAGAAAAATCGCAAATAAAAACTTTCGATTCGAGTTACTGCAAAGTTAACGTATAAAATTGGGTGAGCTAAAGCAAATGCAAAATTTGTTGGAAAGTTACAATCTGTAAGATTCTGGAGTTTTGGAGAAATACAATGAATTGACAATAAATTGACAATGTTTGTTCAAGAAAACATTTCTACAGAAAAAAGTGTTTTATTTTCCAATCCGTTGCACGTACTATATCCTTATCGACACTTTTAAAATTCAACACTTTTTCAAATTTTCCTACTCAAAAATGCTTTCAAAATTACTGTAAAAGTTGCAAGTAAAAAGTTGAACACAATGATAATTTTTAAAATGTTTGAAATGACAAATTTTGAACAAATGAATTTTTTAAATTACTACTTTTGTGAAAGGTGTAAATAATGAATCATCTTTGTGTATCAATACAAAATTATCACAATTGTGAAGAATCGCATGTATTTACTAGTTTCATGATATGAAACTTAATTTACAAGTTGCAAAAATATGTTCATATATCTAAAAAGAACCTTTCATTTACATAAATGTTATCCCACTGTCAGTAACATAGATTTATTATGAATCGGTTCGTCTGCTAGAACCATGAGTTCTGCTAACTTGGCTCCTGACTATTGCCTGACTTTGAGTATTATGTGAGTATTGCGATCTGCCCGTTAGGGTATGAAAAATATTATTTACCGCCTTAAAAATTACTTCCGACATAAACATTTTCATGTATCTATCATTCAGTCTTGACGATATTGTTTATAATGATTTTTGGGGTCGTTAATAATAAATGGTTTGAATCATTACTATTTATATTTCTGTCATTGACAGTTTGTATATTATAATAAAATATATACGTAAGATTCGTTAACGTATATTTCAGTTGCATATTTTGCATGTGATAAAAAAATTCGTTAATTTGTTTGAACATTGAAATTTTACTTATTGTTACAAAAACACATTTTTGCAAGGAGCATATGCTTTTCATGGTCTCTTTATCCGTCTCTTTCCAAAAAAAATCCAAACTCTTTGAATTCATAAACAACGCTGATAAGGCTATAGAAATTATAGAAGAAGGGTCAGCAGAAATTTTGTTCAAAATCATCCAGACAAAACTTACCGATAACGCGAGAGCATTGGTCAAGACCAGGAGTTTCTCGGACTGGGACGCGTTGCGAAAACATTTGCTAAACACCTATTCCGAAAAAAGATCCTAAGGTCAATGGCAGCTTGAATTGTCTTCTTGCAAACAAGGAGAAAAGGAAGATCTCATGACATATGCCTCTCGGGTCGAAAACTTGCTTTTGAAATTGACCAATAACTTGGACGAATCTTATTCGAAAACTGAGCGCGTGGCTTGCGTAAAACTATTACAAAATCAGGCTTTGAATGTATTTGTGTCAGGGTTGAAAAACGAGATTCGTATTATGGTACAACCCGGAAGGTCAGGAACGCTCGAAGACGCTGTGCAATGCGCAATAGCAGAAAAAAGTGAACTTAAATCCAGATCAGAGATTTCCAAATTTCAGACTCTAAATTTCCGAAGTACAAAACATTGCGAGATATGTAACCGTGCGGGCCACGCGACCCACCAGTGCTTTTTCAACAACGAAAATACGAACCTTCAAAAACTTCCTCAATTCACAAAAGTGAAAGAAGAATCGGGCGTAAGGCGAGTCGATTTTGATGATGAAAGGCCTAAAACCGTTCAATGCGCGTATTGCCAGAAATTCGGTCATCATATAAGTGTGTGTCGTAGAAGATAATTCAACGAAGAACGCAAAAAGACGTTTGAGAACCGAAATACCAACCATTTAAACGAGTCACAGTCCCCGGCAAACCGAGCCACGCCGAGGACTATAGTATCTCAAATCGAGGCTCACTTATCACAGTAAATTCAGGAATAACGACTTACGTAAAGCTAAATGTCCGTCAAGCTAAGAACGAAGAAATATCATTTTTGTTAGATACAGGAGCTGACGTTTCTCTAATTAAACTGAGTTTTCTTCAAGGTTCAACAGCTGTCTATAACGATTACAAACTAACGCTTACTGCACTAAATAATAAATTCTTTGAAACACTCGGGTATTATTTTCTGGATATTTTTGTTGAAAACGAAATAGTGACAGGAATATTTCATATTGTAGACGACAGTTTCCCATTAGATTTTGCAGGTATTTTAGGAAACGAAACTATTCACAAACAAAGTTTA
Organism: Platygaster robiniae; assembly: GCA_028476575.1. NCBI lineage: Eukaryota > Metazoa > Arthropoda > Insecta > Hymenoptera > Platygastridae > Platygaster > Platygaster robiniae. Next base: position 13,760,825 of record CM052025.1, read on the forward strand.
ATACTCGATTACAAACAAGACAGAATAAAATTTGCGTCCGGTAGTCTTCCCATTTTTCATATAAAAAGAACAAGTAGAAAAGAATTCCATCAATCGAAAAAATCAAGGGGGATCAATCGCCAAAGACGAGGAAAACCCGGGATTATCGATAACGAATAACCGAATTGAAATTCCTCCTCGCTGCGAGTGTATCGTCCCGGTGAGAGTGAACGCGACCTATTTAAAAACGGGAGTAATTCCATCGAAACAAATTCAAGAAGGTGTATTCTTAGCTGCGAGTTATGTTACTATCAATGAAAACTCTGAGGCTCTAGTGTCGATTTTAAACGTTCTCGAAGAAAAAGCAGAATTAGTTTTGCCATCTTTTGAAGTCGAGGAAGTTGAAGAGCAAACGGATTTTAGTAGCATTCATCGAATGAACGCTAACCACGGATCGAATCGATTAGAAAAATTAAAGTCGTGCTTACGTTGAGATCATCTGAACCAAGAAGAAAAAGAATCAATCGAGACTCCGTATCGAATATAACCACATTTTCCACCTATAAGGCGACGTTCTATCTCACACCGAGACGATCACACACGAGATTCAAACTAAAAGTGAAGAACCGATCGTGGTTAGAACATATCGTCCCCCCGAAGGGCTAAAGGGTGAAATAAACAAACAAATAAACAAAATACTTGAGGATGGTATAATTGAATCGTCAAACTCTCCACGGAATGCCCTAATTTGGATAGTAAAGAAAAAAAAGGACGCATCAGGCGAGACAAAATGGAGAATCGTTGTAGATTATCGAAGACTTAATGATATCACTATCGGTAGTTTTCAACCCTTACCTAACATCGAGACCGTATTAGAGAGTTTAGGCCACTCCAAATATTTCACTACCTTAGATCTATCGTCAGCCTTCCACCAAGTCAAAATTCATCCAAAAGATGCCCCAAAAACGGCTTTTTCTGCACTAGAGCAACACTTCCAATTTAACAGAATGCCCATGGGTCTGAAAAATTCGCCTGCCACTCAAACTAAACTTATGTCAGCTCTTCTAGCAGGTATTGAAGGGTTACGGTGTCAAGTTTATCTTAACGATATTATTGTGTTCGCGGACAGTTTAAGTACCCACTCTATCCGACTGAGAGAAGTTTTTGAGCTGTTACACAGTTCCCAGTTCCCAAATCGCAAAAAGACATAAAATCGTTCCTAGGGTTTACCAGATATTATCGAAGATTTATTGAAAATTTTAGTGAACTTGCAAAACTTTTAACGAAATTATTGAAGAAAGATGAACCTTTTAATTAGACAAGCCTACAACAACATTCTTTTGAGATTTTTAAATCTAAACTCACGAGTGAACCGATTTTGCGATATCCTGACTATACTAAACCTTTTTCTATTACGACCGACGCAAGCAAAATCGCACTAGGGGCCGTTTTATCCCAAAATGTAGACGGAAAGGAATTGCCAATCGCATATGCGAGCAGGATTTTAAATCGCGCAGAGTCAAATTATTACACTATAGAAAGAGAACTCTTAGGGATTGTATTTGCCGTGAAACATTTCAGACCTTATATCTACGGTCAAGAATTCTTCATTTATACAGACCACAAACCCTTGCAATGGCTAAATAATATGAAAAATCCCAGTTCAAGACTATTTAAATGGAGAGAAGAATTGAGAGATCACAATTTTATAATTAAATATACTCCTGGAAAGACTAACGTACAGGCTGACGCATTAAGTCGAGCTGTTACCGATGAACAAAATACGAAAATCGATGCAAATAATACCGAAATTTGAAACGTCGTCACCGACACTTTCACAGAGACGTACGCAGATTTTCTCGAGAAAAAACAAAAAACCATTATTTTTAATGACAAAATCGAAGAATGTTACGAATCGATATTCACAGTCAAAGATAACTATGTAAATTACATTTTGGCCGATCTTGAGTTTAAAAGTACTATCGAATCAGAGTTCACAGAAAAATTTCAACACTTAGAAAAACTAAAATCTCAGAAACCAAAAATAGGCGACGTGATAAAAATCAAAAACCAAGAAAAAGATATTTTTTATTTGATTGTCAAAGAAAATTATTGGGACTACACCATTTACAAAGACCTATTCCAAAACTTTGTCACCTTGAAGAATCTTTTGAAAAAACTGAATCTGAAATCTGTTAGCATGCCCAAATTTAGTAAGGGATTTGAAAGATTAAGATGGGAGAAAGTCAGCGATGTTGCGTTACATTTTCCGAAATTGCGAGATTTCTTTTCGTATTTTTTTCCATGTCATCGTCGAGCCCGATGAAAATCTAATTCCAACTATAATTGAAGAATATCATGCCAACCCAGCATCTGGGCATAGTGGGTTTCACCGCACTTACCAACGAATAAAGAGCCAGTTCACTTGGCCGCACATGAAACGAGACATCAATCAGTTTATAAAATCTTGGCAATCATGCCAACAAAACAAAGTCTTTCGAAAGAAAAATAATAAACCTATACAGATAACTACAACCTCGACTAGAGCATTTGAACGAATTTTACTTGACATAGTCGGCCCTCTGCCAGAAACAGAATCCGGAAACAAATACATATTGACGCTCCAAGATGACTTGACAAAGTTTTCACAGGCCTACCCCATCCTAAACCATGAAGCAATAACTATAGCTAATGAATTCGCCACGAAATTTATTTGTAAGTTCGAGATTCCAGAAACGATCCTAACTGATCAAGGCCAAGATTTTATGTCAAATCTAATGAAAGAAATTGCCAAACTATTTAAGATAGAACAACTGAAAATAGGCCGCAAACAAACGGTACGTTAGAACGTTCTCTATCCACGTTAGCAAATTATCTCAGGCATTATGTAAATGTCGATCAAAATGACTGGGATCGTTGGGTAGATTTCGCGATGTTTTCATACAATTCTACAACGCACACTTCGACTAAATTCACGCCTCACGAGTTAGTTTTCGGAACAAAACCAACAATCCCGACGTCATTGACAAAAGAACCTGAATTTAAATATTCATACGATGATTATGTAGACGACCTCACATTAAAACTTAGAAAATCTATGGAGATTGCACGATAAAATCTTATCTCTTCAAAGCATAAGAACAAGAATTACTATGATAAAAAGGCAAAGTCCGTTAAATATGAGGTTGGAGATTTTGCATATTTAGAAAATGAACGGCCGATGAGATCGAGGAAATTGAGGAAACCATACATCGGACCGTACGAAATCATAAAAGTGAATTCTGAATCAAATGTGACGCTAAAGATTGGTCGAAAAGAAGTGGTCGTGCATATTGATAGGATAAAACATGCGAACTGAAATCTTCATATCCTCACCCCGACCTTACACAGAAATTACATGATAAGATTCAAGTGGAAACGTTTTTTTTTGACACGAAAATATTTACACATATATACATTTAAGTTAAAAGGGACCTGTTAATCGTTAATATATTATTATCCTTTATCGGATTTTGTAGGTTCCTAATCATGGGAGCAAATGCCGAGGTGTACCAAAATCATAAAATGCAATCTTCACCCGGGATATATTATTATAGAATAGAAGAAGCAACGATTTTTTCTAAAACCTGGGAATTAGTGGCTTTTTTGGATTTGGCGCAGATCGACGACAAAATAAATCTTATCCAGAATCACTTTAACAAAGTGAAGGAACTTTGTAAAAACGACGAGGAAATCCTCTCATGCAGAAGCTCTTTGAGACTTCTTACAAAATTAATTCCCGATTTAAAAAACACCGAATCTGTATTCAAGGGCGTTTTAGGGCACCCACCGAATAGAAGAAAACGTGGATTATTGAATGTTGTAGGTTCTACTATCAAAATTTTTACAGGGAATTTAGACTATAATGACGCGGAATATTATGATCAGGCTATAAAAAATCTGGATGAAGAAGAACTTGCTCTTGGGCACATAATGAAAGACCAAGTACAGGTAATAAAGTCAACAATTTTAATGAATCTATGACTAATGTGAACATTGTGCAAGAAACCGTAAACCATAACATTCAAATTCTCCAAAATTGGGCAAACACTTACAATAAAACTTTTTACGGATTTGAGATGAACTTGTTACTGGAAAATCAGATTCAATTCATAAACTTTTTATGCGAGAGAGTGACAGACGAACTGGACGAGATAATCAATTCTATCGGGTTTACAAAATCAAATTCTATCCACCCGCGTATTATCCATCCAATGCAATATGTTACAGAAATTCAGAAGACTTTTAGATTCATGCCATCCGGTTTGACTTATCCAATAGATCCTTCCTTATCAAACGCGCACTACCTTCTTGAGATCGCTACCGTACAGGCTTATTATTCTCAGAATCGACTCGTTTTTATCATTCAGACTCCGATGACGTCGCAAACAATATTTCAATTTTACGAACTTATACCGCTTCCAGTAAAACAAAATTCAGATAATTATCTTTTTATTCAACCCTCATACAAATACGTTGCACTATCTACTTTGAGAACGACTTTCGTCACGTTGAACGACCTTAAAGATTGTAAAAAGATGTATAAAAATTATTTTGTATGCGAAAACAAACAAAAAGTAGACACCGTGCTCAACAAGAATCCTTGCGAAATTGAATTATTAATGGAATCCGGAGAGAGGGTACCAAAGAATTGTGACGTTAGAATAGTAAAAATCAATAGGGAAATTTGGCACAAACTGTCAGAAAAAAACATCTGGGTTTATGTCCTAAATAAACCATCAACAATAACCATCTCCTGTATGGGCAAAGAACCGATCGACAAACTTTTGACCGGGATTGGTATAATGGAAATATTTCAGCATTGTCATGTATATTCTCCAGAAGTAATATTGACCACCGACGGGTCATTCACTTCAAATTTCTCTGTAAAATTCTTGAAATTCAATGTATCCTTCGATAGTGAATTAGTTTTGGAAAGGCTACAAATTCCAAGTTTAGAAGGAAATCTTCAGGAAATGTCGAAGGTTAAATTAGATTTGCACAAACTTGGTCTAGCAGGTTATAAACTTGATCAAATTGAACGCGAAATCGACGAAGCACTCAAACGGGAAAAAATTGAAAAATCAATATTTTTCTGGAGAGACTGCACGATTTTTACCATCGCCACTGTTGTAATTACTATTGTATGCGTAAGTCTGTATTGTAAATATATTAAAAAAGCTACAGAAAAAAATATATCTGTTTTTAATGATCTGACGTGCTCAAGACCATTACGAATGATTTTTTGCGGTAGTGGAAACAATGATTCTTTAAATTCTAGTACAACAACCGAAAACGACGAGAATCCCCCTCGCAACGCAGATTTAGAAATATACACTATCAGAAACGAAGATACTCCATTGTACCTCCGTTTACAACATCGTAATTCAACTACCATAAAGGATAGAATGTAAACTTTTCATGAAAACCAAAAAGGTTTTGACTATTAAAAAAATAGTCATAATTTACATGAGAAGAATTGTATTCTGCACGATACCCGAGATCGAGTCAAATATTAAGAGAAGTTAGGTCCGTTTCTCTACCCTGACTTCCCTCTTAAGGGGGGAGGTGTAATGTACTCAGATCATTACTTCTATCTACATCGTGTTTTTCATTTTTTTTTTTTATATAAAATGCTATTTCTGGAAGACAGCAATTACCTATAAGTATTATTCGATAGACTAATGATTTAAGCGATGATTTGTTCATGAATTTATCACAAGTGTTTCACATGATTGCTCGAAATAGTCGTGTGATCGATTATTGTAACGATGCTATGAACACGTATTCAGTTGTAAAGAGCCATTAGGAAACGTTTTAGCGAACGAGGAATGACGAAAATTATCATAATCGGAAAGTAAAGCCAAATCTTGGAGTGGGAAACTGGGTATAAATATGCCTCGATTTTTGAGCTCATAGCTTTTTTTCTTTTTCGGCTGCTCTCGGACTTGGTCTAGGAATTGGTAATGTTTTTTAGAATATAATTTTTATCTGCCATCATTGTACAATCAATTATTTTGTATACGGCATTGAAATACATCTGTCGAGTGAAATCTTTCTAAATCCAGAAAATATATGTGTGTTTTATTTTTGTACATTACACATGAACAAATACTTTATTAATATCCCACAAGGACAATGTTAAAAAAAATGCATCGAGCGTATCCTAACGAAAATGAATTTGCAAATTATCCCCAAAGCAGTGATAGGAGAACAAATCCCCTCCGAAATTCTGGCACCTTTTCTCGCGCTCCTATTTGCCCGGCACCTTTTTTGAGACAGCATGATTTACCTGCGTATTAGAAGAAGAGAAAGCTAGTAGACTCGTTCGGCTACTCTCGGTGGCTGAGGAATGTCTGACGTCTCGGAGGGAACCCGGAATTTAATGACCGTGAACTACAAAACCATTAGTTTGACATGACCGTCAAACTCGGCGTTGGTATGAAAAGTGAAGGGAAAGGAAGAACTTGTAATTCAATAAAATTTCTATTTACCTTTCCTAATTCAAAAATACAATCTGCACTTCTTTATTAATTAATTAAAGTTTGTTTAAATTAACATTGTTTAAATCTCATTGATGAAGTTTTTTAAGCTTGTGTATAAAAAAAAAAAAAAAAAAAAAAATACCTCACGATGTGGACTCAAACCTAGGGCTTTCGGGTGTCAAGCGGGCACATTGCCACATACCTACCAAAGAATATGAATGCTGTTATCGATTATCATATCAAGTTAAATCGGTATTCATTTATTTATTTTTACAGAAAGTACTCGTCCTTTTTTTTAAGGCGTGTATTGCACTAGCACGTTGAAAACCAATTCCTTTATTGGTACGTTTTCGAATATGTTAGAACGAAATTGACGATAATGATATTTGAAAAAGTGTAGAAATCGCACGTGTCGTGCAAGGTCTCTCGATTTAAAGGGACAGCTAACTATTTTGATAAATTCAAATGCCCAAGATGAACGATGAACCTTTGGAATTCCTTTCCCTTGCGGCATATTTATGGGGAGGGAGGGGGAGGGACCGAGAACACTAAAGAAGCAATAAGTAGACCTGAAAGTCAAAATAAAATAAAAAAGCGGTCTTTTCTGAGGAACCACTCGTCCCGAACAGTCGATTTTCTAGCAGCTTTTACTCTACAGCTACGGTGAGTTTTTATTTTTATATTATTTTTTCTAGTTACTTGAATTTATCTTTTCGAGTAGTCTATTTTTCGTTTACTGTTTTTCGTAACCAATATTATGCCAAACAATTTGGAGAAGAAAGTGTCTGATAAATTGTTTGAGGATATTAGTTACCAACCATGGTTACGAAGAAATTCTGGTGAGGTTCCAGGTGGATTTTTTTGCTGTGCTTGTAAAAAAAGTCTTCAGGGTAGTGATAGTTCGGTCGACAGGGATAGTATGAGAAAATCACACATTAGAGCAGTTTCAGAACAATTTCCACATTTTCATCGAACAGAAACACGAGTTCCTTGATCAAGTACAACGTGTTATACAATCCCTTCATATTGTCCTGTAACATCCTATGCATTCACGAATCACGTCAATTATCCAGTATGGCCTCCAATTTCTGCAGTCCCAATTTTTTCCCAACCAATGGTACCAGTCATCATTCGTTCCCCCGCGATTCCAGTAACCATCTCGATGACGTCTACAGTTTGTTCTCCAATCTTCTTTCCACCACCACGTCTATCTCCAATTTTTTTTTCAATCAACGCCGCCATGTCATCACTTAAATTTTCCACCTCCACCACCAAGTTCAACAAATTTCGCACTTCACCGTCCGATACCCACTACTCTGGCGTCGTCTTCCCTTGCTGCTTCCACAAATTCGCCACCCCAACTCCAGGCCCGTATTTTCCGAAAATCAGCACCGAAGTCTTTTACGACTTTTTCACCTCCACCCACAACCTTCACCAGCATCGCGCAATCTTCCATTAAATCGAAGCCAAGGTTTCCTGAAACTTCTCCATCACCACCCCCGCCCCCAACCTCGACCAATGCAACAGTTCCTCGTAAAAAATCAACTGTTCCTGCACCATACTCACCAGCATTTTCACCGACCTCACCACCCCAGTCTCCGATTTCCACCAAATCGAAGCCAAGATCTCCTGAAACTTCTCCATCACCACTTCCACCCCCAGCGACCTCTAGCACACCCTTGCTGTTTTTTTAGCACAGTGCCTCGATTGCCTCGCACGTTTCCTCCCCTTCTTTATTCATCACCACTGATGACAGTGGCTCCAATTTCATCTAGAACCTTACAAGATACTTCAGTGAATTCACCAGAAGTCCTTGATTTTGCCCTGAGCTCAATAGTTTCTTCAATTCCATCACCAAAAATTTCCAAACCAGCTACTACAACCTGTCTACCGATATCGAAAATGTCAAAAATCCTTTACTCTCCCGTTAACATGTCCACTTTACATTATTCTTTACCATCTGAAACTGAAAATTTAGAGGAGAGACGACAGCGTCTCGTTCAAAAACTTAGACTAGTGAGAGAAAAACAAGATGAGAGTACTCTTTAGATGTCGCAGAATTAAAATTTGCAAGTCTTATTGCTCAAAATTTGATAGCTCTTGAACAATCTTCTCTAATTTTAAAAGTGTTTCAATCCATTGCACCCGATGACCTTACAATCTCAAAAATGACAATGAGCCGTAAAAAAGTTACAAATTTATTGAACAAAGTATTAAAAGAAGTTGTTAGCGAAAAACTTTTAAAGAAAGTGGAAAAAGCCAAATTTTCATTACATATTGATGAAACCGTAGATGTTGCAAATAAAAAGTTAATGTGCGTAATATTAAGATACGTCGATTCGGAGACAGGAAAAGTAGCAAGCGAGATCCTAGAAATTATTCAATTAAATGCTGAAAATTGTGACGCTGATAATCTTTACCAAGCTCTCAAAAATTCTCTGCAGCGTCATGAAATTAAATTTTAAAATATTTTAAGTTTTAGTACAGATAATGCTTCGGTTATGATCGGTAAAAATAACTCGATATTGACGCGACTCGTTAACGATTGTCCAAATTTAATAAATATTCCTTGCGTGTGTCACTCTCTTGCTCTTGCTGCGAGCGAGGCTTGTAAACAAATTCCCTCTGCACCACAACTACTCATTCGAGATTTGGCAACATATATTAATAGAAGCGCGAAGCATTCACAAATTTTTTTAAATTTTCAAATTTTTGATGGTTTACCATAGAGCCTCTAAAAATTTTAAAATTGTCCGGCACACGTTGGTTAGCTTTTTAACATTGCATTGATCGGGTTCTAAAATATTATGTATCTTTAAAAAAATTTCTTTATACAAAATCGATGTCAGAAACTCTAAAATCATTAAATAAGGCAGGATCAAAACGTAAAAGTGATTCAGAAAATACAAAGTCAAAGAAATTCAAATCTTCAGCGTCAAAAATTACGGGAGAAAATAAAAACCCAACTGAAAGTCAAGAAGTTAATGAAAATAAAGATGATGAGAGTTCAAAAGTCACTGCCGAAAGAATGTACAGTCGAATTTCGAGCGCATCAACCGAAGCTTATTTACTGTTCTTAAGTGAAGCTTTGTCAATTTTCAATAAATTTAATGCTAAATTTCAAAGTAGAAAAATTTTAGTTCAGGATATTTATTCAGAGTCCGTTGATGTCATTTTCAAGTTCGCAGAGAAATTCATAAAACCTGACTATTAATAATCAAAGAATGAATTAATTAATATTGACTTTACAGACAGTTCACTTTATATGAAAGAAGTAATGCTAGAAAAAAAATGTCGCAATTTTGTCAAAAAATGCAAAAATGAAGGAAAGTTAACAGATATTGATGTTTTCGAAATTCGAAGTAAATGTCGTTTATTTTACATGACAGCAATTTGTGAAATAATTGGAAGATTAATATTGAAGACCAATTCATTTTATAAAAATTTATCAATTTTTAAATCAGAAAGTGCTCTATTGAATTCAAAAAGAATTGCCAGTTTTGCAGAAGTTTGGAATGTCACATTAAAATTGGACTCTTTTAATGAAATGAATTTGCAAAAAGAATGGAAAAATGTATACACTTTGCCAAAAGATAAAAAATTTGAGTTGGAAAAAATGAAATTTGATTATATGTGGACAACGATTTCTTCACTAACTGAGAATGGTGAACTGTCTTTTCCAAACTTGAAAAAATTATCTCAACTTATTCGTACTCTTCCCCATTCAAACGCCGAGGCAGAGAGGTCATTTTCTATTGTCAAAGATGTAAAAAGTTTAAAAAGAAATCGAATGGGGATAAAACTCTTAAATTCAATTTGCATAACAAAGTTTTCCATGAAAATGTCAGGAATTACTAGTGATTATTTTCCTGTCACTGATAGACATTTACAGTTATTAGCTGAATGTAGAGAAAAAGACAAAATTCAAGTTACAAATAGAAAATTAAAGCACAGTCAAACATCTCAATTATTCGAAATTTAAATAACGAATACGTCGTCATACCTCTGAGAGTTTGCATCATTTTTTTTTAATGAATTCAAAAATTTCCAAACAACGCAAGTTAAATTTATTTAATTTATTAGATTTATTCACTATATTCAAATTTTTCAACATAACGTATTGACGAAATGCACGCATTAATTGACTCATCCGGATTCTTTAAAAATATATGTATATTCATCCTCAAAAAATTTCCATTCAACAATATGGCTCACAGTAACATTCGAAAATTCAAAGCACAGGATATTGTGTTCCCAAATTGATCATGTATCATTTTGTGGTTATTTCATCTTTTGTCCATATTTTGCCTAATAAAATGCTTAGTTTTTATTTTTCAGACAAAGCGGAGTTTTTATAGTAGTGGCTCTAGGCGAACTATTTTCCCCTTTTAAAAAAATGGCAACGCGCTTTGCAGTTTACCACCCCTGGAATTCGGGCTCTGGTGGTAGGGAAAATACCGTTGATATTTTCTGTAAAAATAAATAAATAAATATCGATTTAACTTGATCCGATAATCAATAACAGCATTCATACTCTTTGGTATGGTAGGTATGTGGTAATATGCCCGCTTGACATCCGAAAGCCCTGGGTTCGAGACCACAGCGTGGGGTATTTTTTTTTTTTTTTTTTTTTATATATACACAAGCTTAAAAATTTCATCAATGAGATTTAAACGATGTTAACTTAAACAAACTTTAATTTATTAATAAAGAAGTGCAGATTGTATTTTTGAATTACGAAAGGTAAATAGAAATTATATTGAATTTCAAGTTCTGCCTTTCCCTTCACTTTTCATATCAACGCCGAGTTTGACAGTCATGTCAAACTAATGGTTTTGTATTTCACGGTCATTAAATTCCGGGTTCCCTCCGAGACGTCAGACATTCCTCAGCCACCGAGAGTAGCCGAACGAGTCTACTAGAGACCTTTTAACATAGAGTCTGGCCATTGCGTCCACAGCCCTGATTGGCGTTGCCATGTTTTAGTCCTTTTTCAATGAGAAGCATTGACACATCGATACACATACACATTTACAGGCGTTTACACATCGATACAAATACACGTCGATACACGTACACGTTGACAAACGGCGGCCATGTTTTAGCCTAATGGCTAGACTCTATGTTAGAGGGTCTCTAGAATCTACTAGCTTTCTCTTCTTCTAATACGCAGGTAAATCATGCTGTCTCAAAAAAGGTGCCAGGCAAATAGGAGCGCGAGAAAAGGTGCCAGAATTTTTGAGGGGATTCGTTCTCCCATTACTGCCCTAAAGAACGTTCTCAGTTTATCTTCTTAAATATTCACCTTTTGAAAACAATTAGGCAATGCATATTCGATTCAGATTCTCAAATATTTTTAATATCCGTAAAATAGTTTGAGAATAATTTATTGCAATAATAACAAAAAACGTCAAAAATAGATTTATCATTTATTGTGATAGTATTGCATGTAAAGTTCAACAAAAAAAAGTTATATCCCCTCCAAAAAAACATCAAAAATGTGAATTTTGGTGTTAAGATTCAAAAAATAAAAAGTACCTAAATCACAAAAAAGAATGAAATCCGAAACAAATCATACTAGCAGTATTAATTTGGTGCTTAGATTGAAGCAATAAATTAAAATAAGCAAACAATATTTTCAGTGACAATTACAGCATTTAAAAATATTCAAAGTGAAAGTCAGTAACATTCCTGTTCCACTCTCTCGAAAACATGTATTTGGCATTTCCATTGTTTTAAGTAAACTCTACTGTCAACAAATAAGCCTGTGTACCAGTTGTTTTGCAGAAAAATTTAGCATGGACCTCTTAATATTTAAAAATTTCTTCTGTATGAAAATACAAATAATATCCATGCCACTAGCATAATGCTGCACTGCCTAAAAATAAGGAGTTTTGTTGGAAAGAAATTTGTTTCACTTTACAGAAGCGTTGATCAGAGCGCTTTTAATCACTAAATAGACCGCTTTTTAAGGGAAACATCACAACTTTTGCAAATCTTTGAAAGTTATTTAGTAGATTATAATTTAGGGGTGGTGAAAGGGTTGAACTCCCGATAAATTGAAAAAAATTTCTTGCATGCAGTACTATACATTATTTTGATTTTTGAGCTTCGAAACAAGTAGGTTTTGCTGAATGCAGTCAACCAGGCATGAAATTTTTTCTCATTTCACAAAACTGATGGATTTTTCCAGTACTTTGAATTTTTAATATGATGTCTTGATAGATGCCTGCGGACTATTTTTCGACTAAAATAATCTACAACTATCCGCATAGCTACTCCTTGACTCCAACTCATTATGAAATCCCTTGAATAATCGATTATCATTCTCTGAATTGATCTCTTGTAAGCTGTTATTGAGGATACATTTCATACGTACATATTTTTAACTAAAGGTTATAACAGAGGTGAATTTCAATGTTATGAAATAACCAGTATATCGTCTGCGTTATCGTTCAAGATAATTATGTTTTGCTGATATCTTCTTCCATGCTGGGTGCCGGTTTTGGAAATCAATTTCAGTACCTATTACTTACTACTCATTAGTCTTACCATTCATATCATCTATCGAATTCATCCGAAGACAATTTCGAATGATAACACCACTTCTTACACTTTTTTTATAATTTCAATGACAATGAGAATTATATGTGATTTTGAAAAAAAACTGATACCACTTTCATTCATCATATGTCAAATAACGAAGATATCGAAATTAATGAGGCGTGGAACGAGGAAAGGTATCTTACAGCACTAAAAATAAAAAATGAGATGAGAAATGATTTAGAATATAGAAAACTTTTTCTATCGATTGAGCCTATATTCCCGAAATTGTAAGATTTTTCTATTGCATGAAAATTTGAGCTTTGAAGTCGATCTGCTCGTAGAAATCGTAGGGACTTGCCATTTTCAAACTCTTTTTTCTTTCAAAGTGTTTAGGTACTGTAAAGTAATTTGCTTCGTTCCATGTAACATTTAGTGTTTTCTAACGGGTTATACAAATTCGTGTTTTCAAGCAGAAGCATATTACCATTTTCAACTGCCATTTGTCAAACTATTCAGACGAAACCAATAAAATCATCAGTCAGCAATGAAAAATTACTATTTCTCATTGAATGTCTACTCCTACAATTCCTATTTTACGACTTACTGTCGAACTGTCGATAATTACAATGGTAACTGAAAAATAACTAATTTTTTTCAATTTATCGGAAATTCCGCCCTCTCACTACCCCTAACTTCTAATCCACTGAATACCTTTCAAAGATTTGCAAAAGTTGTGATGTTTTCCATAAAAAGCGGCCTGTTTAGTGACTTAAAGCGCTCTGATCAACACTTTTGTAAAGTGGAACAAATTTCTTCTCAACAATGGTATATTTCATATCAAGAGGGAGATCAGCGTCTTTTCATGCGCGACGGCAACATTCTCGGAACGAGGTAATGCCGCGAGTTTCGGGAATTTGCCGTCGCGCGTAGAAAGGCTCTCCCTCGTGATATGAAGTATATTTTTCATTGTAGCGCGGAAAATGATATGCGTGTTTTGCTGCGTCGCGGATTGAGCGTAGGTGCCCCTTTTCGAGTCGGTGGAATAAATGGTGGCCTGTGGAATAATTGATGACCTGGTACCTTTTTTTGTTATGGGTCCTTTCACTTCCATTCACCGCTCGAAAAGAGGCATCTTACGCTCGATCCGTGGCCAGCAAAACACGATCATTTTGTGCGCACACAATGAAAAACTCATTATTTATAGCTAGTACAGCGTTATGCTAGTGGCATGAATACTATTTGTATTTTCATACAGAAGAAATTTTCAAACATAAAGAGGTCTGTGCTGAATTTTTCTGCAAAACAACTGGTACATAGGTTTTTTCGTTGACAGTAGAGTTTACTTAAAACAATGGAAATGCCAAATACATGTTTTCGAGAGAGGGGAACAGGAATATTACTGACTTCGACTTAGAATATATTTAAATGCTGTGATTGTCAATGAAAATATTGTTTGCTTATTTTAATTTATTGCTTTAATCTAAGCACCAAATTGATACTGCCAGTATAATTTGGTTCGGATTACATATTTTTTTTTCAGTAGGGGAAGGTAAGGCAAAGCGAAGACTAGAGCAAAGCAGGGTTGTGTTGATATCTTTTTCAAATTACTGTGTTATCTGCCGAAAAAATTCTGAACTCTGTTTGGGAGCACCCTCGAACTTTTCCTTGTTTATTCGCCAGATTTCTTCCAAAAGACTTGCTGTAATAGTACATGTCATATGTTTTGGTGTGCCATTGTAATCGTCCGAGAATTACAGTTGCACGTAATTAATCTCAATCCGTATTGAAACAAAAAAGTTTTTTAACATTTTATAATGATCATTTCTTCAGGGCTTCAATAACGTATGGTTTTTTATTTCATTTTTGGATTTTCGATACTCAAAACATCTATGTATGTTGATTGACAACATTGTCCTCAGATATTGCGAGGTACCCTACTTTGCCCCATGTATGAGACTAATCGGAGTGAAAAAAACTTTTTTCAATCGTTTTAAACAATAAATTAAAGCAATCTTCTACCAAAACAATTATCGAAAACGAAAGTTTTAGAAAAAAATAATATTTAATCTGTAAAAACTATCGCTTAACCAAAATGTCCCCGCGTTGCCTCACCTTCCCCTATTTATATTGGAGGGTATAACTGAACATCCAACAGTGTTTAAAATCATGAAATTATCGAATTGTGTATTTTCAACATCACTTGCCTACGAGAATTATGCGTAAATTCAGGCGTAGAGAGAAGAGAGTTCTGAAGTTATAACCCCTTCTAAAAGTCTAAGAAAATCAATCGTTTCATTTGAGAACAAATAAACTAACATTATCTGATGATAAAATAACAAGTTACATTATATAAAATACATAGTTGCAAACGTTATTTTGATATTCTTGATTCATATGCTATAATTACCAAAACGCAGAATTACGTAAATTATATAGTTTTTCAAAATTGTTTCAACCCAGTGAGTAATGAAAAAAAATCAAAATCTTCAAAAAAAGTAGAAAAAAATCTTAGGAATCATACAAATGCTGAAGAAGTACTAAGAGTAATGGAATTCCTTGAAAAACTGTTTCATGAAAAATTTCAACAATGCCTATTTCTGTGGTCCTGAAATTTTATTCATTCAAATTTTAACCGTGTCGCCCCCTAAAGTGGTTCCAAACAATTCAAAAAAATTCCCTTAATTTTATCAGATTTTTTATCGAACGATAACTCGTGCCACTAGAGTCGTACTTTTTCTCATTTATATAACATGGCATTTTGTCTTCATCACAGCCAATAATATTTTTTAACGTAAAAGACGGTTTAAATATATAGTGAAGGCGTCAAACTGTTCGTTTGTGTTGTGGTAAGCTATAGAGAAAATATCACAATCTAATACCAATGTATACCGTGTAGGCTGCATCGAGCAAATACAGGTATATTGCTTAAATAGCAATTTGTATGGATAACCCCTCTACACCCCCCCCCCTCCGACGAACATTGCCAATGTAGAAATTCTAGAATTTATAAAAAAGAGTGTGATTATACCTACGAAAATACTTTATGAAAAAAGTGAGATACAAAAGTATTGAAATCAGTACTGAATTAATGTATGAACAGGGAAAGTATATAATTGTTATGCAATTTTCAAATGGCTAGAAGTAGTATATGCTGAACCGAAACGTCAATAAATCATAGCAAAAACAGGATCAGAATTTATCATGTGTTAATCGCCATTGTACTTGAATGGTTACCAAAACAAAACAAAAAATTACAAAATATCAGTTCTTACAGTTTTTTCATAGAATACAGATACAGTAGACTTTATCAAATTAAAGTTTTGTAAAAATCCAATAGTTTTAGAAGTAAAAGTAGGTAAAAATAAATTCTTGGGTGGCTGTGCAAAAAACAATCTATCATATGTTAATAGTAGTTTTGGTAATAACAATAAGTTTCATGATTATAACCAAGCTTTAATACTAAGCTAAGATTATTGTTCCGAATTTAATAGTTATTAATAATATAGTAAGGTAATAGTCTAGTATAAGTAAGGTAATAGTTTAATTTTAAGTAATGCAAAAGTATGACACGATTCAGTTTTCCGTGGAAAGTAACATCCAATATAAAATTCGGCTTTAATAATGCGAATACCATAAAAGTTATATATTTTGTTGAAATTCATTGACAGGTTTTTTGCCTTATCGAATGAGACCCAGTTTGCACAATACTGATTTAGTAAGCGAGTGTTGCTCTCAAATCATTTGTTTTTACTGCATTTTGAGGTAGTTTTGTGTTTGCTATGATTTATTGACGTTTCAGTTCAACATGTACTACTTCTAGCCGTTTGAGAATTGCATAACAATTAAAAACTTTCCCTGTTCATACATTTATTCAGTCCTGATTTCAATACTTTTGTATCTAACTTTTTTCATGACGTTTTTTCCTAAGTACAATATTGGACTCTGTTTTTATTAATTCTAGAATTTATACATTGGCAATGTTCGGTGAAGGTTGGTATAGGAGGGATCTCATTAATTTTTTCATTCGAAAAAAAAAGCTTTTTTCCACACATACACGGAAATGCCAACTATATCGACGCAATTTGCGGGAATAATGTCCTCTTTTTTGGATAACCGTGATGCAATTCCTCAGCGAAGGCAATCCTGGGGATCGCTCCTTATAGACAATTTTTGCGGGAGCAACCCCAAGATTGCTCCCGCTGCAAAATTCATAGCGGATACCTTAAAAAGAGGACACTATCCCTGCAAATTATGTCGACAAATTGGCCATTTCTGTATATGTATGGAAGAAAATATTAAACATAGGAGGAAGTGATTCCAACTCGTGTGTAGTTTGTTACCTCGCTCCGCACGGTCACAAACTGTACACTTGTCGGGATCATCCTCTTCCTCCATAGATGAATAAATATCTATTTCTATTCGAAAAAGTTGCATTGCGAAAATGAAAGGGGTGTTCATGGACTGTACAAGGATTATTCTTACTTCTTCTGTAGTTCTTCACCTAACGATGAGAAAACTATGTAAGGGCGATGAGTTTATTTCTTACATTAATCTAAGCCATAGCTGGGCAAATATAGTATTGGCCAATTACTGATTTGAAATCTGTGGTAACTTAAAAATGCAACATTAGGTACTTAATTCGATGGAAATAGATTTGTTGTCATGTTTGCAAGATTTATTATTATAACGAAATTCCATTCTGGACGAATTCTAGGAACAGAATATGTGGGAACTTGTTGTACTTTTGTGTAAAATACGATGTACATTCCTAAAGCTGAAGATAATTGAGGCAACAATGCTTCGATGCCGCGTTCTTGATATCGAGAATCTCCGCTGTTCAACTTCCCGAAATAAGAAAAGACTCCCGGACGTTTTTCCTAGTATGTGTAATAATTCTGACGCGCTGCTCCGGAACTAATACACATACCGTCTCGATCCTTATTCGTCCCCGGATGGATATATTTCCAGTTGCGCCGTTTTCAATCTGGAAATAGGACGTCGCCGAAGATAGATTATGACGTCTTAATACGTAGTTTTAATATTCCTAATGCGAAATGGAGTACCACGAGGAGCATACTATTTCTGCCGGGTTCTTGCGAGTTGATAAATATTCATAAGTTTTCGCGATTGACGAACGTCTTGTTGGTGCTGATGATAATGAGGTTGAGGAAAGATGATATTTTCGTAAAGTAATTTGGCCCCAGAGTAGATTTATTCATATCTACATTAATTAGGTTTCGTAGAAAATAAATTTGATCGATTCCTAAATTATTCTTTTTGTTGCATGTAACTATACAAATTAGGTTAGGATAAACATAGAGTACGATAAAGTAGCAGGTTATTCTTCAAGGCTACCTTTCTCTTTAGGTTGTTTAGTATGTATTCTTAGGCATTCCACTAAAGAAATTCCAACTCGATAAAAACTATCGTTAGAAATTGTGAAATAATAGTACATTATTATTCACAGTTTTAAAAATGCCTGGTTTGACGAAACGAAAAAAAGCATTCCCAAAATTGTCAATACGATATTTTGTCTGTAGCGCGAATGCGTGATTCTTGACTACCGGAAATTCACCGTTTTCTCGTAATTTACAGATAAATATTTATTTTCTGATTTTGCAGAGAAATTCTATATAATAGGTAACAAATGCCTTTTTTTCTTTTCAGGTTCAGGATCATTATCTAAACAACTTTGAGAAGTAGCTACTAAAAATATAATAGAAGCCCTAAAAACACTTTCAAGAATTTTTCCGAAACGAATTTTTTTTTGATAGAGCACGCTTTGAAGCAGCACCACCCAAAGTAACTCGTAATTTAGATCACTCAAATTTGTCAGGCTCACTGACCTCGATTCCCTAGTCTTTTAAAAAGTCTCTTCTATTCATTTTACAAAATTTCTCATAGCTTAAGATCTAGGAAAAATTTTTCGTATTATTTTCTCCGTGTGCCATTTTGAATGTAAATTTTAACGAAAATTCCGTAAATCACCACAATTTGATTTCTTTCGGGAAACTTTAGGAAAATACAGAATTCAAGCATACACACACGCAGTAAAAGTTTCTAATTTTATCACTTGTCCATTCTTCTGATAGTCCAACACTTGTAATATTTTCGGGCGAAAAATTATAGTCTAAAAACTATTGCCTTAGATATACAAACGCCTGCCATCTAGGCGTCAAGTAAGTTTATTTTTTCTGGGCCTAACGCAACACGTAAAATATTCCTTTTTTCGGACACGATCGATTTCGCTACGCGTGGGAGCACGTTGAACGCGTTCCAGCAGATAAGTGAAAGCAACATTGAAGATTCATTCGTGATGCTGGAGAATGCGACAATCAATAGTCTTAGTTGAGACTAGTAGAATTAATAAAAAAAATCAATCAATAGTAAACTACTGTCGGAGTCAACTGAAACTATAACAAACGTAAAGTACCTCGCGTGCGTAGATGTTTTTAGTCCTGTCATCAGCATTTTACTATAGTAACTGCTGTTTACTGCTGTGACTATACTATAGCACTTAATTTTTGGTATCGCCGATTTCTGCTGTGAGGCGGCGCGGCCAACGTGCCACCCAAGGCAAGCCGGAAATGGCCAGATGTACAAAGTTAAAAATGGCGGCCGCGCCAAATTTAAATTTAGCGAGTTCAATTCGACTCTGACGACTGAACGCGACTGTCCAGCACTGTACGCTGCTTTACGCAACTCAGTCTGTCATTGTTCTCAACTGTACTGCACTGCACTGAATTTAAATTTAGCATGTCCGATTGTCGAGCACTGTACATACGCAACTCAACACTGTAGTACACAGTAATACAGCACAGTACTACTGCACACAACTGCACGTTCATTTATCAAAATTATCACGGCTTGATGACACTTGAAGATTTGGCGAAAAATAAATCAAAATAAATAAGCGTGGCGCGGTGTCATACTTCATATACGCTCATCCTCTCAAAGGAGTGCTAGCGCCGTGAAGAGAGTGCCCGTCTCGCAATCGCCATATCGTTGGTTCGTTCCTCGCCAGGGAAAACTTTTTTTTTTTTTTTTTTTTCAAACACGACTTACGAAACTACAATAAATATATTATTGGTATTTTTTTTATTTTTACGATTGATTCTTTCGAAAACTGACATCATTTGTATACGGAAGGTTTCGTTAGAACCGCATTAAAGTTGAATATTCCTTAAGTACCTTTTTTCACATAATATGATACAAATTTCTGACAAAAACAATTGTAAAAATAAAGAAAGATACAAATAATAATATTAATAAAAAATGACTGAAATCCCCCCTTCCCCTCCTCCACCACCCCTACCGAACCAATGTATAAATCCTAGAATTAATAAAAAAAAGAGTATAATAGTACTCACGAGAAATCTTCATGAAAAAAGTGAGATACAAAAGTACTGAAATCAGTACTGAATTAATGTATGAACAGAAAAGCATTCTATTGCTATGCAGTTTTTAAACGGCTCGAAGTAGTATGTTGAACTGAAACGTCAATAAATCATAGCGAAAACAGGATCACATTTTTTATATGATACGCCCATTATACTTGAGTGTTAAACAAAACAAAACAAAAAATTACAAAACATCAGTTTTCACAGTTCTGCATGGAATAGAGATATGGTAAACTTTATAAAAATTAAGTTTTGTGAAAATCTAATAGCCTCAGAAGTAGAAGTAGGTAAAAATTAATTCGTGGCTGCTGTCAAGATAGATAAAAAGTACTGTTTTATACGCAGAATAATAGATGCATAGTGTTGCAACAATTGCAATTGTATTTTGCTTTTACTCTTCAAATGTTACATTTTCCTTTTTTTTTCTATTTGATCAATTAAAAAAGCGAAGCTTTAAAAAAGATGACACAAAACTACTTCAAACTGCAGTAGAAACACATGATTTTGGAACAACAATCGGTTACTTAATCAGTATTGTGCAAACTGAATCTCATTCAATAATAGAAAAAGCGTGTCCGTAACTTTTAAAAAGTATATGCAACGTTCATGGTGTCCGCATTATTCAAGCCAAACTTTGTATTGGATATCATTTTCCACGGAAAACTGCATCAAGTCAAATTTTTGCATTACTAATTTGTTTCGATTCCAAATTATCTGCCGGTAATGAGTATAAATAAAATAATACAGATAAATAATCTCAGCTTAGTAATAAAGCTTTGTAATTATGAGATATAGTGTTATCACAGTATAACTATCAACATATGAGACGTTGTTTTTTGCACAGCAGCCAGCGAATGAATTTTCAACTAATTTTACTTCTGAGGCTATTAGATTTTCACAAAACTTAATTTTATAAAGTTTACCATATCTGTACTCCATGCAGAACTGTAAAAACTGATGTTTTGTAATTTTTTGTTTTGTTTTGTTTAGTATAATGGCGTATCAAATAAAAAATGTAATCTTGTTTTTGCTATGATTTATTGACGTTTCAGTTAAACATACTATTTCTAGCCGTTTGAAAACTGCATAGCAATTGAATACTACACAATTGAATACTTTTCCTGTTCATACATTTATTCAGTACTGAGACTTGTATACAGAAGGTTTCGTTAGAACCACATGAAAATTCAATAATGTATTCATAGTCCTTTTTAACATACATAATATAATTTTTTGATTAAGGCACTTGTAAATATCGAGAAAGATACAATTATTTAAATATAATTTAATTATATAATGTAGAATTAAACTGGACAAATTTGAATTCATTCACACAACAATACTTCAGTTAAATTCTGTTCGACAAGTAAAAATTATTTTGGATTATTACCTCAGTGATGAAAAGTTTTGGGAAATTTATGTATGTTAGCATTTGTTTTCACAAAATATGAATAAAAATTAGGTTGTTTACAGCATGCATTTGCTTTTTACATTTGTTTTGAACCCTGATCAGAAATGTGGCATCAGGAGTAGAAAATTGATTTGTTTAAACTCTTTTTCAGCAATTACTTGTAAATTTGAAGTGATTGCAAAATGCATTTGCTTTTCATAGTCTTTTGTGTCGCCGATCATGAATCTTATGTCATGTTTGCATAATTCATTATTGAAAATATTTGCTGAAACAAATCACTTATAACAATGGTATTATTTCAAAGATGCATATTAGCTTGCCATAGTTGTTTGATACGCTGATTACTGGCATCAATTTCGGAAATAAATTTATCATAACTTTTCAGCAAATATTTGCAAAATTAAAAATTTTGCGAATCACATATGCTGCTCATGATTTTTCGGTTCGCTGATAATAAATTTGGTGGTAACGTTTCGAAATAATTCCATTATATGAGCTTCAACATACTATGTCTAGAAATGGAATCGTTCGCAATAGGCACATGCTTTTTTCGGTTTCCTGCCTACTAATTACAAATTTTGCACCTTTTTCAAAGCTAAACCGATGAAACTTCAACTAATATTGCTAGAAGATAGTTAAGAAATTGAAGTTTAATGGAGTCAGAGATGCATATACACTCTCTGGACAGGGCGTCATTCTGTCTTTTCTCACACTTATAAGGCGTTGATCGGAATGGAAAAAGAAAACCGACGCCCTGTCCAGAGGTCGTACTGTACATAGTTCTTGTTCTTTCAAATCGTTAGGCCAAATTTGTTTTTCTTATTCATAAAACACATATTCAATAGTTCACACAGCTTTCCCAAGTTAAAGTGATATACCAATACTAAACAAAGACGAGCTTATGTTTTTTTATGCTAGAAAGAAAACGACAATCGATACTTGAGGACACTGAGTTCGCAGTTTACTTCGCGAGTAACTAATAGTACATCTTCATAGAGAATTTTGTAACAATATTTAAATATTTATTTATATTATAGTAATTACATAATACTTAGTTTGTTGACCTGGCAAGCAGCAGTGTATAAAATAGATCATACATTGTTAGAAAAAATTTCATAAATTTTCCATACAAGCATTGGAAGTTTTAAACTTATACTCTGTATGTAACTTTTTCCATAAATAGATCCGGAAAATTTTCCATACGCTATGAGAATCCTTACATGAATGTGAAAATTTTTCTACAAGTTATAGAGGAATCTTTAAACAACGTATCTTCATAATTACGTATAAAAAAATTTCCAGATCAATTTATGCGATAAAGTCAAATGCAGAATATGGCTTAAATACTTCCTTTACATAATGGACAATTTACTACCTTTTCTTCGCATTGTATACATCTTGCGAGAATTTCTCAATTTTCAGCGAGTATGCAGTAATTTTATTAAAAATAATTTAACTTTGTGAACTAGATGACGGATTAGTAATATAGAGGTCAAAAGAACTAAGAAAAACGTTTACATGCTACAAACTTTATCCATACTTTGAATAACTTTGGGACACAACTTCAACTGGTGATTTTCTCCGAGCGGATGATTTCACAGTTAACTATGTAGTAGAGGTAACAAGCTAAGCGAGACACTTTTACTGTATTCTTTTAGTAATTTTACTAGATTAACCAGTGTCTCAAATTATTCAGACCAATGCAGACTGGATGTAATAATGTTACTAAAAGATTTTTTACTGTGTCCCTGAAAACAATAAAAAGCATATCCATCTCATGCTTGTCTTATCTAATGCAGAGCATTAGATCGGTTACCACTGATTTTAACTTTAAAATGTGCTAATACTGAGTTTTTCAAGCTAAGGCTTAGATTGAAGAAGGGAACATAATTCACAATTTTTACATTGTTTTCTTATCGTTTTGTGAAGGACAATAGGGAGAGTAAGAGTATATATAGTTCAATAGTCCTTCATAGTCCTCAAACACCACTTTCATTTTAGCCCCAGAACTTTTTCGAACCGATCAAAACTTTTTCTTTAAATGAAAAAATAAGTGAAATCCTTCCCTCTTTCATCCCACCGCACATTGCCAATGTGTAAATACCAAAATAAATAAAAATAGAGCGAAATTCCAATTCAGAAAAAACTTGATGAAAAAAGTGAGATACAAAAGTATTGAAATCAGAATTAAATAATATACAAGGGAAGTAATCTTGAAATGGCTTCAAGGATTATCTTGAATTGTAATAATTTACAAATCATGAAAAGACAAATAACCTGAAACGTAAATAAATCATAGAGAAAACAGGGTTCCAATTTATCCAATGATACACAATTATACTGAAATGATGAACAAATAATAGTAGATTCCATAAACGTTTGCGAAGGTGAACCTTTTCTAGGGGATTCTGAGGAGGAGCATTCATGACAATACGTATGTGAAGATTGGGCCGAGGCGGAAAAAAACCGGGCATGCACGCGTAGCGGCCTTAACTGGTTTATTTTTTTCGTCTCAGTTCGATCTTTACATACACGGAGAAAAGGATCCAAGAACGTTCGCTAGCCGCGCAGGTTTGTACCCTGCGCCAGTCAAAATTTCACGCGGCCGAACCGAGACTCATGGTCTCGCAGGAGACATTCCTGCGTAGGCAGGAAATAAACCTGGGCGGCACAAATTCCGAATCGCAGGGCTAAGCCTTGGGCTAGCGGCTGTAGGTTCTGGACTCACATGTTTCTTTCTTGAATGCGCCGGTCTACTCCTTGTTTCACACGGAACAGAATCCTGTACGGCCCAGGTTTAAGGCCTGTGCCGCATAACTTGTTCGAAAGCGCATGAATTCGATTTTTTTTATGATATGAAGATATGATAAAATGCGAGGAAGTGACAGGGATATCGACAAATATATGTATGATTATTCACGCAAAACATTACGAGAACTTCCAATGTTGATTAAAAAGAGCGTCTTTGGCACGTAGAGATGAATACGATAGTCTAATATACAATTTCCGAGAAAAAAACTATTTTCACCTATTTTTGAACATGTAAAATGTAATCTGATTTGAAACTTTCCTTTAAATGCAATTCCATCAATTCCTAACATTGTAATAAGGCAATTCATAAAGTGAACCTTCGGCCGATAGTCGATGTTATCGATCAATTTATCAAATTATACCAAATTTGTTAGCCACATTTCACTCTGTGATTGTGGAGCTTATAAAAAAATGTAAAGCATAATTACAATGTACGCAAAATTTTTGATCCTTGAGTCAAATTGGAATTTGAAATAAGAATAATATACCTGTATTATTTTTTTGTTTTTATTTGTATTTTAATTATTCTTTCACTTTTTTCCTACTTTATAATTTTAATTTTGTGATTATGAAAATCTATTAGAAGTTTTGAATTTAAATCTCAATGTTGAAACGAAAACAGTGAAACTTGTTGAATACTACCGAGTGAAAAAATGTAAGCGCATATTTTAAAATATAAAATTCAAGAGATTTATAATTTTCACATTATTCATTCTTTGAATAAACGAGAAACGTATTTGTCATTCATGGATAATGTGTTGTGAATTTATAACCTAACAACACATCATTTTTTCAAAATACGAACAAAAACTATTAATATTTCAAAACCACATTTTGTGTT
The DNA here is from genome assembly GCA_028476575.1 of Platygaster robiniae. Classification (NCBI taxonomy): domain Eukaryota; kingdom Metazoa; phylum Arthropoda; class Insecta; order Hymenoptera; family Platygastridae; genus Platygaster; species Platygaster robiniae. The sequence goes on from CM052025.1 coordinate 13,786,337, forward strand.
GATTATGAAAAATATGTAATTTAAAGTATCAAAAAATAAATTTCATAAAATTGTAATAATGTTTGACATTATCATATGCTTGACAAACAAAAAGCGAAATCATGCTGACAAATTTGAGAGATTCTAATTATCTCACATTTAATCATACCAACTGACTATAAAAACTCTATCACTTAATGTATCTAAATGTATTCTCTATTTTTTTCATCTCAAATAATATAAGAATTCATTTAATACAAATTTTCAAAAATTCATAGTAAATCAATTCAGTAATTCATCTAATAATTCTTCTAATATTAAATCTAATAATTCATCTAATGAAAATCCACAAAAATCCATAGCAAATCAATCATATCTCACGTCAAATACTGTATACATTTTTTTCACACTGTAAAAAATCGATCTTATTCTAAGATGCAACAAATTTAAGGCATGAGTTAAAAATGGAAATATTATAATAAATTGAGTCTATGTTCAAATTTATTTTCAAGCAAGCAAGCCTGAAATTTAAAGATATGTTCTGTATCAATAATGATTTCTTTGAGTTATGATAATTGTTCTTAATTCAAGATTTTCGCGCTTGAAAGTAATTGTAAACATAGATCAAATTTCAAGCAATATTTAAATTTTAACTCTTGCTTTGATGAACTCGAGCGCTCTCGAAAAAGTTATGCGGCACAGGCCCCAATCCTGAGCCGTACAGGATTCTCTTCCGCGCGAAACAAGGAGGAGACCGACGCATGCAAGAAAGAATCATGTGAGTTCAGAACCTACAGCTGCTAGCCCAAGGCTTAGCCCTGCGATTCGGAACTTGTGTCGCCCAGGTTTATTTCCTGCCTACGCAGGAATGTATCCTGCGAGACCATGAGTCTCGGTTGGGCCGCGTGAAATTTTGACTAGCGCAGGGTACAAACCTGCGCGGCCAGCGAACGTTCACGGATCCTTTTCTCCGTGTACGTATTGTGGTAAATGTTTCGCCTTGGGACCCCCTAGGAATGATTTACTGTCGTAAACTGTCGTGGACTTTATTTTTTTTGGAATTTTCCCCAGAGTAAGTCAATATTCTTTTGCTTTTTGCCGCAAACGTTTTTCGTTTCAACTCGGTTTCAAATTATGCAGCGAGAAAACAAAAATGCAGAAATGATAGAGCTCGATGTTATGTCATGATGGTGCATAATTGAATTAGATACAAGTATCTCAAATTGCGAATGATCTCAAGAAAACACGGTGAAATCAATTGAACTCAGTGACCAAGATTTCGATTATAATAAACTTTTTTATTCGCAGACTTACATGGTTTCCTCCAGAAGTTGAAAATGAACACTCGTGCAACTCTCGCGAAAACTCACACTCAGACGATGAAATTACAAAGGGGTTTTAATCGTAGTTATAAGATTTTCGCACATAACTGAATTAAATAGAGGGTGAAACAAAATCTCGAATTTCGACAGAAAGGTTCGAAGACACAGAGTTACAAGAAGAAGGTTTCGTGTTTCGGAAAAAAGGCTCCGCCGGGTTCGAGAACGCGGACTTTTATACATTTCCCTCCACGAAAAAAAACGGGAATATCGGCCGTGTGCTATTCGCTGAAAGTTTTCGAAATCGTTAGGCTATCGTAATTTGCCGGAATTGTTGCTTTTAAAATGTTTCTATAATGAGTGAGATATCTAATTGCTATTGGTTTTTCCCATTTTTGACTTTTATAGTTGAACTGGCTTGTCTGAATTATTTTTTGAACGTTTCTATTTTTTACTTTTATAATTGTGCTGTATCATCTAACTTATCTAAATGCTATTGGGATTCCCAAATTTCGGCTTATCTGAATTATTTTTGAACGTTTCTATTTTTTACTTTTTTAAATGTGCTGTATCATCTAACTTATCTAAATGCTATTGGGATTCCCAAATTTCGGCTTATCTGAATTATTTTTTGAACGTTTCTATTTTTTCAAATTCGAAACTTTTCAATTTTCATGAAATACGATGAAACGTTTGAAAAATAACGACAAATAAAAATATGATATAGGAAAATCGAACCCCTGGGTACATAACACCTCCGGGGGTGTACAAAAATTTCGTCCTCGAAATTTCTATGCGGGTCCAGAAACGTCGGGCAATGGCTGTTGGATAATTTGTTGATCTTCCGCTTGTGCTCTGTTGTTAAGTGTAAAATAGTCGAAATTTCCTCTTATCGCATGATTGTGTCTTTTGTTATAAATAATATTCTGCGTTAATGAAACCAAAAATGCGGCGAAAATTTTTGGTGATAAACCAAACTCGCTGTATAAAATTTTCATGTGTATGATGGTATCGATGAAGTAGATTATAATTTTAAAAATTGCTATCACTCCAATAATTCCCGCGCTAAGTATTCCAAAATCCCAAAATTTCTGTTTGGCCGATTTCCATGTAGATTCTACTATTCTATCTATCGTTATATCGTCTAGGAATTTTTGGATTGATAGCTCGTTATTAGAAATTAAGGTACCTGTCATAGTTTGAGCAATGTTATTTAAAATCGCAGGCTGATTTAGCGGCGCCATAATATAATCTGTCAAATCTGATAGTTTTGCTTCGTTGTAAAGTCCTTGATTTATAAGGTCACCTGGTGATTGGTATGTCCATTCTGGTTCGGAATTTGGGTCTAATGTGATAGGTTCTTTGGTCTCTGTTGGCGTTGGAAGGATTTTATACCATGTTTCCTTGTTATCCAGCTCGTCGTCGAGGTCGTAGAGAGCGGGTAAAAGGTCGTTGCAAGGTATTTCGGTGCCATGAGTTTTTAGGATCCGTGTTTTTGGTGCCAAAAAGAATGTAGTGTTACCGCTTAAAACTGGCAATTCTTGGTAGCATTTCTTCATTGGATGGTATTTGACAATTATAGGAATACACTTGATGAGACGAATGGCCTCTCCTGTGATTATGGCCGTATATCCTGGGCCCTTCATAAAGTGGTATGCAAAGTTTTCTGGATTGGAGAGGGCTATATCCAAAGAGTTCAAAAGGATGTCTCTTTCGTTATTACATCTATGAGATAAGATGTCTCGATAAAGAGTGTTGATCTGAGTTCTTACGTGTCTCTCTACATACACAAATTTTTGGTTAACGTATGCGAAGAGATCCATGTTTTTGGTTTGGATTGATTTGAAATGCTTAAAAAATCCAGCTTTTGATTTTTCTACAATGAACAAGTTGGGGTGTTCTGTTTGCCATAGTTTGTAACCGCAAATGTATCTTTTACCTTTAATAGTTAAAATGAACGTAGCTGTTTCGTTTTGTGCGGTAAAGGCAATAGTTGGCTGTTGTTTTGTTTTATCGGTCAATTTTGTAGCTGGCCCTTGATACAGTAGTTCGTAGTGTTCAAAGTCACACGATTCTTTAGGTCCTAAATTCCAGAAGATAGAGGAACCATCGTGGTTTTGACAAGAAAGTTGGGATACTTGACAATGGACGCCATCCGGTAAGTATATGCGGTCTTTGTCGTAGTTAACATCGACGTCAAAATCTGATACCGTGATTTCTACGTGTCCCTGAACGATGTCTCCTTCCCAATTGCCAAAAGGGTCGAGGTAGGTTGTGCCCTTGCAATTTCCGTTCGAATCGAGTTGTCCCGCTAGGGTCACGGGGAATTTTGTTGTAGAGTTTGGGACGATGTTTTTTATTGTTATACTGGTAATCGTTAATTTCTTCAACGTGTGCACTTCTTCGCATTGTGGTTTGGTGATGTCTATGATATATTCCGCAGTCCCTTTATCGACCATAGATGCATGTGAAAATAACCCGCAGTGAGTGATGACGCGAAATAGTTTTATTCGGCAGGTTAAAACGTGTACATTGGTTGTAGTGATGAATTGTAACAATTGAATATCGCTTTTTGATTCTCCTATTTTGTTATCGGGAATTGCACAAGGTTTGACGCTTTTTATCGAGATTGTAGTGATGTTCGTGTTTCTCGTCGTGCAATCATATCCGATTAGTCCGTTGATCAAATCCAAACAAAGGAATAGTACTGGTGCGGCAACAGCAAAACTCCGCATGATTATCTACAATTTTAGCAATATTTCGCGTTGAGAAGCTTGAAATTATCACACAAATATTGGTCAAAGTGCTGGTAACTAATATATTAAATTTCATGTGACATAGGTATGGTGAAAGTGTTACAATAATTATTCATTATTTTTCGATTAAGGGGTATATAATATTCTTATGTACATGCCTAAACTAAGAATAGTGTAATTAATGACCTGGTGAACATATATGTATATATATCATATCATAACATATATATGTATATATATATCCTATGACTGTGAACATATGAAATACATGAAAGATAAAATTTAAGTCTGCGAATTAACTCTCGTTGTTAGTTTCAATGTCCAACCATTCAGCATTTGCCCCGATAATTCGTGCTATGATAAACTTGGATGTCAGATTTTTAAAGATCGTATCCTCGCAAATCTGAAATCCATAAAAATGACACTAAATCATGTCAGAATTTTAGAATGAGCTCACACAAAAATTCAGTACACAGTCAGTAACCGAACGGTGGCTGTTCGCTTTTCAGTTTTCAGTCTTCCTCTGACGACGAGGATTCTCCGGTTTTTATGTGGGAAGGTATAAGTCTGTCAGTATTGATTATCTTTTGTCCTTTGTTTAGACGCAAAAGTACCCTTTTTTGATCTATTACCTCTATTATTTTGTAAGGCCCTTCAGTCAAGTCTCTAAATTTTCCTGTTTTCATACCCTTCCTCAAAAAAACGTATTCTCCAGGGTGAAATTCTTTCTGGTTTACATTTCTATCATAATAATCTTTCGATTTTTCTTTAGCTGAGATAATTTTTTTTCGGGCTGTCTGTTGTAAGTCTTGTAACCGTGCTAGTAACCGAACTAAGTAATCGTCGTAAGTTTCAAGGGTCTCATATTCAGGAAGTGGTTGTGCGGAAGGGAGGGATGCTATACGTCCGTATACTAATTCAAAAGGTGTTTTTTGAGTGGCAGAGTGGACGGAAGTGTTGTGTGAATACATGCTTAACTCAATCCATTTATCCCATTCAGTGTCGTTCTCTATGACGGATTTAAGATATTCAACAAGTACGTGGTGTGATCTTTCAAGACAACCATTTGTTTGTGGCCTGAATGCCGTGGTTTTTATTTGTCTTATTTTAAATAGTTGCGCTACCTTTTTCATTATTTTACTTAAAAAATTCGTCCCACAGTCAGTTAGCACAATTTTCGGTGCTCCATGAATACAAACTATTCTTTTCACAAAAGCTTCTGCTACGGTAGTTGCGGATATTTCGGGAAGTGGTACACCAATGGCGAACTTGCTCAACAAATCTATCGCTGTCAAAGCGTAACGATTGCCATCGTCGGTTGTTGGGTATGGCCTAACAATATCAAGGGATATTTTTTCGAAAGCACTTCCTGGTGTGTCGGTAATTGTCATAGGCTGTTTAATTTTACGCCTTGTCAACTTTCTTAGCTTACATTGTAAGCATTGCTGTACAAAATTACAAACGTCATCTTTAAGGTTCTCCCAGAAAAAGTTTTGACGAAATCTGTGTAGTGTTTTAATTATTCCTTTGTGGCCGCCAACTGCGGAGCAGTGAGCTTCTTCGATGATACTATAACGTCTTGAAATTGCAGGGTATTCAACAATGCCGGCGCATATTGTTACCTTGCAATCATCATTTCTAAAGGTATCCCTGATTTTGAGGGCTATGTGTTCCCATGGAATATTGACATTGAAATCTTTTATTTTTGGAATACTGAAACTCTTGATATTCTTTTCCCTCACGGCTTCTTGAAGGCTTTGGATACCGTTCGAAATATTTTCCCATAATATGGCTGTGTCAGTGACGTCAACGTTGTCCTCATCAACTATGCAAATACCAAGAAAATGTCGAGACCCTCTTTTCCGGACTTTTGTTTTTCCTAGAAACAGTTTCCCAAAGTTTCCTATTTCACGTCTTCTGGAAAATTCTTTCGTTGCGCCTTCAGCAGCTTTTCCATGACAATTCAGAAATAAAACGTAATTATCTTTTCTCATGTAAAGTTTGTCGCGGGATTCAAAAATGTTATCACCGTAAATTAGTTTATTCAATAATTGTTCTACTTTTTCGTTTTTCTCTGGGTCATCAAAGTTTTCATCTTCGAAGTCAGTGTCGTTTTCGCATTCAGTTTCAGGATTTATAGATACATTTCTTTCACGGATTTGTTCTTTCAAGTTTTTTTTTATTTTCAAATGGTTTTCTGGTCCAGTTAGGTTCTCTTTTTTATCTATTATATTCTCAAAATCAGGGACAGGATTCAAGGACTCGGCAATGGAATCAGAATTTCCCTGTATATCTCTCTCGAAATCGAAAAAGGAACTATTTCTTTGGAAATTTCTTTTTTTGCTTTTTTTCTCATTTTCATAACAACTTTCATCACTTGATGTCTCGTAATCATTTAAGTCTAGTTTCGTAGGAGGACCCTTGTTTCCCTTTTTCCGCAAATTGTATCTAGGTGTGACCTTTTCTTTCGGCGTTAAGGATGCAATTTTTCCTTCATTTTTTTTCTCTGGATTCTTTGACTTTTTGGAGTTTTCACATTTTTCTTTTTCATGGGTTTTTGTGGCTTTTCGTATTTTTTCTTCTTTCTTTTTGATATTTTCTCGATATTGTTGTCCTTCAGGGCGGAGTTTAAATCTTCTTTTCGATTCACGTATTTTGAATGATGCAATTTTCTTTTGTTTTTGTTCGTTGTTTTCCGAAATCTCTACGGGATTTCGAGACAGAGCATCGGCATTGACATTGGACTTTCCGGCTTTATGGATGATGTCAAAATCGTATTCTTCCAACCTGAGGCGCCATTTTGCTAGCCTAGAGGTTGGGTCTTTTGCTGTCTTCATCCAGACTAGAGGCTTGTGGTCTGTTACTATGGTAAACCTTTTACCATAGTATAAATATGGTCTGAATTGGTTGACACAGTACATAATTGCTAAAGCCTCTTTCTCGTAGGTACTGTATTCTCTTTCATGTGCATTTAGTAACCTGGATGTATATGCACATGGGTGGTCTTTTCCAATTTTTCCTTGCGACAATATTCCGCCCACGGCGAAACCACTCGCATCCGTCGTGACTATAAAAGGTTGTTCAAAATCTGGGTATCTGAGTACGGGTTCTTGACAAAGTTTGTTCTTTAAAGTGTCGAATGCTTCTTGTTGATCGGGCCCCCATATAAATGGTGAATTCTTTTCTAAAAGTTTTGTTAATGGTTTTGAGATTTTAGCAAAACCGTGTATGAACCTTCGATAATAGGATGCCAATCCCAAAAAGGATTGAACACCTTTTTCATTCTTGGGCTGAGGAAAATTTTTTACTGCTTCTATTTTGCTGTGATCTGGTTGAAGCCCCTCTCTTGTAATTCTGTGACCAAGATACGTCACTTCTGGTCGCAAGAACTCGCACTTCTCAGGTTGGAGTTTGAGATTTGCCTCGCGCAATCTCTCGATAAATCTCAAGTATTTTTTCCGGTGTTCTAAAAGGTTTCGTGCGTATAACACAACGTCGTCTAAATAGACAAAAAGTTCGAGTCCTTGCAGACCGGTTAAAACGAGATCCATAAGGTGTTGAAAGGTGGCAGGGGCTGTTTTTAAACCAAAAAGCATCCTTACAAACTCGTAATGCCCATTGGGAGTGGAAAAAGCTGTCTTGTGGATATCTCTCTTGTCAACGGGAATTTGGTGGAAACCCGAGGCGAGGTCAAAGATGCTAAAAAATTTGGCATTTCCTAGTTGGTCAAGGATTTCGGTGATGTTCGGTAGCGGGTAAGAGTTACCTATGGTCTTCTCGTTTAATTTACGGAAATCGAGAACCATCCTCCATCTCGGGTTTCCGTGGTTGTCAGGTTTCTTTTTGACAATCCACAGAGGTGTGTTATACGGGCTTTGAGAATGTTGTATAATATCGTTATCTAAGAGTTCTGTAACCTGCTTCTTTATCTCGTCCTTAAGGTTGGGCGGATAACGGTATTGTCTAACATTTATTGGAACGTCATCAGTAGTCGGTATCTGATGTTGAAGTACGTGCGTAGCAGACAGTTTCTCCCCAGGTAAGTGGAAACAGTCCGCACTGATTTTGATAAGATTTTCAACTTCCTGTCTTTCGTTGGTTTCTAAATGATCCAATCGAAGTAGGGCAATGACTTTTCTTGCTCTATCGTTTTCTTTGGTGGTCAAGCATTGTTTATATGGAAAATTTTGTTTCGATCTGGTTCTGTCTATAGGCTTTTTTTTCGTGATAAGGGAAATAGTATTCTCGATTTCTTCTAATTTTATCACTGGAGAAAGGAATTTGACTATTTTCTCGGTGGTATTGATTAAAGGGGCATATGCTTTCCCATTATGATTCTTCACAACTCCGTTTCCCAAAAAAACCCCAGGAGCTAATTTTAATGGTGGTAAATACCCCTCCAGTGGACTGTTCTTCTGAAGTGTAATATAGATTATCTGTCTGGTTCGAGGTCCTATTGTCTGTTCATGATTGAAAAATGAGTATTTACAATCTCGGAAAATGAGGCAATTCTTTGCGTAGCAAATCTTTGCATCATTTTTCGAGAAGAATTCTGATCCAAGGATTCCATCCTGCTCTATCGGAAAACTGTCAGGAACAATATGAAACTCGGTTTCGGATCCCAAGAAATTTATATTCACTTTTCCAATTGTATAAACTATTTCATCCGTAATTCCACTAAGCCCAAGGGTAAAGTCTTTGTCAATAAGAAGGTTTTCGTTAACTGTATTCTGTTTCAGTAAGCACGGACCTGCTCCAGTATCTAACAAAAGTAAAATAGGCCTGAGGAAATCAACTCTTATGGTAGGACATGGGTTTTCTCGATTTAATTTTACTGTTGTGATTGTTCGTGGTTCGGGTTCATCGTTATTTTTGGGTTTGAAAAATTCTGGGTGGCCCCCCGAAAAGGGAGGCTCCGTTCGTTTCCCGAAAAAGCATTGTTACGAGCGTTATTTCGAGCGCGTAACTCACAAGCAGCCAAAAGGTGACCAGGTTTTTTACAGTAGCGACAAGTCACTTCCTCAAAATTACTCTTAGTTCTATAAAAGCAAGAATTTTCGTCATGTCCCGGTCTGTTACAGATTCTGCATGCAGGAGAGCTATGGTGACTCTGATTTTGCATGGAGTAACAATTTCTAGCAGTGTGGCCACGCTTGTTACAAAGTTGACATGTCTGAAAAGTGTCGTTACGTTCTCGGCAGTATTTCGCATCATGCCCAGGGCGCAAACAAATTTGGCAAGAAATAAAACTGCGGCATTGATTTTTCGCATGGCCTGCTTTTCCACAAAAATCACAAATAATCGCTCGTGCCACGTGGGCAGTCTTCATCAGAAAACATTCGTCTGTTAAGTGTCCTCGTTTTTTGCATATCTGACAAGTTGGCACTTTTTCATCTAGGATCGATTTAGACAAAAGTGGACAATTTTTTGTCTGATGTCCAGGCTTCTCACAAATTCTGCATTCTGAGTTTCTCGTACTTTGATTTTGGAGTAATGGACACTGGATTGTTAAGTGCAACGGTGATTCACATATGACACAGATAGATTGTGGCGGCACTTGTTTTTTGCGTAGTTCGTTCTTCAATAATAATTGCGCTTCTATTTCAATGGCTTCGGGGCCCGCTTTGTCTAAATCGTCTTTTTCTGTCATTTGGGACCTAATTTCGTCGTTAAGTCCGATCAGGAATGTTCGTAGACAAGATTTCTTAAGTTCTTCTTTTCTTTCATTGGATATTTTATTGTTATTCTCGCGTTTGTATGTTTCAATCAATCTCTGTCTCAACGTCTGAATTCTAACAAAATAATCGGCTACACTTTCACCTGTATTTTGAAATGTTCGAGCAAGTTCGCCGCAGAGTCCTATCAGTGATTCGTGTGGCAAAAAAAATCTGGCTTAAAGCTCCTAAAATGGTATCGACAGTTGAAAGGTCTTTCTCTTCTAAAGCTTTTTCAGCTCCACCCTGGATGCGAGTATACACATATGCAGCTAACAAAGTCTCATTTTCTGGCGGTAAAAGTTTTTTCGCTTTTAGAACTGATGCTGAAAAATCGGTATAATTGGCATATGGGTATTTTCCAGTGAAAATTGGGATCGTATCTCTGATATCTCGTAAGCTCAATTCGGAGGACATTTTTGAATTCTTTAAATGATAATGCTGTGACTTATTTTGGTTGAAAATAGTCTGTAAAAATTTATTGTCCTCCAAATCTTCAAGAAGATCATTTACCACGGTGGAAGTTCCAGGGATTCGGGTTTCTGGAGAGTTCGGGAGAAGATCTTTTTGATTTTTTGATTTAGAGTTCTGTAAGTCAGGGCATAAGGTATTATTTGGAGCTACAGTTGGTTGTATGGGCGAGTAAACCAGTTGACGTGTGGTGTTGAAAGGATTGAAAGTCGAATTTTCGTCATCCGGTTGGGTATAATTCGAAAAATCGTCGTCAGAAAACTCCTGATCTGTGTTGTGTGAACTCTGATTCAAACGTACTTGGCTCCGCGTTAAATATTTTTTGTTGGACATTGAGCACTAGAAATCACTAAGTTTAACCCCACCATGAAATCCCCAGATCACTCAAGTGAGTCCTGCCGTGGTCGCCAATTTGTTATGTCATGATGGTGCATAATTGAATTAGATACAAGTATCTCAAATTGCGAATGATTTCAAGAAAACACGGTGAAATCAATTGAACTCAGTGACCAAGATTTCGATTATAATAAACTTTTTTATTCGCAGACTTACATGGTTTCCTCCAGAAGTTGAAAATGAACACTCGTGCAACTCTCGCGAAAACTCACACTCAGACGATGAAATTACAAAGGGGTTTTAATCGTAGTTATAAGATTTTCGCACATAACTGAATTAAATAGAGGGTGAAACAAAATCTCGAATTTCGACAGAAAGGTTCGAAGACACAGAGTTACAAGAAGAAGGTTTCGTGTTTCGGAAAAAAGGCTCCGCCGGGTTCGAGAACGCGGACTTTTATACATTTCCCTCCACGAAAAAAAACGGGAATATCGGCCGTGTGCTATTCGCTGAAAGTTTTCGAAATCGTTAGGCTATCGTAATTTGCCGGAATTGTTGCTTTAAAAATGTTTCTATAATGAGTGAGATATCTAATTGCTATTGGTTTTTCCCATTTTTGACTTTTATAGTTGAACTGGCTTGTCTGAATTATTTTTTGAACGTTTCTATTTTTTACTTTTATAATTGTGCTGTATCATCTAACTTATCTAAATGCTATTGGGATTCCCAAATTTCGGCTTATCTGAATTATTTTTGAACGTTTCTATTTTTTACTTTTTTAAATGTGCTGTATCATCTAACTTATCTAAATGCTATTGGGATTCCCAAATTTCGGCTTATCTGAATTATTTTTTGAACGTTTCTATTTTTTCAAATTCGAAACTTTTCAATTTTCATGAAATACGATGAAACGTTTGAAAAATAACGACAAATAAAAATATGATATAGGAAAATCGAACCCCTGGGTACATAACATCGAGAAGAAGTATTTTTACACTTTTGTTTTTTCGCTGTATCATTGGTAAATGAGTTGAAAAGGGACACGTTCGCAGCGAAAAACGAAAGAATATTAAGTCGCTTTCGAGACGATTTCAGAAAAAAAATTTTTGTTTCATCATCAATTCTTACAGTCTCATATGAAATTCAGATACAGTTTACTCTCTAAAATTTAAGTTTCGTAAAAATATAATAGTCTCGGAGATGAAAGTAGGTCGATTTTAATTTGTGGGCTGCCGTTGAGTTTCCTATCGATGACTAATTTCTATGCAAAGTTAGCGGGGCTTAAGCAATTGCCTTTATATCTTTTTTAAAGTCTTAACATGTTTTCATGCTTTAATTTTATCAATTTAAAAGGTGACAACTTTCAGACTTGTGCCTCACCGCGAGTTTTCCGAAATTTCCATGGATTTCTCAGAATTTTCCATGTTTTCCCGGAATCTCCTTAGATTTTCCATATTTTTTCGAAATTTCCCTAGATTTTTCGGCATTTTCCGCGATTTCCCGCAAATTTACCTCAAAGTTTCCGCACGTTTTCCGGGATTTTCCGTAATTTTCCTGGATTTTCGCCTAGATTTTCCCCCATAACAATGTCCTTGAACAAAATGGCGGTTAGAAAACAAAATGGCGGTTGGAAAACAAGATGGCGTCTGAAATTAAAGATGGCGCTGGTCGGTAGACCAGGGGTGAACCTCTTGTCGGTAAAACAGGGATTTTTCTACATTTCACATGTTTTTCTAAAACAATTTTTTTCGAGTTTTTTTTTTTTTTATTTATTCATTTAACATATTCATTATATTTATTTGTTATATGTTAATATTATATTCGTTTGCTATACGCATATATATTTTGCATTTTTTTAATGGATTTTCTCCAATTATTTTATCAGATTTTCTACACTCATTTTCAACAGTTTCTTCTCTATTTTTCATGTTTTTTCACCATTTTCCCACGGTTTCACATACATATTCCTCGATTTTCCTAATCTCTTTTCCACATATTTCCCTCACCTAGAGAAAAACTTCCCTCAATAAAATAGTGGATTATGGCGAATTGAAAAACAATGACTCGCTGTTACGAACTTGAAAATAATATGCTTACCTTTAAATCTATCAAAGTTATTTAGGGGAGATAACGATCACTGGCCGCGTGAATTCATAAACACTTCGCCGCCTTATCTCTTAGGGCTACGAAATAATGGCATTTAGATCCCTCGAAATATTCCTTTAAAAATTCAATTATATTGGAAATTTATTCCGAAAATCTATTGATACCAAGTGAATAATATTACGGGATTGAGGATTTTATTTCTTTTTTCTTCATAATACATTTTTGTATAAAATAATAAACTTTAATTAGTGATAGTTTGATAATCCTCGCAGTATGAAATTCCTAAGCGATGACGTCATAATGACAAGTTTTAACTCGCAAGCGTTCGACTAAAACTGCGTAAATGTAATTCGAAGATCAATCAATTTTATGCAATTATTTATGTTATGAAAATTCTAAAAATACGATACCAAGATAGACTTTGCTTCATTTTTTTATAGAGTTGGATTTCTCTTTGTAAATATAATTTGAACATAAGCCAATTTCATTCAATTATTTATGTTATGAAACTTCTAAAAATATGACACCAAGATAAGATTTGCTCCATTTGTTTACAGAGCTGGGTTTCTCTGTTTAAATGTAATTTGATCATAGCTAAATATAGATCTAGATGTTTGTATGCAAAAATTGCTGCGTAAATGTAATCTGAATCTTTTGTTTAGAAAAGTCGCTCGCTCGAAGATGTAATTTATTCTCGTTATCAATTTCCAGCACTGTAATCATTTATTTACAAGTCGGCATTCTTTGAACGCGTCAAATTTATGACTTTTGTTATCTTTGTTTACAAAAAGACTTCCGGTCCTAGATGTAATATAATAATGATATTTTTTTCGTTGCGCAGTTGTCATTTGATACTTTTGTTTACACTTTCAGCGCAATTGTAATCTGTGTATCCTGTTTTGAACTCTGCGTAGAAGTCATTTGATTCCGTTATTTACAGAAGCAATCGCTCGATTCTCAAAACCACAAAGTCAACATCTCTGACTCATATCGAGCAGTGGGGATTCGATGGTGACGTCATCATTTCTCTATACAATATCCCCTGATTTCCTTATCATCAGTCAGTCACATTTTTGACATGATCGCGAGTCACTCTACAATTATCGCATCGTTAAACGATAATTTGGAAAGATTTAAGGTACGGGGTTATTTAAAGGAAATTTTAAGACAGTGCGTGACGATAGACGCGACAACAGTGCGTGACGATAGACGTGGCAACAGTGCGCAGGTTCGACAACCTTCATCATGAGTTGCAATGGAAACAGTACCAACCTTGCGCACGCATAGCAACAGCGCGCGATCGCAGCGCCATCACTATCTATAAATACGACGTTCTCGAGCGGGAGCGTTAGTCTACCAACAGGGCTCTCGAATAAAGCGTCAAACTTTAGAGTGCAAAGTGACATTTAATTTTCGAAAAATGGCGGAATCGAAACTCAAGGCCGCGTACGAGGTGATTAACGCGCAAAAACGACTTTTGACTCGGGGTGGTGCTGTTGATCCTACAGTGTTGAAGAATGACGCTATAGCACACATCGATGAATTGCGTGAATTGAGTGCGAATAGCTCGAGTGTAGTGAAAATTCAATGTGCGCGTGCCATCCAACGACTCCGCAGTTACATAATCCAGTTGCGCGGTTTACTCGTGATTGGAGCTGGATTACAAAATGGCGTGAAATGGGAAGATCTCAACAGCGCCTTCAAGACGCACATCCGCGCGGGCGTCGTAATCAACTTACGCCATCTGGACATTACCAAGTTTTTGTTGGAAGCCCGAGAAATTTTCGTCACCAAAGTGGAAGAAAGATTAAAGATCAAAAATGCTCTAAAAGTCTACACTTCCCTGGATGGAGAATTTAGCATTCTGAAGAACGATGAAGAGGTCGTAGAGTTGAAAAACTTTGAAACTCGCAACGCCAGCATCACCCAAACAACGGAACCCAACACCTGGTTCAACACCAACGTCAGGTATCACTTGTTGAGAAAGATCGAAGAGTTTCAACACCAAGGATCCGGATGGACGCTGTGTCGGATAGTGAGTCTCGGTGTGCATATCAACAAATACAATGCTATGCGAGCAAGTTCCTTCATCGAACTACCAGGACCAATAAAATGAAAGCAGGCATGCGTAAATATCCAAAATTTTGACGATGAGTGTTTTAAATGGTCCGTTTTATCTGCATTACATCCTGTGGAAAGGAATGTGAAAAACCGAAATTTTCAAAATTTTACAAAAAATTATCTATATTACAAAAATAAATAAATATTGCATAAATATTATGTAATATATATTACATAAATATAGATGTAGTAAATATTACAAAAAAAAAAACAATATTACAAAAAATATGATGGAGAACTTAACTTCGAAGGAATTACGTTTCCTGTTATGCCAAAGCAGGCTCCTTCATTCGAAAAACTTAACAATATTTCCATAAATATCTACATTCTTTTGAAAAACAAAGATTTTTCAGTCGCTCCTATATATATTACTCAAGAAAAACAGGAAAAGCATATAAATTTACTTCTCATACAAAATCATTAAGATGAAGATGATGAGAGCGAACCCCTCCGCTACCATTATGTCTGGATTAAAGATCTTTCTCGACTTGTGAACAGTCAACTTTCTAAAATTAACAGTAAACATTGGATTTGTGACCGGTGCTTACATTACTTTCGCTCTAAAGAAAAACTCATCTCTCACGAAATTGATTGTAAAGAAGTGAATGCATGTAAAGTTCATTTGCCTGTTCCCAACAAAAATATTCTTAAATTCAACAACCATAAAAACAATATTTAAGTTCCATACGTCGTTTACGCAGATTTTGAATGTTTATTGAAATAAGTCATTCCCGACAAAGAGAAAAACACTCGAATCGTGCAAGTTCACGAGGCCTGTAGCGTTGGCTACTATGTCCAATGTAGCTTTGATGAAGGACAATCTCGCTACGCGAGCTATCGAGGTCACGATCCTGCGCAGTGGTTCTCCGAAGAGTTGGTGAAACTTACTGAAAAAGTCGAGGAGAAGATGAAGAACCCCAAACCCATGGAGCCTCTCGCCCCGGCAGAGAAGGAGATGTTTCGAAAAGCTGCCGACTGCCACATCTGCAAGACCTCTCTGAAAGGCCAAATCAGAGTGAGAGACCACTGCAATCTTACGGGCAAGTTTCGAGGTGCGGCTCATCAAAAATGCAATCTCCTATACCAGGACGCGCTCACTATTCCGGTAAGTATTTTTTCCTGTATAATCCATACTTTTTTCTTTCTTTTCACTTTAGACAAATTTTTATATTATATTTTGAAATTTATTATTCTGATTTATATATATGTACACAATGAATAATTAATTTATTCGATTAATCCAGTCTTATGGAAAATGTAATGGTTTTGAACTTTTTTTTTTGTTTCAGGTCATATTTCACAATCCAAGCGGATATGACAGCCATCTTGTAATAAAACAAATCGCCAACTGTATCGAGGGACGCATCACCCTAATTCCACAGACAATGGAAAGATACGTCTACTTCACCAAACATATCGAGGACAGCAAGATATCTCTGCGATTCATTGATTCGTTCAGGTTCATGGCGTCATCGCTGGATAAACTTGCGTCGTACTTGAAGGACGATAAAAAAACCACCATCCATCGAGAATACTCGTATCTCGACGAGGAACTATTAAAACTCCTCATGAAGAAAGGAGTGTTCCCCTATGAGTACCCGGACTCTTGGGAAAAATGGAGGCGACTGAGCTGCCGCCACAAGAAGGGTTCCACAGCACCCTTATGGATGAGAACGTTTCCGACAATGACTATCGGTAATTTAAATATTTCAATTTTCATTATCATTGTCATTTTTTGTATTATTCTTTGAGTTCTCAAAATTTTTTTTTCGATTTCCGTTGTCCAGTTCGGTGTATACACCCTCCTAAAAACATTCTTCTACTTGCTGATCCGGACTTTGTCGGCGACCTTGAACTTGCTGATCTTCTCTTTCTATTGCTTGACATGATAAATTTTATGAAGCAGACGTTTTTCATCAGCTGCGATATTATTTTTAGGCTTCATACTGATTTTACGATGCCGGGTGGCGTTGTACTTCGATAGCAAATCAGGTAAGATGTTGATCCATTTGTAATGTCCTTTGAGAGAGAACCGTTTTCACATCTGTCTTGATTGAAACGTTCGCAAATTAACGCCTTCATGCCGCTGAATGTAGAGTACATGTTGATTCCATGTTGTTGCATGAGTGCCTTGAAGTTCTTGTTGATAAATTTTTTGCCTTGATCGTCGTGTAGATTCTTGGGCTGACGATCCTTCAGCACAGTCTTCATAGCAGTGGTAACGTCGGGTCCATTTTTGGTTTTTATTGGTTCAGCCCACGCGTACATGGAGAAGACGTCAATGATGGTTAGCAGGGATTTGTAGCCTTTATTTTTTTAGGTGAACATGTCTGCGAGATCGGCTGGCCACGTCTCGTCGACTCCTCGTACGTTGAAACGACGAAGTCGATAATTTTTCCGCGCAGGTTTATGGAGTTCTTCCACCAGTGCTTCTTTCATTTCTTCGACGTCCGGGATGGATATGAATGAGGAGCGTTTTTATTCTAGCTGTTTTTCGTAGACATCTTCTTGTAACGTAACATCGTCAAATACTCCCTTCTCGATACGTTCTATACGACGCTGTAGTTTGGAAATGATTGCCAAAGTTCAGTCACATGCTTTTGATACATGTTAGCCAACGTTTCTTGTGATTTTTACACTTTCTACACCACATTTTTCAGTTGATTTATTTCAATTGTCAGAACTTCTTTGAAATCGATAATTTTTAGGTAGGAAGCGCCATCTTTCTCGTAATTACCTTTAGCAACGTTAGTTTATTTTTTATTTTGGAGATCGTAATGACCTTCAGGGGTCAACTTGAATCCAACACCAGGAGGTCCACGTATTTCCCGATTCTTGATCAGGTGTCTCCCAAACACGTCTACACTTGTCATTGTCTAGCTCGTGAATGGGGTAGCAGGGTTCAAGATTTTTAATCTATAATGTCAGCTTCTCTAAGTTCTTCAATGATTGAGTTGATTTCGTGGGTATGACTGTTGTTACCAGCAGCATGTGATGCGAGTATAAGTCGCAAGTTTAAGTTCAAGGCACTCATGCAACAACATGGAATCAACATGTACTCTACATTCAGCGGCATGAAGGCGTTAATTTGCGAAAGTTTCAATCGTGCACTCAAGAGTCAGATGTGGGAACGGTTCTCCCTCCAAGGACATTACAAATGGATCGACATCTTACCTGATTTGCTATCGAGTTACAACGCCACCCGGCATCGTACCATACAATGAATATGAAGCCTAAAGATGTTACCGCAGCTGATGAAAAACGTCTGCTTGATGAAATTTATCATGTCAAGCAACAGAAAAAGCAGATCAGCAAGTTCAAGGTCGGCGACAAAGTCCGGATCAGCAAGTTCAAGCATGTTTTTAAAAAGGGGTATACGTCCAACTGGACAACGGAAATTTTCACCATCGCTGCTGTAAAGCCAACGCTTCCCACGACGTACAAGCTCAAGTATTATCATGACCAGCCCATCGAAGGAGGTTTCTATACCGAAGAACTTGCCAAAGTGAAGCATCCGGATGTGTATCTCGTTGAAAAAGTGTTGCGAAAGCGTGGAAACAAACTATATGTAAAATGGTTGGGGTTTTATAATACTCACAACAGTTGGATAAATAAATCAGACATGTAATTAATAAACGTTTATTCGTATACATCGAGTGTTTTTATTTAACCTTTATACATTGGAAAGACTAGCTCAGGAGCTATTTCCGCATCACCTGGGAGGTATAGCTCATGGTGCGTTTTATTTTTAAGTTGTATCCCCAGTAGGACTAATCCACGACCTGTCCAATATTCATTTCAAGCAGTAGTAATATATACAGTTTTGCCTAATTTGTTGATATTTACAATTCCTCGTCGACATCCATCAATTCCTTTATTTGTCTAGAGGAATATTCATTGATATTTACACTCCCTCGTCAACGTCCATCGATTCCCTTATTTTATAGTGGCCGTGAGCCAAAGTGTCCGTTGTAGTTAACAATAGGTGACGCTTGTCATCATATGGATTTAACGTGAGTTTTGTTTATTGAATTGTTTGAATTTCATGCAGATGTGATCGAAACAGATGTTGAACGCGATACTCTGTACTCTCACTTTGCAAGCAATGTACATTATCATCGAAATCTGTTGTTTTCGCCACTACCGATCCTTTGACTCCTTTGACTTTTGTAATTCTATCCTGATTTTAAACTCGAACACTGTACATTTTACTTCTCAATGCTAAAAATTTAGTTATGATTTTCCCGTTGCATTCCTTCTTCATAAGACCCACAACTTTTTTGTTTTTCAATTTGATTCCAAAAAGATTAGGAGAGGGATAATCTGATGTATCGAATAGATTATTGTTTTCTTTCATCATTTTATATGGGTCAAGATTTCGAATTTGATAAATCAGACTGTCTGTATTTTTGTATTTTTTTAATTTTCGCGTTTGTTGCAGGTTTCATAAAGTCGCAATGAAAAGAGTGAAGACATGTTTTAGATAGGTCGAGAACGTAGAAACCTATATAAATGGGTTGTTCATTGTAACCTCGACGCGTGCTAATTTAATGGCGACTAAATTCTCATCGAAAATTGTACCAAAGTTGAAATTTGGTTTCGGAATCAAGGCTTCTGCGCCATATCGACCCAACCATTGCATAATAAGTTTTATATCTACACGTTTTCTTACATTACACTCCATGGTTTTTCCGTATACTTCATTGGTCATCAATTTATAGAGATTTTTTTCAAATTCATTTTTTGCATTTTTACGCATTTCACTGTTTTAATCAATGTAAGATTTCAAACATGGAGATTGCTTGAATTTCAATATACCATGAATGCAACGCATAGCCAGACCATGGCGCAATGCCTGCCTCAAATTTCTATGATGAATGGCATATTGCTTTTTCGGTTAAAGAGTTGTTAGGAGCTTTTTACATTTCAAACCGAGTGGAGTTTTGTGCTCTGCGCAAAGCGATAAGTCATTGTGAGAGTCCTGAATTTCTGGTGGATACTCGAGATCGAATTCTAGGATGTAACCTTCTCCGGCATCATCAGCAACATCTGCATTGAGAGATGCCTCCTCGGATCCCTCGTTCGATGAAGAGAAGCTTGTCAATGTCGGTGAGAAGCTCCAATTCTATACCCGTGTGCTTGAGCATGGCGTCCCAGCTGAATCCTGGTGTTGCATAGTAGTGGGAAGGATCCAGTCAATAGGACGCAGGTCAGCCTTTTCGAAAGTTCTCAAAGACGTCCGCCAGGAGAAGCACGTCAGTTTTCAGGTATAGGTTCGGGTACTACCCAAGTGATTGAATGTTGAAGGACTCCCAGATTGTCTGAGCATGGCTGAAATCGAAAAAAAATTTGAGAACTCAAAGAATAATACAAAAAATGACAATGATAATGAAAATTGAAATATTTAAATTACCGATAGTCATTGTCGGAAACGTTCTCATCCATAAAGGTGCTGTGGAACCCTTCTTGTGGCGGCAGCTCAGTCGCCTCCATTTTTCCCAAGAGTCCAGGTACTCATAGGGGAACACTCCTTTCTTCATGAGGAGTTTTAATAGTTCCTCGTCGAGATACGAGTATTCTCGATGGATGGTGGTTTTTTTATCGTCCTTCAAGTACGACGCAAGTTTATCCAGCGATGACGCCATGAACCTGAACGAATCAATGAATCGCAGAGATATCTTGCTGTCCTCGATATGTTTGGTGAAGTAGACGTATCTTTCCATTGTCTGTGGAATTAGGGTGATGCGTCCCTCGATACAGTTGGCGATTTGTTTTATTACAAGATGGCTGTCATATCCGCTTGGATTGTGAAATATGACCTGAAACAAAAAAAAAAGTTCAAAACCATTACATTTTCCATAAGACTGGATTAATCGAATAAATTAATTATTCATTGTGTACATATATATAAATCAGAATAATAAATTTCAAAATATAATATAAAAATTTGTCTAAAGTGAAAAGAAAGAAAAAAGTATGGATTATACAGGAAAAAATACTTACCGGAATAGTGAGCGCGTCCTGGTATAGGAGATTGCATTTTTGATGAGCCGCACCTCGAAACTTGCCCGTAAGATTGCAGTGGTCTCTCACTCTGATTTGGCCTTTCAGAGAGGTCTTGCAGATGTGGCAGTCGGCAGCTTTTCGAAACATCTCCTTCTCTGCCGGGGCGAGAGGCTCCATGGGTTTGGGGTTCTTCATCTTCTCCTCGACTTTTTCAGTAAGTTTCACCAACTCTTCGGAGAACCACTGCGCAGGATCGTGACCTCGATAGCTCGCGTAGCGAGATTGTCCTTCATCAAAGCTACATTGGACATAGTAGCCAACGCTACAGGCCTCGTGAACTTGCACGATTCGAGTGTTTTTCTCTTTGTCGGGAATGACTTATTTCAATAAACATTCAAAATCTGCGTAAACGACGTATGGAACTTAAATATTGTTTTTATGGTTGTTGAATTTAAGAATATTTTTGTTGGGAACAGGCAAATGAACTTTACATGCATTCACTTCTTTACAATCAATTTCGTGAGAGATGAGTTTTTCTTTAGAGCGAAAGTAATGTAAGCACCGGTCACAAATCCAATGTTTACTGTTAATTTTAGAAAGTTGACTGTTCACAAGTCGAGAAAGATCTTTAATCCAGACATAATGGTAGCGGAGGGGTTCGCTCTCATCATCTTCATCTTAATGATTTTGTATGAGAAGTAAATTTATATGCTTTTCCTATTTTTCTTGAGTAATATATATAGGAGCGACTGAAAAATCTTTGTTTTTCAAAAGAATGTAGATATTTATGGAAATATTGTTAAGTTTTTCGAATGAAGGAGCCTGCTTTGGCATAACAGGAAACGTAATTCCTTCGAAGTTAAGTTCTCCATCATATTTTTTGTAATATTGTTTTTTTTTTGTAATATTTACTACATCTATATTTATGTAATATATATTACATAATATTTATGCAATATTTATTTATTTTTGTAATATAGATAATTTTTTGTAAAATTTTGAAAATTTCGGTTTTTCACATTCCTTTCCACAGGATGTAATGCAGATAAAACGGACCATTTAAAACACTCATCGTCAAAATTTTGGATATTTACGCATGCCTGCTTTCATTTTATTGGTCCTGGTAGTTCGATGAAGGAACTTGCTCGCATAGCATTGTATTTGTTGATATGCACACCGAGACTCACTATCCGACACAGCGTCCATCCGGATCCTTGGTGTTGAAACTCTTCGATCTTTCTCAACAAGTGATACCTGACGTTGGTGTTGAACCAGGTGTTGGGTTCCGTTGTTTGGGTGATGCTGGCGTTGCGAGTTTCAAAGTTTTTCAACTCTACGACCTCTTCATCGTTCTTCAGAATGCTAAATTCTCCATCCAGGGAAGTGTAGACTTTTAGAGCATTTTTGATCTTTAATCTTTCTTCCACTTTGGTGACGAAAATTTCTCGGGCTTCCAACAAAAACTTGGTAATGTCCAGATGGCGTAAGTTGATTACGACGCCCGCGCGGATGTGCGTCTTGAAGGCGCTGTTGAGATCTTCCCATTTCACGCCATTTTGTAATCCAGCTCCAATCACGAGTAAACCGCGCAACTGGATTATGTAACTGCGGAGTCGTTGGATGGCACGCGCACATTGAATTTTCACTACACTCGAGCTATTCGCACTCAATTCACGCAATTCATCGATGTGTGCTATAGCGTCATTCTTCAACACTGTAGGATCAACAGCACCACCCCGAGTCAAAAGTCGTTTTTGCGCGTTAATCACCTCGTACGCGGCCTTGAGTTTCGATTCCGCCATTTTTCGAAAATTAAATGTCACTTTGCACTCTAAAGTTTGACGCTTTATTCGAGAGCCCTGTTGGTAGACTAACGCTCCCGCTCGAGAACGTCGTATTTATAGATAGTGATGGCGCTGCGATCGCGCGCTGTTGCTATGCGTGCGCAAGGTTGGTACTGTTTCCATTGCAACTCATGATGAAGGTTGTCGAACCTGCGCACTGTTGCCACGTCTATCGTCACGCACTGTTGTCGCGTCTATCGTCACGCACTGTCTTAAAATTTCCTTTAAATAACCCCGTACCTTAAATCTTTCCAAATTATCGTTTAACGATGCGATAATTGTAGAGTGACTCGCGATCATGTCAAAAATGTGACTGACTGATGATAAGGAAATCAGGGGATATTGTATAGAGAAATGATGACGTCACCATCGAATCCCCACTGCTCGATATGAGTCAGAGATGTTGACTTTGTGGTTTTGAGAATCGAGCGATTGCTTCTGTAAATAACGGAATCAAATGACTTCTACGCAGAGTTCAAAACAGGATACACAGATTACAATTGCGCTGAAAGTGTAAACAAAAGTATCAAATGACAACTGCGCAACGAAAAAAATATCATTATTATATTACATCTAGGACCGGAAGTCTTTTTGTAAACAAAGATAACAAAAGTCATAAATTTGACGCGTTCAAAGAATGCCGACTTGTAAATAAATGATTACAGTGCTGGAAATTGATAACGAGAATAAATTACATCTTCGAGCGAGCGACTTTTCTAAACAAAAGATTCAGATTACATTTACGCAGCAATTTTTGCATACAAACATCTAGATCTATATTTAGCTATGATCAAATTACATTTAAACAGAGAAACCCAGCTCTGTAAACAAATGGAGCAAATCTTATCTTGGTGTCATATTTTTAGAAGTTTCATAACATAAATAATTGAATGAAATTGGCTTATGTTCAAATTATATTTACAAAGAGAAATCCAACTCTATAAAAAAATGAAGCAAAGTCTATCTTGGTATCGTATTTTTAGAATTTTCATAACATAAATAATTGCATAAAATTGATTGATCTTCGAATTACATTTACGCAGTTTTAGTCGAACGCTTGCGAGTTAAAACTTGTCATTATGACGTCATCGCTTAGGAATTTCATACTGCGAGGATTATCAAACTATCACTAATTAAAGTTTATTATTTTATACAAAAATGTATTATGAAGAAAAAAGAAATAAAATCCTCAATCCCGTAATATTATTCACTTGGTATCAATAGATTTTCGGAATAAATTTCCAATATAATTGAATTTTTAAAGGAATATTTCGAGGGATCTAAATGCCATTATTTCGTAGCCCTAAGAGATAAGGCGGCGAAGTGTTTATGAATTCACGCGGCCAGTGATCGTTATCTCCCCTAAATAACTTTGATAGATTTAAAGGTAAGCATATTATTTTCAAGTTCGTAACAGCGAGTCATTGTTTTTCAATTCGCCATAATCCACTATTTTATTGAGGGAAGTTTTTCTCTAGGTGAGGGAAATATGTGGAAAAGAGATTAGGAAAATCGAGGAATATGTATGTGAAACCGTGGGAAAATGGTGAAAAAACATGAAAAATAGAGAAGAAACTGTTGAAAATGAGTGTAGAAAATCTGATAAAATAATTGGAGAAAATCCATTAAAAAAATGCAAAATATATATGCGTATAGCAAACGAATATAATATTAACATATAACAAATAAATATAATGAATATGTTAAATGAATAAATAAAAAAAAAAAAAACTCGAAAAAAATTGTTTTAGAAAAACATGTGAAATGTAGAAAAATCCCTGTTTTACCGACAAGAGGTTCACCCCTGGTCTACCGACCAGCGCCATCTTTAATTTCAGACGCCATCTTGTTTTCCAACCGCCATTTTGTTTTCTAACCGCCATTTTGTTCAAGGACATTGTTATGGGGGAAAATCTAGGCGAAAATCCAGGAAAATTACGGAAAATCCCGGAAAACGTGCCGAAACTTTGAGGTAAATTTGCGGGAAATCGCGGAAAATGCCGAAAAATCTAGGGAAATTTCGAAAAAATATGGAAAATCTAAGGAGATTCCGGGAAAACATGGAAAATTCTGAGAAATCCATGGAAATTCCGGAAAACTGGCGGGGTGGGGATGGACTAATTATGACGCAAAGGGCGTGGCCCGAGGGAGGGGTTTGGACGAATCAGAGTGTATGCTATGGGGCCTAGGGGTAGGGAATTAGGTGTGGTGGGCGTTCACGCGATGGGTGGAGGAGTGGGGGGGCTGGACTCGCTTTGCCTATCTACTGACCTCAACACTTGGTTCAACGTGATCGTGAGAGACCATTTACTCAAAAAAGTAGAAGAGATCCAGGGTCAAGGATCCAAATGGACGCTGCATCGGGTCGTAAGCCTTGCTATACATGTAAATAAGTATAACCCTATGCATGGAAGATCTTTCATCGAACTACCTAGGACAATCTAATACAGAAAAGCTTGTGTGAACGTTCGAAATTCTTACAATGAGTGTTTCAAGTGGGTCATTTTTTTGGCGTTATATCCCGTTTATCGACTTCCTCATTACAAAAAGAATGATGGAGAGTTGAATTTCGAAGGAATTTCATTTCTAGTTATGCCGAAACAAGTCTATCTTTTTGAGAAACTGAATCATAATTATGTCAATGTTAATGCACTTCCAAAAAAAAAAAAGATTTTTTAGTTGTTCCCATTCGTATAACCAAGAAAAACAGGAAAAAACATCTAACTTTAATGCTCTTTCAAAATTATTATATTAATGACGATAATACCAATGAAGACAATACAGAGTGCGAACCCCTCATCTTTCACTACGTGTAGATCAAAGATCTTTTCCGTCTTGTAGGCAACCAACTTTCTAAACACAATGGAAAAACATATATTTGTGACCGATGTCTTCACTACTTTCGAAATTCGTAAAAGTTGAACGCTCACGAAATTGACTGCAAAGAAATCAATAACTGAAAAGTGAAATTACCAACAGTGAACAACAACATCCTTGAATTTACAAATCATAAAAATAATATCAAAGTTCCATACGTGGTATACGCAGATTTTGAATATATTTTGAATAATGTTGATTCTGAAAAAGAAAAAAACACCCAAATCATCAGAGTTAACGAGGCCTGTAGCGTTGGCTACTACGTTAAGTGTAGTTTTGATGAAGAACAATCTTGCAAGAGCTCATTGAAGGGTCAAGTCAAAGTCAGAGACCATTGCCATTTAACTGGGAAGTTCAGAGGAGCCGCTCATCAAAAATACAACCTCCTATATCAGGTTGCCCTCAACATTCCTTCCACAATTTGAGCGGATATGACAGCGACCTCATCATCAAACAAATCTCCAAGTGTGTAGAGGGACGAGTCACTTTGATACCCCAGACGATGGAACGTTACATCTTCTTCACTAAACACATCAAAGATATCCCTCCGATTCATTGACTCGTTACACTTCATGGCGTCATCCCTGAAAAAGCATCATACCTTGAAGCAGACAAAAAGAACATCGTCCGGCGAAACTTTACTGATCTCAACGAAGAGAAACTGCAGCTCTTGATGAGAAAAGGCGTCTTTCCGCACGAACACCTCGACTCGTGGGAGAAATTGAAAGAAACAGCTTCCTCCGCAGAAAGCGTTATACAGCACTTTAACCAACGATGACATCTCAGATGAAAACTATAGCTAAGCTTGAAAACTTTATCAAAATTTTTAATTTTTGAAAAAATGTTTTTTTGATTCCAGTCATGTGCAGACAATTTGGACAAAATTCAACACCTAAACGCTAGGGGAGTACTCAGGCGTGTACCGCAAAACCGACGTCATTCTCCTGGTGGACATACTCGAAAACTTTCGAGAAAGCTGTCTGAAATCATATTCGCTGGATCCTGCCCACTACTACACGACGCCAGGTCTTAGCTGGGATGCGATGCTGAAACACACCAACATCCGACTAGAGCTTCTCACCGACATCGACAAACTCCTCTTCGTTGAACGAAGAATCAGAGGAGGGATTTCGCAATGCAGTCATTGATACTTTCATGCAAATAATCCATACTATACCGCTGATTACAATCCTGAAAGTGACACTAAGTATCTTATGTACTATGATGTAACTTTAACATTACGTAACTTTAACGTAACCTTACGGAGGGTTCGAATGGGTGGGAAATTTCGACGAAAGTTTTGATTGGAATGTAGCTGATGATGCGGATGAAGGCTACATCCTCGAAGTGGATCTTGAGTATCCACCGGAAATTCATGATGAACACAATGATTTGCCATTTTGCGCTGAACACAAAACTCCACTTCGTTCAAAGTGTGAAAGCTTTTGGCGACACTTAAACCAAAAATGCGATATGTGATACATTATCGAAATTTGAGGCAGACATTGCATCATGGTCCGATTTTGCGTTGCATTCATAGAGTACTGAAATTCAAGCAATCTCCATGGTTGAAGTCTTATAGTGATTTAAATAGTAATTTATGCAAAAACGCGAAAAATGATTTTGAAAAGAATTTGTACGAACTGATGAACAATGCAGTTTATGGAAAAGCCATGGAGAATGTTCGAAAACGGGTAGATATAAAACTTTTCATGCAATGGTTGGGTCGATATGGCGCAGAAGCCTTGATTTCAAAACCAAATTTTAGCTCGCGATCGATTTTTAATGATAATCTAGTCGCCATTCAACTAGCACACGTTGAAGTTACAATGAACAAGCCTATATACGTAGGCTTCTCTGTTCTCGACCTATCCAAAACATGTCTTTACTCCATTATGACTTCATGAAACCTACAACAAACGCAGAACTTCTATATACTGATACAGACAGTTTGATTGATGAAATTCGAAATCTTGTTCCATACAGAATGATAAAAAAAAATTCAGATTACTTCGATACATCCGAATATTCCCCAACCAATCGTTACTGGATCGAGTTGAAAAACAAAAAAGTTGTAGGTCTCATGAAGTATGATTTCAACGGCAAAATTATTACTGAGTTTGTAGGATTAGGAAGCAAAATGTTCAGTCTTCGCGTCGAAGGACAAGATAGGATTAAGAAGGCTAAGGGTATCAAAGGATACGTTGTAGCGAAAACAATTGGTTTCGATGATTACATACATTGTTTGTATAGTGAATGCACAGAGTATAATTGGTTTCGATGATTACATACATTGTTTGTATAGTGAATGCGCAGAGTATAGATTTCAACGATTGTTCCGATAACGACTACACGGAATTCAAATTATTCAGAAAACAAAAGTCGCGCTGAATCCTTACGATAACAAAATATTTGTTCTACCTTTTGAAAAGTAAATAGGACCGACACTTTCGCTCATGGTCATTTTAAATTAAGTGAATTAATAGATGTCAACGGAGAATTCTGAATTGATATCGACGACAAATAATTTTATTTATTTGAATCGTTGATTAGGCGTACTAAGGATACCCGATCGAAAAAACGCGGCATGAATTCTACCACCCCATGTGAGAAGGAAGTGGGCTTTGGTGGCGCAGAAAGAATCCAAACATTTATTGTAAACCGACTCTTTGTGCGTTGAGATACGTTTGGTAGCTAATCAGAACAAATAGTTGATGATAAGTAAAATATTATTTATACCAGACTCTTGTTTTATTTATTATTTTATTGGAAAAAAAAAACCAAAAATGCGTAACCTAAATGCCAATCGTATAAGACTAACGCTTTAATCACTTTACAACATTCCCAAGATTTTTCAAAGATTTTCACACCTTTGAAACTATTCAATCTTAATTAATTATGCGAAAAAACCGCCGAAAATGAATGTATTTTTTTTTTTCAAAACGCATTGAGGCACCTAACAGAAGGGCGAATAATGAAATCATCTGTCTTGACAGCTTTGATGATTTACAACAGCAGCATGCAATTATAGATTATTTAGATAGCTCGACACTCTTTAACGATTGAAAGTTTAAGAACTTCGAAAAAGTTTATTCAACTCTTCGAAAAGTTCAAAAAACTTTGAATAAGTTTCAAGAACTTTGAAAAAGTTCAAATTCATGCTTGATTTCTCATTGCATATTCTGATTTTCGGCGTGAGAAACATTTCAAGAGCGAATTTATAATTCAATATTCATTGAATCTAAAGTTAGAGTCTGCCCAATTTTTTATCTAACATCAGGCTAACACCTGATAAAATTCTTCTTATGCATTAGTTAGATGTTTTTCTTTGAGAATATACAAGCCTCGACTCGTCAAAATGAGTTTATTACAAATAACACAACTGCGAAGTGGAATTTGAAACAAATCTGGTAACATCTGAATATGCTATTGAGATTTCCGGGACGGAATAATGCAAACATTATAGCTACATCATTCCAGGCCTACATAGGGTATTTACGCATCTTATAACACTTCAAGTTTTTTTTCTATTGTCACATTCTCCGGCATCACAAATTAATCTTCAATGTTGCTTTCACTTTCCTGCTGAAACACGTTCAACATGCTCCCACGTGTAGCGAAATCGATCGTGTCCGAATAGAAGAATATTTTACGTGTTGCGTTAGGCCCAGAAAAAATTAACTTGCTCGACGCCTAGATGGCAGGTGTTTGTTTTTGCACTAGTCGAAGTCAGTCGAAGAGGTAAATTGGGATGAAAAAAACTAAAACCGGTTGCAAGGGTTGAATGACGCTTCCTCTCCCTTTGTGTGTGCGTGCGCGCGCGCATGTTCCAGAAAAAAAATTATTTATTCACGTATGTTGAAGTTCTTCATTAATGTAAGCATACATGTATATATTATAATGATATATATTAAAACCAAAATTTTGAGGATAAAACTTTCTGAAAGGTGAGCAATTATTGATAACTTTTATTATAAAAAGCAGAATGATAAACTTCAAACGTTGAAGAAAAATGCGAACATCCATCAAAAATTAAATATTTTAAAGGTAAACGCGAATAAATTGTTTACGGCCCCAGCGATCCTGTTGAGATATCGCTAGCGGGAGTGAGGAAAGGCGGACAAAGTAGGTAGATGAAACGTATCAGTCAGTTCCAAAGGGTTGTGTTCATAGGGGGTGAGGAGGAAATGAGTGACAGGTGCCTGTAGGGGGTGGTAAGGAGGTGAGTGAAAGGGCCCTATCGAGGAGGGATGAAGTTAGCGGAGCCTGGTGGGGTGGAGGGTAAGGGTAAAGGGGTATGCGAGTGTAAGCATAACGCCGCGAGGGACTCCGCTCCGCGGATCCCCCCCCCCCTCCCCAAGTGGCCCAGAGCTCTCCTAGCCCATCTACTGACCTGCCATTATATTTTTACTTTCTCATTCTTACAGAATCCCAAAATTTCTCCTTACACTCGGAACACGTTCGAATATCACTGACCTCCAACTATTCCGATCTAACATTACACTCTTACAGGATAACAGACCAACAAAATCTCAAAATTACTTCCTCAAAACAAAAACATTACAGTCTTATATCTTACAATCTTACATTGCAACAATAGTACATTACGTGCCAGGGGACGAAATCGAGTGATTGCAGACGAAGGCGGTTTTGGCTGCAGGAGAGCGCGTAGCGCCCGAGTGCTGCTAAAATTAGCCCGAGTTTGCATCACGAGGTCCGTCCCCTGGTGCGTACCGTATTTTACTCGATGAGAGCATGGAATTTTAGCGGCTTAAGTAGCCTATAGACCCGCGAAAACACCCACGAACCCACGAACAGCTGGGAGCATGAAAGTTAACAACACATGGATAAATCTACTTTCGCTTGTGTGATTGGTCAGAAACGACTAATCAGAGAGGTGGAAGTAGATTTGCCCTGTGCTTGTTTACTTTCGTGACTGTCAGCTGTTTGTGGGCTGCATGTTGGCACTTTCGTGATGGTCCATAGGTTACGAAAGCCGCCATTTTCCATGCTCACGTCGAGTAAAATCTCAAAATTACTCCAAGAAATCGAAAATATTACACTTTTACATATTACAGTCCTTCATTTTACAGTGTAAAATCCCGAAATCACTCCCTCCAAACAAAAACATTACAGTCTTACATCTTTCAGTGTTACATATTACTGTCTTACATCTTACATTGATAAATCGTGAAATTACTTCCTACGTAAATTACATTCTTGAATAAATCACATTCCTTGATAAATTACATTCCTGAGAGATTATACTACCGCCTAAGAAGTTTTGCTTCAAAATTGTTCCGTTCGCATAAAATTGTAGTATAAAAAAATTAGAATTTACGAAAATCTTATAACTATGGGCAAGTTTAAACCCTGTAGCATCGAATTCTACAAATATACAATAGAAATTCAGAAAAATACAAGGAAATGATTTAAATCCTGCAAACTCTGAAGAAATACTAAGAATTAAAGAAAATATTTTGTTAAAGAATTTTTTAAAACATCTGGAATCAATAATCAACTTTGAATTCTAGAGCGTCAGATTTGAAAAAAAATTAAAGTATCGTTCTTCAATCTATATAAATACTTAAAATCTATGAAAATCCAAAAAAAAAATTACAAAATCGTATAAATACTTATTGAACGAAAATTGAGTAATCTGTAAAACATAAAAAATATATATACAGGTGTAGGTGTAGGTGTATGTGTAGGTATAGATGTAGGCGTAAATTTAGGTGTAGGTTACAAAAATCTATGAAATTATCAAAAATCGAATAAAATTCATTTTCTTCAGAACTTCTGTACTTCTAAAAAATCTTAAAAAATACAAATGATCCATGCGAATAAAATAAAAAGAATAAAATCTTATTCTTATTATAAAAATACAAAAGTACAATAAATCCTATGGACACCGAAAATCGGCGAAAATTTTCATTCCACAATATCGAATTCTAGAAAATGACATTTTTCTAGAGAACCGCATAAACACCCACGATCTCTAAAAATACGAAAAAAAGCAACAAAATCCAATACATACCAAAAGATACAGAAGTACTACAAATTTTCAAAACACAAAAAGTCTGTATAAATGAAATTATTCCAAAAATTCATTCAACAATTATTAATATATTTAAATTTATATTTCACGACATTGAAATCTAGAAATATATATACAAAAAAACTGAAAATTGTGATATAGAATAAAAATCTTAGGTTCCGATAGTCATAAACCAAATGCGAGAAATACTGGAAATTATATTATACTGAAAAAGGATTATATATTATATGTGAGTATGATATTTAGAAAAATTAATAAAACTTTGGGTTCAAGTGCATACAGTTCAAGAAATCTATAAATAAATTTATGAACATAATAGAAAGTTCTGCGAATGGTTTGAATACTATGATAATGCGAGAAAAATCCAAAAAGCATTAGAAATCCGTGTGAAAGATACTGTTTTCTTCAAAATTGATTAGAATACTTGAGTTCTTTAGAAATTTCAATGATATATTATAGCATCGAATACTAAATGTCTATTTGAATCCAGAAAATATTAGAAAATTTTATAAAAATATATACAATACGAAAAATCTGGAGGTCCATTAAATACTAAAAATCCATTAAGTATTATTTTCTCAAAAATATAGAAATATATAAAAAAAATATCAGAACTTTCATTTCTAGAGTATCGAGTTCTAGAAATCTATACCAAAATTTATTTTATATTTAAAAATCCTTTAAGTATATATTTTTATTGGAACATGAAGGAGTTATGAAAAATACCAAAAGTAATAGAAAGAATCTGAAACTCGCGTGGAAATGATAAAAATCGAATCCTACGAATATGAAATGAAATACGAAATAAGTACGAATATGAAAAATGCACTACACCGGACTTCAAAAATTGTATAACTTTGAGTTTCTACAATCCCCAAAATTGTTAAGTCTTAAAGGAAATAATTTTTTGGAAAAAACCCTTGCGAAAATTTTTTCTGCCTACGCCTCTGGTATCGACTATTTTCTAAAAATTTAGACCATCCTGACACTTGCCATCGGCATCGTCATCATCATTATCATCTCTGACGTTATCATATTCATTATTGTTAAATATCTTTTTGATCATGCGAGTGTCCGAAAAAAATTGTGGACTCTCTTGCGGATAATATCTCGTGTTGTTTTATTAGCATGAAAAAATCACTTTCATCCTACAGATGATCATTCTTTGAAAAATGTGAAGAAAAGAATGTTTTTTTTTTTCCATTATTTGGAAACGAGTT
Source organism: Platygaster robiniae (assembly GCA_028476575.1). Lineage (NCBI taxonomy): Eukaryota > Metazoa > Arthropoda > Insecta > Hymenoptera > Platygastridae > Platygaster > Platygaster robiniae. The sequence goes on from CM052025.1 coordinate 13,819,144, forward strand.
ACAGAGCGATGCTATCGAAATTTCACATAACCTCTTTAATTGACAATCATAAAATATATTTTCAATGACTGATAACTAATTACGAATATAATTATTAACTCGTAGTCGTTATGCTATAAAATATTAAACTACAATGAAATATTCAATAATCAAATTACTTCTCGATATATTGAACTTCACGTCATATTCATTCTAAATGATGAACCATGCGATTGAAAATCGTTTCAGTGAATACGTCGACAAAGATGCCAAAATACTGGAAAGTTTGGAACTGGATTTCCGAGAGATATCAGCGTTCTGAAGTATAAAAATTCGCTAACTTCTTCAGTGGCTAGAGTCCCAGTAAATCCACAAAACTTCTGAATCAAACTGGAAAATCTGTAATGCTATGTTGAGTTTCACTGTGGAATAAACTTGAGCCTTATTATCGGAGATTTGAATGTTTCTGTTTCCTGTAGGTTTTGTATCGATTTAAACTAGAAAGAATAAATGAAGAACTTGAAGTACGAATTGCGTGGCAGTGATGGTCAATTTTTGTTCGAAGAAGTTATTGATGATTCGGATAAGAGTTGAAGGGTTCTCAGTGGAATTTTTTATTCATCGCTATGCTTTAAAAATAAATAACTATCAGAGTTAATTAGAAACCAAGTTGATGTTTTAATTCAAACAGTGTAGGTATTTTTTTTTATGAATAAGTTTCAAAATCCAGTTATACCATTTTTTTCATTTAGTTCAATGTCTTTACTATTTCAAATTAAGCCTCTGCATGATAAAGATTTTGGAAAGAAAAATTATGCATCCTTTCATGTATTAACTTATTGCTCCAAGTTCACAAGAAAACTTATAGAAAGACAATGACATAGAGAGTTGGTTCAACAACTATTTTTAGTTATTCAATATTAAGAAACTTCGAATATATGAATTATCTTAACTCAAAATGTAATGAGCTCAACTTGTAATCTTGTGTAAATAGTAAGTAAATTTTGATTACAGTATTCAAAAAAGGAACTTTCTTATTGGGTAACATTTTTTTCAATCTGTTTTTTCTGAAGAACCTTACGTTCCGCGAGCATAATATTTTTATTTCCGAGGAGCGTACTGTATTAAAAACACCGAGGGGAAAGAAACAAATGTTCCCTGCGAGAGCGGAAAAATAAAGGGCAGTTCTCTGAGGTGTATAAATGTATAATAGTAGATTATGTAGCAAGGCGCAGAAGTGACTTTCTTACGGCGAGGACCGCACCCATTGGCCCAAGACGTAAAAAGGTTCTGCCCCGTGCTACATAAATATATTATTTTTTGTGAAAATGGCTTGAGAACCCGTTTTTCACGCTATGGAGCAAAACAGAAGGGGCCTATTATTGATTCGGTGCAATTATCGCTATTAAGTTAAGAAATAGACGAACAATAATAGTACATTTCGCATCTAGGGAAAAAATAAATTTTTCACGAGGGAGAAATTTATTTTTTTCCATGGTGTAAACGTTTTTTTCTTATCGTAGCGGGAGAAAAAGCCGATTTTTGCTTGCGAAGCGGGCAAAAAAGTAGGCTTTTTAGACAGCTATGACAAAAACACTTCAAAACCCTGTTTAGGCGATTTAATACTATATTATACTCTGAGGTATACACTGCCGTCATTATGGGCTTATCGTGGTTTTTTCAATACGGGTCAGAAGAACATGCGTCTTGTATATTGTGAGTTTAGGAAATTGCCTTTTTTGACGGAATTTACAATATACGCATATTCTGTCGGCGCGTTCCGAAAACACCACTATCGGCATATGAAGACGGCCATGTATTTTCCAAGATATATACGATATTTTATGCAAAATCAGCAATAAAGAGCGATGAGGGTTGTTTGTAAAATGATCGTAATGCTCTCGCCTACTGACCGTGCGCATAATAGTCAAAATTGGCGGTAAAGACCCCAATCGTGACTTTCAAAAATTGGACATGAAGAGAATTTTTATTTTTTTTTTTTTAATTTGAACATGCCTATTTCGACGGAAGAAAATTGAATGAAAAAAAAATCTCATTATGTTCAGTTTTAGAGGGTCATAATGGCGTCATTATGGCCGGTTTTGATTATTATGCGCTCGGTTGGTGAAAGGGAACATTACGATCACTATACAGGCGGCGTAAAGCGCTCGTTATAGCTGATTTCCCATAAAATTGTTTGATAGGTTCATTTTCCCCAACATGTTTGAATTTTATTTTTTCCTTCCACAGTTTTGTTGTCAATCTTTTTTCTTCTCTGAAACTTTTTTGAAAATCTTTTTGTTTCTCTTTCTTCTTTTTGTTTCTCTTTCCTTCTCATCTGTTGTCCAAATGGTAATTGTGTAAGTCCCATCATTATAATATATAGTGATTAATAGTTATGGAAGTTATTAATAGTAAGTATTAATATTATGGTTATAATAATATTTTAACTAAGGATAAGTTAATGATTCGTAAATAGACTTACAGTTTGAAGAAAATTCATTTAAAAAATTTTCTGGAAATGACGGAAAAATTCCTTGTACATCAACAAAAAAAGTATCGATAAACAATATACTGTTAATTTAGCAAATTTTCTCTTAATCAATAGTACGCACGTGACAGGTTGAAGAAAAAAAAGACTCCCATTAAGCTGTTCACGTGCACAGTCAAAAGCAAAGTAAATCAGTTGGAATTCGTATCCGAATTGTATAAACAAATAGTTCCTTCCTCAGACGAAAAGTTTTCGAAGAAAATTTAAGAAAAAGTTATGAGAACACATTTTTTTGGAGCAAACATTTTTCAAAAAAAATATTTTGAGTTAGGCTTTTAGAAAACGTCCGTGTTGAGATAAATGAATTTTGGAAAAAAAAAAACCAAAACTGGCCTCTAACGGAACGTTTTAGCAATACAAAATTTTGTATCTCGAACGACTCAAACATCAAAAAGCGCGTTATCGTGTTTACGTTTAGAAACCTTGCGATCGCCTTTTCGAACGATGTTTTGGAGCGCGTGGAAATATTGTATGTTTTGTATTTATGAATATGAAAAAGCACGGAACCGTGGGTAAACAACGGTGTTAAGCTGCGAGGTCACCATTTCCATGTCAGTTTTTAGGGACGGCCTATTCATCGATTCAGAAAGGCAGCCTTGGGTTTCTACACGTAAAGAACGAAAACTCTTGTTTGATGATCTCGATAAAAAAATGACTGTTCGTATCAAAATGCATACTTGTGTTTTAACTCGTGCAATTAGCTCACTCGCTTCACTTGTTCGCAAAATCTTGGACTCGTGAAAACACTTGTCTCCACCCCTTGATAGGAAAAATAATATTTTATTCACGCATGCTAAAAATCATTTTTCTGGTGCTTATTAGCTGTGTCGTGAAAAACGAATTCTCGGCCGCGCAACCTTGGAGCTCGTGGCGAACGTGAAAAGAGTCTTTTTCCGTTGTTGTGAATGACAAAGCCATATAAAATTCTCGCAATTTTTTTTTTTTTTTTTTTTTCTTTTTTTTCGTTCATGCATCTAAGTGACAAATATCTTTTAGGCTTATATTTATTACAAAAATTTTCATTTCAATCATAAAATCTGCGCCTGAATCGTAAAACGCTTATCGCTCCTAATGACTCGTTAATGAATGACACAAGAACCCAAACAACGCTCTACGCGAGCCCTTTTCCACCCTCTCCCGAAACCCGTCAAAAGCACTTGTTCTCAACAAGCGCGGCCTGCAAACTTTAACCGTGTCAGCTCGTGAAATCATGGATAAAATCCAAAAGTTCCAGCTTCGGAGGATTACACCGGGTCGCAGTGTTTGCCAGCAAAAAATCACCTCGACTATAACAAGCTGTCGCAAAAAAAGCAGGGGTTGAAAATTTGAATGTTGCAAATAAGAGCGTCGATTTTTTCGCGACATCGAAATGGGCCGGTACCTATCGATAAATAGAAAATTGTCGGAAACGAGGTCGGACATCAAAGTGGAAATCGTCGAACGTCCGTTAGACGGTTTGGAAAGAAAAGTCGAAGGATTATTCGGACGGTAGCGAGTGTGTGCACAGGGCTCACTGTCGCTCGTTACCAATGATCCCTGTTTAATGAAGTAATGGACGTTTCTTGTCAACGTGTTGATGTCCTTTGGACATGATCAAATGATGGAGTACATACATGAGGTAAAGAATGAATTGATAATGTCCTTGATTCTGCAAGTGTTCGCATTTACTGAAACAAGTGAATGGAAATTGTTTTTAGACAAAAAAGGATGAGTAAAGTCAATCAAGTGTAACGTAACGAAATTTCTTCATAATTTTTTAATCAGACTTTTTGACTAAAATGAGTAGCAAACCTTAAATCAAATATCGTATCGTGAATTCTGGAAGTTTATATTTCTTATGATATTAATGATTTCTCTGGTTCTTCTCTAGTTACGCCTTGGATTGCAACTCTTCGTTCTGTCAACGTGAGCATTACTTACTAATATATACTCAAAAAAAAATTTGGTTTTTTTAACTAAAATTTTTTCAACTTGACTAAATTAATTCAGTCACATACCAACCTACTGAAATTTTTTCTAATTTGACTAAATTTATTTAGTAGAATGTATCAAGGACGATTGACTAAATTTTTTAGTCAGCTCGAATGTAGCGCTTTCTCATTTTGAGTGCATAATGTTTAGTTTTGAAAAAAGATCTTCACTAGTTTAGTTAATATATCACGTTAAACTGATCAAATCATTTTTTCACATCGAACCAAAAATTATTCTCGTTTCCACTCAAATTTACTTAGTATTATTGAAAGAAGTTTACTAGTTGTGAATATGTATTGAGTGCAATTTACTTAATTTTTCATTTACATTGAACATAATAGTACTGATGCTTTTACTACTTGTTGATTCTTTTAAAATGTAAGATTTTGTCATTATATCATAAGCCTTCAGTAAATTTATCTTGTTTTTCTAATAATATCAAACAGAAGAATTGTTGATTCCACTTTCAATTTAGTTACTCGAAGAAAAAGTGTTCATTTCGCCGTAACAGGTCTTTATAATAAACCTTTTTCAATATTTGAAAGCATTCGAGTATGATAATTTAAACTTTAAATCCATTCACTTGAACATAAATTTTTTTATTTCTCCTAGGTCTTTTACATGATGCACTGTTGAAAAAAGGTTGGTAAATGTTCTACAAAATTATTGGAAGAAATAAACTCATATTGTTTGGAATTTTTCCAATAAATATAAATAAAAAATTTTCTATGTGCGATGGGAATTCTTACATAAATTATGGAAACTTTTTTATAGTTTTCATAATGAAAGAATTCATATCGCGTTTGGAACATTTTGCAGATCTTTTTACAGGAAAAATCCTGTACAAAATATGAGTCAATTGCTTCAAATACTTTAATGGAAAATTTACCAAATTTGTTTTAACAGTGCACAAACTCTTGAATTCATCTTAAAGATAGAAAAATGATGGTTTCTGTATACTGAATACGGAATAGGAATATGGAATGGGTGCAGGGTATGTAACAAATAACTTCAGGCAATTAGCGCAAACAACATTTATTTTGCTAGAATTTTTTCATTTTTTTAAAATTAAGACTGCAAATGTAACATAGTATTTCTCGTCACAACATGGTCACTTCTGTCACGTCCTAGGTGGGCGTGGCAAAGGACGACCAAAAGGATTGTTCCTTCGGATCACCCTTGTTTGATTTCCGGTTTTAGCCCTCGTAGGGCAAGGAACCGGACGTAATCGCTGGTGAATATCAGGACAGTGAAAGAAACCAACAAAAGAATGCCATGAACAATTTTTATATTTTTAACATATGTTGTTACAATTAACAGAATTATTCGAATCCAGCAATCGCAACAAGTATTAACGTAGTGAAAATAGTATATGGTAACAAGAAACGAACAGAATTCGATCAACTACAATATACGAAAGAGTAATTAAATCACGAAAGAAAAAGAATACATCAAAATTGGATAAATCGCAACTTGTAGAAGAATAGTTGAATTATAAAAAACAGGAAAAATAAATCAGAACTAAACGAACTGTACCATATGGAAACAAATGGAATTAGTAAAATGTATCAACTTGATAACTTGTAGCATATGGGAACAATTCAGTCAGGAAAAATAAATCAGAACTAAACAAACTGTACCATATGGAAACAAATGGAATTAGTAAAATGTATCAACTTGATAACTTGTAGCATATGGGAACAATTCAGTCAGGAAAAATAAATCAGAACTAAACAAACTGCACCATATGGAAACAAATGGAATTAGTAAAAAGTATCAAAGTAAATAATCGTAACATATGGAGATGTAAATTCAATCAAGGAAAAATATATCGAAATTTAATACTTCGCAACATGTGGAAACGGAATTCACAAAATCTATTAACAATGTACACTTACGTCGAAAGTTCGCCGGAAAAAGCAAGATTTTTCCTTAGCGCGGGTCTTTTATAACATTGCTATTTTCCCACCCCTGGGGGTGGGAGACGATCGGATGTTTCCAACTTGACTATTCATTGGAGCATCAGAACCCCTCTCAACCCATTCCTTTAGAGAATAATAAAATTTCACAATACTTGTTCGATTAGAAAACAAATCGCATTTCTATTCTAGGAGTAATAACATTGTAATCAATTCGCATTTGGAAACGGATGTAGTTAATCTTAATTCCTTTTTGTCGTACATTAATTGTTCATTTTAGCACTTTTTTAGAAGCAAGAAAAATTCTATGAAGGAGAAAAAAAAATATAAGATGAAAATATATTTTCATAGGGAAGAAAAGGAAAAAAAAAAACATGCGGGACCTGCCAGCATGTTACAACCCCCCTCATTTTTGTCGAAACAATGAGACATAGTTTCGACACCATATCTTAGCAAACAAAATTGTTCGAAGACTTACATTTAACCATTTTTGCCTAGCACGAAATTAGCCTTAAGATAATCGCACGGTTGTTTGTGACACTGTAGTTGTGGGAAAGTAAATATAATTTATTCTTCAAAAATTCTAATTTTATAGCTTTTATATATTTCTCAATAGCAGAAATGTATATTACGTGAACCCTGTATATTGATATAAATTGATATCTGGTTTGACAGAAAATGGTTACTCAGGATCGCAACTATATTGGAACTGACAAGAGTCCGTAAATCTTTTTATGGCTTACACTGGCTTCTGATTCTCTGTGGTTTCTGGTCTCTTCTTGTTCTTCGACGTTCTTGGAGTGGTTGGTCATTCTGGTCACGAGCTCGGTTTCGCTTTGTGGGAGGGTGTTGTGTTGTTCGTATCGGGCCTTGTCTTGTAGCAGGTAGGTTACTAATGGTTCCCATGGCGAGCTTAACAGTTTATAACTCCACCCGAAAGAAGTGTGCAAAAGGTAGCAGCGGAAAATACTACTAAGGATCCACAAAATGAAATGGACTAATAGATAGATGCCGATAATCGCAGAGCTTACTCTTCCAAAGCTGTCCAAACCGTCCCAGACCTCTTTCCAAATGGATATTCCAATGTGTTTGAGGGTATTTTCATCTATTAATTTGGTCAGAGTGATACCTTGAGCTTGAAATCCTTGTCCTAGGGTGCCTCGAGCCAGGGTGTTAATAACAGCTGGTTGTTCCGCCGGATACATAATAACTTCGTGAAGTCTCTCGAGATCTTCTGGAGTGTAGATCCCGGACGAAATTAGATCTTTCGGCTTCGTAAACGACCATGTAGCTTTCTTGAGTGGTGTCATGACATGTGGAGGAACAGTTGGAACGGGTGTTGGCAAGAATTTATACCATGTTTCTCCTAATTTGAACATAGGTGCCATCATATGGTTGCATGATACCTCGTAGCCTCGCTTCTTCAATATGTGAGTTCTGGGTGTAAGATAATACGTGGTGTTGTCGTTGCTGCGTCTTACTGGTAATTCCTGATAACAAACTTCGGTTCTGACTATGTTAACTTCAATTGGTACACATTTGATGAGGTGAGCCACTTCTCCGCTAACTACGGCCATGTAACCAGGCTTTTGCTTATAATTGTAAGCGAAATGTTCTGGATTAATTGATGCTAAAGCCTGAGCGTTAAGAAGGGCTTGCCTTTCTACACGGCACCGCTGCATTACAACGTCTCTGTAAAGTGATTCCAACTGCCTGCTAATATATCTTTCTACATACAAGAATTTACTGTTTACATACGCCAGAAGGTCCAGATCTCGTGCATTTAGTGGTACTCTGTCTCGAGAAAATTAATCTCTCGGTCCCTCCAAAATAAATAATTTTGGGTGCTCTGTTCGAATAAGAGAATAGCCACACACCAACTTCGTTTCCCCGGTGGTAAACCCGAAAGTTACGTCCTTGGAGACAACGGTGTATATCGTTTCGCGGAAATTGTTGTTGATGCTGCTCAATTTTTGGGCGTTTCCTGCGTAAAGAACTCCGTAATGGGAAAATTGGCAGGTGTCTTTATGAGTGGCATCCCAAAAATAATGTATTCCTTCGAAATCAGTGCATTGTTCATGGTCCTCATTACACCTAGTCCCAGATTTCATTATCACTTCTCCGCCTTCAGTTGTCACGGTGGCTTCATAATCGACAAGTGTGATTTTTATGGTTGCTTGTACCGCCACTTCTTCCCAGCTACCATAGAAGTCACTGTAGAAGGTTCCTTCACAAGATGAGTCTGATGAGGTTTTTCCTGCAAGTGTAACGCTATGGGTGATTGTTCCGTTTGGCTTGGCACCGTCGAGGATTGCGGCTCCAATGACATATCTTCCTGTGGCGTGCAACGACTTGCATTGGTCCTCGCCTAAATCGGCTAAGTACGTGGCCAAACCTCCGGTGACGATTCCAACATGAGAAAACATGCCGCAATGAAAAACTTGTCTGTGTATTTCGATCTTACAGCCAAAAACGTGGGTGGACTGGGTTGATAAAATCTGCAGCAGTTGCACGTAAACAGTTTCATTTTTGACTCTTGCTTGGGGTAATTCACAATTGCCGACTTCTCGCAGGGATATTTGAGTGATGTTCGTGTTTGGAGCGGTGCAGTCAAATCCGATGAGTCCATGTGATAATGAGACCCAGAGCCAGAGAATCAGAGCCGTACATAACATCCTTGCCATTTCTAATTTTACCTACGGTTGAATAACAACAATTAATATGTGTATAAAATACGCTTACAAGCAAAAATACATTAGAGAATATGTAGATAAAATGCTATGAGCAAAAAAAAAAAAAAAAAAAAAATGGGTAAGGATACTTTATTTTCATCGTTACTCATAAATTCGCGACATAATTTTTCTTTTACTTTATTCAAAAGAAAAGATCAAACAAAAAAAAATGATCTCAAAAACAATAGCCAACAAAAAAAAACAAAAGAAAACAGGTAAAAGATACTTTATTCTCATCGCTACTCATAAATTCACGACATAATTTTTCTCTTACCTAGACAAGAACAATTTAAACACGTTTGCCTAATTTCAAGACTTATCAATATGTTATCATTTTAATCTATGTGCATCTTTCCGAAACATTATCTTTATCATTAATATTCGTTCTTTTAGTTATGTTATTTCTTATTTCCTTGTTCATGTAACTAATTTCATTTATTTATTAATTTATTATTTCCATTTATATCTTCGTTCAAAAAAAAATTTATTTATTTATATATATATATATATTTTTTTTTTTTTCCTTTCTCTTTTCTTTTTAATATATATATATGGAATTAAGGGTCAATTTACTCCAATGATTTTCCAGTTCCCTTAATCATTGTATGTATTATAGACGAACTCAATTACAACTTATTCAACAGAGCAATTTCGAATGTGTGACGGTATTAGCCGATCTGTAGCAACAACCTTTTCTTTTCCCTTTTGGACACGAATTTTCGCATTTTTATCGCCAATAATCTCGATGATTTTATAAGGACCCTCATTGATGTCCCCCAATTTTCCTACCTTCATCCCCTTTCTAAGGAAAACATATTCGCCGGCCAAAAATTTCTGTGGGTTCCTTTTTCGGTCATAATATTGTTTTGCCCTTTGTTTCGCGTTATTCAAATGTTCTCTCGTATCTTCGTGTAAAGAATCTAAACGCGACATAAGTCGAGTGAGGTATTCGTCATAAGTCTGGAGCCTTTCATAGCGAGGGAGAGGTCGACTGGAAGGCAACAACGGTGGCTTACCATATACTAACTCATAGGGCGTTCGCCTAGTACTCTCATGGATGCTAGAATTATAAGAAAACATTGATAGCTCAATCCATTGGTCCCACTCGCGGTCCTGTTCGACAAATTGTCGTAAATATTCAACCAAAACGATATGAGATCTTTCGAGCGACCCATTCGACTGTGGGTGAAACGCTGTCGTTTGGAGTTTCTGAATTCGAAGTCTTTTAGTGAGTGTCTTCATGAGGTCTGAGAGGAAATTGGTACCCTGGTCAGTCAGTGCCACCTTTGGAGCTCCAAAGACGCAAACCAGCCTTTTTAAGAACGCATCAGCAACTGTCGCAGCCACGGCATTAGGTAGAGGCACTCCTACGCAATACTTCGTCAGCAAGCACTGCATTGTAAGAATCCATTTATTTCCATCGGCTGTGGTTGGGAAAGGTCCTACTAAATCAAGAGCCACCTTTTCGAAAGCTGACCCTGGAGTATCCGTTATAGCCATAGGCTGTCGTACCTTAACCCGAGTCAACTTTTTCAGTTTACATTGCAGACAGTTTTGAATGAAAGTCCCAATTTCCTCTTTCATGTTCTCCCAAGAATAGTTAGCTCTCAATCGACCATAAGTTTTAGTCACACCCTTGTGACCTCCAATCACGGATCCATGAGCTTTTTTGATGAGTGAATAGCGTTCTGACACGCTGGGAGTTTTCACCAGCCCAGTGCAAATACAAATTTTAACAGGAGTATCCCTGAACTTCGAATTTAATTCGTCTAACACAGTTTCCCAAGTTGCTGAACCAAACTCATGAATTTTTGGCATGCAAAAATGTTGTATTTCTCGCGAACAAATGATCTGTTGTAATTCTGCAAAAGCACGAATTGCATAATGCACAAACTTCTTCGAATCAGGCTGAGTGCCCAGTGGCAACGTATATAACCCTATGTGAAAACGAGATTTTAACTTGATGATCGAGACCGTACCTAGGGGACCTGGTTGGAAATTACCAATTTCTTTCACAGAAGAATAGGAATTCGCTATCTCTCCGAAGGGTTTCCCAAGGGCGTCCAAAAAGAAAGCAAGATTATCATGGCGCAACTGCAAGGGGTCTCTAGTCTCGATAATATTTCGTCCTCGTATCAATTTTTCCAAATTGTCGGGAGAAATTTCGTTTTCAGAGTCTGTTTCAGTATCATTATCTGAATTGAGAGTATCAATTTTATCCGGAGGGTCATTCCTCGGAATCGGGATTGGTTCTGAGTCGGTGTCGTCGATTTCCTCTTGTTCAATCTCGCTGAATTCAGAATCATAGTCGGTATCTGATTCTTCTCTTACCTGATCAGTGACCGAATGGTTTTCGTCTGAACAAAGCTTAGGGACATTATTAAATTTGCCTCGTTTCCTTGGTCGAAAATCGTAATTTATGATCTCATCCGGTTGATTCGGAGTAGTCGAGAAATCTGAAGGAATCTCTATATTTTCTTGAATTGCTGATGGGTGCTTTGGCCTCGATTTCGTAGTGGATTCCTTTTGTTTCTTGTTTTCAAGACTGAGTTTGTACTGCATTCCAGCCTCGGTAGGTTTCTTAACCCTAGAAGAGCGTCGTTTCTCAGAATTTTCTGTAAAAAGGGTCTTCACATCAACTATCATGCTTTCCATAGTCTCAGGTTTTCCGTACTCTGCAGATTCTTCTTCGATCGGATTTCTAGACAACGCATCAGCGTTCACGTTTGTTTTTCCTGCTTTATAAACAATCTCGTACTCATATTCCTCCAGTTTGAGTCTCCACCGGGCTAAACGCGAGGTAGGGTCCTTGGCTGTACGCATCCAGACCAGAGGGCGATGATCTGTTACAATTGTGAACTTACGCCCCCAGAGATAGGGCCGAAAATGCGAAACGCAAAACATAATCGCTAACGCTTCTTTCTCGTACGTGCTATAATTACGCTCCGCTTTATTTAAAAGCCGCGAAACGTACGCGCAGGGTTGATCTTTGCCCACTGGCCCTTGGCTGAGTATGCCTCCTAATGCGTAGCCACTCGCATCCGTAGTGAGTACAAAGGGTTGAGAAAAGTCTGGATATTTCAAAACAGGCTCCTCGCAAAGTTTCTGTTTAAGAGCCTCGAATGCTTCTTGCTGTTCTGAGCGCCACCCGAAATCTTGATCCTTTTGCAAAAGAAGGGTGAGCGGTTTCGAAATCTTAGAGAATTGGTCGATGAATCGGCGATAGTAACCTGCTAATCCTAGGAACTCTCGTACGTTCTTCATGTTCTGAGGACGAGGAAAGTCTTTTACAGCTTGTAACTTTTTGGGGTCAGGCTTCAAACCTTCTTGCGTAATCGTATGTCCCAAATAATTTACTTCTCGTTTAAGGAACTCGCACTTATCCGGTTGCAATTTGAGATTGGCTTCTCTGAGCCTAGAAATCAACTGTAAATATTTTCTACGATGTTCCAACAGAGTTTTAGAGTAAATAACGATATCGTCTAAATAGACAAACAACTCCACACCTTGCAAACCGGTAAGAACGACATCCATCAAGTTCATAAAAGTAGCTGGGGCGTTTTTCAGCCCAAAGGGCATTCGCAAGAATTCCCAATGACCCGCAGGAGTTGAAAACGCAGTTTTATGTCGATCCTTCTCGCTCATTTGGATCTGGTGGAAACCAGATGTCAAATCAAAAACCGAAAAATAGTTTGCAACCCCCAATTGATCTAATATTTCGGTTATGTTAGGTAAAGGATACGCGTTACTGACGGTTTTTTCGTTAAGGGCTCGAAAATCTAGGACAAGGCGCCATTTTTTATTGCCCTGACTGTCAGTTTTCTTTGGCACTATCCAAATAGGGGTGTTGTAGGGAGACTGAGAGGGCTGTATAATGTTATTCTTCAGTAATTCGTCCACTTGCCTGGTAACTTCATCCTTCAGCACGTGAGGAAAACGATATTGGCGTTGGTGAATCGGTGTGTCATCGACAGTTTTGATTTCGTGTTCCACCACCGTAGTTGCGCTCAGAGGTTCCCCAGGAAGATGATAACAGTCTGCACTAGCCTTAATCAAATATCTCACCTCATCGAGCTCTCGTTCATCGAGATGTTCTAGACGAAGAAGTTCTATTATTTGCTCGCTACGTGTTTCCTCCGTAAGTCTAAGCACTTGCCGCCCTGAATTTCTTAAAAATTTTCGAACCTTTCGTTTCTCAGCCGATTTATAATATCCACGTTTTTTTGATATGTCAGTTTGTTTCATCGCGTCGATTTCCTTCAATTCCACCTCCGGGACGTCGATACCGATTTCTTCATTAAGTGTGTTAATTACTGGCAAGTAGGTCTTCCCGCCATAATTATTTACAACCGCATTTCCCATGAACACTCCTTTTGTTACCTCATAGCGTGGTAAATATCCAATCTTTAAATCTGTCTCCTTTAGATTAACGCGTATGATTTTTCGAGTCCTAGGAGGGATCGAATTCTTCAGTGGTGCTCGCACAAATGGGAATTCGAGGCCATTTACTCGTAAACAGGCCCTATTCCAATCGATGGCAGCGCGGTGCCTTGCGAAGAAATCTGTCCCCACAATTCCATCTTGACTTATAGGGAAATCATCAGGAACGACGTGAAAATCAGTCTCGCAATCCAAAAATTTCATAGTTACCTTTCCTAACGTGGGAACCAAATGTGGTGAAATTCCTAGCAACTGAATTTTCTTCGAGGTATCCACCACTAAACTCTCATTGACAGCCCTGGATTTGATAAGGCACGGCCCTGCTCCCGAATCGAGTAAAAAGAAAAAGAGTCTGTCAAGGAGAATCTCGATAGTGGGTGAATCAAGGTCTAAGGTGACCTTGACTGACTGCGAAATTACTCAGTCATCTCTCCCACTCCAAAAGTCCTTGCGGGGTTCGTAATTCGGCCCTCCGAGGCTGGAGGGCCTCGCCAGTTTTCCGGCGCGGATGCTGGGGATTGGCCCTGTCCCTTATTCCGAGCAAAACAAGTATCGATGGTGTGACCCAGCTTTTGACAATAAGTGCAACGGGTTCGATTTTCTGTTCTCGAGGACAACTGATAACAGCGATCTCTTGAGTGGCCTGGCTTTCCGCAATGATCGCATCTCAACGGCAATGCTGAAGGGGGGCGTCCTTGTAATTTTGGGCAATTTGACGCTTCATGTCCTGGTATTTTGCAAAATTGGCAGACGATCAATTTGCATGTGACACTAGTATGTCCATCATTTCCACAAGTTTCACAGCTTCTTGATGGTTGAGCAAAATGTACTGCGGCAGAATATCTACAATTTGCAGTTGTGTGCCCGTTTCGTTTACATATTTCGCAATAAACACGAAAGTCACGTCTGCAATTATTCTCATCATGTCCACTGTAATTGCAAATCCTACATCTTTTGTCGTTACGGCGTTGATTCTGCTTGTTTTTATAGCAAGTTTGGGCATCATGTCCTTGTTTGTCGCACAATTGGCATGCCTCGTTGGATAGATTACTTGGGCAATTTTTTGCAATGTGGCCGTTCCTTTGACACAACTGGCATCGTTTGGTTGTAGCTGATTCTTTGAATTGAGGGCAATCTCCAGTGTCGTGATTTGTCCCCTTACATACAAGACATCTTGCTTGGGTAAACTCAAAAGATGACGATCTCAACAGACTCTGTGACAACAAGCGATTCTCGATGTCGATTGCTTCGGTTCCGGCCTTGCTCAAATCTTCTCTCTCTTTCATCTTATCTGAAATTTCTGGTTTCAGTCCCATCACAAATGCATGTCCACATGCAGCTTCTATGTTGTTTTTCGCGGCTTCATCAATATTTCCATTATTTTCGGTTTTGTGGGACTCTATTATCTGGCTGCCCAAGGTACGGATTCTCCCAAAATATCCGGCGACGTCTTCGTTCGTTTTCTGATAAGTCCTGGACAGTTCTCCAAGCAGACTGAGGGTAGGTGTCCTTGACGCATATATTCTCTTCAAGATTGATAAAAATTCGTCAAGAGTTCTTGGGTTTTGTCCTCTTACTATCCTGCGAGCCCCGTCTTGGAGTTTTGAAATAAGCAATTTTACTAATGGTCCTTCAGCGTTTTCCTGTAGCATAGCCTTAGCGTCATAACAACCAGCCGCAAATTCACGAAAGGATGTCCCATCTTTATTACCAGAAAAAACAGGTACCACCTCCAGCGCGTCTCGCAGCCTGATAGATGTGTCTGCCATGGTTTTTCCTTCTGTAATCGCTACTATTGGAATGTGGAGGTTCTCAAAAATGTTTTTAGTTTCGTTTTCTCGTGGTTCGATAGTTTTCTTTGAAAAATCCTCTGTTTTGTGATGAATTTCCGAATCTTGGTTCTTAAAAGCGGGACCGACAGGTTGCTCGTCGTGAGGTATCTGTTTATTATACGAAAGTCCCGAACCTAACAATCTCCTCTTTTCCTCTTCAGACAGATGGCTCGTCTGACTTCGCGTTATGTTACTATTTTCCCCGCTCTCTCGCTCAAGAACCATTTGTGATGTAATTGAAATCAAACGTCGTATGGATTCGCACTATGGCGCTAACTTCAATTTATCGACACGGCTTGAGCTATTACACCTGTTATCTTACATATCTTTGACGGAACTTTAATCATAATTGCGGTAACCTGCAGCTACGTATTTATTTATTAGTGAGAAGAGAAAAAAAAATTAATAAATTGTGGATGTAACTACAATTTAGAATTCGTATTCATATAGTACACTGAATATTTCGTAGATTGAGAGATATATTAAATATCAAGCGATAACAAAAACATAATGCAGTAATGAGCAAATTTTCAAGAAAGAACTGTCTTCAAAACATTACTTTTACTGTAAGCAGAAGTAACTAATCACAGTGAAGGAATTTGGAGAAGTAATTCTACAATAGCCTGGTTAACTCTTCCCTGTTTAATTTAATAAAATTAAGAGCTAGATTCTTGAATAGAAATCGATTCTATTTGCGTGTCAATTGAAATGTCGTGATTATGATGATCGTAAATTCGTGTTTTATCACTAGCAACGAAAGCTTAACTCAAGGAAAAACATTATTAATCTGTGGGCAACAGCAATATCGCTTGAGTTCGCTATTTCTTCTTAGTGTACTATGTTTCGCGATAACTCGATATGTCCGTCATATTTCTTAAATTAAGAAGAATCGGAAAATTCACCGTTCTGGAGGAGAAAAGAAAATTTACTCCATCAGTCGCAACGGCGGATTTGTGTCCACCAAGAAAAATCATTCACCATAATGTATAGAAAGATAAATTCGGATACCTTGTAATTATTGATTCTTCCCTTTTCATCAACCGAAAATATTAGTACGGTATTACACCTGGGAGAAAAAATGCGAAAATCCGTGCCTCAGACTGGTCACTGTTATCTCAACCAAGATAAATAAATTCCATCATTCAATAATATCTCGAATGCTCCCAACAATCTATTGTAATGAAGTATTCACATGTCACAATAAATCTCCCTAAAAGAATCACAATGATTAGTCAGTTGCAATTTCAAAAGCCTTTTTGAAAATCATTGGAGTACAATTTGATGACGAGAAAAAAAAAAAAAAAAATCATACAAGAATTTCTAAAACTCGAAGAAAAAAAAAACAGCATTTGCTTGAAATTATATCCACATTTTCATTGAATGGAACTCATCTTATCACTAGAATAGTCATTACTCCAAAAGTCACATTACATGTAGAGACCTGAACGAAATTTTCAAGTCACGATATCATAAATTGTACATGATCGTTCTTTTACATTATCTATTGTTCATTTCCTTGATAACCGAGGAGGAAGAGAAAAAAAAAAAAATGCGTCGAAGCAAAATTTCAGAAAATTGTAAAATACAGAATTAATGTAATAATATGCCAAAAAAACAAAAAAAAATTATATGATTTCTTGAATATCCAATTGATGATTTCCAATAAAAAGAGGAAAGAGAAGAGAGAAGAATTTTCCTTTCCTTTTCTACCTTCGTTCCACCCCTTTGACCCTTTTCGATTTCCACACCTATCTTATTCCTTTCCCTGCCTTACTTAATTATCAAGGACTCAAATTCCATAAAGTTCGATCGAAAAAGCCTCAAAAAAGAATAAAATTACCGTCTGCTCGCACATAACAACAACGTTAGAACATGAAACCTTCAAAAAAAAAAAAATATTTTTCTCGAAACGCTTGATTTAACCATTGGCGATAAAAAAAAAGAATCATTCAACTTCTAAAACTGGTGAGAAGTAGCATGTAACTGAAATTACATCCACGTTCGCATTCATTTAGCTTATCACATCACTCAAAACTCATTTCTTCAATAGCGACATTAGTCATAGAGACTTGAGCCACGATTTCAATGAAATGATAACGGAAATTGCATTTAATCGTTCCTCTACGTTACATCGTGTTCACTTCCTTCAATATTAGAAATATTTCAAAAAAAAAAAAAAAAATTATAAAATTGTAGAACACCGTCTTTATAAGAAATAGGCCAAGAATAAAAATCCAAGTTTTTAGGCTTTTACTTGATAATAATCTTCAATAAATAAAAAAAAATTTCTTTTCTTTTTTCAAACCTTGCAATCTTCTCTCAACCTTAACACCTACCATACTCTCTCAAGGCCCAATACATTCACCACAGATTACGCTAGTCCTGCCGACTGCGCCATTTTTTATGTCACGTCCTAGGTAAGCGTGGCAAAGGACGACCAAAAGGATTGTTCCTTCGGATCATCCTTGTTTGATTTCCGGTTTTAGCCCTCGTAGGGCAAGGAACCGGACGTAATCGCTGGTGAATATCAGGACAGTGAAAGAAACCAACAAAAGAATGCCATGAACAATTTTTATATTTTTAACATATGTTGTTACAATTAACAGAATTATTCGAATCCAGCAATCGCAACAAGTATTAACGTAGTGAAAATAGTATATGGTAACAAGAAACGAACAGAATTCGATCAACTACAATATACGAAAGAGTAATTAAATCACGAAAGAAAAAGAATACATCGAAATTGGATAAATCGCAACTTGTAGAAGAATAGTTGAATTATAAAAAACAGGAAAAATAAATCAGAACTAAACTAACTGTACCATATGGAAACAAATGGAATTAGTAAAATGTATCAACTTGATAACTTGTAGCATATGGGAACAATTCAGTCAGGAAAAATAAATCAGAACTAAACAAACTGTACCATATGGAAACAAATGGAATTAGTAAAATGTATCAACTTGATAACTTGTAGCATATGGGAACAATTCAGTCAGGAAAAATAAATCAGAACTAAACAAACTGCACCATATGGAAACAAATGGAATTAGTAAAAAGTATCAAAGTAAATAATCGTAACATATGGAGATGTAAATTCAATCAAGGAAAAATATATCGAAATTTAATACTTCGCAACATGTGGAAACGGAATTCACAAAATCTATTAACAATGTACACTTACGTCGAAAGTTCGCCGGAAAAAGCAAGATTTTTCCTTAGCGCGGGTCTTTTATAACATTGCTATTTTCCCACCCCTGGGGGTGGGAGACGATCGGATGTTTCCAACTTGACTATTCATTGGAGCATCAGAACCCCTCTCAACCCATTCCTTTAGAGAATAATAAAATTTCACAATACTTGTTCGATTAGAAAACAAATCGCATTTCTATTCTAGGAGTAATAACATTGTAATCAATTCGCATTTGGAAACGGATGTAGTTAATCTTAATTCCTTCTTGTCGTACATTAATTGTTCATTTTAGCACTTTTTTAGAAGCAAGAAAAATTCTATGAAGGAGAAAAAAAAATATAAGATGAAAATATATTTTCATAGGGAAGAAAAGGAAAAAAAAAACATGCGGGACCTGCCAGCATGTTACACTTCGCTTCACGTTTTATCATAATCATAATTAATTACTGTAAATTAAAACATTAAATTTATCCTGTAAATTGTACGAAACTTACAAGCTTGTAGGTAGAAAAAATCTGTTAACAACTGTGTCGACGCAATCAGAATTCAAAACACGATTTTCTTATATAATATAACATTTTATGTGAGCATGAAAATGAATATTATCTAATTTTTAGATTACAAAAGGTGTAGTAATGAACAATTTCTTATCCAAAAAACGAACGTGCAGGATCCACCAAGTCTGACAAACTAACTTTCCGTGTATCATTTCGATATAACATTACTGAGTAAGAATGAAAATGAGAATCAAACTGTGCAGTGTGACATTGAATGCAGTAAAAAAAAAAAATTATCCTGATTTGAGTAAATTTCTGATACTACTGCAAAAACTGGAAGATTATCTTCAACTTGGTTAAGATATAAAGCGCAATTCTGCCGTTATTCGTGACCATTGTACGTAATCCTCTTAAATCACAAAGTCCGGCAGGACTTTGCAGTCGCTTTTTAAAAATAAACAATTTAAAAAAAAAAAACAGTTTTTCATTAGGTGCCAGCAATCGGCCCTGACCTGAGCAAAGTCTTCCGGACTCTTAATATACCGCAAGCAACTTCTCTTTCTCCCTCTTACTACAGCCGCGCGCTTTCTCTGTTCCTTTCTAATCGGCGTTTTGTTCGTTTTCACTACGATCGCTGTACAATCAGTATACCTATACTTTGTCAAGACTGCATGGCTCGGGGAAGGTTGGGTTCACTAAGGGCCCCGAACCTTGCCGAGCTTGCCCGACTGAGCCCGATGTCGCGCATTTCACTCTGGCCATACATCGTGTCGGATATGGACGTGGAATCATGTAAATGACGCCCACGCTTCCCATTACCATGAAATATATCTTTCCTTTCAAGTATGCACGTAAAATATTTTATCAAAACGGCCATTAGTTAGGGAAGGATATTTATAAAAATAAATGTGGCGGAGCTACATTTATTTTTACTTCACTTTATTCGTACTTCACAAAGTACGGCATATCAAGAGGATCATCAGCGTAATGGATATAGTGTCTGCCTCGTAATCACGAAATCGCTGTTTCGATTCCCCGGCGGAAGCAAGTTTTTTTTTGTTTTTTTTTATGAAACACGATTGTGCTCAACTTTAATATAGTATTTGTATCTTTTTTATATTTTTACGATTCCTTTTATCGAAAAATGACATTATTTTTATATGGAAGACTTTGTTATAACCGCATGAAAGCTAAATATGTATTCATTGTCTTTTTTTACACATGTTATAGTTTTTCGATAAAGGCATTCGTTAAAACCAAGAAAAATACAATTATTAAAGTACAGGGTGTGTCATATTCCCCGTGAAAAAAAAAAAAAACCCCAATATGCCTTATGAAATTGAAGACTTTTTTCCTTTTGCCATTTTACAAAAAACTCAAAATAAGAAAAGTTATTGAAGCCAAAAATTTAAGCAATAAATGCCCTCTCCCGACGAGTAGGGGTCGAATTCACGGAAACAAACTTTTTTCACATTTTCTTCATATTTTTCTGAGTAAAAAAGTCCGGTGCCACATTTCACAAAACTCAAAATCAAAACAAGAAATTCGAGGAACAAATTGAAGAAATCTGATTGGTTAAAACTTGTAACCCGAATAACTTTTTTGATTTTGAGTTTTTATTTATTTCCTGCTTATGGTTTTCCGTGTCACTGACAATAAATTTGGTGGTTACTTTGCGAAATGAATTTATATTCACTATGTATAAGCTTTAACACAATATCTCAAGAAATGAAATCGTTCACAAAAGATGCATATGCTGGGGTAGGGGGGGGGGGACCGGAATTTTTTTTTGCCGGAGGCGAAAATTAGAGGGTTGTTCGTGGACTATAGAGGAACTATTCTTCATCTTCATGTAGTCCCTCACGGAACAATGTACAAACTATATAGGGGCTATGAGTTTCTGACTTCAATCTCAGCCAGAGATGGACAAAATTACCATCGGCTAATTACAAATTTTAAATTAGTGGTCACTCGGAAATTCTCAATTACTCAAATAATGTAATTTTATCACGTGTCATATTTGCAAGATTTATTATTCTCGCAACTCGTTTACACAAATGTTGAGAAAAAACATTTATATGAAGTTTCGAACGTTTAAAATTTAACGATAAAAGAGAAAAAAAACAAGTATTCAAAAAGAAAAATTTCCCTGTTGCTTTCAAGGAATTTTCAGTGAAAACAACAAACTTTATGCTACCCAACAAAGTATTGAACACAATCCTCCCTTTGACTATACATCAAAAATTTATGTAAATTTTCTTTTCGTTCTAATTTGAATGTGTAGAACTTTAGGTTCATGAAAAAATAGATTGTTTTCTAGATTGAAATGCCTTTCGTAGTTGTTTCGTACGCTGATTACGAATCTATCATCGGATTAAGAGAATTTATTTGTTTAATCTTTTTTCTGCACATTCATAGAACTGGTTTACTCCATTGTGGAAAAATTATTTGATGACTGATATAGCAACGTTGATATCATTGTTGTTTGTAGAAATAATTTGATCAACTTAACAGTAATATTTTGTATTATAGCTTGGTAGAGAATCGAAAATTAGCAAATATTAAAATATAGCTATAGACATTTCTAATTTGTCATTATCTTTACTTTGCAATTTTTAAACAATGTTTAAATTTTATAATCATGAGAACTGAGAAGTGAACATTCTTCCTTATTGTTAGGTAAAAATGATTCCTGTTTAAACGAATGAAGGCGACAAGGAAAAATGACTACTACGTGGACAGACAAGGTTTTTGTTTCGGGGAAACTGTCTCTTCCAAAATATAACCTTTTTTGTCCACACATGCATTATTTTTCCTGATTTTTGCTGATTCCTCCTGAACGCCTTCTTTTTTCCACGCAAGAACCATTTCTGTCTAAGGAGAAATGGTTCCGCTTGATTTCTCTCAGTCCAATAAGAAACAAATTTTTAGTCATTTTTATTGTTTAAGAAAGTTATTCCAGTATCTAAATAGTAATATTTTAGCTATTTTTTTTTCAATAACGCTTTGTTAACAGTCTTAAATCTTGAAGTACATCTGTCGACATATTTTTTTTTGTGTCATTATTTGCATTTACCATTTGTTACGGATCGGGGCCACTGCAGCTACGCGCGGAGCTGCTAGGTTCTTCCCTGGCCCAGCGTCGCGGGACCCGCCCCCCCCCCCTTACCTTTTTGCTCCTACGTGGTGGCGCGCTCGCGCCACAGCGTTAGTTCGCTATTACCCCTGTTACACGGCTATTGTAGGTCCCTCGCGGAGTCTGTCTAATTTCGGTGTAACTGAATGCACTTGTAGTTTGGTTGATGAAATAAACGCTGCATTCTGAGAACATTCCGGGAACTGTTTCATTTCGCTCCCCGAGACTCTTAATAAAACACCAATTTTTACTTTATGTTTTATATATTTATGACCTTTATTTTTATACAAAAAAAAATATATGGCACAGTTTTAGTCAGTTCAAAAAAATTATTCACAATTGATACGAAGCAACTCATTATTGTTGTATGTGTAAATGTTTCGTTACGATAGTTATATTCTGAAATTTTTTTAAAATTATAGCTTTGTTAATAATTAAAATTTTTCGAGTACGAATGTTGACATTTCCTAATTTGTCATTTTCTTCATTTGGAGTTTTTTGATTAATGCTCCATATATAAATTAGCAGTAATTTTTATAAAAAACGCCAAAGATATTCATAAAACACTTTTCATTGATTTGAAAAAAATTGTATGTTTGATTGATAAGTTTGTTTTATTGTTTTTCATTATTAAGCATTATAATTTATTTATATTATTTTATTGTAAAAAAATGATGCTCCTTAATCAACACAGCAAACGAAGTGATATCCCCCGCCACCTCCCACCACTTACCACACACCTTGCCAATGTAAAGGCGGGCCGTCGCTTTTGTGTGCCAATAAATCCATTGTTCCCTTGAAGAAACCTTTCATTCTTTCTATTATAAAACTTTACTTTAAAATCACTAATATGAAAGTTGTGATATCTAACAATTCGTCGATTTTCTAATAAATATTGCATAAATGAAAGATGTGATATCCACAACGTCGCGTCGATCTATTCTTGTATGATCAACTTCTTTTCATTAAAAAGACAAAAAAAAATATTTTCAAAAAACGAGTTGACCGAAGTATTAGTATCATACCAGAAACTGATGATTTGATGTTGAAAGGCAAGCGACGGCCCGCTTCGAATACTGCTTTAAAACGGCCTTGCAAATTGATTATGATAATTTTTTCTAGACAAAAATGTATTTTTAATTATTTTCCGTTGTGATGACGCATAAAATTGAATTTGTTATACCATGATCACTTGACAGTATTGGCAAGTTTTTTGTAATAGCAACTGAGTGCCTAGTTATTGCTTTACATCGATTTTTCAATTAAACGTTTCAGCCTTGTTAAATGTGATTTTTTAGGAAATTTTTTTGCTTTAAACATTATTTTTTTCAGGTCAGCTATACAAAACTCTTGAACTTGTTTGCTTGTGCTTGATATTATCCTATCTTACCCTTATCTAAACTTAAACTTTCTTCTTACTTAAGGTGCAAACTACATGTACACTTTAGACTGTGATCCTCATAAGAAGTATATAATGATCCGAATTTCTATATAAAATATTTCAATCCGGGTAAGGCCAATTTAAAAAAAAAATTATCTGCATTTAATTTTCTAAAAAATTTTTTATACTGTCACCTGATGAGAATTTCGAAATTCATAAAAGATTTATATTTACTATCCACATTGCCTTAAAATGATTCAAAATATACTTTCTGAATTCCTGGAAATAAATTTTCACTCCTTGTTTCAGTGACAGTATTTAAACTCGATATATAGTCATTACTTACTCTAAGGAATCAACAGGGTATGTAGAACTTTGATAAGGTACGCAGTTAGCTGGGTATTCATATTTATTGACCATCGATTGCACTTCGAACGTGCCTATAATATATTGTTATGACTTAAACCAATACCAAAACTCGCTATGCAATATATTATTTACAATTTGTTGAGCAATTGACGGAAACTGTTCCAAATATCAGCAACCGTGGAGTCTAGATTCTAAAAGTTCTAGCTACATGCATGCACATTAAAAAAAAAAATTTCATTTGACTAAAATTGTTATACCATCAAAACCGGAATGACATTTTTCTTATTGAAAAAAATACTCATGAAGAAGATTTCTTTGATATTTTACTAACAAGAGAAAAAGTTATTGCTTCTGTAGATGGTTGATGCAGGTGACTTGGCAAAAAGTGTTGAACGATTCGTTTTCATGAGAAAAATTTCAAGGCAAACGTGGTAACTTTTCATTCATAAAATTCTTATTTTCTATATAATAAGCACTAATTATATATGACAATATATAACTAGTATATATTGTATATAATTAGTATATATTTTTACTAGAATTATTCTATTATCCTGCCTTATTTTCTGTAAAAAATTTGCCTAACACATATACACAACATTTTCGTCAAAAATAAAAGCAGCGCAAATGATCAAAAACCATTCCACTAAGTAAAATCGAATATTGTTTGGCCAGCCATTCAAGGTTCAATATCTGGTTTCCCGCTTAAGCCATCAATTCCAACTTAAAAGCATCTGCAAGTATATTCATGTCTGAATTTCCCGACATTTCTTGCAGTAGCACGTATCACAACGGAAAATAATTAAAAATACATTTTTGTCTAGAAAAAATTATCATAATCAATTTGCAAGGCCGTTTTAAAGCAGTATTCGAAGCGGGCCGTCGCTTGCCTTTCAACATCAAATCATCAGTTTCTGGTATGATACTAATACTTCGGTCAACTCGTTTTTTGAAAATATTTTTTTTTGTCTTTTTAATGAAAAGAAGTTGATCATACAAGAATAGATCGACGCGACGTTGTGGATATCACATCTTTCATTTATGCAATATTTATTAGAAAATCGACGAATTGTTAGATATCACAACTTTCATATTAGTGATTTTAAAGTAAAGTTTTATAATAGAAAGAATGAAAGGTTTCTTCAAGGGAACAATGGATTTATTGGCACACAAAAGCGACGGCCCGCCTTTACATTGGCAAGGTGTGTGGTGAGTGGTGGGAGGTGTCGGTTTTTGATAACTATTTACATCAAGGCACTCATTTTCAGAATTATTCAATGGTCCTAAATCAAATTTTACCTGTATGTTTTTTTGGAACGCAAATTCGTAAGCAAGTTTCAACTGATGTTTGATTGAAATCGATTGAGGCAAATTAATTCGACAGTTGACAGTATAAGCGATGTCTTTACATACTTTATATTTACCCTCAAACCTCATACACCAGATGTTTCGCAATGGTCTATTTTCAGTTATCATTTATCATTTTCAGATAATGGGTCATGTAATGGAGTTTCACTGTGAAGTTATTTTTAGTCAACATTTTATAAAGACCATGATGTTCAGCAATGAGTGCCTTCAGATGATTTTCAACCCCTGGATGATAAGATGGTGACATGACTAAATCAATTATGTCTCTTAGAGTTAAACAAAGATGCTAAATTTTGTCTTTTTTGGTTCTAAGGTCTCCTACTATCAAACCTATGTTTTTAACCAAACAAATCATTTCCGCAGCACTGTAAGACAAATGCCGTTTTTCCCTTATCATTTCGTACGTAATGTATGGTGGTCTGTTGTTCAACTCAATGTAACCGTAATAAAAACATTGGATACGATTATTTAGTTCTAAGAGAGTGCCAAACTTTTAACTGGAAACTAAATATTCAAACAAAAATACTATATCCAGATGACACGTTCCTTCAAACATGTCATGCATTGTATCTGAATATTTACTTAAGACGTGAAAAGATAGTATTTGATTCCATACAGATTTTCTCTTTTATTCCTGTTTTCTATAATTGTTTGTATGAACGTCTGAATCATAATTTAGAGGCGTTTTCAAAATATTAGGATTCTCTTCGACAAGGTTGCAAAGATAATTTTTTTCTCTACGATAAATACGACAGAAAAAATTGCTAGTGAATCAAGAATATCCAAAAATTAAATTCAATGCTAAATGATCGCCAACGATCGAGTAAAGTATGAAACGTATTTTTACTGACTTTTGGTTTGTTAGTTTAATTGTGATGCCTTTAGTTTCAAGAATAATGAACTAATTTACTAATACTTGAAAAACTTTATTTCCATATTTCTTGACGTCATCATCGTGCACTAATAATGCTAAAAAAATGTTTATTAATCTGGATTGAAATTCTAAAGGGAAGCACCGTTAGCTAATGTAAACAGCTCCCTGCTTATGGACTTCTTTATGGGAACCCAAGGGATTATTACACTCGAATTCATCGTAATAGGCTACAATAGGTACAACAATGTCGTTGCTATATATTTTGGTTTTCTCTCACCAACTCTTACTATGGATAATGTAACGGATGCAAGTCTTTTCTTCATACGGATTACCCAAAAATTGTACAGAAACATCAAAAATTCCAAGACGTTCAAAAAAAGTTTTTAATAGTTTCCTTGAAGGAATGAATGATATTTTTACTTCAACAGGAACGAGTTGATATGTTCCTTTAACCCCCCTCCACCGCCCCCCACTGAACATTGCCAATGTATAAATGCTAGAATTAATAAAAAGAAACTGTAATTTCACTTACGAAAAAAATTAATGAAAAATGTGAGATACAAAAGTATTGAAATCAGTACTGAATTAATGTATGAACAGGGGAAGTATTCAATTGTTATGCAATTATTAATGTTTATGCAAAAACGGAATCAGAATTTATTATATGATACACGCCATTATACTTGAGTGGTATACAAAACAAAACAAAAAATTACAAAACATCAGTTATTACAGTTTTTCATAGGATACAGATACGGTAGACTTTATCGGGATACCATCGATCCTCTGAATAAACTTTATTCAGTATCATATTTATTTTTCGGGACTTCAAGCGTAAATCTTCTATGTTCCATTAATTAAGACATGTGTTTTAAAAAATCCTGAAGTTAGACAACAAAATATTGGCACATTTATCTATAATAGATTTTTTACATATCTAGAAGCTTATTATTTTTTGTCTTAAAACGTGAAAGATTCAAGCGTTAAATCGGTGTAAGCAGCGGAAATGTATTTTTTTTCTAGTTTAACAGGAACAACTCGAATAAGATGTCGTACGTTATGAAACTAATAATACAAACTCGATTATAAATTTTCGTTTCTACAGTTAACACTAAACGATTACTCTATAATATTGATGATAAGTATACGCAGACAGACTATCCAAGGAAAAAAGTATAAAAATTACTTATGCCCTATGTGAAATGAAACTAGTACAAATATACATTATCGAATATGCTGAATGAAGCACACTCATTACTCCGAATTTTCAAAACACCGGACTTGTCATATGTCCGAATGACGAGACTCCGGAAATGCAAAAGACCGTGAAAAAAAAAGTACGATACCGCATCGCTTCGAAATACGATTCCCTCAATTCTTTTTATCACCGCGATCGCATTGAAACGAATATTCATAGCGCTGATAAATAAAAGCACCGTTAACTCAATTCTCCGACAATTTTTAATCCCGATTTCACAAAATCCCGGGTTGTCGTTTTTCCGTGAAAATATAAATCCGATTTTTCAAAACACCGAAAGCTCAATTCGCCGATTTTGTTTTTTTCCGTTACCTCATTTAACATTTTATTCAGTTCTACGAATCGTCGTTTGACCAAACCCGCATTTTCCCGATTCTGAAAATATCTGATTCATCACACTTCCGAATAATTAAAAATCCGAAATATGAAAGCACCGATAATTCAATACTTCGAATCGCTAAAATACCAAGAATTCAAATTGCCTACTTTTATTTACTATTTTTTTCACTTCAAAAATTCAGAATCCGAATTCAACCCAATTATAACCTTCGAAGGTTCAAGTTCGGTTGAAGATTGTTTGCCAGGGAACCATTGCATTTCTTTACTCTTTCTCCACGCTAAAAAAATCGAAATTTTTTTAGCCCGACGAAAACGTTGAAAGATGCAATGGTTTATATAAAATTATTTTAACAATTACTTTTGTAAACATTTGTCGAAAGTTTTTTGCTTGTCATACTGAACACTCATACCAAAACAAGAAAAAAATTTTATACGAGAGTCCTTTTGGAGGTATGAATTTTTTAATTGAGGTTAACACAAAAGTTGATGTGTTTATAATAGCAACAGAAACAATATTTTGACGGAATATTAACATGGTAAAACGAGGCACATAAAGATTGTACAAAACGCTATTTTTTCCTGAATTCCGTAATGCAGTGGAATTTTTATGACACACTTGACGTGTTTTGACTCGGAATAAAAATGTTCCGGAAAAAAATTTAAACTATCTGAATCTTATTCATAGGTTATTCGTTATAGTTATGATTGGGACGAGTTTTGTTACGAGTATTCTCAAAATTCAACTAGATATAATTAATTGTCAACACAATAAATAAGTAAGTAATAAATAAGTTAATAGAGAATTTGAATAAACACTAAAAATTCACAGTTGATTGAATGGTATCACAATTAATAATTGTTTATTATTATAATCATGATTGCAACAATAAGTATTTTTCATAATCTGAATTCATCATATTCCTGTGACATGACAAATAAAAACAACAACAATCGAGTTTTGCAAATAAGTATGCATGTATTCTCGCGCAAGATTGCACGGTGGTGAACCATTCAGGGTTATTTCATAAGTGAATATATGTATAAAAACATGCTGCGCAATAAATAAATGACATAAATTAAGGGTTCACATACTGTTATAGGATAATTTAAATGTGTTAAACAGCAATTGAAGAAAGTACGTGAAAGTACGCGTGAATGAACAAAGCGCGTCGCGCGTGTATATACATATACACACTGCTAGGCTCGAGGCGGCCATCTTTGTATGTTTGGCATTTTCACAAAGTCCTCCCGAATAAACGTCTGACGTATGGATTGCTGCGGACTACATGCGGAGAGTATACATGCTGTCTGAATATAGTTCGACGGAACAAATTTTCATTGAATTAATAGCTGCTGTATACAGGCTGAATCTATAAACTGTGTTTGAGCAAATCAAGCTTTTATTGAGTTGCACTCTACACTTTTTTGCCGTTTTATAGCAAAACGTTTAATCAGTATTTTAGTAAAGTAAATTCGAGCAATAATAATTTTAACCTTATTACTAGTGTTAATTTAAAAAAAATAATAGTACCGTATTTTTGTGCCTGATACTCCAATGTGTTATGAACGCAAGTAGTTTCTTTTCTTGATTGATAATGAATAGTACTGCGACATACATCGTTAACTTAACTGTTGTCGTTATGTTAAATAAATTATGAAATTCTCTTCTGCATCTGTTGTGAACTCAAACACTTTGTAATTTAGTTTCCAATAATAAATAATCGAGGGCATAATACACAATATATCTGTAATGAGTAAAGCAAATGGATAAACATGGATTTTCATGGTTCTTTTTCACTGAAGAACCAACTATAATTCACAATTCTCATTAGAATCATTTTATTGTGTGTCGTGATGCCATGGCGAAAATTCGTTAAGAATAACCGTCGACTTATTTTATATATTGTGAAGAGTGAGGCTCCTACCACCCCTATCCCCATACACGCACGCATAGGAAAAATTGCCATTTGCAATATTTGTAAATTTTCTTGAAGACACATTTTAAAATATTGATGCGAGATACATTAACAGGATGCATGGGCGTTGCTCGCGTGGCGATATCATTCGACAGCTAAATGAAATAAAAATAAAAGAGACTGACCGAGCGGAAATCGCACGAAATATAGATGGCTTGTGTGGCAAAGGATATGACTTATAATTTTCTAAGAAATCCCCAACGGAGGAGCGACATCCGTAGATGCATTTTTCCATCTGCAATATTCCCGCCCACAAAACCCTCGTTTCCTCCTCCCAAGTTAGGGCTATAAAAGGAGTTGCATTTTCGCTGCAAGTTGGACTTTGATTCGACTCTCGAGTTGAGTGAAAGTTCTCTTGAGCTTTGTCTGCTAGTGCACCGGCCCAACCGCTCACCTGAGCTTTCTCCGCTAGTGCGCCGGCCTGATCGCTCACTTTTTTTTTGTGTACCCGTGCCCGAGCCTGGCGGCCCGACCTGACGACGGCCTCAGCCTGCTCCTTGCTCAACCCCTGCCAAAA
Source organism: Platygaster robiniae (assembly GCA_028476575.1). Lineage (NCBI taxonomy): Eukaryota > Metazoa > Arthropoda > Insecta > Hymenoptera > Platygastridae > Platygaster > Platygaster robiniae. The sequence goes on from CM052025.1 coordinate 13,849,476, forward strand.
GTGACAGTGCCTAGCCTGCGAGGACTGTGTCCAAGCCCTGGCCGCCTGAAACCGGAGGTTTAACAATTAAATACAAGAACAAATTATAATTTTAAAATGGAAATTTAAATTGGTTTTGTGCAATATCTTTTTATTTTAAATTAGGCATTCACGGGGAATATTAGGAAATTAATTGTAGTAGGTCAGAGTTAAATAATTTAAAAATGGGAAATTAGATGTAAAAATTAGCTATCAGAATTTTGGAAAAGATAAATAAGAAAGAAGGTAGTATGTTGTCAACAGTGAGATAGGTATCTTAAAAAAAAATAAAATTATTCTTATTCCCCCGCATAAAATTATTGCTGTCTGAAACTCTGAATTCTTGCCCGTCTGTCAGCAGCGTTAACTCGCATCATAAAAAGCTTGCGATTGCCTCAGGGTTATTTTAGGAAGTAGTGAAATTTCTTTTGATAATGATTTTGAAGAAAAATGTTCCAATACAACAAGATTTGCTGAAGGTTTCTTTGTAGACAAGAAAAACACGTCAGGGCTTTCAGAATTTAAAATGATAAATCATAGTAATCCGGTAGAATTGTCAGAGCCAAAGTAGGGAGTTTTCTAATATTTCTATTAAACTTTCAAAATTCAATTTCATATTCAGATGGAAATTATTGCCTTTTTCGCGCCAAAATCGCGAAGAATGATGAATGAAATGCAAGTATAAACAAGAAAGAAACTAATTTTGTATCTTTAACAATATAATTTTGAATTATTATAATAAACCAGCATAAACGTAATTGTATGTTACGAGTTTGATTTCATTATCTTTCGAAACATTTTCCCCTGGTCCCAGATAAAACAACGAGGGTTTTCAGGGTCAATTAAAGCGGTCGCTTTTATTGGTCCTGTCTGTACGAGCAACTCGGCTCTTCACAATATATTGTGCATTCAGAAGACATGATCACGTACATGATCTTTTTCATTTAGGGGCCGTTCATAAACCTCGTGACTTAAATTCCGGTTTTTTTAACCCCCCCCCCCCCTTGTGTCCCGATTCCCCATAAGCGTTAACATGGAGCGTGTCTTTTGATCTGACCCCCCCCCCGCCCCTAGAAGGACACGAGGTTTATGAACGGCCCCTTACTCATTCTACTGATGGTTATGAGAATAATGATTTTCTACATAGTATTTCCGCCAATCTTCACTTACCTTCTCTCCTTCATTATTCGTCTCTAGATTAATACTTAAAAAATTAATGGTGATATCCATATCCAGTTTACTAATTATTAATAAGATGACATTATGGGTTGAATAAAATACCACTGTGCTAAGTAAGGGTTGACTTAGTATAAATTTGAGAATCCTTCAGTTTAGTAGAAGAAAAATTTTGAATAGATCGGTTAGCAAACCGAGTATGCTGTATTGACGTGACTCTATCGTGGGAAAATATACTTTCAACAGTTTCTAAAACGCTGGCTTAAAGTTTGAAATCATAAATACTTCACTGAACAAAGTTTATTCAGAGGATCGATGGCATCCCGACTTTATCAAATTACAGTGTAGTAAAATTCTAATAGTCTCAGAAGTTTAAGTATGGTAAGTAAAAATTCATTCGTGGGCTGCTGTCAAGATTGATAAAATTACTGTTTTATACGCATATACTAGATGCGCAGTGATGCAACAATTGCTATTGTATTTCGTATGTACTCTACAGATGAATATTTTTTCATTTTTACTAGCTATTTCATCTATTCAAAAATTTACAACTTCACAAAGTATGACACAAAACTACCTCAAAATGCAGTAGAAACACATGATATGAGAGCAACAATCGGTTACTAAATAAGTATTGTGCTAACTGGATCTCATTCAATAATGGAAAAAGCGTGTCAGTAAACTTCAACGAATATGTACAACTTTCATGGTATTCGCATTATTAAAGCCTAATTTTTTATTGGACATCATTTTCGACGAAAAACTGAATCGAGTCGGAATTTTGCATTACTTCTTATGCAACGTATCAATAATCAAAGATCAGTAATGGAGCAAGGTTATTATTATGAAATTTGTTGTTAACACAAAATTTATTATCAACATATGATAGGTTGTTTTTTGCACAGCAGCCCACGAATTAATTATTATCTACTTTTACTCCTGAGACTATTGGAATTTTACAAAACTTCAAATTGATAAAGGCTACCGTATCTGTATTCTATGAAAAACTGTAAAAACAGATGTTTTGTAATTTTTTGTTTTTGTTTTGTATACTACTCAAGTATAATAGCGTATATAATTTAATAAATTCTGATCCCGTTTTTGCATAAACATTAATAATTGCATAAAAATTAAATACTTTCCCTGTTCATACATTTATTCAGTACTGATTTCGGTACTTTTGTATCTAACTTTTTTCATGAAGTTTTTTCGTAAGTACAATATTACACTCTGTTTTTATTAATTCTAGAATTTACACATTGGCAATGTTCGGTGAAGGTTGTTGAAGAAGGGATTTCATTAATTTTTTCATTTGAAAAAAAAAAAATTTTTTTTCCAGACATACACGGAAATTCCACCTATATCAACGCAATATGCGGGAACAATGTCCTCTTTTTAGGAGAACCGTGATACAATTTGTCAGCGAGAGCAATCCTGGGGATCGCTCCTTATGAACAATTTTCGCGGGAGCAACTGCAAGATTGCTCCCGCTGAAAAATTCATAGCGGATACCTTAAAAAGAGGACACTATCCCTGCAAATCGTGTTGACAAATTGGCCATTTCTGTATATGTATGGAAAAAAATATTTAACGTGGCAGGAAGTGATTCTAACTCGTGTGTAGTTTGTGACCTCGCTTCGCACGGTCACAAACTGTACACTTGTCGGGATCATCCTCTTCCTCCCTTGATGAATAAATATCTATTTCTATTCGAAAAACTTGCATTGCGAAAATGAAAGGGGTGTTCATGGACTGTACAAGGACTATCCTTTCTTATTCTATAGTTAATCACCTAACGATGAGAAAGCTATGTAAGGGCGATGAGTTTACTTCTTACAATTATCTCAGACATAGCTGGACAAACATAGTATTGGCCAATTACTGATTTCAAATTTGTGGTAACTAAATGTATGTCGAAACTAAATGTAAAACATTAATTAACGCAAAGATTCCATCGAGTTAACAATGGCAAAGGAACATTGCCAATGTGAGGTTTTCCTCAGGGAGACTGTATTTGGGAATCAAATTATGACAAATTATTGGATTTTTTACGTCTCCGGGCAGAATCTCTTGGCATCTCTTGGCGCATTTGCCATCCTCGGACAAGGACGATATTTTCCTGTCCTCGGCTAGCGCCTTGGACGAAAAATTATCGTCCTTGTCCTCGGAACAGCAATAATGCGCCGCGGTAAACAATATACTATTTTGTCACATGCGAATATTTTCCACTGATTCATAATCTTTATTTTTTCTTATTTTTCATTGTTTATTTGGTCTGCTTATTACGAATTTGGCATCTGGTTCGCTAAGATAATTTTTTTAAAGTAAAATGACCGGACGTTCACGCAAAATTCAAGTTCTTGCAAGATGCTTAAATGATTTTCCAGGTTAACAGGTCATAATTAGGTATATTACTTAATATCTACATATAATATAAATATTTAAATATTGTTACAGCTCTCAATTCTATTACAGAATTGAAAAGAAAATTTACATATGTAGCGTGGACTGAAAAAACCTACCTAATAGCACATTTCAATATTTCGAGAAAAAGCCTCCGAAAGAAAAAAGTTCCAACAGACTGGCGAGGGCAGGTAGCGAAAGGAAGCTGGTCAAACTGCCCTCTCCACTTGTCTTTCAAGCGCGTGCTTTTCGTCTTCCCCGCATTCCTTTATGAAGCGCAACGAAGGGAAAATAGGAAAGGTGTCGAATTGTTCTACTGATTACGATTATTTAATTTTTTTCAAAGGGACCCTCGTTGAAAAACCAAAAAAAAAAAAACATTGTCAAAGAAAGACTATCATCAATCACATTCGCTAGATAATAGGTGAATAGGATCAGGATTGATCAGGATCGTGTAAAAAATGGTCTCGAAACTCTCGATCGTGAGCCGAAGCAAAGCCCGTGAGGGGAAGACACGTCGGTTTTTCCATGAGTAGAGGGGTGACTCATACTGAAAGCCGTCAGAATTAATTTGTCGATCCATCGTGCAATTACGCGCTTCATCTCAATGAGTTTTGATCGCACAAATTCGAGAATAGACTCATTCGAAAGGGGGTGTTTTGAACTTTCAGGAGCTATATAAACTCATTTTCGAAAAATGTGCTGTTAGGTAGGTTTTGCCAGTCCACGCCACATATTAGTAATTATCCTCAAGCTAAATTCCGAACCATTGAATGTGTGTTTCATGAATTATAATGAAAATTCTTACTTTAGAATTTGGAAAAACATAAATCATGTGCATCTTCCTGAAATGTCAATTCCCCAATTATCTGCTAGAAATAATAATTGAAGTTTAAACGGATTAGTTTTGCAATCAAGGTGTAAGATTTGTAATCATACTACCTAAAAACTATAATCACATATATGTGTCGCGCTCTGACAAAAGGGACCTTAGATCCAAAAGTGAAAGTTTTCAGGAGAGGTGATTAAAGTTCACGCGGGATAGGGATTTGTGTAGTAACGGTGTATTTTAAAAATGCATAAAATCGTCGATTTTTGAAGTTGAAAAATACTAATTAGATAATTTAAGAGATATTTTTCTCCTGTCCTCGAAATCATGATAATCTCGAAAATCATTTTTTGGATCTAAGGTCCCTTTTCTCAGAGCGTGACACATATATGCATTTCCGAAACAATGCTATCGTTTTACGTAATTTGTTGAACAAAAATTTTAATGAATGAGTTATATAAACCTGGCACTAGATTCATGACCAGTGACCTAGAAAACTGAGGAAAGCATATTAATCTTGCAAAAACTGCAATTTCGCAAATAACATTGAAAAAACGTTTTAACAAATTAATTTTCAATGTCTGATGCCATACTAGTGATCAAAGTACCAAATTAATTTAGAAAGCGTTTGCACATTGCAGAAAATATAATTTTTATAATTTATTTGTTTGAACGAGTAGTTATTAACATAATTTTTTTAAATCTAAAGCCACAGATCGCCTGATAAATGCTCAGGGCATGGTGTAGAGCGTGAATCTCAACCGAAATTAGTACTTTTCTTCTACATATAAGGGTTCCAAAGCTTGTGAAATATTACATCGAAATGGCCTATAATTTGCAAAAAATATTTATAAATGTAAGCGCGTTACTGTACGATGCTTCACATGGTTCCAATGTACCGGAGGTATCGAATCGTAGCAAATAGCAAATTCCAAAAGCTTTTATCGGATAGTATTAAAATATCGGAGTATTAAAAGATACTACAGGAATATTTAACTTTCATGCGTTTCTAACGAAACCTTTCGTATACAAATGATGTAAGTTTTTAATAGAATCAATCGTTGAAATGAAAAAAAAATACAAATATATATATATATTATAATAAAATATATATTATTTATATATTATAGTTTTGTATAATCCTGCTTGAAGAAAAAAAAAAAATTGTTCCTCGCAGGGATCGAACTAGTAACTGCGGAGTGTGAGACGGGCATTCTCTTCACTACGCCACTAATCCATTGTAAGATTGAAAGTAAATGAAGTAACTAACTACGCCGTGCTTATTTATTTTCCGCGAAATCATCAAGTTATGACCGTTTCGACTTTCGATAGATGAGATGAACGCAAATGCACGCAAATGAACAGTACTGTGTAGTTGTGTGCAGTTGTTTGTATGGGGTAGGAAGATGGGAAGAAAATATATAGATATATTAACCGAGTTACGATCCAGTAGTCCAAGTTTTCGCCGCTCAGGGCGCTGCGAAAGAGACTAAAGGAATCCCTATGAGAAGAAATTCCTGAGGCAAGTTATGTATAATACTAGATACTGTAGCGCGCTACGCGCGTTGATTTAACTTGTATTTTCTTCGCAAATAAAAGCCAATTACTACGTGAAGTTCATCCCTCGGAATTGGCACATGTTTTAAGCCACTTTCACGTGGTAATGACATAGTCATTCAAATGCGCCTTAATTAAAAAAAAAAAAAAAAAAAAAAAAAAAACAGTTACGATTTCGTTTTACATAAAAAACAGGTTTTCCCATATTTTCAACATTTACAAAAGAATTTCAATACTCTACTCACAGACTTTTCCTGTTTAAAAAAATGTTATTTATTTGAATCATAGGTTGTTCAGCTTTTTCAAATACTATATTTACAATTCAAATACTATTTATACAATGTTATAAGGAAAAAAATACTAAACAATCAAGAATCCAATTTCAACTATTTAATTTTTATTAAAATCGATGAAATCAATTCAAATGAACTCAAACATATAATGAAATTTCATTGGACATAAGATTGAAATTCAAAAGCTTCGGTCAACATCAGGGAATTACAGGATTGATGATAAGCATTCAACATGGCCGCACCCATCGTGGTTGTTCCTTTTTCTCTTTAGAACTCCCAGTTGACTTTGACGTTTTTTTTTTTTAATTAATTCTATAATCACATTTGAGATTTTTAATGATTCTTTGGTCTAACCTTTGGTTAATAAAAACTTTCTGAGGTGAAACAAGCAACCCTAATAAAGTTAAGTATGACATTCTTTTGTATTCTGTTTCCTGATTTTTAAAGAGATTTTTTAATTTGGATACTAAAATTTCAAAACTTTCTCGAGTCTCTTCAGTTGGCTGAACAAGCATTTCGAAGGCTTTACCAATTTGGCACAACATTAGACCTGTACATTGAACGATATTTTGCACACTACTTCGATTGAGAGAAGATTTAGTTTTAATATTATACAAAGAATGAAAAATGATTTTCCTGAAATTTTCATCTAATTCTATTTCATTTGTTACGAACTCGTCATTATCTTCATTAGAATGATTTTCTACGTTCAAACTAGTCATGTCATTATCTATTTCGTTATTCTTCAGAACAGATATACTGATTGGATTCTGCTCAATTATATGAGCAGCATCATTTTCATCATCTTGAAAATCATCTGAGTGCATTTGCTGAACATGACGCTTAAAAGTATATTCTATTGAAAAAAATCGACCACATCTGTTTACTCCACACGTTATAGGAACATGTGGATGTTTTAATTGTGAATGGATTATAAGATCTTTAAGTTTTGTGAAAGAATGTGAACAAAAGTAACATAGAATCGTCATTTTTTTTTCTTTTATGCTGGTCAAATGCGTTGAAACGAATTTTTATTTTAATCTAATTGAAAGAGTAAAATCACAACTCCGAATTAATCACACTTAAATTACTGAAGTTGACTTATTTTTGAAGTCACTGTACAATTTGCACGTTCATTTTCTATTTCGTAGAAAAAGATTGATACAAACGACCAAAATTCTTTCACAGCCCATGGGTTCTCTAAGTTGAGAGCGTGAAAAGTTGTAAAACAAACATCAAGAGCACAAACGACACATTCTACTTAGTAAATAAGATCATGCATAACATACACGTAAGAAGCGTCGATGGAAGGATGAGTTGATGAGCACACGATGATGAATGGTTGCATTGTTTTGTGTTTCTTACTTTTTTCATCAATCTTCAATTTGAGGCAAGACTGCATTTCCGCAGGCGTCTGCAAAAACGTTTTCAAAAGAAATTCAATAACCTAATGCTTTCTGGTTTCTACAAGATATTATTCAATTAGGAAGAGGCAAGAATCAACCAGCCAAGCTTGAAGGTTAAACATTAAAAATATGAATTATGCTGTTACTTAATCGATCTTGACCATAAATATTTTGTTCTAATTGAACCGCTGGAAAGCAGAACCGAGCGAGCGCTCGGGCTAGTAGGATAGGGGTGGGGCACCGGGTGGGGTGAAAAGAGATCTTTTCATTAAATTTGGGCACGAAAATTGGTTAAACTAAGCGATGTCCTCAGTATTAATAAACATTGTTTTTTTTTTTTACGTAACAATTGATAAAACATTCACAATTTCGTCGAAAAATGGCCCAAAAATTCAGAATTTTTTCAAATTATTCAATCAAAAATTTTTTTATGTAAGAGAATAGTTTCTGTTAAAATTTGATGATAATCGATCGATTATCATAACAATTACGTAAATAAATAATTGAACGCACTGCTTCTCGAGGACAAAACAAGCGTGAGTGACTGAAGTGGGGATAATAAAACAATCATAGGTAGATCAGATATTTATTGATAATGTTTCTACGCTAAAATTCTCATTCAAAAATAATGTGAAACTTCAAAATACGATGAACTCTTAGATTATACGCTGTACTAGTCATTGCTGTACGAGGTACATGATAATTAAATAATCTCTAATTTCCACTCATTTTAATAAATGCAGTTTGAATTAATAGTATATTTCGTAACAGGCATGGATGTGCGAATTTGGCGAAACAGGGAAATTACGGTCCGAGGCGAAGCCGAGGGCTGTAACCCGTTTTGCCTATGAGGGCATAGAAAACGCGTTTAGAGATCTCGAGCTGGCATAGAAACGCGTTTTCTATGCCAGAGGTACATAATAGTATATTTCATATCAAGGGGGAGAGCAGCGTCTTTTCGTGTGTGACAGCAACATTTTCGCAACGAGTGAACATAGAGCGCCGAAGGCGTTTTATGTTCACTCGTTCCGAAAATTTGCTGTCGCGCGAGGAAAGGCTCTCCCCCTTGATATGAACCATATTTTTTATTTTTCGCGCGGAGAATGATACCGTGTTTTGCTGCGTCACGGATTAAGCGTAGGTGCCCTTTTTCGAGTCGGTAAAATGGAATTACAACCGATCGGTCCATAAGAAACTTGCCAGTGAGTGGCTTATGGATCGATCGATAGAAATTCTATTCACCGCTCGGAAAGGGCATTCTTATGCTTTATTCGGGACCAGCAAAACACGATCATTGTTTGCGCGTACAGTAAAAAAGATTTTTATTATTTACAATACATACCTTATTTCGCACTTTGTCGTTAACATTCTTTTATTGCAAATTATAGAGATCTTTGTAAACAGAACTTTTTGGTTTCTCACAGTTTCTAACTTTTTTTTTTCAATAAAAACAGTATGTAAATAACTCTCAAAATATTCTTTACTACTTTTAGACACATAAACTATTAAATTCTCCAAGTCTTTTATTTCTTTCGAAATTTCTTAACTTGTAGACTCCGTTGCCATTTTCAAATCTTCAAACGTGATTGATTTTAAAATAAAAAAATTTTCTGGAATTCTATTGTAGTCACTAAATGCATCTACTTGTCCATTTGTATTTTTTGGCTTAATCAAGACAGTTTGAGAAAAACTTTTAGAATATTCTTCACTACTTTTAGACCTATATACTAATAAATTCTCCAAGTCTTTTTTTTTTCGAAATTCCTCAACTTACAGGCTCCATTGCCATCTTCAAATCTTGAAGTTTTTTTTTTCACTTTCGATAAACATATAATAACAAAAAAAACATATATAAGATTTAACAAATATATTTTTCAGACGCTCAATAATAATATTGATCATGCGAATTACGTTGAACTTTCAATTTTTCCGTACTTCTGTTTTCTCAAAGTGCCAGTTTCTGAAATGTCATTTGCAATTCATATGCAATAAATATTTAATATATTCTGAATTTCGAAACAATGCTTCCGCAATTTCCGGTTGAGATATTCTGTTTTGATGAGAATTTTAGAGTAGGAACAATATTAATAAATATTTGATCTAACTATGATTGTTTTATTATCCCGACTTCAGTCACTCACGCTTGTTTTGTCCTCGGGCAGCGGTGCGTTCGATTATTGATTCACGTAATTGTTATGATATTCGATCGATTATTATCAAATTTCAACAGAAACTGTTTCCTTACATAAAAAAATTATTGGTTGATTAATTTGGAAAAATTCTGAATTTTCGGGCCATTTTTTGACGAAATTGTAAATGTTTCATTAATAATTATTGTTAGGTAAAAAGAACAATATTTTTTAATACTAACGGTATCGCTATAGCCTAACCAATTTTTGTGCCCAAATTTCATGAAAAAATCTCTTTCAGTTTCTAAAATATCGCGGTAAACGTTTTAAAAAATCTATTGAAAATTCTCGCTATCGGCGTTTGCCTCTTCCTCTTCGTCGCGGTGCCCCACCTCTATCCTACTAGCCCGAGCGCTCGCTCAGTTCTGCTTCCCATCGGTTCAATAATTAATGCTTAAGGAACAATAGATTACCTTCACAACCATCGATACATCTTTTTTTGCTTCAGCAAACGACACTCTCACTCCTTTTGCTTTCCCTTTATTTTTGCAAGGAAAGAGTTCGTGGATGGTGGCGATGATGATGTTCCTAAAGCTATGTTCCTCAAAAAATAAGCAGTATTTTTTAGAAAAAAAAAACCATGTTTGGAAAAATTCCTCAAACTCCATAAATACCATTTATTTTAGTGCAGAACGGTGCTCAAGAACTTTATAGACAATCTAAACTACATATCCCATTATCCCTACTTGCTTCAATTATTTTGGAATAAAAAAGAAAAATTATAGATGAAAAGTTTATGATTATGAAAAAAAAACGTAACTGACCTCCGAATTTAGTGATGTACCTCTCCGGAATCCCAAGGTCGACGAAAATCTTCTGGATAGTCGCCATCGCGGTGAAGAAACTTGAAAAAACAAATAGTTTTTGTAACAAAATGGCAAATGATCAACAATCGTTAATGTTTATATATTTACCGAAAAAAAACACAGAGAAATTAACAACCAACAGAAATTGTCGAGACTACAGTCGACAATTCTACCTGATATTTTACTAATGCTCGTATTGACGGTTACCACTCTGTTCCGTTCCTTTTTCGATCAATCAACGCGCGCTACCACTGCTGCTACTGCTGCTGATTAGTCAAAAACAGAACGGAACCGGGGAACGCTGGATGAAAATGACAAATAACAGAAACTGCCAAGGCTGCCAGCCTAGCAGTGCCGTGCCGTCAACACTAGTGCACCTGCACACACTTTCATTCACTTTCATTCACTGGTTGCACAATATCAAGATAGCACTCGCAGGAAATCGTAGATGCGCGGGTGAAAAAAATTTTGCTAAAAAATAATGAGTTAAAAAATGACTGAAAATTATTTTTATTTTTGAACTAACTATAATTTGAAATAACTTATATGTGACTATGTGTACGAATTTTCATTTTTGAGTGGAAAAAAAACATCAAGGAATTAATAGTTACTCGAAAGATTGTATACTGAACGCAATTCAAATCTTGATTGCAATACATAATTTCTTTTTCATTTTATTTTTTTAATTTTTTTTTTTATTCGCTTCGAAGCTATTTCTGGATATACGAAGAACTGCAGTGGCGTAGTATGAATAAATTTAGTAGAATTAAAAAAAAACATCCATAAGATCAACATGGGGCAATCCACACGAAAAGAGCAGCGACGTCAGGTAACCACCTCGGATTTCGCTGAAAATTTTTCTTTTTTTTTCTACCTATTAATAAAGATTCCTATAAGAAAAGATTCCTAAAATTTTAGCAAAATCAAATTTTTTTTCGAAGAGTTATGATTTTTTGAATTTTTTCCGAAAAATATCGGCTTTTTGCAACTTTTTTTCGCTTAAATTTTCTTGAGTCTGTTTTTACTCCAAAATATGTTGTGAATGTTGTTTCTTATGTAAAATTTGACGAAGAATAATAAAAAAAAAAAAAGAATTCAAGCACTTTTTTTACAAAATAGTACTCAAAACTAAGTTTCAAAATTTTTTTCTTTTTAATTTTTTGCGAAGAAATATGATTTTTGAAAATTTTTTTTTTCATAAAAACTCTGAATAAGGTTTATACTTAATAAAAAATGTCAAACTGTGATGTGTTTTGGCATAATGAAGAGGTACGGAAGCAATATATGAATTTTAACACTGTTTTTTTTATCAAGGGTATACATTGAGCTATGTTACCGTGATGAATTTTCACAATATATTGTAAATTTACTTTTATGAAATGTTTCGAGACATTTTGCAGATGAAGTTGCATTATTGTGACGAGCGGCATTCTTTCGCTCGTTAAATTACTACAAAAGAGTTTTTTTTTAATTTCGAAATCATATCCGGTCTCGGATGTTCGATACTTTATTCAAAGCTAAAATTATAATTGCTGAGTGCAAGCACTGCAAGCGTTCTTAATAAAATCTTGCATTCCTCAATCGAGAAATGCAGGCGCAAATAATGATTAACGTGAAAAGTGCCAACGCGATTATTTGATGAAATCAATCGCGGGTCACTAACACTTCCCCTTTCTGGGGAGAAACAACAGTTTAAATACCGCGCCTAAACAGCGGACGGGGGATTTTTTTATTCGGCCTTACCAAAGTTAACATCGAACTTAAATTATTGTATTTCTATTGAACCTCATTAAATTGAGTTAAGTACTTCTTCGGTTTCTTTCATTTCAAAGTAAATACCGAAAAAGTATAAATCATTTAAATAAATAAAAAGAGAAAAGGAAATCAAGAAGAGGAACAACAACAACAATCATTGCTGCAACCAACGCTGGTTTCAATCCCCTGTTCTTCGAGAGGCTGCAAGAACTTGCGTGATGAGCGCGATCCCCGCTCGGCACATTATACTTACTGTTTAACTTGATTTAATAGCTCCGTAATGATGAATTTATTGCGTCAAAAGATTTTTTTTCGCCAATTTTATTCGAAAAAAATTTTTTAGACAGTAAAATGTATTTTTTTCATTACCTGATACTTAATATCAACTAATTTTGCAAATATATGTTTGTTAATTAAAAAAAAGAAGATTTATAATATTATTGCACTACCTAAGTAAGAAATGGTTTGAATTTATAAATTTCCTCGCGCCTTTAATTAATATTCTAGTGTGTTTAGGTTTAACGTGGTTTTAAAGTTCGCAACATGCATTTTTCTACTAGGGCATGTGAACCCGGCATCATATTCACTACAGCTATAGTTGACACTTGACATTTGTTTTGTTAGTGTTTTGTTTTTGGTCAGCTGTCGACAGTTCGTCTGCAATGTTGAAACCTATTCTATTTTTTAAAAAACAGCAAAATTTTCAGAGCAAAAAGTGTAATACATAATTTGTAGATTATGTTTTTGCAAATTGGTTCCGTAAAGTGATAATGTCAAATCACGGTAAGTTCATATATTTGACAGTAATCATGTGCGTTTTCTTGATATGATTAAAAAAATCTAAATTGTCATCTTTTATTTTTTAGACAAAATTGCGTGTAGCAACGGTCTTAGAGTAAAGACCCGTTGCAATTTTTCTTTGGCAGTCCTCGAATTGAGTAATTTATCTGAAGTAGACCGACGAATTCTAAGTCTGAGAACAGGTAAATTGATGTCTACAAATAATTGTTTTACGACTTTTTATTTGAAACGACTTTAAAAGGTATGAATAGTACTCGTATAAAGCATTATAACAATAATGAAATTATTGGAAAAAATTTATTTTCTCGTACAGGTATCCAATGTTTTGCGAAAAATTCTCAAATATGTCAGAATCATTATTCTGAGTATATGATTTTTTATGAATCAGATCAACGACTTTGTTGTGACCCATTTGAAAAACACAAGCAGCCTATTAAAAAATCATTACGTGCTGTTTCTTTGGATTTTTTATCAGAGTTGTTGAAAAAAAACATGCATGTTGCTCCGGGCATGAAATTATGCACAAATTGCTTAAAATTAGCAACATCGATACCCTCGAGAGGAAATATTCATTTAGACGACGAAGGCAATAACGCCTATAATAATTACTCATATCTGTAACGTCGGCTTTGAATTGTTTCGATGCGTTTTCCAGAGTGGAAAGGAAGATTTCTTCTAAAGTCTTGATATTGTTTGGCGCACGCTTTTGCAACTCTTCAGCTAACTTTATGTAAAAATCTCGACAGCGTTGTTTTATAACAAACAAATTCTCTGCCTTGCATTTGCTGCTCAATTCATTGAAATAAAAGCCAAATTGGACACAACCTACAGACATCAGATAATTTTTGAAAGGAAAAGCACTTATGTCATTTTTCGCTGCCCGATCGAGATGCTGTGGTACAACTATTTTTTGCTGGGTTGAAAACAACAAATCGTTGAGGTCATTCAGAAGCTTAAGGGGCTCTACACTATCAGATTGAAAAAGCTCGTTCAATCCTACGACATTTTCCAATGAATAGTTTAAAAAAGTGAGATACAATTTATTTTAAACGCAATTAAACATTTCGTACAATTTTCGTATTTCGGGGGGATGCTGTGCTTTGAAGCTCGCATCCCCCTGAAATTTATTCCGATATAAATCACAATGTAAACGCAGCTCATCTCATTCTTCAAGAATGACGTTGATTGATTTGAAACGTGCCAACCATCGTGTTCCTGATAATTTTGGAATTTTTTTCGGTTTTTTCCCAACAATACTTTCATACAATTGAAAAAACTGGACGTTCCTGTCAGTGCTATTCAAATACCAAGAATAAGTCTCTTTGATCATAAAATCAATGTTTCGAGGCAAAACTTCACATGCATGTTCCGCACTTAAATGTAACGAGCGAGGAAGGCATTTGACAGTGACAAGATGAGGGATTTTTTTCGTGAGCTCACACGATACAGAGTTATGTACGCCCGCCATCTTATTTTCTCCGTCTATATCTATCCCAAGTAAATTTTGCAATTTCAACTTATCGTTTTGTAACTGATCGATCAACGCTAATGTTATACCTGCTGCAGTCCCAGATTCGAGTTCAATCAAGCAATAATATGTAGTGGTAACTCTGCGTTTTTTCTGGCTGAAATAACGAATCATGAAACACATGACCTTTTTGGTATCCACCTTTGTACTTCCATCCATGTACAGAGAAAAGTGTGAATCTTCGATATCTTCTATTAATTCTTCGAGAAAGCACGGTGACAAAACATTGAGGAACAGCCCTATCAAAGAAAGAACGTACAGTAAAAAAACTTTCAATTTCACGTTCCTTATATATTTCAAGTCTTTTACTTTTTGCACTCTACTTTAAATAGAAATTGTTTCCATTGTGCATACCCTGGTAATATAAAATATTCTATAAATATGCTACATACTCTTCAAAATTTTTCCAGAATATTTCTACGTTTAAGTAGTTTCCCATAAGGCCGATGGCAAAAAATGTACCAAGAATACTCTAAAAAATTTTTCATATATTGCTAAAGAATATTTTTGGTACATTTACTATCATTGGCCGAATGAGGAACTATTCACAGCACAATTATTTAACTATAATTCATAGCATTTTATAAGATTTGATCTGAGACAGGGTCTTTGAAGTAGGATCTAAATTTGATACCAGTTCTCCCAAATGGTCTAAGGTGTCATCTATTATTGGTATGATGTACTCCGTCATTTTGGGCAAGACGCTCAAGATGCCATGTTCTTTGGATTTTTTGACGTGGTATCCTGATTTGGCATGAACAAATAACCCTTTTTTGTGTGCGACGAGCTCCTTGTTGTTGCATACGATACAAATCGCTTTTGTGTTTTTGCCGGGGCAAGAACGTAGCCAATCTACAATATCATAAAAGGGCTATATGTACGTCAGCTACATAATGTAAATCGTAGGTTCTTTTCAGGCCCCACGCTTTGATGGCTTTAAGTACCCAGTAAACCATTTTTTCGGACGCATCAACGACCCTGTATTGGGCAAAAATTGTGTAACCTAGCCTAATATTATAATTATTGCACAATACAGGGTCATGGCTGCGTCTAAAAAATTGTTTATGGTTTACTGAGCACGGGAGAGATATCCTAGCGGAACGGTGTCAACCATGTTCAACCATAGTATAAGGTTGATCACTGCGAGCGCAGAAATCCAACGGCGAGCTCGAGCCAAGCACGTATACTATATCTATATATACTACATATAAAGGTATATTAAGCATGCTTGGCTCGGGCTTGCCGTTGGATTTCTGCGCTCCCAGGTTGATCATGGTTGTTCTTGGTTGGTCTCGGTTAGCAAAAACATTGATTTTCAGTATCTTCGTTCTTTTAAATTTTAAGTGTTCCTATGGGTATTTTACTAATAACTCTTAACATTCGTACCAAAAAACCCCACGAAATTATTTAGTTTTTTAACTAATTTAGATTTCTGTGATTTCGAGGATCAGTATAGTGTCAATATATACTGAGGGTGCCCTTGTAGCGCGAAAATTCAAAATATCATGTTCCCCTCGTTTTTGTATCTTAAATACTCGCGATGTATAAATTGTTTAATTAAACAATGTCAGCAACTAGATAATAATATTTAATCAAAAAACATCAAAGACAATTTTAAAATAAGATAGTAATTAGATGATATTAAAATTATGAATGTTTTATAAAGAAAAATTGAATTTTTTATGTTAATACATCCAATATTAAATCGAGTCGAACTTTGGAAACGCCAATGCAGCATTTCTATTTTTTATTTATTGAGTAAAATATCACTCCTGCAATACCGACAGAGTCCCACATTTATGACAGCAATTTTTTTTTGGTTAATAAATTTATATCGTACATAAAAAACTGGCGTTAAATTCCTAACAAAAATAATATGAGGCTATTTTTGCATAAAAAAAAGGAAAATTTTAATTTTTTGTAATGATATGGTGGAGGGTGCCGAAGGCACCTTACATTTGTACGTTCCTGATTCCCGAAATCACAGAAATCCAAATTAGTAAAAAACCAAATGGTTTGCGGGGTTTTTTCGGTACAAATATTTAGAGTTATTAGTAAAATACCCATAGGAACACATTAAACTGTTAAAAGAACGAAGATACTGAAAGTCAATGTTTTGCCAACCGAGACCAACCAAGTACAACCATGATCAACCTCATATGGTTGAACTTGGTCGACACCGTTCCACTAGGGTAATGTTAAGAAAAGAAATTATGATTTCCAAAACGTAGAACCAAAACGTAGAAGGAAAAGCGAAATAATTCAGATTTTTCTAGGGACTAACCTTTGAATTCCGGAACATTTTCCCATACTTTTGAATAACGCTGCTCATACACTTTCTTTTTTCAGGAGGCATCGTATTGGAAATTATTTATAGTATTGTTTCATAGCACAACGTGATCAGAAATCGGAAAAATACTTCAATTTATTGACCGAAACGTTAATATAAAAATGTCAAACTGTCAATTACTTTAACAGTCATTTGTTTCAGTTTTGACATATCCATATACCATATCCATATGTGATCTACGTATAAATTTTCCTTTTCTCAAATTTTCCGTTAATTTTGTTGGCACGTTCTAACTAAACCAGCCCATACAACTGAATTTTTCATACAAAAATGAAAAATCTCTAAATTTATAGCTATATAACCTTTAACCCTAAATCCATCCCTGAAGCAGATGAACATCCATAAACTTATCCCTAAACATTCTCTATCCCTAGATTCATCCCTAAAGCACATGAAAATCCCTGAATGTTGAATTCAACATGCCAAAAGACAAAACTGAATTGAGTAATCAGAATTAGCACCGCTGAGTACACAAGTTCTCGCGTTCACAAATTCATGTAACACTCATGCGCAACACCGTTCTAACGCATATAGTCGCATCTATTATATCTATATAGGCCACGCACGATACCATCCAAACTGATAAAAACGAGTGGAGTGTGGAGTGGAGGGTATTGTGCGTAGCCTATTAAGACGACCCGGAACCTACTGTCGTGCGAGAGAGACTTGTAGAATGTGGACATCGGTTGAGAGGAAGAAGGATGAATAGATAAAGTCTTCCGGGTCATCTTAAAACAGGTTTGCGATAGTAAAATTGTTTATTACTTTTTCAAAATGCCATATAAGTGTACGCTATACAAGTTTAGAGCATAAAATATTACATTTTAATTTTCCTCATATTCCGTTTTAACTAATTCAAATTTTCCCGCGGAATGCGAGAAATTTTTTTTTTCTGCTCTCGGCAGCGATTGGCTGCAGCTCAAATATTCACAAATATTATTTCCATAAGGCTCCCCTCGGCGGCGCTTATTTTCGACACTAAATTAACACGGGAGTCGACGGCCCCTGATTTCAGCTGATGATAAGTGCACTGAAGTGTACTGGAGAAGGTGTGGAGACCGGAGAAACACACTACGTCTCTTATTTTTCGACGGGACTTTTTCATATTATTATTGACCGCTCAGACCGCTGTGTGGGTGCGAGAAAAATGGATAACTTCGTTGTGAGAGTGAAGCGGAAGAGAGAAGAAACTAGAGAGGACGAAATTGAAATAAGCCAGAGTGAGAAAACGCGCCAACTGATTTCGAATCAACCAACTCGTCGAAAGGAAAATCTGGTGAAATTCATCCGGGAAAAACATCCAATAATTGAGACTGAAAATCCTGAGAAATCGAAAAATCGTAAGTTTAATATTCGAACAAATTTTTAAAAATGTGAAAAAGGTCAAGTGAAAGCACAGTAGAACAGTGTTTTATTTTCTCCGTTTTCTCCCGTATCAATAGCAGCAGACTACGCACCTGACTATCCAAACGTGGAAGGTCCATTTACGGCTGTGAGTGCAAGTGAGACCCATACCTCTCACTCGTCCTCACGGCCGTCAATAGACTTTCCACTTGTCTGGATGGTATTGTGCGTAGCCTACAAGTTTGTGCCTTATCTCTCTAAAGTGATCGACTCGTGATTTTCGATAACTGACCGATTATTATCGACTCTCGAAATTTAAATACAACTCGATGACTCACCACCTGAACTTTGAGAAAGAACGAAATTTTTCAGCGATTCCGAAAAACTCTAATAATAAAGGAAATTTTCGCAAATTTTGAGAATTTGAAATAATAGTCTAGAATTTCGACAAATTTCGGACTGAAGAAAATTACAACAATACTTGAAAATCATCAAAATCAATTAAAAAAAATATTAAAAATTGTGAACAATTCGGGAAATTCCTTAAAATTTTAACAATTTCCAATACTGGGAAATTCTTCAAAATTCCAAATATTTTTTTAAATATGAACAAAATTCAAAACTTACAAGATTGATGATAATTTTCGAAAAGTAAGAAATTTTTTGAGAATTTTTGACAGCTGCGAATTTCCGAAAGCTGAGAAAATACCTAAAAATTCAAAAATTCTGCAAAGAGAGCGAATATCAAGGAATTTTTAGACGATTTATAAAATTTACCTGTATATAACAATTTTTCGAGAAATGTGTCAAATTACGAAAATTGTGTAATTTCTGCACTGAGAAAAGAAATAGTTATTATAAAGATATACATATTTGCTAATGGAGAAATACATATAAACTCACCCCAAAGGTATGGCGCATTCAATATATTATAATTTGTGAATAGTTACCAAATTATACTTAATTCAAAGATCATACATTTGAAGACAATATATATCTATTTCGCCATAAGCAAATATGTAAATCTCAATAATAAATATGTCTCGTCTAAGTGTGTGATTCTTCAAAACAAATAAAAATTTTATTAATTTTCTAAATTGACGCTACAATTATTCAACTTTTTTCCAGCGTCCACGCTACTGCCAGCTACAGTACCGATCGCATACAGCAAATGGAAGAAAGAAAATCCTTGGCTAGGTCTCAATGGATTTGAGAAGGCAATTTGCACTATATGTACAGAAGCGTGTGCTAAAAACTTAGCACAATCATGTAATGCCAACGATACACGCTCACGCAAAACTTGGGTGGAAAATGGATATTTCACGTGGGTTAATACATCTTGCAGAATCAAGAAACATTCAACAAGCACATTTCACATCAGAAACGCAGAAACCCTTCAGAAAGACGGTAAAATCAGTGTTGTTCAGCATTTATCGACTGCAACGAAAAAACAAATGTGGGACAATCGCACAGCTCTCAGAGAAATATTCAGCACCATCAAGCTATTAGGACAACAAGGTTTGCCGCTGCGTGGCCACGATGATAAGAATTCAAACTTCCTGAGAATTTTAAA
This sequence comes from Platygaster robiniae, assembly GCA_028476575.1. NCBI lineage: Eukaryota > Metazoa > Arthropoda > Insecta > Hymenoptera > Platygastridae > Platygaster > Platygaster robiniae. The sequence goes on from CM052025.1 coordinate 13,869,504, forward strand.
AGCGCGCGCGGAAGATGTTTCTGAGCTGGAATTGTGGCTTCTACGTTCTGGAAATAAATGGCTTCATCACGATATACAAAATGAAATTCTTGAAATGATGGCAGAAAATGTTTTGTTGACAAACATCGAAAAGATAAAAAATTGCGAGTTTTTTGCTTTCTTGTTGGATGAAACTCCCGATTGCTCAAGAACTGAACAAATTTCTATCTGCATTAGAGTCGTATCCGAAGACCTCGTGTCATCAGAATTCTTCCTTGGTTTTTATTCAACGACACACACGAGTGCGGCAACCTTGATAGAAATCGTCATGGATGTTTTCTTTCGTTTTGGCATTTCACCCAGCAAGTGTCGAGGTCAATGCTATGATGGTGCTGCAAACGTCTCTGGTGGTTTGACCGGATTACAGGCGTGAGTGAAAGAAATTGAATCCCGAGCACTTTTTGTGCATTGTAATGCATATAACTTAAATCTGGTCGTCCAAGATGCACTGGAAAAAATCATGCAAGTGAAAAACTTCGTCGGTATCGTCAAGGAGCTCATTAACTTCGTTCGAGATTCACCGAAACGCTGTGCCCGGTTCAAAGAAATTCAAGAAGAACTGTGCGAAGACAACGAAGAAAAAAGCGTTGCCGTTTCTGCTTATTGCCCAACCAGGTTAATATTTGAACTTCATTTCAGAATTGAATTCCTTAGCTACTCAAGTAATATGTATAATTTTTACGTTGATCGTTTCAGGTTTACCATGAGAATAGGTTCTCTCAGGACTGTCCGCGTAAATTACAAAGTGATAATGACGATTCTACATGAGCTAGGTTTGGACTCTTCTGTGAATGCCACAGCCTTCGCCAAAGCATCTGGATTTCTTCAAAAAATGGAAAAGTTCGATTTTTCGTTTTTCTTAACAATGTTGATCAAAATATTTCATAAAATTGAAAATTTGAATAGGGAGTTGCAAAATTCTCAACTCAGTGTTGTTGACGCGTTCGAAAAAGTTGATGCCATACAGTATGTTTTGGAATTATCTCGTGAATCTAAATTTGATACGATTTGAGACAAAACAAAAGCATGTGTCAAAGAAATAGATATTGAAGATGCAAAACTTCCGCGAGTGCGAAACGTCCCAAAACGGTTGAATCCTGACTCAAAATGTAGAGATCATATTTTCGAGTCACCGAAAGAAATGTACAAGAAAATTTACTTTGAAGTTTATGACCAGGTAATTTCATCTTTAAATTTGAGGTTTGGGACTGAATCCGCAATTTTTTTAAATTCCTTGAAAGTTTCATAATCTCTAAAGATTTGGATGGGGAAGAGATTGTTAAATTTTACAAAGATGACTTCAACAAAAATTCTCTAGTCGCTGATAGGGATATGTTTCTAGAGGTGACGACAAAGAAAAATGTAAAGATTCAGAATTTGAAAGACTTTGTGAATTTTTACGAGAACATGAATGGTGCAAGGGCCTTGTCCCGGAATATATTTGATTTTTTAAATTATTATTGACAATTCCTGCTCCATCTTGCACAAACGAACGAAGTTTTTAAACTTTAAAAAGGTTGCAGAATTATCTCCGTTCAACAATGGGTCAGAAGCGTCTGAACTACATCGCAATTTTACACATATATCATGAATTAGCTGACAAAATTGATGACGAACGACTGATCGATGAATTCATTCAAAAAAATGCCAAGCGCACCAATGTGTTTGCGATGACTTCGGATAAAAAAGTAATAAAATTGTACGTACATGTATGATGAGAGACAGTTAATAATAAAATGAAATTTTAAGCGAATACACAATTTTTTTTACTGTCTATAATATTTATCGTAAACTATGCCACACAATTTTTGATAACATTGAGATAAAATGCACCGACAAATTTTACGAAGGAAGCTCCCCCCCCCACCGCTGTGCTCAGTTACTCAACATACCCTTCAGACATGCTCCGCCGCCCCTGAAGAACAGTATACCTATATTTTAAGTATATAGAGAGATAAACTCCATATGCATTTACCCCCACTTTTTTTGATCGAAATGTAACATGCAAGTGGACCACCCCTGGAAATGGGGGGCGACGGTGCATGATAAGATTGAGATACTGAGATAAGACGCCAAGATGGTAAGATAAGACTACGATAAGACGGTCATCTCGACGCACCGATTGTAAGATTCGGGCGCTCGAGGCCTTGCGGCGTAATTTATTTTTCGGCCACTTCTGATACGCTATGAGGTCAAAAGTAGTTTTCATATTATTTCTAAGAGTATATAGTGACTAAACAATGGAGAAAAAAAATTTAGATTTTTCGAAAATTTCAAACCTACCTACCCCCTTAATTGGATATCGTTTTCCACGAAAAACGGAATCAAGTCGAACTTTTGCACTATCGATTTCAACTTTAAGTTATCAGTCCGTTGTATATTGTAAAGCAATAAAAATCAATAATCCCAGCTAAGTAATAAAACGTGTTTTATATTATAAAATTCAATGTGTTCACAAAAATTATCATCAACATTTAATAGGTTGTTTTTTGTACAGCGGCCAACGAATTAATTTTAACCGAATTTTATTTCTGAGACTATTATATTTTCACAAAACTTGAATTTTAGCAAAAAAAAAATTTTTTTTGTTCATCATTTCAGTATAATTGTGTATCATTGAATAAATTGGAATCCTGTTTTCGCTATGATTTATTTATGTTTCAGGTTAGTTATTTGTCTCTTCAAGATTTGTCAGTTATTAAAATTCAAGATAATCCTTGTAGCCATTTCAAGATTACTTGACAATCAAATATTTCCCTTGTATATTAATTCATTTCAGATTTCAATACTTTTTTATTACACTTTTTTCATCAAGTTTTTTCTCAACCGGAATTTCGCTCTATTTTTATTAATTCTGGTATTTATACATTGGCGATGTTCGGTGGGAGGGGGGAGGGGAGCAAAGATATACTATTTTTATTTTCCAGATACTACTTCTCTTGCACTTTATCGATATCATGTATTGGAATTGTACGAATGTGAAAAACAGTATGGTGAATACTTTATTTAGAATATGAAAAAAAAAAAAATATAAAAAAAGTTTGAGTTTTTGATTTTATACAGCTCTACATTCACGTCATGTAGTTGAAAATACCTAAAATATTCAATTTTTCATTTTGTTATAGATACATTTCATTGAGACGCTATTCGTAAATTTAAAATGTTGTGACAGTGAATAATACACCAGAAGATACACAATTGCAATTTTTTTCTTCATAAAATGATCGTCGATCCCACAGTAAGTTTCCGTCAAAAATTTTTTTCGGGAAAAGGAATACTCCAAAAAAGTAAAAAAGGTTGTCGGGTAAAACATGACAAAGTTATTTGACAAAAAAAATCGATATCCTACTGTCGGTTTCCAGGCAAAACCAATTATTCATTTGCTAACGAGAATATCACGAGAGAGAAAAAGAAAGACAGCGTATTGCATTATCAGACATGAATGTTGTCCAGACGATTATCGACGGATATTCATTGTTCGTAGGACATTTGTTACAACTTTAATTCGGATTTATTCTAGTCCCACAGAAAAAAGTTAAAAAAGGCCCGACAACCCGATTTTTCCATTACATTAATGCAGAAGTAGCTCACATGGATGAGCACTCGACACGTAATACACAAATCTCAAGTTCGGATCCCGGCTTCAGACAAATTTTTTCTCGCATAAATGTGATAATGAACTTTTGACAGGGAATGCCGAAGAAAAGGAATAATTGAAATATAATGTAATGTCATACTGCGTACTATCATTTTATATACTATGGATTATTGGGTATATATGTTATGCATTATGATGTTAAACGATTAAACCTGATCTAACTCTTCAAATATTTCGCTTTTTAAAACCCTGTTTAGTTCATACTGCCTTTACCCTTATGGTGTTGATACTGAACTTTGAGTGAATATTGGATAATTGTGCAAGAGTATTTAAAATCAGTGGATAAGCAAAACATGTATAATTTGTAGTATTTATAATACATTTATTGATTGCTACTATTACTTTAAATATTGTGTGACACTTTTCAAGTGTAATCTTCTGGCTTCTTTCTTAGGTCAGATCAGCTACGAATTTGTTGGACTTATTTTCGAGTCTCTCATAAACACATTCATATGATATTGATAAAAGGGTAAATACTTATCACATTCATTATTCGGCTGATAATGATAATAAGATTACACTAGATTTAGTTGATAAGGATCATTCTTATGAAACATACGTTGTTGCAGTGCATAAGCGGGTTGTCGGGCCTTTTTGTTACTTTTTTCCGTGGGACTAGAATAAATTCGAGTTAAGGTTGTGACAAATATCCTACGAACAGTGAATATCCGTCGGGTATCATCTGGACAACATTCGTGTCTGATAATGTAATACACTCTGTCTTTCTTATTCTCTCTCGTGATATTCTCGTTAGCAAATTAGTTGTTGGTTTCCCTGGAAACAGCCTGAGAAAAAAAATTGCATGATACATGCATGCAGCATGCATGCAATGACATGCAAGTTCTCAAATGCCAGAACCAGGCATGTTTCTTCTAAGATAATCATGCATGGTTCATGCAAGCAGCATACATGTATCGTAAAAGTTGATCTCGCACGGTACATGCATTGCAGCTTGCATGCTGCATGCATGTCGAAAAAAGCGATTTCATTCTGCTTGCATGCATACACCATGCAAATTTTGCATACATGTCACATGCATGCACCATGAAATTTTATCATACATATGCAAGCAGCATCATGTCGAAATAAGCGATTACTTTTTTTTTATTTCGCATTGTATTTTTTTTTGCAAAGCATTTATTTTCCGTAACCTTTTTTTTTTGGATGAAATACTGCAAATGAAATTTTTATAAATTATTGGAATAAGGATTCTTTAAGAAAGTTTGCTAGTGACTGCATTACCGTGCCTTTGTGGCGCGAGTAATGACATATCTGCTGGAGAAATGAGCCCAGTTAATATGTTATGAAATTTCCCTACGACATGCACTTGATTAAAGCATTCTACCCAAAACTTTAAAAATGAGGAAAAAATCCAGCAGCCATCTGGTGAGTGTTTTGGAGAGGGCACGAATTCTCAAAATTTGAATATAAAGTAATAAGAATTTTGAAAATTCACGCGCTTTCCAAAACACTCACCAGATGGCTGATGGATTTTTTTCTCATATTTGAAGTTTTGCCTAGAATGGTTAAACTAAGTGCGTGAGAAGATTGACGAGAGGGAACGCGATTACAGAACACACACGCAGTGACACAGAGGAGAGTCGAGACACAGGCACGTTAGGACAGAGGACAGACGACAGGTACAGAGTGAGGGACGACAGATGGACGAGTGACAGACGGAACGGTCTAGAAATATACATTCACAAGCACGGTCAAGATATTATTTGCACATTAAAATACGAACGGTGCTGGACAGCAACCTGTGGAAAGGAGCACCGCCCAAAGAAGGGGTGATCATGGTCACCGAAGAAGACGCAATCACGGGTTTCGTCTCAGTTCTGGTGCAAGAACGCTGTTACGTTCAAATTCTCAAACGATACTATACTGATCTATACCGAGATAAAAGAAGATTATGAAGCAATCACCCTAAGGCTGACAGTCACGGACCAGGTGTACTTCACTCATACCCCACCATGGAGCAAAACAAGAAAAGTGGTAATAAAGGACTACCTTAAGTAGATCTGGTGGACATAAAATCAAACCTGACTAAGTATGACCAATCGATCTTAAGCATCAGGATAGCTAAGAAAAAAAGATCCAATTCCTGCTAACCCGGTATACATCGTAGAAATCCTAAAAGAGACAGATATTATGGTATTCAATAAAATCAAGACAGTATGCTGCACCAGAATCATATGGGAAGTATACAAGAACAAGAGAGGAGTGGCTCAGTGTCATAGATGTCAAAGATTCGGCCACGGCTCGACACATTGTAACATGCCACCAAGATGCGTCAAATGCGGAAAAGACCACATCACCAAGGACTGTAACAAGAAACCCGAAGAGAAACCCAGCTGCGTAAACTGCCAAGGAGAACATCCCGCCAGCTACAGCGAATGCCCGAAGATAATCGAATACAGGCAGAACCTAGCCAAAAGAAAACAGCCAACCAAGCCGACACCACCATCACCAACGATGAACCAAGAAAACTTTCCCCAGCTCCCAAAAGTCTGCAACACAACATACACACCCCCAACCTGGATCGGCAGCAAGGAAAAACCAAGGGACAACGAGAACCTGCAACAGACTGAAGAACTATTCGAAGAAATCGACAAACTACATCGGCTTTGCAACGTTGGAGCACTCCTCGAGAGACTCAAGAAATTAAACGCTCAGATGGCAGGATACAAGACAGACGGAGAAAGACTACTGGCTCCACTTCATGCAACAAAATAAAAACTTAGACCAACTCACACTGGGATACTGGAACGCTAACGGTATCACTGGAAAATGGGATGAACTAAAGGATTCGTCGAGAAAAAGAGGATTGACATGGCCATCAGCGAGAAGAATCTAAACGACAAGATCCACCTAGCGATGCCAGGCTATACGATAAACAGGGGAGACCGAGACCGACGGGGAGGAGGAGTGATGATCCTGTGCCGAGAGAATATCAACCACCACCTACTAGGAACTCGAAAAACATTCCAATCCATAGGAATAAAACTGACAAAGGACCTAGCATCTGTAGCTTATACATACACCTGAAAGCAACAATAGAACCAGGTGACCTCAACGCCATATTCAACACTGCTACAATGGTGATCGCAATGGGAGACTGCAACACCAAACATCGCACCTAGGGCTGCAAAAAGGCAAACCAAAAAGGTACCCAGTTATTCAACTACGCATCGGAAAGAGCTCTGCACATCCCAGACCCAGGAACACCGACAACGAGACCATACACAATTAGCAATAAACCTACGACCATAGACCTCACAATCATGAAGAATTCTAAATCTCTGCCGACACTGACAGTCCCAGACGAGCTCAACTCGGACCACCTACCCGTAATAATGAACCTGGCGGGACAACCATACGAATTCCTACCACACAGGAGAAGGTTGGCCTTCCAAAAGACTGATTAGGAGAAATTCAGAAGAATCTACGCGGAAGGATACAAACTGAGAACCATTACGAGACCATCGAGGACATCGAGCAGGGGGTCGAGAAACTCATTAACGACATTACAGAATCATTACTGAATAGCGCCCCGAAAACCCAGAAAAGGACCTAAAACAACGCACTCCCAGACAAAATCAAAGAGCTTATCAGAAAACGAAACAGGATCAGGAAAAAGTACTAGAGGACAAGGATAGAGGAACTTAGGATGGAAAGGAACGAAATAACCCAGGAAGTAAAAGAAGCGATCACTAAATAGAAAAACGAGAGATGGAACAAAAAACTGATCAAACTGGACACCAAGGACAACTTGCTCTGGCGCATGACCAAGGCACTGACTAGGGAAAGCATGAAAAACCTACCACCAATCAAGGATGGACAGGACTTAGCAAAATCGAACGAGGAGAAAGCCGAGGCCCTCAACAAGAACTTCGAGAAAGTACACGTCATCACAAAGGACTACAGGGACCCAGAATCGAACTGTATTATAGAGAAAATTGCCCAAACCATACAAAAGGAGGCAGTGGAAATCAAGGATCAAAGCTTTACAGACCCAACAGAAATCAAAAGAATAATCGAATAAAAAAAAAAAAAAATTAAAAAAAAAAGGAGATTCAAAAACAACAAGGCGCCAGGAGAAGATGGAATCCCCAACATAGTACTGAAGAACCTAGAGAACAGAGCCATAGTCCAACTGACACACATAATCAACGCATGCCTGAAGCAAAGCTATTTCCCAATAAAATGGAAAGAAGCAACTATCCTCGCGTTTCACAAACCTGGCAAAGACCCACGGGAGGCCACCAGGTACAGACCCATTAGTCTCCTATCAACACTAGGTAAGGTCCTGAAGAAAATCATACACAACAGACTTAAAGAAGAGGGTAAACTAAAAGACATCATCAACAAGAATCAATTCGGATCTCGACAAAACAGAAATACTGGAAACAATAAACAGGAGTCACGTATGATATAATGAACAATCTAAACCAGGGAACCGCAACAGCCGCACTCCTATTGGATATTGAAAAAGCGTTTGACACAGTCTGGCACGCAGGACTAATAAATCAACTGAAGGAGCATAACATCTTGAACTACTTGATCAAAATAGTGGCGAATTTTCTCTCCAGGAGAAAAATTAATGTCAAAGTGGGCGAAGAATACTCCACGCCAAAGAAAATTACAGCGGGGGTTCCACAAGGAGAAATCCTGGGCTCAGTCCTCTTCATCATATAAAACAACAAGATGCCAGAGCATAAGAAAACCAAGACAGCCCTATTTTCAGACGACACAGCCATATACACCCACTCATGGAGTCCAAAAAAAGATTTTTCAACGAAATTGTTTTTATTTTTGAAAATCGTACGCTTTAAAAAAACATTGAATTCGGTCATAGGCATCAAACGCTCCGTTTTACGCCAAGTTACTTTTATTTAAATAACAATCTCGTCGTTGAAAATAGGTTTAATTTATATTATTATTGCAAAAATATTTCTTGTAGCCTATTGAACAAATTTAACAATTAAATGATCGTCTTTTTAGGTAAGTGCTACAAAAAATGTATCATAATTGAGATTAATTTTTGAGTTAGTTCTGAACAGATTTTAGAAAAATACCCATCTTGATGGGATCGCCGAAGGTAAACAAAAGGCTGAGTCAAAATTTCATAAAAATCGATTGTTTATTACCGGAGCAACAGCGATTTAAGTTTCATGATATTTTTCATGTTCAGCGGGACCACGCTCACGTTGCTCTACGCAAGGGGCCTTATCCCCTCCCTTGCCTACTAGGCCGAGTGCGTATCCCCTTATTTGATCGGGGCCCTCAATTTTAGTTTTTTTTTAAATTAAAGTCTATTTTTAAAATTTTTGTTTCGATATAATTTTAATTTTCTAATCACGTTGAAATTTTTACATTGAAATCTGTTTCATATTAAAACCATCTTAATTTTAGTAACAGTAAATTGAATTTACAAAATCAAATTATCCTTTTATCTGTTTTTTCCAACTTGATTTCAATTTTTTTTTTATTTCAATTATATTTTATTACAAAATGAAACACTGATTTCACCTGTTTTTTCCAACTTGTTTTCGTTTTTTTTTTTTAATAATAAATGTTGCTACACAGATACCCCGATTTTATTGGAGGTTCGGGGCTCGCCAAATAAATCGAGAGAACGTTTAATCCGATTAACTTGAGCTCGGCAGGCGCAGACCTGTACATTTAAAGGGACCGTACGCCTAGGTTCGAAGATGTTTTCTAAGAAACATTTTTTATCGAGAGCTCAATCGAGAGAGTAAAGTCCTGGAGGGTTTTCGAGCTCGTGACTAATCCGCGTCACGGTGAATTATCTCCAATAAAATCGAGACCAATAAAATCGAGATACTTGTGTATTTACATATAAGTGTTTTTAAACAACTGAAAAGAAAAATGTAGTAAATTATTTGTATTCCATTAAAATATCACACAAAGAAATTCAGGAAAACATTAATTACACATATTTATAAGATTTCAAAATTTGCAGCACTATTATTAAACACATACACCAAAATTCAAATTTATCTTTGATGTTTTCGCACAAGTATTATTACTTGATTGGTTTTTTCATTGGTGATTTCATAGAAGAATATATTTTCCATCCACCTTCAGGGACTTTAGTCAATGCGCACTAGTGGCGCCAATTCTTTGCAGTGGTAGTTTTTAGAAAGTAAGAAATCGTATGGCCAGGGGAGGCCGGGGCCAGAGGGGAAAGCGACTGAATTTTTGTGAAGACTGAATGAGACCGAGAGCGACAAAGCGCAGGCGCGCAGAAACATGATCGTAAGCGATTGGTCAATTTGGTTGTAGCGCGCATTGCCATTGGCGAAACGCGTGTATTTGCAGCCACGCCTCTGATTTTTCGAGAAAAGAAAAGCGGCGAGATCTTGTCGTCATATTTTACCTGACAAGAAAGTTCGACCGAACTTTTTGATCACTTTTGAGTTTTCATAACATTCGTTACATAATTAAAACTATATTTGCCATTACGCGCTCCGCGCGTTTATTTACTCGGATGTACTACGCTGCTGAAAATTTTGAACTGGTTTTCCCATTGGTTTTTTATTAAAAAACGAACTGTGAAAGTGAGGGAAAAGCCAATAATCGAGCGCAGCCATCCATACCCATAGATCAGTGGTGAATAGAAATTGAAATTGAAATTAAAATCTTGATAGGGTATATTTTCTAATTCGTTTTTCAATCAGTTTCTTCAATTCGGATTAGGGAAACTATTAGCTGCCATTAGCCCAAGCTGAAAATAATCCTAAGATCTGTAATTTATCCGTTTTATTTGACTGCTCATATGAATAAATGGGCATTATAGTCAAATGACTCGACCAAATATGGGTTGACAAATAGATTTCCGAATCATTGGCCAAAAGTCTGATCAAATTGAATGGCGAAATAAGATGGATAAATGTATTTTCATTCAAGCAAATTTTGAAAATTTTCAAAGTTTTTCAACAACAAAAAATTGGGTTATGATTTATGCTTCTGTATTTAGCATAAAAAAAGGTTTTTCGCACGCAGCCATGTGGCCAAGTCATTTTGTCTATCTTATTTTGCATTTTGATTTGGTCAGACGTTTAACCGATTATTTGGAAAACGTCTGACCAAATCGATTTGTCATTTGACCAGAATGTCCATTTACCATCCATATGAACATCAGTAAAATGAAACGGATAAATGATGGATCATTTGATTATTTTGAGCTTGGAGATTCCCATTTGCTTTTCTCGTTGAGTTGTCCACTTGATAAATCAATGGAATTTCATAAATTATATAAATTTCCAAGCTCTAAAAATTGCATATTGTAAAGAAAACAGTAACAAAATATATTATAATAATTTATATGAACGATTATTGATATATGGTATTATATACTGTTCAGCGAGTTAAGATTTTGTGTTGGATCAAAAATGGTCCACAGTTGATACAAACACTCTGTTGAGATGAAATCCAGAATTCCAAAATTGTGTCTAAATTTGCCTTTCATTTCAGTGTTTTAACTTTTAAATGCTTAAGTATCGAAATTTTCTAATCGGGATGCTTCGCTCACGGAACCCGGCAACAGGTCTTTGCCCCTGGATCCCTGAGTCTTAAGACCAAAAAGAATTTTATATCATATATCTGAAATCTTTTTCAGGAAAAAGTTATATCATACAAAATATGACCAGGAAATTTTTTTTCTATATTTTTTCATCAGGAAAAATGATTCTTAGAAAAATATGCAATCTGGAAAATAAGATAAGTAAAATGATCGGGAAATGGATTTATTCCATTGGGTTAATATGTATTTGCCAAATAAGCAGAAAAAGTTTCGAAATCAGAAGAGAAACCTTTCTTTTTGCATAAATTAGAGAAATAATCTCAGTGAACTGACGAAAACAATTTCAATCATTCAAAAATCAGTACCGGATATCACAAAACAATAAAATATACAAAAAATATGAAAGGAAAGAAGTGCACGATTTAAAATAAATATTGAAAATTAGATAATTTCCTGAAACGATCAGTAACATATGGCGATAGTGCTGAAAAACGATAGCGCTAAAAAACGTTAAAACTTGAACAATACTGCGGACATGTTGCAAACATCACAAATATGGAGTATCTATATTAGAGTAATAATCAGCTTCGTGCAACTCGCGTGGTTCCCGATTCACGCTGTGGCACCGACAGGTTCACTCACACATCGAGCTTTTGGTTTGTGTCCATGTGACGACAAGCTCCGGCTTGATCGGTTCGGTCCGGGTCAGGAGCCGAGTCCCGTTCGGCTTTTCGCCGAACGCCAGCTGAGGCGTTCGTTGTAAGGGGTGTGAGGGGTGCGGAGGATACACGGGCAAAAATCAAATCGATCGAATCTATAAAATCTGCCATTTCACAACAAATTCGCGTGATTCCACGGTACAAGCCGTGCAAGCCAAGGGGGGCAAGACTTTCATGGATAAATCAATGCATCAGTTTTAATTGAAAATTACGCACTAAATTTCTCATTAGAGAGAGAAATTTGAAATGTGTTTATACAAATGAAAAAAATTGCGTCGAATATTAAACATTTTGCTGCAAAGTCCTACAATTTTTCGGTACTTAAAACTGACGTGCTTGAGAAAGTATTTATCCCTATTTCACCTATACTACACTTGAAATCATTAACTTGCGCTGTTGATCAATTTTTCGAACTATAAACTTTTATATTTTTGGTTCGAAATATTTGTGTGAATTCAAATTTTCAAAGAATCGTGATTGAAAGTGTTTTCCTTTATTCTGTTTATTTTATATTATGATAGCTGTTCTAGTAACACAAATTTGAATTATTTTTTTTCGATTTTGAATTCTTATCACAAGATATTAAAAAGAAATATGGAAAATTAAATTTTTTTTAATTGATATTATACGATTCTAAAATACATTGAAATTTGATTATTTCAAACACGTAAGTCGTGTATGTGATGTACCAATTTTTCATCAAATCATTTTAAATCACGAGTAAAATTTATGTATTGAAATTACGGGATTCTGAATTTTACAATGAAAACTTTCTGACTATACAAGGAATAAGTTTAGTTGGAAATCATAAAAATAATACAGCAGAATTTTTTGATAAATTTATCTTAAAAAAAAGAACTTGTTTCAAATAATCACTGTAACAAAGAACACGAGAGTAAAATTTTGCTAACAATACATAATTTGAATTTATTGTTGCACTATACATTGAAGGAATATCTTTTGTTATCAAGAAAATCAATAGAAAATCCGACTGAAAAATAATAATTGGCAAAACAAAAAAGATCATAAAAAGTTTCATAATATAGCAACGATAATATTTAGAATATAGATGTGAAGCATTTAAATTGTACGTTTGTTAAAACCCACGGACCCATACATGATAAAAATTCGTGCGAATCATGTGTAAGCGTTTGCATTTCAAACAAGTTTACGTGATATTTGCATGTATTCCGTACAAACTGCACTATCAGGCCAGGAAATAGGTTCGAAAAAAGAAGGGAGACATGTTTTGCAACCAAGTGATATATTACGAGGGAGGCTAATGTAGCCTAATGAAAAAAATAACAATTATACAGTGCTAAAAAAAAAAAAAATTGGAATCACATTTTGAGTGACCTAGTGTACATTGTAGGTCCTGACGAGTACATTATGAGAATGTGTTTCAAAACTGTCTAACACCCCCAAATTTTCAAGTTATTGTTTAAAAACCGTTTTTCGTGTACTGCGCGCAGTCCGACAATCACAACGTCGTCATGTTATAACCGATTTTCGATTGCTATACGGTTTTGAAAAGAAGAAAATTTAAGCCCTAAGCCGATATATATTTGTTTATACTTTATACAAAAATAAAAGGACTTTTTCTGAAAGTTATCACAGATTTGCCTTTTTTTTCTCCGTTTCCCACAGTTTGACGTCTTTTTTATGTAACAAATCTTTGAAAAAAATTACTTTTTACATTTATCCTGAAAGAACTTTCTATCTTGAGTAGAAAAAGTCGTGGTTCATCAAATCGATTAAAAAATGTTTATGTTACGACGCTTATTGTAAACAAAAAATATAAACTTACATCATGAAGTCGATGTCGTGCCGCTTCAGGATCTTGGATATGATTTCAGTATATAATTGCAATAGCATTTTTCTTCATAATTGTTTCGGAGTGTCTTCGTTTCATTTTATGCATAAATTAATTTCTCTTATCGAAAAATATGCTTTAATAAACAATATCTTTTTCTATTTAATGCAAAGTGATTCTAAATATTAAGCGGTTCGAAATCAACTCAATCTGTACATGAAATTTTAGAAAGCTTAAAAAAAATATGGGTTTGTTCAGCTTTTAGAAAAACTGATGTGATGCAAAATAAAAAAAAATACGTAGATCGATAGAGCTGTAGTATCTATCGGTGATCAGTGACGCAGTACTTTTTTGGAATAGAAAACTACGATGATTTATTGTTGTGTTTGTAAATTTGAATGATGCATAAGGATTGGTTAGTCACGTGGGCTAATCAGAGACCACCTTCATATGCTTATTCTTTTAAGCACACCTGTGCACTTTTCTGCTCGTTTTTTTGTACATCTTGAAACAGCCCCGTGCAACTTCGTTAGTTCCCGATTCACGCTGTGGCACCGACAGGTTCACTCACACATCAAGCTTTTGGATTGTGTCCATGTGACGACAAGCTTCGGCTTGATTCGGCTCGGGCCGCGGACCAAGCCGAATCCCGTTCGCCCGTTCGGCTTTTCGCTGAACGCCAGCCGGGGCGTTCGGCGAAAAGGGTTGGAGGGGCGTGGAGGGTGGGTACACGAGGAACCGGGCGAACCGGGAAAACATCAACTCTGATCAAATCTGCCGTTTGGTAGCATCGGCAAGCATCGGAGTGATTCCACGGTGTAAGCCGTGCGAGTCAAGCGGTGCAAGAGGTGCAAGACTTGCAAGGATAAATCATTGTATCAGTTGTAATTAAAAAATTACGCACTCAATTTTGCAATGGTGAGATTAATTTGGAACGTCCTTATAGACAAATCGAAAAATTTGCGTCAATATTATACACTTTTTGCTGCAATGACTTGCTTTTTTTCGATACTAAAAATTGACATGCTTGAGAAAGTATTTATTTTTATTTTACCTACGCTATATGTACTTTAAATGGTTGAAATAATTAACTTGTGTTGTTGATCAATTTTTTAAACTATTGAGTTGTAGTTTTAATTCAAAATATTTGTGTGAATTGAAATTTTCAAAGAATTATGATTGAAAGTGTTATCTTTTATTTCAATTTTTTTCTGTTATTATTACTAAGTATATTATTAGTATTCAGGGCATAACGATGTAAAACGTTATTTTCTACGAAACTGAAATTTCTTGATAGTTTGTAGTTCTGGTATAAAATATGATTCTAATAATAATATTTTTTATTAAAAATGAGCATGAATACAGTTTTCATTTAATTTTTTACAACTAGAAAAAAAGGAATATTGAAATGAATACATATGGTATCTATTTAAATAAGCATTACAGTTTTCTTACTTGAATATAATCATAAGTCTATAAAAGAATTACCAGTAATAAAAAATCTCAACTTGAGTAAATTATTTATTACATTCAAGTAATAACTTTTTCTGGTACTTATTCTGATGAGTATTTATTTATGTAATTTAAGTGACCATTTCTCGAGGCGCGTTGGAAAATATTTTCAGTAAAAGAAAATGTTACACCAGTTGATAAATTATACATATAGTTTGTTGCCAAACTTTAAAACAAAAATAAGAAAACAGAACTGCTAACAAGCATTTTACATTTGCTGAAGTCATCTATTCTCGTTTAGAATTACTATCACAATAGATTACGATTCATGCATGGATGAGAAAAACATGAATTATTTAATTTTTTTTAATGAATACTATACGATTCGAGAATACATTAGGATTTGATTGTTCCAAACACCCGTGTCGTGTTAGCGGTGTCCCAATTTTTCATCATATAAATTAGATCACAAAAGTAAAATTTATGTATTGAAATTATTGAATTTTGAATTCCACAATGAAAACCTTTTGATTATGCAAGGAAGAAATTAAGTTGGAAATAATACAGCAGAATTTCTTGATAACTTTTCTTAAATAAAGAACTTGTTTCAAATAAACACTATGAACAAGAACACGAAAGTAAAATTTTGCTAACAATACATGATTTTAATTTATTGTTGCAAGACGTAGAAAAAATATTACTAAAAATATACAAAATATGTTACTAAGAATCTCAATAGATAATCCGACCGTAAAACAATATTTGAATTTACGAAAAAGATAATAAATAGTTCGATTGTTTAATAGGGCAACGATAATATTTCGAATGTAGACGTAAAGCATTTATATCTTACGTTTATTAAAACACACGGACTCATCCATAATAAAAGTTCACGCGAATTTTGTGGATTTTGTGTAAGCGTTTGTATTTCAAACGCGTTTACATGATATTTGCATGCATTCCGTACAAACTGCTCTATCAAGTCAGGAAATAAGTTAGGAAAAAAGTAGTGATACATGTTCTGCAATCAAGTGGGATATAACGAGGGAGCCTAACGTAGATTAATGAAAAAAATAACAATTATATATGTTTTCAAAAAAATTATATATTTAAACCAATTTAACAAAAAAACAAGAAAAAAAGTAGAAAACTGATTTTTCAAAAATGCATCAACTGTGTGTGAACTTCGACAACTTTTTTTGATGACGATTCTTCTTTTCTACATCTCTTGACTCTTTGACGAATTTTCGGAGTCGAATCAACAAAAACATTTTCACTGCTTGTGAAATTACATAGATGCGGTGTTTGTTGCAAGGAAAATTAGGAATGCAAGTTTGCACAGCTTCATCCACAACATGATAAGATACTTCTGGAGATGAGCAATGTTTCTGAAAAAGAGTCTCCAGACTGATCACAAAATTAAACAAAGAAATATTTGGATGCGTGAAATCAGTATTGTCTGTATTGTCAGTAACAGTCGTCACGTTTATGTAGTCTGTTACTACATTACAAGTCTTGCTTGTCAATGCAGTTTTGCAAACACTGCAGGATCCAATTTTTTGCATTCCAGCAACATTTTGCAAATTCGTCCTGTCACGTAGTATGACCGGCAGTCAACTCGAAGAGGACCACAATAATCGTGATCGACAGCTTCGAAGTAATCCCAGTCAACGTTGGCAATAATTTGCTCTAACTTTGTTTTTATGTTTTCAAGAAATGAGGTCTTCTCTTGGGGAAGGGTAGTCTTTAATTGCGACATTTTGAGGAGAGGCTTTTTTGGACCACTGACAGGAATGGAACAGTTTCCATACTTCGGAGGTTTCAATAAAGAATAGGTGGACAAAATCTTATAAATTTGCAGAAACGTTGGGGTCGATGGGTGATCGTCGCATCCGCCACCTTGCCTCACACAACCGAAAAATCTCTGTAAATGACGCATAATACAAGAAGTTACACATAGTAAGATACTCCTCTAAGAATGGCAGTGTCATCACTTTTGTCTATAAATACAGGATGGCCACAATTCCACGACCGACAATTTAACCAAATTTTTTCCATATTTTTCCAAGTTTAAAAGTCCTCTGCCACTTTTTACAAAACTCAAAATCAAAAAAGATATTCCAGTTTGAAATTTAACCAATCAATGGGCTCTATTGAGTAGTGGGGATAAAAACTAGAAATCAAATTTTACAAGAATTTGTCCTATTTTTTTCTGAATTGAAAAGTCCTTTGCCACTTTTTGAAAAACTCGAAACCAAGAAAAATATTCAAGTTAGCAATTGAGAAAATGTGATTGGTTAAAACTTCTAACTCAAATACCTTTTTTGATTTTGAGTTTTTTAAAAATGGCAAAGGACTTTTCGGCTCAAAAAAATGTAAACAAAATTCTGGTAAATTTTAGTCCGTTGTTTTAATTCCCACTCCTTAATGGATTGCATTGATAAGTTAAATTTCAAACTGGAATATCTTTTTAGATTTTGAGTTTTGTTAAAAGTGGCAAAGGACTTTTCAACTCAGAAAAATATGGAAAAAATTCGGTTAAATTATCGGTCGGGGAATTGTGGCCACCCTGTATAGACAAAATATTTCGTGATGACTGGTCAAGCAGTTATCAGTTCTGTAGGTGCCCAGCTTCCGACAATCGATTCAAATGAATTGAAATAGATTAACATTCTTTCTATTTGAATCCATTCGAATTCACAAAATCCAGATGATTTTTTCCATTTTTTCTATGGATTGAAAGTGAATCCGTTTTAATCCAAATATAATCCAGATTATTTTTAATTTATTTCAATCGAAAAAATATGGATTAAAAGTGAATCCATTTTAATGAAAATATAATCCAGATTCTTTTTAATCTATTTCAATAAAAAAAAAAATTAAAAGTGAATTCATTTTGATCTAAATATAATTCAGATTCTTCTAAACCTATTTCCATTTAGAAAATAAGGATTAAAAGTATAAAATTTAAATTCAATTTTAATCAAACTCTCTCTTGAGAAAATTTCGATCCAAAAAATAAAGATTAAATTTTTTTGAGCTTTTGGATAACTTCCGTAGTGATAACATTCGAATTCAAAGTTCGTTTGAACTAAAATCAATCAACATTTTCGGTATTAAATAATTTTAAATTATATTCAAATCAATCCAATTTTTGCAGATTCAAATGGACAGAGAATTTCTTCTATCCATTTGAATCCATCGTCGGCAACAGGGTAAACACGCAAACAAACACAGCCGTTTAACACTTAATGCGGTGTACATACAAGCATACGCTTTTTATACGGTAAAAAAAATATTCTTACAGCTATATTATTCATAAATTAGCGATCTCGTTTTTTTAGTTGATTCCAAGTTGACTACACTTAGTGGAAGATGAGTTTTTATTTTTCTCACCCTAGTGATTTTAAACCTTAGAAGAAAACGAAATTTCTGATAAGAATTCGATTTCTTATAAAGTGACCTTATAAAAACCTTGTAAGAAACGGAATTTTCTTACAAGAAATTTCTTATAACTTCTGCTACAGAATCTTATAAAATTTTTTTCTTATAAGAATTTATTGAAAAATTCTTACAAGGTTTTTATAAGGTAACCTTATAAGAAATCGAATTCTTGTAAAGATTTTATAAGGTCACTTTATAAGAAATCGAATTCTTATAAAAAATTTCGTTTTCTTATGAGGTTTTTATAAGGTTAAAAATCACTAGGGCAAAACGATCCATCCCATTATGATTCAAGATTAAAAAATGTTCATAGAAGTCTGACATTAGATAAAATTTGTCTAGCCCTCGTAACTTGGAACCTCATAAAATCCTTACAAAGACATTTTATAAAGTGACCTCATACAAATTTTATAAGGATTTTATAAAGCGACCTTATAAAATCCTTATAAGAAACTTCAAATTTTATAAGGAAATGGAAACTCTATAAGGATTTTGAAATTTTATAAGGATTTGGAATCCATATAAAACTTTCATAACAAGGAGTTCTAACCCGAAAGTCGAACCCGCACAGTCTTATCACTGTACAAGATAACCTCTTTAATCCAATCAGTAACGATTTCTTTGTTTTCATTTTTCACGACTGCCTTAGTAAAGAGCACGTAAGAACAGCCATCAAACGTTAAACGTTGTTGACTCCATGCAATCGGTATATCGAATTTCATTTGCAGTAAATCATCTGAACCATCTGAACTGGAAGTATTATTGTCATCAGTTGCGTGAATTTTTAACATACTGTCCGTACTATCCGCACTCTTCGCCTTATTTTCCAAACCAATGCTTTCCAAACGATTTTTCACAGCATTTGAATCACTTGCAACGTTTTTTGTAACACTGCTAACAAGATGAATATTGCTTTGCAACATGTTATCATCTTCGTTAAATTTTTTGTTTGGCTCCGAGTTTGCCAAAGAAATGAATTTTTGACTACCCGGTACTACAGATGAAATGTGATCATCACATTTTCTTGACCAAGGAAATATGGTCGGTCTGGCATTTGCAATGAGTCTGGGTTTCAGAATTGGCACCTACAAAAATTTTTGTGACTCAGGGAAATTTCATATAAAACTAAATTGAATTTCCAATATTTAGTACTAATTCAGTATCCTTTTATTTATACAGGGTGTATCAGAAACTACAGAGGATAATTTGCCTCATTTTTTTCAGATTTTTCTAAGGCTAAAAGACCTCTGCCCCTTTTTACAAAACTTAAAACTAAAAAAGATATCCGAATTTGGAATTTTAAATATATCAACGAGCTCCTTCGAGAAGTAGGAATAAAAGCCACGGACCCAAATTTACCAATATTTCCTTCATATTTTTCTGAGTCGAAAAGTCCTGTTCCACTTTCAACAAAACTCAAAATTAAAAAAGATAATCAAGCTAGAAGCTTCAACCGATTAGATTTGTTGAATTTGAAACTCGAAAATCTTTTTTGATTTTGAGTTCTTTGGAAAGTGGTAAAGGACTTTTTGACTCAAAAAAATATGGAGAAAATTTAGATAAATTTTGGTCCGTGGTTTCTATCCCCACTTCTCGAAGGAGCTCGTTTATTGGTTAAATTTCAAACTCAAAATTAAAAAAGTTGTAAAAGCCTGAAATTCAAACAATAAAAGCGATCTCTCGAAAAGTAGCGGTAAAATTCACAGACCAAACTTCTCCCAAATTTTCTTTATATTTTTCTGATTAAAAATTCCTTTGCCACTTCTTTCAAAACTCAAAATCAAAAACGATATACGAGCGCAAAATCTAACAACTCTGATTGGTTGAAACTTGTGAACTGAATAACTTTTTTGATTTTGAGTTTTGTTGAAAGTACCAACTGACTTTTTTACTCAGAAAAATATGAAGAAAATTTGGGAAAAGTTCGGTCCGTAAATTCCACCCGCACTTGTCATGAGAGCTCATTTATTGTTTAATATTTAAGCTTAAACAACTTTGTTCTTTTGAGTTTTTCAAAAAATGGCAAAAAAAAGTTGTCTTGAAATCGTATGAGGAACCTATGGTTTTTGGTTTTTTCGGGAACTCTGAATCACCCTGTATTTATGTCGTTGAGTTAAGTATAGCAAGAACTTAACAATTTTTGAACACGGATTTCCATCGCGTACGTCGGAAAATGTCCATTTGATTTTTATCGGAACAGGTATAGATATGTAGAATTTCGCGTCATTTCAGTTAATGTACCAAAATCACAAGGTCACGAAATTCATTTATAATTTTTCGGAAAATGAAATTATGGAAATATATTCCTCTCATTAAGTGCGTCAAAAAGTTTTTTCGTTTGTTGTAATAGAACGTAATATATAGCTTTATTCGTGTCTATGAGCAAGAAGTCGATTTTGGCGAAGACAAGAGTTTTAAGGCGAGGCGAAGCCGAGCCGTAAAATCGTCAGAGCCCAAATCGACGATTTCTCTCAAGTGCGAACATAATTTTTCATGTTGAAGGCTCTAAAAGTGTTATTAAGCGTCACGCACAGAGGCAAAAATCGCGACTTTAGCGCCTGAGACATGAAAAATATTTTTATTGTTTGTTTGAAAGTGTTTTTATCAAACTATCAGCTGACGTTCAAGGTCGATTTCTCGAGCAGAAGCTCGTGAAAATTTCGGGATTCATTAGTCCTCTACAGTGCTCTACAACCCCTTTCTTTACTCATAACGCTCCAAAAAATCTTGAACATGAGTGCACATTAGTGACGTTTCGAGCAGTTTCAAGTTTGACCAAAAAGAAACCCAAAAAGGACCGAAGAGAAAGGACCGAATATTTTTATTGTTTGTTTGAAAGTGTTTTTCAATCATTGTTTTGAAAGTTTAATTTTGTCGAACTGTGTAATATATATTATATCGAATGGTAACGTATTACATCACATTCAATATACATGTGTACAGGGTGTATCCAAAACTACGGAGGATACTTTGCCTGATTTTTTTCAGATTTTTCTAAGACTAAAAGTCCTGTGCCACTTTTTACAAAACTCAAAATCAAAAAGATATTCGAGTTTGAAATTTAACCAAAAAAAGCGCTCCTTCGAGGAGTGGGGATAGAGATCATAGACCAAAATTAACCGAAATTTTCTTCATATTTTTTAGAGTCAAAAAGTCCTTTGCCACTTTTCAAAAAATTAAAAATCAAAAAAGATATTCGAGTTTTACATTCGAGAAATCTGATTGGTTAAAACTTCTAACTTGATTATCTTTTTTGACTTTGAATTTTAAGGAAAGTGGAAAAAGACTTTTTGACTCAGAAAAATATGAAGAAAATTTTGGTAAATTTTGGTCCATGGCTTTTATCCCCACTTGTCAGAAGAGCGCATTTATTGGTTGAATTTCAAACTCAAATATCTTTTTTAATTTTAAGTTTTGTAAAAAGTGGCAAAGGACTTTTAGTCTTAGAAAAATCTAAAAAAAAAAATCTGGCAAATTATCCTCTGTAGTTTCTGATACACCCTGTATAAATTATATTATGACATAATATTTATTGATGATAAAAACCATTATCAATATGATTAACAATAAAATAAAAATTGAAATACATAATCAGAACATGAAAAATTTTCACATTAAAATAGAACGACAGAACGAAAAAATGACATAATTAAAAATTTTAAACTCAAAACTCGGAATTCCTTGCTTACGCAAATCAAATTAATATCATGCGAAACTCGTTTCTTCTTGGATTAAGGCGTTCGCATTTTTTTTCGGTCGAGTCACGTAATCGAGAGTGTAAAATGGGAAACGAGGAAGAAAAAAAAGTAAAAAGATTTCGAGTGAAAAAAAAAACCTAGTACAAGAGAATCCGAGTTCTCCGAGTTTGTAGAGTAATTGAACTATTCAGTGAAAAAATTTATAGTTTATTATAAATTGCTTTTTCACCTTAGAAATAGTTTTCCCATTGTGGTCGAAAAATTCCTTCTCTCTTATGATATTATCCGGAGAAAAATGTTTTTCACAAATCAAACGTGGTTTTTTACAGCCTTTGTTTATATAATCCAGTCTCCGGCACAATGTAGAATAATCACTTTCTTGATCCCGAGGAATTTGAAATAAAGAACATTTTTCTTCTGATTTTTTTCCCGATGAGCGCTCCCTTGCTATGCAATAACTCATCGCGGTAATATTTCAATTCAAATACGATAAGCACGATGAGCACGATAAGGCTTGTGCTTGAGTTTCAAACGACACTTCGACAGCTTCGAAAGCTCCGAAAACGGTCAAAACATAATAACAGAATACGATCATTCGGGATCATTCGTTATATTGGGAGTCGGTCATCTTCGTACTAGTCCGTGATCACCGAAATAACCCGAAGCTCAAGCCGAAGCGGCTGAGTGGGCAGAATTCGTGGAGGCACACGGACAGAGAATGAGCCTCTGCCTGTGTTAGAGAACCATTTTTTTCGGGAAGCATAAGTGGCGCCTTCAGAGTCGCGGTGGCACTTCGTGAATATCTCTTTTCTATAGGAAGCATAGAGAGTTGCACGGGGCTGATCTTGAAATTAAAATAAACAGAACGGCAACCCCGACACTGTTTGTGATTATTCGCGAGTGAATTTACCAGAATTTTTTCAAACGATTCGATTGGGCTCTAGTAAATAGGCTAGGGGGCTATCCCCCCCCCACTCCTCGACCCATCGCGTCAGCGGCGGCGGCGTTCCGGGAGGTGGGGTGGGGGAACCATGCGCCTATCACGTCCTATCACGTGACTCCCCCGCCCCGCGGTCCCCTCGCAAGCCCCCTTCCCCTCGTCGGTAATGTAGAATTTCAAGATGTCGGCGGTTGGTGAAACAGGAGCGTGTCTACTATCAGTAAGGTTGGGGTGTGGTCGATAATACCTTCTATCGGTGATATCTCCTGTCGATAACACCTTTTTTTCTTTTTTCTTTTTTCTTTTTTTGTTTTTTTCGTTTGTTTTTTTGTTTGTTTGTTTTGTTTTCGTTTTTTTTTGTTTTTTTTGTTTCGTTTTTCCCGCCCCTCATCATTTCTCGCCCCTCACCATTTCCGTGGTTTTTCAATGATTTTCCAGGTTTTTCCCCGATTTTTCAGGTTTTTCCACAATTTCTCAGGTTTTTGCGAGTTTTCGTGATACAAATTTTCCGACAATTTTCCGGGAATTTTCCTAAATTTTCCGAGTGGTTTCGCAAGTTTCCGCGATATTTTCAAATTTTACGAGAGTTTTCCACATTATTTCAGACACATATTGAGCAGGGTGGTCCAATGGTGATGTAATAATTTATCTTACATTTTCGATGCAAATGTAGCCCGCGTATCCTGTTTTGAACACTACGTAGAATTCGTTTGATTTTATTATTCACGAAAGCTATTATCTTCAGCATATGATTTTCGAAACGTGACTTTATTCCTGACACATATTGAGCAGGGTGATGCAATAATTTATCTTACACTTTCAATGTAAATTTAGTCCACGTATCCTGTTTCGAACCCTACATAGCAGGGTGGTCCGATGGTGACATTATCATTCAGCTATATAAGAACCTTCGATTTCCCCAACATCAAACATCAGCCAGTCACATTTTTGACATCATCGCGAAACATTTCAAAAATTCCGCGCCTCGTTTAAGAGTCAGTCGCTTCACGATTTTCATCAAATGTATTCGATCACCTTGAGCAAACGTTATCAAAATATAGAAGTCAGTGATAAGTTATCTACAGTCGAATATCTTTGCGGCGGATTTAGTTGGCGTCTCGAGTTAACTCGAATTGATCAGAAAACCGTTCAACCACGTATATTGTGCCGCGAAGTGTCTGACCAATATTGCGGACGTCAATGGCGTATTTTAGCGCAAATTTTGTCAGCTGCATATCTTTATATATCTGAAGATAATGTTGTATTTCACCCAAGAAATTGGAGCTTTGATCTTGATCCTGCAATCATCCTGGATTGGTTGAAAGTTGATGTTCAAATTAAGTTTGATGTTAAACAATATTCACCCCCTTCTTCACAAAATTCCACAGTGATTCAAAATTTACGTACACTTTTTTCAGATGAAACATTTTCTGATTTTATAATTATAACTCCAGAGAGAAGTTTCCATGTTCATCGTTGTATTTTGGTTGCGAGGTGTGACTTTTTCAAAACATTATTTCAACATTGTTGGAAGGAGGTGCAAGAAAATCAAATTGTTATTAATGATTTTTCAAGTGAAGTAATTGAAATTTTTTTAACTGCTACAGGGTGCGCCATTTCTTATGTCGGTATTGTAACATTGAATAACTTAAACATTTGACAACCGATTTACTTGACTTCACTTGTTTTGGAAACGTCAATTCAGTACAATTTCAACCATGTATCGCTTCACACCAAAAGAACGCGCTGAAATAGTTACTTTGTACATTGAAAATAGTCGTTCAGTTGTGTTAACTCAACGAGCATATCGTCGAAAATATCTTGGCAAACAGGCACCATCTGACAACACTATTCGTCGTTTGGTGTCGAATTTTTGTGACCACGGGACAGTGAAAGATCGCGAACAACCCGTTCATCAACGACCAAGACGTTCAAATGAACTGATTGAAGCTGTCAGAGAGAGCGTTGCCCAAAACCCAAAAGTTTCATATCGTCACCGCGCTCAGCATCTCGGCATCAGTGGAACCACTCTACGGCGCATTTTGAAAGATGATTTGCATTTGTTTCCGTACAAAATGCAATTAACACAAAGAATATTGCCTACAGATCATCCACGTCGCTTGGAATATGGACAAACAATCGCTCGAATAGTTGATACTGAACCTGATTTTTGGAAGCGAATTTTAATGACCGACGAGGCACATTTCAAACTTTCTGGAGGCGTTAATAAGCAAAATTGCCGCATTTGGGGAACGCAGAATCCACACGAGATCCATGAAACGCCATTGCATGACCAAAAAGTTACTGTTTGGGCCGGCGTTTGCGCCAAAACCATCATTGGTCCTTATTTTTTCAAAGAGAACCAAACGATCGATGGAAACCGATATCGGTGGATGTTGGCTCACTATGTCTGCCCACAAATGCGTGAAAAAGGTCTTGAAGATTACTGGTTTCAACAAGATGGTGCGACCTGCCACACTGCGAATCAAACAATCCAGTTTCTGCAACGAAAATTCCCTGGACGTCTGATGTCAAAAAGAGGCGACATTGAATGGCCACCCAGATCTCCAGATTTGACCCCTCCAGACTTCTTTTTGTGGGGTTATTTGAAAAGTAAAGTGTACGCCAGCAAGCCGCAGACCATTGAAGAGCTTAAGGAAAATATTCGTGCCGAAATCATTGCTATACCACCCGAGATGCTCGAAAAGGTAATGGAAAACGCCGCAAAAAGGGCATATTTTGCTGTGAACAATAAGGGCGGCCATAT
Source organism: Platygaster robiniae (assembly GCA_028476575.1). Taxonomy (NCBI): domain Eukaryota; kingdom Metazoa; phylum Arthropoda; class Insecta; order Hymenoptera; family Platygastridae; genus Platygaster; species Platygaster robiniae. Next base: position 13,895,583 of record CM052025.1, read on the forward strand.
CATATGAGTATGATTGTACTCACTACACTACTTGTCCTCCTCGTGAGGATTATACTCAGTGGCGAAATAGGGATTGTTGGCCCTGGCGTAACGATGGCTGCATTGGGAGATTCCTCCTCGAATCCCCCGTTCAACGAAGAGGAGCTTGTCAATGTCTGTAAACAGCTCCAATTCAATACTCGTATGCTTGAGCATAGCGTCCCAGCTGAAACCTGGCGTTGTATAGTAGTGCGCAGGATCCAGTCCATAGGACGCGAGGCAGCTGTCTCGAAAGTTCTCAAAAACGCCCGCCAGGAGAAGCACGTCAGTCTTCAGGTAGAGGTCCGAGTACTCGCCAAGCGACTGTATGTTGAACGACTGCCAGACTGTTTGAGCATGGCTAAAATAGAAAATAAATTTTTTTTCAAGTCTTTGAATAGAAAGATAATACGAAAAGTGATAATGACGATAGAAATTAAAATAGTTTATTTACCAATAGTCATTGTCGGGAATGTTTTCATTCGTCAGGGTGCTGTAGAACGCTTCTTGAGGAGGTAGCTGGGTTACCTCCAATTTTTCCTAAGAGTCCAGGTACTCATAGGGAAACACTCCTTTCTTCATGAGGAGTTTTAAGCGTTCCTCGTCGAGATGTGAGTGTTCTCGATGGATGATGATTTTTTTATCATTCTCCAAGTATGACGCAAGTTTATCCGGGGATGAGTTCATGAATCTGAACGAATCAATGAATCGTAAAGATATCTTGCTGTCATCAAAATGTTTTGTGAATGAGACGTATCTTTCCATTGTCTGTGGAATTAGAGTGATACGTCCCTCGATGCACTTGGTTTTTATGATTGATGAATTTGAGAATGTTGTTCTTCTCTGTTGGCAATTTCACTTTACAATTATTTATTTCTTTACAATCAATTTCGTGAGCATTTGACTTCTCAGAATCTCGAAAGTAGTGAAGACACCGGTCACAAATCCAGTGTTTTTCCTTGTGTTTAGAAAGCTGACTGCTTACTAGATATGAAAGATTGTTGATCCAGACATAATGGTAGCGGAGAGGTTCGCTCTCATCATCATCTTCATCATAATGATTTTGTATTAGAAGTAAATTTATATGCCTGTCCTGTTTTTCTTTAGTAATATGGATAGGAGCGACTGAAAAATCTTTTTTTTTTAAAAGTATGTAGATATTGATGGAAATATTGTTAAGTTTTTAAAATAAAGAAGTCTGCTTTGGCATAACTGGAAAAGAAATTCCTTCAAAGTTCAGTTCTCCATCTTATTTTTTGTAATAGAAAAGACGTCCTGGGTTTTTCACATTTCTTTCTACAGGTTGTAAGGCAGATAAAACGGCCCATTTAAAACACTCATCGTCAAAATTTTGAATATTTACACATGCCCGCTTTCGCTTTATTGGTCCTGGTAGCTCGATGAAGGAACTCACTCGCATAGGATTGTATTTGTTGATATACACACCGAGACTCACGATCCGACGCAGCGTCCATCCGGATCCTTGGTGTTGAAACTCTTCGATCTTTTTCAACAATGAATCCCTGACGTTGGTGTCGATCCAGGTGTTGAGATCCGTTGTTTGGGTGATGCTGTCGCTACGAGTTTCGAAGTTTTTCAACTCTATAACCTCTTCATCGTTTTTTAGAATGCTGAATTCACCATCCAAGGCAGTGTAGACTTTTAAAGCATTCTTAATCTTCAGACTTTCTTCCACTTTGGTAACGAAAATTTCTCGAGCTTCCAACAAAAACTTGGTAATGTCCAGGTGGCGTTAATTGATTATGACACCTGTGCGGATGTGTGTCTTGAAGGCACTGTTGAGATCTTCCCATTTCACACCATTTTGTAGTCCAGCTCCAATCACGAGCGAACCGCGCAACTGGATTATGTAACTGCGTAATCGTTGGATGGCACGGGCACATTGAATTTTCACTACACTCGAGCTACTCTCACTCAATTCGCGCAATTTTTCGATTTGTGCTTTAGCGTCATTATTCAACACTGTAAGATCAACATCACCACCCCGAGTTAAAAATCTCTTTTGCGCGTTAATCACTTCGTACGCGGCTTTGAGTTTTGCTTCCGCCATTTTAAAAAAATTAGAATGTCACTCGAAAGTTCGACACTTTACTTAATCGTACCCGTTCGTAGACTGCCAAACTTGGAATTGAGTTTCAGTTTATATATTCCCACTAGCACTGTTACCAAGTCTACCGCGCACTGTTGCCAAGTCTACCGCACACTGCGACATCACAGTTAATTCAGATAATCAAAAGTTAAAGATTTGAAAATCATCGATTTCTGAAATCTCTGAAGCAATCGTACTGTTGGAAAATACATCGCAAAAATCTTTCAGCATTTTCATGTTTTCAGGAACCACATAATTGAGTATAAAATTTTCACAAATTTGTTTAATGTCGTAGCAAAGAAACATGTTTGAAGCTTGAAATAACTCTGAAACCGTTGTAATTGGAGCTTTGTTCAATTCCACTTCTCCTGTATATATAGCAGTTAAAAAAATTTCAATTACTTCACTTGAAAAATCATTAATAACAATTTGATTTTCTTGCACCTCCTTCCAACAATGTTGAAATAATGTTTTGAAAAAGTCACACCTCGCAACCAAAATACAACGATGAACATGGAAACTTCTCTCTGGAGTTATAATTATAAAATCAGAAAATGTTTCATCTGAAAAAAGTGTACGTAAATTTTGAATCACTGTGGAATTTTGTGAAGAAGGGGGTGAATATTGTTTAACATCAAACTTAATTTGAACATCAACTTTCAACCAATCCAGGATGATTGCAGGATCAAGATCAAAGCTCCAATTTCTTGGGTGAAATACAACATTATCTTCAGATATATAAAGATATGCAGCTGACAAAATTTGCGCTAAAATACGCCATTGACGTCCGCAATATTGGTCAGACACTTCGCGGCACAATATACGTGGTTGAACGGTTTTCTGATCAATTCGAGTTAACTCGAGACGCCAACTAAATCCGCCGCAAAGATATTCGACTGTAGATAACTTATCACTGACTTCTATATTTTGATAACGTTTGCTCAAGGTGATCGAATACATTTGATGAAAATCGTGAAGCGACTGACTCTTAAACGAGGCGCGGAATTTTTGAAATGTTTCGCGATGATGTCAAAAATGTGACTGGCTGATGTTTGATGTTGGGGAAATCGAAGGTTCTTATATAGCTGAATGATAATGTCACCATCGGACCACCCTGCTATGTAGGGTTCGAAACAGGATACGTGGACTAAATTTACATTGAAAGTGTAAGATAAATTATTGCATCACCCTGCTCAATATGTGTCAGGAATAAAGTCACGTTTCGAAAATCATATGCTGAAGATAATAGCTTTCGTGAATAATAAAATCAAACGAATTCTACGTAGTGTTCAAAACAGGATACGCGGGCTACATTTGCATCGAAAATGTAAGATAAATTATTACATCACCATTGGACCACCCTGCTCAATATGTGTCTGAAATAATGTGGAAAACTCTCGTAAAATTTGAAAATATCGCGGAAACTTGCGAAACCACTCGGAAAATTTAGGAAAATTCCCGGAAAATTGTCGGAAAATTTGTATCACGAAAACTCGCAAAAACCTGAGAAATTGTGGAAAAACCTGAAAAATCGGGGAAAAACCTGGAAAATCATTGAAAAACCACGGAAATGGTGAGGGGCGAGAAATGATGAGGGGCGGGAAAAACGAAACAAAAAAAACAAAAAAAAACGAAAACAAAACAAACAAACAAAAAAACAAACGAAAAAAACAAAAAAAGAAAAAAGAAAAAAGAAAAAAAGGTGTTATCGACAGGAGATATCACCGATAGAAGGTATTATCGACCACACCCCAACCTTACTGATAGTAGACACGCTCCTGTTTCACCAACCGCCGACATCTTGAAATTCTACATTACCGACGAGGGGAAGGGGGCTTGCGAGGGGACCGCGGGGCGGGGGAGTCACGTGATAGGACGTGATAGGCGCATGGTTCCCCCACCCCACCTCCCGGAACGCCGCCGCCGCTGACGCGATGGGTCGAGGAGTGGGGGGGGGATAGCCCCCTAGCCTATTTACTAGAGCCCAATCGAATCGTTTGAAAAAATTCTGGTAAATTCACTCGCGAATAATCACAAACAGTGTCGGGGTTGCCGTTCTGTTTATTTTAATTTCAAGATCAGCCCCGTGCAACTCTCTATGCTTCCTATAGAAAAGAGATATTCACGAAGTGCCACCGCGACTCTGAAGGCGCCACTTATGCTTCCCGAAAAAAATGGTTCTCTAACACAGGCAGAGGCTCATTCTCTGTCCGTGTGCCTCCACGAATTCTGCCCACTCAGCCGCTTCGGCTTGAGCTTCGGGTTATTTCGGTGATCACGGACTAGTACGAAGATGACCGACTCCCAATATAACGAATGATCCCGAATGATCGTATTCTGTTATTATGTTTTGACCGTTTTCGGAGCTTTCGAAGCTGTCGAAGTGTCGTTTGAAACTCAAGCACAAGCCTTATCGTGCTCATCGTGCTTATCGTATTTGAATTGAAATATTACCGCGATGAGTTATTGCATAGCAAGGGAGCGCTCATCGGGAAAAAAATCAGAAGAAAAATGTTCTTTATTTCAAATTCCTCGGGATCAAGAAAGTGATTATTCTACATTGTGCCGGAGACTGGATTATATAAACAAAGGCTGTAAAAAACCACGTTTGATTTGTGAAAAACATTTTTCTCCGGATAATATCATAAGAGAGAAGGAATTTTTCGACCACAATGGGAAAACTATTTCTAAGGTGAAAAAGCAATTTATAATAAACTATAAATTTTTTCACTGAATAGTTCAATTACTCTACAAACTCGGAGAACTCGGATTCTCTTGTACTAGGTTTTTTTTTTCACTCGAAATCTTTTTACTTTTTTTTCTTCCTCGTTTCCCATTTTACACTCTCGATTACGTGACTCGACCGAAAAAAAATGCGAACGCCTTAATCCAAGAAGAAACGAGTTTCGCATGATATTAATTTGATTTGCGTAAGCAAGGAATTCCGAGTTTTGAGTTTAAAATTTTTAATTATGTCATTTTTTCGTTCTGTCGTTCTATTTTAATGTGAAAATTTTTCATGTTCTGATTATGTATTTCAATTTTTATTTTATTGTTAATCATATTGATAATGGTTTTTATCATCAATAAATATTATGTCATAATATAATTTATACAGGGTGTATCAGAAACTACAGAGGATAATTTGCCAGATTTTTTTTTTTAGATTTTTCTAAGACTAAAAGTCCTTTGCCACTTTTTACAAAACTTAAAATTAAAAAAGATATTTGAGTTTGAAATTCAACCAATAAATGCGCTCTTCTGACAAGTGGGGATAAAAGCCATGGACCAAAATTTACCAAAATTTTCTTCATATTTTTCTGAGTCAAAAAGTCTTTTTCCACTTTCCTTAAAATTCAAAGTCAAAAAAGATAATCAAGTTAGAAGTTTTAACCAATCAGATTTCTCGAATGTAAAACTCGAATATCTTTTTTGATTTTTAATTTTTTGAAAAGTGGCAAAGGACTTTTTGACTCTAAAAAATATGAAGAAAATTTCGGTTAATTTTGGTCTATGATCTCTATCCCCACTCCTCGAAGGAGCGCTTTTTTTGGTTAAATTTCAAACTCGAATATCTTTTTGATTTTGAGTTTTGTAAAAAGTGGCACAGGACTTTTAGTCTTAGAAAAATCTGAAAAAAATCAGGCAAAGTATCCTCCGTAGTTTTGGATACACCCTGTACACATGTATATTGAATGTGATGTAATACGTTACCATTCGATATAATATATATTACACAGTTCGACAAAATTAAACTTTCAAAACAATGATTGAAAAACACTTTCAAACAAACAATAAAAATATTCGGTCCTTTCTCTTCGGTCCTTTTTGGGTTTCTTTTTGGTCAAACTTGAAACTGCTCGAAACGTCACTAATGTGCACTCATGTTCAAGATTTTTTGGAGCGTTATGAGTAAAGAAAGGGGTTGTAGAGCACTGTAGAGGACTAATGAATCCCGAAATTTTCACGAGCTTCTGCTCGAGAAATCGACCTTGAACGTCAGCTGATAGTTTGGCGTGTATTAGCGGTTATGTTGTTGTAAACAAAAATATAAACACCAATGTACGCGATATTCAGACGTATTTTAGCGAGTGTTAAATTTAAATGTGAAAAAATGTAATTTAAACTGTTTTCCCTAGTGGTTTGGGTTTTTATAGTTTCTATAAAACTATTAATAAAATTTCGGTATTTTCTATAAATTTCTGCTTTTTTTTATAAACTTCATTCATAAAAAGAGGAAAGTTTCATAAAGTTTTCATTAGTTTTTATAAAGTCACTGTATAAAAACTTTATAAATCTTTATAAAAAGACGGCATTCTTATAAAGTGGATTTTAAAGTCTACTTTATGAAGATTCTGTATTTTTATAAAAATTTTATAAAGTTTTTATGAATTAACTTCATAAAAAAAAGCGGAAATTCATAGAACATACCTAAATTTTATAAGGAATTTTATAAAAACTCTATAAAAACTCAAGTCACCATGTTAATTAGTTTAAATTACATTTTTTCACATTTTAATTTAACACTCGCTAAAGTACGTCTGAATATCATGGACATTGGTGTTTATGTTTTTGTTTACAACAACATAACCACTTATGCCCGCCAAACTATCAGCTGATGTCCGCGGTCGATTTCTCGAGCAGAAGCTCGCGAAAATTTCGGGACTCATTGGTCTGCGTTGGTCCTCTACAGTGCTCTACAGCTCCTTTTTTACTCCTAATGCTCCTAAAAATCTTGTACATGAGTGACGTTTCGAGTTCGACCAAAAAGCGACCTAAAACGGACCGAAGAGGGACTAAACTGGCCAAACAGCGACCGAAGAGCGACCGAAGTTCAGTCGCACTTGGATCGCTAGGGGAACTAAGAACAAATATGCAGAAAGTATAAAATTTCGAAGAATTGTCCAACAAGAGAATGAGACAGTTGCACAATTCGCTCTTCGTTTTAGAGAAGGCGTGGCTCATTGCGATTATGGTAAATTTTTAGATAGAATGCTGGTCAAACAACTACTTCATGGATTAATTTCTCGTGAGATGTGCGACGAGGTCATTACCAGAAATCCTGAAAATTTTACAGCAGCGTATAGAATTGTTCACGAACTTGAGGCAACGCGCCACACAGCGAGCGAGGTGAAATTGTCAGCAGCTGCCCCCACTTCGGAACTTACTAATAAATTAGGTTATGCAGCCCCACAGTGGTGCAGAATAAGAAAAAGCTGGCTAAAAATAAAAACAAAATTTTTTTTGTAAAAATACTTTTTTGGATGAATATAGTTTAAGTTGTATCCCTGGGTTTGTTTCAATCATTAGCGATGGGCAGATGTTTTTTTCGAACAGTTTTGACTTTTATCAAAAGTCTGTCAAAAAACGCTGATGTAATACGCGCGTTTAGTGTGGAAACGTTCTTATGGCCAATGAACAGTTTTCAATGGATAAAATGCGACGAAATGGATTCAACTAAAGAATATAAGTTTTTTCATTATTGCTTTTATTCATTTTCCCTCATGTTAAGTTAAAAATATTATCAAAGGGAAAACAACTCGAAAAATGTTCAAGTTACAGGTGTCAACTTCTTAAAAAGTAAGCGTTAAAAAAAAAGTCTTACGTGGTCCCATCGAGTTTCAATTTTTAAAATGTTTTGTGAACGTTTAGTAGGCACATTAAAAAATATAAGTTTTCCTGTGCAAAAACAGGAACTTTACCCCATACGAAGAAGCTGACTTTAAAATAAAATATTTAGATCATAAAAATCTGTAAAATATTGTAACATGTATTCATAAGTACACTCTAATTTTCATTTGTAATACAGCCTGTAAAAAAGTTTTTAGCAGCATTCAGATGTTCGAAGTTTGTACTTATTGTTCGCGCAAATGATCACAGAGCTAGGAGCTAATTGAATCACTTTTTTTACGTCGCGCCACATTTACAAAGAACCAAGAAAAAATTTTGAATAAATTATTTCATTCCCATAATTCACGAAAATGAATAAGAATAACAAAAACAAGAATTGTTTTTTCAAATTATATATGTTTACAAATACATGCTCAAATGTTCCTTCTATCGTTTTAGATTTTCCAAATCGGAGCTTGATTTATTTAACAAAAAAAGAAATCTTTGAAGCAACCAGAAAAAACTTGAACGATGATTTCAATACACTTTTAATGCTCATTGAGGAAAAACTGTCAAACAAATACGGAAGTTCTTATAAATCATCTGATGATGACAAAGAAGTAACAAAAAAGTTCTGTCCAAAATCAGAAAAAAGTGGCAATATGCAAGAAGAACTTAAAATGTATTTATTAAATACAATGATGAGTGGCTAAACACTCCATTATACTTTATTGGAGAGAGAAAATCTGATATCAATCATGATAAGAAGTGGTGTAATGTATCTACATCTGCAAGGGACATCAAATAAAAGGGCCGTCCTTCCTTGGCGTTTTTGGAATGCAGTGACCGAACAAAGAGAAGAAAGATGGAAGAAATTCGGGAAAAATACAGCTTCGAGGAACTAGGTTTTGCCACGCAAATAAGTCTACGAGCCGAAGGAAAATCCAATGCAGCCAAAGTCTTCAAGGAAGTTACCCTAGGGAGTCCATCGAAAGCAACGCAGTACCGCAAATCCTTCGAAAAACAGCCTGAAAAAGTTTTTACTCCCGATGAAGCACTAGTACTTTTGATTAATAACAATTTATCAAAAAGTCAGTATTGCGGATTACGATCTGCAAATCGTGATGAAAATCCCAAACTTTACCCACATTATAATGAAATTGTCGCTGCTGAAAAAACTGTTAACCCCCTGAATCTGATCTGTCTATATCGGAAACGAAAGCACAAGTCTAACTGCAAGCTCTTTTGAACATAACAATCGAACGCTTACTTTCATCTCAGCCAAAAATTTTAAGACTCTCTTTAATATCTACAGTAACATGCTAAGCAGACACCAGCATGTGCTCGCGAGTCCCAGTATTGCAACGCGCGAGACTCTCCATTGCGCCGCATATCTCTTTGTGTCGCATGAAAAAAGTATTCTTTGCTGTATGGGCAAAGCAAAGAACAATATGTGGACGCGAGGCCCTGTGCTGCAGCGCATAGCTCTCACGTTCACGCGCAAAGTGCTGAGAGCCGCGCAAATAACCACTGTGGCGCGCTACCCTGGCAACCACGCAGCGCAGTGGCCTACATCGCAACTGCAGTCCTGAGCGCTGCGGTGAAAGTTTTTTTTCTTCGCACGTCTCTCAGAGCTACGGCGAGCAGTGGTCAGAACCGCGCTTTTTTTTCCTCGTATACTATATACAATGTTAAAAGAAAAAAAACTCACAATTGGTATTTTAAGGCCAGGAGTCGAATTTTCCTTTAAAATGAATCAAACTGTTATGAAATTTCACTTGACAAAAAATTCTTATTCAGATGCTACAGTCAACTTTAGGGAATCACAAGATTGAATTGAGCGTTCAACATGGCCGCACCCATGAGGACAATGGCCACACCCATTGCAGTTGCTCCTTTTTCTCTTTAGGATTTATTATTATTATTTATCATAGGAAGGAGGAAGGATAGGATGGGATAGGATAGGATAGGAGAAAAGGAAGGAAGGAAAAAAAAGGAAATGAATATCACTGAGCTGACGCATCTGGGATCGATTGTTAGATTGTGATTCAATTGTGAATATTGTAACTCACAAAAACAATCTATGAATCGCAGCTAATTTCAGAGAGTTACGTAAGATGGCCACCACCGTGATGTCATCATCTTTTTCTATTTAGGAACAGCAGCAACGAGAGATATTCACAAACAGTTATATTTCAACCCGTACTATTCAATTATGGTGCATACATTGGAGGGGGAAGTACCTTAAGTTGCTTTGAAAAATCGAGTTTTTATGTCATCTATAGGTATATCGCTTTAGAATATTGTATCAAAGTTTGAAAGGTTATTCTCTACATTGTGGAAGATATGCCGCTTGAAAGCGGCTCGTGGCGAGCCGGCTAAGCATCAGCTATCTCTGCTTTGCGGTTAGTATATCTCGGGATTATTTCACTTTTCTCGAATAAAGGGTAATAAATACGTCTTCAGTGAAAAAATTTACTCTGCGAACTTGATTAAGCCGATTAAAATCACGTTTTAGTAAGTTGCTATTTTCTTGGCGGTAAACTATTAACAGCGTTTTTTCGAAACCATGTTTTTATAAATTTTCTAAGCGATTACGAAAAAATTAGTGAATCAATAAAAATCATATAGATACTATTCATTTTCACGGGCCTAAAAATTAGTTTCAAATAAACTAATGACATTGCAAACATATCCTTTTCAGACCTTTTTCGACTGGTAATATAACTGAAAATTTTTGATAATCATAATTTTTTCGGGGGCGTGTTTTTGATGTTTGATTCTCGAACTTTACAAATATTTTCCACGATAAAAAACCCTTTTGAATAGAGATGGGCGATTCCGGATCGATTCTTAAAAAATCGATTCCTGAGTACTCGATTCTGAGTACTTGATCCCGATTCTTGTATTCGTCGATTCTTGGGGTATCGATTCTTTGTTTATTGGAATCGACGTTTTCGATTACGCGATTCGTTTTTGTTTTGGAGGGTTAGAAGACAAAAACTCGTGAAAAAAGTGGTAAACCGAGTGGTTTTGGATATTAATTCTCTTTCACTTTTTCCAGTAAGCTCTGCGATTGGGAACCTCGAGGAATCAATTGGTCAACTTTTGAACCAGGTAAAAATCATTTTTTTTCTTTCATGATTAGATGACTTGATTGCACTTTTTCAAATGTTTTCGAATAGTAGTATTTTTTTTAAATCATTTTTTCGAACAGTTTAACATCACCTATTACTAAGTTTAACAAAGAATTCGATCAAAAGTGTAGGCAGAAAAAATTCCCGGGAGGGGTTTTTAGCAAAAATACCTATATTTTGGCGGAATTTTTTAATTTTTCATCTTTAACGATCTGAATTACAAGAGTACGATTTTTCAATTTTCAGAATTTCACAATTTTCAGGCAATCTAAATTTTTGTTGAAAGTCGCACTTTTTTCATATAAATATTTAATGTAATTGAATTCAATTTTCATGGTTTTAAAGTTACTGAGGTTCGTTTGTTTTCTGATACTTGTACTTTTTTTATTTCTTAAGTATTTTTACGATTATGACGATTTTCCGGTAGTATAGATTTCTATGTAGATTTCTAGAATTAGATGCTCTAGGCATTGAAGTTTTTTTAAATTTTAATGTTTTTCAAAATTTTTGAAAAAATAATATCTACACATATTTGAATTGTTTCGTAGATTTATAATGTACCTTAAGTTTCAAACGTTTAAAATTAAATGAAAAGAGAAATTGAATGAATTTTTTATTTTTCTTAAGGTTTGGAATGTGTAAAATATTTTGTAAGTGAGCGTAAAGTTGGTTGTTCCAACCGAAATATTGTTGAAAGCAATGAAAAAAATTTTTACTATTAAATACTTGTCTTTTTTTCATTTTCGTTCAATTTTAAACGTTTGGAACTTCATGCGCATGATTTTTAGAATTTTTGTGTTATATGTATATCATCAAATTTCGTCGTAATTTCTGTTATTCGTGTAGATTTCTAGTACACTCAAACCGCGATTAAATTGGTCTCGATTTCAATGGATTTCAATAGAAAATGCCTCCAATAAAATCGAGGTTTGAGTGTATTTCTATAAACTGCTCTGTAGATTTTTTTAAGAGTTTGATGCAACACAAAAATTAAAAACCTCAACGATTTTGAACATTTCAATTGATTTTTTAGAAAAATATTTGAACTGCGTCTTTAGCATTCGCAAACAATTTTAGAAAACGATAAATATGTTTGAAATTTTTTTTGAATTTCGAGTAAAAAATAGTAATCATTTAAGTTCTCAGAACTCGGCACGAAAAATTTCCAAAACTTGTAGCAAGTACAAAATCTTTATTGCAGTCTAGTTCAAAGAACACGTACACTTTGGATCCTGGCCAATCGAAGAATAATTTCCAAAGTTTTCGTGATTTAAATACTTTTTGTAACAAAAAAAATTTTTTTGTTATTTGGAAGTCACTTGTAGAAAAAATTATTTCAAAATTAAGTGTTATTTGTAGAAGACTCATAAGAGTCTCCAACAATAATTTTTTTTAATAATGTGTTCTACAGGTTGTAAGAAAATATACGTCAATATATAATATAATTATGATTATATTTCAGAACATGAGTAAGAGAAAGCACAAAAGTGAAGCCTGGTAATACTAGACAGTTTTTGACAAAAATGATTGGGAAAAAAAACCATTTGCAAAATGCAATTTCTGTCCACCGAAATAACACTTTGTGGAAACACTTCAAACCTGTTAAAACATGTGAACACAAAACACTCATATCAGATTGGAAACAAGAATATGAACTCAAACGATGCGGTAATATACATATATTCTACTGTGCAATACTATGAACATTATTTTCGTGTTTCGAATCGTTCAAAATGAAAAGAAATGGCATCGAATTTATACTTGTTTTTTCGGATCAAATTTTATGAATTGCGTTGAAAATCTTTTCTTTTCATAAAACTCAATCTTTAGTATAGTCTTCAGGGCTTTGATGTAAATAAATAATATTTGGAGTAATTTTTCTTCTAATAATTTACCAAAATGCGTTATAAAACGATGATTTAATTATCTTAAAATAATTTATTTGTTAAAAATATTAATTGAATACTTTTCTAACATTTTTGGACTGTTTGTCATTTAAATAAAATTTTTTGGCACTTCAGTGAAAAATCTCATGAAAACCTGAAACTACTAATTAAAAATAATTAGTACGAAATCGTCAAAAATCGTTAAGCTTCAGAATTTTCTTAGAATGTAAAAAAGTTTTTTTTGAGTACCAGGAATTTTTCTTAATCTTTTAAATATCAAAGAAACTGTTGAAATGGAATTAAAAACGATGATAAAATGTGTTTTTTCATCTTGAAAAAATTGAAGCTCTTTAATTTTTGCTTTTAAAGTTGAATTTTTGTTTTCTAATACGTTTATTGCATAATAGTCATAGCCGAAACTAAAAATCACATGGTGTTAGCGTTCATGTCGCAATTTGCAATGTCGTAGACTTTTCGTTGACTTCGACGTCACGCCTTAATACTTTATGTATAAGAGATTTCGTTCAATCTTACTGTGAGATTGACATTTTCACTTATTTGTAATTATTCATAAATTTATTCAAATTTCTGGTTTTAACAGTATCGATTTCTTATAAATTTTTTCGGTGAAGCTATATGTATAAATTTACAGTTCTTACAATTTTCTCGTTGGGAAAAATCTCAGATTGGTCAGTTCTGAATTGATTTAAGTTTGAGTCTATCGAAAATTGAAGGTTCTCCTGTCTTTATTAAAAATTGTAGAACCGAAAGTTGCATATCTGAACAATTGATATTTTCAATGAAAAATTTATTAATACTCTTTGATTTTCACGATTTCAGGCTTCCTTGAAGAGAGAGCCAAATAATAGGAACTTGCAAAATACTGGCCACTCTGCAAAGCGCAGCAAAACTATCGACAACCTGTTTAATGATATGAAATCCATCGAAGGTAGTTTCAAGTTCATTTAATAATTTTTTTCTGAAATATTTTATGAGTGTCATTCAAAATATTATTCAAACATTTATAATAGTTAACAACTTGTAGATAAAAATAAATACATAATGCATAAATAGGATATATGTAAATAAGCGTCAATTGAAGAGATACAAATGCAAGAAATGATAAATTTTTATGCACTTTATGATAATATACGTTTTTTTTATTATAACTGCATAATTCAAATAAAAAACACTATGTATATTGATAAATTTTGATAAAAATAAAACAAAATAAAATTCGGCACGTGTACTGTAAAAACCACTATAAATTATACATTTTATTTAAGTTCTAAAAAATGAATATTTTTTTTATAACTTCTTAATTTCGTTTTTCTTTTTTGTTTTTAGAAGGAGGCGAGAAACACGCAAAAATAACCAATGCCTTGACTTACATGATTGCCGCCGATGACAACCCACTGTGATTAACCGAAAAAAGAGGTTTCAAGAAATTCATGAGCGTTGTATGCCCCAGATACAAACTTCCAAGTCGGAGAAATGTTACGAGATTATTGGATGGAAAGTATCGCACTCTTAGTGAGAAAGTCAAAGCTTACTTATCTGAACTGAAATCCATGAGTCTGACGACCGATTGTTGGACGGAGAAAAACACTACAAAAAGTTACATTGGGTTGACTGTCCATTACCCTCATCCTGAATCTCATGAGGTGGTAACAATAAATCTTGGTTATTTCCCGTTAAGTGAGCGACACACTGGATCTTACCTGTGGAGCGAGCTTGAGAAACTATGTACCCAATGGGCCATCGAAACAACGAAAATCAGCGCAATCATTACTGACTAAGGGTCCAATATCGTGAAAGCGTGCCGTGAATTCATCGGGGAACCTCGCCACTTGCGTTGTTTCGCGCACAACATTCAGCTGCTTCCAGAAGATGCAATGAAGAACTCGCCAGCTCTGAAGGACATAATAGACAAGGTGAAAAAAATTTTTACTTTTTTCAAGACAAGCACTAACGCTGCTGGTGAATTGCGCCGACTGCAACAAGGAATAGATCAACTGATCGAGCTACTGCAGCCAACACCTGAAGAGATAGACGAAGAAAATGATTCAAGTGAATCAGAAGATGAAGAAGAAAATGATACTGGCAAAGTATTGAAACTTTTGCAGTCATGTGCAACCAGGTGGAATTCGACGTTCTACATGATAGAACGTCATCTCAAGCTAGAATCACCAGTGCAGAGAGCCCTTTACAAACTCCGCAGTCCCCTTGCAACATCGATAACACCTGAAGATACACTAAAGGATGTGATTGAGTTGTTAAGGCTGATCGAACAAGTGACTAAGGAACTCAGCTCTGAGACTCACGTAACATGCAGTAAAGTTTTGCCAACAATTTACTGTTTGCAACAAGCGATTGATGTTGCGAAACCAATTTCCACTGTGGGAATTTTCCTGCAATTACAGTTGTTCGAGGCAATAGAGCAAAGATTTGGAGATTACTCAATCAAAGTTCCTATTCTTCAAAAAGCAACACTCGTGGACCCACGATTCAAAAAGCTATATTTCACGGATCCACTGAAACTCGTTCGATTGATGAGTGCCATTTCCAATGAAATGAAATTTGTTCTCCCGCCAGAAGAGAGACATGCAAGAGTCGAGGCTCTTGATGAAGTGAACCTTGACAAACACAGGCGCGACATCTGGTGTCATCACGAAACGAAAACTCAAGAGCAAGCAACGAATCCCAGTGACGAAAATTCAACCACCAACATTTCACCAGAATCGAAAAATTTTTTGTCCCAGAAGGTAATTTCAATTTCAGAAGATCCGTTGAAATGGTGGGAAGTGGCTAAAAATTCGTTTCCAAATGTTTATTTGATAGCCAGGAAGTATTTGAGCATACCAGCGACGTCTGTGCCTTCGGAACGATTGTTTTCGAAGGCTGGATTGATAGATTTAGAGCGAAGGAGCAGGTTGGCTCCTGAGCGTCTATCAAAGTGAGTTTTTTTATCTGGAATGGGAGAAACAGAGTGGGGCTTATAGTTTAAACAAAGTTCAAACATCAGTTTTTTAAGGGGAAGTGGGCTTGATTCAACAGTTTTTTTAAACAAGATTTTTTTGAAGAATAAACAAAATTTTGTATGTACTTAAGGTCAAATATAAAAGTTAGCATCTTCGTACATTATACAAAATTGCTTGACTTTTTTATTATACTGTTCAAAAATCATATAAAAGTTTACTTTCTGTTTACCTGTATTTAAATGTAAAAACCTTATCAGCCATAAACTTTATGAAAACCTTAGAAAATATTCAAATTTCAAATATTATTATGGCTATAAAACAGAACCATTTTATAGAAAATGGCAAGCAATCAAAATAGCCCAACTCTCCCTTATCTCTTCTGATCGAAAAAGTGATTTTATACATCTTTCATTAAACCTAACTTCCTAGCAGAGTTGAAAAAATGAGAAAAATTGCGATACTTTTTGTGATATTAGATCAATGTTGCAATGGAAAAACTATCTGAAAAGCTGAATTTATAACTATTGTATGTGTCAACGATGTAAAATTATATAGTAAATGTGTATATTACCTATATGTATACATAGAAAAATATGTTTGTGAAATTAGAATGTTTTTTTCAAATAGATGTAGCAAAGTTTGTACGATTCTTGGTCTTGTTTTTTAAATAAACAAAGACTTCAAGTCTTACTAATGAAGCGCGTTGGCAATAAAAGCTACTGGAATTCAATAAAAAAAAATGTAAGAGTTTGCAACTGTTCTGCTGAATTCTTTTTTCAAAAACAGTGATAAAATGTTGGTATACCGGTACTTAATATTGTGGAATCGATACTTTTTACCCGGAACTGAATCGGAATCAGAATCAAAAATTTTAAAATACCCGATACTTCGATTCCCATACTTTTTTTCGGAATCGCCCATCTTTAATTAATTTATCTTAAAAAAATTTGTTTTTATTATGTTTTATTATTTATCGTTATATTTTTTATCTACCTAATTGCAGTTCAAAATTATACATATACCTTTATTGATATGTATACCATGCATATCTATCGAGATTATAGATTCAAATTTAAAAAAATGCCGATTCTAGTATTCGATTCTTCGGAATTCTTCTCCTTAAGGATCGTACTCAGAATCAGAATCGAAAGTCATGGAGAATCGATTCAGAAGAATCTATTCTTTTAAGAGGAATCGCCTATCTCTACTTTTGAATATGGTAAGTAAGTGTTTGGTTTCATGATAACAGATGAAAATCGCGGCCAGCATAGCTTTCACAATTTGACAACGTTTGCGGTGTGATGGCTTACAAAATCCTTTAAAACTTTGTTTTGTTCAATTTCCACTTTTGTTACAAATGGTTATTTTTAACTTCAATTTATATATTTTCTACTGCGTATTATGTTGTCACAAACTTTATAGTGATGTTACATATAATGTTGAGAATTTTAAAGATTCAAATTGTTTTCTCATACTTGTTTTAATTGAGGAAATAATTGAAATATTTTGTGCAAAAAATGGCCACTGCATCTAACACGTTATATTATTAAAAGATCTTCCGAATATTTTTTCAGTTGTCTAACTAAACGGAAAATACCAGAGGCTGCAAAAAATCAATCGGAGACTTGAATGGAATTTTCAAGGCATGGTTCAGAATTAAGAGATTCTATGCGTATCGCTAATATATTCTTCTCCTTATCGTGTATATTAGTTTAAAAAAAATCGCGTTAAGTTAATACTGTGACTAAGTGAGTAATAATTAATCTTGCAGGAATAATGTAAAAATAAATCATATATCGAGCAATCTCCCACGATATACACGCTCGTGACCTTCATGAAATGTCTGAATGTTGTTTCAATTACACAATCTTCACGCTTTTTTAGTTTCGTGTACGTACTTGAATGACATACTATATTATTCAGAATAAATTTTTCGTACATTGTTACTAAATCCTTAATGACAATTTTTCAACTGAACTGATGTTGATCCCGGGATGAAAAAT
Organism: Platygaster robiniae; assembly: GCA_028476575.1. Lineage (NCBI taxonomy): Eukaryota > Metazoa > Arthropoda > Insecta > Hymenoptera > Platygastridae > Platygaster > Platygaster robiniae. The sequence goes on from CM052025.1 coordinate 13,913,328, forward strand.
CAGAGTCTCGTAAAGTTTTGCAAGGTAACCAAAGTCTCCGAGATAGAATCAAAAGGTATTCAAAGTATTCTAAAAAATGATATTAGTTTAAAAAGGTACTCAAAAAAATGACTTTAGTCTCCGAAGGTTTCCATCCTTTTTTTGGAAGGTCTCGCAAAGTATCCGATTGTCTCTTTTTAATGAATTGATTTCCCTATCTATTAAACAAATTATTCCATTAAGTAGCTAATGAAACTTAAAAATATTCATATTAAAACTATGTAGCTTGACAGTTTTCATTGCTATAAAATTTAGTTTTGAAAATGTGCTCTGTGCGTTTTCAGCCTAAAATTTTAGCATTATATGGTAGGTTCATTATGATAAGTTATACATTTGTCATTTTCTATATTAAAGGTTTACCAATAAAATTTTCTATACTTATTAGATATTTTTTTATGTATAATTCATATGTTGTTTCAACTCCTTTAGCAAAAAATATTTATTTCCAATCGGGAAAAGAATCGAATTAATAAAATTCATAATAATTGAATGATATTCTAATGGATAATGTGTACATATATTACAATTAAATTTAATTCGAATGAATGACATACTTTCCGTGAATTGCATTGAATTATAAAAAAAATATTTGGAAACATCTATTTCTCATCGAAAATTTCATGATTAAAACCCATTAATTACTTACTTAGATTTTGTGCATTGGATTCATTAACAGTAAATGGATTGAATTGAGTCCAAAGTATCTGCACTGCAAAAAATGAAAAAATGTTCCATCTGATTCAATTCACTATAACCGCCTAGGGTAATCTTGAATATCATGATTCAAATTTTTTGAAAAAAATTTAGATTAAAATTGCATTTGGAGTGACTCATATCCCCTAAATAATGTTGAGATTAAGGTTGTCCTGCTAAGTTTTTTTATCATGGTAGTACAATTTGCGCCCTATGCTAAAGCATTAGAGTTTGAATCCGCTGCCAACTTTATGCAATGAAAATTCATATGGCTCGTAACTCTTGTTGTAAGTAACATTTTAATTATTGTATAACGATATATTGCTGAAAATTAATCAAATAATTTTGCGAATTGTGGAAATCAATAATATTCTATAATATCAATCGTAGAAAAAATTGAAAATCTTGGCAACGTCGCTTTAGCTGTCTTATTGATAACCAACTGCGCACGGTTTTCACTCAAACACTATGATTGCGTGAGTGACAGTGCGACGTTGCCGCGTTTCTCGAGTGCAAGCGTTAAATTTCGTGAAGTCGCCGATGAAATGCAGTATCCCTTTTTTTCCGCAGGCAAAATCTTTTTGAAACTTTGCATAGTACTTTTGTAAGGCTATGATTTATGATATACTCGTTTTTCGTGACAATCTTATTTTTGCAAGTAATTGTTTTGGAGAAGAAAGGGCGAAAATTCACGCGCTCCCATAAGAGCCCATGTATTTTTTCTCAACTTTGAGCACTTATCGCTCGAAAACCTAGGACAAGATCACTTTGAAATTGTCTCGAGGTGATGTAAGGTGCTATAAACTATCTTTACGTAAAGTTTGATCGAATTCTTATTATTCGACCCTAGCTGCAGGATAACCTTAATCTTGTTTATGTACTTGAATTCGAATGCATTGAAAAAAACTTTAGATTCGAATCGCATTGCAAAGGATAAACATGTGCTTGATAAGATGTAAACTCGTAAATATTCGTATTGAAATGTATTTACACTCAACGCTTGGGGTATGCAATCCCGCGACAAGCAATGAAACGAATCTGTTTCCGCTAAACTGACAGTTCTCGAGCTCATGCCTAACGGTTATTCTGAGATATGTTAAAAAGCAGGGACCTGAGAGAAAAGCGATTTTTCGAGATTATTCAGATTTATTCAAGAACTCGAACGCTCACAATTCCCGAAGCAATTATTTGAGACTTGCAAAAAAGACCCGAATTTTGGTTTATTCCAAGCGTTGAGTGTATGTCAAAATTGGATTCGAATTGCATTAAAATGGATTCACGTATCTTTTTTAAGATGAAGACTATATATGAGAGTCTCCGTGTAAAAAATAGAAAATTCTGTGTACGGCCAGAAGTTGACGAATTCTATGAAATAAAAAAACAAAATCGTTTTGTGATTTCGTACTGGAATAAGTTGTTCCGCAAAGGCAAAAACTTCAAAAAAATTACTTTTCTCCCATTTTCGACATGTTTCGACTCGAATTGAAAACGCGATACATTTTTTTCACACTACTCTCGGAACTTAGGGCAATTTTTCGATAAAAGGTTTTTTTTTTCATAAACATCATGAGTATTGAAACTTCAAATAGTTTACAAATATTAAAATGGAGTAATTCGAATTACAACAATTCTGGCATCACAATTTCACTCAATCGAAACAAACCTGAGAAAAAGAAGTCTGTCCAATGAATATTATAACATCAGAAAATAAAAACAAAACGAAAAAAATAGTTGTAACTATCTATTCCATGAGTACTAAAGCTCACGATGTTGGATTACTACAAGTTTTAAAAGCTACTAGGTTAACTGAAACTTTTTATAAGTATACAAAATTTTCAGAATATATCCATAACACTTATTAATTTTCTGCATATCTGGAATTTGAATAGTTTTTTAGCATATTTAAGCACTGACTTTCTCACAGATCTCAAAATATGTTTATTACGTTTATTTTGGTTGTCAAGTGATGGAACAGTTAAACAAAACTCAGATATATGGAGTTCATCAGCGAATCTAAACAAAAGAAACACTTTGCCAAACGTTCTTAGAGCCCGACTAATTTTTTGAATTTTTCCGTAAATCTTCTATCAACAATGTCACTATTTTAACATGAAATTATTCCAGGAATATCAAAGGTAGAGGACAACATATGAAATCCGTACAAAATTTCGACGTAAATGGGTAACTTGGTCGAGCCGATGATACGGTTCGGCTTTGATGATGACCTCATCGTCGAAGTCTCAAGCGCCACGTCCACGGTTCACTAACTTCATATCCTAAATGTACCAAGCAAACCACAGCAGTCGCGCGTACCTCTAATACGCCGCCAGAATTGGCACTTGGTGGTCAAAGGATGGTCGAAGCTTGGGAAGGCACTATTTATGCGCACGTTAAAAGCTTTCACTGCAGCGCTCCATGCGCTTTCGATTTCAAAGGTTGCCTTCGAGATGTAATATTTCGTTTCTTTCTTTTATAATTCAACTCGAGATTCTGTTTTCTGGCAAGATTAATGAAGTAATAACTAAAAATCACGTTGTATAGAGAATTTCTTTTCAAATTTTGTTGCTATGTTCATAATTTTACTATACTACATAAAGTTGAAGGATAGGGTTATTCAAAAAAAAAGCAATTTTGAAAATTCATGTGCGATGTATCGAAATCTTGAAGAGCATCGAAAAAAAAAAATTTTCCCTTAAATTTGAGCGAAACCGACAATGTTTTAGAGGTAGCTAAAATCGGTTGTTTATTTTCGACTAATCGCGAATCTGAAATACATCACTTGTAAACAATATTCCTCATTCATTCAACGAGTATCATTCTCTCAGAGCAAAAATTTTTTTCCTTTTAGTTAGATTTTAATTACGAATAAACCACTCTCAAACCTTTCATAGGAGTTATTTTATTTCAATATTGAACTTCTAGCTTTCGATTACATTCCGCAATCCTCATCAGGAATCTTTGAACTAGAATTATCCTTATGAAAATTTTTTAATCAAGAGAACTACTCTATCGTTTTTTTGAATCGTGACATTGTAAATTCACATTTGGAGCTGAACAATCGTGAACTAATATATCTGACAGGCGTCACAGTCAATGTAGAACTAAAATCCTCACGAAAAATGCTCATGAAAAATTTTCATGAGGATAATTCTAGTTCAAAGATTCCTGATGAGGATTGCGGAATGTAATCGAAAGCTAGAAATTCAATATTGAAATAAAATAACTTCTATGAAAGGTTGGAAAGTGGTTTATTCGTAATTCAAATCTAACTAAAAGGAAAAAAATTTTGCTCTGAGAGAGTGATACTCGTTGAATAACTGATATAAACAGAGCGTAACCACATTGAACAAATATCCCTCATTCTTACAACTTTCAAAATAAAAGTCTGAAATTTTGCATATAGTATCTTTGACCACCCCAGAATCGAGTTTTTCGAAAATCAATTCAAAAACATTCGTTAATTAATTATTTTCAAATTGCACTGAGAGAAGAGCGCAACACTGATTAATCTTGGTCCACCATAATGATTAATGGCAGACAGGAATTCTGACGAAAAACTGGCTTTCCGTAACAATCAGTGTTGTGCCCGCCACACATTTTTTTTTTGCAATACTCATTATTGTGGTCCGCAATAATACAGATATAACACTGACTGTCACATGCCGCAATTAAGATTGTGGTGCACCACCACACTCATTGTGGTTGGCCGCGAAAATTTACTTTTCCGCTGACAATCTAACCAAATATAACGTCAACGCAATTCTCAAGCTGAAATTTGTTTTTTTTTTTTTTTTTTTTTTTTTTTTATTTCGAGTGTTCATAATGAATGAAAATTCATCGCCACCACAATGAGTGTGGTGGGACGCCATAATCTGTATTGCGGCCCGCGACAGTCAGTGTTATATCTGTATTATTGTGGATCGCAATAATAAGTGTTGCGAAAAAAAATAATCTGTGTGGCGGGCAAAACACTGATTGTTACGGAAGGTCGGTTTTTCGTCGTAATTCCTGTCCACCATAATCATTATGGTGGACCGAGATAATCAGTGTTGCGCTCTATTCTTAGTGTGGTAATTAAAAAAAATTAATAAGGTAATAAATTTTAAGGGCAAACATTTTTTAAATCCAAAATCCGATAAAATCCTTTAGAATACGTTTAGAAACTAGAACTACGCGACAGTAATCGGGCCAAGTAACATTCATGACGGAAAAAATAGTATATTTCGCTTCTTGGGACAGAAGTTGGATTTTTCAGACGAGATCAAAACAATCGACACGAGTGATATGCGAGAGCGCCGAAGGCGCCCGAGGTTGTTCACGAGTGTCAACTGTTTTGATCGAGTAAAAATCCAACTTCTGTCCCAAGAAGCGAACGATATTTTTTACGATAAAGGCGCATTCCCAGCTCTTGGAACCGTGCCGGTCCCTGTCCTGGTCCCGCTTGCCCAAAAACTAGCGGGACCGGGACAGGGACCGGCACGGTTCCAAGAGCTGGGAATGCGCCTTAAGTGTATCTTGTCTACGTCTTCTTATACCTACGGGACGACTCTTAGGTTCCTGTGTTCGAACAATGAATAGCGGTCTGGGCAGAAAAACCTGCTCAAAATTCCAAGACAAACAAAGTGGTTCTCCCGTCAGGGCAGAAAAGTTTTTTTGCCCTGACGGAGAACCAGTTTTGTTGTGCTGGGATTGTGAGGAGGTATTTCCACTCGGACCGCTATTCATTAGCGGTCCGAGTGGAATATTCATAACAGGAATCTTTGGGCCGCTCCGCAGATATAAAAAAACGTAGGGAAGATACACGTATCGTAAAAAATTATTTTCTGAGAAAAATGTTTATTTTTAAAATATCCAATAACACTGTAGAGCAAAATTTGGGTTTTGTCGATCCCAACATTTTTTTTTTTCATGCAACAGGTAGGTATAGGCCACGGAAACACGTACGCAAAAGAATTTACATCACCGTTGAGCATCCATTTTTCAACGTACTTACATAACTTTTGTATGAATTTGTTCAAGAAGGTCTAGCGATGAACACAGTATCAAAATGTTTAAAAAAATTTAATGACTACTGACTTTTTTTTTAATCCGACTAAAAAACCATGTTTTCTGACGTTCGCATTAAAAATGTATCGAGGGAATTTTCGTTTTTAATGGTTTTTTACGTTTGTTATAATTCTAAGTGCATTGTCGAACTTTAAGGAAAGTTTGAGCTCTCTAAAATTATGATTTAGTAGAGATGCCAGGTATCGATACGATACTAGACGTATCGATACTTTTTTCGAGTATCGCCGATACGATACGCCGATACTTGATCGGACGATATGTATCGGGATCGATATTTTTCCAGTCGATACCTCAAGTATCGTAGATACCCTAGATATCGAAACGATACCGCTACAGTCTATGTTTCGAGCCAGTTTTACAGTTAAAAATCAATCTGTAAAACTCTAGGATAACTCGATGTATGGAAATAGTTTCGTACATAGGTATGCAAAGAGGTTCTCCATTATTTTAATTGCGGAATTTTAGTGTCAGCATGGGAAAAATCCATGTATTGATATTGTTCATACTACAATGGGAATTTTCTGTACAAGTAAGATAACTAGTGAGCCTGAATGGAAATCCATCTAACAATAAACAAAAATAGCAGAACTTAAGATCCCGTCCCTTAAGAATATCAAGGATTTAAAGAGCAATTTGAAAAAAAAAAATTTTTTTACAATACGCGTATCTTCCCTACGCCTTTTTATATCTGCGGAGCGGCTCAAAGGTTCCTGTTTTCGACAAATGAATAGCGGTTCGAGCAGAAATACCTCCTCAAATCCCAACACAACAAAACTGGTTCTCCGTCAGGGCAGAAAAGTTTTTCTGACCTCCCGTCAGGGCAGAAAAACTTTTCTGCCCTAACGGGAAAACCACTTTGTTTGTCTTGGAATTTTGACCCTGGCAGACGGCCGTAGTAGGCACGTGGTATACGATCATATACCGTTCGCATCCAACTCACCTACCGCGCGCATCCACTTCATATACCACTCGCCTACCGTTTCCAAACTATCGCGAAACATACAGATTTTGCAGGAAAAACACAGTTTTCCACTACCCCGAGGTTATTTTTATGCTTCATTTGCCTCATGTGCATTATCTGCAGGGAGAAATTAATTTTTACGTGTCTAATAAAAAACTATCGGAAATCAAATCGCTTCAAGCAAAAATAAAATGTCGACAAGACAGAAGCGTCCAGCATAGTAAGCCGCCACGCTGGATACGGCAGAAAAAGAAAACAAGGTGAGTTAACGTGAGTCAAGGTAAGTCCAGCTGACGCAGCTGACTAACCCGAGTGAAAAAAAAGATCTGCAAAACGTCAGAAGTACATCTGACAATTGTCTGCTGATAATCTGTGAGATCATCTGACAGATATCAATCGGATTGCAAACGTAACGCTTCCACATGTGAGCAAAATGTCTGGCAGATAATCTGAAGATATTTAGTAGATATTCCTTCAGATAAATTTCAGAGCTGTTCGTTTGTTAGCAAAATGTCTGGCAGATATTTTGTTGAGATTCAATTTGATATCCTTTAGAGATGTCAATAGAACTTGACATGAATTCCAACTTGAAAACCTTAATTCAATAGAAATTCGTTGAAACTAACATAAAAATACACAGAATTTAATTTTAATTCTTGATTATGTTTTTTTTTTTTTTGGAACAAATTTTCTGCCAAACTGAGTGATTGAAGCTGTTTTCATTAATTTTTGAGGAGTGAAGTGGAACAAAATTCCCTTGCAGCTCATAAAAGTTTATTTCATGTATTTATTCTTTCTCACAATGTTTCTCGTTTCTTTTTGTTTGTTTGACTTTTTCTTAGCAGAAAAACGAACTTATTTCATTTCTCCATCTCTTCCTTTTCTTTCGAGCATTCCTTAAAGGTTTTGGAACCATTGTGATGACGACTGAAAACAGAGAAAAAAACGTTGGTGGTAAAAATGTTGGTTCAGATCACGCGAAAAGAAAATTCAATCTGACATTTCCTAAATGATTTCTCACATAAAACTATTTTGAACACTTACAGATGGATTTACAAAAAAAAGGTCAGGTCATTTCGGAAATGATCGCATATCAATTCCAATATTTCTTGAAAACATTCCAAACCATTCGATCCACGGTTTTTATCAAATGCGTAGATTTAGTTGAAATCCAAAATTATTTCATCGTAAGTCACTCTGAAATGGTAAAAAAATAGTCTTAGTAATCAATTAAGAAAAGGTTTCAACAATACAAATTAAATAATGCAAAAGCAAAAACAAAATGAAAAATCCACGAAATCTTCTCTTCGTATGCTAAATCAGTTACAAAATAGTAAACGATATAAATTTCACGAAAAAAAAAATTACTAAGCAAGTTTGAAACAATCCTTCAGTTTCTTTTCATAAATTTGTCGAGATCTGATTCGTTCGCATTTTCCAAATTTTGAATTATTTGAATGCTGCTTGTAAAATAAAGTTGAGAAATTCAACTGGTTTTTTACAATAAACTTTTCCATATTATGATATATTTCAATTTTTTTGTTCATTCTGTAATTTATATAGCACATTTATTTGAAAATAAGTAATTATACTCATCTATTATTCGGAAATGTATTTCAGTCGTCTTTTCATTTTCTTAATTGAATTTTTTTTTAAATTATAATCAATTTTTTTTCTATGATTTTCATCCTCATATATTGTTTATGGCTTTTTTCTCCTTCTGTTTTTATTCATACCATGACTATACTGCAATATTAAATGATAAAATCAAAGATAAGTGTGCTCTGAAATATGCGTAAATAAATTCCTTGTGTGATCGCACGAAGCCATAAATAAGACATCCTTTTACATAAAAACCTTTAATATTTCAGCTTAAATGAAGCCCTCTTCGGAATCTACGTATAAACAAATTCTTAATATATACCATAAATTTACAAGACACTAAAGACCGAAATCGCTGATAATTGATCATAACTTACAATAATGCGAAAGGAACTCCCGAAGAATATAAAATTGAAGGAAATCCCTTTCATTTCTGTATGATAAAACACTAGTCAAAGTATATTAAACCTCGAAAACGTCATATCTCTGCCTTAAAAACTTATTTTCAATCCAAGCCGATATATGTTCATATGTAAAAAGGCGGCAAAATAAGGAAATGACAAGTACGTCATTGTCGTAAGAAATTCATAAGAGGACTAAATCGATTGTGAGCGGCAGTCACATAGAAACACCGATATGAAATTACTACATCTAAACGAACCCACAAATACAATGAATTATTGAAACTTAGAACATCCCAAAATATTTATCATTGATAGCGTTCAGGTTCTTAGTAACATCCTGTCTGTTAATAGTCTCATCAGTCTTTTTAATAAAAATCATCTCTAGACACATCTTTTAAAACAATTATCCTCCTTATCTATAATCTTAACATTCTTCCAATCAAAATCGTGTCCCTTATTAATTCTATGATTTGTAATAACGGAATGATTGCAATGAGCTCTAATATCATTTTTCACGTTCCTTTACCTTGGTTTTTAAATTTCTCTTCATTTGGCCGATATAATCTATAAGATGTGTCTCAGAGATGATTTTTATAAAAAAGACTGATGAGACTAGTAACGGGCAGGATGATACTAAAAACCTGAACGCTATCTATGATAAATCTGTGGCTTCCAGCCATACAACCTAGTCAATAAGGGTCGCGAAAGATAAGTAAATAGAAATATTTTTGAGCAAAAATTTTTTAACGTAGAAAGTTTTATTTTAGTGTTAAAATAAAGGATTTATTATTTTCAATAATAAAATGATGGTATAATATAAATAATTAATATGCATTTTAAATGATAAAACATAATATTCTAACAAATAGGAATTTTCCTGAAAGAATTAACAAAAACCTGAATTGCCTGAATAAGGGTTAAGCAATTCAGGTTTTGCCTTGGTATTTATCGGAAATGCCTGAATTCAGGTTTTTCTGGTAACTTAAATATATATTAGAATAGTAAAAACTAATATAAATGATTGTTGAAAATAATAAATTGGATGGGAATATTGTATGAGATTTCCAAAGTTTGAAAATAAATTTATCGTGATTAATTTTTCACGATTTTTTTTCATGTGAGTTGCATTAATTATAAATTCCATACAACCGTTAACATTCAATTAGAAAACTTGAAAATTCAAAGTGAACCTCTAGTCATTCTGGAGGATATATAAGGAACATAAAATGGGATGCCTGATGATAAAATTCGAAATGAATCAAATGAGTAAAAAATGTATCATGAAAACAAAAAACTTATGTAAGTTCGAGAGTTTTACAACGCCAAAGACACATAACATTTTATATTAATCAATTTTTTCAATCGAGTGTTATACAACTAAGAAAAAAACGATTGTCAGAATCAAATGCAAATATCCAATGCATATGAAATATATCTATTTTCTTCATAAAAACCTACATTTTTCAAAAGAATATGCGTTAATTCTATCTTTTAGCCATGCAAGACATTGTATCAACATTTTTCGATTGCAACTTTAAAATTCATGTAACGGAGAGACCAGATGACTGATTCATAATCAAGTTAAGACAAAAACAGTTTTAGCTCATTTTTAGAGTATCGAATAGCAAATGACTGTTTCTAAATCTTTTAGATCACGAGAAATCCGATAAAAAAGAGAAAACTTCTATTAATAAATATGTACCATATAGGGGAGCATGGGGCACAACGAAGTAATTTTTATTTTTTTCACGTTGAAAAAATGTCAATACTGTGCAATTTTTTTTCACGAATCTTGGGTAACTCATATTGTAATCAAAACAACTTTAAAAGTTCAGATATCATGTGAGTGAATTATGTTTTTTGACGATTTGGGAAAAAAAAATTTTTACCCCGCGATGCCTCAGGCATGGGGCATAACAGGATACTTCGTTCTCTTTGTCAAAAAACTTATTTGTATTGTTAATAACTACATGAGAGGTATTTATTATTGCTAAGTAACACAGTCAGTTGTTGAAGGTATTTTTCGTATTTAACAATATAAAAAAATGACGTGTCATTTAAATTTCCTTAAAAAAAAACTCGATTTTTGGATATCGTTTTACCATGTTTTCGAATTTAAGTCTTTATATTTGTGATAAGTAACTTAAAAAATGAATATATTGACTTTTCAAAACGGGTAAATAAAAACAGCTTTCATTGTCAATTGTATTTGGTGTTTGCTTACTTCAGTAGATAATATCCCGTTATGCCTCCGGAAACACTTTTTTCATTTACACTCAGCAAAAATGAACTAACGCGTGTTTTTCACGACGAACAAAAAATTACATAAAGATTTCTTAATTATATTTCGATCTTTAAATGCAATTTATTCTCACTCGTAATTATCTTGTGATTTCGTCATCTATTGAATTTCGTTCGTGATTTTTATCACTTTGTAAATTCGTCGGACTCGTTTTCATATAAATTTCGTTCCATTTACGCTTCCAAACATAAATACAAAACGTTGGGGATCGAAAACCCAAATTGTCCTGTATGCATTATCACCGATGACGAGTCATGTAAACGTGTCACACTCATTTCGGGAGATTCTAGACATTACTTTGAGCCAATCGAATTCCAACATCTACGAATTAGGGGGAAGTGAGCGGGAAGTAGTCGAGAAATTTCTAGAAACTCTCCAAAACCTATATAAAGGCGACCAAATCAAGGCCTCAGGAACAAATTTCATAGATTCATTCATAGACCGTCCCCCGCAATCGGTAGTTCAAAGTCAGTGCATTTATTCGAAGTCGTAAGCGCGCGTATTCCGTCTTCGATAACACTCGTCCGCGCCTTTTCGTTATCGCCATTTCTAATAAATCAGTTTTCTTACGGCGATCAAAGTGTTCTTTTTCAACGTTCCAAACCACCTTCAAAAGACGTTCCCAACAACTTCAGCGCGCGGGCCCGTTATCAACGCCTCGTGGCGCACTCGTGTAATGAAAAACGCACGTATGCAACTTAAACCTGAAACAACCTGTTATAGCTTGAATCGAACCTAGTTTTTATGAAACATTCATTAATATTACTAACTTGCATGTGGAACACCTCGAAAATTGTATTTCGGCCGTGCAACAAAGCGCACATGTCATGAAAAATATGCTGACGTAACTATTATGCCGGATTTACTTGCAAAATGTCGGATATGATGTTCAACTATGTAAATGTGAATTCGGACAAATGATGCAACATTGTAGGAGATATGTGGCGTGGAACGACAAAAGGGACCCAAGGACCAAAAGTAGAATCTCGAGAAAAACGAGTTGGAAGTTCGAGTCGTCTTTGATTGAGCAAGCGTGGAGGAGAACGGTGTTTCCCCCACTATTTCACTCAGCGATAAAGCGAGCCCCGCCTGCCACCTGCAAAAATTTCTTGTTTGAGTCGTTTTGGCTCACTGGCAGGTGTTTAAATTTTGTTAATTTTTATGCTATTCGTAAATAGGCCGATAATGGTTTTTGGCGCTAATAGAAGAAAAATTCTAATAGAATAATTTTATATCAAATACATTTATGTGAACGGTAAACGGTGATGTAGGTGGTTCATTTTGAAACAAGCGCAATTATTGATACTTGAACCAGAAAAATATAAAGAACTTTTTATTATCTATTCAGTTGATGCATCAACATTTAAAATAAAAAAATTAAGTATAGAGTTCCTTATCTATTCAGTGTTTTTTCATCAAAACCTGTGAAGTTGTTGTAGGGAACCTTTTTTTGGTGTTACAATTTTTTTCGACGTTGTAAAATATTTGGCTCCATTCAAAACGTGTTTTTTTACTATGTGTTCATTATACACTAGATTTCTCTAATTTTCAATTCATCGTAGTGTATAGTTATGAAAGTTTTCTAAAATTAAAGTATAAACATTTTACAAAAAATGCACAAAAATATAAAAATATTTGTGAATTGCTGAATCTTTCGAAACCTTCATGAGTTTCAACTTGCTTGAAAAAATGTCAGAAGTTACTATGAAATATTAAAAGATTTGAAAAATGGTCTCAAAAAAATTTTTCCGTAACAAGGTAAATATTCCTAAAAATGGATATTGATCCTTAATCTTTAAACACTTTTTGCCCTTTCCACGACTTGAGTTCGGTTTGACTTATCATTTATCAATTATCAATTATCACAACACGGCAGATTGAAAAGACACTCACAAATAATTCGATCCCAAGATCGCGTAAGAATAACTTAAATTTTTCTAAATTTTTCGATTTTTTTGAACGATCGCGAAGCGGCAAAAATTGTTATGAGAAAAGCCGGGGAAGATGTTTCTAGAACGAGATTTCAAAATAGATTCGAAAGACTTTTTGTGCATTATTTTTTATCTTTATAACCATCTCTTTTCAATCTTGCAGGGGAATTCTCTAAAAACATTCTTTCGAATTCCAAAAAAACCCATCAAAATAAAAATTGCGCTAATGAAGGTGCGTGATAACATCCGTCTATGTGTAGATAACTTGCATTTTTGGCTCACATTTTTTTTCCTTCATTTTTTCAACAGGTGAAAATGTTCAAATACAATAATTCTCAAAAAAAAGAGTAGTATAAGTAGGCTAGTTCTGGCTCAGTGGGCAGGGTTCCCCCTCCCTTCCCCCAACTCAAGTCACGTGACCCCCCTCTCCTAACCTAAGCCCCACCTACTCTATGGACTTCACGAAATTGAACGCCTTCTTTCGCCTGGAGCACAAAAGGATTATGGATCTCAACCTGAAGAAGAGCTACAGGGTTACGAGGGTGTTCGAGATCACGACGTCATTCGCACCGAAAATCGTTATAACTTTCGATGGAGAGTTTACAGTCTTCTTGCCTGAGCGTGTCTAGAAGATGCTGCACGAGGACCCGGAGCAACTCCAACAACTCAAGGATGCCACGGAGAATACCAACCACGTCCATTTCCGCTACCTCGGCGGGAAAATGAACTCTTGTGAGTTCTTCAATCACTAAAGGTGGCAGCAGCGGCAGTTGGAGTGGGGAGAGGTCCTATATCAAGAGCGATCCCCGAGCAGAAGCATCATTCTCGTCAGGACCTCGACGCGGAAACATCACATGTTATCTTTGTCGACGTTAAAAAATGGTAAATGATGCTTAATAAATACTTAATTCACAAAATATTTTAAAAAATATAACACGTGTACATTTAATATTAAATAAACAACAAATTGATTGTAATTGGTGTGTTTATCATTTTCCAGAAAAAAAGTGTCACCATGGTTGAGATTTTAACCTACTTACCTTTATATTTCGAATGCTTGATACATTAATCTTAACCACTTCGGCCATGGTGACACTTTGAATAGAATAGTTTAGAAATAATTTCAACTCATCGTTGGTTACGGATCCCATACATCGTTGGTTGCTGATTCTGGACATCGTTGGCTTTTTGCTTCATTAAGATGAAACATTTTATTCTAAATTTGAAAATCTATTTTATGATTATAGGCTTGAAATAAGAAGAGAAAATATTCATTCAAACCATTTTTCATTTATTCAAATTATTGTTCACTTTATAGTCTAACAATTTTTTCTGCAAAACAGTATCCAAAATTTTCGCAGTTTTCTCAATTCTTCGTTGAAATCTTTCACGATCTCGAGCAACTTGTTCCTGTTAACCACATCGAGCTTCTCTATACGCAAAATCCCACGCGTACAGTTCGTGCACTGTAGGTGGGTTACAATCAAATATCACGCGCTTCATATTTTTCTGACAATGCCGCTGATTTGTTGATACTCAATTAAATGATCGTGTAAAATTAAATAATATGCAGAAGTCGCAGCTGTGAAATTAGCGCCAGATTCGAATTCAAGACGAACATCAACTGGACCAGTGATCAAGAAATCATTTTGTTCAGCAAAACGATAACTACAAGAGGCGCATTATCTTCGAATTGAGTTTTTGTTAACAATGAAGCAATTTTTCTACCATAATACGATGATTGAAAATTCGCAAACATTTCATATAATGTTGCAAACTGGTTTCGTTGAAAATCAATGTTAAGGTTTACGTAAGGATAACATTGTGAATTTAAATACAATTTTATATCACGTAAATAACATGTATCAAAGTTGCTCATATTTCCAGTTCTTGCATTTTTTCATCCAACTTGAAATCTCACGATGACACATCTCGGCTTCTCCAGTTGAGTCGTTGTTTTCACACTTCATACATGCTTGGTTGTCTGAGGTAACAAAGGGTACTCGTAAAGCTCCCAGCTTCGGAAACTCATGGCGATGATTGGATCAGTAGCGATGAAAGTCAGCATTCGAATTTTCTTCACGTCCGATACTTTGACGTATTTTGTTAATGGTTATCTTGTATTGTTTTTCGTTTGCAGCAAGCTGTGTGATCACGTTGACGTCGCTGTTGGCTTGCAGAATGATGAGTTCATGTTTTGCGTTGACGATGACTCGTTGATAATCTTCAGCAAATCCAAAAATGTAATTCAGTGGAATGCATACATCAAAATATCCATTGTCGTTGGTTAAAAGTCTGGTATCGTCAACGATACATCCAGCATTTTCCATCAGGTCCTTTTGGGTTGGACTTTGCGCAATGTACGCCTTCATCGTCGTTGTAAGACCGATATTCTTGATTCTTTCGATCTCGATAGCGTTCATCTCATAGCGCATTTCTTCAAACATGTTCACAATTATACCATTGTTCACAATTGATGTATGTTCAGCGGGAGTCACTCCATCGTTTTTCGTCATTCTTCCTTGTATATGCAGCGAACTTTGGCTGGGTAGCATAGACTTATCTTTATTCTGTATACTGACGCGGATTTCATCATTGTTGTTGAACTTTGACGAGGCGTGTGGCTGGTGAGCGTGGACTTCGTACTGTGATACTGACTCATCGAAGACGACCTTTTTCTCGATGGATAACATGGTATTAGGCAAATCAAGTAACAAATCTTTTTTGAATTCTCAGACCGAGACTTTTCAGGAACTGCACGTTCTCCGGTGTGAGCTCTTTGAGAGGTTTGCGATGACTGATGGTTCTTGGAAATGTTGCTGGACTTATATACTCTCCATAGACGATCCCCATTACTCACTTTTTACATGCAGTCTAATAGTGATAACTTCTCCACGAAAATTTAAGAGCTTATCTTCTTGATCTACAATATGGAGCTTCAGATGATGTATTGCTTGTACGGTGATTGGATGATAAATGACGTGAGTTGGTACTTCAATGATCTTATATCCTGGTGGAACCAACCACTGGAAAGAATCCGTGAATGGTATGCACTTTCTTATCATTGATATATTCTCCCGCAGTTATGTTGCACTCAACACGTAAAGCGTTTACAGCAAGTATTTTAACAGGCGAATCGGACTTGTGGGTGACGTTTGCTTCGATAATTCGTGGATGAAAGCCCAACAATTTACCAATAGAATTCTCTAGTCGAAAATCAATACTTTCATTGCATCGAATTTCACTACGTTATGTACTATTGTTAGATCATAGACTTAACTGAGTACTCTGTGGAAGCTCGTCCTTTAAAAATTTTACAATATCATCTAACTCATTGTTTCCTGGAGGTATTTTCACTACGTCATTACCAATTTCAAATTTATTGTTGTCAACATCAATGTTAGGTATTGAGTTAAATGTCAAAAATTCGACAAGCTCCAAAAAATATTTCTTTTGCATAGACAGTTCAATATGTGGAAAATAATTTGCCTCCATAATATACGATTCTCCCGAGTGTTAGCGTTAATGAGTCCGCCATGGCTGTCACTTGTAGACTGATGTATATTCACTTGCAATCAATGCTTTTATGCAGTAGAAACTTGAGACACAGATGTCCACAGATGATTGAGTTACAATTCTGGTATTGATCACAATTGTATTTGATTACGCTTCCGATACCGAAGTAGTCTATGATTTCACGAGGTGGTTGTAGACTGCCAAAGCTATCGAGATATATGATTCGATCACCGGTTTCTCTATAAGCGACCCAATGCGTCCCAGGACCATTTTTAGAATTGAAAATGGCAAATTGATGATGGCAGCTTCAGCTTTCTTAGGCCCACTCTTTGGTAAATCATTTCTCATGTATACACCTCGGAAATGTGGTATTTGAAGAATTTTTGCATACTTTAACAAATCCACATCGGTTATTAGTCGGTTCGGTAGCTCTACACGTTTTTTAAATGAAGTCTCAAGCCAGCTCCCCAAGGTTTCAAGTACAATCCTTTTCCTACGGCGATCGGTTCCATCTTGAGGTTATGTCGTTTTGATTCCTCCAATTGTCACTTGGCGGCTCTGGCGTCGTTGATGGCTTTAGCGATACTAGCAGCGCCACCTGCCAATGCTCCTGTTAAACTAAGTCCCGCGAAGACAGGTAGTGAAAAGGCCGGTAAAATGTCTCCAACTTTGCTGGGCACTGGTAGTACACGAGGTAGATAGTTCAAACTTTCTTCTTTCTCCAGCTTCTTTCACCGCTGCTTTCAAAGTAGACTGTACAGAGCCGGTAGCTTTAGCTGCTATTTTCGCGGCATCTATAACTTTTTTCAGCGGTGTCTTCTTCTTTATAGGCTTTTTCTTGATAGGCTTTTTCTTGATAATCTTTTTCAAGCCCATTCCAAGTTTTTCTTTGATTCCCATGATGCCAGCTACTCCAAGGGCTGCAGTTTTTTCTCCAACTCCGAGATCCTTGGCGAACACACGTTCGATTGCTCTTTTTGCAAGCAATTTATCAGCTTCGTGTCTCACTGATAGATTTTCACGATTTTTTGAATAGGCAATGTCGTGCTCCTTGCAAGCTGCGTCGAAAGGATTGATTCCACGATCCCCACGAGCTAATCTTTTAGCAAGTTTGGTGCCTGGGCCACAAAATTGATAGCCAGGAATGTGAAGTTCAACAGGGAGCTTATTAATCACTGAGTTCACAAGACCACGTCCTTTCACTCTCATTGCCTGAGTAAAACTGAGGCTCAGGCTATATAAGCCCCGTATTTATAGTAAATCGAGTCAGTCACATGCAGGAAGTCATGGAGTTCAAATCGCAGAATGTTAAATTGCCTGTTGTTAGCTTTGATAACGTTGCAGTTCGAGAAAAAACTAGAAAACGTCATGGTATTCTATTGCCAAATATTTTACGTGCAATTATATGTGGACCATCAAATTTTAGCAAGACAAATGCTCTCTTGTCACTCATTACTCATCCTAATGGATTGAGTGAACGTCTACATTTACTCAAAATCTCTGGAGCAACCTTAATACAAGTACTTGGAAAAAATGATTGAACCAATCGAAGGAGTAGGATATTACCCATATTACGACAACGAGCAAGTTGTGAGTGTAGAGTAAGTGAAGCCAAATTCTGTAATGATATGTATTGAGGTGGCGTGTGAAAAACAAAACAATATACGTGCATATTTCTGTATGGGGCGTCATCGAGATGTGAATAGTTTTCATCTCGGTCAAACTTACGCACGTATCCCGAAACACTTGGTAGGAGATAATGCTAATATGCTCATATATTTCGTCAAGATCATATAAATCTGAAACATGTTTACGATGATCATGTAAACACTGACATGAAGTTTACCCAATTTCGAAATTTGTGTGCAACATGTTGGAATGACAAGTACGGTTTTCTCGTAATCGACAAGGATAGCGATACAGGAGAGGATTCGATTGCTTCGCATCTATAAATTAAAGTGACTACGGAATAAAACGTCAGTATTACCTGAACCACGATCGAGGCGACATCATGCAGCGCAAAGATGGATTGCATCATATCGTACAGGCTAGTGAAGCCATCAGCCGAAAACATCGTCTGCTAAAACGAGAAAAAGCTGCTGTAGAAATGTCAGTGAATGAAGTTTTCATGCCCATCATTAATCCATTACAGTCATTGGCACATAAAACTCAAGATGTAGAAATGAAAGAAGTCAAAAAAGAAGAAATGAAAGATGAGCCATCCATGCAATCGGAAGAAGAAGAAGATACATTCGAGCCATCTCAAGAAGAGGCATATGGTGAAGATTTTATGAGCTTTAATCGAACTATTAGTGATCAGAGTTTTGCACCAAGTACCGTCAGTTCCCCAGCTCCTGTTAACACTCTGGCTAAATACTTAGAGATGTTGAAAAGCAAGCCTCAACAAATGAATCTCGATACACAGTATGGAGTAAGATCGTTGAAAGCTGGATTGTATGTTAGGAATGCTCCAATTAATTTCTCAGATAACACTGTTCATGTGGGGACTGAGGAGTTTGAGGATATACCAGGGCTTATCGAACTATTATTTAAAAAAATACTAAACAGTTTGATTGTGAATACATATGATGTGAAAAACTATAAGAAAATCATCCGTGAAACTAGTGCAGATATAAAAATTTAT
Source organism: Platygaster robiniae (assembly GCA_028476575.1). Taxonomy (NCBI): domain Eukaryota; kingdom Metazoa; phylum Arthropoda; class Insecta; order Hymenoptera; family Platygastridae; genus Platygaster; species Platygaster robiniae. The sequence goes on from CM052025.1 coordinate 13,932,487, forward strand.
GAACCTGACAAGAGTCTGCGTAGTGGTGGTAAAGATTGGAAATATCTCACGTATATCGCTGATAAGGAGATAAAAGGTCAAGGAATGTTCAATATAGCTCACCGAGAACGAAAAATAGACTACGTGCATTGGGATGATCCGGATGACCTTGTAGAACGTTTGCGACTTATTCTTGCATCTCAAGCTGCTGGAAATAACAGTCATACCAACGACATAGATTTAATTATCGAAGAATTGAGAGAAGCTGAGATTATATATTGGATGACTCGTAGCGTATAGCCTCATTCACAATCCAGACAATGTCAAGTGTAGATGTTTTCGGAAGACATTTAAATAAAACTCGTGGGATACGTGGTCCTCCTGGTATTATAATTAAATTGATTGCTGACGGTTTGCAGAATAAATATTACTCGATGTTGCAAAAGGTGATAATGAAATTGATAGTGCTTCATATAAAAATATAATTGATTTTGAGGAAGTTCTAATACAAGAAATAGAGAAGTTGGAAAAGGATATAAAAAAATCCCTTGAATCCTTGGCTAACATGTATCAAAAGCAAGTGACTGAAAACTCTGCAATCATTTTATCAATTCAGATTCGTTTCAGACGTATCGAAAAAGAAGTGTTTGTCGATGTGACACCAAAAGAAAATGTCTATGAGTAACTCATTTGACAATCATCCGCTGTACAACATGGATCTCAAGGAAGCTCTAGTGAAAGAACTTCATAAACCTGCAAGAAGCAATTATCGACGACGTAATGTTGATATGCGAGGATTGGATGAAACATGGCAAGCTGATTCCGTCGACATGTCAACCTACGCTGAGAAAGGCTACAAGTTCCTGCTCACCGTCATTGATGTCTTCTCCAAGTACGCTTGGACTGTGCCTATCAAATCGAAGAATGGACCTGATGTCATGCTGCTTTGAAGACTGGGCTGAAAGATCGTCAACCCAAGAATCTACACGTTGATCAAGGCAAAGAGTTCTTTCTACAACAAAGACTTTAAGGCACTCATGATGCAACATGGAATCAACATGTATTCGACGTTCAGTGGTATGAAAGCATTAATCTGCGAACGCTTTAATCGTACACTGAAGAGCAAGATTTGGAAACGATTTTCCCTCCAAGGACATTACAAATGGACCAACATTTTACCGGACTTGGTATCGAGCTACAACGCAACGAAACATCGTACCATCAAGATGAAGCCCAAAGATGTAACTCCAGCTGATGAAAAACGACTGCTCCGTGAAGTCTACTCCAAGAAATATGGCAAAGAGAAACGAAAATTCCACGTCAGCGACAAAGTTCGAATCAGCAAGTATAAGCACATTATCGAGAAATGATACACTCCCAATTAGACAACGGAAATATTCACCATCGCTGCAGTCAAGTCAACAGAACCCACGACGTACAAGCTCAATGATTATCAAGATTAACCCATCGATGGAGGATTTTACCAAGAGGAACTCGCCAATGTGAAACATCCAGATGTATACCTCGTTGAGAAAGTGTTACGAAAACGAGGAAATAAACCATATGTTAAATGCTTGGGATTCGACAATACTCATAATAGCTGGATAAATGAAACAGATATGTAAGGTGTAAGTAAAACATTCGTTTAAACATATATCACTATGTATAAATTTTTTCATCCTAAAATCATTAGATAGGTGTAAAAAATATAATGTTTTTGAAGAAAGTTTTATTCTCAATGTCTTTTAATAACACTGACTTTGAATTTATTTAAATTTACAATATATTGCTGTACCTACTCGATTAACATATTTACGTATTTACATATTCACATATTTACATATTTACATATTTACATATTTTTGGTAATCATGGATCAGTTTATAATAAAGTTATATCCTGATTGTAACTTTTTTTTGTGGCCCTGAAAAGAGGCGGTTTTGTTTGGAGTTTAGTCAACATCCATCGTCATATCAATCTTGTAGTGCCCCCAGGGCAACGTGTCTATGGTATGGTGTCCTTCTGCAGACATCTCTTGTTGTCGAAAGGACTGAGGGCCAACTTGGTCTGCTTGATGGTCTGGATTTTGTGCAGCTTGGACCGGAAGAGATGTTGCTGCCGCTCCACTGCGATGTTTTCCCGCAGACATCTCTCGTAGTTGTTGAAGTTGATTGTATTCTTAACGACGGCCGCTTTGACGCATTTAGCCTTCTTCATCGCGTCTTGGCCGTTGACTCGGACGCTGTACATTTTGCTGCGGAGCCCGATGAATTCGGTCATGATTTCACCGTTGCACTCATGCTTCATTAAGCCAACCACCTTCTTGTTGACCCGTGGAAGATTGAAAGGGTTGGATGCTTCGTAGTTTGAAGTGTCGAATCGGTGGATGTGCTCGCTCATGACGTCGTAGATGTTGCGTTCTGTGATTTCGTAGATCAGGCTATCAGTATCTGTGTACATGAGTTTGCAAGGAACAGTCTTTTTCATGAAATTATAATGAAATTCGTAAAGGCAAATTTTGAACAAGTCCAGGACAGCAAAACCGGCATAAATCGGATGTTCAGCGAAACTTGCACTTGAGCAAGTTTTATGGCCACAAAGTTTTCGTCGAAGATAGACCGTGCTTGAAAATTTGGCCTTGCTATGAGGGCTTCGTCACCGTAGGGTTCATTCCAGTTGGTCACCATTTTGATATTCACACGATTCCGGACTTTCTCCATCGTCTTGCCAAATACTGCGTTGTTCATGAGTTTGAAGAGATTTTTTTCAAACTCATTTTTGGCTTCTTTCCTCAAGCCGCTATTGAGATCGATGTAGTGTTTCAACCACGCCGACTGTGAGAACTGGAGGACTCTGTAGATCTTAACGAGTTACAGCCCATGCTCAAGAACCTGCTGCAAGTTCCTATAGTGGATGATGTACTTCTTCTTGGGCAGCAAAGTCGTGAGCAATTTGTTCTCTTAAGCTCCTGGTGGTGGCATCTGCTCTGGACACAAAGGCAGGTCTTGAAGGATGTCGTGAATGGCCTCCAGGTATTCGAGGTCCACCTCCAAAATGTAGTCAGTGTTGGATTCGGGGCCGACGTTCCAGTTGAAGTCCTCGTTGACATCGTCCACCCACTTGAATCCTCCGTATGGGATGTACTGCGTCATCGCCCAGCCGTAGAGGTTGTTCACATCGTAGTACATGAGGTACTTGTCGTCTTTCTCGGGGTTGTAGTCGGTCATGTACATGTTGTTCGCCTTGGAATAGCGGTCGCTACATTGGCTTATGCCATAACGGATGCCTAGTTCAAAGAACATCATCATGTCGATATCCGTCAGCAATTCCAGCACGATGCCTGTGAGTTTAAGCATTGCGTCCCATGTGAAGCCAGGTGCCGTATAGTAGTGTGCTGGATCAAATCCGTATATGTGGCAGCATTTTTGTCTGAAGTTCTCGAAAACGTCAGCGAGTAGCATGACATCTGTTTTCAAGTACAAGTCCCAGTACTCGCCCAAAGTGTTACCCCCAAACGTTCACCACACCGCTTGAGCATGACTGTAAACAGAAAAAAAAAGATTAGTCACCACAAATTGTATGATAGAAAAAGAATAATAAGATACTAACCTGTAGTCTTCCTCAGTGACGTTAAACACTGAGGAAGACTACAACCCCGCAAAAAGTATTTTGCGGGGTCTATGCTAAAAAATGCTTTTGAAGGTGCTAAGCCTGAAATCAATGAACAATGGTATATTTCAATAAATAATACCGGATTTCCATTACATCATGTTTTTAAACTGTCAGTGATACTTATGAAAAATTGATTTTCTCTAGCATGTATATATATTATGACAAATCTTATTTGTATTTCTGAACGCTTTTAATAATATTGATTTTCAAAAATATTCTAAGATTATTATTTCCCAAAAATTTCAAAATTTTTCCAATCATATAATGATAATTACAGATATTACTCTCTTATTTGTAACTTTCGAATATTAGAATTTTTTGAAGTCAATAATTTTTTGTATCAAGTCAATAAACAATTAATATGGTATATTTTAGATATTATTTCTTAATTTACATCCTAATTTTTTGAACTATTAGATTCTCAAGAAAAATTGTTCGAAAATTCATTTTTATCTCAATATATCCATTTTCAAAAATTTTTAAAATATTATATTCTTCAACCATCAAATTTCTTAATATTTTATGTAAAAATATTTGTATTTCGTATTTATTTCAGCTATTGTTTTTTAAAAATATTTCTGTGGATTACTTATTTTGAAAATTTTCAAAATAATATGCTAGGGAAAAGCATGAATGTGAAGTTTGCAGCAAAAGGTTCAACTGTTTGATCGTTCTGAGCAACCACAAAAGGAACCACAACAAAGAAAAGCACTTCCAGTGTGAAATTCGCAGCAAGAGTTTCAACAAGTCTTCAAATATGAAGCGCTACATGCGACTTCATGGGAATGTACAATGTGATGATATTTACACTCTTCCAGGTGAAGATGCTTTTTAGAAAACTTTTTAAATTGTGATTAATAAATTAATTGTGATTGAAAATCCTGGGATCTCAAATGTTTTTTTTTTTAATTTCAGATGATTACTCTGAAACCATAGAAGAAACGAATGATGTTGAGATTGAAGACGAAATAGATATCAAAGAATTCAAATTTCCACCAAATAAAAACTTGCACTTGGAAAATGAAAAAGGAAACACTGGCTCCTCATTTGAGTTAGAAGAATCTAGAAACTCGACCGATAAGGACTCTATGAAAAACGTAATATTTTTCGAATCTGAACTGAATGATTCGAAATATTCTCAATTATCATAGAAAATCTCGAAACTCTGCAGAAATTTAAAAAAGCGTCTAAATTTTGTGGGTGCAAGAATTAGTAGTGCTCATGTAAATTGCTGAAGCCTATAGAAATTTGTAAAGCATCGAATTATGTACATCTTTATAAATATCCATCATATATACACAATTTTTCTTTTCAGAAATCCATGGCTCTGAATCAGCGAATGGCAGAATTAATCGAACAGCTATGACCTGTTCAAAAACAAATTATCTATGTTTTCCTTGAAGATAAAAGCGGTGTTGGCTTCAAGTATAAAGATTTAATGTCACGACTTGAAAAAACTTTCATCTTCGAAAAGCAAGATTATTTGAAAAATGGTGGCATGAAAATGACAGAAAATTCAGGTGGTTGCAACGATTCGATTTTGCTATCTGACACAAACTAGTATCGGACAAGGATTTTTCCCTCAGAATGAAGTGAGTGATTTTCTTCTTGTACCATACAATCCATGTCGCAAAAATTTTGATCTCACCTAATTTTTTTTACAGTCCCTTGGCTCGACCGATTTTTAAGAAACTCAAACCGAAACAACGGATTGAGAAATTCTAGAAAATGATGTCAGCAATGTTAATACGAAATTTCTAAAAATGTTAGAATCTGATTAACTGACTGATCAAAAGACCGCGAGGGATCTGTGATTTTTACAATAAAAAAAAATTATATAAATTATTCAATTATTCTATTTACAACCTTAACTCATTTTGCTTTTGCCTTCAAGCAAAAAAAAAATGAGTCATAGCTGTACCTGTGTTGACGGACGGGAAATGAAGTATTTCAGGTCGACAGGCCTAGGCCTAGCCTGCAATGAACCATTACTTCGTGCCTGAGGAGCCTTTGTCCCAACTGCCGTGAGTCATTCTGTACAGCCTGCGTGTCGACCTGAAATACTTCACTTTCCGTCCGTCAACACAGGTATAGCTATGACTCATTTTTTTTTTGCTTGAAGGCAAAAGCAAAATGAGTTAAGGTTGTAAATAGAATAATTAAATAATTTATAAAAATTTTTTTTTATTGTAAAAATCACAGATCCCTCGCGGTCTTTTGATCAGTCAGTTAATCAGATTCTAACATTCTTAGAAATTTCGTATTAACATTGCTGACATCATTTTCTAAAATTTCTCAATCCGTTGTTTCGGTTTGAGTTTCTTAAAAATCGGTCGAGCCAAGGGACTGTAAAAAAAATTAGGTGAGATCAAAATTTTTGCGACATGGATTGTATGGTACAAGAAGAAAATCACTCACTTCATTCTGAGGGAAAAATCCTTGTCCGATACTAGTTTGTGTCAGATAGCAAAATCGAATCGTTGCAACCACCTGAATTTTCTGTCATTTTCATGCCACCATTTTTCAAATAATCTTGCTTTTCGAAGATGAAAGTTTTTTCAAGTCGTGACATTAAATCTTTATACTTGAAGCCAACACCGCTTTCATCTTCAAGGAAAACATAGATAATTTGTTTTTGAACAGGTGATAGCTGTTCGATTAATTCTGCCATTCGCTGATTCAGAGCCATGGATTTCTGAAAAGAAAAATTGTGTATATATGATGGATATTTATAAAGATGTACATAATTCGATGCTTTACAAATTTCTATAGGCTTCAGCAATTTACATGAGCACTACTAATTCTTGCACCCACAAAATTTAGACGCTTTTTTAAATTTCTGCAGAGTTTCGAGATTTTCTGTGATAATTGAGAATATTTCGAATCATTCAGTTCAGATTCGAAAAATATTACGTTTTTCATAGAGTCCTTATCGGTCGAGTTTCTAGATTCTTCTAACTCAAATGAGGAGCCAGTGTTTCCTTTTTCATTTTCCAAGTGTAAGTTTTTATTTGGTGGAAATTTGAATTCTTTGATATCTATTTCGTCTTCAATCTCAACATCATTCGTTTTTTCTATGGTTTCAGAGTAATCATCTGAAATTAAAAAAAAAAACATTTAAGATCCCAGGATTTTCAATCACAATTAATTTATTAATCACAATTTAAAAAGTTTTCTAAAAAGCATCTTCACCTGGTAACAAAACAAATTGTTACAAAACCATCAATTTTGCGTTTGCTTTTTTTTCAGATCAGAAGCACAAAGAAAAAAGCTTACAATTTAAAAATTTATAAAAAATGTGGAATTGACTACTTTTGATAATTTTTCAAACTAGGTAGAGCCGTAACTAGCGAGGGGCAGCCGGGGCAATGCCCCGGGGCCCCCGGCTGCTGAGGGCCCCGCGGCCATTTCTAAAAGGGAAATGCGACGCCGATACGGGTTTCTAGAAAAAAAAAAAGGAAAGTGGTATTCAAAAGGTTACTCCCGAAAAAAAAGAGAAGAGGCCCCAAAAAAAGTCTCTCCATTATCTATAGTAGTAATAAATCAAAATTGAAAGAATCTGGATAAGATAAATGAATAAATTCCTTAGGGATCATAAGATCATCGGAAAAGGTGAGTTGTTGTTTCTAGGACTTTTTGGGTGAAACACAACTGTATTCAGAGAATAGTCCCTTTCATGCTTGATTTACTGTGGATTAAAAACATCATTTATGAGCTATTCATCACCCATTCAAATTTTCCATAGACGAAAATATGCATGCATGCTAATTATAGAAGTGTGAACCGGGCGTCCCTCGTGCAACCTCAGTATTTTAACTCAGTCTCAGTTTTCTGGATTGCTGAAAAATGTCGAGGTAGATTGCTTTAACTATCACTTAAAATAGTGAAGTTTTAAAATCATGAAACGTTCATATTCGAGTGGTCATCAAAAAAGGGCCCAAAAAAAGGAGAGAAAAAGAAAGTGTCTCAAATACTAAGAAATTGGATTTTTGGTTGTCGGAATCCATCGCTCGTGTCAGTCATCAAGATTCCCTGCAAACCCAAGGTAAAAATTTTTGTCTTTCTTTATCTATCTTTAACCCAGGAAGCGCCGGCTAGGGAATTTCTAGGGGGTCTCGTGGATCTAGAATGTCACATTTACGTTTATTAATTGATTACGTCTTGAGAAAATCATTTCGAAAAAAAAAAAATTAATAAATAAATTTGAAAAAAAATGTTATTTTGTAACGCACGCTTTTTGAGATACCGAATATGTATACTAAAAACTTTTGGTTCTTATTTTCTGGTTTGTCTGGATGGTATAAGTCACTTTTTACTTGAGAGCCTCGCGGCTTATTTTATGTTGCAATCGTTTTTATTATAAAACCTAGCATTGAAAATGTCGAATTCGTTAACCACAGTATTGCTTGTATAAAAACATGCTTATAGTTAAAATATTTGCGTGATTCTTTACAGTGGAAAGTAGGCAGTGCGACTTACTTGTGAATGAAAAAACGAATAATGAACAGGGAACTTCTGATGCAAACCATGATTTAATAGAGTTAATAGTACATTCAAAACACATTAATATCTTAGTCTACTAAGTTTGTTGATCAAAACAAAAAATATTGCACAATAAATATGAATTTCTTAATTGAAGTGTACTATGAATAATTATAACGATTAAACTGGATAAATTTGAAATTTCATATTACATTCTATGTATAGCAAAATCAACAAGGATAGAACAATCAGGTATTAAAAACAGACAACTTTTTTTCGAGTTCCCATGTTACTGATAATTATAGCACTGTTGAAATAGTTTATAAGATTGACTGCATAACAATGAAAAAAATAATTTTTTCTGTTCAAAAAAATGCGTAGTGAAATATAATTTTTATGATTTTCACATATTTGTTGCAGGAACTACTTTTCTCATCAACAGATATTGAGAAAAGCACGCCTAATCAAGATTCACAAAAGATATTTCCTCATCTGATCACCGACTCTGAAGTAAAATATGCCATAATTGCGTCTGGTCCAGTCCAACCATGTGGTTCTTTCCCAAGGGATTCAATACAAGAAAATCGTTGTTTCTCAGAAAATTACTACACATCCATTTCTAAATCAGGTATGAAATTAAAAAGAAGCTGGCTGTGCTACTCGTCAGAAAAAGATTCCGTTTACTGTCAACCTTGTTGGTTGTTCCCTCAAGAGGCCATTGCTGACGTTCAAAATTCCTGGGTCACTGGATTGAGGAATTGGAAACATTTGTCAGAGCGTATAAAAACTCACGTAACTTCGTAATCACATATGAATTCCTGTATTATTTATGAACAGTGGCGGAAGCATGGTGCGATAGACAAGAATCTTGAAAAAGACGCGAAAAACAGGCAAAATTTTTGGCGAAAGGTTATTGAGAGAGTTCTTGATGTTACACTGATGCTGGCTTCGTGTAACCTAGCTTTTCGTGGAAGCAGTGATAGGTTAACTGATTGCAGCAAAGGGAACTTTTTGTCAGTAATTGAGATTCTTGCAAAATATGATCCAGTTTTAGAAGAATTGTTGCAGCTTCCCAGCAGATCTATCAAATATTTAAGTCCTAAGATTCAAAATGAATTCATACAGATTCTCGCTAAACAGGTTACTGATCAAATCAATGAAGAATTGCAAAATTCTCTTTGTTTCTCTCTGATCCTAGATTCAACCCAAGATGTAAGCAAAATTGATCAACTGAGCGTAGTTTTTCGTTACGTAAAACCTGATTACGACGACGAAGGTAAACCGTTAGGGTTGAAAATTTGTGAAGTTTTCACTGAATTTGAAGAAATAGATGGTCAATCGGCGACTGAGTTATCAGAACAAATCATAGGATTAGTAGAAAAAAAAAAATTGGACATCAAAAAGTGCCATGGTCAAGCTTATGATGAGGCTGCTGTAATGAGTGGCAAGCTGAATGGGGTTCAAAAGAAAATTCGAGAGGTGGCCCCTAAGGCTTATTTTGTACATTGTGTTACTCACAACTTAAATTTAGTTTTGAATGACTCAGTTAAATATAATGCTGAAATCTCCTGTTTTTGCGAAATCGTTCAAAATGTATACAATTTTTTTGGACATAGTATATTGAGATGGAAAAATCTTCAATTATCAAGTCATGATAATGCTTTAAACGTTACGCTAAAAACATTGAATCCAACCCGATGGGCTGGTCGTTACAATGCTGTATATGCGCTCAAAATCAGATTAGGTGATATTTTGAGAAACTTATCAAGAATTAGTCTCACCAGCAAAAAACCCCAAGAAAGAAATGAAGCTATAGGGCTCCAGAAAAATATTCAGAATTTTGATTTTGTTTTGCTACTCGTTATACGGTGTAAAATTTTGGAAAAAGTCAATGTTGCTTCTGAAGCCCTTCAATCAAAAGAAATCGATCTCCAAACAGCTAATAATCATCTTGAAACATCACTGTCTGAGATAACGCGTTATCGTGAATTTTTTGATGAATTTGTCAACGAAGCGAGTGAAATATGCGAAAAGTTTAACATTCCGAATGAATTCAAAAAAGACAGGGATCGTAGGAAGAAAAAACATTTTGATGAGCTTTGCAAAGATGAAAGATTCAATGATCCAAAAAAGCGTTTCAAAGTTACTGTGTTTCATTCTTTGATTGACACTATTTGTTCCCAGCTCAAACATAGGTTCCAAGGTATGGTGCAAGTATTAAAAACTTTCAAAGTTTTGCAACCACAATTCATTGTTACATCGACCGACTCTGAAATGAGATCAGAAGCAGAAAAATTTGTAAAAAATTTTCCTGAAAAAATATCTGCTTTTTTTCCTTCGCAATTATTGTCAATGAAGTCGGCTTTTAGCGCTGAAATCAAGCAAATGAAAACTGTTAAACAATTGGCAGATTTTTTGATGATCGAACAAAGTTGCTTACTTCCGAATTTTACTGATATTTACACTGCGTGCATATTGTACCATACATGACTATTCCAGTAACTATCGCAACGTCGGAAAGGTCGTTTTTCAAATTGAAATTGATAAAAAATTATCTTCGCAGTTCGATGAGTCAAGAACGATTGAGTGGATTAGCCATATTGTCTATAGAAAACGAAAGAGCTCAGAAAATTGATTTCAGCAAAACTATTGATCTATTTGCAAGCATGAAAGTACGAAGAAAGGAAATGTAAAGTATAGTTTTAAGAAGCGTGCTGTTGTAAAATTGTAATAGAAGGAAAATAGAATAAATAAATGACTAATTGTTGCATATTTTGTGTAATTATTTTGTAATACAAGGATTTGCCAGTGAATAAAGCAAATGTTTAAAATTTGTTAGAAGCAATGATTAGTTTTATTTTTTTTTCTGTTTTTTCTTTTAATTTTTTAGAAACAACTTTCAAATACTACTTCCTTTATTTTTTTTTAAAATTAACTTTTGACTTCTGCTTTCCTTTTTTTTTTAAAAAAAAATGATAATGTTAAAAAGTTGTAAGTATATGAATCTCTGTCATCGTTCTTAGATGATTATTATTATTTTGAAAATTTTCAGAATAAGTAATCCACAGAAATATTTTTAAAAAACAATAGCTGAAATAAATACGAAATACAAATATTTTTACATAAAATATTTAGAAATTTGATGGTTGAAGAATATAATATTTTAAAGTTTTTTTAAAATGGATATATTGAGATAAAAATGAATTTTTGAACAATTTTTCTTGAGGATCTAATAGTTCAAAAAATTGGGATGTAAATTGAGAAATAATATCTTAAATATACCATATTAATTGTTTATTGACTTGATACAAAAAATTATTGACTTCAAAAAAATTATAATATTCGAAAGTTACAAATAGGAGAGTAATATCTGTGATTATCGTTATATGATTGGAAAAATTTTGAAATTTTTGGGAAAAAATAATCCTAGAATATTTTTGAAAATCAATATTATTTAAAGCGTTTAGAAATACAAATAAGATTTGTATAAAAAATATCTTACAGTTGATAAGTGTGATAAAAATATAGGAAGAGTTTTAAATTTTAAAAATAATGAATATACTTCTACCGAAAATGAAAATTACAAAAAAAAAATACATAAACAAAATTTTATAAGAATATATATACATGCTAGAGAAAATTAATTTTTCATAAGTATCAGTGACAGTTTAAAAACATGATGTAATGGAAACCCAATATTATTTATTGAAATATACCATTGTTCATTGATCTCAGGCTCAGCACCTTCAAAAGCATTTTTTAGCAAAAGACCCTGCAAAATACTTTTTTTTGCTTTTTCCTTTTTTACCAAAATTCTTTCTGGTGGAATTCGTTTCGTTAATGTAAACATGTAAACTTTTTGCTGAATTTTTTTTTTGTGAGCGATGTTGCCTCCAGGTACGATGTCAATTTGTCCAGTCAAGACGCCATGAATCGGGAAGTGTTAATGAACCGTAAGTTGACTTCGATATATTTCAGCATCTTGGTGACTGAAATATATTTTATGTACCTCTGGCATAGAAAACGCGTTTCTATGCCAGCTCGAGATCTCTAAACGCGTTTTCTATGCCCTCGGTACATAAAATATCGTTCGTAACAGGCATAGAGTGCGAATTTGGCGAAACGGGGACATTACGTAGGTTTAAATTAAACTAACCCGTTTTGCCCATGAGCACATCCGTGCCTGTTACGAAATATACTATTTTCATGTTGAGTGGCAGTAGGCTGATTTTCCCATCGACATGGTTGGCAACGTCTTTGATGAGGAGATGGGAGTCGTAGTTGCTGAAGTTGTGGAACATGATGATGATGGTCCTGGAGTCCTTGAAGTTCAAGTTGCAGGGGTTGTGTGCAGCTCCTCGGAAACGCCCAGTCAAGTGGCAGTGGTCCTTGACTCGATCGGGCCCCAGTTGTTTTCCGCAAATGTGGCATGTTGTTGCTCTCCTGAAGGTCTCCTCTTCTTCAACAGTGAGGTTCATGTCCATCGTGTTCTTGTGAATGTCGTCGACGGCTTTCCCCAGTTGATGAAGTTCTTCGGCGAACCACTTTGTAGGATCGGGGCCACGGTAGGAGTTGTAGCGAGAGAGATCTTCATTATAGCTGCACTTAACAAAGTATCCAATGCTGCTATCCTCGTGAATCTGCTCAACTTTTGTGTTCGTATAGGACTGCCCATCGATTTTCTTCAAGATACATTCAAAGTCTGCGTAGACAAAAAATGGTACTTTCTCAATGTTTTTGGCGTTTTTGAACTTGAGCATGTTGTTCTTGGGATCCGGTAGGATGACGCCACATTTGTTAATTTTCTTACAATCAACTTCATGGTCATCCAATTTCTCTTGGGTCCTGAAGTAATGAAGACAGCGATCGCCGATGTGCTGCTTATAGCTTCTTTTCGTCAGTTGTGTGCTGACCAATCATGACATATCCTTGATCCACACGTAATGGAACTGGATCGGCTCGTTGTTTTCTTTCTCTCTCGGCTCTTTCTCGTTGACGTAGTGGTTTTGAATCAGGAGCAGATTCACATGTTTAGTTTGTTTTTCCTTGGTAATGTGGATCGGAGCAACGATGAATTTTTCTTCATCCTTTTTCTGAAGTATGTACAGGTTAATTGAGATTTCATTCAGTTTCTCGAATTTCGCCAAGTCTTTTGGTTGTATGGGAAACTTTATCCCGTCAAATCTTAATTTGGATTCGTGAGCCTTATACTTTGATATTCGTTCAGCATTTTTCGTAACAGGATACAAGGCTGCAAGCACGGCCCATTTGAAGCATTGATTATCATTGTTTTGTACTTTTACATCTTCGTCTTGATGGCTTGGGGCAGTTCAACGTATGAGCTTCCTTTCCTCGGGTTGTACTTGTTTAGGTTGACATTAAGATTGACGATTCTTCGCAGAGCCCACCCGGAGCCGGTATCTTGGAAATCTTTGACACTGCTCAGCAGGGCTTTTTTGGTGTTCTCGTTGAACTACTCGATGAGACCAGTCGTTTGTAGAATCGGCTTGTTCTTCATGTGAAAAGCCTTGATTTCCGTTTCTTCCTCGTTGTTCTTGAGCATGGTGTACTCTCCTTCGAGAGTAGTATTGACCTTGAGAGCGTTGTGTTTTTTCAAGGCAGCCTGGATGTTCTCGATGAAGACGGTTCGGGCATCCTCGAGAAAGTCCTCGATTTCCAAATGCGTGTCGTTGATGATGAGGCCGGTGTTAAGGCGTTGCTGGAAGGCTGAGTTGACATTCTCCCAGACGAGGCCTCCAGGGTGCAAGCCGGCTCCTTGCACGGAACGTCCTCTAAAAAGATGGTTGTAGCTCTTGAGATTTTTGATCGCTTGGATGCAGTGGAGGCGGATCAGGTGTTGTTTGTCTTGGCCAGGGCTTCCAACTCCTCGATGATCTGCTCCGCTTCGGCGACCAAGTCCTGGACTTCTTCGGAGTTGATGTCCTTAGCGTTCAAAAGGTGACGCTGACGCTTGCCGATTTCTTTAGCTTTTTCCATCGTAGCACCACGATGTCGCTCGAGATGTAGCTGCTTCGGTTTCTCGTTAAGACTGATGATTCTGCTCGGGGATCGCTCTTGATGTAGGGCTTCTCTCCACTCCAACTGCTACTGCTGCTGCTGCCAGTGGCGATTTCTTGAAGTTCAGCTGTTGCGCTACAATGTCGCTCGAGATGTTTCCAACGAGAGTTCGATGAAACTAATGCTTTGCCTTTGAAATGCACCTCATTATATACCCTGAATATCCAGAGTTCCCTCACTTTTTCCCACACTTCAGCCAATAAGGTTCCTCTTTATCCTACCTCAGACTCAGGAGCCAATCAAAATTCACTTTTCACCATCATGTTCCCAACGACCAAACAAATTTATTTTTGATTGCCTGAAAGCAGTATATAAGAGTTGAACACTTTGAATATTCATTAGTCGATTGCAATAAAGTCAACGAGAAAGATCATCGAATCGAAACCGAAGATGCCAGTTAAAAAGGGGAGGAAGAAGATCGTGGATCCTGAACCGAAGACTGTGATACCAGTGAGGAGGCTGGTGAAGTCTTTATGGCGCGAAATGATCCCAATCTCTTATCCGGAACAGCGGAAAAGAAAATACCTTAGGAAGAAAGAATTCGTCAACTCCCCGGATCCAGCACCAAAGAAGGAAAAGGTTGAACAAATATAGGCTAATGATCCAACTGTAAAAAAGCCTACAAGGCCAATCATCATCACTGAAAAAAAAATTAAAAAAGAACCTCGAATCAGCCCTTCTCAGGGCTGGAAAACGTTAGAACAAGATAACAATATCATAACGTAAATTGAAAAAATTTTTCAACTTATGTCAAAGATAGATTTCATTAAACTCTACGATTTCCATTCAAACCGTCCTCATAGTAAGTAATGATGTGTATTTCTTGGAAAACATGAGTGATAGTCCTAAAAAGAACCGATAATGAATGTCGATTTTTGACCTAAGTGAATGTCAACTCATTAACCATATATTCGTAAAAGAAGTTATATTTCTTGACAGCAGAAAAATTTTCGTAGCCCTGAAAAGGGCTGGCATCTGAAATTTTCGTAACTCCAAGTCACTAGAAGTTGAAAAGAAAAAATTTTTTTTCTCGAAATTTTCGCAAAGTCATTAGGAGTTTATTAGGATGAAAAAAAATTTTGTAGCTTTGCAAAGGACTGTTTTGTAAAAAAATTGTAGCCCTAAAAAGGGCTGACAACTTTAGCAGCTTCTCGAGTCGATCCTTGACGGACTAACCCGAAAACGCTCTTTTAGCCACTTCTGCTGGTCCAGCTTCCCTGTAGGTCCTCCAAATTCGTCGTCTTCGCTGCTCCTCCAGCTTCCTCGTCGGTCCTCTAGCTTCCTAGTTGGTCCTCCAGCTTCTCCGTCGGTCCTTCAGGGTCGTTGTCGTCGCCGCTGCTCCTGAAGCTTCTCCGTTGGCCTCCAGCTTCCCCGTCGGTCCTCCAGGGACGTCGTCGCCGCTGGTCTTCCGGCTTCTTCGTTGGTCCTCCAGCTTCCTCGTCGCTGCTCCGTCGATCCTCCGCTGCTGCCGCTACTTCAGGAAACCCTGATCCATCTGGCTCGCTCGCTCGGGTATACCAACTCGCACGGACCTTGGAGAGTTCCCACCGCCGTTTTCGCTCCTCCGCTCTCGCCACCTCTTCCGTTTTACCCCCGCTCCCCCACTCCTCCGCCGCCGTACTTCAGGAGGAGCGAGCGCGCTTCCAAGCCAGTCGGCTCTTGGGGCCGGAGCGCGAGCAACGTCGACAGCTTCGCGCTTCGATGTAGTCGCTTCACTCCTCGAGCCTGACTAATGTTTTCCAGCAACTACTTCTAGGCTTCACTCAACTCTTTTCTGATTGGTTAATCAGAGAGTGGTGGGGGATCGAAACCTCATTGGCTACCGAGTCAGGGGTGGAGGAAGCAGGGGAGGGGGAGGTGGAACCTCATTGGCCATAGAGTCAGGGGTAGGGAAGGATGGGGAGAAGCTTAGGTTAGCGAGGGGAGATTAGGTGGGGCTAACTTAAAATTAGAGTAGGTGGGGCTTAGGTTAGGTTGGGGGATGGAAGGGGAGGGGCGTTACTTAGGTTAAAAGTGGGAAGTAGGTGGGGCTTAGGTTAGGAAAGGGGGGTCACGTGACTTGAGTTGAGAGAGAGGAGGGGGAAGCCCCACCCACTGAGTCAGAACCGGCCTACATATACTACTCCTAAGCTATTTTATATTTTTACGATGGTAAATGTTGGTGATTTTGTCCAGTAATTTTTTTCCTATAATCTGTAAATAAATAATTTTTCTACTTACTTGTAAAGTAATTATTTACGAGAGAACTGGTTTCCATTGAGTAACAATAAAATCTTGCTGATTTAGAAAATTCAGATGCAGAGTCAATTTTTATTAACCTTATTAATCTTGATCCCCCGAAGCCAAAAAACCATCATTTATGGTTTCAATGATCACTATACTCACATTATTGTGATAATTTCAATTGTAAAAATAATCATAATATACGATGACTG
This sequence comes from Platygaster robiniae, assembly GCA_028476575.1. Classification (NCBI taxonomy): domain Eukaryota; kingdom Metazoa; phylum Arthropoda; class Insecta; order Hymenoptera; family Platygastridae; genus Platygaster; species Platygaster robiniae. The sequence goes on from CM052025.1 coordinate 13,949,133, forward strand.
ATTTTTTTGCTCTCATAAATCAATGTAAAATCAGTATTTGAACCTGAGTGAAGTGTACAAAAGGAATAGTTGAATTTCATTTGAAAGGTTCAATGTAAAAGCCGGACAAGTAGAGACAGAAAACATGAAGTGTCGCATCTATCTGTCTCTTACATTTCCGACTTTTGCTTTCAGCCTTTCATTTATCAATCCTTTTTTAAGCTTTGAAATATCAACTGTCTTGACATATTTCATCTACAATAATCCCTCTATAATCATACAGCGGACATGATTAGAAAAAAAAAAAAAAAAAAAACACAAACTCAAACGGAAAAACGACGAAAAGGCGCGTCAACGAGAGATGCCGTTAGAAAGTATCATTGAAAAGCGCGACGACGCCCTTCCCACAAACGAGGTACCGGGCGACATGAATGGAAGGGGAAAAGATTCCGAGAAATAAAGTTCCCCTGCGTTGGCCTGCAAAAATACTTTATTAAGCATTTTTGATTACTGCTCGCTCAATTGTGGTCGTACAATATTGAGAAATGGCCTATTCAATAGCCTGTTTTCTAAAGAATCCGTTCATGCAAAAAACTCGACATCGATTTTTGGTCCTTAGGTCCCTTTTGTCGTTCTACGCCACATATATTAAATTTTACCCTGTTATGCCCCATGCTCCCCTAATCGATTGGTAATTGTAAAATGATAGGTATAAATAGTTGTTTTATGTGGCAACAAGATCTGTGATGTCATCAGTGCATTATAGTAGAGAATCCATTCAAAAGAAAAATTATTATTATTTCAATGAGAACTACATTTTAAAATTGTATGTTATTGTTCTATTGGATATGCTCCAAGTTAGCACATTATGAAGATTATTTTAATGCAATACAATAGTTAACAACAGTAATTGGTAAAAATAATTTTTAATCATAAGCTTATACATGGTAGAAACTTGTCGAGTCTGCTACAATAAAATTAAAAAAATTTTTTTATTCAGAGTTTTGGTACAAGAAACCTAGAAACAGAAACAAAAGATACAGAAGAGATTCCACAGATTTAGATGATTTTAAATAAATTCTGTAATTACGTATAGAGTAAAGGCAGTATATCAGAAAATATAACTATTTCAAAAAGACCTATGAATAAATACCATGACCAATAACATCAAATATCTCGCTTAAATCAGTATAATTTATGATAACCTAATTTTTTCGTATAAACAATAACAATGTGTAATAAGCAAAAGTATTGCTTGAAATGAACAAAATATCACACCTCACATGATCTTCTTAAAATTTTCAAGAAATCGTTCAAAATCGATACCAGCAAATGAATAATAACTAAGGAAGCAACTCGTTTCATATTTAATCCACAAGGATTCGGTTGATTTAAACTGTTTTAAGTTTGAAGCAAGAGAAAGCAATGATGAGGAAGTATAAAGAAACGTTAACTTGAGCAAGAGTCGACGTTATGGGACATTCCATTTAAAGCAGGAAGCGTAATGACAAGGGTAGTCACAGCGGTAAAGGAGAAGCAATGCGAAGGGATGATGGTCGCGGTGATTTAGAGTTACAAAAGCCCAAGCAACGTCTACGTAAACGCAGCTTATCTACTTAGGCATCGTAAGTTTGCTCAGAATTACGGGCGTTTCACGCAGTTATCAGGCACTCTCTTTTGCGCAAAACACATTACATCCCTTTCAACTCAGTACTTATGCTCATAAAATCAGGCTGTAAATATCACGCAAAGAATACAAATTTCAGAGAATATGAAAGACTTTCTCTTGGCGTCATCTTTTCTCTCAATCAGTTTCCCTTTCACGTGTCTTTTCACTGTTAAGCAGTCCCTACGTCAATTTAAAAGGTTTGAGAGTATTGAAATAATTGAAGCATATAATTCAACATTCTTTTACACAGTAAGCTGAAAACATTTAAAAAAAACCCTATCGTACTGACAGTCTTTATAAACCTTTACTCAAAGATCAATATATGCATTGAGCTTGAAAGAAACTAGTACTTTCTTAATTTGAAGAATGCTCTAACAATGATTTAGCTGCCATTTTTTTCACCAAGAATCAACAACCGAAAATAAAACAATGACTAAGTTTTCAATTGAATGTCATTTTGTCTCGAATATTCATTTACATAAACTATATCTGTAAAGTAGATAGACTCGTTCGGTCTCATTTCAGGATGCCACTGATACACTGTATACTGTATAATATACTTTTTGCACAACAATATTTACTATTGCCTAACCTAATAGATAATATATTTCTATTATTATTTGTTATTACCTAACTCCATGGATAATATATTGCTTTCAACCTACCTAATATGAATATAAACTTAGGAATTGTACTTTTAACTTGTACTTGGTATGTCTATCGAAAGATTGTATGATTTTCAGAAATAAAAAAGTTCCAAGATGCACAAATAACGATTCAGTGTCATGCGATACTAATCCTGAAACTATAATTTTTTCCCTTCAATTTGAATCCTAACACTTTACAATCCGTTCCTTGGTTCACTCAAGGCACAGGAAAAAGTTTATTTTTTTTTGTCAACACGACAAAATTTGTCCAGACTTCACGTGAATATTTCACTGCAAGACTTTCGTTTTCGGCTGTACTGACGCCCCTAGCGGACGTTTTTAGTAAATCGCATTTTGATCGAGCACGCTCAATACTTCATCTTTTCCACGTGATTTTAATAATAAAACGTTAAATAGAGTATCACAAGAAAGTAGCAACGGATTCATTTACCAACATAAAACAACGATTATAATTGCTTTCGCTTTTTTTGAGCTGAATCAAAAGTCATTTTTTTGAATTCGTTTTGTGTGAGTGACGTGCGTGGCCCGAGTGGGAAAATATCGTAGCGATATTTTAAATTATCGCGAGATAATCTCTGTGTAATATTGTCACGACATCAAATCGCCACGCTTGGTAATATCGCTGCAATGTTTTTCTCACTATGTTGATGCGATGTTTGTAGATAAATATCAGTGCGATGTTTTTTAGATAAATATCGCTGCGATGTTTTACGACATACTGTGAGTATAAATATCAATGATGAATATTTAAAAGGTCCGGATTATATGTATCTCAGAGTAAACAAAATGCCGTAAAATTATTGTCCACTATGGAAATCGTAGCTTGGGTAAAAGTTTCGCGGCGTTTTGTGCGCACCAAGTTATATCATCCAGCACTTCAAATTGTTGAACCTACTACTACTACCACCTACTAGCCTAGCTATCTAACCAATATACTAACGAGACCTAACGTTGGCGGAGGTGAATACAAGAGTCTAGTAAAAATAAAACGAAAAACTTATTTATGCCTTATTAAACCTCAAAATAGAAATTTTGACGTGACTTCTAGGTTATCACGGCATAAAATACCTCACGTAACAGGCACGTATGTGTAATTTGGCGAAACAATTAATGGACATCAGCTTCACTTCGGTCCATTATTTTTCCGTTTCGCCAAATATGCACATCCTTGCCTGGCACGTAATGTACTATATTACCCAATTACTATGAAATACTTGCGGAGATGTTTAATGGAACTTCCTGGTGTGGCACGTGCGACAACAATAGTATAATAGTAGAGAGGCTAGGGGGATACGGCCGCCCCCACTCCTACTCCCATCACGTGACCGCCCCCCCCGCCCCTACCTCCCTCCTCACCACTCCTCTAGGCCACACGCCCTGATTGGTTTGCCCCTCCCCTAGGCAACGCCCCCTGCGTCCTGATTGGTCCATCCCCTCCCCCGGCAAGTTTTCCGAATTTTCCCTAGATTTTCCATATTTTTCCGGATTTTCCCTTGTTTTTTCCAAAATTTTCCTAGATTTTTCGAAATTTTCCGCGTTTTTCCGGAATTTTCCAGAATTTCCCATATTTTACCGGGATTTCCCTAAATTTTCCATATTTTTCTGGAATTCCCCTAGATTCTTCGGAATTTTTCGCGTTTTTCTGAATTTTCCGGAATTTCCCTAGATTTTTCGAAATTTTCCGCGTTTTTCCGAAATTTTCCAGAATTTATCATATTTTCCCCGGATTTCCCTAAATTTTGCATATTTTCCCGACATTTTCCGCGATTTCCCTGAATTTTCCGCGATTTTCCTGAATTTTCCGCAAATTTTCCGGAATTTTCCTAGATTTCCTAGATTAGGATAAAATGTCCTTGAAGAAAATGGAGGTTAGAAAACAAAATGTCGTCTGAAATCCAAGATGGCGCCGGTCGGTAAAACAGGGGCATGCCTCCTGTCGGTAAAACAGGGATTTTCCTGCATTGCACATATTTTTTTAAAAAATTTTTTTGAGAGTTTTTTTTTATATTTATTCATTCAACATATTTATTATATTTATTTGTTATATGTTTATATTATATTTGTTATATGTATATATATTTTTCAGTGTTTCGTGGATTTCCTCCAACTATTTTATCTGATTTTCTACACTTATTTTTAACAGTTTTTTCCTTATTTTTCATGTTTTTCCACCATTTTCCCACGGTTTAACATACATATTCCTCGATTTTCTTTATCTCTTTTCCGCATATTTCCCTCACCTAGAGAAAAACTTACCTTAATAAAATGGTGGATTATGACGAATTGAAAAATAATGACTCGTACTTACGAACTCGAAAATAATATGCTTACCTTTCAATCTATCAAAGATATTTAGGGGAGATAACGATCACTGGCCGCGCGAATTCATAAACACTACGCCGCCTTATCTCTTAAGGCTACGAAATAACGGCATTTAGATCCCTCGAAATATTCAATTATATTGGAAATTTATAATCTATTGATACCAAGTAAATAATATTACGGGATTGAGAATTTTATTTCTTTTCTCCTAATAATACATTTTTATGGAAAATAATAATTTTTTATTAGTGATAGTTTGATAATCCTCGCAGTGTAGAATTCCCAAGCGATGACGTCATAATGACAAGTTTTAACTCGCAAGCGTTGACCTTGAAACGTTCGAATAAAACTGCGTAAATGTAATTCGAAGATCAATCAATTTTATGCAAATATTTATGTTATGAAAATTCTAAAAATATGATACCAAGATAGGCTTTGCTCGATTTGTTTATAGAGTTAGGTTTCTCTTCGTAAATGTAATTCGAACATAAGCCAATTTCATTCGATTATTTATGTTATGAAACTTCTAAAAATATGATACCAAGATAAGATTTGCTCCATTTGTTTACAGAGTTGGGTTTCTCTGTTTAAATGTAATTTGATCATAGCTAAATATAGATCTAGATGTTTGTATGAAAAAATTGCTGCGTAAATGTAATCTGAATCTTTTGTTTAGAAAAGTCGCTCGCTCGAAGATGTAATTTAATCTCGTTACCAATTTCCAGCACTGTAATCATTTATTTACAAGTCGGCATTTTTTGAACGCGTCAAATTTATGACTTTTGTTATCTTTGTTTACAAAAAGACTTCCGGTCCTAGATGTAATATAATAATGATATTTTTTTCGTTGCGCAGTTGTCATTTGATACTTTTGTTTACACTTTCAGCGCAATTGTAATCTGAGTATCCTGTTTTGAACTCTGCGTAGAAGTCATTTGATTCCGTTATTTACAGAAGCAATCGCTCGATTCTCAAAACCACAAAGTCAACATCTCTGACTCATATCGAGCAGTGGGGATTCGATGGTGACGTCATCATTTCTCTATACAATATCCCCTGATTTCCCTATCATCAGTCAGTCACATTTTTGACATGATCGCGAGTCACTCTATAATTATCGCATCTTGGAAAGATTTTAAGTGTACGGGGTTATTTAAAGGAAATTTTTAGACAGTGCATGATGATAGACGTGACGATAGACGTGGCAAGACCATGGAAACAGTACCAACCTTGAGCACGCATAGCAACAGCGCGCGATCGCAGCGCCATCACTATCTATAAATACGACGTTCTCGAGCGGGAGCGTCAGTCTACCAACAGGGCTATCAAGGTGTCGAACTTCAGAGCACAAAGTGACATTTAATTTTCGAAAAATGGCGTAATCGAAACTCAAGGCCGCGTACAAGGTGATTAACGCGCAAAAACGACTTTTGACTCGGAGTGGTGCTGTTGATCCTGCAGTGTTGAACAATGACGCTATAGCACACATCGATGAATTGCGTGAATTGAGTGCGAATAGCTCGAGTGCAGTGAAAATTCAATGTGCGCGTGCCATCCAACGACTACGCAGTTACATAATCTAGTTGCGCGGTTCACTCGTGATTGGAGCTGGATTACAAAATGGCGTGAAATGGGAAGATCTCAACAGCGCCTTCAAGACGCACATCCGCACGGGCGTCGTAATCAACTTACGCCACCTGGACATTACCAAGTTTTTGTTGGAAGCCCGAGAAATTTTCATCACCAAAGTGGAAGAAAGTCTAAAGACCGAAAATGCTTTGAAAGTCTACACTTCCTTGGATGAAGAATTCAGCATTCTAAAGAACGATGAAGAGGTCGTAGAGTTGAAAACCTTTGAAACTCGAAACGTCAGCATCACCCAAACAACGGATCTCAACACCTGGTTCGACACTAACGTCAGGGGTCACTTGTTGAGAAAGATCGAAGAGTTTCAACACCAAGGATCCGGATGGATGCTGCGTCGGATCGTGAGTCTCGGCGTGCATATAAACAAATACAATCCTATACGAGCAAGTTCCTTCATCGAGCTACCAGGACCAATAGAACGAAAGCAGGCATGTGTGAATATTCAAAATTTTGACGATGAGTGTTTTAAATGGGCTATTCTTTCGGCGCTGCATCCTGTGGAAAGAAATGTGAAAAACCCGGGACGCCTTTCATATTACAAAAAATATGATGGAGAACTAAACTTTGAAGGAATTTATTTTCCCGTTATGCCAAAGCAGGCTCCTTTAATCGAAAAACTTAACAATATTTCCATAAACATCTACGTACTTTTAAAAAACAAAGATTTTTTCGTCGCTCCTATCCATATCACTAAAGAAAAACAGAACAGACATATAAATTTACTTCTCATACAAAATCATTATGATAAAGATAATGAGAGTGAACCCCTCCGCTACCATTATGTCTGGATCAAAGATCTTTCTCGACTTGTAAGCAGTCAGTTTTCTAAACGCGATTATAAACATTGGATTTGTGGCCGGTGTCTTCACTACTTTCAAGATTCTGAGAAGTTGAATGCCCACGAAATTGACTGCAAAGAAGCGAATACATGTAGAGTCAATTTGCCTGCTCCCAACAAAAATATTCTAAAATTCAACAATCATAAAAACAATATTAAAGTTCCTCACATCGTTTACGTGGATTTTGAATGTTTATTGAAAAAAGTAGTTCCCGACAAAGAGAAAAACACTCGAGTCGTGCAAGTTCACGAGGCCTGTAGCGTTGGCTACTACGTCCAATGAAGCATCGATGAAGGACAATCTCGCTAAGCGAGCTATCGAGGTTGCGATCCTGCACAGTGGTTTTCCGATGAGTTGGTGAAACTTACGAAAAAAGTCCAGGAGAAGTTGAAGAACCCCAAACCCATGGAGCCCTTCACCCCGGCAGAGAAGGCGATGTTTCGAAAAGCTGCCGACTGCCACATATGCAAGACCTCTCCGAAAGGCCAAATTAGAGTGAGAGACCACTGCCATCCTACGGGCAAGTTTCGTGGCGCGGCTAATCAATTATGCAATCTCCTATACCAGGATGCACTCACTATTCCGGTAAGATTTTATGTCATTATATTTTTTTAATAAAACTTGGAAAAAAGATGTCTATGAGCATTGTAACTTTGGTTAATCATACTATTGGGATTAAAAAAAAATTATTACTATTTTGATTATTGTTAGAAAATACATCTCATGCAACAAGGATTCATGGATCAAAATTGTGGTTTTTTTTTAAATTTCAGATCATATTTCACAATCTAATCGGATATGACAGCTATCTTGTTATCAAACAAATCGCCAGCTGTATCGAGGGACGCATCACCCTAATTCCACAGACAACAGAACGATACGTGTCCTTTGCCAAGCATATCGAGGACAGCAAGATATTTCTGCGATTTATTGATTCGTTCAGGTTCATGGCGTCATCGCTGGATAAACTTGCGTCGTACTTGAAGGACGATAAAAAAACCATCATTCATCGAGAATACTCGTATCTCGACGAGGAACTATTAAAATTCCTCATGAAGATAGGAGTGTTCCCCTATGAGTACCTGGACTCTTAGGAAAAATTGGAGGCGACCGAGCTAGAAGCAAGAAGCGTTCCACAGCACCCTGATGGATGAGAACGTTTCCGACAATGACTATCGGTAATTTAACTATTTCAATTATCATTGTCATTTTTTTGTATTATTTTTTGAGTTCTCAAATTTTTTTTTTCAATTTCAGCCATGCTCAGACAGTCTGGGAGTCCTTCAACATTCAGTCACTTGGGGAGTACTCGGACCTATACCTGAAGACTGACGTGCTTTTCCAGGCAGACGTCTTTGTGAACTTTCGAAAAGGCTGCCTTGCGTCCTATCGACTGGGTCCTGCCCAATACTATACAACACCAGGATTCAGCTAGGACGCCATGCTCAAGCACACGAGTATAGAATTGGAGCTTCTCACCGACATCGACAAGCTCCTCTTCATCGAACGGATGATCCGAGGAGGCATCTCTTAATGCAGCCATCGATACGCCAGGGCCAACAATCCCTACTACGCCACCGATTATAATCCCCAAGAAGAAGACAAATACCTTATGTATTTATGATGTAAATAACTTTTATGGGCGGGCCATGACGCAATGCTTGCCTTACGCTGGGTTTGAGTGAGTTGACAATTTTCAACAAGGTTTTCCGTGGGATGTTGCTGATGATGCCGGAGAAGGTTACATCCTAGAAGTGGATCTCGAGTATCCACCAGAAATTCATGATTCTCACAATGACTTACTGTTTTGCGCAGAGCACAAAACTCCACCCGGTTTGAAATGTAAAAAGCTCTTAACAACTCTTGAACCGAAAAAGCGATACGTCATTCATCATAGAAATTTAAGTCAGGCATTGCGCTATGGACTAGTTTTGCGTTGCATTCATAGGATATTGAAATTTAAGCAATCTCCATGGTTGAAATCTTACATTTATTTAAACAGTGAAATGCGTAAAAATGCAAAAAATGAATTTAAAAAAAATCTCTATAAAATGATGAACAAAGCAGTATACGGAAAAACCATGGAGAATGTAAGAAAACGTGTAGATATAAAACTAGTCATGCAATGGTTGGGTCGATACGGCGCAGAAGCCTTGATTTCGAAACCGAATTTCAGCTCTTGTACAATTTTCGATGAGAATTTAGTCACCATTAAATTAGCACGCGTTGAGGTTACAATGAACAAACCAATTTATATAGGTTTCTGCGTTCTCGACCTATCCGAAATATGTCTTTACTCTTTTCATTATGACTTTATGAAACCTGCAACAGAGGCGAAAATTCTGTATGCCGATTCAGACAGACTGATTTATGAAATTCGAAATCTTGACCCATAGAAAATGATGCAAGAAAACAATGATAAATTCGATACATCTGATTATCCCTCACCTAATCGTTTCGAAATCGAATTGAAACACAAAAAAGTTGTAGGTCTCATGAAGGATGAATGCAACGGGAAAATCATAACTGAATTTGTAGCATTGAGAAGTAAGATGTACAGTGTTAGAGTTGAAGGTCAGGATAGAGTTAAAAAAGCCAAAGGAGTCAAAGGATCGGTTGTGGCGAAAACAATAGATTTCGATAATTATGTACATTGCTTGTACAGTGAGAGCACAGAGTATCGCGTTCAACATCTGTTTCGATCACATCTGCATAAAATTCAAACAATTCAACAGACAAAACTCGCGTTAAATCCATATGATGACAAGCTTCACCTATTGTCAACTACAACGGACACTTTAGCTCACGGCCACTATAAAATAAGGGAATTGATAAATGTCGACGATAAATTGTAAATCCTAATGGATGTAGTAGCCAACGCTACAGGCCTCGTGAACTTGCACGACTCGAGTGTTTTTCTCTTTGTCGGGAACTACTTTTTTCAATAAACATTCAAAATCCACGTAAACGATGTGAGGAACTTTAATATTGTTTTTATGATTGTTGAATTTTAGAATATTTTTGTTGGGAGCAGGCAAATTGACTCTACATGTATTCGCTTCTTTGCAGTCAATTTCGTGGGCATTCAACTTCTCAGAATCTTGAAAGTAGTGAAGACACCGGCCACAAATCCAATGTTTATAATCGCGTTTAGAAAACTGACTGCTTACAAGTCGAGAAAGATCTTTGATCCAGACATAATGGTAGCGGAGGGGTTCACTCTCATTATCTTTATCATAATGATTTTGTATGAGAAGTAAATTTATATGTCTGTTCTGTTTTTCTTTAGTGATATGGATAGGAGCGACGAAAAAATCTTTGTTTTTTAAAAGTACGTAGATGTTTATGGAAATATTGTTAAGTTTTTCGATTAAAGGAGCCTGCTTTGGCATAACGGGAAAATAAATTCCTTCAAAGTTTAGTTCTCCATCATATTTTTTGTAATATGAAAGGCGTCCCGGGTTTTTCACATTTCTTTCCACAGGATGCAGCGCCGAAAGAATAGCCCATTTAAAACACTCATCGTCAAAATTTTGAATATTCACACATGCCTGCTTTCGTTCTATTGGTCCTGGTAGCTCGATGAAGGAACTTGCTCGTATAGGATTGTATTTGTTTATATGCACGCCGAGACTCACGATCCGACGCAGCATCCATCCGGATCCTTGGTGTTGAAACTCTTCGATCTTTCTCAACAAGTGACCCCTGACGTTAGTGTCGAACCAGGTGTTGAGATCCGTTGTTTGGGTGATGCTGACGTTTCGAGTTTCAAAGGTTTTCAACTCTACGACCTCTTCATCGTTCTTTAGAATGCTGAATTCTTCATCCAGGGAAGTGTAGACTTTCAAAGCATTTTCGGTCTTTAGACTTTCTTCCACTTTGGTGATGAAAATTTCTCGGGCTTCCAACAAAAACTTGGTAATGTCCAGGTGGCGTAAGTTGATTACGACGCCCGTGCGGATGTGCGTCTTGAAGGCGCTGTTGAGATCTTCCCATTTCACGCCATTTTGTAATCCAGCTCCAATCACGAGTGAACCGCGCAACTAGATTATGTAACTGCGTAGTCGTTGGATGGCACGCGCACATTGAATTTTCACTGCACTCGAGCTATTCGCACTCAATTCACGCAATTCATCGATGTGTGCTATAGCGTCATTGTTCAACACTGCAGGATCAACAGCACCACTCCGAGTCAAAAGTCGTTTTTGCGCGTTAATCACCTTGTACGCGGCCTTGAGTTTCGATTACGCCATTTTTCGAAAATTAAATGTCACTTTGTGCTCTGAAGTTCGACACCTTGATAGCCCTGTTGGTAGACTGACGCTCCCGCTCGAGAACGTCGTATTTATAGATAGTGATGGCGCTGCGATCGCGCGCTGTTGCTATGCGTGCTCAAGGTTGGTACTGTTTCCATGGTCTTGCCACGTCTATCGTCACGTCTATCATCATGCACTGTCTAAAAATTTCCTTTAAATAACCCCGTACACTTAAAATCTTTCCAAGATGCGATAATTATAGAGTGACTCGCGATCATGTCAAAAATGTGACTGACTGATGATAGGGAAATCAGGGGATATTGTATAGAGAAATGATGACGTCACCATCGAATCCCCACTGCTCGATATGAGTCAGAGATGTTGACTTTGTGGTTTTGAGAATCGAGCGATTGCTTCTGTAAATAACGGAATCAAATGACTTCTACGCAGAGTTCAAAACAGGATACTCAGATTACAATTGCGCTGAAAGTGTAAACAAAAGTATCAAATGACAACTGCGCAACGAAAAAAATATCATTATTATATTACATCTAGGACCGGAAGTCTTTTTGTAAACAAAGATAACAAAAGTCATAAATTTGACGCGTTCAAAAAATGCCGACTTGTAAATAAATGATTACAGTGCTGGAAATTGGTAACGAGATTAAATTACATCTTCGAGCGAGCGACTTTTCTAAACAAAAGATTCAGATTACATTTACGCAGCAATTTTTTCATACAAACATCTAGATCTATATTTAGCTATGATCAAATTACATTTAAACAGAGAAACCCAACTCTGTAAACAAATGGAGCAAATCTTATCTTGGTATCATATTTTTAGAAGTTTCATAACATAAATAATCGAATGAAATTGGCTTATGTTCGAATTACATTTACGAAGAGAAACCTAACTCTATAAACAAATCGAGCAAAGCCTATCTTGGTATCATATTTTTAGAATTTTCATAACATAAATATTTGCATAAAATTGATTGATCTTCGAATTACATTTACGCAGTTTTATTCGAACGTTTCAAGGTCAACGCTTGCGAGTTAAAACTTGTCATTATGACGTCATCGCTTGGGAATTCTACACTGCGAGGATTATCAAACTATCACTAATAAAAAATTATTATTTTCCATAAAAATGTATTATTAGGAGAAAAGAAATAAAATTCTCAATCCCGTAATATTATTTACTTGGTATCAATAGATTATAAATTTCCAATATAATTGAATATTTCGAGGGATCTAAATGCCGTTATTTCGTAGCCTTAAGAGATAAGGCGGCGTAGTGTTTATGAATTCGCGCGGCCAGTGATCGTTATCTCCCCTAAATATCTTTGATAGATTGAAAGGTAAGCATATTATTTTCGAGTTCGTAAGTACGAGTCATTATTTTTCAATTCGTCATAATCCACCATTTTATTAAGGTAAGTTTTTCTCTAGGTGAGGGAAATATGCGGAAAAGAGATAAAGAAAATCGAGGAATATGTATGTTAAACCGTGGGAAAATGGTGGAAAAACATGAAAAATAAGGAAAAAACTGTTAAAAATAAGTGTAGAAAATCAGATAAAATAGTTGGAGGAAATCCACGAAACACTGAAAAATATATATACATATAACAAATATAATATAAACATATAACAAATAAATATAATAAATATGTTGAATGAATAAATATAAAAAAAAACTCTCAAAAAAATTTTTTAAAAAAATATGTGCAATGCAGGAAAATCCCTGTTTTACCGACAGGAGGCATGCCCCTGTTTTACCGACCGGCGCCATCTTGGATTTCAGACGACATTTTGTTTTCTAACCTCCATTTTCTTCAAGGACATTTTATCCTAATCTAGGAAATCTAGGAAAATTCCGGAAAATTTGCGGAAAATTCAGGAAAATCGCGGAAAATTCAGGGAAATCGCGGAAAATGTCGGGAAAATATGCAAAATTTAGGGAAATCCGGGGAAAATATGATAAATTCTGGAAAATTTCGGAAAAACGCGGAAAATTTCGAAAAATCTAGGGAAATTCCGGAAAATTCAGAAAAACGCGAAAAATTCCGAAGAATCTAGGGGAATTCCAGAAAAATATGGAAAATTTAGGGAAATCCCGGTAAAATATGGGAAATTCTGGAAAATTCCGGAAAAACGCGGAAAATTTCGAAAAATCTAGGAAAATTTTGGAAAAAACAAGGGAAAATCCGGAAAAATATGGAAAATCTAGGGAAAATTCGGAAAACTTGCCGGGGGAGGGGATGGACCAATCAGGACGCAGGGGGCGTTGCCTAGGGGAGGGGCAAACCAATCAGGGCGTGTGGCCTAGAGGAGTGGTGAGGAGGGAGGTAGGGGCGGGGGGGGCGGTCACGTGATGGGAGTAGGAGTGGGGGCGGCCGTATCCCCCTAGCCTCTCTACTATTATACTATTGTTGTCGCACGTGCCACACCAGGAAGTTCCATTAAACATCTCCGCAAGTATTTCATAGTAATTGGGTAATATAGTACATTACGTGCCAGGCAAGGATGTGCATATTTGGCGAAACGGAAAAATAATGGACCGAAGTGAAGCTGATGTCCATTAATTGTTTCGCCAAATTACACATACGTGCCTGTTACGTGAGGTATTTTATGCCGTGATAACCTAGAAGTCACGTCAAAATTTCTATTTTGAGGTTTAATAAGGCATAAATAAGTTTTTCGTTTTATTTTTACTAGACTCTTGTATTCACCTCCGCCAACGTTAGGTCTCGTTAGTATATTGGTTAGATAGCTAGGCTAGTAGGTGGTAGTATCAGGGCGTGTGGCCTAGAGGAGTTCCGAGGAGGGAGGTAGGGGGGGGGGCGGTCACGTGATGGGAGTAGGAGTGGGGGGGCCGTATCCCCTTAGCCTATCTACTTATAGTGCTTATTAGTCGATGTGTTAGTTGAGTCGTAGCTGCATTTTTAATTTCCATGTTGCTTCAATATCTAACCAAACCCTTATGAAAAAGACTTTTAATTATTGAGCCTACACGCTTAATGTTGGCCATCATTTCAAAAGCTAAAGGTTGATTGTATACGGTCAAGTTGAGCATAAAGTTTAACGTTGGGCGTGTACGGTCAAATTAAACGTTTGAAATAATGCTTAACGTTGAGTGTTTGTGGCAGAGTTGAGCATGTACGGTTAAGTTGAGCGTTTGAAACAAATTTTAATGTTGAGCGTATACGGTGAAATTGGGTGTGTACTCTTAACTGTACAAAGTTTACGTTCATCTTCCAGCGTATATGCTTAACGTTGAGCATAAATGCTAAATAAGAAAGCGTGTACTTTTCACTGTTCATCGTTTATGTTCAACGTTCGGTGTAGATGCTCAACATTGAGCATAAACACTGAATAGTTTAGCATGTACCCTTAACTATTCAGCGTTTACACTCAACATTAAGCATCTACGCTGAGTGTTGAACATAAACACTGCTTAGTTGGGCGTGTGATCCCAACTCTTTAGCGTTTATATTCAATGTTCAGCGTAGATGCTAAATGTTGAGAGTAAACGCTGAATAGTTGAGCGTATACTACTAACTGTTCAGCGTCTACTACGAGGCAAATTCTTCAGAAAATAATTGGACGGTTTGAAGCATAAAAAGCGACCTGAAAGAGGAAGTCGAGAAGGCCTTTGGAGGGCTTCCTTTTCATTGAATTACAGTGATCATTTGGTGCTCCATATGCGGCGGATGGCCGTTCTCTGCATTTAGAGCCTATTGGAGGGTGCTCCGAATCCTCCAAAAGCCCTTCCATTTTGACATTTTTTCAACTACTTATCCTAATACTTGCCTTACATGCGAGCGCAACCTTAAAATCTGACAGAAATAGTTGCAGTAAAAAATATTTAGAAAAAAATTTCCAGAAGCTTATGGCGTATTTTACTCATGGTTGTTATTAATTTTACTAGAACCTGTAAGATTTGATCGTTTATTCCGAGGAGAAGAAGACATATATTATCAGGAAAAATCTTTGCCAGAGGCTGGATTGAACCCAAGATTCTTCATGTTGATGTTGCCGTGCCCCGCGCGGTTCTCCACTCGACCATTGTACACTTCGTAGTAGGTATCTGAATTGTTTCCTACCATATGTTTAGGATTTACTCTGAACGAACTGAATGGATATTCCTGGATATTATTAATCGAAAAGAAAAAGAAAGAAAAAATAAATACACCGCTAGAACATAGCTTAAATTCATTTTGATCGGTTTTCCACAATTTTTTATATTGTGGGTACTCGAAATACGAGAGGAACCGAACATTATAAGATCAGTTGAATTTTCGATTTTTCAAGAAAAAAATTTTTCTATCGTTGCACGAAGTAAAATTTTAACTATTTCAGGACACTAAAGATCTTTGCAGACTTTCAAAAATTTTGAATTTTTCCGACAATGTTAATATATTTTTAAATCAAATATTTGTTTAAATATATATTAACGATGTATTTTTAAATATATTTATACGATGAATTTTTTTTAATTTCAACCAAAAAATTGTAATTTAATAAATTATTTTAAGAATTAAAAAAATATACTTTTAACTTCATCAATGACATGATTTCAGAAGAATTGAACAATGAAAACAATTTTTAAAATTTATGAATTATCGACGAATAATGAAACAGTTTTAATTCTGATTACCTATCATATCTTGTCCAGGAATGAGATATTTGTAAATATATTGCTTTATTTGCCAATTAGACGTTTGTATTAACTATTGATTGCATCATTCTTTGTATTTATATAAATTTATATCGTAGAAAGATTTTTGTAATATTTTTCAAAAAAAAATTTCCAATGTAAAAATTTGGAGGTACGGGGTCGTGTCTAAAAAGCATACCAAAAAAAACCAAATCTTCCCTATACGCTCAGTAAGGGCTATAATCCATCAGAGTGAGTGAAGTGATGTGATTTTACATAAAAATTTTTCTTTAAGGTGTCTTACATTGAAATTATAACATGATCATAGGTGGTAAATCTCATTTTCAGAAAATCTGGACTCAAGCATTTCCAGTCACTCACCTGCCCGCTTTTATGACATTGTGAAGGCAATGTACACTAGTTCCTTGATCTAATGAATCGTCATTTCGAATAGATCTTTTGCATAAATTTTTATTAATTTAGAAGTGCCACCCCCATTCCTTCCTTTTCTTCTGTATCATAGTGTAATGATAAATAAAATATTTTCTATCACAATTACGAGTTATTAATTTTAAATCACTATTCTCTTTCTCTCTCGCTCCTTGTCAAAGAC
This sequence comes from Platygaster robiniae, assembly GCA_028476575.1. Lineage (NCBI taxonomy): Eukaryota > Metazoa > Arthropoda > Insecta > Hymenoptera > Platygastridae > Platygaster > Platygaster robiniae. The sequence continues at coordinate 13,965,786 of CM052025.1, forward strand.
AATACAAAATACAATAACGTTTTTCTGACTATAATTTTTGAAAAATTCACAAGCACCGCCAAATTCATCCCCTCACTTTTGGTTCACAATAGTTTGGAAAAAAACATTATCGCTATCTGAATGATTAGTTTACATGCTAATCAACTTTTTATGCTTCCCCTTGTTTCTGAAAACAATCATTCTGAATTCAACATTGAATAATTTCAAAATGGCAAATCTAATTTTTATACGTATTTACAAGTTATTAACGAAAAAACAACAAAGTTTGAAGATTACGATTTGTCAAGAAAAGCGGGCAGGTGAGTGAATGGAAATGCTCGAGTCCAGATTTTCTGAAAATGAAATTTGCTACGTATGATCATGTTATAATATTAATGTAAGAAACCTTAAAGAAAAATTTTTATGCGAAACCACATCACTTTACTCACTCTGATGGATATTAGCCCTTACTGAGCGTATAGGGAAGATTTGGTTTTTTTTTGGTATGCTTTTCAGACGCGATCCTTCACCTCCAAATTTTTACATTGGAAATGTTTTTTTAGTGATATGGATATTTCTTGATAAATCACTGTCAACTGCTACCTATTAACTTTAATTTTGAAGTTACTTGACATAAATCCTTTCATCTCACATAATCTTTTTTTTTCAACTTCTATAATTTCCATTAGATAAAAAATTTGTGTTCCTTTTGAAATACGTATCTACTTTTGTGAAACCAACTAAATTATTACTTTTGTTTTGGAAACATTTTTCAAATCAAATTTATCCGATTAATCAATTTTATTGAACTCGTAGTTTTATTAAAATTGAATGAATAATTCTAAATAATCTGTATAAAATAATTTTACATTTTATGAATTATCAATTTTGACCATATGTTTATTTACCTAAACACAAATTAATTTGTTTTAATTTGTACACCTATAAAAATTGATTACATATTCTACTCATCGTCAATTGTAACGATACATTTTTACTGCAAGTGCAAAAATAGCAGACATGTAATTTCCTTAATTTTATTAATCAAATAAGGTTTTTAATTATTATAAGATTATTGTTAAATTATTCAGAAAATTTTTGAAATTAAACAATTCAAACAATTTCGACTGACTGTTGTCTGTTTCGATATTGTGATGCTAGGAGCAAGAACCGCCGATTCCAAACTCGTGTGTTTTAGAGCTCGTGTGTTTGCCGCCTGAGCAAAGCGAAGTAACAGCCGATTAGAACACGAGTTCTAATCGGCTGTTATTGCCCCGAGGAACACGCGATACTTTTTGCCTCGGAAACAGTAAAAATGAGCATATCAAAACTGTTTCAACATGGAAAATAAAGTATCGAAGGTCGACACGGAGGCTGGAAAAAATGACAGTCGGCTGGGGAAAGGGGGGTGGTAGTCTTTTTTGACCCGCCGGGTTTTCAAGGAGCCAAAATAGCCCGCCTTTCACCTCGCCGATCATTTGTCGACAGCCTGCGTGTTGGTCTGACAAACTTCATTTGTTTATGTCGAAACGTGTTTTAAAACGCTTCTTTTGAAGTAAAGATAAAAAATTGACAAACGCAGAGTCAAGGTTAAAAATTGAGGTTGTTGTACGTCAATTTACGACGTCCATTTTTTCTCCTCTTTCTCGATCTACGTCGACTTTTCCCCAATATCAGCGTTCCTAATCTCGGGGGAGATGTCATGTCCTTTTTTTCCCCAAATCATGCTGTCTCACGCCCGATAAGAGGTGATACAGACATTCCCTCTACACGTAAGAAGTGACGCAGTCATCCCCTAAATCCTTGCCTTAGACCAACAGGTGGAGTACGATTATTTTTTCGCGTTGTTAAAGTTAAGTTTCGATAGCATAAGTAGGCGTAAGATTTTGTCCTTATCTTCTTCAAATGTAACCATCAAGTGATTAATAAAATATGCCAATTGGTAAATTAATCCGTGAAACATTTCATTGTTATTCCTATTTCCCTTTTACTACCTCTGATAGCCACCACCGGCTCCAGGCCAACTCCCTTGCACTTTCCTGGTAGCCGCCACCGGCTACCAGGCTACCGGCCGAGTTGTAAACAGAAATTGAGGACTAACTATTTAATACCTACTCGCCTTTTTGCCTGTTTTTGACACCTACCTCATGTAATCAAGCGTTATAAGTTATAATTAAGTTAACCCACCTCCCTCTCTTACTAACATTCAGTAATAATAGATATTTAAAAAATAATCATTAACTCTAAATTTTTTTAATACAACGATGTACTTTCATTCATAGCAAATAACTAGATAACGATAGCATACTTCCGATACATGTGTAATTCAACAAATTATCCATAAATGTTTTCATACATTAGTCAACGATCGTCGTGTGTCAGATAGCATTTTTTGGTGACTTTGAAAACTGCCACAAGTAAGGTACCTTTTTTAAAAAAGTAAAAGAATTTTCAGCTATGTTCAATAGTATTCATTTCAATTTTTTTCACAGCATAATTGAGGCAAAAAGATTACTTTGAAAAACATGTATATTTTTTATATTTCACTAAAAAAATAACTATTTACTCATTTCGGTGATTATGGAATATAAGGACATATCATTGCATTAATATAATTCCTAAAAAATGTTGATTATAGATACATTAGTATAAATATAAGTTTCAGTATGAATTTGTTATTATCATTGGGTATGAGACAATTGGTAATCAATTATCAGTCGAAATTCCCAATCAAGTTTCTTTATTGTCTATTGTCAACGTTTCGGTCCCATACTTGGACCCTTATCAAGACCTTGAGAACAACGAAAATTTCACAAAAAATCCTTTAAACACTATCTATAATGTCGAAAAAAACTTGCGGCTCAGACAAGCGGGCAAAATAATCCATAAAAATTTTTATGTCGTCTAAAACAATTCTCTCATAGTCGGGTATTTTTTAACTTGGTTATACATCAAAAAAATTAAAAAATGAAGAACAACGATGACCAAGAACCGTAACAATCATGATCGTGGGTTTATACATTCTCACGATCATGATTGTTACGATTCTTGGTCATCGTTGTTCTTCATTTTTTAATTTTTGTGATGTATAACCAAGTTCAAAAATACCCAACTATGAGAGAATTGTTTTAGACAACATAAAAATTTTTATGGATTATTTTTCCCGCTTGTCTAAGCCGTAAGTTTTCTTCGACATAATTTTATAGATCGTGTTTAAAGGATTTTTTGTGAAATTTTCGTTGTTCTCAAGGTATTGATAAGGGTCTAAATATGGGACCGAAACGTCGACAATAGACAATAAAGAAACTTGATTGGGAATTTCGACTAATAATTAATTACCAGTAAATATAAGTTGCATAAAAACTTAGTGACACCTTTAAATAATGAAGTTTGATTGAAAATATACACGCATCAATCATTTACGCTCTATTTCTTCCGTTTCAGCAACTCGGCCAACATACCCCGGGATCGGGGCCCGTTGGCCTATTTTTCGCGACGTGATAAAAAAATATTCAAAATCTCAGTCATCATTTCAAGGTCATATAAATTTCACAATATTTAGCCAAAGATTGTAGCTATCGAATAAAAACAAATGCATTTTTCAAAGCAGAAAGGAAAAATTAAAAAAAATTCCTGAATAAAAATTCAGTCAACATGCCCCATGCTCCCTTATTAAATATTATCTGAATATTTCAAGCTTAATAAGAAACACAGAAAACAAATTGATTCATGAATGTATGTTAAGGTCAGCCATGCATGATGATTTTCATAAAAGCTCAAGTAAATTTATTTTCAAGGAGCCGCTCCCCATAAGTCAAACCAGGGCCCCCTAAATCGTCGCTACGCCGCTGAATGTATGTCATCTTGACCCTACTGTAAACAACATTTTGCTCGATTCCCATATCAAAGTTTACCAGAAATATTTGAGATTTTTGAAAAACGAGAGGCTTTACATGTCAGTGAATTATAAAACAGTAAGTTTATCTACAAAATCAAATTACCTCACTACATGAATGAATAAAGTAAACCCTCTATTGGATCAGTTTATTATTTTTTCAAAGATGTACAAAATCGCAACCTTTGTGATGAATGTTTTTGTGAAGAACGACATTTTGTTGTCTTGCGTTGCATCACACAACAGAAACCGTGTAGGGTCATAAAAGACGACAATCATCCAATTTCAGTTAACTAAGGTAGGAAATGTAGTGTAGACCCGAATTTCAAAATTATCACAGATCGTCTTGCAGACGTGTGTTTTCACATTTTAGATAATTAGAAAGTTTGTATTGCCTAGTCCGTCAATTCTACAGAATGAGAGTAAGAGTACATTACTGTTGCGTACATTACTGTAAGTCGCGAGATCGCACACAAATAACGAGTAATAGGATATAAAAGTCTCATTATTTTATTCGATTTTTAATAGAATAATACACGAAATGAGGGTTTGCAGCACTAACGGAAGGAGAAACGGTAATTAGTACAGTCAACATTTTTTGGACTTGTAATGGAGGGCTTGGAAGACAGATTAAAGGAGATTTTATTCCATAGGAGGGTTCGAAGGGCAAATGGAGGGATGAATTTTTAAATCAGAGAGTTCGGAGGGCAAATAGAGCGATGGATTTTGTTCTTGGAAGGTTTGGAGGGCATATGGAGAGTTATTTGATTTTTATTTCAAGAGTTTGGCGCGTCCTTATAGCCTTGTTGGAGGTTTTGGAGGGTTCTCGGAGCATTTCCCATTTGTAAGAACAATAGAATCGAGGGTTGGGAGCATCGTTTCCGACTTTTAAATTTTTCCTCAAGAAATTTTTCTTTTAAATTGTTCCTTGCAAGAAACAATAAAGTTGTATTTTGAAATTCAGAAAAATCGATGTTTTTACCTTCATAATTCAAACTGTCGTGAGTTTTGAGAATGAGAAACTTGAAAATATAATTTTTGACGTATTTTTGTACCTCAATTGAAGGGGGTGTCAACAATGAAGGGCCAATAAATAATAATACAAAAATGTACTGTTAATGACTCACGAGGAGTCGTTTATTCTATTAATAGAGTATAATTACAACGTGGTTTTAGATTAACATTATATTGTAATATTTTTCTATCACGCGTTGATCGATTCCTTCCTTGCCAACCTCAAGATCGTTTGGGTAGAAAGCTCGCGTTCGATACAAATCTTCTGAGAATGGTAAGCCCGGAGTGGAGAGAGGCTACACGGCACAAGGAAACCGGGAAATGCCCGGAGCCGAGAAAGTCTACACGGGCCAGGAAAAGGTTGGAAAAGTCCGGAACTGAGAAAGCCTGCACGTTCCAGGGTAGAGTTTGGAAGTGTCCGGAGCCGAGGAAGGCTGCATGGGTGGGACCGTGATAGGAATTCAAAAGCCGAGGAAGGCTCGAGGGGGAAAAAAGCTAGAGCTGAGGAGGCTCTGTAGCTGACTAGGGCTGAGGAGGCTCAATGGCAAAATGCGCTTCTTGTATCGCAGGCGGTCTCTGAAGTACCTTCCTGGAGACGAACAGCGCACCTATCAGGTGGCCTGATCATTTTTCCTCCCCGCCGCACTTATCGTCTGATAAGGCGGTGTAGACTTTTTCCGACTTCTCTGGAATGTGGAGGAGCTCTTATCTTCTCGTATCGAAAAGATATCAATGTTGACGTTTTTTCTGGCCTACGGCCAACGTACAACAGTATTAGTATATTGTCAACCAAGTTGGGAAAATAGGAGATTCCCAACGAGCATAAAATTTGTCTCGCGAGCGAAGCGAGCGTGGCAATCTACGAGTCCTACTAGTTCCCGACAAGGTTAACATACTATTTTCTTTACAAACCGTGAAGAAAAACGCGATTTCGGAGGTCTGGCGGGAGACAGCGAAAATGATTGAGTTCATTATCGGTGATGAGTGCGTGTGAAACAGTGTACTTATCGACGATGATGGAATCGATCACTTTCACTGTTTGCCGCCAGATGTTCGAAGTCGTGTTTTTCGAGCGGGTGTGAAAGAAAAACATTTTTTGAATGTGAAAACTTAAAATGAAATGAAGCAAAAAAAACTAGAAGAATTTTTAAGTTGCAATAAGTTTAATTTAAAATAGTATCAAGTATACTTACGCTTCATTTCGAAAGTGAAAATTTAAAGGAAAAATTCATTAATGAATGATTATTTACATTGAAGCGAAACTCAAACCAAAAAAAAATTGTAGACTTGAGAAAAAATCTGAAATACTGTTATCTCCAACATTCAGTAGTAGATCGCCGTTTTTGAATGTCAACACATGAAAATGTTTCATGAAATACTTGTATAAAAAAATATTGTTTGGTAAACTTACAGTTCAAAGTTTAGAATTTTCCAAGAAATTGAGTAAACTCAACCTTCACATTATGCTGATTCGAGGTAGATTTTGTTATAAAAAAAATTCAGAATATCTTATTTCAACACACAAAAAAGTATGAATATTTTTGTATTGGTAAAATACTTCTCTAAAATTGGAATATTCCATTCATAATGTTTTCAAAGTTAACATGCGACACTTACATTTTTGATTCAAAAATTATATCAAATTATTATTTTTGAAAATCTACGAGTTCAAGATTCGCAACAATTAGGAACAAACAAGTAAATAATCTGTAAGTAGAAGTGAAACTTCTGATATTTGAAAAATTTCACAAAACGTTCATTTTCAGGAAACCCGTCCCAAAATTTTTTTCCGTGTGTGTCCCTAAATTCAAATATTAAATATGTACGCGCAGAAACTTATCCAATAACAAAGCAAATTTTTGATTTTTATCGTTGCTTTGAGAGAATATTTTTTTTAAACTTTTCACAAAAGTCAGGAAAAACAATTGCAAAACGGATGTAAAAATCCCACCGTTGACGCTACGACGAGCACATGACTATAATTGATAGAATTGTAAACATTTCGAAATGTGGAAATATTTCCATATATTATTTTCGCACGCCATTTTATAATTTTGCATTTTCCACACTGAGCCAATGTGAAAGAATGGTGTTTGCATAAAGTGCTGTTTTTACAAGTAATTTTGTCAAAACGGGGCTCGAATAAAGTGTTATTGCGCGAACCACACCCGCGTTAAGTGTGTTCCTGGCGCTCGAGCCGAGCGAATCCTTTCTTGAAATGATGAACTGAATTTTGTGACATTTATTCTTTGGGTACGCATGATGTTGGCTGCCTGTCGATTGTTTTGTAAACATACTGAAAAAAAGTTGCGAACTCACTTTGAGAATGAGTAGTGGTAAATCAATAAATGAAAAAAACTCTCAGCTCACGTCATGATGCTTGGTTTTTCTTCAATTTTGTGAGTAAATATCGATAAATGACATATTATTGTTTGTGTATGCGTACTGAAATTTTGAGTCTAATATAGATTCCATAGTTGACATTTGATGAAATGTCATCTAAACAAATTTTTCGCGCTTGAAGAAAAAACAATATGAAGTGGATTGAAAAAATAATGATGAATAAAAATTATTGCTTTTCTCGAAAAAACCAAACTTGCATGTTTGTTTACTTTCTGAATTTTTCAAAATAATGTTCAGCAATACATCTTTTTTTCAATTAAAAAATTGTTTGTTCCATTTCATCAATTTAAAAATTTACATGAAATTGTACAAAAACTGTTGTTTTTTGAAAAGTAATTTTTAATATACAATGTTTAAAATTTACAATTCGAAACTTAAATTAAAAGTATATAGAAAAAACTCTAGTTTTGAAATTTCTATAATGACATACACAGTTGATTAAAAATTCGATAAATGTTTTTGAAATAAAAATCAATTATTACTGCTAAACATAAATGCACATAATAATATTAATGATTAATTCAAATTATTCATATTTTATATATATTTTTTCAAATTAATAATTTTTTTCTTATTCAAAAATTAAATCATTATATATTGGAGAATAATTGAGAATAATGAATTAGATAAGGATTATTTGTTTTGTTTATCGAGTTCAATAAAGTTAAGATGCATTGTTTTCTTTTATTCATTTTTTTCAATGACATTATCTGTAATTTGTAATAAAATTTTTGTAATAAAATTGTCAAGTATACGAAAATTTTGCTCGTTTCGCAAACTTTTAAAATGTTGAAGAAAAAATTTGTTTAAACATGTTTTTCTCAAAAAAATTGAAACATTTTTAAACAAATTGATTTTGCAAAAGTTAGGCAGTAAAATTACAATTTTTTTTTCACGGATGGAATCCTTAAAGAAAATACAACAAAAAAAAATTTGGTTTAGAGTGGCTTTCGAAATATTTCAAAAGACATAGGGCACCAAAGTGCGACGCGCGTGACCCGCGCGAGCTATGCGCTTCGTACCGTGGCGAGCTCTCAATAAATGCACGGTGTTGCTGTGAGGCGAGGTTAATATGAATAAACAAATGAAATAATCTTTGTTAATTATGTTCAAAAATTATTTATTATACCACTGTGGTGTTATATTGTAAAATTTGAAACAGTTTCAAAATAAAAAAAAAATATTCAACAAATATGTTTACTTGGATTTGCTGGACCTTTTTTTCTTCAAAAAGCAAACAGTATCTGCTTCATTAGACAACGAGTACAGTTTTATTGAAAAAGTTGAATCTTTCACTGGCTGAATAAAATGCAACTTTTGTGTTCCAGTAATAGTTTTACAATCTTCGAACCGTGATTCAAGCATTTTTTCAGCAATTTTGTAATCTTTGTTTGTTCAGTACATCACTGAAATATTTGGCAGAGTAGGGTCTTTTTCGGCCTAATCGTACAGCTCTAGAGGTGTAGTAATTAAAGAGGTCATTTGCAAACTAGCTTTCCATACTAATCTTTTCGTGGTCCCTCCCGCTCCGTCGCAAGGTCCTTTTCCATGGGCGGTGGCATGGAAATGCCATTCGACTGACCGTCCAAAATCTTCTTCATGGTGGTACAAATTAATAAAACGTTTTATGTTTTTGAACTGCTGTGGAGCACCGTCGGAAAAAAATGGTTTTTTGTAAATTTGGAGTAAAGGAATTCAAAAACTCATGCAGTGCCTTCAAATAACGAAAACAGCGATAGCATCATGCTTAAAACAGTCTGAAATTCTTATCAATGTTTTGTGTTCGATGGTGCCCTGATTATGCTTCATAAGAATATCTTCGACATGGGCCACGGGATGATTTAAATCTTTCATTAATTTCACCACATGACTTCCTGAAAAATTAATTTACGTAATCAGAAACATGAAAATCTGTTGCAATAGTATAATTTTATTTGTTCGTCATTACATTGAGATAAAGTTTCATATTTTCATGAACAGGACACACACAAACAACGTGTGTCCCACCGGAACTCGCTAAAACACAATAATTCGGTCTCAACTTAGCAAACTTTGAAAAAGCAATTCAGATTTGAGGGTTCGGCAATTTGAATTTTTCATAAATTTCTTTTAAATTCCCCCGTATAATTCGTTTTTGATGATACGTAATAATTCAATGAAAAATGGGAGTAAAATCAAAGAGAAAGATAAAAGAATAATTTTTTTTTCTTTCTCTGTTTCTTTACGTTCAACTTTATTTCCAAAATTTTTCATTCTGCTGTCTATTAAAAATACTTCTTATCTATTATTTATCGTACTTCTGTACACGTGGGTTTTGTTAGATCATTTTTGTAGTGATTTAAAAAGTGCAACGCAAATGAAACGCAAATGCAACGCTACAGTGTTGCATAAACTTTGCCAGGGAGAAAACATAAAAGGTAATAAATTTGTTTTTTAATAATAAAATTACTAGTTTTAACAGATTTTTTTACATGACATAAATCGAAAATTCCGAAAACTTCTATTTCTTCAAGTTCCAAGACGGAACGGACAATAAATACAATAATCGAACGAAATAACGAAATGCATAAGTTCTAGGACTTTAAAAAGGTATTTTATTCTAGCTTTCCTGAAAACATAATGGTTTTTGAAATAAGTTTTTGAACAATCAAGATAACAAATAACACAAACTCCTTATTTTCATGAGTTTTATGGCCGAACAGACATTTAATACTCTAATTATTCGAAATAACGAATACAACGCAAGTGCAACGCTATATCGTTGCACTTACATTACACAAACTTTGCCAGAGGAATCAAACAAATGATTACACAATACGAGCAATCGTCAAAAGTTTTTATCACGTTTGAAACCTGAAAAGTGTTTAAAAATAACATAATAACAGAAATATAAAAAAAAAATGTCAATAATTATACATAATTCAAAAAATTGGAAAGATTTCAGAAAATATTGATAAATTTTGTACGTTATGTTTATAATGATATTTCTTTCAGATTACGCACGAATCAAGTTTTCCCTTTTTTTATAAAAATATGATCTTACTCGGATATTCGATAATGTCATTATTGATGAACAGCATGGATTTATGAGGGGAAGATCGGCACAAACGAATTTGGTACTTTTTCAGAACCATGTGTTAAGGTCACTTGAGAATAAAATGCAGGTGGATGTTGTATATACTGACTTCTCTAATGCTTTTGACCGGGTTGATCATGGGATTTTGTTAACGAAGATTGAAGCCTACGGGGTGTCTGGACCCTTTTTAGACTGGCTCAGGAGTTATTTGAAAGGTAGGACTCAAGTAGTTGAGGTGAATGGTTCTCGGTCCTCCTACACTGATGTACCTTCAGGTGTTCCTCAGGGTTCGCACCTTGGCCCTCTCTTATTCTATATCTTTATTAATGATTTGCCTCAGACGCTTTCAGTTTGCAAGTGCCTGCTGTTTGCTGGCGATGCTAAATTTCTGGCCGAAATTACGTCAGTGGAGGACGCGGAATCATTTCAACGTGATCTTGATAAGGTAGCTTTTTGGTCTATACAAAATCGTTTGCCCCTTAACGTTAGTAAGTGCAAGGTTTTGAGAATATCGAGGTCTAGGATGAGGATGAGATTTCCCTATTCTGTGGACAATTTCGTCTTGGACAAGGTAAGCGAAGTAAACGACCTTGGGGCATTTTATCAATTCAACTTTCAATTTCAATAGGCACATTCGATCTATTTCAAATAGGGTGACAGGGATGCTGGGCTTCATTAATAGGGTAAGCAGAGATTTTAATAACCCGTACATGTATCATACACTCTGCCGGATATTGGTGAGACCCATTCTTGAGTATGTGTCTGTCGTTTGGAATCCATATAGCCGACTTAATGTGGATTTACTGGAAAGGGTGCAGCATAGGTTTTTGAGGCGTTTGTCTCACATTTCGGGGAGTCCGATGCTGTATAATGACCATCAGTATGATTCTATATATATTAGGTATGGAATTCAATCACTTTCCACCCGTCGTCTTGTGGGCGATCTGAAATTCTTATATAGGGTGATAAACGGTCATGTGAGAAGCCCTCAGCTCTGTGGATTGGTTGATTATAAGGTACCGAGTAGGAATCTGAGACTGATGTCGAGGGATTTGTTCCAAGTTGGAACTAGTCGCACTAATTATGGTCGAAATGAGGCTATGTCGCGTATTTTGGCTGAGGGAACTTTGGATTTTTTCAGTTTTTCATTAGCTGCTTTTGTGAGGGGATTAACAGTAGTGCTCTCAAATGGACGACGATAGCGTCGAGGAGATGATTTTGTTTTGTTTTCGTAAGTTCCGGTTCACGATTTGTACGATACGATTGTTTTTGTATGGGGATATTTTTTTATATTTGGAAATGAATAAGCTGTAAAAGTCTTCGACAAGATTTGATGAATTGCTAGTAAAAACTTTATAAAGTTTTGAAAAGTTAGGGAAAAGAAGTATTAAACATTTGGAATAAATAAAAAAATTGCAATATTTTCACGATTGTCAACTACTATTTATATTCCAAATATTTGTAGAATTCCAAGTATCAATAGTATACTGTAGATTGTGATCATTCAAATATATATCTACGAAACATGCATCGTACATGTACGATGTTTTTCATCATTTATTTTTGAATAGATTATTTTTATTATTTTTGAATAGATTTTTATCAGGAAAACTTGAAAATTGTAAGGAATTTTGGAAAATCATAACGAGATATGTAAACAGGTTCTCATATGGTTTCGAAAGTTTCGTATATTTTGTTACTATTCCACTTGAAATTTCAAAACTGAAAAAAATGTATATTTAAAATTTCATATATTGGCGACAATTCTAAAACTTTCAAAAAATTTATTTGTAGAAGTTTAGAGAATGTTTGTCAATTTTGTAGATTGTGTTCATTAAATTCTTTCTTCGAAAAATTCACGCAGATATTTTAACACATTTTCATAGAATTGGAAACGTTGAACATTAAATGTTCGAAATTTGGAAAATTTTGAAAAATGTAGATATATTGAAAATTTAAGAGATACTAGATAGTTTCATTAAATTGTAAAAACTGGGAAAAAATCAATGAATGTTCATTAATTTATTAGATTGTAACAACTATTAAATTTTGTCTAATATACACGGTACTTCTTTTTTGTTTTCCAAAATCTGGAAAACTTCAGAAGCTTTAGGGAACGACGAATAACCTTTATGAACAAGACGAATCTTTATAATATTTTGGAATGTTGTAAAAGTTTGAATTAATTAGAAAGCTTAGCGAAAAATTGCAACTGTGAATTTTGGTACGAAAAATATACCAATAGTACACTGATTGACGAATTTCATTCGAAGCACACGATAAAAAATTGCAATCACACAACTATTTTTTAGAAAATTTTCCAACGCGTTATTATTACGATTGACGCTGAATAGTGGAAGTTTCAATAGACCTTCCTTTCGTCGTTAACTGGTCGATTGTTCGTGAACTGACCAACACCAACGAAATATAGCCTTCACTCATCAATACTGATCTCCTCAGAGGAAAATCTGGTTTTCGCCGCGTTTTTGTTGCAGCGGTTCTCTATCCTAGAAATTCTAAAAATTTTCGGGTCCCTCCTGGCTTTACTTTCACTTGAGCCTCGTTCAAAAACTAAATGCGCTGTTCAGTATCTAAACGGAGCCGTTGAGATTGTATCCGCTCCAGCGTTGAGAATGTAAATGCTTGAGCGTTTAGATTTAAGAATCGAGCGTTAAGACGACTCGCAACCTACTGTAGTGCGAGAAAGACGCCTAGAACGGGATTCAATTGAAAGAAAGAAGGACGAAAAGAGAAGGTCTTGCGAGTCGTCTTAAGGCGACTCGGAACCTACTGTAGTGCGAGAAAGACAAATGAAAAGGGAACCGGTCGAGAGGAAGGAGGACGAAAAGAGAACGTTTTCCGAGTCACCTTAAGAAACTGAACGAAATCGCATTGATTCAATGCGATTTTTATTCTAAACGATCGCTGTTCAGTTCCTGAACAATTTTTTTCTCAGTGTACTTAAAAAAAGACACTCACCAGTCATACTAGCAATCCGATTTCTGCACGGTGAACATACAAGCTCATTTTTCTCTAAAGATGGTAACTTTTCCAACATAGAGGCACTTACTCGTCGCAACGATTTACCACGTACAGTATGTGACTTGAACGGATTACAAAACCGATTTTTAAATTTTACAGACGACATTTTTTAACTTAAAATCATAAATATACAGGTATAATTCAGGGAGCGCTAAAGCCAACCACTTTTCTTCACGAAAACTGTCAACTGACTTACTCCCAAAACCCTTGTCAAGTTTTATATGTTCAGTTTTTTTGAACTGAATCAATGAAGACCAATGGAGCAGCATTCTTTGACACTCTACGAATGAAAATTTGAGGTAAACATCCTCTTTTCTTCCAGAAGCAGGAGCCATGAATCAATAGAAGTTTAAAATAAACTGGGTTCTCTTAAAAAGTGCAGATTCAAATTTAGATCATCAATTCTTATTTACCCAAGGTAATTACATAGCCCATACATCCCTAGGAAACAGCATAACACAGCGTTTTTCGGTAATGTTGATATTTTAAAAAAAAATTACAGAGTAACGGAAAAGTTTGAAAACCTTCATTTTTCAAATATTTTCATTTTATTTGACGATTGAGTTTTCAGTGGAAAATGCAGTTACTTATTTTAAATTTTGAAGTAGAAACTAAGATTAATATACTTATGTACAATGTCGTTACTAATTCCGTTTATATGATGAGTAGCTGAATTAAAAACGCATAAAAGTGTTTTTTTCAATCGATGTTAGCGTGATAAACAATTTTCGAACATAATTAACAAAGATTATTTCATTTGTTTATTCATATTAACCTCGCCTCACAGCAACACCGTGCATTTATCGAGAGCTCGCCACGGTACGAAGCGCATAGCTCGCGCGGGTCACGCGCGTCGCACTTTGGTGCCCTATGTCTTTTGAACTATTTCGGAAGCCACTCTAAACCAAATTTTTTTTTGTTGTATTTTCTTTAAGGATTCCATCCGTGAAAAAAAAATTTTAATTTTACTGCCTAACTTTTGCAAAATCAATTTGTTTAAAAATGTTTCAATTTTTTTGAGAAAAACATGTTTAAACAAATTTTTTCTTCAACATTTTAAAAGTTTGAGAAACGAGCAAAATTTTCGTATACCTGACAATTTTGTCTCAGAATAAGCGTTCTCGATTTCTAGGCGCTGAAAAGTGTTAGTCCCATGCCTTAAGCTGTATTTTTTTAAACTCTAAAAAATCGTACAGCCGTAAAAAAATTTTTTCAAATAAAACGAAATATCACGTTTTTATTTACTTGTATTGAAAAACATAAAAAAAATATATAACGATGATATCTGTGATGGGGGGTGTAAATCTGACCTGGAATGACCCATATTTATAATTATTTGATATATATATTTATATATATCAAATTATATAATAATTTATTATACTTATTGATAAACATCATTTTTTGATTAAATTTGAGTACTATGAAGTATACATTGAAACGTATGTATTGGAGGTGAAAAATAGATACATGCATATTTCAATCATTTGAAAAATTTTACTTTCAGGATATTCTTTCAAAGATAAATTTTGACAAATATATTTCCGAATGTATGTAAATATTTTTTGAAGGAAAATACTCTCAATCCTCTCAATATATCTAATGTTAGTACTTAGTACCCTTGATCAATCATAGAAGAGACATATCATTGAAGATTATAAAAACTTTACTTCACTTTTTGTTGTTCCAAAATTTTTAAATTTTGAATTTTTCTAAAAATTTTTTAAGTGTAGAAAAAAATGGTGTTTAAAATTGACCACTGAAAAAAACAGAACAAGTGAACAAACCAAAATTTTAATAATTATAACGGGGAACAAAATTTTTGATTTCTCTATGTTACGAAAATGTAGCAAACTATCGAACATTGAAATGTTAAAAATGAAGGCTAAGGTCAGTAACCTAAGTATGATTTTGGATTCGACCTTTATAGAGAGAAAAAAAAAAGGCAAATATTAAGTGATGTTATCTTTTCTTTGCAAAATATTTACAACTGCATCGTGAATATGTTGTAAAGTTGACCTTTTGACGCCTTTCTTTTCGGCTTACGAAAGCTGTAAAATCATAAAAGAAAAGCTTATATAGAATATATTATATTTCATGAGCAATGCATCAAAAGTTTTCAGTTGTTCTCATACTTGAAATGCGACAAAACATAACGTGACCTATGTTTTTTCCATTGATGCCCTTCTTACAAATTTTAAAAAATCGCAAAAATGTATTAAAGTTTTACTCGTGCAAGGTTCTATTTTTGATTTCCATAAAAAGGGTGTAGCACTATTCTCAGAAAAAAAATGAATTCTATTTACATATATGCAATGATTGCATGAAGTTTGGCTTTCAAGTCCTTAGTGGCTCCTCGTATGAGCCATCAACTACGTTTTGTCTAGAATGTTATATCTCTTATCAGAATCTAACATAAAAATATTATTCTTACCTCATCTTCGAGAAAAATATGTCACGTTCTCGAGAATGCACTGATACGTTGTGATAACTTGGAAAATAATCCCCTTCATACAGTTTTATATGGATGTGCAGACCAAATATGAGCAATCTCGATCCATCTCGGAAATGCCTCGATGGCTCTCGGCCACTCTCGGGATTTCAAGCAATATTTTCTTATGCATCTCAAATTTACGAACTTATATTTTTTTATCAAAGTTTACGTTCATTATGATTTGCTTGGACTAAAAATTAGTTCAAATCGTAATTTGCTCTTCAATAATTAATTTTCGATAATATTACATTCGACAATAATGTATCCGATAGTATCCGATGTCGGTCAGATTATACCGATATTGATTTGACACCTACCTCCGTGGAGTTAGTTTTTTTAATCAAATAGATTTTAAATGCAAAATACTTTCAATCGAATGGTAAAAAATTATTTGATTGAATGTATTTGATTATTTTAAAAGAGTAAAATACTAAAATACATTTACTTCAGAACTCCCAAAGTATCAAAATAATGTTATTTCGTTATTTCCAAAGTATTTCTTGATACATGTATTTGAAGTAATCATGAGGCATGATTGCTTCAAGTTTCCTATTGGATACTTGAATTACGCTGCGTATGTTATACTTTTTGTATAAATATTCGCTCATTATTCAAACAATTTAGAGTGAGCGAAAAAACTTTACATGGATTGTTTAATAGAATCATACGTTAGAGGGACTTTTTGTTGATAAGAGAGTTTTTGAATTTTTTTACCAACTTTTGAAATTATTTTTTCATCAATGAAACTATTACGGTATTTTACCAAATTGCTATGTTCCTGCAATTTATCACCATTTGCCATTTTATTTACATATTTCAAATGTTTTACGTAATGCTTTACGTGAATATCGTTTTTCATTTTTATTCAAAGAATGGCCTAATGTTTACACTATTTGCAATGAAAAGAATTTCTATGGATTTTTTAATATCATCAAACGTCATGAGCACTTCATATAATACAATTGATCTGAAATCCTTTTTAATGCGACAAAAAAAAATTCTTTAAACAATTAAAACAATATTTTATATTTTGAAACCAGTAATAAATTTAAACCAGGACTTTTATAATAATAGACAGAAGGCATTTTTATAAGAGCAAGATTTTTTATTTTTTTCAAATAACTTGGAACATTTTTATCATTAATGAGACTTGAGGTGCTTTTTACGGCAAACTGCAATTGTGAAATTCGAGCTCAAAAGTAGAGTACTCAATTTATGACGTGTCGAGCTTATACATTTCAGTAAGAGTACAAAAATTTTTAAATCACCTGTTCTTGTACTCTCGTAGGTAATGTTAGTAAAGAATCCGTAATATTCAAAAGCTTGTCTCGAATTTGATTGATATTTATATAAGTCGTTCCACCTTGCTAATTTGTCGGAAAACCTACCCGGAACGAATGAAAAATGGGATATATGAGTGGTTTGAAATTCAAAAGAAGTCCCCATAACTGCCTATACCATAGATCTTAGGATCTATGGCCTATACCCTAGAGAAAAGTGAATAGAGATTATCGAATTTCTGAGAAGTCACGACGTTTATTCGAAAAAAGTCTGCATTCCTGAAATATCTTTCGAAGGAAAAATGTTCGAAGTGTAGTGTAGTTAAGCTAATTATTTTGGACACATTATAGATTTTGAAAATGAAAAGCTTCTTGTTTTTAAGACGTTGAGTGAAACGGTTGCAATATGCAGAACAAAGGACAGTCGCTGATAAATTACAGGGTCATTGCAGTTTGCCGTAAAAAGCGACTTAAATCTTAGGTCTCGTTCAGCCCCATGACAATGCGCACAGTGGTTCAAAATGTCTAAAAGGCGGTCAAAAGTCGCAAAAAAATTTTTTTTTTAAATCGTTTTTTAGATTTTGCAATTATTTTTTCATATTTATAGACCTTGAAAAAGTGGTAAAAAAATTATAAATCCTTATGTAATGTTCTTGGGCTCTTTCTAAAATTGCGCTTATTAGACCCAAAATTTTACGCGCTTCAAGCGTTAATGAATCGTTCGTTGTAGAAATCATGTAATTTGCATAAAACTCAAGCGATTTTTACTTTCAGTTGCAGAATCTCTTTCTAGCGGTTTTTAGAATTGAATAAACAAAACAAAAACTCTAAAAAAAAATATTGCTCAATAAGATAATTTTAAACTTTGAACTATAAGATCCTGTATTTTCAGCTAGCATTCATTGATAAAAATATGCAGAAATAATTTGAACCGCGAGTAACCACCTTGGTTTTTTTTATTTTAGAGTCGAATAAAGCCCTTTGTGGAAAATATCATAAAATTAGCTGCTACTTTTTGCAACCTTGTAGTTGACGTGAATTTTTATATGGTGGTTTCTACGCGCCTGCATGCGGCCGCAGCGCGCAAACCTGCCGCGACGCGTCGCGACGTGCTGCGTTAGCTCGGATGACGCTGCGCTTTACTTTTTCGTTGAAGCTCACTTCAATTTAGCACTTTATAGGTGCAACATTCTGTGCAAAAAGTGGTACAACATTGTTAAATTCTGAGAGTTTGTAATTGTTGTAAACAATTCGTGGTCAACACGTTTCAGGACGGATTCTTCTTTTCCGAGCCGTAAGTCCTATTTTTAACTATAAATTTGAAATCAATGATTGTTTTTTATGATTTTGCTAAAGGGCCGTATGTACACGAGACGTTTAATAGGGGGGTGGTGAGGTGGGAGAACTGGATTTCTACAAAGTTTTGTGTAAGGCAGATGAAAAATATTAACAATATTTAGTACAAAAAAATGTACATTTTTGCATTGGTACGCGAAGGTAGTAATGAAAATTAATTTCGACAGATACGTAAACTTAAGCGACTGTCACTTTTTTGTACACGGAGGAAAAAAAATGTAGCTTGGCTCTGCGAGCCGCGCAGCTGAAATCCGCGGTCAGTGAAAGTTAGAAAAATTTTAGAGAACTATGGCATATCGCTGACTTAGATAGCGCGGCTCGCGGAGCTGAGATGTGCGAGTCGCACTCGTCAGGTACTCAGGCCGCCTCGTTTTCACTCACAGATGAAGGCAACCCTACTCGCAGATCTGGGATCTGTGATCCGCGTTGTGTCGCACCTTGAGCTGCACATGTCAGATACTCAGGCCTCAGATTGTTGGAAATCTGTCCGTCGCGGAGGGTACTACTGAAGTGTTTGAAAGCTTATGTGTTTGAAGTCTTATGTGTTTGAAATTTCAAAATGGCGGACAGCTTAGCTTCGTCGGTACATGAGCGAAAGTTTTTCTCAGTGTTCGCCAATGTCTTGACGCGGTAGGTCGTTCGTTTGGTTTTCTGCTTTTCATCGTTGTTGATATCGTTTGATTCAGGCAATTTTAAGTGCCGCAAATAATGTGCATGGATATGTATATGACGAGAGTCTGTGATGCATCATTAAAAATTCCTTTTTTTTGTTATTCATGATTGTATCACGCCCAAGTTCAACAACAATGATTTCAGGTTAGGTTTTTTTTTATTAGTATAAATAAGGAAGAAACAAAAAAAATTTATTTTATTAGAATAAGCTTATGAAATTTCAAACATTTGTAAATGGTTAACAACTTTCATAAAAACTGGTTTTGAAAAAAATGTTTGAATACATAGAATTCTAAAACATAGAAATACATTGTATTATATTATCATACAGTAAGTATCAAAGAAAAATTCCTAAGGTATATTTGCAAAATAATAGCAAAATATTTGAGAAGTCATGGATAAAAATGAAAAGAAAAAAAATTGATGCTAATATTAGAACAATGATCTAGGCAACCTTAAAAAAATAAAGCCTTAAGTATACAATTAAAAATAATAGGAGGAATGAAATGAAAATGAAAATATAAATTGCACTTTACAGTACAGTTTGTAATATTTATATGGAAAAATTGCTAAACAAGCAGATTACCATGATAAAATTTACATGTAATTTTTGATAGCACGAAAGATAGTCTGCATTCATAACAATCAATTTACATAGTTAAAACCATTTAAAACATTGTAGTGATTATAATTAAAATCTACAAAAAAGTTAATAATTAAAATTTATTATCATTATACATTCTTGTCCATGTTCACAAGGTCAAAAACAAAAATGAAATTACAGAAAAAATTGAGAACATAAATATTTTTGTAACGAATAATGGTGTGAATGCAGTGCATGACATAATGATACTGCTTGGTTAATAAAAATAAACACAGTCAGAACTGAACATTATGAAAAAGAAACATCTCAAGAGTATAATGTTGTTTTTCTGTAGGATTAATTAAAATAATTTTTTTTGGTTTTATTGTAATAAATAATCGATTGTTAAAAAAAAAAACATTGACCAAGAATAAATTTTGAGTTTTAAAACTTTTGATAACTGTTATCAACTATTAGTTTCAGATTCATCAAGTGAATTTTATAGACTGTTCTATCAACGTGTTTGCTGTTTGTTTCTTCATAATGATTTTAAAAAATTACTTGTTTATTTCACAAAAAAAAAATAAAAAAAAAAAAACTATGCATTATTTTGACGTACTTTGCGTGTATGCTATTAATATATACATATATAAGTATACATATAAATATGTACAGACTTATATATATGATGAAATATGAAAATATAAATATAAGCGTTAGTATATTTATTGAAACTTCAAAAATGAAAGTAGTAGTATAGAATAGAAACTTGTAGTTTGCGGCGAGATTTTGAAATGGTAAATTTTGAAGGATAAAATTTTCTACGGATATAATTATAATGTTTGAAAGTTAAAATTGTTTGTTTTATTATATGATTGAATAATTTAGAAGTCAGACCGAAAATTTTCAAATTAAACAGTAGCTCAAAAAAAATAAAATAATGAGAAAAATTTTAAATTATATTTTTTAGACTGACAACATAATTAATATTTATAACATGCATAATTACAGTTTCGCTCAGGGTTTTTCTTAATAGCAGTTATTACAATAAAAATGGAGTAAAAACTTCACAGCTAACGGTTGAAAGATTGTGAAAAATGTCATGGCCAAGCTCTCCCCTAGTATTCAATTCCAGTGCTCTGCATCCAAAAATTCTACTTCAGTGAATTCTGGCTCTTCATTGTCATCATTGGGTAATTCGTTCTCGTCGCCACTTTCTTCGTGTGAAGGGGAAGATGCTGCCCACAAAACTGTTTAAAACATTCATAATTATATATCGATAGAACAATGTAATAGTACATTGTGTGCCTCTGGGAGGTGTTTTGCCACCCGAGGGAGGCAAAAATACCTCCGAAAGGTGCACACGATGTTTTACATGCCGAGTGATGTCACTTTTTTGTCACCTGCGGGCGAGAATTATGGTTTTGCCGCATTTTGACGGCAAAGTGACATCACAAGGCATGTAAAATATTTTATTTCTGTATGATGAAAATTACATTGAAATTCTTTTTACAAAACTTGGTGAATAGAAAATTTGAATTTAAATTCTTTAACAAAATATAAAAAAATGAAAGCCATGTCTTCCAATTTAATAATCAAAGAGGGTCAATGCATAATAGTATATTTTGCAGCTAGGGGCAAAAACAGCCGATTAAGAACGAGTGTGAGGTTTGCTGCCTGAGCGAAGCAAAGGCGGCAATCACACGAGTTCTAATCGGCTGTTATTGCTCCAAGGTACAAACGATACTTTTTGCCTCGAACACATTAAAAATGAGCGTATTAAAACTGTTTTGACATGGGAAATGAATTATTGAAGGTTCACATGGAGGCTGGGACAAGTGACAGTCGGCAGGGGAAAGGGGGGAATCTTTTTAGGCCGCCGAGTTCAACTCGGCGGGCTACATGGATACCCCCCTCTCCCTGCCGACCGTCACTTGTCCCAGCCTGCATGTTAGCCTAAAATACTTCATTTTTGGATGTCAAAACGAGTTTAAATACGCTCATTTTTGATGTGTGAAAGGCAAAAAAAATATCAGAGCTGTTAGAATTCGTAAGTCATTAGACTGCTCTTATTGTATTTAGGCCTTCATGTTTAGATGAAGCGATTATAAATTTATGTAATATTAAGATTAATGTGTAACACTTTTGTTTTTAGAGCAATAGACTCCAACCAGCTCACTCAATCCGTGGACCAAGATCGGGAGCTCCCGAATTTTGGTTCCACCGTTTCGCAAGCTTGTCTCATAATCGTCCCAGCATTCCACCAACTTTTTTTCTTTTATAACTTCAAAAGCCCTTTTTGATTTCGCAATTGGGCTCCGCAAATCCTCTTGCAGCTTTGCGTGGTCTTTTTTGACGATGCTCGCATACTTATCTATAAAAATAATGAACACTTACATGATGTACACACGATGCATCGTCTAATCATTTTTATGAGTTTTCTGAAAATCAGCTGTATTTTTTCAAAATTTCGTATTACTCACATTAAAGACATACGTTCAAGGAAGTGAATACTAAGGAAGACAAATAATTTTAAAACTTATTCCACAAAAACTTTCCCGTAACGTTCATTTTGAGGCATATCTGATATATACTTTATAAATGCAAATTATTTTCGAATATTTATTTCTAAAATCTGTTAAGTTCGGGGTTTGGCCTAACGAGCCTTAAACTACTCGCCTCTGACTTTCTTCAAGAGTCAATTAATAAGAGTAAAATTATTCTCAAATTTATACTACTCACAAACGAAATCTCGCACGGTCCGGGATGGCGGAATTTTTCTTTGGATATCGCGATTTCGCGACTCAATCCCGTTGTTTGTCCGCTCGAGTTTGCGGAAGCAGCAAAATTGTTTCATCTTCCAATCAACGAGCCAGTTTTTCTTAAAATAGGCCATGACTTTTGTGAAACCATTTTGCAACTTCCGCAAACTTTCCATTGTCTCAAGATCACCCGCGAAGCGTGTCATCGCGCTGTCAACATGCGATTCAATAATCGTGAAAACGCTTAAGATATCGTTTTCTGGCACTAGAGCGATGGAAATCAGCTCTCGTCGTATCAATCCGTACGTTTGAACAATGTTGGACAGATTCTGAAATACGTTGAAAGCTTACACGGACTGAAATTCCATATTTTTCATATTTTTCCTAATTCCATATTTTTCCATATTTTTCTGAATCAATAAGTCGTTTGCCACTTTTCACCATTCAAAATATAAAAGAATTTTCAAGCCTTAAATTTAACAAATCTGGTTAATTACTACTTGTGACGGAGGAGCACACAGCAAAATTTTTCAGGAACGGTTTTCCAAAACTATGTTTTGAATCTTAGAATTTAAAAATATTCAAAAAGTTGAATTGCTATTCATGAAATTTTTTTTTACATATTCTTAGATTTCAAATTCAAAGCCCTCAAACATAAAATTTAAGGGTTACACATATTGAGCTTTGATATTTTGCGCATTAAAAATTTCAATCGTAGAGAAGTTTTTTCTCAAAACACAGCTATAGTTTTCATGCTATTCTTTCCAGTAATAGTGTATACAGTTTAATTTAATGTATTTGGTTCTTTGAATTGTGTCAACTTTGTGCGGTGATGTTTCGACATGTTTCGATGTTATTGTAACGTAACTTTTTTGCATTGAAATTCATCCGTTAAAAATTTGATGAGAATCAATACAATTGAAAAATTATAGCAATCAGTAATTGAGACTGTAAGGTATACTTTTCGAATTTAGTCATGTAAATGTGCAAGAATATTCTTAGGTGAGCACATATGTGATCACATAATCAATTCATGAAACATAATTGTATATAGATGAATCTAGGCATGAAGTCTAATTGAATTAAAAGGCATAATTTTAATTTACGAAAACTCAGTATTTTTGTTTTCAACATTTTTTTTCAGTTTAAAAATCAAAATCAAAAACTCACTAGCTATTTTCGTTAATAATAGAAAGAACTGACAGGCTTTCTCATTTTTAACTCAATTTATATTTAAATATCCGTTCCAACTGCAGTTGAATCTTATCTTTGAAGTCTTGAGTATTGAATCTGTGAAATCCATACAAAAATTACCAACATATATATCAAGTTTTTCAAAGTTGTATCAATAATGACCAATCTGCAAAATTCTAAAACTGATAGAAATTTGTGGAGTACTAAAAATGATGAAAAGAATTTGTACCGGAAAATCTTGAAAAAACCTGAAATACATGAAACTTTGAATTTTAGAATATTAAATTCTAAAAATCTACGGTGACTTTAATATGAATTTGAGAAATTTATGAAAATAAAAAAAAATGCTTAGAAAATCTGACAAATACTAAATAAATACAAAAAACTATAACTATATGAATAATAAAATCGTATGTAGAAGTAATTTAGTCAGAAATATATAATATTATTACAATCTATAAATCTTTGAATTCTTAAGCATCAAACTTTATGAAAATTCTGTATTACCACATAAAAATACCTTAAAAATCATTAAATTTTGTATGTGAAAATTAAAAAATTTTTCAAAAATACAGCCATTGAAAAATATAAAATACAAAATCTTGAGCTACTGTTAATTGGAAAATTTTGTAGAATAACAGCTATCAATAAAATTTATTATTCTAGAATTTCAATTTCATAAATATAAATTAAAAATTCCTTAATGTACTAGTAAAATCTTCTAATTTTATAACGACTAGAAAGTACAAGAAAATGACAAATCTATCAATTATTATCAATTTATTTAGGTACTATTTTCTCAAAATTGTATTTATGAAAAAACTCATATTCTATGGAGCTTTGAATCCCACAGCATAGTAATATAAAAATTCAATAAATAAATTAAATGAATGCAAGGGAATCCTTGAAGTGACAGAACTACTAGAAATCAGATTACATAATAAAATTTTGTTAAGAGAATAAATGGTCCACTTTTCGTACGGTAATTGCTTAAGTATTACAAGTTGATTTCCAGGATGTGATGATTCTATAACAAATACTTATGCATAAATTTCAATTAATAGGTTTTACATTCAAATCTTCATTGTCCCCTTTCACGTTTGAGTTTTATCCCCTCCCCCGATACAAAATTTTGCGACGTCCATATTTCTGATTATTTATAAAATTTCGTAGAATCTCCAAGTATTTTTGAGTTTTTGGTACAACTATGTAGATTTACAGAACTCGAATTATAATAAGTATAAGTTGATTTGAAATGTTTTTGTAAATTTTTCATAGACCATATCATAGATTCATATTATTCCATAGCTTTCTGGTTTTGTCCGTATTTTTTGTATATTTTTATTATTTGTACCATTTTAGGGTTGATACCCGTCGTTAAGATTTTTTTTTATGGATTTAAAAGATTTAATACTCGAGAATTAAAAATTAACTTGTTTATTGCAGTATAGTCAAAACTATTTGAAAACATTATGTCAAGGAAATCAGTATTCAATAGACTGCTAGTATTCTTAATATTTTTAGTACTTTAAAGTTCTTATGAAATTCTACAGTTTTTAAACAACAGCTTTATTATATTATATATAATTTGTATCCTTATAACTTGTAAAAACAAACTCCCTTTTATATATCCTTCTTGAATGCTACTCTGAGAACCAACATCTATCAAATTATACCTCCAATCAAAACAAATCTGTAAAAACCTTTCATTTCGTTGTACAAAGTTCAATAGCGAATAAAAAATTTTCCAATTCGAGATGTATCATCCAGCGATTTTGAAGTAGATAAAAATTCATAATTATGACATCCCCAAATCGTGACAACTCACAAAACAACACACTAAAAAAGCACAAGCTTTTGAAAATGAGTATACATTTTTCATAATTGTTGAACGAGCCTTGAATAACAATTAATGCACATTGAGAAATATTGGTATAAAAAATGTAAAAAATTTCACATACGGTGTCGTTCTGCTGCCACGATTTTTTCTCCATTTCATGCAAAACACTATTCACTTTCTCGTCATCAAATTTCCTGTTTAGCGCCTGAGCAAAATGGAAGTAGCATTTTTCTACGATGATCATTTGATCGTTGAAAACTGCCATCGTAGCGTTTGCGATGCCGTACTCAAAGTCCGACATAAAACTGGCAATAACCAAAAAGGGCGCTGACTCTTTCACCTACCAGAATACTTCCATATAGCACTCCATGCTTTTTCGCTCCATTAGTACATGGAAAAGTGCATGCTCCTATAAATAAACATATAAATAAAATAACCATAGCATGTTCAGACCTACAAAGGTGGCACGACCACCATAGCACATATTTTCGAATGTGTACTCAATTAAAAACAATGCAACGCAAATAAGTAACAGAAACAAAACATTATTTTGTCGCATGATTTTTTGACAAAAATAGAGCTGTGTAATACCTTCAGGCTCAAGCTATACTCGAAATCTCCGAAAATGAGAATTCTCGATCTACACAACAACTCTTAGAAAAGTACTATAAAATCCTGCATTACTTCATACTTATTGAAAAATATAAAAAGTTTCAGAAACATTGAACGATCCTTCAAATAGTAGAAAAACAGAAATAGTACTGAAAAAAGTAAAATAAAGAAAAATCTATGTACGTACTGTTTATAAAAAGCTTTCGTCTTACCATACTGCCTACAGTTCCTAATCAGTCTTTTTGAGTTATTTAAAATACACGAGCTGCAAATAGTGCTACAACTTCGTGTTTCACAATTTTTACTAAACGTAGAGTAAAACATCACTGTTAAACTTTCATAGATCGTCTTTCCTTGTCGTGCGGGGTTCAATATGTTACATTAATACTGTACAATAGTAAAAGACTGTATTCGGCCGCTAAAATAGTAAAAAAAAAAAACAACAACAAACAAACAGAACAAAACAGAAAACAAAAATAATTAAGATTGATGGTTATTCTATGAAATGTGAAAATTTTCTGCACTTCCCAAGAATGCTCGAAATTTTTTTTGAGTACATTTATTATCGTAGTTCGTAAAAACATGTGGAATTTCATTTTTCGCATTTTTATTAACAACCTGAATGAGCTGTAAAATATTTTATGATATTTGGAAAATTTTTGATGATGTCTATGGTGTTCGAAATTTTTAAAATATATTCAAAAATGTTATAGCCCTGGGAAACTTTGAAAATTGTTCATAAAACTGGAAAATGTTAATGATTTGTAAAAAGTACAAAAATTTTACGGAACTTAGAAAATTGTGCTGAATATCTCATTCCTTCGATATATTAATAGTTTTGTTTTGTTCATTCCTTTATGAAAATCTGAAAAACTTGAAGATATCGAAAAGCATTTATGAATTTGACTAGTTTTCTAAAATGTGTAAATTTTCGGATACATCGTGTTATGTCAACTACTCTTGATATTTAAAAAAAATTGACAATAATCAACAAAATAACATTGTACATTCCAAAAATTAGAACAAGTTTTTCCGATTTCGAAAAATTTCCTAATTTCTAAGAATCCTGAAAATTTTAAAAAAGTTCACAAATTTTATTGCACAGAAAATTGCATTTGGTACAGCCTACCAAACATTTGGTAGATATTTGACCAACCAAATTTTTCCTTTGGCCCTACAAAATTTTGGTTTGTTTGACCAAATTTTTGATTATGTTAAACAAATTTTTGTCAGGTGAAATAGAAAATTTATTTTTGTTTACCAAAAATTTGGTTGGTCCAATATCTACTAAATTTTTGGTCGGGTGTACCAAACGACTTTTCAGTGTGGTTGTGTTTATAAGCAGAATTCCGTTTTGTTTGTTTGTTTATTTTTCATTAAAAAACTTTATCGGCCGATTACAATACTTGAATATTGTGCAGTATTATAACATACACTGAAAAGTCGTTTGGTACAGCCAACCAAACATTTGGTAGCTATAGCCCCAACCAAATTTTTGGTAAACAGAAACAAATTTTTGTTTCACCTTACAAATATTGAGTTCACCTAAGCATAAATTTGGCAGAACAAACCAAAATTTTGTAGGGCCAAATAAAAAATTTGGATGGGGCTATAACTACCAAATGTTTGGTTGGCTGTACCGAACGACTTTTCAGTGTAGTGTACCACGCACGATAGAGTTATTTCAAATCTTGTCCTTATTTGTTTGTCTCATATTCAATTTATTAACTAGTCATTATTAGCTAGTCGACTCGATTAAAACATTTAAGGACTCTTTTATATAGTTACCACTCGAAATATTTCAATCATGATGACAAAAAGCTGCCGATTTTTTGTGTGCTTTTCGAAAACCTTGTTCGGGGTGGGGGCAAAGGTTGCGTCACATTTCATTTTCACCGGGATGTTCTTGTGGAGGCTCTGTTTAAAATCCTCTACCATGCCTGGGCTGAACATAAATAGGCCGAAAACTTCCCCATGACATTCGAGAGAGCACGTCTCAAGAATGTTTTCATTGACCCCATATTTTATTGGGTGTTCCTTCAGTTTTTCAGCTAAATCTGTCAAACTCTCAATGTTTTTGAAAGATGGCCTATTCTGGGTTTACCAGTTGTTTGCCGCTTTTACTAATTTTTTTCGGCTCAATTCCACTATGGCAACATTCTGAAATCTATAATATTATACTGTTGGTGTGAGGATTATTTCGCGACAAACTCAGACTCTACAAATAATTGTACAGTAAGGAATAAAAATGATTACACCTACTTTTCTTTTTGAAGAGTCAAATCGACAATATCCGAGCCCTTGCTGCCAGGATTTAGGCTTTTATCCCGGATACCTTTCATAAAATCAAATTTGATGACTTTATCATCAACACCATCATGCTCAATATGTATCCCGCCGAGCAATGGGATGAATTGATTTCTTTCTAAATCAATTTTCCCCTTTGCGTGGCATCGTTCCCGCCAATAAGAGCACTTGACATTTCTGACAACAGTAACCAAAAAAATGGCTTATCAGAAAAAAAATTACCCAAGGTTACGATTATTAAATTTAGATGATTTTTCTCGGTTGCACACGTTTATTGCGTTTTAAAAGTTAAAATTTGGTTGGCTACAGATAATGTTGATTTATTCTGTAATTTTCAATGAAACTTCAGCTCAGTAACTTCTTTGCTTTAAAATACAGAATAGTTTTAGTTTGAATGTTATTTGAATTTGAAAAATTCAATGATAATACGTGACATAAGTTATTTTATTCTTTACAATAAAATTCACACTTACAATTTAAATATTTGATATATTTCACAAAATCAGACTTCTAAATGAACAACGATTTTTCAGTCATTATATTGTAACGAATGAACGCAGATTAAGTATTTTTCAATTATAAAATTTGGCCACAGTGTGTTGGCCAAAAGGATAACCCTGTGTGTAACTCTTGAACTCTACCAATTTTGGAATTAAATGAAGGTGCAACGTCAGAATAATTTTCTTAATTCTCAAAAAGATGCGGAAAAAGAATCGATTCTCAAAAATGTCAATACCACGGGGTGAAATCCATTTAAATAAGGTCTCTATTATATTGTCACATAATGTCTGTAATTTTAGCAGAGTTTTTTTACATAAACGTATGATTGATGTTCATAAAAAAAAGGAATATCTGTAATTTTTCCTTAACATAAAAATTTTCAAAAATAAAATAATTAATTTCACAACTGTTTAAGTGCAAAAAGGAGCATTCCGCCTACCTCATTGCTCAAGACAGACATTATTTATTTATTAGGTTTAGTAAAAAATTGCGAATACGGTTTGCTGTTTTCGATTTCCGGTAACTTTTTTTTCTCTACCTTAAAAAGTCTAAATATATTGGTTATTGATGCTTTGAGTAGATTGAAAATATTGTAATACATTTTGCAACGCTACCAAATTTTTATTCCCATGCTCCTGGTGTGCCATTATTCAACATTGAACGCGTTGTGATGATATTTAACATATTTCACTCAAAAAATTTACTCCACAGCTGATAAAAAATAAAAGAGGGCAATACTTGTAATCGTATAAATCGTATGAACACTAAAAAATTGCGGGAAAAACCACCGATGACTGGAAATTTGCATAAAACATACTGTGACGTGAATCATTATTTTTAATACTCGAAATGCTTGTAATTAACTATAATGTAGCACTACATTTACAACTACTATGTAGAGAACATCAAATCCTACAGTTTAATATTTCGAAGATCATGTATAGATTTGATTTTTCAAAAAGCATTAAATTCGTATAAATTCACCAATTTGAACTCTACAGCATCGAATTTTAGAGACCTATACAATAATCTAAAAATATACCAGTTACATATCTGAAAATATTATGTAAGTCCTTCAAAGTTTCATGAATCTTAAAAAAATCAAGGAATATTACGAAATTCTCAATATTTCAATATGTGGTGTGGACTGAAGAAGGGTACTAACAGCACCAAAAATTGAGTTCGAGATAGTCAGTGACTTTAAATATATAAATCTTGCTCTATCGAACGAGCCTACTCTTAAAAATGTATGATTTTTAATTTCATAAAAAATTGAGATACAAATTTGGCCTGCCCATGCTACTAGCTGGGACTTTCTCTTTTCAATCTCGTTTTTCTCGAAAAGCTGCAAGGTGCTGTTGGGACCCTTCCTTCAGTCCACGCCACATATAATCTTGGTAGGTTTTTTTCAAAAAGTTGTATAACATGAAATATGGAACATGAGTCAAGTTTTCTCGAGCGGAGCACTTGGAATCGACCCATTGATTTATAGCTTGTTATTTACTTTTTACAATAGTTTATGATGTTCTCAAAGCCATTAAAAAAGAATGTTTTGAAAATTTCGTTTATAACGCTCGTTAGTGAGCAAAGAGTTTCAACATTAATTTTTTTTTAAATTTGATATTCTATCAATGAATCCATCGATTCATTTGGAGTTGGTCATTTTTTGAAGAAAAGTAACTAAGAAATGTATTTATTAACATTTTTAGTAAAAATCAATTGTTTGTTTATAACAATATCATTTTTAATAAACAATCAAACACTTTTTAAAACTTCTCATATTGCTAGAAAAAAAAATTTTCAGTGTTTTCGCTAGGAAATTTTATCATCTTTTCATTCAAAAAAAAAAATTTTGGTCACATCCATAAACAACACAGAAAGGAATTTTTTCTTCGAGTGAGAGTGCGTTAATAGGTGATCTTTGCGAGCTGATTCGAGTGCGAAGTGAACTTGCATTATTATCATAGTTATGAGTCGATTCTCATTATGGTTTAACGTTGTGGCAATGTACAGGACACATTGTTTTATCAAAAAAACATAGATGCACATTTTCTTTAGTAACAATTTTTTTTGTCAAGTTTTCCCAAGCGGAGCACCAGGAATCGAACCATTTAATTTTTACTTTTTTGTAAACTTTTTTCAATAGTTTATAATGCCCTAAAAGCCATCGTAAAAGCGTTTTTCAAATTTCACATTTTTACGAGTCGTTATTCAACAACAATTTTCAGCATTGATTCATTTCTCGAATTAAATATTGCAGCAAAAAGTTTATTAATTGTTCAAAATTTTGCCTACAATTAAGAAAACGAACGAAGTAATGTATTCGTTAACATTTTTATTAATAATGTGTTTTTTAATTTATCGATGCAGCCAAAATATTTTTTTGTGATCGAATGATGATGAAATTTTCTATTTAAAGCTTTGTGAATTGTTCTTCTAGCAATATGAGAAGTTTGAAAATTTATCATTGTTTATTGTAAAATGATACTTTTATGAATATAAAAACTCATTTTAAATAATAAATTAATGTTATCGAACACATTACTTCGTTCATTTTCTTAATTGTATGCAAAATTTTGAATAAATTAATAAACTTTTTGCTGCAATATTTAATTCGAGAAATGAATCAATGCTGAAAATTGTTGTTGAATAACGACTCGTAAAAATGTGAAATTTGAAAAACGCTTTTACGATGGCTTTTAGGGCACTGTACTGACATTACGTCAGTACAGTGCTATGTAGTCAATACTCGTCAAAATACTTGGAACAATAAATAAACCAAAAAATATGCTTTTTTTTGTTGGAATTGAATCAGAATTTGTGATTTATGCACACAAGAGAATGGAATAAGGAAATTTCGGAAGTCTGCAGTTAAAAGAAAATTTATTTTTGCAATATCACAAAAACAAAAGATGGTTGAGCAAAACGATAGCTACTTTTTAATAATGATCGAGTTACCCTTTAAAAAAGTAATCGTGCTCTGCAGCAAAACGACTGTCGACATATTTGATGAGAAAACTTTAAAAATTCACTGAATTTTGAAGATATGTGATAATTTTTTTACATTTGCAGTTGATCTCGAAAACTTTTTCCCAAAAAAAACAGATGAAGATAATTTTATACGAAATTTTTGAGAATGTAGAAAAAACGCAGCTATAATAACAACGAAAACACCGCGAATGTTAAATTTCACCGGTACTTACAGCATTTTCACGCCTTCTTTGTTCACGTACTCTTTTCCATTGCGATGCCACTGATAATTATTAAAAATTAACTTTTGACTAATGTCGTACAGACATTTTTTTTTGATGTACTGGGAGACGCATCACTGGACATATTCACGAATCAAGAATATTTTATTTTCACGTAAGAAGGTGCACTTGTGAAGGTGTTTTAAGTGTTTTAACGAGAAAGGTGTTCAAAAGCAGAAATAAATCAAACTGAGTCTATTCAGGAAAATGTTGTTTATTCAAAATCCCCTCCAGATATGCATACCTGCACAACGTTCTAATGACATGAAGATAGTTCCAATAACGGAAATGATATTTTCAGTAATCCCTTTCTGGAGAGAAAACCTGTGGCCCTATTTTTCTTACCACCGTCGCATGTCCCATGAGAATCGAAACTTGCTGGACATGCAAAATGCATGTCCTGGAACTAATCGAAGTTTTGAGGATTTAGAAAAAGGAAAGGAAATGTAAGAAGTGGGCAGTATTGACTGACGCTTACTAACAACCTCATTTCGAAGTCATTTCACGAAAAGTTTCAAACAATACCTATTATTTATTATGACTCATCTTTTTTTTTTTATAAAAAATAGCGTAAATACAGATCAAATAATTTAATGAGCAATGAATGTATCCAGCAATGTTATAAAGGAAATTATATGAAATAAAATTTGTTTAATTCCTTTTTCCGTCATTTCCCGACATCGTATGAAATTTCTTAATACAGGATTGTACATGTTTATCGAGGCGTTGTTGTATTTTTATTACCGCGGCTAAAAAAATTGAAAACAATTTTTGAGTCAAAATTTTTTTGTTATGTATTTTTTTTCTTATCATTTTGTTGGTAAAGTTATAAACTGCATTCTATGTAATATTCATTACAAGCTACAATGTTTCGTTTTTAATAATTTTTTATCGAGTTTTAAACCTGTCGTTCCTAAGTGATTATACAAAATTTCGATAGTTTTTTTCTTTTCTTGATCTTAGCGCACTGTAATATATTACAACATTCAATAATAATATATGTGAGCAACAAAAAATTTGTAACTTCGTGTGTTGAATTTTTCAAAATGCTACATGAAATATAGTTTTCTTGAGCGTCTCATGTTTAATTTTTATATTATTATCCATTTACTGGCTCAGAATGAAAACGACGAAAAATTCCAAAGTAAGGATAAAAAATATGCTGATTCACATAAGTCGGTCTCTTTTTTGGAAATTTTTCAGTCGTTTTTATTCTAAGCCTGTTAATATTCGTATACCTTGTTTTATCGTCATATTTCTTTGCATGTTATTTGGAGGTAGTGACCAAATTTAATAAATAATTTATTAAGAATAATGAATACGTAATACGGTCTCCCACAAAAAAAAAAAAAAAAAAAACAAAAAAATGCGTCTGACCGTCACAGATTGACAAAACACGATTTTTGAATAATTACGCAATTTTCAAATGTACTTAGTTTTGAAATATTTATGTCGGTCGTAACGCACGCTATATTTTACACTGGATGTAGCGTTATTTGTAGTTATTTCGTTAAAGTATCCGCAAAATTGAGCTGTACATTCAGACTTATGTAAATACTATGATTTTAAAATGTTTTTGGTTCGTAAATGGTTACAAATAAAAATATATGATTAAGTTTAAGTTGGAAACTTTAGTTTCAACATTTATTAATCGACATCTTCACAATAAAAAGTGTTCTCTGAACTGATATTGCGATTATATCCAAATTCCCATTGATCTTTAGTAAACAGATGTGTTTAATTTTTTAAAAGCGATATATGTTTTGATTGATACATTCAACTTTCCAAAATCGTATTGTGGAATCGCTGTGGAAAACATGAGAATTGGATCCGTGAAACTGCCTCATATTTTTAACGTAGTTTCAGAAAGAGTAATAGAATTTCTTTCTTTCAAGGATATAGAATGGAAAGCTCTACACTTACACGGAGAAAAGTTTTGAGTAAAAATTACCCTGAAAAATTTGTAAGTCTGGGACGTATTGTCATCGTGGTGAATTTTACAGTGCAGTGTCCGGCAACTTTTAACAGGTTTTCGATATTATTTCTCGATTTTCAAGTACCTTTTCTGATATTATCATGAAGTTTTCCCAAGAAAAGGATCATAGTTACAGAAACCTGCACTTTAAAATTCACCACGATGATAATACGTCCCAGACTTACAAATTTCA
The DNA here is from genome assembly GCA_028476575.1 of Platygaster robiniae. Lineage (NCBI taxonomy): Eukaryota > Metazoa > Arthropoda > Insecta > Hymenoptera > Platygastridae > Platygaster > Platygaster robiniae. The sequence goes on from CM052025.1 coordinate 14,000,215, forward strand.
ATCTAACTTTAGTTGTTTGGATTCTAATTTCAAAGCTTTTAAGAAAGAACTTCACAATTTCTTTATTTCGATATTTGTCGCAATCTTCCGCTAAATCAAATGCGCTTACGAAAATTATGCCACATTTTAATTGTATAGCACGTATTAAAGCCGTAAAAGCTCAGACGGGTGCTTATTCAGGTTTTACTCAGCTACATAATCCTGAATATCCGATCTTGCGATCTAAAAACGTGATTTCAGATGGCATAACTTTTGAATAGAAAAATAAGGATAAGGAAATTATCTTGAACAGGAAAAATGTTCAGTTTTATGATTTCGACTTAAAAAATTCTTCAAGTCCACAAATTAGTATGTCTCATTCATCATACAAAACTTTATTATGATTTTGATCGTGTAATGAATACGAAAATTATTGAACGATTTTTCGGAATATAAACTTTTTGTTTTTGTACGGAAAATTAATTTCCTTTGTTTGAAAATTTTACAAAATGGGGTACATTGTAGTAGTAAAAAAAAAAAAAATATTACAAATTCTTCCTCACGTGAAATTTTTAACTAATTTTTTTTTTTTTTTTTTTTTTATGAATAATTTTTTCATTTCCTTTATGGCATCGAAAATTCTAAATCGCTGTATATTCTCAGACTCTACACCGTCAAGTGTATAAAGAATAGAAATAAGAAAATAAATGCTTTTCGACGACAATGAAAGTGATAAGTAACGGGAAAGAACAGTATGGCTACAGCGGGGAAAAATGCGAACGGCGGTGAACGGTGGGGACGTGTCGTCACAACTCCCCTCTCATGGATAGCTGGCTCTGCACATGTAGAAGTAGGTGCCTCGGTTAAAATCCGAATATTATTTCTGACTACGAGCACTTGATATCTAGAATAATTCATTAGATTTCAGCGAAATGTAGGCAAAATTAACAAGGAGAATGAATGCTCGAACTATTTAAGGTAGTTCATTCCGCAAGAAACACCTAGAAAATCGGTTATATGCGATTGAAAAGGCAAAAGAAAAACGTCGTCCTTTGCCTGCTAGGGCAATGCTCATAATTTTGATAATAATGCATATTGACCACTGTTTTTGGCTTACTTACTCAAGTAAACATAATAAACAGCATTTTGATAAATAAATTCAACCTGCAACATCATTTAAAGGCTTTTACAACGATCCCAATTATCGAAATCATTGTCAATCATTTTAAATTATTGTGCAACGTTGCGCAACATTTTTTCGGGATCACGAGGGCGCAAACAATGTTGTGCGTAGACTGCGTAAATGTCTCACGAATGTTGCTGAAATGAAAGATTATTGAAAAACCTGTTTCTCCAGTATAAAAACACTCCAACATTAAAAGTATAATTTTTAACAGAATATCAATAGACTCTATCGCAATTTACAAATATGTAAATTAATTTGTTAATTATACTATAATGAATAGTGTGTAATCATATTACGTTATAATAATATATAATATGAATAATAACATGGAATTATAAATATAATTATGCGAGGGGTGGGGATAGAAATCACCGCAAAAATTTACCTACTAAACGTTCTCCATATTTTTCTGAACGGAAAAGTTCTATGCCACTTTCACCAAACCCAAAATCAAAAAAGATATTTGAGTGTGAAGTTTCAACCAATCAGAATTCTCGAATTTAAAATTTGAATATTTTTTTTGATTTTGAGTTTTGTCAAAAGTGGCACAGAACTTTTCAATTCAGAAAAATATGGACAATATCTAGGTAAATTCTAGTGGGTTATTTTTATCCCCACCTCTCGCAGGAGCCCGTTAATTGTTTAAACTTAAAATATTAATATCTTTTTTGATGTTGAGTTTTATGGAAAATGTCTAAGGAAAACTCATCTTAGAATTTCATGAGGAATTTAGAATTTTCGGTTGATCAGGTCATGTTGAATCACCCTGTATATTTTAATACTTGTTTCACATTGAAATTAAGAATATTTTTCGAAATCAAAATATAAAATATAGTAAACTTTGAATGAAATCGAATAATATTAACATTTTCTATCGAGCTTGTAACTTTTTCTACGAAAACTATGCATATTTATTCGTATGTTATGCTCAATACCGATAATTCATTTTAAAATTAAAAGTGTGCTTTGAAACTTTGCAGAGTTTGAATCCTTGGTAGTCAGTGAAACAGTAAGTTTTTTTCAGATTTTTCGATAATCATCATCATCATCATGTATTAGTTAATAAGAAGTGCCTATAATGTTGTGTCATAAGGTTATTGTATCACAGAATAATAATATTATAATAATTTGAAATTTTGACAAATCTTTTTTGTACTTTCTATGTACTTATACCCTGCCGAGCTTCGAAATATTGTTTCGATTTTGTAAAAAATTCTAAATTTCAATGCGAAACATGCAAAAATATGTGTATTTCACACTTCAAACTTCACTAGCTTGATTGAACGTGTAAATACTATCCGATTTCAGTTAAGCTAAAATACATTCTTTTTCATGACTTTTACTGATTTTCAGGCCGAAACTAACAAAAATTCGTAGAAATAAATTTTTTTTTATTATTTCTTAATATAATGTAAGGTACGAAAAAATAAATGTTTGACCATGTATGGCAAAAAAATCAAAATCATTTTTAATTAAAAAACGACATGCGTCTATCTTTGAAAAATAAGTCGCGGCATACTCGACGGGCGTTTTGAGTTAGTATACACGCGCGTCGTGCGATCCAGCGCTCACTTGAAAGTTATTGTTAATACAAAACCGCTGCTTGTAGAGAAGTCAAATTTTAAAAAAAACTGCTAAAACTACTGGTGATCAGTTCTTCCGCTGGAAGTTATGAATGAATAATAAATGTTAGATGAATAATAAAAAACTTTCTCACTGGAGAATCGCGCAAAACGTGGATTTTTCTGTCTATTGATTTTTACATGTATTTTTATTAAAAATAAAACGTTTTTCGATTATTTTGCTAAAAATAAATACATTAAAAAACGACTATAAATAAATTTTTCTATTCGGGAAAATATTTTAAAGTATTTGACATTCACTATACACTAAATATTCTAAAAAAAATGACGCCGGAATCGTTAAACTCAGCCAAATAGATCGTCCGTAATTCAATTGAAAAAAATGACCACAAACAATAATTAATAATTAACAATAATCATAAAAGAATATTTTTTTGCATAATTTATCTTGATTTTGTTTCACATTGTAGATGCTTATCGAAAAATTCTGCGTCATGTTTTACAAACATAGTTGTTCGTTTCGTTTGCATTCTTGACACTCTCATAGGAGGCAGCAGTTGTCGCATACTGGTTATGTTCGAAGTGATGTAGCCGCCATTTTGAAATTTCAAAAACATAAGACTTCAAACACATAAGCTTTCAAACACTTTAGTAGTACCCGTCGCGGACGTAGGGAGCGCGGATTCACGGTGCTGAGAAACCTAAAAACTCACGTTAATTTACCATAAAAGAATTAAAATGAACAGCGTATAAGAAAACTTTCATGGTTTTGAAAAGTGCAAATAAATTTTTGATTCTCAAATGCATACGACCCGTATTTTACAAGAGGAGAGTTTCACCTTGTCATCGCCGATTTCGATGAAAGTTGGCAATTATGTTCCTTTTGGTACCCTTAATGAAATTCCAAAAACCATTCGTGCCAACGCTGGGTAGTTTATTTAAATAATTTTTTGTACCACTATGATCAGGTTTATGGTCTTCACTTGTACAGAGGGGCATAGTCAGTGACCATGGCTCAAGTGGTAAGGTGCAAGAACAGGAAACGAAGCTTTCACGGTTCGATCACAACGTTCGAGATTTTTTTTTTTATATTATTCGGCTACTTTCATTGTTTCCGGTCATTTTCACAACTTAAGTGAAATGAATAGTGAAATAAACACTAATAATAAAAATCAAATAACATTTAGAATTTTTAAGGATTTCCAAAAAATGATCTTGCTGTCATTTTTGTACAACACCTGTTTTTTTTGATAATTTATTTATCGATTTTTTTTTGTGTTCATTTTACTTTTCATTTCACTTCAGTTGTGAAAATGACCAGAAATAATAAAAGTAGTCGAATAAAAAAAAAAAAAAAATGTTGACTGCTGGAATTGAACCGTTTTCTGTTCATGCAACTTACCACTTAAGCCATGGTCACTAACTATGTCCCTCTGTACAAGTGAAGACTATAACCCTGATCACAGTGGTACAAAAAATTTTTTAAATAAACTATCAAGCGTTGGCACTAATGGTTTTTGGGATTTCATTAAGGGTACCATAAGAAACATAATTGCCAACTTTCATCGAAATCGACGATGACAATGTGAGACTCTTTCCTTGTTAGACGTGAATGTCACAAACCCTATGGGGTCTGCGGCTTCACGTGTCGCTCATTTGACATCCATTTTTAAAATCCGTGGCCCAAGACGCTGATATGCGCGGCTCAAGGTGCGAGACTACGCGGATCACAGATCCCAGCTGCGCGAGCCGGGCTACCTACGTCCGTGATTCAAGAAGCTGCGACTCGAGGTGTTGACATGCGCGGCTGGCAGCACGATCGAGTGCGGCTTGCGGAGGTCAGCTACGCGAGTCGGGTTGGCTACGTATGTGACTTGAGAGAACCGCGACCCAAGGTGCTAGCGTGCGCTACTCGCGCATCTCAGCTCTGCGAGCTAAGCTCTAGGGCTCTTTGATCGAGGAAAAATTTGCTTGTCGCGGATGTCAGCTGCGCGGTTCGCAGAGCCCAGCTACATTTTTTTTCTCCGTGTAGTAGATTCCATGATAGTTGGCAAGGTAAAACTTTTCCAAGGGATTCCGAGGGGGAACATTCATCAGAATACGTATGTGAAGATCGAGCCGAGACGAAAAAAAAAAAAACCGAGCATGCACGCGTAGGGTGCCTGAACCGGTTTTTTTTTTCGTCTTGTCTCGATCTTATATGTATTGTGGTGAATTTTTCCCCTTGGGACCCCCTGGGAATAATTTACTCTCGTAAACTGTCGTGGACTTTATTTTTTCTGCAATCTTCCCGAGAGTTAGTCAACATTCTTTCACTTCTGGCTGCAAACGTGTTTCTTTTCAGCTCGGTTTCAAATTATGCAGCGAGAAAACAAGAATGCAGAAATAATGGAGCTGGAGAAGAAGTATTTTTACGTTTTTGTTTTTTCGCTGTATCATTTGAAAATGAATTGAATTTGGAATTTTTATGAATTTTCGCAGCGAGGAACGAAAGAATATTGAGGCACTTTTGGGAAGATTGAAACACATATTTTAAAGCTATTGTTTTTTATGAATGTGATTTTTTCAGTGTTTCTATGACGTAATTTTTTTTTTTTCTTTGAAACAACTGTACTGTATGATTTACTGCATTCCGAAAAATATAAATCGTATTAACATGATTCATTTTGTTCATTTTTTTCACTCTCTTCTATAAAATAAATTTTTTTAAACCTATTTCAAGTTTTTCATAATCATATATTTCTTTGCTATTTTTAGAAATCCATTTTTTCATATTGTGATAGATGTGAAAATCGCTCCGATCTTTAAGAAATAATTTAGCAATTTTTTTTGACCGCAATTAATTTTTATTACTATTATTATGTCACTGTGAATTTCTTTTCTTTTAGATTGTTTATTTTTTCAATAATCATTTATGACTTTGCTTCAGGTGGTAATTAAAAATCCATTTGTATCTCTGGAACATCTAATTCGAGTGTCTTTTCGGAAGTGTTTTTATGTCGTAAAGAGACTAGAGAGACTTTTCGCCCGATTATAAAAACAGGGCGTCTCATTTTACTTTTGCGTCCTAAGGCGTAATAGAAGTTTCTTCATCACTGTTTTGGGGAAGATTGATGCTACTTTGACTTTCTCTGGAAAATTTCTATTACTTTTCGCTCTATTGCAATCCGGTTATAATGAATCTGCTTATATTTTTAAAATGGAGCAATCGAATACATGAAAGCACGAAAGCGGTACGCGGTACGTTATATCGACTTTGACTGTCGTCGTATAATGACTGAGTAGAATTTTATATCTCAATGAAAATATAGAATTCTTGAGAAATTCCCTTTAATTCTCGTGGCGTCATTGACCATTTTAATGAATAAGTTTACAGTTAGTGACCCTGACATGATGCGTCACTTTACTTTTTATTTTATTCATGTATATTATATTTAAACGTGAACATAGAAACAAAGAAATAAGCGAATGCTTCTGTGATGGTTCAATGAATAAATGAATAGTTTTGAATAACATTTTTTTTTTTTTTTTAATGAAACAGTAGTTTTATTTCTACAGCGACGTGCCCTTCGGCCTCCCTCATGTAACCTTCTCTCCCTCTCACGGCTAATTTTCGAGCTAAAAGTGCCTCTTTACGCCCTTGATATGAAAATAACTATTTTTATATCATAATACATCTAAAAAACTGTTTTGGTCCTCTCGTAATTTTTTTAACATTCTTATTGAAGTGCAGTTAATAATTTCATTATTATTAATATCTATGTTTCTATCAATTGCTTTTTGTTAATTAGATATTTTTTATTTTCTCCATAATGTTATTTTCTGAATGTTAATCAATAATTTATATTTTAATGCATAAATATGAACCTTACTATTTTTTAGAGCTAGAATGTCAAAAAAGACATTTTTTATTGTACGAATCTAAGTTTAACTGATTCATTTATTGTTAAAGTTCATATAATAAATAATGATACAACATTAATACCAAAAATTTTCATAATTAAAGAAAATACTTCATAATAATTGTGATTAACTTGACTGCTGTATACATTAGAAGTATGTTCTCAAGTTTTTTAATTCATTTGGGAATTCTGGAGTATCAAATTTTATTTTGTTAAATTTTTGTGCCTATTTATTATCTATGTTACGTCATAAGTAATGAAAAAAAAATATCGCATACAATCATATGCAATGTATACTATCAATGTACTTGTTCATGTTGATTTTAATGACAAATTATTATCACTTTCTTATTTTACTCTTACCTTTAATATTTTCATTTAACTTAACAATTTACACATAAAATGGATACGTTTTTAAACACTGTGATGCAGTTGTATAGTTTGTGTACGTTAAACAAAACAACGAAATCGTCAAAATTGTTCAATTTTTAAAAAATTCTACCTTCGAATTTTTGTGTGAGCACTCCAGCATTGAATATTCAAAAGTTCGAAAAGGAATTCATGTTTAAATTTTAACATTCAATTATAAAAATCTTTTCTCTAATGATTGTAAGATAAACAATATGAACCTAACAAAAACTCTAATATTTCAAACTTTGATAATTCAAAAGAAGGTACCTTTGAAAACTGTAAATAAAGAAACGTCATGAATAATAAATGCCAAATGTGTCCGGAGTAGGAAGACCACAGGGTCATTTATTTAAATTGACATATCCGTAGGTGGACAGTTAACGCCTGACTTTTTCCATGCGCGAATCCCACGGGAAAACGCGTGACAGCAACTGTCGTCCTTCTTTATCCGGGAGATTGGACCTATCGACTATATGAAAGCTCGCGCCATTAATTTCCGTCGTACGTAACTATTCTGTCTGTCAACGGTCCTGGAGCGTGCCGCGGCCGCGAATCGTTTATCTGCGGACGGACACTTTCAAGATATACTTGTCGTGATAAATGGTTCGATTTAAAGAACTCGCACTGCTCCTTTGGCGCTGAGAATAGCCCCCATTGGAAATTGATTTTAATTGCACCGTAAATCTTGCCTCTTTTTTGTCCTCGTACTGAGGAATTCCAAGACTGTACGGAGAATTTGGAGAGTAATAATCAGGGATTCCAATCGATTTCAGTGAATTTTTAAAAGTTTTCTGTATACTCGGATCATGGGAACGTCACAAGAAAATATGTACTGTAAGTACAATATGATTCTCTGTAACAGTTTATTGATTTTTATCTTTCACTTAAATTAAAATGCCAAGAAATGAAAAGCGATGAATGGCCACAATCAATTTTATAAAAAAAAGTGACTGAAATTCCTTGATTGTTAATATTATCAACAAAAAATTTTTTTGAACGAAATCACTTTGGATTTATGTTAGGAATGTTGAACACTTTCGTAAAAAATCGTTTTCAACTAGATTTGAATTTTCATCCAATTCCGCTGATACGTTTGAGTAATTCTGACCCACATATTTACACTTTGATGTTGAACCAGTCTCATTAGGAACATTTTTCAATGTCCAAAATAAATAGACTGCAAAACCACGTCTGTGAAGTCTAATTTTTATCCAATAATAGTCCTATGCTTAATCGATAGTAAAAGCTGAAAATACAAGCCCGTGGTTCTTCGATAGTAAATACATAACTGTCGATGCTATCCCTTCCGTATTAAAAATTAAATTTGGTCAATCTCTGATGTTAGATCTAACATTTGATCTTACGTCAGCTCTGACATGAGATCTATTCTCAGATTTTATTCTGCTGTAAGCTGTAAGAACCGACATATATCTGACATAAGGTTTGATCTTAGATGTGACACGTCAGTCTTACGTCAGATTTGACGTTAGATTAAATTTAATTTTCAGTATGTTGGTAAACCATGTAAGGCTATATTTACAGCTGTAGAAAAAAAAACAGTAAAGATAACTAATTTTTTTTTATAATATAATTCATACTCTTACTGAATTTCAAGTATAAGAAATGTGGGTGATAATGTAATTCATGTATTCTGAAACATAATATTGAAATCATCAAATATTTTAGAATGCAAAAGCTGGTAATTCTGCTATGATGAAAATCTAAAAATCGATAATTAATATAAATATTTTTCAGCCATACACATTTCAAAAAAATAGTAAGGTGTGAAAAATGGTTGTTGTTGTCTGGTCGGGAGGATAAAAAAACTATTGCTTATGACCGATAGCTACTAAACGTGATCAAGCTAACCCATCGTACCCAGTGGGGCCACACTTCATATCTTCGTTCTCGGGATGTAACCTCAGGGAGAGCATGTAAACTTGAGACAACTGGTAGTATCAAGGACCTTGGCTGAATTTTGATCAATATAAGGTGATATATGTGAAATATGACCTTAAAGGTTGAAGTAAGCAATGAAAATCATAAGAAAACTCTTTGACGATTTACGCAAGTGGTAACATCATAATCTCTTTTAATTACGGTTTCATCACTGATTTTCTTCGCTAGAATTAGTTCTACATTCAAATGAATTCGGCGATAATCATATATAAAATTATCTTTTATTTATCGTAATTTAGTAAAGGGTTTTTTTTATGATGCATAATTGTAAGTTATCAATCATCCCTTGATATCTGTTCTGGAAACAAGGGTAAAAATTTTCGCCCAACAGAGGACGACGAAATAAGTAGGATAACGTTTAGTTATTATTCATCTTGAGAATTCTCGTTCAATAATGAAAAAGCTATTGAATCATGAATCAAATTTTATCTCATGAATCCAAAAAGGTCGTATCATTTCTACTTATTTCATTGTGAATAAAAGAAATAGCAATCGTTTGTTATATCTGTGTATGAGTAACTTTTTTTTTACTTTTGAAACATATAAACGCATTCAGTTAACAACTGTTTTGATCAAAGTATAACCAGTAATAATTATCAGAAAATCACAAGCTTGTCATTTTTATAATAATTTTTCTTTAAACTGCGTATACGATCACTAGATTCGGAATCGATTGTTTGCAAGTCGTGGAAATCGAATTTTAGTAGTTGAGGCTTTACAGTTGACCTACTTAGATTACGAGTATTAATGTGTTGTTCTTCATGAGACTACGTCAACCTCAAAGAGAACGTACACTCTTAAAGACGCGCTGAACTTTATAATAATGGAAATGTTCTTTTTTATTTTGTCTTCAATTTAACTTGAGTGAATCATTACAACCTTCTTCGTTATACATATATACCCTTAGTTAGCCTTTTAAAGCACAGAAAGTATGTATAAGGTGCATGGATCGGAACTACAATTAAAGAGGCTCGGGATTGTAAAATATAAGTTTCAAAAATAAAAACCTCTTCATGTACGTAAAAGAGACTTGAATCTGAAGCATCAACGTTATAGCAGCTATTGACTGATTGAAAGCAGAGATAGAAAAGTGTAAATTTAAGACAAAACAGAATGCGATGGTATAAGAATGAAAGAAAGTCGCGGGAGTAGCGAGCTTTCATCGCGGAAACTTGCCTTAAAGTCCAGCGTGCTCCAGAAATATCCATTTTCTCTCGACTTGGACCACAATGAGCATTGTCAGAATTGTTGAAATAAAACTATCTACTTCACAGATACTTTGCAGGTATCTATATATTATGCATCGAAAGACGTTCACTAAGAAACGTCGCTACGTTAAATTTATATTTGGAAATGCTGGTTTCTAAACCAAACTAACTGCGGTATTATTTCAAAAGTACAAAAAAAATTTTTTTTCAGAGTTCATCTTACAGCTAGATTGCCCGGGTGCCCAACAGCTAGGGACTTCGAAAACACTAATGCAGCTTCGAAAAAAATGAAGAAATTCGTAGACCACCACTATTAAAAATTCCTCTGATCGAAAGCTTATTTTTTTTATTGAAACTAAGGGATGACAAATTAAACAATTTTAAGTTTTAGATTTTTATCTAGCCAATGACTTTTTTTATTCATATTCTTAGGCAAAAATCGTTGAGTTTTTTAAACAGAAATTTATCAGTAAAAATTGCATCGAATTTACAGGCACGGAAGAAAAAGTTAGAAATCGTTTTGACTATTCAGTAGTAATAATATACTTTACACAGTATTAAAGAGGTATATGACAATTAGTACAGAGTTAAAAAAGTTTTTTTGACTCCCGAAATATGACAGTGGCCCATCTACTTCATTGAATCACCGATCTTGTGGCTAATGCTGGAACGCAAGCTCGCCGTCCATCCTTATATTCCTTATCCCAGGGTGGCAATATGCCATCTATAAAATAGCAGGCTTTACGAGCCAGCTACATACGTTCTGAACATTTACTGTGGTAACTTACTATTTGAGATATCCTTTTGGAGTAGGTCCGTCAAGTCAGAAATACCCTCACCCCAGACCTGAATTTATTATGTATCAGAATTTTGGGTCTTTTTTAGGTAAATTTTGGGTAATAATTAAAAATTTTGGGTTGCTGCCATTTTCCCGAAAATGAGTTTTTTCGAGGGTATTTCTGACTTGAGGTCAAGTCAGAAGTACTCTACCGAAAGGGTTGTCGTATCGTTATGTGATGTATATTATATATTTGAATTTTTTTTGGGTGTTCAGATAGTGTTAAAAATAATTTTGTCGCTGAAGCCATTTTCGTTGAAATAAATTATCTATTCGGTATCTCTGACGTCACGCAACGTGAGAATTCTCCAAGTCGAAGGGGTTGTGTGAATTTCATGTGATGCATATCATAATTTTCGGTTTTTTTTGGGTTCCTAATTGGTGGCAATTAAAAAGTTCAGGCCTTTGCCGTTTTCCCGTATATGAGTTTTTCCGAGGGTATTTCTGACTTGACATCTAGTCAGAAGTACCCTACCGAAAGGGTTGTCGTATCGTTATGTAATGTATATTATATTTTTGGGGTTTTCAGTAAGTTTTCAAAAAAATTTCTTGCTAAAGCCGTTACTGTTTAAATGAATTGTATTTTTAGAAATATTTGTTTTGTGTACGTTTATGGCACCGCTACTGAAGTAGTTACCGAGGACTTTAGGGGCGCTCGTGCATACTTGAATTTTGATTGTGAAATGCAATGAAAATCGAATAAAATTTTTCAATTATTCTGATTTTCCAATATAAAAATTATTATACTAAACTTAAAGTAGAAATCTTTCAAAAATGTAAGTTTGTATACTATCCCTACCAACCATGACGACATCGTCATTAGTGTCGTCAACAATGTCGTCACTTTTAAAAACGTTATTTGCGAAAATTCACTGTGTAAAAATTATTATCCAGTTCATTTTCTGCCTTCTGAGTATAAATATTTATACTCGTGTCATATTAATGTGCTTCAATGACTATTTATGATCGAGTCGTCACAAGTTACTTCATGACGACTGAAAGTTCTTATACTAAGCCCCACTCAGCTGAAAATTTTTAAAGTTCCCAAGTGTCGTTATCATAGTCGTCATTCATGTCGTCACTTTCCAAATCATATATTTAATGCAGATTTACCTGAGAAACAATTATTTAATTGATATCTCCGCCCCCTGCATTGAAATATTTATTCCCAGTTCGCATTGACTTGCTTCAATTAATAATTATGATCAGGTCGTCACACTTGACGCTGTGACGACTTAAGCTTCGTTATAAAGTCTCGTGTTCAGGATATAAGTTCCTGTGTGTCGTTATCTGTGCCGACTGCCGTGAAAGTGTCGTGTGTTCAGCAGTTATCAGCAGTGTTTAGACTCCTGGCTGTTTCAGACCAATGCACTCGAGTTCGGCCGAATGCGCCCGAGTTCAGTTCAGTCAAGTTTGGTCAAGTTCAGTTCAGTCATTCGTAACAATTCGTAAACTCGCAGTAAATACGTGCTAAAAAAAAAGGAAGCATTGAAGGAATTTGGAATTTTCAGAAATTAATCCCATAATCGCTCAAGTAAGGTGAGAACAAACATTATATTTTTCTTCTTCGAGTGGAATAAAATAAGTCGAAACTAGTTTTTTTTTTCTAGTAATGTGAGTTATGAATTCGATGCATGTCAATGTTTTATACAGTGTGAAAAGATATACAGTGTGTCTCAAAGCCACATATACCTAAAAAAAAAACATTGGATTCCTTACTTCAATTCAAGTTGAAAAGTCCTTTACCACTTTTCGAAAAACTTGACATTAAACAAGTTATTTTAACCTAATAATGTAAACAATGATTGCGCTCTCTCGACAAGTGAGGATCGAATTCACAAACCATACTCTACTCAAAATTTCCCTGCTGCTGTCGATGGATTGAATTGGTTTCAAATATTTTTTATTCATTCCAATAGAAGAGATTTTTGTTATTAAATTGGATTGGTTTACTTCTATTGAATGAAGTGCGGAAAATCTTGATTGAAATTGAGTCCGTTTCATTAATGAAATTTTTGATAGAAACAAAATTCTTTTATTTCAAAAATTGAATTTAATTGCAATCAAACAAAATGTATTTCATTGGATTTAATGCAATTTCATTATATCATATTTTCATTGAATCAAAAGCGGTTTTATTCGCAATGAATTTAATTCAACTGAATCCAAATATATTTAAAAACTGATGACAATGGATTAAACTGGATTCAGTTGGATTACATTTATTTCGAGTAAAACAGCATTTGATTGAATTGCATTAAATCCAACGAAATACGTTTGGATTGAGTTGCATAAAAAATCGATTTTTTAGATGAAAAATTTTTTCCGTATTCAAAATTTCATAAAAAAAAAGGCATTACACTTCAATCTAGATTTTCTGCATTAAGACAACTCGCAACCTACTGTAGTGCGAGAAAGACGCCTAGAACGGGATTCAATTGAAAGAAAGAAGGACGAAAAGAGAAGGTCTTGCGAGTCGTCTTAAATTCAATATCAGAAAATCAATAATTCATGGATTGCAATTGAATATGAAAAATCTCGAACTTAAATGTCAATTGAAATGGAAAAAAAATATATGAATCCAGTTCCATCCATCGTCATCAGTTTTTTGATATATTGTTTGAATATAATTTGATTAAGTTGGATCACACTTATGCTTACTTAACTTATTATGATCAAAACTCAGTGAAACCTCATGAAACGGTTTCACGAGGTTTAACCAACCCAATAGGGATATGATATTTTTTTATTATTATTATTTGTATTATTTTTTCATAATTATTTCATACATTGATATTCAGTTTTTTCATTTGAAGCTACACAGTTTCAAAACTTGATTTCAGTTGTTCAATTTTTTTATTTAATTTTTAATTTTTCTTTTTGATTTATCTATTTAAATAAATACAGCAGGTTATTATTGAAGGTTACTTTTTTTTGTTCGTTTATATTAAGTATACCTTGACACGCGATGAATTAAAGCGCTTAGAGCAAAAGTGAAGCAAATAGAGACAGGCAATATGAATTTTTATATCTATCTGTCTCTTACTAATTTCATTCATGCTGTAAGGGTCTCAATTGTAGGTTATGTTTTTCATTTTCCAAAATTGGATATCCATTGCATTCTGGTTTAGAATGAGGAAACCTACCTAACAGAACTGTTCATCTTTTCGATATACATAATCTCCTTAAAAAAAGACGCATCCTGACATCAAACCATAATGGGTGGAACAGTTGTTGCGCTGTATTAAATAAAAATTCAATCACAAATTTCGGAACACATTTATCAACAGAGCTTAATTTTATTGTTCAGAATTGATGAAAACGATTTTTGGTTCTGTAAATTAAATTTCTTCATTCTTTAACATCATGCTCATTTTTTTCTTATATTTTTTTATTAATTGCTGGAAAAAAAATTACAGCATATTCCACTGCTGATGCAAAGTAAGCGAGGAGACAACTACGCTGACATCGACAGCCAATTTTTGCACATCTACACAACCTATTAAAGCATAGGCAATAGCCCAAGTACCATTTTATGTGAGTTTATGTGAACTTCTTGAAATTGTACATAAAATTATTTATTTGATGTAATAATTTTCAGCATTGACTCCGTTCATAAAAATAGTTTTGTAATTTTGAATCCAAGTAGGATTTTGTATATACAAGATTCAGTGATTTTTTAATTAAATGTTACAACTTCATAACAGCAGCCGATATACATTTTGATTTTAAAAAATCTCATAATGAAATGCAATGAAATATTGAAAATATTTCAAAGAATTTTGTCAACCTTTTCTGCGTTTTTTGCATAAGATCGCAAACTTCAATCATTCTATAACTTGGTTGTCACGTCGTATAATTTTTTCTCTTTCAAAACTTTCAAAAGTGATGACGTTTATAATTTTTTTATATATTTCTAAGAAATCATGGCCGAAGCATAAAAGATTTCGTTTGAGGGAACGTGGGTGTCCACTTCTCATTATTATTTAATGAGAAAGAGACGAAAGGAAAATCTTGAATTACTCCCTAGTTCTGACAGCGATGACATTGAAAGCAATGTGCACCATGTACGCACTAACTGTAACTCAGAGGGGTGTCCGAGTCCAACTTTCAGTGACAACAACATAGCAATTACGAATCAACCTGCTGCAGAGATTGAGCAACATGTTGCTCAATCGCAAAGCATCAGAAAAGAATTAATTAATTGGTCTCTTTGCAACAATGTAACAATGGTTGCTGTGACGCAATTATTACATATACTAAAGGATACGCCAAACATTGATTTTATAGATTTACCTCGAGACTGCCGAACATTGTACAAAACACCGCGTTCTATTACAGCTGATAGGATGGGAGATGGTTTTTTTTACTATTTTGGTATAGAAAGATGGATTTTGCTCCCAAAAAACTCTGAATATATTTTAAAAAATATGAGAAATGGTCTGATAGAACTATCTTTCAATTGTGATGGACTAGATGTGTACAAAAGTTCACGATTAACTTGTTGGCCAATCCTTTGCAAGCTATTGAATGTTCCCGAAACATTCAACATTGTCCCCGACAATTGTTGTCAACATGTTCCCGACAACAAAAAATCTTTGTTGTCCAAATTTATGTTGGATCCCATAAACCAACATCTTGTTGTGATTATTTCGAGCTTTTTGACAAAGAATGCAATAAACTCGTCATCAATGGCGTTACAGTCAATGACAGTACTTTCCGATTTTCTATAAAATATGCTGTTTTTGATTTTCCTGCGGAAACTTTTGCTTTGAATATTGCAGGACACAATGGTATGGAGCCTTGCTTACGTTGTAATGTGAAGGGAGTTACTGTGCTCAAGCGGAGGACGTTTCATGTTCCGAACAAACATATTCGATTTTTAAAGCCAAGGAACGCTCATGATTTTAGAAAACAGAAGTATGCAAGGCTTCAAAAAGGCACTACTCCTTTATCAAAACTACTAGGGTTCGACCAAGTCAAGTCGGTTGTTTACGATTACATGCATCAGATCCTTCTAGGAATTTTAAAAAATTTGATAAAATTGTGGTTAAATCAGAAAGACAAGAAATATAAAATGAAAAAATTATACATGATGAAGTACTTAGACATACTAGCTGTTAATGAGTCAATGAAAATTATTCGAGCATCATGGCCCCGGGAATTCCCTCAAAAATGTAGAGAACTGAGTGATGTTACACACTGGAAAGCAACTGAATTTAGAGCGTTCCTTTTATATGTAGCTCCGATCGTTTTACGTGGGCACTTGAGTGAATTAGCTTTCAAACATTTCATGCTTTTGCATTTCTCAATCCGTTCATTGTGCGATCCTCATTTCAAAAAAGACTCATTGCAATTGATTCACGTTTACTTAACAAAATTTGTTGTTGGGCATGCGACTGTTTATGGGAAACATTCGGTTTCACACAATGTCCACAGTTTGCTTCACGTTTGCGATGATGTACGTAATTTCGGAAATCCCGATCAATACAGTGCGTTTCCATTTGAAAATTATCTTTTTGGAATAAGACGTAGTATCCGAGCAGGTTCCCAGGCAATTAAACAGTTGATTAATCGCATTGAAGAAAACGAAATGCTATCACCGCACAAACGAATGACGAGCAAAGAAAACGGCTCTTTTCATTTATATGAAAAGCATGATAATGGTCCTATCACTCAAAATTTGAAATCCTCGCCTTTAAAACAGTTCAAAGTTCTTGAAGCAAAAAATTTCATCATTAATTGCAAGAGAAAACGAGACACTTTCATCATTGCGAATAATCAATCTGCCGCTGTTGTGAAAAATATTGTGCAAGAAGTAGATACCGATAGAATTTTTCTAATTACGCAAAAATTCCAAGTGATCGAAGAAGTCTACGACTTCCCGTCATCGTCAAAGAACGTTGGAATGTACCAAGTTGCAAATTTAAATGAATCTTTGGTTTCCCTTAAACTCACTGATGTAATCCACAAAGCGTTTTGTTTTGAAATTCAGGGAAATGCTTTTGTTTGTAAAATATTACATTCACCCAATTAGGCTTTAACAGTAAGAGCTAATTCTGTACTTTTATAGAGTTGTCCACAAAGTATATTGTGCTCAAAGTGACAAGGGGTCGGGACGCTAAAAGAAAAAGCATATTTATTTTGTGTGCATTACAATAAATAATTTTTTTCCATTTTTGCGGGTTTTTTAATGCATTTGTCGAGGAGAAGATCGAAAATACTTTTGAAAATATGTTTCACGTTTTGGACAACCCTCTGAGAGTATAATATGGTCAGGCTATTTTTAATACTCCTGGTATCGCCGGGATCGAAAATTGTAAGATTGTTGTTACCGCAAATATGTATATATTTACACAATCTCTGATTTATGTGAACTTGTTATTCACTGTAAAAATAACAAAGGAAAGAGTATGCGTACAGTTTTGTAGATTTCCTGCAAAAACACGATGTGTAACATGGCGACGAATTTAATTGTTTTCAGTTAATTTAATATGTCTTCGACGAAAAATTTATTGACATACAGTGTCATTGAAAATCAAACTGGTGAGGATATCTCGATCTCTGTGGTACGCTGCGGATGGATCAACAAAGAAAAAAACATCTTCTACTATCCTCTTAAAACTTTAAAGAACATTGTTCGCTGCCTGAAAAAGTGCTCAAAACCACAAACCAATTGGGACTGCTTCGAAATCTACAAGATTTACGCTCATTCTATCGGTATGATAGCAGTGCAATACAGAAAATCTAAAAAACAAATTGAAAATTAGAAAAGATGATGATTTAAGCAACTTTGATTTCTACATTAGGAAGAAATCTGTACTTGACTCCTGTTTTCTCTCTTTGCGATTCTATTCAGTAAAATGTGCAATGACATGAATTTACGAAATATTTATTCATTGAGTCCTGATTGGTTCTAATTCTGTAATGTGATTTGTTTATTGTGTCTGATTTTAGGAAAATTAACAGAAGCGGAAAAATTGCCCAAAAAATTTCAAAAAAACAGTGAAGGAGAAACGACAGACTACAGTTCGAAAAAGCGCAAAAGCAAGAAGCCAAGGAAATACTTAAGTAGTGAGGATGACGATAGCGAAGATCCACAGGCCAACGCTGATGGCTCGAGTAAACATAAAGTGAAACGTCAGAAAACCCATGCATTCCGGCGTTCAGAGTCAGTCAGTTCATTGGACACGGATTTCCTAAATGTGCCTAAAGTTGATAGTAAGCTGCGTGTAATTGAAAAGAGTTAATGTCGATGAATATTTAGAATATTGAGATGAATATTTCCTGCGTACCATTCCAAGTACATTCTACTATTAAATGAACAATCTTCTCTAATTTTTCATCGAGGATTTTCATGTTTCCTTTTCTTTTTTTATCTGTTTATACACATGTATATATTTATAATCCTTTTTGATATTACCATTTTCTGTACTAAATAGATTTTTTTTATTGAACATATTTTTTTTGTATTTGGACCAAAACTTAAAAAAAGTATGGCTTGCCTTAACATAAAATTATACCATGGAAAGAACAATATTATTTTAGTTTAAATGAATTTCATGTTATAAAATTCACTGCAGAAATAGACAATGAATATGACAAGGTCCAAGATGTCTAGAAATTTCAAAATACAAACACACCGAAAGATGTCCATCGCTTTCAACAAAAGACCGGCCGCAACTTTCACACGCAACACAATCACGCACAAGAAGCGAGTCTGAACCTAAATGCGAAGTTCGGCGTGGATCCCGAAAAATACATTCAAAGTAAAATATATCATACTTTATATGAAACTTAGTTACAATAAATGGAAATTTTTATGTTTTATTAGGCAATATTTTGGATAATTAAGAATATTACGTCACTAACATCGTAATTGAAATTTTTATATTTTTTAATTTCAATTAGTAAATTGATTAAAATATTACAATTATAGGAGCAGTTCGACAAGAAATGGAGGCATTTAAAAATCGCCAAATAAAGTGGATTGAAACAAATTTGAAAAAAGCACTCGAATCGTCTACCATATGACAGTTCTGTTTAGCGATAGTTTGACAGAATTTTGAAGGAAACTCTGCAGCAGGTACAACAATTCTCTATTTCAGAAGTGCTGTGTATATATGATAATATTTTCGGCGAAAAAACTAATGACCTAGTATCTTGTGCAACCTCACTAACTCTCACAGCCTTGAAAGTGCATGAAAGTATTTTTTTAGGAGAGCGATTCTTTCTACATTTGTTGCACATGTTACAGAATTTCGCATGTATTGTTTAAACTACACTGCATTACAGTGAATCACGTCTATAAAATTATGTTTTCACTTTTCGATAAGTCAGTTCGTAAGAAAATTAAATGACATTGAAAATTTTATAATTACTGATATATTGGATGGTGGAAAGAACGAAGATTTTTTTGAATATGTAAATTAGTATTGTATATTATGTCTGAAAAAAGATATATTACACAATTTGGGTATTCTTATGTCTGGTAGAGTTTACAAGATTTCACAAGGCCCTACATTTAGAAATCCTCATATCAATATAGAAGAATCTTTAACGTTTGTTATAGGCGCTCGGAAACATTAGTCGACCCATCGGTGGTTCCATTGTAGAATCGATGAACACAACTACACAGGACTCTACAGATACATCTACTGAAATAATTTTCAGAGCCACAATGCTGCCAGTGGTTTCTATAGAGGAATTTTTCAAATTGGAGGAGAACGCAAAAAAGGAAAAATTCGGTAAACATTTTGTGAGCATAATTTTACAGTTCATATTATGTTAGTCAATA
This sequence comes from Platygaster robiniae, assembly GCA_028476575.1. Taxonomy (NCBI): domain Eukaryota; kingdom Metazoa; phylum Arthropoda; class Insecta; order Hymenoptera; family Platygastridae; genus Platygaster; species Platygaster robiniae. Next base: position 14,020,078 of record CM052025.1, read on the forward strand.
TGAAATTACATGTTTATCATTTTTTTAGCAGAAGTTTCTTCTACTAAAACGAAACAGTATAGCAAAGGCAACGACATATGCTATGGTCAGTGCAGTGATGGCTCAGAAGGTGCCATTTATGTTCAGCATGAGTAGATCCTCAAACACGCTAATATTCAAAGAAACCACAGTTTGTCGTCTCATATGCAGTGATTTTTATAAACCATTATATGGAAAAATAATCAAATTCAGGCAACGCTTAATGCTGCAAGTAATTTTACAATGTCTGGAAAATTGTAGAGTGTTTGAATCATTTTTAATTTGGGCAATGCCTAAAAACTATAAGCCTGTGATATTGCTCCTGCATTATTAATTTTATTTGCAACCTAGTTTTTTGAATCTTTTTAGCGAATTTCACAATTAATATATATGTATTGTTGTAGACGAATTCACAAAAGGTATACCATATATCTGTAGAGTTATTCAATTAAAAATTTTATAAATTTTTATTTATTCGTTTTAAATTTGAAATTTCGAGCTTCAAAATCTGGAAATCCCTAGTAACTTAGGTTTTTATGAATCCTTCATAAAACCCCTTATAAAATCTCAGTTTAAAAAAAACAATTAGCTTTGTCTATAAAGTGACTTTATAAAAAGAGCCATGTTTTATTAAGTTTTTGTCAGTTGTTATATACTCACTTTACAAAAACTGCAAAAGAATTTTATAAAATTTTTTTGCAGTGATTTTAGGAAATAATAAAAATTTTATAAAACACTGCTCTTATCATAAGGTCATTTTATAAAAAAATCGGAATTTTATTTTTAAAAAACCGATATTTTATGAAGGGTTCTATAAGAAGTTTATAAAAACGCAAGTTACAAAGGATGTATTAAATGCTGAATCATGAAAATATGTTTTTCTTACTTTTGAAGGTAAAAATTGTAGGAAAAATGTGGAATTTTTTTTGGCATTTTAATGTTTTTGTATTTAAAAAGAAATTAACATCAGTAAAATGTTGATTCATCATGATAAATACCATATACAAACCATGCACACAAACTAATTTTAAAAATTTTCGAATTTTTAAGTTTGAATTTGAAGCTTCAGTTGCAAAATTGTTGTTGAACTGATATTTTTTCGAGAATCATTAAAAACTACACCCTTTCTATCTGTAAAAGCTTTAATTAAAAACTGATTTTTTGAAATTGCAAAATTACATTTAATCTTCATATTATTTGCTAATGATTATGCTTTCTAAAATGCGTCTTTGTAAGTACATTTATAATATATTTTTATTTTTTGCTTGCAGAAGCTGTTGGCACTCTTTTTCCGTTCGCTGACATTGTCACAATAGAAAGATTTATTGGGAACAAAATACGTGTAACCAAAGATACTTCCAAGAGAAGGAACAAGTCGCTTCATCAGGAAGCCACAAAGGAATTGAAAAAAAATTATGCAGAAAAAAGCGGAAGAACAAAAAAATGATTCAAATACTAAAAACAAAGAAGATACAGACAAGCAAAAAACAGGTCAGGGAAAAGCAGAAATAGGAAAACAAAAAACATCTGAAAAACAAAAAACAGCAGGAGCCACACATGCAGAAAAAAATCTGAACTGGAGACAGCCAATGACAAGACCAAAAAAGTTGAAGAAGAACATTTTCCCATCAGTGATGACAGCCAGAATGAAGAAAGTGAAACTGATGAAAGCGAAAGTGAGGAAAGTGAAACAGATGAAAGCAAGAGTGAAGAAAGTATGACAGATGAAAGCAAGAGTGAAGAAAGTGTGGCACACGAACGCAAGAGTGACTCCAGTAGTTAGAATGAGTAAGAAACCATGTTCCATATTAACTCACATGACTGAGGGTGGACCTAAAGGCTCATTTAAAAGTAACTTTCATTCAATTATTTTTTTATTTGAAACGAATTTTTTACAAGAATGGACGCAGCCTAACACACATTTAAGAAAATTTTAAAAATTTCTGGAAATAAATGATTCCTTTAACATCAACAAAAAGTAAAACCTCAGTCACGGCATTATTAAATAGAGCTCAGTTACGTGAGGGTTAACAGTATGACATATGTAATATTACATTGTAAAACATCGAAGAGAAAAATTGTGAATAATAATTTTCTACTACCTCACGAACCTGTTTCCTTCATTTTGTTTCTTTATTTATTCATTTTTTTTTTTTTTTTAGAGTTACATAATTTATTTCCCGTGCTGTACCAAAACATCGGTAAGAAATGCCTGAAAAAACTAAAAAAAAAAAAAATAATTCTTAGATTTCATGCGTTCTTTCCCAGTAACCCTGGCCTATTCAACGTTTTATGCAGGAAAATTTCTTTTGGATTCTATGAGGTGAATTGTCGATGGTCCATGATAATATTTCAAGGTTGACGACTGATGAATGCTAGCTGTGAAAACACTGGCTCACACTGACTACGACAAACGTCGGCAGCAGACGTCGGTAATAGGTCTATTTAATCATCGTCGAATTAAAATTATACGTCGTCGTACGTCAAGTCTTTGTTGACATGTCGTCATTAAGGTCATCAAGAGCATTGTTTCCGATGCCGTCAAATAAGTCGGGATTAACATCCGATGACGACATCGGCAGCTGTATCGCGGACGACATATCGGCATTAAAGTCGTATGCCGATGTCGGTGACGATTAAAATGACGGCTCGAAAATTCCTCAAAACGACTGTCGGCATATGAGTCGGTTTTCATGTCGTCATGGTTGGTAGGGATATTTACGAAACATCAATCGTAATAAATGATGCTGATAGCAGTTATTTTTGTTATTCTTACAGACACTCTAAAACCTAATTACTGAGTGTAGAATTTTGTTAATTATTTTAACTTGGCTGTGTTTCGAATGTACTTTATGATTGGTATGACAACTTATACTAATTTTTTATAAAATATGTTAAATTTTTAACTATAATGAAATACTTTACTATAGTTCATTTTTTGTTTTCGCATTTACCTTTTATGATTAGTTTTGCAATCATTATTTTCATTAATACATAGATACTCATTATTCGTCATTTTCGCTGTATTATAATCAAAATATATAATTTAAGATATATTGCATTTCATATTTCGTAAGGGTCAGAGTTTTTCGAACGGAGCAACTATATAAAAAATAAATCCCTTTCTACTTAAAAACAATTTTTGCAGATATTCACATCACCACGCATAAGTTTCTCGCTATGTAGGTGTAAATTATTGAAAAATGACTCTGTAGAATTACCGTAATATACCGTACTAAAACGGTAAATTACGCTTTACATTACCAAAAAATGAATGATTCGTAATTTTTCATCTCTTGTTCCACTGCGTTCCCTCTGATCCGTTGAGGGTTCATGTTATTTATTCTATAATAACACGCTTGTTATCCAATCTGTAAGAACTTGCCTTTTAGGACAAGAACATATATTTTAAGACGACTCGCAACCTACTGTAGTGCGAGAAAGACGCCTAGAATGGGATTCAATTGAAAGAAAGAAGGACGAAAAGAGAAGGTCTTGACTTTTTTAATCTGCTCCTCTATTCAAGGCGAACAAAAGAACGACCTTCGCGTATTTCTTAAGATGGACCTACTGCGTTGGCTACTGTAAATGTTACCACGATTCGATTCGGATTATCCTTTCTTTGGAAATTTATCTGCTGTCTTCTTTTGAAACAAATCTTGTTATAGGAAGTTTATTATTCTAAAGATTGATCTTTGACGAGTGATCCTTATAAGATGTCATTCAAAGCCAACCCCGTGGGACCAGTGCGTGCATTCAAGAAACGAAAATATTCTAGTATAAACAGAGAGAGTCGATTGTATGGTAAGTGTTTAGCCACACCTCGTTTCAGGCGCGTAGGCAAACGGGGCGGGAGGCGACTGAGGAATTTACTGAATTTTTGGAATCTACATATAATTTCGCAAAAAGTCCAGTAAATTTTTTGATTTATACATACTCTGAAGAAATAACTAGAAGTAGTATGTCTGGAGTTTAACTGTTTTCTGAAAAATCGAAATAAATATTAACGATCTTTGAAACAATTGATATATAATGTTAATATAAAATGTAATTCTAAAAATTTGGAATACTGGAGGATGAAATGCCTAAAAGCGTACATATAAGAAGCGTCATATTATAGTTATACTGGAATTTGATTAAACTCCCATTAAACACGACATCTTAGAAAAACTTACAACCCGATCGAAATGTTATTTATCTCGCATGGAGTTTTATAAATCTATAGCTATAGCAATCTTAAAAAGAACTAGAGAACCCTTAAAATTGTCATCATTACTTATACCGAAAAATTCGAGAAATACTGAAAATCTATTGATACTCAAAATCGGTGTAGATGAAATTTTTAATAAAATTTATAAACACTTGAATCTCAGAGCATATAATATTCTGAATTTTTACACAGAAATTCAAAAAAATAAAATTCATGAAAATATGGAAAAATCCTTCAACTCACATGAATATAAATATGACATACTGACAATTTATTCTGCAGATAACTGTAAAATAAAAGTATAAGTTGAAATTCTTGAAACTCATAACACGATGTACAGTGTTTAATTCTAGGAAACCTTTATAAATACTCGGAATCTATGAACATGGCACGAATATTACGAAATTGTATAAATAGCATGTAAAATGTGAATTCTAAAAATTTATATCTAAAATCTGTGTTTTCATAATTTTCTCAAAAATCTCAAAGTGATCTGAGGTGCACGCGATTTACAGGACGCAACAAAACTGAGATTTCAGTTCACACTAGTCTGTGTAAGTTATCAGCTGTTAAAACAATTTAAACTGAGCCAGAAACATACAGGATCTTTCCGTTTGCCGACAAGTAAACCGAAAAAAATTCATCATGAGATAAGTTTATCAGAATATTTTTTTGATTTTTGTCTACTTTTGTGGACATTAAACGTTGTGGATATTTTTTTTTTTTTTCTTTATTTCAGGTGTTGATACTAAAACAAATGTATAAATTTCGTCCAGAAAACTCTAAGTAAGTAATAAATTTGATTGCAGTTTAGAAACTTTAAAGTTTTCATCAAATTCTAAACTTATTTCAACATGATATCGCAACACATATAGGAACTGTATAACGATCTATATAACATACTGCACAAATTCTTATCTTTCTTATGACAATGACAATAATGTCAAACCTTTGCTAGGTCTACAGGGCCTAGATAGTTCAGTATTTCCCCCATCTGATTTCAAATTTTAGATCATTATTATACAAATATTTTTTTTAACTCCTTAGACTTACTGAAGCAAAGCAACACGCGTATCTAAGATTTTTCTATACTTGGTCTTAATAAAACACTTTAAATTAGATTATTTTCAATAAACGCTCTCCTGCGAGGAGAGAAATAGAAATTACGGACTAAAATTTACCTACATTTCTTCCAAATTTTTGTGACAAAACTTAATATCAAATTGTGGGCTCGGATAGCATAAGGCAATATGCGCGTGACCCCTGGCTGGCTAGTAGGAAAGGGAGGGGATGCCCAGCGAGTATCCGCGGACTCGGCGCGATGTTTTAATCCGCCGCTAAATTTAGTAATCACGATTTCTCCGCCAATAATCATCCGATTAACATAATTTTTGGCGGAAAATATTCGTGAATCTTTAGCGCTTCCGAGGATATAAAAATTTTGGTCAATTTGTTCGTTGTTCCATGCGCAAACGATTAACGAATTTCACGTAACTTTAAACTGAAAAAAATGTTGTAAATATTGTAATAAACGAAAATTATCCTCCGCCTTCCTTCCTGGTAGCTATTTAACGAAATTTCCGAAGTTCATATCAGAATTAAAAAAGGTATAGCACAATATCGCGAGTACATTAAAAAATTTTCGACCGAGCTCGTAACGCCCGAAGATTTGCATTGTGTTATTTGTTGAATTTATAGTGCATTTTTACTTGTTCAAAATCAGCGCTAGAAGACTCATAAATTTTTCTGTTTTGACCGCCCTTCGTCTTTGTTTGGAAATATTCAAAATATTTTTCGCGAAGTGGTGCGCGGTGCATCAAAGAAATCGTTCGTTTTTATGACCTTCGGCGATTTTGCAGTTCAGTTTCGTTCGTCAAGAGAAATACATTTTTTCTCATTCTCAGTTAGACAACAGTCGAGAACGGACGTGTTTTTTCTTTGCTTTAATTTTTTCAAATGCCTAATTACTTTTTTTTCGACGATGGAAACTCCGAATAATAAACAAAAAGGGCGCAAGCGCACAAGGAATGAAAGTTCGTGAAAAGCTAATATTGCTAAGAAGGCCAAAGATAAGGTACAACGAATAATTTTCTCATAGCTTTTTTACTTTTTTCCGATTAAAAATATACTTCGTTATCATTAAATTTTTTACCGTAAATGAATTGGGCTTTTATGTATACACAGAAATGATATTGTTTCGGAAACAAAAAAATTTTAAAACTAGTGAAATATTTGTAAATAAATAAAAAATGTTCGGAACATCCACAACAGTTGAAAAGATTTTGAAATATCAACAATTTTATCAGACATTTAACATTTTCTGGATGAATAACACTTTCATCAAAAATTTATGTTTTGAATATTTTTTAGCAAAGTAAAAATATCATTATTAATAACAAAGCATCCATTCAATTAATGTATTAATGAATAAAAACTCAAGTTTGAGCCCAAGTTAAGAACAAACGCGGAACTAACTTGAATTTCATTTGAGCTTAACTTTGTTTGATGGGGTTGATTAGCAACTAACAATTTTCGCAGGGTCAAAAGTACATATCAAGACAGACCGGCAAGAGTAAACCCTCCAAAGTTTTTCAAGCACCCGCGGAATGTTGTAGAAACCGTTGTTTTACAAAAATTGAAGAATCCCAACAGAAGAGGCTGTTTGATGAGTTTTATCAAAAAATTGGTGATTACGATGGTCAAAGTGTTTTTCTGAAAAGTATGATGACGAGCATAACTACAGCATCAGAAAAGTCTCAGAATAAAAGACCGAAGTTGTCGTGGGAATATCGTTTTCCTCAGCAATATGGAGGAAACGAAGAGACAAAAACTTGTCAAGTTTTTTTATGTAAAGTCCTAAGTATTACTAAAAAAAGATTCACTTGTGTGCAGGAAAAAATTGCGAATAACGAAAGCTTAAAAGATAAACGTGGGGGAGTGAGATTCACTCAAAATTTCACAAAATTGTCGGACGAATGATACTTGACCATTGCAAAAGTTTTGCACATAGTGAATCTCATTATTCCAGTGAATATTTAAAATTAAATTATTTTCATGATCCTAGCTTGACTTTGAATAAATTGTACGACAGTTTTGTAGACTACTATAAAAAGAAAACAAATACTGATGAAGCTCCCATAAAAACTTCGACTTACTGTAAGTACTTTGTTGTATTTCGATTCTTGTAGAATATTCCACTCATTTATTTTATCGCCGTTATAAATGAAGCATCATTATTTCGAACTTTATCAGCAGTCATTTTGGTTTCGTGCTCGAAGTCACGTACAATCGTCAATTTATAATGAATTTTCTATTAAGATATTGCCGAACATTCTAGAATATTCGAATCGTTTCTAGAAAAGTCTAGGTGCGTCATGCGAGTTAGGTATATAAACGAGCACTGTCACGTAGCATTAGTTCATTTTTACGCCAGTCTTCTTGTATTCCACTACGTCCGGGCACTCTTCCAAACTCTGTCGTTGTTATCTACCGCGTTTCAATCAAATCCTTGTACATTTTAAAATAAACTCAAGTTATATTGTGAATTGCTATTCGCTTATTTTGGAGTTCACCCGCGAATCCCAACATAAACTGGTGTCAGAAGTGGGATTGCGTAACTGATCCTCCTGGGAACCGTGACTCGTGTGGCTCATCCCCTACACCCGGAACCATAAGGACGGACCAAAGAAGCTGAGATTTGTGGATTCTCCAAATTCCTGAGCAATCCAGTTCAACACTGTTTATCAACAACGAGATCCAAAAAAGGAAAAGTCATTGTAAGAGTGAGTACAAAATATCGAATCGTCTCGTTAATCGACAATATTCATAAACCAATCTTCAGAAGTGACCCGTATTGCCTCCCAAATTTCCAATTCCTTGCAAAATTACTGAACAAAATGTCGCAAACCCAGATGGATTTGCCTGATGGTCAAAATGACGTAAATTCGTCTTCGTCGCGAAGAGAGACTGGTAATCAAAATCCGGAAAGACTCCAATTCACTGTTGATTTTTTGATAAAGCTCATTAATGAAAAATTCGATGGCGACCGATTTAAAGTAGAAAGTTTCATAAAACAAGTTGCTGTTTTTGAATTGGCACATGTCTCACAAGAACAAGCCTTGCTTTTGTATGTTAAGGGCCAAATTACAGGAAAAACCAGAGAACAAATTGACACACACTCGAGCCTTAAGACTTGGGAAGAGATTTCTGACCTTCTCATAAAATTGTATTCTGATAGAAAAAATTATGACCAGTTATTGGAAGATTTACATTCAACTTGTCAGAATCAAAATGAAAATGTTTCTTCTTATTTCCAAAGACTTGAAAATTTGTCATCCAGAATTCTAGCAACGGTCGACAGCTCTGGTGTTGACGAAATTGAGATTCCCGGTCGAATTGCTATGTTGAAGCAGATGACGTTGAATCGTTTTGTTTATCATACTGTGCCTCAGATTTCCCAGATGTTACGTTATAAGGACTTTGCGAGTACAAATGAAGCATTTACTGCCGCATAATTAAAGAAAAGGCTTTAAAAACGCGCTTTTCTGGCAATTCAAAAACCACCCAGGTTGCTTTTTTCAAGAAAAAATCATGCGAAATTTGCCATCGGTCTAATCATTCTGCCAGCGAATGTTTTTTCCGAAACAGAGATAATACCAAAAGATCCAATACTCGCCAAATTTTCTTCAACAGCGATCATTCCCACTCAAATCAGAATCAAAATCACGGGCCTAAATTCGATTCAAGCTCCAGCGCACGTTCAAATTTACAGACAAAGCAATGCCGATATTGTAAAAATCTTGGTCACACGATTGAAGAATGCCGAAAAAGACAGTATAATAATTCGAGGCAGAACAACCCTCTCAAATCGGACCGGAATTCGGTTCATTTTGCTCAAAATTTCAGACACGAAGAGGCAAATTTTTGCGAAACGGGCTTCGAAATGAAACCCCCAGATTCCGAACAATAGGACGAACCATTCCAGATTCAATACCAAATCCACAATTTACTATTTCAAAATCGATCTATAACCAGATTGAAAATCCTAAATCTACTATTTCGAGTTCAATTTCAAATTCAAGACCCACTTTTTCAAAATCGATTTCAGAATTAACTCCAAATCGAAAGACTATTGATTCAAAATCGGTTTCAAAACCAATCAAAATTCTAAAACCTACTATTTCTCAAATTCTAAAACCTACTATTTCTCGAATTCCGAAACCTACTATTTCTCAAATTCTAAAATCTACTATTTCGAAATTGATTTCAAAACCAACTGCAAATTCAAAACAGAATTCAAAATCTACTATTTTGAAATCAATTTCACAATCAATTCAAAATCCAAAATCTACTATTTCAAACTCAACTCAGAATTCAAAATCTACTATTTCGAAATCAATTTGACAATCAATTCAAAATCCAAAATCTACCATTTCAGAATTAACTATTCTGAAATCGATATCAAAAACAATTCAAAATCCAAAATCTATTATTTCAAATTCAACTCAGAATTTAAAATCTACTATTCCGAAATCGATAACGAAACCAATACCTAATCAAAAATCTACTATTACGAATGTAACTACAGATACGAAATCTACAATCCCAAGGCAGAATTCATTGAGCAATTCAAATTCGAATCGAAAACTTGTGCCTTCCGAACCAGACTTGACACAAATTTTTCCAGAATTTTTCGCGATCTGGCATATTTGTTAATGGCAATGATTTAACGTTTGTAATGTTTGAATCTGAAAACTCGAAATCACCTGAAGGAATTCTGAAATTCTTAATTGACACGGGAGCTACGACGTCTCTTATAAAAAGCTCTAGCCTTCGCTCTTACGAAATCATGAATAACAGGACTCATATTGAATGGAATTGTTCCTAATACGCCATTACAAACGATCGGAGGAACTGACTTAATACTGAGCATACATGGTTACGAGATAACAACAAGTTTTCAAGTAATTGACACAGCTACAAATATTCCATTTGACGATCTTATTGGGTACGATTTCTTTATTTCGAAAAAAGCCAAAATTGATTTTAGTAGAAATGCATTGAAACTTGATACAATTCCCTTTGAAATACCCATTCAGAGAAATACCGATCAAAATTCAGGCTCTTACGTCATAAATGGACGTACTGAAACAGTCATTTATATAAATGTAAGGAATCCACTGAAACTTGACCAAGGAGTTGTTATCGCACAAGAAATCAACGACGATCGATCACTCCTAGTTCCTAATTCTATTGTAAAAATAACACCTGATGATAGAGCCTTGATAAAAATCATCAACAGATCCAATGAACGTAAAACATTTGTAAAACCATGCGTAGAAATAGAAGAAATTCCGAAACAATCCATTTCACTGAATATCAATACAGAGAGAAATTGCACAAATTGCACAATTACACAAATGAGCGAATAAATGAATTGACAAAAAACCTAAGACTCGATCATATCCACTCTAATGAACATCGTGATATGGTTCTGGATTTATGTAAAAAATATCATGATATATTCAAATTGCCAAACTATAATCTAACTGTTTCTACCGCCGGAGATGCAACAATCAAATTGAAAGATGAAACACCTATTCATACTAAGTCTTATCGTTATCCTCAAGTCCATAAAATTGAAGTGAAAAAACAGATTGAAAAAATGCTGAAACAGGGTGTCGTACCGTAGCACGAATAATAAGACTTGTTGATTCCGTTTGGAATATTCACACTTTATTATAAGTTTAACACTGATTCAATGCGACAATTTAAGTATGAAGTGGTCTTTTTAGTCTAGGGAGCACGAAGGTGTCGCCTCCTACGTAGTCTTGATAGAAGAGCCGCCAGGTTCGACTTGTCACCTGCTTATATAGAGAATACGATAGTTTCCTTCTACTACGCATACTTGTGGGTGGGGACATCCGTACATACGTGTCTCTCATAGACACACGACAAGGATATTATAACACCTTCTACTAGCCCATGGTCAAGTCCCTTATGGGTCGTCCCCAAAAAGCTTGACGCATCTGGAGAACAAAAGTGGAGTATTGTGATCGATTACCGCAAATTAAATGAACAAACAGTGGGTGATGCATATCCCTTACCGAATATTGAAGAAATCATAGATCAATAGGGAGTGCCGAATATTTCACTTGATCTCGATAGCGGGTTTCATCAAATCCCTATATCTTAAACAGATGCTCCAAAGACAGCTTTCACGACTCCTGAAGGTCATTACCAATTTGAACGCATGCCTTTTGGACTTAAGAATGCTCCTTCCATTTTTCAGAGGGCAATGAATAATGTTCTAAGTAGGCTTACGAACAAACAATGTTTTGTATATCTCGACGACATTGTCGTGTATGGCTCAAATATTTCCGATCACATTGAAAAATTGAAAGAAGTCTTTGACAGATTACGAGATTACAATCTCAAACTTCAAGTTCATAAATGCGGATTTCTTAAAGATTCTTGTCATTATCTAGGTCATGTGATATCAAAAGAGGGAATACGCCCCAATCCATCAAAAATTGAGTCCATCAAACAGATTCCAGGACCAGCAAATGCTAAAGAGATCAAAATGTTTTTAGGGATGGTAGGGTATTACAGGAAATTTATAAAGAATTTTTCATCAATTGCAAAACCTTTGACCTTGCTTCTGAAAAAGGAATCAAAATTTCATTGGGAAAATGAACAGAAAATAGCATTTCAGACTTTGAAAAAAATAATAAGTAGTGAACCTTTGTTGTAATATCCAGACTTTAATCATAAATTTTCTTTGACAACAGACGCCTCTAACGTAGGCATAAGCGGAGTATTATCTCAAATTAAGAATGGAAAAGACTTGCCTATAGCTTATTATTCTCGAACCTTGCAAAAAACAGAACAGAATTCTTCCACCACAGAGAAAGAATTGCTTGCAATAGTCCAATCAGCCAATAATTTCCGACCTTACCTTTACGGTAGAGAATTCGACATCTATGCTGACCACAGGCCTTTGCAATGGCTATTCAATTGCAAGGACCCATCATCTAGATTGGTTAGATGGAGATTGAAGTTAAGTGAATATCAATACTCAATCAAATATAAACCTGGTAGAATAAACTCTAACGCGGACGGATTATCCCGACTATTTCCTCGAGAAAATAATACTCAAACGGAAAATATTCATTTTGCTCATCACAAAGGTTTAAAGTTTCATGATTATAAAGAATTTTATTATTCAAATCGAGACAATATCGTGTATGAAAAAGAGAGCGCTGACATATCCCAAATTCATGGTAATATAATTTTATTCTGGTCCTAAGATCTTGACAAAAGCAATCCTCATTCAGAATATATTCAGTCGAATTTTGATTTAGGCAAAGTTTCTCCTCATACAAACAGCATTTCCAAACTTGTTAAAGATAGACAATATATTTACTGGCTTTTTGTCAAAAACCTACATCATGATAAAGTAGAATATCGCGATCTATTTGAAACACTGCTCGTTTTAATGATACGAATGATACGAAAAGATAAATTCAAAATTTCAGCACCAACCAAAAATTCAAATATCAAACCAAATCAATTAAACTTCATGCTTAAATTCATATTCCCAAAAACCCAAATTAAATTTTTGGACACTGCAAAGATCACTCCTAGAGACGAAAATGAGATTCAGAGAATTCTAGAAGAATATCATTCGAGTAAACTTTCTGGTCACTCTGGATTTGTTAAGACGTATACTAAAATAAAAGATCAATATATTTGGCTGACCATGAAGACTGATATTCGAAAATATATTAAGAATTGTTATTCCTGTCAAATAAACAAGACCAATTTCAAACCCACAAAACAGCCAATGGAAATCACAACCACGGCTGAAACCCCATTTGAAAGACTTGCGATAGACATAGTTGGCCCCTTGCCTATCACAGAAAAAGGAAATCGATTCGTAATGACTGCCCAAGATGACCTTACAAAATATTCATTTGCCTATCCTCTACCAAATCACGAAGCCAGAACTGTTGCTGAAACTAATTCATATTTTTACATCCTTTGGAATTGCAAAGACTTTCCTAACCGACCAAGGAACTGATTTCATCTCTCAACTTATCAAAGAACTGAGTAAAATATTCCAAACCAAATACCTTTCCACTACCCCGTACCATCCACAAACCAATGGAGCATTAGAAAGATCACACTTGACATTAAAAGATTATCGTAAACATTATATAAGAGCTGAACAGGACAACTGGGATGAATTTCTTGAATTTGCTATGTTCAGTTACAATACTTCTACTCATACAGCTACAAAATTTTCCCTTACGAATTATTATTTGGTAGGAAACCATACGTACCCTCCTCAATAATCCGAGAACCCGAATTTCGTTACACTTACGACGATTATATAGATTCTTTAAAATTCAAACTTAATACTTCATTTAAAATTGCACGTGAAAACCTAATTGATTCAAAAAAAAAGAGCAAAGAATATTACGATAGAAAAATCAATCCCCATGAATTTCATGTCAATGACCTCGTACTTCTGGAAAAATGTAACACCGATCTTGGGAAATCAAAGAAATTATCGCCTAAAGGAACAGGACCTTACAAACTAGTTCGAGTTTTTAATAACATGGTGGCAATAAAAATAGGTAAACGAATTAAGAGATATCATACCAATATGTTAAAACCATATTTTTCAGAACATGAAAATGCAGATGTTGATCCTTCTCGCAATCTTCCTCCCATCACTTGTCATCTCCGATCCAGACCTTTATACCAATAGGGAGTTCTCTAAATCGAATGGAATCTTTTATCGAAATTTAGGCGTTGCAAAACTTGCATCCTCATCCTTAATGTTAATGACGCACGTTAACGTGACATATTTTGATCAGGCCAAGATTATTTTAAAGAATCAATTGGAAAAAACACGACGTCTCTGTAAGTTGACTACCACTGGCGAGAACCCTGAAAAAAGCCTGAATTTTCAAAACATTCCTTATCATTGTTATCAGACTTATAAATTAATCGTCGAAGAATTCAGTCAATTCCAGTCCGATTTGAAAATTTTCAAAGAGCTAATCAGACATGATGATCTTGGAATTCAAAAGATTAGAAAAACCAGAGGTCTTATTAATGGCGTTTCCTATTTCCTGAATTGGGCTTTTGGCATACCGGACGCTGACGACGCTGAATATTATACTGATAGTATTGAGACACTTGCAAGTTCTAATAAGCAGACTCAGATTTTGTTAAAATCACAAATTCAAATCATTTCAAATACAATTAAAAATCTTAATGATTCTTTCTCGTCACTGAAATTCCAAGAGAACTTGATGAATAAAAACATAAAAAAGAAAAATGCATTTATAATTGCCACAGAGAACGCTATTGCCAAATTAGAAATTGAAGTAGTCGTCAACGAACATTTTATTATGCTCAGATCATTAATTGGTAAAGTATCTACTCTATGCACTAACTATATCAATACGATCGATCTCAGTAGAAGTGGTATGATGTCAATTCTTATCATAACTCCTGAAATTATGTTGAAAGAATTGCAAAAATATCAAGGGGAATATGCATTATTGATTGAACCAGAAAACGAGAATATAAAATTGTTATATAATACTGCAGATGTACATTTGCTGTATTCAAAAAATTGCGTCATTTTTGCCATTAGATTTCCATTGGTAGAAAAGGCTAAGTTTGATCTATACCACATGATTCCTTTACCAATGCGCTACAAAGGAGATTCCAATTTTTATTCCTATGTTAAGCCAAAATCCGATTTCCTGATTGTATCCCAAGCAAAAACCCAATATTCACTTCTGGAAGATTTGTCGAATTGCGAGGAGTACGAACGAGGAAAATATTTTTGTTACAAATCAACACTCTGACGTCAACCATCAACGCAAACTGCGAATTTTCAATCATACAAACCACGAGAATTCCCGATGACTGTAAGACGTCAACAATCAAGGCCAAAATGGAGTCATGGACCAACATCGATGGAAATCATTGGATCTACGTACTTCGAGAACCATTGAGCCTCACATGCATCTGCAAACTCAACAACAAGAAAATCATATTCGACGTGCCTCTTGCTGGATCTGATATAATCAGTCTAGACAAACATTGTAAAGGATAAACAAATTCGTTTCTGTTAAAACCTTTTAATTTTGATGCCGTAAACATATCATACTTTGTACCACAAGCTAGTAGTATCATAGAAGATGATTGTTGTCTTAAATATTCCGAAAAAGAAAGTCACTTTGAATTACTCGAACCAATGCATCTTTCTAACTTAAACACAGCAGATTTGAAATACGCAGAAAAGAAATTGATAGAATTCGATAAAGAAATTACAAATCAATTGAAAACTCCTTTCATTGTCAGACACATAAGCTGGATAAGTATAACAATCGGAATAGTTGTCGCGGTCATTTTACTTTGTTGTCTTTATAACTGTGGATGCTTGAGATTGTTAAACTGTATGACATATAATCAGCGTAAAAGAATTGGAAGCGAGAATGGAACAAACGTGATAAAAAATTTTGTTAATTGTTGCTTCAAACCTCGACATCGAGATAATGATTTTCAGAGAGAAATGTCTGTAATACGAAGACGAAATTCAGAAATTCAAATTGAAGACGAGATTGAAAGCAAGAGCTATATTCATGGAATTTCCCGTACTGATCCAATGCCTATTGAAAAAGCAAAAACACCTGTAAAAACATCCATAAAGAAGTATGCTCGACGAACTCCCTTTTAATCATTGTAAAATTGTAAATTTGAAAGTCGAAACTAATGTTTCAATCTACCCAAGGGGGGAGGGATGTTGTATTTCGATTCTTGTAGAATATTCCACTCATTTATTTTATCGCTGTTATAAATGAAGCATCATTATTTCGAACATTATCAGCAGTCATTTTGGTTTCGTGCTCGAAGTCACGTACAATCGTCAATTTATAATGAATTTTCTATTAAGATATTGCCGAACATTCTAGAATATTCAAATCGTTTCTAGAAAAGTCTAGGTGCGTCATACGAGTTAGATATGTAAACGAGCACTGTCACGTAGCATTAGTTCATTTTTACGCCAGTCTTCTTGTATTCCACTACGTCCGGGCACTCTTCCAAACTCTGTCGTTGTTATCTACCACGTTTCAATCAAATCCATTTTACATTTTAAAATAAACTCAAGTTATATTGTGAATTGCTATTCGCTTATTTTGGAGTTCACCCGCGAATCCCAACAACTTTAACCACTTTGTGAATTTCACTTTTGATTTTCCTAGGATAGACGTATGTAATGATTGCTATCAATTTGAAAAAAACGGAACACTGAACGGTGAAGAAGCACAAAGACATAAAAAAAGAGTTATAATGTGCGCGGAAATGAAGAAAGCAATGTTAGCTGAAGCTGGAACATGTTTGTGCCTTGAATTCGATTTTGCCGCTAATTTTCCGATGCCCGAGCTCCCAGTCAATGCTCAATATTATCTTTTACTTTGGCTAAATCTATTCAATGTGCACGCGCATCAAACTGATAGGAGCTACGAGGGGGACCCAAAAGTAACGGGAATTGTGTTACAACTTTTTTATTGACAAATTTTTTCACACACAATTTTTATCACCTTCAAAGTAACCCCCATTGACTGTAATACACTTGTTCAATCTTTTTTTCCAGTGTTCAAAACAGTTCTGAAATTCATTTTTTTCAATGTTTTTTAAACCTTCCAGCGATTTTTGTTTCACCTCTTCTACAGTCCCAAAACGTTTTCCTTTCATGTCCCTTTTGAGTCTAGGGAACAAAAAAAAGTCACAGGGGGCAAGGTCCGGTGAATAGGGGGGGTAAACAATCGGTGTCATGCCGTTTTTGGTCAAAAATTTCTTCACGGACAGCGCTGTGTGGGCAGGTGCATTGTCGTGGTGGAAGAACCAATCTCCTGTGCGCCAAAGATCCGCTCTTTTCTTCCGGATGTTCTCCCTCAACCTTTTCAAAACCTCCAAGTAGAAGTGTTGGTTGACCGTTTGGCCTGGAGGAACAAATTCTGCGTGCACAATACCTCTGCAATCGAAGAAACAAATGAGCAATGTCTTGATGTTGGACTTCACTTGGCGTGCCTTTTTTGGACGAGGCGAGAGAGGTGTCTTCCATTGGCTTGATTGCTGCTTTGTTTCGGAGTCGTAGCCATAGCACCATGATTCATCGCTAGTTATAACCTTAAGAAAAAAATCTGGGTCTTCATCCAACTGATTTTGCAGCTCAAGACAGGCCTGAAGTCGACGCTCCTTTTGATCGTCGGAGAGAAGGCGAGGAACAAATTTCGCTGCAATCCTCCTCATGCTCAAATCTTCAGTTAAAATCCTCTGAATTGAACTCCATGACAATCCAGACATCTCACAAAGTTGATCGATGGTTCGGCGACGGTCTTCATGAACAAGAGTGTTGATTTTTTCAATGTTTTCGTCCGTTCTTGAAGTCGAGGGGCGCCCAGAATGAGGTTGGTCTTCTATTGACATCTCTCCATTCTTGAAACGCGAAAACCAGTCGTACACACGCGTTTTACTCAAAGCATTATCCCCATAAGCTGTTTTCAGCATCACAAGGGTTTCCGCGGGTGTTTTTCCTAACAAAAAACAAAATTTTACAGCCGCGCGTTGCTCTCCGCACTCAGCCATTTCACGTTTTCGCCGAAACGGAAAAAGTCGTTTCACTAGAAAAATTCTTACGGACGAACGAATGCCCTCACAGCAAATGAACTTTGCACACTGACTTGGGAGAGTAGCAGCTTGGAAGAGAACCAGTGGAGAACCCGATCCCCCCCTCCGCGGTCCCCCCACCACCTAATTCCCGTTACTTTTGGGTCCCCCCTCGTATATGTTTACTTTTGCTGAGGGTGAATTGAAAAAAGGAAGCAACACGATTTGCAATCTTTTATTACACGTAATCCAAAAAGAATTAAGCTTGGATACCCCCAAAAAAATTTTTCTCTTTTCGAATAACTGTCCTGGACAAAACAAAAACTACACCCTTGCAGTTTTTCTATCATTGCTGTCTAGAAAATATAGAATTGAAATTCAATTTTTGTATCCCGTACGTGGGCGCTCATATTCGCAATGTGATAGGAATTCCGGAGTTTATGGCAAAAAAAAGAAAAAAACTAGAATCTATTGAAACAGAACGCGAATACATTGATTTTATAAAATGTGCCTAAACTCCTCTATTCATCGTCCTTGAACGAGGCGACTATAGTGTCAAAGATTTTGAAAAAGAATTCGAGAAAAAGTTCAAAAACCAAAAAATTTTTGTATCAAAGAATCAGTAAGTTCACTATTATTCAAACGGGCAAGTTGATCTATTTGAAGATTATGATAGTCAAGCTGCTAGCTTTTTCTTTGAAACGACAGTCTCATTTGACGACCTTGAATTAGCCCTACCCGCACAGAAAATCGGCATTTCGGAGGAAAAAGCCAAAGATGTAAAAGCTTTGTTGCCATTTGTGAGTGAGAATGCGCGAAAATATTTCGAAGAATTTTTGAGTAACACCAACTTGAAAAAAAAAACCAGAAAAAAAGATTCTGATTGTGAGGCAAAAAGAAAGGAAAATTCAAAAATAAATTCGACTAAAACATTGAAGAAAAAAGCAAAAAAAAACGACTCCAAAAGTAAGGCAACACAAAAGAAAAATTCAAAAAGTAATTTGACAAAGAAAAAGTCATTATTGTAATCAAGGAATTCATACCGCATAAATACATATTTATTTCATTTTTCAATGTAAGCAAAAATAATCACATGCAATTCACGATATCGAATGAATAAAACAAAGTAGTTGAACATAAAATTTGTCTTAGACCCTTATTTTTCTTCAACCCTGATTTCAAACAAGTAAAAATGCACTATAAATTTAACAAATAACACAATGCAAATCTTCGGGCGTTACGAACTCGGTCGAAAATTTGTTAATGTACTCACGATATTGTGCTATACCTTTTTTAATTCTGATATGAACTTCGGAAATTTCGTTAAATAGCTACCAGGAAGGAAGGCGGAGGATAATTTTTGTTTATTACAATATTTACAACATTTTTTTCAGTTTAAAGTTACGTGAAATTCGTTAATCGTTTGCGCATGGAACAACGAACAAATTGACCAAAATTTTTATATCGTCGGAAGCGCTAAAGATTCACGAATATTTTCCGCCAAAAATTATGTTAATCGGATGATTATTGGCGGAGAAATCGCGATTACTAAATTTAGCGGCGGATTAAAACATCGCGCCGAGTCCGCGGATACTCGCTGGGCATCTCCTCCCTTTCCTACTAGCCAGCCAGGGGTCACGCGCATGTCGCCTTATGCTATCCGAGCCCACAATTAAATTCAAACAGCACACAGAAGTGTATCGTTGCGTAGAACTACGTTTTCATGTAAATTGCTAGTATCAAATATTTAATAATCTCATTTGATCTAATAAATATAAAATTGAGTAATAAACGATGTCAAGTAATTCCTTATCTATTTTAATACGTAAGACAATATGTCTGTTGTTTGAGTGATGCTGAAAATTTTTTCATTTCTGACCTAAAAATCTATTATGAAAATAGAAGTTGGATAGTCTAAAGACACGTCCTATCGCGTTGCTGAAGTTTTAAATGGAAGATACATGTATTTTGGCTCATGCTTTACTTTAAAATTAAGAACTTTTCTCAAAATTAACAGAATGTTCTAAAACGGGGCTGAGTTGAGGCACACGGTATTTCATATTTTGTAATCACTGTGGAGCAAAATTTGGGTTTTCTCAAATCCAAATAATCATTTTTAATGCATCAGGTAGGTATATGTCACTGAAACACGTATGCGAAAGGATTTTTAAATTCATAGTTAAATTTGCGGGTTGTAAATATGTAAAGGTATGGTAATGGAAAAAACCTCTTTTTCATCCGAATTCGCGAATTGTAAATGTTTGCAGACTTTAAAATGTAAAAAATTTAGATCCTTCATTTTAATCCCATTCTAAAAATTGAAAAACAATTTCTTCTGTTTTTTTAAACAGAATCCAAAAATCTGAACAAAATCGCGATCGCATAAATACTTTAATGCACGAATTCCCTCATGAAATTTATTTTTTTTTTCGTCAGTCTTCCCTTTCAATACGTATCGAATCATGTTTCAGACTCATCGACACTTGAAAAATGGACGAGACACAGCTCGAGCTCCTAAATGATCATTTGGGATAGAAATTTTTCTGTCGCTCCTGTTTCACGACCATTTTTCACGTGTCATTGGGTCCAAAACATGATTAGATACGGATTAAAGGTAAGAATGACAAGGAAGAGAATAAATTAAAGAAGGAAATTATAGTATTAATGCAATCGCGATTTCGTGAAGATTTTTGAATTCTGTGTAAAAAGATGAAAAAAATCGTTTTTCTAATTTTTTTAAAATCCTTTTACGCACGTATTTCGGTGACTAATATAAACTTGTTGCATGTGATTTTTACATGAGGATTTTTTTGCTCTACAGTGTATTCATGATCATTATTCAATTATTTATTTATATTCAAGCGTAGAACAATGTTTACATAATATACAACATTCCCCACAAAAATAGCATAGTTATTTGATGGTGGGAGTGGTGGGACTAACATACATTTACTAAAATAAACAAATGAATGAAATTTTACAAATAATCTCTCCCTCCAATAAAATCTAATCTAATTATTGTTCATAAAGTACAAATGAAAATCAATGATAAAAATACATAGAAAAAAATTCCACACTGCGTAGTAAAAAAAGGAAAAATCGAATGCTCTCAACGCATAATCATGTAATATTTATTTTAAACACACAACCACTGGCTTTTATTATCACGTTAAAATGTGATGCTTCTTATTGTAGAAAAATTAGAACAAATTTACTGCTGGGCCCTCTACCATTTACTTTAAACTCTGCTAATTGTAGGTCTCATTACATTTTACCAAATTAGAGAGAAATTTAAGTTTTTGAGTAAAACATGCGGAAAAATAATGTATTTTTCTTTTAAAATCCTACTAGATCGGTGGCACGTGCTAATACTATCTGATTTTGTCATTTTGGTTAAAACTGACCAAAAATTCCTATTATTATTTTCATTGATTTTTAGAGCGGAAATGGAAAAATTTCAACATAATAAAATAACTGTTAACCCCAGGGGGTACTCAATCCAATTCAATCCTATACATAGGAGAATGATCGTGGCGCCACCGTGCTTGGCCTAGGCCAGGGGGAACTAAAATTAGAAAGGTGCGCGGTCCGCAGTGGCGGTCAGGAGTGCGGGGGAACAGGGGGGAGTATGCGTGTGACTATCGCGCGCTTATAAAATTCGTCTGGATTTCAGGCCGAGTGAGTACCCCCTGGTTAACCCCAGCCCTCTCCGACTCAGTAAATTTGCGGATAGGGACAGATTTCACCGATAGGGCGGCGCTTGAAGCATGGAGGCTTCGGAGGCCTTCTCACGTGTACCTCTTTTGCCGCGTTCGCATCCCTTTCCCCGCTCCATGGTCTGCGAGTATTATGAGCATGGGTCGGAAGGGGGGAGCGCGAGAAATTTTTTTTAGCATGCGCTTAATACGTTCGCCTTTATATTTCAATTCGCGATTTACGAAGCGGGTTCTGAAAAATTAGGTACTTCATAATTTTTTAGACCGCTGATCACAAATTCGAAGTCTAAACTGCAATATTAGTTTGTTATAACTATTTATTTTTACAAATTATGAAAAAAACCATATTTCCTAATATGCATATGCTTTATATGGTTTTCTGGGCCGCTGATCATGATTTCAGAGTCCATTTTGCAAAATTAATTAGTGTAAAGTTTCAATAAATTATGAAAAAAAAATATATTCTGAGATGCATATGCTTTCCATAGTTTTCTAGGCCGCTGATTATGAATTCGGAGTCAAATTTGCAAGGTTTATTTGTTTAAATAATTTGTTTCGACAAATTATAAAAAATATATATTCTAAGATGCATATGTTTCCCATGGTTTCTTGGGCCACTGATCATAAATTCAGAGACCATTTTGCAAAATTAATTTTTGTAAACAATACGTTGTTACAAATTATGAAAATAACTGTATTTTATAAGATGCATATGCTTTTCATGGTTTTCTGGGACGCTCATGATGAATCTGCAGTTGAATTTGCAAAATCTATTCGTTTGAACTATGTTTTAAACGAATTAGGTATAAACTACATTCCACTAAATACATATACTTTACATTGTTTCCTAGGCCGCTGATCATTAATCTAAAGTCGAATCTGCAAAAGTAATTTGCCTAAACTATTTTTATCAACAAATTATAAAAAAAAATATATTTTCTAAGATGCCTATGTTTTCTATGGTGTTATGGGCCGGTGATCATGAATTCAGAGTCGCATTAGTAAAATTAATTTTTTTCAAATATTTGCTTCAACAAATTATGAAAAAAATTGTATTTTCTGATATGCACATGCATTCCACAGTTTTCTGATAGAAAGCAAATGCATCTCAGAAAATATATTATTTTTATAATTTGTTGAAACAAATCGTTAAAACAAAATAATTTTGCAAAATCGACTCTGAATTCATCGTCAGCGGCCCAAAAATCATGGAAAACATATGCATTTCAGAAAATATATTTTTACAATTACTTGTTGAAACAAATTGTTGAAACGAACCGTTTACACAAATTTAAAAATAACCTTGTTGAAATCGAAATAAGGGACCTCAAAAATCCTTTTAAAAGCACTGATCTTAGAAATTCGTTGAGCAGAAAAGTATGCTTATGGAATGACATGTAAAAAATAAAAGATTAAGTCAGTTAAGACGACTCGCAAGACCTTCTCCTTTCGTCCTTCTTTCTTTCAATTGAATCCCGTTCTAGGCGTCTTTCTCGCACTACAGTAGGTTGCGAGTCGTCTTAAGACGACTCGCAAGACGAAGTTGAGTTCTTCGAAACCAACATTAGAAAATGCAAATTAATTCTTAGATGAATGATCAGAATGCGAAATCCTTTTGAACACGGTCTCATTATACGTTATTGTTCTACGCATGACAAAAATTTTCATGAAATTTGCATAAAAATTTTTTATAAAAATTGCGTTATTGTACACAGTAAAAACAACTATACTCTGAAACTAATCATCGGATTATGTTGAAAACTTGCAAGAAGCTTCGCTATCAGATATCCTATTACGCATAACTAATATTTTAGCAATATTCGCAAATTATTTCCGAAATTTTGCAGAAAAATAAGAATGAAGGTAGTACTTATCTTTTCACTGAAAACATCCATTTTTTCCAAACTTTTTCATACGAAAATATACACACGAGAGAGAAATGTTATGAATTTAAAAAAATTTCTCGAAAATTCTCGCATTGTGTATCCGTAAAACACATTTTTGTACTGCGCGGACCTAAGGCCATTTCACGCGCCTGAAAACAGGCAACCATCGCTACATGCGTGCCTGCATTCATCATTTTTCAGGATTCGGTAATCTCATAGACAACACTACATGTATACTATTCATGATTTTCAGAAAATTGAAGAAACAACGAAACGGTTATGATTTTTTTTTATTGACAATAAAGCTTTTCTATTCCGAAGGCGGAGAAAGTTTCCGATTTTGTGCTTTTATTAAACATGCCATACGTAAAAATCAAAAAAGGTCGTTGTTACACTCATTGAGTTTGACTTCGAAAATTTGTTAACAGTTTTGCTATTGAATATTTGCTCATGTGCAGTTCATAATTTTTCATAATAGCAAATTTATATATAATTTCAACCAGGGGCGTAAGCCGAAAAAATTTTCTTGATAGGTTTTTTAAAAAAACAATTTTTCCATATTTGCAATTTTGGAGATACACAACTTTTGAAGTCAACAGTCGTACCTTTTTCATATAAGTATGCATAGAATGTAATGGAATTCGATTTTAATTATTTTCTAGTCTTTGAAAGGTAGTTTTTTTCCCAATGTTTTTATTATTTTTCATATTCTTCAGTATTTTTTCAACTTGAAATTTTTTCCAAGTTCAGTATATACATTCATTCAGCTTACTAAAACTTGATGCTCCAGAAATCAAAGTTCTATTAAATTTAAATATTTTTTTTTTTTTTTTTTTTTGTAATTATAACAACACAGATTGTGACATAGATGTATACAATTTTCGTATTCTTTGTTATATGTAGGTGTACCAAAATCCCCGTACGACAAGAAAACTCAATATTCCTTTTTGAATTTTAATTTGAAAAGTCCTTTACCACTTTTCACGAAACTCAAAATTGAAAAAGTTATTTAGGTTTCAAATTTAAACAATAAAAGGGTTCTCTCAACAAGTGGGCATACAATTCACCGGCCAAACTTTCACCAAATTTTCTTCATACTTTTTAGAGTCGAAAAGTCCTTTGGCACTTTTGACAAAAGTCAAAATCGAAAAAGATATTCGAGTTTGAAATCTAAGAAATCTGATTGGTCGAAACTACTAACTCGCACATTTTTTTCAATTTTGAGTTTTGATAAAAGTGGCAGAGGACTTTTCGACTCTAAAAAAAATGAAGAAAATTTGAGTAAAGTTTGGTCCATGGATTTTATCCCCACCTGTCGAGAGAGCGAATTTATTGTTTAAACTTTCGGCTTGGATTACCTTTTCAATTTTGAGTTTTTTGAAAAGTATTAAAGGACTTTTCAATTCAAAATTCAAAAAAGGATATCAGGTTTTCGTTCGGTACGGGGATTTTGTCACATTCTGTACAAATTTTGTATTTGTTTTTGGTATTTCTATATATAGATTTCTAGTATTCTGTGCGCCACTGTCTGTAAAGAGCTACAATTTGATGCTAAAGTTTAAATGGTTCTGAGAATTTTAATTAATTTGTTACCCAGATAACAAGGCTGACGCATTTCTGCACATTCATCGTGACATAATTTAGCTGATTGCTCAATGAATGCGCAAAGATGCGACCGAATGTTGCAGCCTTGCTATCCGGGTGGTGAACAATATTTTTGATATAGATTTCCAGTATTTTTGGATTTTTTTTTTTTTATTCATTTAGTGTTTATTTAATAAAAAGAATATCGTGGTACGAATGCGAAAATGCATGAGTTTATAAATTTCAATTTCATCGACTTGTTAAACTTTTTGAAAATTACAGAACCTATTGAAAGTGTTTGAAGTTTTGAATTCTTTATTGAAAAACTGTAAAAATTACACACAGTTTGATGAGTCGCGTCTTATTCACGTTTTCTTCGTTAACTTCATTTTCTAATTGAGTAAAAAAATGCATATATCCTATAAAAAAAATAATTATCGTTATTGTTAATGTATGAAAAAATGTAATAAAAATGTAAAAATGTATTGTAAAAAAATGCATATCTCCTATGAAAAAAACCAGTTATCGTCATTGTTAATACATTAACAATAAGGATAATTTGATCCGTTCATTGATTATTTACATTCTTGAAGTCGAAACAGCTACTACAAACTTTCAAATTTTCGTTGCAAATAAATATAATAGATAATAAAATTTTTCATAATGTACAAAATGTATGGTGATCTTCTGAAATTCTACAAATATTTTGAATTTCCGAGAATTAATGGAATTTTTCCAAAATTATAATTTTTTTTTTTTTCGAGAATTTATTACTTTTGATTTTGCTGCCAAATTAATATCAACCACACTTTGGTAGTATACTATTTCTTTCGGTATTTCTTAATTAATAAATCTTTAAATAAATCCATCTGTTGGAGTCCAGCGTCACACATTTTTCATGTCTGTAGTGAATATATTGTATGCAATTTGATTTTTGTGATTTTCATACAAGTTACAGAGGTAGCTTTTTTTATGTCTTCTCAATACTTTCGGTTTTGTTCATAATTCTCTGGAATTTATACAACTTGAAGAAATTTCTCATATAATTATGTAGTCTATGTAGCTTCATAGATTTTTAGCAAAAAACAAAAAATACGTACATTTTAACGCGGATTTCAGCATTGATATGAAAAAAGTTTGAGATAAATCAGTGATACGCTCAGTGACGACCTAATCGATTCTTAATCACATGTGATCTTTAGGAAGAGTCAAATTCAAGGTATACAAAATTTGATTAAGGTAAAGAACAATTTTGTGAATGATACTTTTTTGTAGAAACATATACATGCGCTCAATATGAATGTGAATATGTTGCAATAATAAAATTGGAAATGATTAAGCAAATAGGTAACTGAACTATCCCAAAAGTGGGGCAGCAAATTTGTTGAGGAAAAGAAAAGTAATCTTGTACTGAAAATTATGAAAAGTTTTCAGCCCGAAACAGCCAGGGCCGGATTAACCCTCAACGGGGCCCTAGGCAACCATCAATTTGGGGGCCCTTTTTTTACGTCCGTTCCCTTCTTTTTTCGATTAAAAAATACAAACTTATATCTTTCATAAAAATTTTATTGTCACAATGTAATAATATCAATAAAATTACTATCTACATTTTAAACATGTCGTTTTCTACATTTGTTTTCGGCAAATTCATCAATTATGTCATCAATATCGATTTTGTTCAATAAATCTGACTCAATGCAAAGTATACCTAACATCTCGAGTCGCTCTTGTCGCGTTGTAGCTCTTTCAGCAGCTTTGATTCTTTTTAATTGCGAGAAGGATCGTTCGGCAGAACAATTTGTGATCATTAATGTTAAAAAAATTCGAAGAGCTATTTCTGTGTTAGGAAATACTTCGGCTAATTGATCTTCCATTAGAATCTTATACAAATGACTATGATTTTTTTGTGCATCGGTGTATCTGGAGTTCACGTAACTTTGGAATTGTTTCATTTCAATGAAAAATTCTTCCAAATCTCTAGGATAAAAACGAACTAAGTTATTTATAGCTTCGTGGAGGTCTCCATCACTTAGAGAAAAGTTGATGAGAAATGCAAATCTCTCTGAAACTTCCATATACACTTTCGCACGCCGTTTGATTTCACTGTGAAGATTGTCGATGATTTCGAGGAAATCTTTTGTTATAAAATCATCGCGAGGCGAAAATTCTACTTCTGGAGCATTTCCGTCATTAGGTTGTTTTTTTCTACGACGAGTACGTTTTACGATTTCTGTATAACCTACACCAGGTAATAATCGTTTTGTTTTTTCCTCGAAATCATTGAACTTTTCACGGAACGAAGCTAAACTCTCTTCTAACGATCCGTACAAAGAAGCACACGTTTGCAAATCTGCTTTTTCACTTTGCAATGACTTACTCACTGAACGCATAGCAGTCAAAATAGAGTTCCATAAAATCAACATGAAACCAAATTCGAATTTTTGCATTTTATTCGCGATACACGTCGCCTCATAACGAGTATCAGTATTTTGTGATTCATCATCAGCAATGATTTCTAGAGCCTCTAATATGATATCAAATGAATCGTAAACTGCATTCGTCGCATTCGAATGTGCTTCCCAGCGTGTAGTTGACAATGTCTTCAAAGTTTTCTCATTGTTTATTTTATTTTTTAATACGCCCCAACGATAGGTGGAAGCGGAAAAAAAATTATATAATGTCTGCATAATGGCGAAAAAATCTACTGCATAAAAACAGCACTTCACAGCATGCTCTCCAACCAAATTAAGGGAATGCGCGGAACAGGGAACATAGATCGCATTCTCATTCAAACTCAATATTCTTGCTTGCACACCTTTATACTTTCCGGACATGTTGAATGCGTTGTCATATGATTGTCCTCTACAATTTTGAATATCTAAACCACAGTCTTCAGTAAGAAAGTTTAAAGTTTGATTCGCTAGACTTTCACCAGTATGACCTTCCAACTGAAGAAAAGTTATAAACCTTTCGTCTGGTTGAAAATCGTTCGGAGAAACATATCTTAAAATAATAGACAATTGATCAACATGCGATACATCAGGAGTCGAATCGACAGATAAGCTAAAATACCTAGCCGAAGTAACCTCTTTTAAAATGTATGATCTGACTTTTTTACCCATAATGTTAATGAACTCCTCGCAGATCGTCTTCGATAAGTAAGAAGTTACACCTGTCCCAGCATTGCCGTATCTAACAATATGACCTTGCAAAAAAGAATCGAATTTCGCAACGAGTTCAAGTAACCCTAGATAATTTCCGTTGCCCGGCACCCCGAATTGCTCGTTCGAACCTCTGAATGACAAACCTCGCTCTGCTAATGTGGTAATGACAGCAACTACCCGTTTTAAAACGTCGCGCCAGTATTTTTTTTCACTTAGTAGTTCATTCTCGAGTAGTTTTGGCAGATTATTTTCGTCCTTTCGTTTTTGCCGGTAAATCAGCAAACACTCCCGATGTTTTGGATTTTTTTCATGCTGTTGTAAATGACTTCCGATGTTTTTCCAGTCATCATATCCTTCACGAGAAAGTTTTATCGATTGGTCGGGTGGTAGAAATAGCTTGCAATAAAAACAATAGACAGACCCTGTGAATAAAAACCAAAAATTATTATTATCAATTACACTGTGTGCCTAAAAATAATTTTGAAAATTATAAAAAAACGAAACCTGTCTAGAATGGTTGGTAATGACCCCCTGAATACTTTCTTCACAGGTTTTTTTAATGTTAAGTCTATTTATTCGACCGGCTTTCAGGTTTTCTGTCATTTTCCGTTTTCTTTTCTCTGAATGTTTTTTCAAGGTCAGAGAATATAAAAAAAAGACTCATTGACCGCTATTTCAAATTTTTTCCCGTGCAGTTTTTGACCTATTTTATTCCAGAAACGTGATCAGGTTAATAAGAGGACACAACTAGTCTTTTGTTCGAAAAAAAGGACCAATATTACGTGATCAAAAGCATGCTTTTAAAAAAAATTAATTTAATGAGTAAATCGAAAACGAGGGCTAAATTTGAAAAAAAAATGTAATGGAAGTATTTAAAGAATCATCACCAGCCATTGTAGACAGGTTTCGTATTTTTTTTTTTTTTTTTTTTTTTTTGTAATTTTTGAGGTCACACAGTGTTACAAATTATGTGAATGATACACAAACTATGAATTAAGGGTGGGCGAGTTACTTTTTAAAAGAAACTTGGTTGAGTTAATGTAACTTGTTTAAGTTAATGTAACTTGGTTATATTACAAGTTACTCATAAATTTTCAAGTAAGAAATTAGAAGTTACTTTTTAAGCGAATTCGTTTAACCTCAAGTTTTATTTTTTAAGGATTTTTTTTTCTTGCTAGAAAAAAACCTGATTCTTTCTCAAAAAATAGAGTGAATTTCGTGAAAGAAATTGATTCAAATCATACATCACCTTTCATTGGTGAATAAATAAGCCAATCTCGGTTTGTTTTTTCTCCATTTGGTTTAGTCCCAAAAAATACGTTGGGCGAACAATATCTCGATGTTGATTCGTTTTCATACCAACGCTTAGATGATTCGAATGGTCCAGTCGAATTTTGACATGTGGATGGCCCATGTTCAATCCAAAATCTTACATCTTCACTAGTAAATTTTTCCCATTTTCCTGGATCGTTGGAACGGTTGGAAATTTCTACACCTTGATTTTTATGTACACTTTCGCCCACAAGAAATTGGTTTGAAGATTCAGGTGTTGAGTTGACTGGATCATCGTTCAATTCAGGACTAGTTGCAAGTCCTTGACTGCCTGATGAATTTGGTGTTTTTACGTTCCGATGAAAATAATTGTCGAGTTTTGGAACTTTTTCTAACACTGCACTTGTTCGTGATCGTTTTTCTTCGGCAACCTTTCTTTTTTGCGCACCACTTAAATATGAACGAGACATTTTTTTACAAAATAACAACTTAAGACACAAACGATGGTTTTAGTATTTACTAGTGTATTGCACTTAAACTATCACTCCCGAAAAATGATGGTCTCACTACGGTAAAGAAAAAAACGCGGACATTTACGAGATAATAACAAGGATATTTCATTCACTTATTCACTTTACACTATGTTATTGTTCACGGTGAGTATTCTCAGACGTGACTATCCCCGTACAGCGAATTCTTCGTCTTATATACAAATTCAAGTGTTCCAGAATATTACAGAAAATTCCAGTCATTTATTGTTCTCGAATATTCTCGACCTTTTCATTGATTTCTATTCTCGAACATTCACGAAAACGTATTTGTTAAATGATACCAAATGACAGGCTCAGAGGCAAAACGACACAAGAATTTCCAAGAAAGGATAAAAAATATGCTGACTCACATAAGTCGGTCTTTCTTTTGGGAATTCTTGTGTCGTTTTGCCTCTGAGCCTGTCAAATGATACATTAATTTATTTGTCATTTGTCATCCATCATTCACTCATTCATCATTCACGTTGAAATTTCCGCTTGAAGGCTTCTATTCAAGTCAATTGTGATTTCACTTTGTTTGTTTTATTATTTCGTATTTTTTCAATTATTGTCAGTTCTGATGATATTTTTCTTTCACTCTCTAGAATTGTATGTTTGTAAGAAAATTTTAGAAGTCTTTTTCATTTTTCGGGGGCCCCCTAAAATCGGGGGCCCCAGGCAACTGCCTATTCTGCCTACTTGTTAATCCGGCCCTGATGAAATCCCAAATACAAATAATTTCCGGTATGACAAAAAATTTAAATGATTCATTTGTTAATTTAAAGCAGCAAGAAAAAATTTTAAATGAAAATTCACCAAAAATCAATTCTTACATTAGAACTGTTGAAAATAGTATTTCTCAAATAGAAACAGAAATTATCATAAACGAACATTTTATAATTCTTAGAACTTTGATGAGTTAATACTCTAAAATTTATGAAAATTATATCAACTCAATTAGTCTTGGGAGGAGCGGCATAGTTCCAATAGAAATTATAAGTCCATCAATTTTAATTGAACAACTAATGCATTATAATGGAGAATATGACCTATTAGTGACTCCAAAAATTGAAAACATTCATTCCTTGTACGATATGTGTGATTTACATATACTACTTTCAGATAATAACGTGACTTTCGCCCTTAGATTTACATTAATATCAAAGACTAAATTCGACTTATTTCAATTAATTCCTTTTCCAATGCAGCATGACCAATCTTCCTTCTATTCCTTTATCGAACCTAAATACAAGTACCTACTCGTATCCAAAACCCGCACACAATACGCAAAATTGGAAGAACTGACCAAATGCCATGAGTACACCAGTAAGCAATACTACTGTTACAACATAAACACCATTCGGTCCACGAGTGATCCGAGTTGCGAAGTATCTCTTCTGGCACCACACATAAAAAGAATTCCAGATGACTGTCAAACGTACACCATGAAAGCATCTATTGAGTCTTGGACTTACATTGAAGACAACCACTGGATTTACATATTACAAGACCCCGTTACATTGACCTGTTTCTGTAACGAAGCGAATCATCAATTACCAAGGAACTGGTTCTCCAAGGATCCGGCATCTTCACGCTAGACAAAAATTGTAAAGGATATACAGATATGTACTTTTTAGAACCTAAGAATTACGCATCCGTTAATTTATCATATTTTATACCTAAAATAAGTATTATTGAACATGATTGTTGTATAACTATTCCGACAAGAGAAAAACAATTCGAAACCTTGCAACCAATCCGATTGACTAATTTAAATACTCAAGATTTAAAATTCACTGCTAAAAAACTCAATCAATTTGATGAAATTATAACGAAACAATTAGAGACTCCATTTATTGTTACGCATACAAAATGGTATACAATAACAATCGGTATATTGGGTGCAATGGCAATCGTAGCGATTATTTATTATTGTGTAATAAAAATCAAACGAAAGACAGGCTGTAAGAAAGAAGAATTACCAAATGGGACGAATGTCATAAAAAACATCGTGAATTGTTGTTTCGATTCACATAATCTAAGAAACAATTCAGATCCCGAAGATAACTACGGACTTGTAGAATACCATCGCGAACGTGAAAAATTGCCGAAAATACTAAAAGACATTGAAGAAGAATCGGTAGAGACCGATGAACAAGATAGAAATATTCAAAATACTTCAACACCTGTAAAAATCTTATCTCGTAGACGCAGCACTACCCCAATATAAAATTGTAAAATTAATTCACAATTACTTAGGGGGGAGGTGTTATATTCCCATACATATTATTTAGTTCGGAAACTAGAAAAGACAGAATTTTCATAAAACTTTCCATTTTTTATTTTAATCTGAAATACTAAGATTTAAGACACATTTAGCTTCTAAACATAGCTTCTAAATTGTACAACGATTCAAGACACATTTAGTTTCTGAAAATAGCTTCTAAATTGTACAACGATTCAAGAAACATTTAGTTTCTAAAAATAACTTCTAAATTGTACAACGAAAGTATTATCTAAAATACTAAGATTTAAGAAACATTTAGCTTCTACAAATAACTCCTAAAATTGTACAACGAATCGTTACCTAAAATACTGTGATATGAAAAACATTTTAACTTCTAAGAATAACTTGCGAAATTGTACGATTTGTCAATATCTAAAGTGGTATGTAATTTTGACTTCTAAATTATCGTCTGGTAATTAAGGTTTCCAAAGTCAACGTAGGACTCTGAGAAATCAAAATTTTTGTTACGTTTTTCTGGACGAATACTCGAACAATATTTTTAGCTCTCTTTTCTTTTCTGTAAACGCTTGTATGACATATTACAAACTCTATCTTTTTCTCTTTTTTTTAAGAAGTTGTAGTTCATTTATGAATTCAACTTTGTTATTTAATCTTCTTTTCTTTAGTTTTTCATTATCTAAAAATTCAACTCTACATCTCTTCCTTTTTCTTTCAAGTTGTTCGGTAGTAAGTGATTGCAATGGGTCTTTTAACTTTTTCCTTTGACGTTTGTCAGGAGTCAATGATTCTGTTTTCTTAATATTTCGTTTTTTGAGTATTTGTTTTTGATTTTCAATATGATATTCTTTGCTCATTACACTTTGATCTTGGTCTGAAAGGTTTTTTACCGTTCTTTTCGAACTGATTTCATAATTGCTAATTTGATAGTTATTATTTTTTATTTTTTTATAATCATTCCGGAAAGTTTTATTATAGAGGGAAACAATCTCGTGATGAAATTTATTGCTAACTCTGAATTGTTTTAATATCAGAAAGTTTTTATTATTTGGATGTAAAAATTTCTTAACCATGAAAGAATTTTCATGAATTTCAAGAGAAACATGATACATGTCAAAGAAAGCTTTCATTTCCATTTCTGATCTGGGAATATATTTTTTTGAAATGTACCTGATATATAAAGTTTTCTGAACAAGAGATTTATATCTGTTTCTGTTACTGAGAAAGTTTTGATTCTGTTCAACTAAATGATTATAATTTGTCCAATTTTTTTCAATGAATGAAGTAATTTTAGATCTCACTAATTGATGATTTTTTTCATTACCATAAAGATGGAATGAAAAACATTTAAATAAAGAATTATTATCAGTTGTAATTTTTTTACTATACATGGAAATATCTTTTTCATCAGGAACTTGACTTCGAGAAACATTAATCGTTTCTTCAGTGTTGCTTTTGATAATTTTTTTTGAAAAATGTTGTAGCGTATCCTTAAATGGGTTCTTTACGTTACACAGTTTTTCGGTAAGGGAAAACTTAAAGGGAGTCTGGGTATTTTTCAACTAATTAACGAGTGAGAACGTTTTACAATTCGTTTATTAAACACCGCACTACAAGTTTACCGTTGAGAAGCCGGATCCAAAAAGCGCACTCACTCGCACAGCTCAAAACGAAGAAAAATCAAATTTTTTTTCCTCCCCACTAACTCGAGGGGAAGGCACACGTCGCGAAATTCAACCTCGCATCCGACTTCGATTACCCCGAGAGTGGGTGATTTGTGCGATAGCGCTAACTGTAGTGTTTATTAATGACTGTTGCGAGAAACAAGCGAAGTTACAATAATGGCTTTAAAACTTTAGAAAACTTTTTTACTTTTATAAAAGTCGTATTTCGCTTATGCTTATCATGTTACGCTGGGACGTGACAAATGTAATATATCATAGTGACCTCTATCAACTGGACCAGACAAATTCATTATAAGTTGATCTGCGTTACTTTCAGACCCAAAACTAATGATTTTCAAATTATTTCTTTTAATTTAAAAAAAAATGTCCGGATGAAGATCTGCGAAGGCTTTGCATTCGGCATCAGCGCCATATTCTCCATTTCTAGACATGTATTTATTATAAAGTTCACGAGACTCAAGAAAATGAATTTCAGAATCTAAATCATTTATTTTTGGCAAATTGTATGAATCATTACCAACAATGAAATACTTATAATCATCCCAATTTTCGTAAATATATGAAACTATGTTCGACCTAACTGCGATACGATTTTCCTCACTACCATACAAAAAAAAAGAAAAACTTC
Source organism: Platygaster robiniae (assembly GCA_028476575.1). Taxonomy (NCBI): domain Eukaryota; kingdom Metazoa; phylum Arthropoda; class Insecta; order Hymenoptera; family Platygastridae; genus Platygaster; species Platygaster robiniae. The sequence continues at coordinate 14,054,714 of CM052025.1, forward strand.
TGAATAAGCAATTTCCGTCTCCTAATATTTTTCTAGAATTCATACTTAACATTCCTTGTTTAGGAATGAAATGTGTATTTTACAGTTAATATGAAATGGTAATAAAATATACGGATCTTTTCTATTGTTTCAAAATGATTAAATTATCCAACATATGCTTCTGTCTTGAACTGTTTTTTGGTTTCTGTAAAAAAAATGAGTGACGAAAATTAAAACATAAAAATTTTCTATAGTTAAATATAAACAGAATTTCAAATTTGTGGAAAAAGATATAGAAATGATGATTTAGTAGAAAAAAAATTAAAGAGGAATAAAAAATTTCTTAAAAAACATAGCAAAATTATTTTTGTCGATGGAGGATGACATGATGATAATTATGACGAAAAAAAAAATTCATGATGAAAATCTAGATAGGATGATTTAGTATAAAAAATCTTAAGATATGAAAAAAAGGAAAGAGAATAATATTTTGAAAAATATTGTTATTTGAAAGATAAAAAATTGTTTAAGAACAGAGAAAAATGATTTTTTTTATGGAGGGTAAAAAGATAAAAATTATATTAAAAAAATAGATCGTATATATATTTCTTCTCTTACAGTTTACACACATTTTTTATAAAAATTTATTACGTCTTTCTTTTTAGCGAATTGCTTGAATTTTCAAAAAATTAAGAAATACATTATTTGCTGAAATTGGAAATGTTAAGACTTACTGATAAACAAATTTTTATTTTTAATATTTTCCAATATTAATAGTTATTTCTCCCTCGACGATCTTTGCAAACATTTGCAAAAAAACCAATTGACATATATAAACAAACTCTTTTTTGTTTCTTTTGGAGAAAGGATAACAGATTTTGATTGGCTAAAGATATTTTGAAATTTGTTTTTTAACATCTTGAAGTTGTACAATTATTTTTGACACTTTTGTAAAAATATAAAATTTTCGATAACATTTAAATAAAAAAGTTTTTGGGTTTTATTTTGATAAATGTTTTTCAGTCGAATCTTTATACAAAAATTTTTCTAACAAACATTCCAAAAATTCAAGTGGGAAAATGTCAAAAAGAAGAAACGAAGAAATTTCGGCGGAAAATATTGGAAAAAAATTGAAACCTAACATAAAATTTAGTTCAACGGAATTTTTAAATAAGAAAATTATAGACGGATATAAATCAGTGTAAGTAAAGTTGATTATTTTATGTTTGTTTGATGTTTCGAATTGATGTTATCAAAAAAATTGTAAATTCTTAAAAATATTTGCAGAACAATAATAGGGTATGTTGATGAAATTTTCGATAAAAAAACCTTTATGACGCAAGAAAAAAATGAATTAAAACTTTTCAAATTCATTTTAAATAATGGAGATGGTTGTAAAATTTCCATCATGGGTTGGAACGAAAATGGAGAAAAATTTGAAAAATTGATCCAGATTCATCAAAAACTATTCGAAAATGTTTCGAAAATTTTATGCTATTCTTCAAATTATTATTTTGAAATAAATAATCATACTTCTTCAAAATTTTTCAAATGTTTGAAGTTACAAATTTGATACGTAAATTGATTCGACGTAAATTTAACGTTTTCAAAACAGTTTTATTAAAAAAAAATTTTATTTGTAAGTGTGTTTGTATACCATATACAGGGTGTTTCGGGAGACCCGCAACTACCGTGAACCATAGATTCCTGATGCAAGTCTAAGACGATTTTTCCTTTACCATTTTTCGAAATTCGCAAAATTAAAATTGTTAATTAATAAAGCTTTCGGAGCCGTCGAAAGAGATCCACTGCTCGCCTACTACTTTCTAGATGCTTGGGTTCCTCAGTGCACATTCTATCGAGTCCTGCGGGACTCCAGAGCATAGAGGCGAGACAAATTAATGATGACTATTGACTTGTTCTGGGTATCCGGTCCCCAGTTTAAAAGGATGTCTATGTTTACATAATGATTCGATGCATTTGACGATAAGACTTGAAAAAGATTTCGAATATTATCTTCAAATAATTGCTCGATTTATGTCAGGGTTTTTCATAATTTCAAAAATTTTACATAAATGTCGAGTTTCTTATAAAATTGTGAAATGAGTGAAATGAGACTTGAAAGTGTAGAAGTTAGTATGTAACAATCATTTCGTTCTTCAGAACAATGTTCTTCAACAGTTCAAAAATTTTTTAACAGGGTTCGCATACTTTCAAGTTGGGTTGTTGGGAAAAAATTTGTCAATTTTGAAGATTAATTGTCTTTATTCTTTGACAGTTTTGTAAGTTTGTACAAAATTAAACATCCAAGAAAGTTTAGAAAATGGTCACTATGTGACGAACAAAATGACTGATATCTCAAAATCATAGCGACTTGACAAAAATATTTGTATCACAGCAGCTGCTCAAAATATCCACCTCCCTCCTCGATGCATAATTGGGCCCTTCTAATTATGTTTAAAATGGACCGACGAATCATCATTGGCGTAACTGTTGCGTACGCTGCCTCGAGTCGGGCATCTAATTCTTCCATTGTATCGATTTGCCTTTCATAAACAACATTTTTGATGTGACCCCACAAAAAATAATCCAACGGATTTAGGTCCGGGGATCTCGGTGGCCATCTGATAGCCCCTCCACGACCAATCCATGGACGGGGATATTCTGCATCCAATACTTGTCTCGCGATCCGAGCCCAATGTGCGGGTGCACCATCGTGCATGAACCACAGATTTGCTCGGTGCAGAAGTGGCATGTCTTCAAGACCTTCTTGAAGCATGCCAGGAAGCTCGTTCGTCAAAAAATCGGCATAATTTTGACCATTTAATTTTGCGGGCATTTGCCAAGGTCCAATCTGTCATCAAAATTATTTGGTTTCATACATTTCGGTAGTAGTATACGTCTAATTCTTTTTCCATTTTTCAGTTTTTCGGAAAGGAATTTTATAGTAAAAGGAAACGGTGATTATGAACTGAAATCGCTACTTCATAAACTGATAATTTAAGTTAATAAACATGTATGTAAATGTAATAAATCATGAAATACTCAAGTTTAAAGATAATCAAAAAAGCTTTTAAAACACACAAAAATCTCGAGGTTTTATTATTTTCATAACATAAAAATGTCACTTGGGAATGAATGGCAATCATGACAGTCAAGTCATGTTTTTTCAAACTATGTTGACAGATTTACAAAGTTGAACATTTATTTTAAAGATTAAACACGTTTTTGGAGTTATAAAGAATGAAACCACAACATGAATTACATATTCACAATCGTGGAACCTTTCGAACATACCAGCGAATCATTGCAGAGGCCCGCCCAATGGTTTCTGCTGAATAGCACTTGAAATTTCGTGGGTCGGCAAGCGTGAGGATTTTCTGCTGCCCACACATGACAATTATGGGTATTGAAGAAATCTCCCCGCTTGAAAATCGCTTCATCGCTCCAAATAATCTTGAAAATAAAGTTCTCATCTCGATCGTTCATTTTCAAGATCCAGCGGCAGAAGTCAACTCGTAGTGCATAGTCCCCAGGTTGCAGATGTTGCACTCGAGTGCAGTGGTATGGGTGCAACCGATTGCGATGGAGTATTTTCCAAACTCTGACATGAGGAATTCCGAAAATACGAGATGCTTTTCTTGTGCTAAGGGTCGGATCTTCAGTGAAAGTTTCCATAACCCTTTCCTCGTTTTCATCTTGCCCTAGACCATGTTCTCCTCGAATTCGGTGATTGGGACATAAAACACCATTTACGCGCGCACGATTAATTAAACGATAAATAACGTTCCTCGTTGGATGACGGCGATTTGGGAATCGCTGAGCATATTCATTAATTGTAGCAACAGCATTCCGACCCATTTCACCATAAAGTATTAACATTTCAGCATACTCCTCCGAAGAAAACTCCATCTTTCAAATTGCACTTTTTGGACTTGATACGTATGGTGTTCGCGTAAATGTGACTGAACGATGAAGAACTCGAAGTATGGGTTTTGTCAAATTTGAAAAATGAGTTTTTCAAAAATGTTGGGGAAAAATGCTCATAGGAGCTTTCAGCATCGTTTACATGGTAGGAGGGGTACTAAAAAAAAAAAAAAAAAAAAAAAAACCACAAGCATTGTGTAACAAGCCGATTAACCAAACTCAGAAAAAAATGTCACCGTGGCAGTTACCTAAACTCATTGTTCAAGCTGAAGGCTCCGAGATTTAAATCATTAAATGCGACGTAAAATTTTTGAACTGTTGAATAAAACTTACGAAGAACGAAATGATTGTTACATACTAACTTCTACACTTTCAAGTCTCATTTCACTCATTTCACAATTTTATAAGAAACTCGACATTTATGTAAAATTTTTGAAATTATGAAAAACCCTGACATAAATCGAGCAATTATTTGAAGATAATATTCGAAATCTTTTTCAAGTCTTATCGTCAAATGCATCGAATCATTATGTAAACATAGACATCCTTTTAAACTGGGGACCGGATACCCAGAACAAGTCAATAGTCATCATTAATTTGTCTCGCCTCTATGCTCTGGAGTCCCGCAGGACTCGATAGAATGTGCACTGAGGAACCCAAGCATCTAGAAAGTAGTAGGCGAGCAGTGGATCTCTTTCGACGGCTCCGAAAGCTTTATTAATTAACAATTTTAATTTTGCGAATTTCGAAAAATGGTAAAGGAAAAATCGTCTTAGACTTGCATCAGGAATCTATGGTTCACGGTAGTTGCGGGTCTCCCGAAACACCCTGTATATACAGGGTGTTTAAATGTCACCGTTACAAAAAAAAACCATAGATTCCTCGTAACATTCTAAGACATTTTTTCCTTTGCGATTTTTTGAAATTCGCAAAATTGACGGAGATATAATTAGGCTTATCAGAGCGCTATATAAAGCGTATCTACAAAGTTCGTTGTAGACCGCTGGCGAGGATAGTGAGAGCCACTGCTCCTTTCAATCTCGGACAATACTCGCCTTTTCTTCGCCTAGCCGGCCCGACTCTAATGGACTTAGCTATGATTTACGATGACTAGTGTTTACAAAGAAAGACACCATGCCGTGTTTTTGAAAAAGTGGAAAACCGAGAATCGAATTTGTTATTGGCGTAGAACTTTGGCTTTGAGAGTTTCCGATGTTTCGTTGATTTTCTCGATGTTTCTGAAAATTACTGAACATTGGTGATTTCATAATTGACAAAAAAGCAATTCGACAATTTGTTGAGTTTCAATTTGAAAAATAAAGCTATAAAATAGTCCAAAGTGTCCAAAACTTCTCAAACTTTGAGACGAGAAATTTCATGCATTTTGCCAATCACTTCTTGGGGGTTTTTTAAATCCAATGATATCAACAATATTCAAATTTTTAAAGGATAATTATTGTAAACTTGCTTATGAGCCCTATAAATTCTACCTGGGTTGTTTATGAGCCACTCGGTTTTTGGAGCTTAAAGGCTATTGATAAGACAGTAATGTGTAGGTTATTTTTCTACCTAAAAATATTTACGTTATATTAAGCCAGAATGGACTCAAGCTTATTTCTATTCTTCCCATGCTCATTTGACCATTTTGACGTTGATAAAAATTTGTTTATTCAAAAACAATTTGATAATAGAGTATCAGATCGAAATAATAACGTGAGACTTCAAAATTATTTTTAAATCAAAATCTGCTGTTACGAGGGGGAAGGGGGGGGGGGTACATATTCTTGCTCACGATATTTATTGAAAAACCTCATGTGATATGAAAAAAGAAGTAACAGTAATAAGCTTTTTTTTAAAGTCTGTTTATTTACATTAGAGAAATGCAAAAAACTGTGCGTGCAACTAAAAAAAACAGGTATTTTAAACTTTATTTTTTCTAAATCTTATGCACAATACACTAATAATTATTTCCGAAAAATAAGAAAGAATTGTAAAGAGGTATATTCGAAGTTTCTGTTAAATATTTCCATACAAAAAATTGAGTATCTCATACATTCATAGCAAATGTTCGAAATGTTGTTGAATGCAGATTTCAGCTCGGCGGATGATATCAGTGACTGCCTTATTTATCATCTCGGGTGTTAATGTCTGGTAGGCCAGCCGAATTCGTGCATCAAGTTCCTCTACAGTATCGACTCGACTTTCATGAATGAAATTTTTAAGGTGACCCCATAAAAAATAATAAATGGGTTCAAATCAGGTGACCTTGGTGGCCTACTCACCGTTCCCCCGCGACCGATCCACCTATTCGGATATTGTTCATCCAGCACTCTTCTGGCTATGACTGACCAATGTGCAGGAGCCCCATCATGCATGAACCACATGTTCTGCCTCCTTTGCAACGGAATTTCCTCGAGAGCTGGTTGCAAGGAAGTTGGCAGTTGGTCTCTCAAAAAATTACGGTAGATTTCACCGTTGATTCTTGCAGGTGCCTCCCAGGGTCCTATCTGTTTTCGTATTTTACAATAATTTTCTGTCAATTTATCTATCTATCTATCCATTCATTTCTATCTCTATCTCTTTCTCTCTCTCTTAATTTACTATAAAAGCTCACCAAGTAGCTGTCAAGCAGCCCAGTCCAATACGTGCGGCTGAATTGTACTTGAAATTTGGTGGCCCTGAACGCGTGAGGATTTTCTTCATCCCATATATGATAATTGTGGGTGTTAAAGAACCCGCCACGGGTGAAAACTGTCTCGTCACTCCAGATTATGCAGAGGATGAAATTTGGATCCTGACGATGCCTATTTAAAATCCACTCACAAAAGTCCACGCGAAGAGCGTAATCGCCAGGGTGCAGATGTTGTACCCGGCTAATATGGTACGGGCGCCATCCAGTTTGGTTCAGAATCCGCCAAATTTTGATATGCGATATCCCTAATCGACGAGCAGCTCTTCTTGTACTCAGTTCAGGCTCTTCCGAAATCATCTTTTCTTGATTCACGTTTCGCGCGGCCCTTGCATTTTGCAGACGATCATTACGGATGGGTTGCAAAACACCATTCATACAAACGCGGTTTACTAAACGTAAAAAAACTGGGTGCGTGGGTTGTCGACGATCGGGAAATCGCAGAGCATATTCACGGGCAGCAGCATGAGCATTTTGCCTCAATTCACCATAAATCATAAGCATGCCGAAATACTCATTATTACTAAATTCCATTTTCTTTTAACACTTTTTATTTAGAAACATTCAACTAAAAATAGTAGACATTGAAAGATGTGAAATCGCGCGAAAGACGGACCAAAATCGACTAGTCAAAAAAAAAAAACAAAAATGTTCAAGGAAAAGAAGAAAAGTGAGAAATTTCTGCCAGAATTTACGAATGCTTGAAGAAGGGAGATACAGATGTTTGGGAGGTAGCATCCGAGTTGAGAAAAAGATTAAAATTGACCATTTTTTTCTTTACCTGTTTCACCTACAAAGAGGTTACTTGGAAATGATTAATGTTTTTTCCGTTAATGAGCGTGATGCCGTGATTCAGCATTATCTGAAATCACCCGGTTTTGTTTTCCATGGAAAAATTTCCGCTTTAGTAAATGATGTCAAAATGTCAAATTTGAAAAGTTTTTTTTCCAGAATTATTAGGTTTTTTTTAGTCACTGTCGTGAACGGTTGTAAGATGGCTGAATTATCAGAAATATTAAGCGAAAAAGGCAAAGTTTTATTAGTTTTAAGCGGTATAAAGTTATTTTAAATTTACTTTTATGAAAAAACGAATGAAACGCACTGGAAATGCATAAATAATCTATGAGTACTATTTGTAACTATAAATAAGAAAATACACGCGAAAATGAGTTGGCAAAAAAACGTTTGGTAAATATGTCGATGAGTGAATTTTCCGAAAAACGGGTTTAAAAAAAACTCGAATGAACGCAAAATAATTTCGTTAGGTAAGGCTTACACTTTAGCTACTTATAAGTAGCTAAAAACATTTTTTTTAAACAAAAAATGGTTTCTTCAGGCTAGGCGTGTTCTTGAGCTACTTAGAATTTTTTCTCAACGAAAAATTGTTTCTTCAGGTTAGACCTGTTCTTTACCTACTTATAAATTGGTAAGGTCAGGCTAGTTTTGAAAAAAAGGTGAAAATGAGTTAGCCAAAAGAAACAATTGATTTGATATTTAACATTTCTTTTTCCCCATTGAAATTTTTATGGGTCATATCCGGGCCTTTTCCGGATTCGGAGTTCACGCCTATTTACTAGAAAACCATTAATCATTTCCAAAGACCTTTTTGTGTGAAACAGGTTAAAAAAAGAGTCATTCTTGATCTTTTGCTCAACTTCGTATTCACCAAAGTTTTGCGTCAATAACATAGTTTCTATTCCCGGTTTTCCACGTTTTCAAAAACACAGCATGGTGTCTTTCTTCGTAAACACTTGTCATCGTAAATCATAGCTAAGCCCATTAGAGTCGGGCCGGCTAGGCGAAGAAAAGGCGAGTATTGTCCGAGATTGAAAGGAGCAGTGGCTCTCACTATCCTCGCCAGCGGTCTACAACGAACTTTGTAGATACGCTTTATTTAGCGCTCTGATGAGCCTAATTATATCATCGTCAATTTTGCGAATTTCAAAAAATCGCAAAGGAAAAAATGTCTTAGAATTTTACGAGGAATCTATGGTTTTTTTTTTGTAACGCTGACATTGAAACACCCTGTATTTCTCCAAAAAACATTATTTTACGATAATTACATAAAAGCTGTGAGTACATAGTGGTAAAGGGATTATCCTTTTTTTGCGTAAATAATCGGTCTTACATACTGATCCAAATAATTTGAGTCTTCCTTATTTCAAGAATCTGCTATCCCTGCGGAAAATATGATACAAATATGTAGTTAGGCTCGTCACTGACTAGCAGCTGAAAATTTGCAATACATGACTTGAAAATCATCGTCTCACTTTCTTCACAGCTTTTCCCAATTACCGTAAAATAATTTTTATATCGCTAACATGTTTTCATAAATGAAACACTCACATTCGGAAACACCTACAACATTTTTTCTCACCAATTTTCAACAAAAATTGTGTATTGTCCGCTTATAGTTTTACTAGAATAAAAATTATCACTTGAAAACAGAATGTACTCCTTCTCAATTCTTACTGAAACTGTTTCTTCGGTAATCTTAACTGAATTTTTTTGTTAAAATAAATCATTTATTTTTGAACTGTATACATAATTTTTCATTGTATCCTAAATTATCAATACATAATTATTGTATACAACTTAATTTTTTTAAATGCATGCATTCAAAATTTTAGCAATAAAATTAGACGTAGAATAAAAAATTCAAGACATTTTTTAGAAATTTGTTCTATGGCTTATAAATTGTTTCCATTTGTAATGAAAATTGCAATTCAAGTGAATGTTTCACCATGATGTGCATTGATACAACATCAAGTGACAATTATAAAACGTAAATCATTGGTGATCTAGATATTCTCAGTTGATCACTGCACAATGTTTATATATTTTGATAAAATTTTCGAAATAAATATAAACATTTGAGGTATTTCAAGCAAGATCAAGCGTTCTGAAGATCCTCAAATTGTAATTGGAAAAGGACTTTATACTAGATATATCCATCATAACAATGAATAGTTTGAAATTAAATTACCATGTAGTACGTAACGTGCAGAAGATTATTCAGTTCGTAAATCTGTACATAATTCATTCAATTGAAATGTGTCATCAAATACTAACTTATGTTTGTAGAAAACCATCGCAATACGAATTCAAAAATGTATTTCTTTTAACTAATAATGAATTATAACGTAATAATGATAAAGTTAATATTCCGCCTGAAGTGAAATGTAACAGGTTGTGGCAGGATACACAACACGAAACATGTCAGTGCATTTTTTATATTGTAATAAATATTCGAAAAAAATGCATTGATATCACATTGAATGTGTAAGTAATGAAAATACGTAAAAATATTTCATATCAGAATTATCGGCTAATCAAGAACTGTACCACAAAGGCCTACCTTGTGGCCTTGGTATGCAATTTATTATTTTGATGAGCATATGGCAAGCAGTAATTTACGTTCACGGAACCTTTAAAGTTAATTCAAGTAGGGCGTATACATGTGATAATTCATGAACTTTTTTCAAAGTGTTGAAAATGTTCAACAGTCACATAGAATGTGAAAAAACATTTTCTGACAATGAATGTATTATTTTTATATTCTTCGAAATCACTTTTTCTCAGAATTGGTCTTAAAGTTTTTTGATACCGCAATGGACGTACAATCCAAACGTATATAAAAAAATGTTGACGAGGCTATCTCTGTTCTAAATTAATGTACGTACAAGTTAAAATAGTTTCCGTCCTATAGAAATTTTCGACACTTCTTGAAATTACTAAAGTTTTAGTTACTTTGAGATAATTTTTTTTTTTCCGAAAATAGTTCATACGTTTGCGGGGGCGCCTCGATGACATTGAGAAGCAGAACTGTAATGTTACAGTCACAAATACAGAAACGAAAAATTGTAGCATAGAAAAAAACAAATGCTCTTTTATAAATAATTTCGACAATGCATTTTCAGCAACTTGTAAAATATGTTATTTGAAAAAAGGTCTCGTGAACGAAAATAGCTCCCATAATCGCGGTGTAATAATTTGTCAAATTGAATTTTTACTCGATCATGCCAATGTTACAAAAGTATCAGTGGTTTAGTAGTTTTCCATGTCGTGGATTTCGATTCCATAAATATTTTTATGATAAGACCAAGGACGTAGCCAGACATTTCGTTCGCGAGGGGCTAAAGTGTCAGTTTTTACTCGTATTTATTTCAGCAAGTTAAAAATTATAATTTTATTAAAGAATCGCTAATGAAAACTTTCCAAACTCTCAGGAACTTTGAGACTGTTTTCAATCTCTGTAAGTTTTCAAATTATGTAAGATTCTAGAAATTAACAAAATTTTCTAAACTTTCAAAATGTTTCAAATGCTCTGAACTCTTGGAATTCGCAAAATTGGTGAAAATCTTCGAATGTTCCAAGTAATCAACCATTTGAAATTTTGGAATTCGTATAACTTTCGAAGTGTCAATAATGATAAATATAATAAATTTCCAGAGTTTTCGAGACTTTAAGAAATCAATGGAATGTTTAGACTTTCAAGATGTTTAGAATACTCCATACCCTTCAAATTTGCAAAAGTGTTACAAATCTTAAAGTATTCGAAACTATCAACTTTCTTAAAATTCAAGAAATTTAAATTTTTTGAATTTCAAAGATCATAAATGCCACTAATTTTCAGAGTTCTGGAAATTTGAACAAATCTATGACATTCATGAAAATTCGGAAATTTTTGACACTCGAAAAATTGGAAACATTTTCCAGACTTTCGCAATAATTACGAGATTTCAAGTATCATGAATAATATAAATTTTCAGAATTTTCACGACTTTCAAAATCTCTGAAATTCACGCATATTTGTAAATTTTGGAAATTGAATTAACCTTTTTTTATTTTGTGGACTTTGAAAATGATTAAAATAGTACAAACTGTAACTATTCAAAAAATTGTTGAAAATCTTACAATGTTTGAAATTACTAACTCTTTAAAGTTTCAGAAATTCGTAAAATTTTCGAAATTCCAATAACTATAAATAAATATAACTTTTCAAAATTTTTGAAAATTATAAAGATCCTTAAAATTTATGAAAATTTTGAAAGTTTCGAAATTTGGAGAACTTCAAAAATTTTCAGGATACTTTCTTTGAACTTCGAAAATTTTAGATATTGTTAAAAACGTTAAGAATTTGTGGAATTCCCGTAATTTTGAAAATCATAAGAATATAGTTAATTTTCAGAATTTTTTCAAAACTTTGCGATTTCCAAAATTCTTTTAGTTCTGAATATTTTCTAAGTTGCTAAAAAAATAGTTATAGTATCTAAATCTTTCAAACCTCATGAATCCCCAAATTCGTTTAAAATCTTAAAATTTTAAAAATGTTTAAAATTATTGAGTTTCTCGAAAACATAGACACTTGAAATAATCTGTATCATTTTGCTATTATCTTCAAAATATACTTTTTTGCAATGTGCTAGATTTTTTAGAATTTCCGAAATTTTGGGAGAGGCTTCAGCTTCCTCAACCCCCTCCCTGGCTACGTCTTTGTATAAGACCGACGATTTATGTTTATAGCAAGTAGCTTATGATTCGCTTTGAGTTTCAGTACGAGTACTTAAATTTCACTAGAGCCAACTATGGCCAAGAAATAAATATTCTCTTTTCAAAATTTTATTTCATTTGCTCAAAAACAAGTAAAGCGCTTGCAGATTACAAGTTAGATATTACCTAATAATGAATTTTTGCTGTTAGTTAAAAAGGAATTGATAAAAAAGGCTACTAAAGTTTGTACATCACAGTTTGCAATATTATGCAATATTGGGTAATCAAAACTCAAAGTCAACCAAAATTATTGTAATGAAAATTTTTCTTATTGCACTCCAATACACTATAACCTCGATCGACCGGCCTCCGCGGGAGCCTGGCCGAACAACAGCAATGGCTCTCGTACATGTAAAAATTCAGGATCCAAAATCGGCTGTTTCCGAGTAAAGGCCGGAAGATCGAGGTTGCAGTGCATTTAGAAAATTTTACATGTTACAAAAAAACTAAATTTTCGAATATTAACGAATATTTTTGGAACACTTTTATGAATTTACATGTTACATATTTGCGATACAAATGGTTCTTGCACATAATCAATCAATTTGAAAGTTTTTGTGAATGCCTCAGTGACAAATGCAGTTTCTGTGCGCATGAAGTAATATTCATTTGCATTACTAAAGTGTTATAAAAAAGAATAATGTCTCATCATTGGCATCATTACATTGAAATATTATTTAAAGCAAAAATTGGACTAACGTTCACAAGAATAAAAATTTATCGTTCGCGTTACCACACGATGAAAATTAATGCTCATGTGTATAGTTATTCCTGGTGACTTAACATACGAAACAATGAAATGTTTTTAAAAATAAGTAGGTGTAATTCATTGATCATTCAAAAATGAGAAAGGCATGTAGGGTGGTAAACCTGCGACTTTTTATCACGTCACGCAGCCGATATTCTGTGCAAAGATGATATTTTCGTGCACACTGCCCTAAAGTAATGTTTCACACAACGTCTTTTTTTCCAATCGCATTACTTCGTTAGTAATACGCTGAAAAAGCTTAAGTTCTTTTTTTAACTATCGTCATTTTTGGGCGAATGCTCTTTATAGCTACAAAATTGAAAACGTTATATTGTCAAAGAATTTTGAATTGTATGGAAACAATCAGGAGGCCCAGATAAGAGTAGCAGGGGATGAGTTTGACGACGAGTCATCAAATGATTTATCTTACTTGCTGGTAACTTTTTTCCAAAATCTTAGAAAAGCCCGAGGAAAATATGTCGTCAAATTTCATGATGAATACATAATTGATTTTCGGTATTAGTGGATGGTCCGTAACAACCTGCATTTTTGGATTTGCACGATACGAGGGAGAAAAATTTATTTTCACGATTCACAAATGACATAATCGGTGGTACACGCCACTGCGTAGGCATCAGGATCTACGCTGAAGGGAAGAGTGATAGTTCCCAACATTTGATGATTGAAATCAAATGTTCCCGCCAAGATTTATACAGCGGAGCACTTTTTTGATTCGGTAATACTACTTCGCACGGGTTTTGTCCCAAAGCCAAGGCCGTTGCGAATGCAGCCGAAAATAAACCACAAGCAGAGCCACCAACTTGCTGTTCGACAGCCTCGTACACGTAATCTTCCACTTTCACTTTATTAAATCTAGCTTGTAGATACGCTAGCTCTGTGTAGTGTGGTTTAGCGTTTGAAAGGCTATTGTATATAAACAGTTTCATGCCATCATAGTATACGCAAAAAAAATGACCTGACCGGAGACCACCCACGATCTGTATACTTTTATTATTTGGCGGACACCGTTGTACATTTTCAGGTCTTTTGCCTAGGTCACTCATAGGTTGTATATCAATGTCTGTTGTCATACCAATCAGATCAAGCAATGCTTGTAAACTGTCATCGGTAAGCCAATTACTCCTAGTATATTCACCTTTTTGATTACGACTATGACGGACATTCAAGACAATAGTTCGGTACAACCACCATTTTACTGCATGGTCTGCTGACCACTATTTTTCTTGCTCTTTTCTGAATTCAGAATCTATCTCTTCGAAATTCATTTCAGGATCATCTGTTTCAGACTTTGTGTCATCATCAATTTCGATAACATCGATTATGACACTTTTATTCTCCTTAGTCAGTATCTTTTCAGATCGAGCTGACTTTCTTTTTTTTCGCACTGGTTCAACAAGTTGTACAGGTACAACTTGTTCACCTGTCGCATTTTCAGCATCACGCTTCGAAGCCAAACTTGTAGCTTTTTGTCGGTCTAACAGTTGTTTTTTCGCTTCAACTATATAGGACGGATCTCGAATCGGCATGTTTCGATTTTTCCGACTGTCTACTAGTTCTGGTAACATGCAATAACGATAAAATTTGTTTAATATCGGCTTCATGTTTTTCCAAAAACTATCGTTTCTGAACACTACAAAAGTCTTAATGCTTATTGGCGTCCAGACTGCGAACAAACAATAGTCAAAATTGGCTATATTCAACTGTCCTTGGATTTGATGATAGTATGAATGTTTAACATTCAAACGATCAGGATTATTTTTTTCGACCAAACCGTCTAACGTCAACACTTTGGCTATTGCTTGATCAGCAGACAAGTGACGACCTGAAAAAGGACATTTGATTTCGACTAATCCTTTCGCGTTGGGGCCAACCTCTTCAAGAGTGCCTTCAACAATCACGCCATCAGGAGATGCACCTAACCAAGGATTTTCTACTTTTATAAATAAACCACATTGGTCTATCGTTAATTTAAAGTCTTTTCGAAGCTGCTCTTTGGCAGTTTCTTCATGTTCACTACCCCACTGAATGGCTTCAGACTTATTGATTGACGTTGCATTTGGATAAACAATTGTTTTCACAAGGTTTGCACATGACGTTGTTGCTCTACGTTTGCAAACGGCTCCAAAGTGTGAAGCAGTAAGCATTCTTGACTTCATAGTCAACCATTTCTGGCTTTTGCTCTGCAACACAGTCTCTCGCTCTATCTCCTTAGATCGTTTCGCCTGTCGTTCGAGACGTTCGATTTCTGCGTCCTCAAGAATTTTCATTTGATCCGGAGAGGCATCTGGTTTTATAGCACTGTCACCATAAAACTCATCTTTTCCAAACGAACGCTTAGTAGCAGATATCGTTTTGTCAGCATTTTTTCGAGACAAGTTTCTCCGCAATAACGCTGCTTGCCGTCGCTGTTCAAGGTCAACAACTATGGGGGAGATATTATCAAACAGTTTCTCATGCATTACCGTGAGAACTTGATGAGTATTCGATTGAATAACGGCTCCATAAGCTCGAGCGTTATAATCACCCCCAGCACCGTAGAAAATTCGTTTTCCATCAATGAATTTTGCAACTATCGACATAAATTCTTCTGCAAGGTTACTTGTCATGTTCAATATGATACTGTTAGAGTACTTGCTTAAATATTGAACGGCATTGTAGAGTTTTTCGAAAAAACCTTTACTTTGCAGTAACTCTACCATGCTATCTTCATCAATGCATTTTAAGCCAAGACTTTTACAACCAGTATGGTCGCCAAAGTAATGATACGGAAGGTTCAAGATTTTCTTCTGCAAATCCTGCGAATGCTTTTCTAGAGGAGTAGAGGTATCTTTTCGATACTCTTCTGCAATTTCCTCTATAGCTTTCCTAATTTCAAGTGATGATGATGAAGCCAGCTTTCGAGCTTGCGTGAATGCAGCACAACGCTCACCTTTTTTCTGAGTTATATTCTGTAGTCCAGATATTTTCTTACACATGTTACGAAACAAGTGATTAACGCACTCGATTTTCTCTACAACCACATTGTATTTATCATACAGCTTGGCGTCAATGATTGCTTGATATGTATTGCTGTCGTTATCAGCAACCACCGTTTTATATATCAAGCCTTGTTCTTGCAAGCTGCATGAGAACCCTTCTGCAAGAGCTTCACTCTCCATTGCAGTAGAACTCCGATTTCGATCAAAGTTTTTGAAACAAGCATGAGGCTTAGCTTGCACTCCACGCCTGTTTGCTCGATCACAGTTGACGCAATATTTATTTTTTATACCCAGGTATAAAATTTGTTTGGTTCGTGCTCCAACAATCACGACAAGGCCAGAAAGCGAATCATACTGCCTTCCGTAACTTCTTTTAGCCCAGCCATCATCAACAATGACAATTATGAATGGTATTTTCTCAACTTTGTCACCGACGGACACTTAGATAACATCTCCAGCTTCTTCGGCCAGTTGTTTTTCGATCAGTGCCACTTTGCTCATGCTTTCATATGCTACTTCAGACATTTTTGCAATAAGATCATTACGATATTTACGAAAAGTCATTCCTGACATACTTTTTCAATTGCATTGATGCGAAAAATTCGGACATTTGACTATAGCCAAATCCAGCTGTAATAGTGCCTAATAAAGCTCCCTTATTAATGTTTCATTCAACGTTTTCAGGGTGAGAGTATATGCTCGTCTTGTATTTGCACATTTTGCATTCAAAGAAGTATTGGATCAATAATCCAAGTCGGCGGATTTTCGAGCATTGCCAGCTTTCGAAGGCACAGTCGAACATGTTTCTGTGTTCAGCGAAAGATTTTTGCAATTCGCTTAGAAAATGTTTCATATTTCTGAGAGATGTTTCATCAGGAATACTTTCTGATGTTTCATCTTTACTTCCGACTTCTACAGCAAGTTCGTAATCAGACAGTTCATCCTCCATTTCAAACGTATTTTCTTGCTTGTCTACGGACTTTGATAATTGCTCGGAGTCAAATTCTATTGACGATCCGATTCCTGAAGAAAAACAAGGAGAGGTTGCTCCTTTTTCTTCACTGAAGTGTAATTCATCAAATGATTCACTATCAATCAATGCAACATCGGAACTTGAATGATCCTCATTTGAGCTGAAGACATTAGAAGTCAATTCTTTTACATAGAATTGATGTTGCTTTGATAGTGTTATTTCAGGCAAATTTAGTTGCTCTGAGTTACTAACTGATGTCGAAGTTTTAACTAATTCAGTGTTATTCCACATGCTTTGAAAAAGATTAGAATTTTCGACATCGAAATCGTACTCACTTTTAGCTGAGTCATTGAATTCGTAGTTTTTCAACTCGAATTCCAAATGATCACTGTCAACTTTATTCATAGCAGGGTAGCATTCATTTTTTTTTTATTTGAAATGAAAATGCATCATTCTTCTGGAAAACATCTACTACATTACATTCACCTACATCATTGAGCATTCTATCTTGAGATAGACGCTCCAAATGATAGCTTTCTTTTATCTTGTTTTCAGTGTAATCGTTCGAGCCGTGGACGCATTCATCATTGATTTTTTCAACTGATGAAAATGCATCGTATTGCTGGACGCGATTAACTGAATTAAATTTACCCACATCATTGGAAACCCAATCCTGAGATTGGCTTTCTACATGATGGGATTTTTTAATCTTATTTTTAATGCCATCATTTTTGCCGTACACGCATTCATCTTCAGTTTTTTGAAATGATGAAAATGCCTCAGGCTGCATAGCATGAATACTGTTTTTATTTTTTTTTGGAATGTCGCTTACTTGAACATTTCCGTTGTCTTCTGTTCCTCCTAAAGAAGCAGGAGATTCGATGTCTCCATTCATGACGCCGAACTGCTCCCCGGTGTTGGTTGCATGTTTCGGCGTTTTTTGAGCCCTGAAAGAAAAAATGTGTAACATATAAAATTAATTCAGTCATATTGTGTGCAAGAATCGTCAGAAACAATCATTTTTCAAAAGCAATTTTCGTTTCGATAATTTGCATAACTCCTGTAGACATAAATTTAAACTTTAAGAAACGTGAACAAGTCAAGGCTAAATCAAATCGTTTGAATTAATTTGCTGAGAAAAAAAGGTTTTCAATAAGTCATACTATAAGTTTTTCCCAGGAAGGAATTGAAAATCTTATCTTTTGAATAAGGTGCATCAAGCCACAACCACCTCTCAGCCAATTTCATTGTTGAATATTACAAAAAAAATCTCGTACATAAATGTATACATAATGTTTGGCATCCCCTAATTGTGTTCCATCGATCATTGTCGGTAACTTTTACTAAAAAAGTACAATTCTATTTTGATTTTTGAGCACCCTGATTTTCTAAAATAAATATTTTTTAAACGTTTTCAAGATTCGACTAGGATACAACATTACATAAAACAGAAACAGCAACAAAATACTTTTTTATGTGTATATGAGAGGTACTTTTTGGTACGAGAAAAACCAAATCTGACATTGGTTTGACGATGAAATTATGTTTCGATACTCAATTAGTACAAAAAAGTAGCTTAAAAATAGGAATTTTTCGTATGGTAAGTATTCTTACTTTTTATCGTTTTAACCTGAAATTTCGCACAGATTATTTGAATATCAAAAAAAAGATGATGGTGAAAGTTATAGTGTAATACAATTAAAAAATAAGGGTGTCTCGGTTTTGCTGTAGGATAAGTGAGTCAGCATTTGAACTCAAAAGTTTCAACACAAAAACTGTTATTTCAGAAATAAATCTTTCTTTTGGCAAGTACGTAGCCAGAGAGGGGGCTGAGGGGGCTAAAGTACCTTCCGAAATTTTCGAAATTTAAAAAAATCTGGCCCATCGCAAAATTTATTTTTTTTTGCAGATAATAGCAAAATATTACGGATTACTTCTGATATAACAGTTTTCAAAAAAATTTTAACATTTTCAAAATCTTGAGATCTTAAACCATTCCGGGAACTATTTCGGTTTGAGTATAAAAATTGCTCTGTTTCGAAAAAATTCTGAAAAATAACAATGTTCTAAGAATTCTCGAAATTACGGGAATTTTACAAATTCTTAATATTTTTAATGTTACGGAATGTTACGGAATTTTCGACGTTGTGAAACATTTTCGAAGTAGAAAGTATTATGAAAATTTTGGAAGTTCTTTCAATTTTGAGAATTTCAAACACTTCAGAATTTTCGTGATTTTTGAAGTCATACTCTGAAAATGTATGAAACTCATAATATTGACATTTTGGAAAATTTGTCAATTTCTGAAACTTCAAGAAAGTTCATGATTTCGAACATTGTACGATTTTTAACGTTTTTCCAAATTTTAAAAGCTTTGAGTATATTTACAATTTCAAAAGTCACAAAAATTTCTACCATTTTCAAAATGTCGAGAATTTTCGAATTTTCATAAATTTTTAGAAGTTTTTAAAAGTTTCTAAAACTCTGAAATTGATATATTTCATTGTTGACAGCCATAAAGTTGTACTGATTTCTTTAATTGCGAGAATGTTAATATTTTTGAACATTTAAAAATTTTTGCAAAATTTGCAATTTTGAAAAGTTTCAATTATTCTTTGAAAGTCTGACAAATTTTAAATTTTCGTCAATTTCACAGATTCTAAAAAGTTTCGAAAACCAACAGTTTATATTTTTCACTGACAAACACATATGCTATCTAAACGTCCTCAACATTTTTCAGGTTTTACCCGGAAACAAATTTGAAAAAAACAATAAGTTTGATTCGATGCAGAATCACGATTCAGATATAAAACAATAACCTTAACAAAAGTGTGATATTCAATTGATTTCTGAAAAATTCGTTTCATATGTAGTTGCCTGAGTCACTGTACCTGAATTGATAAACGTCAGGAAAGGAGTTCGTATCAATATTCAGGTTCACTGAAATATTATAGATTGTCTTCGCTGGTCTTTCTTTATAAATTCTCAATATTCAAATGAAAGAACCATCTGCAGTGGTCTTAACTTTTCTATTATTCGCCAACGTTTCAACTAATTGTAAGTCATAGTCCTTTTCAAGGCTATAATAATATCTCATATTTCTGCATTCAAACAATGTACATGCAAAGAATGTTGTCGAATGCAGAAGTATTGAATAATATGGAAGTCTTGACAAGGAGCATGACTTGTTCAAAACGTTCACGAACATAAAAAGGTTAGTATCACGGGAGATAGTGCTTTTATTTGATCATTTTGAATTCACTGAAATAATTAAGAACTGCGAAAAGTTTCACTTCAATAATCATTGTTGTTTTTCAACTGCAATAGAAACGACGTCAACCGAAAAATGTCAAAAATTTATTTATAAAAATGTCAAAAATATTAGTAAATCAAAAACAAGTAATGCTGTAAACTATTTTTAGCTGAATAATTTTTGTTTCCTGACTTATACTACACGAAACAGACTCTGATGCTTCATAAAATTTTGAATACTATGAAAATTGTTATACTCAAAAAACTACCAACATCGCTCAACTGTAAAAAGTGCCAAAATAGTAAAAATTTCTTTAAAATGTCGAAACTGTCGAAATTATTCAAAAATGTGGCTAATCTTCCAAGTGCCATGCTCTGTACGGGTATCAATTAGGATTTTTGGAAGCGTTTTTGACTGCTGAAGAAAGTAGAAACAATGACTGCAGCTCAAACAACATATTCTTACCTTAAACTCATCCATCCCTTTTTTCATGATTTCCTCCGAGCACCCAATGTTTTATTTTTTGAAGTTCCTGGTGAACCCATTCTGAAAAAAATTCATATCGTCATGATTATCACCGTGTCAGTATGTAAGTATAAACAATTTAAGTGGAAGATTTTTATATTCATAACTACTTATTTTCATTTCAATATTTGAATTGTATTAACTGAAACAATTACACTGTTCTGTATACCATACGTACATCATTTGAAAATTAAATATATTGAGTTCAGTATTTGGATGTATCGTATGTTATTTCAGTTATATGCTATCATACGACCTACAGTAATCTCCCACTTTTTGGGAGGCCCTCGAAAGTGAGCATCTCGTTCATAGAGACACCCAACATTGCTACGAGCATTGACATAGTCCCGATAAACGAGGAAACAAGGTTCTGATTGGTGACTGCAATCATTTTTGTAGTGGGAACAAGGCATAAAATTTAAAAAGGATCTTTTGCAACATTCACTAGCGGAATTCATACAAATTTATATGTATAATGTCCTACGGAGAGGAAAAAAAATATGTACATAACGCCTTCGATTATACTTCTTTTTTATTCTGCAAAAAGATTTTGGATAAAGGCTTTTTCTGTTTTCTCAAATAAATCAAATTGGATTTCGTCAGAGTAGCTCATTGCATTTCCGGAGATTATTTTTTTTGCTTTTTTTTTCCAAACTTTAAGTAATCTAACTATGGAATTTTTTTCCATTTGCTACATTGTTTTTGTACTGAATGCGCAAATTTCATCTCTAAAAAAACATCTGTTCATTACCTCATAAAGGAATGTAAATATTAAAATTAATAAAATAATTAATTATCTAGAATATTATTATCATTATTTTTGAAAATATTTAATCATAATAATAATACTGAAAATAATAATAATAATATTAATAATAGTACAATATTATACATGAAATTTTGGAGTACAAAAACGTGCGTATTTTGTGAATGTGGAAATAATCGTATTGAAATTGTTTTTGTGCTCTGATTATCTTTCCCACAAGCAGAAAAATATTTACATTGCCTTACAATAAAAATTTGTTTATGCATATAGATTTATGGGATCTGTTTGAGAATTGTATAAAAAACATTAAAAATGGTATAAACTTCAAAGTACTACATTTACCAATGCATGCAAGAGAGGTAAAGTATGTGTTGATGGTAGGCAAAACCACCTATATGGAAGATTCTTCATGAATAAAATACCGGAAAATTTTGGCCATAACATGCATGAACTTAAAAATTTCAGTTTCCTACAATGCTTTAAATTGTCGAAATTTTCAAAATTCGTCATAACTTTAGTTACTCGTAGAATTCTCAAAACACTAATGATCCCCATAAGATGAAACATTTTTTGATTTGCAAAAATTTTATGCGTATTACACTTTTTCAAGTTTCCGCAATGTCCAAATTTTTCAACATTTTTTGAAATGCTATCAATTCGAAAAACTTCCCCTAAATTATAACCAATCTTCAAAGTTTTCTTTTTTTTTTCAAGTTGATAATATTTCTAAAATTAGTAACGTTTTCATTGAAATTCGAATGATCTTTCACAACCTCCGTATAAGTTCACATTTATTAGTTAATTTAACTTATTATTACGAGGTTGCCACCTCGGCTGGACTGTTCGCCCGGAGATTTTTTTTAGGAGGGGGGAGGGAGGGGGGTTTAAGTGGGAATTTTAAATTTTCATGGTAACTTATCTTCATTTTCTCATTTTTCAAGTAATAGTATACAGGGTGTACCAACTTTATAGATTCCCAATATTTTCAAAGACACGTGTATTACACATTTGTAACTAAACTTTAAGAATTATTAAACTTTCTTGTGCTGTTGAGTATTTTCACATTTTGAATGTTATGGAAATTTTCAAATTTCATCATAGCCACGTTGTTTTTCTAAAATAAAAAAAAAAAAACCTTTTCTAACTTTTTAAGTTTCGTTCATTTTGAAATATATTATAACCATCATCCAAATGGGTCATTTTATAGATTTATATTCTAATTTTTTTTTTCGACGAAATATTTTTTTTCGTGTTTTTCGATCGAGAATAATCGACACGTATTTTTTTTCTTTCAATGTGATACTTCGAAAATTCGAAAAATGACTTTTACAGTTTCGTAGTTTGTTAAAAAACTTGTTTTGCAAAACACGCAAAAAATTGTACTTCGAGGACCTGTATGGCAGCATTGAACACGCCGTTTTCCGGCCGGCAAACGCTTCACCCCCTGAATTCACGCACTGAAGCAAGAATGCACGCACTGACGCATCGCTCCAGTACGTGTCTCCAGGGACTGAAGCATCTGCCAATCGAAAATGGGCGTATTCAACTCGGCCGTACAAGTCATCCAAGTACAATTTTTTTGCGTGTTTTGCAAAAAGTATCGTTGGCACCTCGACCCGTGGACGTGGCTTTGTCCTTGGACCAAATATCAATATCCGCTACGCCTCGGTAGATAAATTGGTCATCGCCCTAAAAGCCACGCCTCAAGTCTTTGATACAAAATATACTATTTTTTCATGGTCAAGTGTAACAAAAATTTTGTGCATAAAATCGTCAACTTTTTTAAAAAACGAACGGGCAATAAAGTAAAAATTATTGCCAAAGTGAAATTTTTCATATTTGTGTTATGAAGTAATTGAAGAAACAAACTATTATTATTATAAAAAGTAAAATAAAGCCAAGTTATAACATTCAAGAGCCAACATGAACGAATAAAAATTTGTACATAAACGCTGTCCATAATTAATTTTATTTTGTACACCATTTCGTACTGTCGAATCGTTGTTAAAAAAAAGGCAAGTGTTTCATAGTTTTTTTGAAAGCTTGTACGCTTACGTGCAATTGAAGTGCAAAGGGGACATTTTACTCCTGAAACCTTTTTCACAGTTAGCTATATTGAAAAAAAATTTTTTTTACAAACGACTTTGTAAGTAAGTAAGAACTTTGAAAGTCATTTTTCGAATTTTTGAAGTATCACATTGAAAGAAAAAAAATGCGTGTTGATTATTCTCGATCGAAAAACACGAAAAAAAATATTTCGTCGAAAAAAAAAATTAGAATATAAATCTATAAAATGACCTATTTGGATGATGGTTATAATATATTTCAAAATGTACGAAACTTAAAAAGTTAGAAAAGGTTTTTTTTTTTTATTTTAGAAAAACAACGTGGCTATGATGAAATTTGAAAATTTCCATAACATTCCAAATGTGAAAATACTCAACAGCACAAGAAAGTTTAATAATTCTTAAAGTTTAGTTACAAATGTGTAATACACGTATCTTTGAAAATATTGGGAATCTATAAAGTTGCTAGACATTTCTCATACTATTATATTTCATAATATTTTTCTGCTCTATAGGTTTTATGATAGTCAGTAATAATTATTAATGGCTTTTGTACATGGAAAAAAAAATCATTTGTAAATGATACCTCATACGATAGATACTGTATGAACAGTTAAAACATTGAAAAAAGTAAAAATGTATGGTAAAAATTATTAGGTATACGTAGACCGTTATTTACACCTCCCTAATGTTTTTGGGTACAGAGAAAGAAGACTCTGAGCTGCGATGAAGGTTTTTTTTTTCAAAAGCTTTTCGTAGCCCGTGAGTCCCAGTGGAACCGGGCGAGATAAAAGAAACATCGGGAAAAAGCACAATCTTATAAGAAAGACCGCGGGGTCCGTGGGGGTCCACAGGACCGTCGGTAGCAGGTTGCGGGGAACGGCAGGGGAGCGCGACGAGTAGAAGCAGAGTAGAAGTATAGGGATGTAGGAGAACTTCCCGTTTCTGCGGAGAGGCTCACGGACACGCGTAACGGCGGTTAGTAAAAGTCGGCGTGTGTTTCATTTCAGACACACACTGATTTGATACATGAATAGAGAAACTTATATTTCATTCTAAAATTTAAAAAGTTATTTCAAGAAATTTCAGATTTGTAGTATTGAATTTGGAAGAAAAGATTATGATGAACTTTGATTGTTACACAATATGACTGAGCTGAGAACAAAATTTAGTAATTAACAGTAGTGCAATCTTTGTGCATACTTAGATACTTGAAGAACTTATAATACCATAGAGAAATCGCAACTTGTACCGGAAATAACACTGTGTAACAAAATTTAAGTTAGATTTTCTTAATGAGACGAAATCAGCAAAAATGAATAGTGTTGGACCCCCGATCGCTTTCGCCAGTGCTTTTTTAAAAGTTAGTTGATATTTACCAGCAATAATCATTTATTGTTTTTAAATTTAGGTATCTTATTACGCGTTATTTTCGGCCGATTTTCATGAAACAAAACAGTAAATAGTAGAGAATCTTAAAAGTCCATGCACGTTGGTGATTTTAGGAAAAAAATTCATTCCAGAAGTCGAAATTTCGGTAAAAATCTATTAGCACATTTTCTCGAGATCACACAATCTTGCTGAGTCACGTCCCATTCGGTTCCATTGAGGCCCGAAACGTACGTCTCTCGCTCATAACAGTGAGTACACTCAGATCCAAAAGGCAAGATTTTGTGATCTCTCGAGAAAATATGCTAATGGATTTTTATGGATATTTTGGCTTCTCGATTGCATTTGTTTTTTAGAAAAATCATCAGCGTGAATAGATATTCGAGATTCACTGCGACTATTTACTTTTTTAATTCTCAATAGAAATGTGCTCTCGGAGCGATTATAATATTAAAATAAATCCAATTGTCTTTTGAATTAGACATTTATTATTACTTCCAATTTGATTCCACTTTGATTTCCAATAAATAAACAATTCCAATTTGATTTCCAATTATTTCTTTCTAATTTGGGAGACAATTGGATTTATTTCAATATTATCAGCGCTCCGAGAGAACATTTTTACTGAGAATTAAAAAATTACGGACCTGAAATCGATTCTTAATTTTTACTTTTTTGTTTCATGTCGAAAATTACGAGAAATACGACGCCTACATTTTGAAAACAATAAATAAATTTTACTTGTAAATATGAGCTAACTTTTAGAAAAGCCATCAGGGGGTCAAACACTATTCATTTTTGCTCATTTCGTCCAATTGAGAAAATCTAACTTCAAATTTGTTGCACAGTGTAATAACGCATTCGCTAGGTCAAGCTATGAAGTATGAAATTGAGTGTGATGGCCAGAAATTTATACTACCGATGCATTAATCACTCGAATGGTCTATCTCCCGTTGAAGTTTTGTTTGTCGAGTCGCGCTGCAATTTTCAATACGAAGAATCCAAAAACTAAACATACGGCGATGTAGAACTTCAAAAAATAATATAAGTTTCCAGTAACAGTTTTTTTTTCGGAATTATTATTTTTAACATAAAAAATTTTAACAGCGATGATCTTTACAATGATACTTTGTACAAAAATAATTGTCAAATTCAATGAAGAAAGTTCCGAATTGGACGAAATGAAATCTGATGTCTTTTCAGAGATCTTAGCCATGCGTACGAGTTCTTGAAAAACTCATAAAAAATAAGTTCTGAATAACCAATTTTTTGGAAACGATTTTAAATCAATGTTTTGTGTTCTGCATATGAAAAAAGAGTTTAAATAATTGTGAATTTTGAAAAACTCACTGCGAAACATTTGTAACCCTAGTAATTTTGATTTTCAGAAAAAAGGGCCAAATTTTTATAAAAATTCGATATGTTTTATAAGAATTCCGTTTTTTATAAAAACGACCTTATAAAATTTTTTTGTACAAAAATGCGAGAGAATTTTCTAAAAAATTTGAACTTTTTATAAAAAAATATTTGAGCCTCGTACTTTTTTATGAAATTTGATTTTTTTATAAAAAATTTTCCAATTTTAAAAAAACCATCAATTTTCATAAAAAATTGACAGAATTCATTTTGTTAGCTTTTTTTTGATACGTAAAAAATTTTTAATTAAAAAAAAACATTATATAAAAAAAATTTATAAAAAAAAAATTTTAGAAAAAAAAATTTCTTTTATAAAATTTTTATACGGTCGCTTTCTAAGAAAAGTTGTTTTTATAAGAATCAAAATCTCTAGGGAACAACAAAATGAATGTGATATTCTATGTATATTTCGATTTGCTATTGAAAGAAGGTTGTGACATTTCCAACAATGTAAAAATACGCAAAGCTGTAGAAATTGTTTACTACTCTCATATTCCGGTTAATATGAATACATATGTATTCAATATTGAAAAATAATTGAAAATAGGATTTTTTTTGGGGGGGGGGGTTTACTTTCAAACTGAAAGTGAAATATACTTGCAAATAGAAGGAAGATGAATAATGAGCTAACGATCGGCCTGCATTTATTCAGCTGTAGTAGTGCATTCAGTATTTATTTTGATGGAAATCAATCAAAAAATGATTTTAAAAAAACGAAATACTCATCGTCGAAAAGACCAAATTTAATCTATTCAGAAGTAAGAACCAAGGACGTAGCCAGAAATTTCATTGGGGAGGGGCTGAAATATGATTTCTTACTCGCAGTTATTTCAGCAAGTTTCAAAATAATCATTTTTTGAGAGAATCATTATACTGTGTGAATAAAACAGACTTTTTTTCTCATTTTGACGAAACCTATCAGAAACGGTTGATAAGAACCTCCTGAATGCTCACCTAAAATATTTTTTCGATGTAAGCTATTTTTTTCAAGTTAATTAATAATTAGGTTTCAAATTTATTAATCGCCATAACTTACGAAATAATGGTCCGTTTTTTACGTGCAAGAAGCCATTTTGCAAGTTTTTTCTCGTAGATTTGATATGTGATATCAAAAATGAAAAAAACTGGAAACGGAACCGATATAAATTTTTTTGATGAATCATGTTTATTCAACATTTCTACTTCCTAATTTTTGGGTCCTCGAGCGTTTTAGGTATTCAGCGAAGCGTGAAATCGTTAACTTCCACTTTACTGGTTTTCTTTATTGCTGCTACTTTTATGAACGTATCTCGCTGAACACCTAATACAATTGAGGACCCAAAAATTACGAAGTTGAAATGTTGAATAAACATGATTCATCAAAAAAATTGAAATCCTGTTTGTTTTCAGTTTTTTTCAAATTTGATATCACATATCAAACCTACAAGAAATAACTTGCAAAATGGCTTTTTGCACGTAAAAAACGGACAATCATTCATTAAGTTATGGCAATTAATAAATTTGAAACTTAATTATTAATTACCTTGAAAAAAAGAGCTAACTTGGAAAAAATATTTTGGGAGAGCATTCAGGAGGTTCTTCTCAACCGTTTCTGATAGGTTTCGTCAAAATGAAAATTTCACGTTCACACAGTGTTATCGAAAACTTTCCAAAATTTCAGGATCTTCATAACTGTTATAAATCTCTGAAATTTTGAAACTCAATGAATTCTAAAAATTGTATGGACTTTCAAAATGTTCTAAACACTCGAAACTCCTAAAATTCACAAAATTGTTACAAATCTTACAATGTTCAAAATTATAAACCTTTTAAAGATTTTCGAATTTAAAAAATTTTCGAAATGCCAATAATTATGAATATCATACATTTTCAGAATTTCCAAAATTTTTTGAAATCTATGAAACTGATGAAAACTATAAAGTTTCTGACATCCTAAAACTTGCCATAATTTTAAAACTTTCAAAATGTTTATAATACTCGAAACTCCTACAGTTTATGAAATAATTCAAAATCTCACAATGTTTAAAAACATTAACATTCTGGAAGTTTGAGAAATTCGTTAAATTTCCGGAATAACAATAAACATAAATATGATATGTTTTCAAAATTTTCATAACTTTTGAAATCTCTAAAATGTACATAAGCTTGTAAATTTAAATTTGGAAAATTTTTTTCGTCTTATTAAACTTTGGAAATGGTAGGAATAGTACGAACTTTTACAATTCGACAAATGGTTAAAAATCTAGAAATGCTCGAAACTACAAATTCTTTGAAAGTTTAGGCAATACGTTCAATTTTCTGAATTTAAATAACCATGAATAAAAATGCAGTTTTTTAAAATAATGATACAATTCCTAGAATAAACGAAAATTTTGAAATGTTCGAAATTCTCCGAATTCCAATAAGTTCCAAAATTTTCATTATACCTTCTTATAACTTTTAAAAAGTTTTCACATTGTTTAAAATTCCTCAATGTTAAAAATGTTGGGAATTTGTAATATTCTCGTAATTTGAAGAACTATAAGATAAGTGTTAATTTTCAGAATTGTTTTGAAACTGATGTTTCGCACAAAATTCTTCGAGTTCTAATAATTTCGTAGTTTCGAAAACCTTGGTTGATAATTAAAATCCTGTAAGCCTCGATAATTACAAAAATTGATCAAAAATCGTATAGTTTTGTAAATGTCTAAAATTATTGAGTTCTTGGAAAATTTGTTTCCGGAAATAGTCTGTACAAGTATCTGTGTATTTCGGCGAAAAATATTACATGTCCAAACAATACTGAAATATGTAGTCTCAAAGAGTATAGCAACGATTCAAACAGTGGGAAAAATACGATCATAAGCAAATGATGAAAAAGCAACGAATAATGATAAAAAGATCAATTTTTATTTTGACGCACTCAACAACATAGTCCCGGACTCTGCTAAAAAAATTCACACTTTTTTTGCAAATACTCCAGTCAGAGGTTTTAGTGACAAGTTCTTTTTCATGCGATAAAAAATTTTTGAGTTATTTGCATTTGAGCGATTCATATGTCCATAGTAAACTTTTATTGACTGCTAAAATGAAAAAAGAATGATCCCATTCGGGTTCAGCATCACGGAAACTGATAAATATTAGTTCAATTCGCAGCCAGCACGAAAATTTGTATACAATATACAACTATCAAGAGGACTATAAGAAGATATTCTACTTTGAACTTTTTCCTATCATTGAAACGACATACAATATCTTTGTACTCGACTTGTGTTCGTACCGAAAAAAGAAATGATAAATTTTCTTTGCATATTTTCAAATCATATAGTTTTTCCACGCTCAAAGTACAAGCATGTAACCAAGGAGAAGGATGAAGACGATCTCGAAATTTTGAAAATCTAGCACATCGTAAAAAAATATATTTTGAAGATAATAGCACAATAATACACATTATTTTTCGTGTGAAATTTTTCGAAGAACTTAATAAATTTAGACGTTTTCGAAATTTAACGATTTTTGAATAATTTTGAAATTTTTAAGATTTGGAAAATTTCGATTATTTACGAAGTTTTTAGAAACTCGGAAATTATCAGAACTCCAAGAACTTTGGCAATTGCACAGTTTCTAAAAAATTCTGAAAATTAAGAATAATCGTATGATTCTCAAGATTACGAAAATATTATGTTATGTATTACACATAAACAGGCGTCTCCGAAATTGGAGACTCTCAAGAGTGAAAGAGGGCGTTGTGAATGAGAAGATTCGTGTTTCCAACAACGGTCTATTTATTTATTTTGTTTATTTACTATGCCCGCATTTCGGTTTAACATGAATTTTCATAATCGAGCGCCGGAACTTCCTGGTCGATTTGGGTCGAACACATCCAGTGTAAGTTGTAAGGGTGGTAGGTCTTGTGCCAAGAGGAGGGCTGGAGGTGTTG
The DNA here is from genome assembly GCA_028476575.1 of Platygaster robiniae. NCBI lineage: Eukaryota > Metazoa > Arthropoda > Insecta > Hymenoptera > Platygastridae > Platygaster > Platygaster robiniae. The sequence goes on from CM052025.1 coordinate 14,084,916, forward strand.
GAGGAATCCCAGTGTCATCAGCTTCCTCCAGCAGTGCTGCTTCAGTTCGAGGGGACGGTGGAGGAGAGGAACCTGCAATTACACTTTCCAAGACAAGGCTACCCTGGGTGGCGGGCCTACGGTCCTCCAAGGCTCTCCGGAAGTGTGGTGGTAATGTCCTCGATATAATTCTAGGTTCAATCGGGACTTCCTCCGGGACGTCTCCGGTAATATCTATTTCTATCGGTGGGGGTCCTTGAGACCCCGTTCCAGTCCGTACCCCACTAACCCTAGGTCGTGTCCGGTTCCCCCGGAGGGTGTTCCTTCCAGGAATTTGAGGAGTAGCCGCCTCTGATTTGCGTATAGTAGGCTTCACAATACACACTGGCCGGAGTGTAGCTGCCGGAGGCTTCCCTGAGCCAGGCGTTTCGTGGTTCGGCGCCGACTTCTGGACTCCTGGTTCTGGGCCCGGTGGTAATGGAATATACTTCACGTGGAGCTTCTCCGGGCTAAGTGTCCCGGGTCTCAGTGCAGGTCCCTGGAATCCTGATTCTGGGCCCGCGAGGATTTCCTGTTGTTTCCTTACCACGCACCTGATGGCTGCTGACGAGTCACCTTTGGCGTCTCTGACCCCTGGGGCGCGACCGTGGAGAATCTGAAGAGTGGCCCACAAATCTCCCTGTCCCTTTTGAGCGAATTTAGTATATCCATCCCGAGGGTGCAAACCATAAGATCGTGCCTGATTCCGAGCGAGTCTTATCTTTTCGACGATTGATTCCGACACTAGGGACGTGGAAATGGTAGAGCGCAAAGATTTTGTTTAGGGTGAATTATTTCTAAATCAGCTTAGTACAGAGAAACCGTGAAAGAAGGAAAAGGGACTCGAGAATAACACAGTCAGCTTGTGCTTAATTTCACAACCCAAGATTGCCCCCCCCCCCTTTTTTTTCCATAGGAAGTTTAACAACTACCATGGATGAATACCAAACATCTCAAGATTCAAGGCGGTTTAACAACCAACCTGAATCTTGATCCTAAAAGCAAAAATTCAAATCCTCAAAATTCAAGGCGGTTGAACAACCAACCCAACTGGAAATCCAAAAAAACATTTATGAAATTCAAAAGCAAGGCGGTTTAACAACCAACCTAACTGTAAATCCAAAAAAAACAAAAATCCAAAAATCTCAAAAGCAAGGCGATTTAACAACCAACCTAACTGGAAATCCAAAAAAACATTTATGAAATTCAAAGGCAAGGCGGTTTAACAACCAACCTAACTGGAAAACGAAAAAAACAAAAAAAATCCAAAAATCTCAAAAACAAGGCGGTTTAACAACCAACCTAAATGGAAATACAAAAAAAAACATTTATGAAATTCAAAAGCAAGGCGGTTTAACAACCAACCTAACTGGAAATCCAAAAAAAAAACAAAAGCAAGGCGGTTTAACAACCAACCTAACTGGAAATCCAAAAAAACAAAAATCCAAAAATCTCAAAAGCAAGGTGGTTTAACAACCAACCTAACTGGAAATCCCAATTGCAATGAAAGGAATGGACCCGGAAAAATAAATAATCAATTCAACTTACTCGTGTTTGAATCCAAAAAGGACAGCCAGCCGTTTCGAAACTCTGGGGTTTATATACCAAAAAAAAAAAGAGGGTGGGAGGCCACGGGTAACGAATTAGAAGGAATTTCACTTTCGAAAAACAAGAAAAAAAAAAAAAAAAAATAGCTAGTAATTTCTGTTAAATCAAATGACATCCTAGCTAGTAAGAACGATTTAAAATTTATTTTGCAAAAAGTGGAAAATCTTAAGTCGTTATCGACTTGAACACGACTAGAGATAACTGAATATCTAATGATTCTGAAATTTGTTTTCGCAAAAGTAAAAAAAGGTGGAAATACTAATGACTTGATAAAAGAAAAAAAATAGAATAATTTTCTATCTGAGAAATGATTTTTATTTTGACATCCTGTCTTTTCTGTTAAATCAAATACTGAACGGTTTAAAATTTATTTGCAAAAAGTGGAAAATCCTAAGTCGTTATCGACTTGAACACGACTAGAGATAACTGAATATCTAATGATTCTGAAATTTGTTTTCGCAAAAGTAAAAAAGGTGGAAATACTAATGACTTGATAAAAGTAAAAAATAGAATAATTTGCTATCTGAGAAATGATTTTTATTTTTTTCGAAATGTTGAATTTTTTCCTTTTATCTACTACATGAATGCAATAATTCTCCACTTTCGTTAAAAGTTGTAAAGTATTTATAATGATTTCTTCCTTTTTTTCTTTCTTCTAAATATAATAGATACATATATATTGCAGTAAATTTGCAATATATAACAATTACAAATTCATAACATTTCTCGCATTGCAGAATTTACAACAATGTGGTAACGTTTTCAAAGTTCTAAAAAAATATTACGAAAATTTTGGAACTCTAGTAACTGTGATTTTTATAAAACGATTTATGAAACGCGTTTTTATAAAAACTTAAAAAAATTTCGGTTTTATAAAACTGTTTTTATAAAAAATGTCGATTTTTATAAAATCCTGTGCGTTTCAAAAACCGTACAAAAAGGACAAAATTTTTCTTAAAATGCCACAAAACTGGTATCTGCATAAAAATTGTCACCTCTCTAAGAAATTTATTGTTGAAAATAAAAACTGTATGTGTTTTATAAAGGTTTTTTAGATATTATAAGGAACTTTATAAAACTTTCTCGTGCTTTATAAGGTAATTTGTAAAAATGTGCATGCTTTATAAAGTACTGTATAAAAACTGTACTTGTTTTATACAGTACTTTATAAAGTGAAGCACACATTTATAAAATATTCGAGAGTTTTTAAACTTTTGTTTTAAAAAAAGAAATTTTTTATAAAACTGTCTTTATGAATATCGACATTTTTTATAAAAACAGTTCTACAAAACTGACCTTTTTTATAAAGATTTGGCGATTTTTTATAAAAATTACAGTTACTAGGGAAGTTTTTGAGATTCAAAGAATTTCGAAGAATTCAAAATTTCCATACATTTGTATCATTATTGAAAATTCTGAATAGTTATAGTGATGGTTATTGGAATTTCGAAAATTAAATTAATTTCTGAAACTTTTAATAATACATTTCAATTTCGAAATTTCGAACATTTCAAGAATTTCAACAATTTTTCAAGTTGTAAAAGTTTGTGCTATTTCAACCATTTTCAAATTCGAATACATAGTGTAATATGCCGAATTTAAAACCAGGAGATACTGTGATTAACATATATATTTCCACATAGAAAATGCAGGATTACAGAATGAGTTTGTGTTTACAGTTTACTGACAACTTTAGAGAGTAAAAACAGAAAAGCTTTCGACGTTCGAATTACCGCGATTTATATACCAGTTGACCAGACGATAATTTAGAAGTCAAAATTACATACCACTTTAGATATTGACAAATCGTACAATTTCGCAAGTTATTCTTAGAAGTTAAAATGTTTTTCATATCACAGTATTTTAGGTAACGATTCGTTGTACAATTTTAGGAGTTATTTGTAGAAGCTAAATGTTTCTTAAATCTTAGTATTTTAGATAATACTTTCGTTGTACAATTTAGAAGTTATTTTTAGAAACTAAATGTTTCTTGAATCGTTGTACAATTTAGAAGCTATTTTCAGAAACTAAATGTGTCTTGAATCGTTGTACAATTTAGAAGCTATGTTTAGAAGCTAAATGTGTCTTAAATCTTAGTATTTCAGATTAAAATAAAAAATGGAAAGTTTTATGAAAATTCTGTCTTTTCTAGTTTCCGAACTAAATAATATGTATGGGAATATAACACCTCCCCCCTAAGTAATTGTGAATTAATTTTACAATTTTATATTGGGGTAGTGCTGCGTCTACGAGATAAGATTTTTACAGGTGTTGAAGTATTTTGAATATTTCTATCTTGTTCATCGGTCTCTACCGATTCTTCTTCAATGTCTTTTAGTATTTTCGGCAATTTTTCACGTTCGCGATGGTATTCTACAAGTCCGTAGTTATCTTCGGGATCTGAATTGTTTCTTAGATTATGTGAATCGAAACAACAATTCACGATGTTTTTTATGACATTCGTCCCATTTGGTAATTCTTCTTTCTTACAGCCTGTCTTTCGTTTGATTTTTATTACACAATAATAAATAATCGCTACGATTGCCATTGCACCCAATATACCGATTGTTATTGTATACCATTTTGTATGCGTAACAATAAATGGAGTCTCTAATTGTTTCGTTATAATTTCATCAAATTGATTGAGTTTTTTAGCAGTGAATTTTAAATCTTGAGTATTTAAATTAGTCAATCGGATTGGTTGCAAGGTTTCGAATTGTTTTTCTCTTGTCGGAATAGTTATACAACAATCATGTTCAATAATACTTATTTTAGGTATAAAATATGATAAATTAACGGATGCGTAATTCTTAGGTTCTAAAAAGTACATATCTGTATATCCTTTACAATTTTTGTCTAGCGTGAAGATGCCGGATCCTTGGAGAACCAGTTCCTTGGTAATTGATGATTCGCTTCGTTACAGAAACAGGTCAATGTAACGGGGTCTTGTAATATGTAAATCCAGTGGTTGTCTTCAATGTAAGTCCAAGACTCAATAGATGCTTTCATGGTGTACGTTTGACAGTCATCTGGAATTCTTTTTATGTGTGGTGCCAGAAGAGATACTTCGCAACTCGGATCACTCGTGGACCGAATGGTGTTTATGTTGTAACAGTAGTATTGCTTACTGGTGTACTCATGGCATTTGGTCAGTTCTTCCAATTTTGCGTATTGTGTGCGGGTTTTGGATACGAGTAGGTACTTGTATTTAGGTTCGATAAAGGAATAGAAGGAAGATTGGTCATGCTGCATTGGAAAAGGAATTAATTGAAATAAGTCGAATTTAGTCTTTGATATTAATGTAAATCTAAGGGCGAAAGTCACGTTATTATCTGAAAGTAGTATATGTAAATCACACATATCGTACAAGGAATGAATGTTTTCAATTTTTGGAGTCACTAATAGGTCATATTCTCCATTATAATGCATTAGTTGTTCAATTAAAATTGATGGACTTATAATTTCTATTGGAACTATGCCGCTCCTCCCAAGACTAATTGAGTTGATATAATTTTCATAAATTTTAGAGTATTAACTCATCAAAGTTCTAAGAATTATAAAATGTTCGTTTATGATAATTTCTGTTTCTATTTGAGAAATACTATTTTCAACAGTTCTAATGTAAGAATTGATTTTTGGTGAATTTTCATTTAAAATTTTTTCTTGCTGCTTTAAATTAACAAATGAATCATTTAAATTTTTTGTCATACCGGAAATTATTTGTATTTGGGATTTCATCAGGGCCGGATTAACAAGTAGGCAGAATAGGCAGTTGCCTGGGGCCCCCGATTTTAGGGGGCCCCCGAAAAATGAAAAAGACTTCTAAAATTTTCTTACAAACATACAATTCTAGAGAGTGAAAGAAAAATATCATCAGAACTGACAATAATTGAAAAAATACGAAATAATAAAACAAACAAAGTGAAATCACAATTGACTTGAATAGAAGCCTTCAAGCGGAAATTTCAACGTGAATGATGAATGAGTGAATGATGGATGACAAATGACAAATAAATTAATGTATCATTTGACAGGCTCAGAGGCAAAACGACACAAGAATTCCCAAAAGAAAGACCGACTTATGTGAGTCAGCATATTTTTTATCCTTTCTTGGAAATTCTTGTGTCGTTTTGCCTCTGAGCCTGTCATTTGGTATCATTTAACAAATACGTTTTCGTGAATGTTCGAGAATAGAAATCAATGAAAAGGTCGAGAATATTCGAGAACAATAAATGACTGGAATTTTCTGTAATATTCTGGAACACTTGAATTTGTATATAAGACGAAGAATTCGCTGTACGGGGATAGTCACGTCTGAGAATACTCACCGTGAACAATAACATAGTGTAAAGTGAATAAGTGAATGAAATATCCTTGTTATTATCTCGTAAATGTCCGCGTTTTTTTCTTTACCGTAGTGAGACCATCATTTTTCGGGAGTGATAGTTTAAGTGCAATACACTAGTAAATACTAAAACCATCGTTTGTGTCTTAAGTTGTTATTTTGTAAAAAAATGTCTCGTTCATATTTAAGTGGTGCGCAAAAAAGAAAGGTTGCCGAAGAAAAACGATCACGAACAAGTGCAGTGTTAGAAAAAGTTCCAAAACTCGACAATTATTTTCATCGGAACGTAAAAACACCAAATTCATCAGGCAGTCAAGGACTTGCAACTAGTCCTGAATTGAACGATGATCCAGTCAACTCAACACCTGAATCTTCAAACCAATTTCTTGTGGGCGAAAGTGTACATAAAAATCAAGGTGTAGAAATTTCCAACCGTTCCAACGATCCAGGAAAATGGGAAAAATTTACTAGTGAAGATGTAAGATTTTGGATTGAACATGGGCCATCCACATGTCAAAATTCGACTGGACCATTCGAATCATCTAAGCGTTGGTATGAAAACGAATCAACATCGAGATATTGTTCGCCCAACGTATTTTTTGGGACTAAACCAAATGGAGAAAAAACAAACCGAGATTGGCTTATTTATTCACCAATGAAAGGTGATGTATGATTTGAATCAATTTCTTTCACGAAATTCACTCTATTTTTTGAGAAAGAATCAGGTTTTTTTCTAGCAAGAAAAAAAAATCCTTAAAAAATAAAACTTGAGGTTAAACGAATTCGCTTAAAAAGTAACTTCTAATTTCTTACTTGAAAATTTATGAGTAACTTGTAATATAACCAAGTTACATTAACTTAAACAAGTTACATTAACTCAACCAAGTTTCTTTTAAAAAGTAACTCGCCCACCCTTAATTCATAGTTTGTGTATCATTCACATAATTTGTAACACTGTGTGACCTCAAAAATTACAAAAAAAAAAAAAAAAAAAAAAAAATACGAAACCTGTCTACAATGGCTGGTGATGATTCTTTAAATACTTCCATTACATTTTTTTTTCAAATTTAGCCCTCGTTTTCGATTTACTCATTAAATTAATTTTTTTTAAAAGCATGCTTTTGATCACGTAATATTGGTCCTTTTTTTCGAACAAAAGACTAGTTGTGTCCTCTTATTAACCTGATCACGTTTCTGGAATAAAATAGGTCAAAAACTGCACGGGAAAAAATTTGAAATAGCGGTCAATGAGTCTTTTTTTTATATTCTCTGACCTTGAAAAAACATTCAGAGAAAAGAAAACGGAAAATGACAGAAAACCTGAAAGCCGGTCGAATAAATAGACTTAACATTAAAAAAACCTGTGAAGAAAGTATTCAGGGGGTCATTACCAACCATTCTAGACAGGTTTCGTTTTTTTATAATTTTCAAAATTATTTTTAGGCACACAGTGTAATTGATAATAATAATTTTTGGTTTTTATTCACAGGGTCTGTCTATTGTTTTTATTGCAAGCTATTTCTACCACCCGACCAATCGATAAAACTTTCTCGTGAAGGATATGATGACTGGAAAAACATCGGAAGTCATTTACAACAGCATGAAAAAAATCCAAAACATCGGGAGTGTTTGCTGATTTACCGGCAAAAACGAAAGGACGAAAATAATCTGCCAAAACTACTCGAGAATGAACTACTAAGTGAAAAAAAATACTGGCGCGACGTTTTAAAACGGGTAGTTGCTGTCATTACCACATTAGCAGAGCGAGGTTTGTCATTCAGAGGTTCGAACGAGCAATTCGGGGTGCCGGGCAACGGAAATTATCTAGGGTTACTTGAACTCGTTGCGAAATTCGATTCTTTTTTGCAAGGTCATATTGTTAGATACGGCAATGCTGGGACAGGTGTAACTTCTTACTTATCGAAGACGATCTGCGAGGAGTTCATTAACATTATGGGTAAAAAAGTCAGATCATACATTTTAAAAGAGGTTACTTCGGCTAGGTATTTTAGCTTATCTGTCGATTCGACTCCTGATGTATCGCATGTTGATCAATTGTCTATTATTTTAAGATATGTTTCTCCGAACGATTTTCAACCAGACGAAAGGTTTATAACTTTTCTTCAGTTGGAAGGTCATACTGGTGAAAGTCTAGCGAATCAAACTTTAAACTTTCTTACTGAAGACTGTGGTTTAGATATTCAAAATTGTAGAGGACAATCATATGACAACGCATTCAACATGTCCGGAAAGTATAAAGGTGTGCAAGCAAGAATATTGAGTTTGAATGAGAATGCGATCTATGTTCCCTGTTCCGCGCATTCCCTTAATTTGGTTGGAGAGCATGCTGTGAAGTGCTGTTTTTATGCAGTAGATTTTTTCGCCATTATGCAGACATTATATAATTTTTTTTCCGCTTCCACCTATCGTTGGGGCGTATTAAAAAATAAAATAAACAATGAGAAAACTTTGAAGACATTGTCAACTACACGCTGGGAAGCACATTCGAATGCGACGAATGCAGTTTACGATTCATTTGATATCATATTAGAGGCTCTAGAAATCATTGCTGATGATGAATCACAAAATACTGATACTCGTTATGAGGCGACGTGTATCGCGAATAAAATGCAAAAATTCGAATTTGGTTTCATGTTGATTTTATGGAACTCTATTTTGACTGCTATGCGTTCAGTGAGTAAGTCATTGCAAAGTGAAAAAGCAGATTTGCAAACGTGTGCTTCTTTGTACGGATCGTTAGAAGAGAGTTTAGCTTCGTTCCGTGAAAAGTTCAATGATTTCGAGGAAAAAACAAAACGATTATTACCTGGTGTAGGTTATACAGAAATCGTAAAACGTACTCGTCGTAGAAAAAAACAACCTAATGACGGAAATGCTCCAGAAGTAGAATTTTCGCCTCGCGATGATTTTATAACAAAAGATTTCCTCGAAATCATCGACAATCTTCACAGTGAAATCAAACGGCGTGCGAAAGTGTATATGGAAGTTTCAGAGAGATTTGCATTTCTCATCAACTTTTCTCTAAGTGATGGAGACCTCCACGAAGCTATAAATAACTTAGTTCGTTTTTATCCTAGAGATTTGGAAGAATTTTTCATTGAAATGAAACAATTCCAAAGTTACGTGAACTCCAGATACACCGATGCACAAAAAAATCATAGTCATTTGTATAAGATTCTAATGGAAGATCAATTAGCCGAAGTATTTCCTAACACAGAAATAGCTCTTCGAATTTTTTTAACATTAATGATCACAAATTGTTCTGCCGAACGATCCTTCTCGCAATTAAAAAGAATCAAAGCTGCTGAAAGAGCTACAACGCGACAAGAGCGACTCGAGATGTTAGGTATACTTTGCATTGAGTCAGATTTATTGAACAAAATCGATATTGATGATATAATTGATGAATTTGCCGAAAACAAATGTAGAAAACGACATGTTTAAAATGTAGATAGTAATTTTATTGATATTATTACATTGTGACAATAAAATTTTTATGAAAGATATAAGTTTGTATTTTTTAATCGAAAAAAGAAGGGAACGGACGTAAAAAAAGGGCCCCCAAATTGATGGTTGCCTAGGGCCCCGTTGAGGGTTAATCCGGCCCTGGTTTTACCATCTACTTATGTTGGTAGCCCTAGAGATATGCAACAGAGATATCAAGATGCCATGGCAATCGTAAGAAGTATTGGAAGGCCTGATTTATTTATTACTATGACTTGCAACCCTAAATGGATTGAAATGGAAAATTTATTAAAAAAATTTCCCAATGGAACTACTTGCAATGATATTCCAAATTTAACTGTCAGACTGTTTTATGCTAAATTCCGTTATCATCAGACAATATAAATGGTAAAATTTTTGGGAATATTTTGGCTTATGTTTACACCATCGAATTCCAGAAACGAGGACTACCCCATGCGCACATGTTATTTGTTTTAGATCATAAGAATAAATTAAATACTCCACAAAAGATAGACGAACACATAAGTGCAGAAATTCCAGAAGAAGATGAAGATCTTCAAAATTTGGTTATAAAACACATGTTGCATGGTCCTCATAGTGAAAATACAAAGTGCTTCGATATAAAAACAGAAATTTGCAAAATAAAGTTTCCAAAACCTTTTACAGACATTACAGAATTCGATAACAATGGTTCTCCTAATTACAAACGTCGTGACAATAGACATTGTGAATTTTATTACAACAAAAGAATTGATGCTCAATCATAAAGTTGATAATTCAATGGTTGTTCCTTTTAACAGTAAACTATTAAAAAAGTCCAGATGTCACATTAATGTGGAATATTGTGCATCCATTATGAGCACTAAATACATTTACAAATATATACACAAAGGTCACGATAGAGCGTACGTTGGATTAAGAAAGAATAAAAAATTTGATTCGGCAAGTGAAGAAGTATTTGACGAAGTTTCTACTTATATTGATGTTAGATATGTATCGCCGATGGAGGCTGCATGGCGTATACCATAGAAGAAATCCCCATACATGGAAAATCCCATCCTATAGTTCGCTTTGCAGTACATTTGGAAAATCAACAAAACATTATATTTGAAGATCAAAAAGAAAAAGAAGCTATGGAAAAACACGGAAAAACACTTACAGCTTGGTTTCATTTGAACAATTCAGATAAAGATGCTTCGAATTTTCTGTATTCTAATATACCTATAAATTATACCTTTGACAATTCGAAAAAAATTTGGATAAGAAAAAAAAAAACTTTCAAAGCAATTGGAAGAATAGTCACAGTTAGCTCCAAAGATTCTGAACGGTTTCATTTAAAATTGATTTTAAATAGAGTAAAAGGTGCAAAAAGTTTTGAAGATTTAAGACATTACGAATCGAAGGTTTATGTAACATTTAAAGAAGCTGCTATTGCTATGGGTTTGATTGAATGCGACACAGAAATATTCCAAATTTTTGATGAGGCATGTTCAATTATGATGCCGAAGCAATTTCGTCAATTTTTTGCTTGGTTTCTTATTGCTGATGGTTTGACTATAGCTTCTGTTATTTGGAGTAAATACAAGAAATATTTTCTTGAGAGTTTTAAGAATGATGCTGAAAATCGTGCTTTGAATAAAATAGAAAAAATTTTTCTTTTGGAAAATTGTAAATGTTCTGATTATGGACTTCCTGATCTAAAACCAATTATTGCTTATGATTTTGATAATGAAGATCAGGTCAGTAAATTTGATAACTATAAGGAGGTTTTTCAAAATTTAAGATTAAAACTGAATGAAGATCAATCTTTTATCTTTGAAGAAATAATTAGAGAAAATAGTAAATTGATTTTTATAGATGGACCTGGAGGTACTGGTAAAACTTTTTTATATACAGCTGTAATATACTATTACCTTAGTCAGAATAAAAAAGTAGTTTCAATGGGATGGACAGGTATTGCATCTATCCTTCTTCCAAAAGGAATGACAAGTCATAGGACTTTTAGATTACCTCTTGATTTATCGAACGTTGAAACTGGGTTTTTAGAATTAGATTCTGACAAAAGAAAATTAAGAGAATGTGATATCATTATATGGGATGAAGCTTCCATGATACCAAAAAAAGCTTTAGAAATAGTTGACAAAACATTAAGAGATTTATCATTCGACAATGATTTAAATTTCGCCGGAAAGAAGATTATATTGGGAGGAGATTTTAGATAAATTTTACCAGTGGTGAAAAATAGCAGTGAAAATAATGTAATCAGAGAAACCATAAAATTTTCAGATTTATGGCAAAATTTTAGAATTTTTAAATTGATAAAGAATATGCGAAATCAAGATATAAAATTCAATAAATTTTTGCTGGATATTGGGGAAGGAAAAATAAAAAAATTGAAAATACCAAAAGAATGGCAAACAAAAGATGTAGCTAAAGCAATCTATGGTGATACTTTAAATTTAAATGATGATTTGTCTGGAAAAATTATTTTAACAGCATATAATGAAGATGTTTACAAAATTAATAAAAAAATTCTGAATAAGCTTCAGGGTGATAGTAGAACATATTATAGTATAGATTTTGCCAGACATAAAGGTGTTGACCAAAGTGACTATAACTGTGAACTCGATTATCCTATGGAATATTTAAATTCATTAAAAATACCTGGATTACCAACTCACAAATTAACATTGAAAAAGGGTTGTATTATAATGTTAATGAGAAATCTAAGTATAAACGATGGACTTTGTAATGGAACGAGGTTGAAAGTATTGAAATTATTCAAATTTAACATTAAGGTACAAATTATAACCGGGACAAATGTTGGTCAAGTGATTCATATTCCTAGAATACAATTACAAACTCCTGAAAATTCAAAATTACCATTTATACTTCTTCGACGTCAATTCCCAGTAGTACTTGCTTTTGCTATAACTATAAATAAATCTCAAGGGCAAAGCTTCGATGAAGTAGGATTATATATAAAAAAATCATTATTTTCACATGGTCAATTGTATGTAGCATTATCACGCTGTAGGAATCATAAAAAGTTATTCATTGAAAATCATTTATATGATGAAGAAACTATAGAAAATGTTGTTTGGAAAGACGTTTTTGCAAATGGTGATTCAATATAAAAAATTTTTATTTTAAAAACAGTTAGATAGAAAAATATAAAAGTTAAAAAAAATTATATAATAATAAAAATTTATTTAAAAAATTCAAAAATTCACCATGAAAATTAAATACGTAATTATCAATAATATACATTTATATAATTTGATTATAAGTTTATTAGGTTTTATATTTTAATTTTTTTGAAATAAAAAATTGTTTTTTGATGATTATTAAAAATTGATGATTGATTGATTTTCTTAAATTTTTTTTTTTTTAATTTTTTTCACCGACAAAAAAAATTTGTTCAAATTCAGCAGCAAGCAAGTTTTTTTAGAATATAGGGTTTAAGGATTTAAAAATAATCCTTACATCAGTTTTAAATCCAAAAAAAAACCTGAATGGGGGGTTGGCGCGCGAAGCGCGCAGAAGGGCAGAGCCCCCCTAGTAATGATAATAATAATAATAATAATAATAATAATAATAATAATAATAATAATAATAATAATAATAATAATAATAATAATAATAATAATAATAATAAAAATAATAATAATAATGATAATAATAATAATAATGTAATGAAAATTTTTCAAATGAATGACCATTATATATCCCGTTTGCCAGCTGCATTAATATACATTCAACAATTGTTTTAAGACCTGGTAATCGATTCAGTACATATATTCTGCAATGTTCAGCGTTATCAAGCTTTGGGCAATAGAGCTTCGATGATATACGATGATATACTTCGTATAATGTACCTTTTACATTATACGGAATATGATTTTATATTTAAAACCAATATAACACCGAATCATTATTAGTTATTTAATAAAATAAACATGTATAATTCTAATTTGTTTGCAACCGTTAGTCGCACGAACGGCGTTTGAAGTGAGTTGCTTTTACTACATACTGCTAGTTGTAATCACTCATTATCAAAACAGCTTCTAAACTTTACTTTTAGATCAGTGATGATTATTTATATGAACTTGCCGCGAATGCTATTTATTCAACAGAAATTTGTGCGAACGCCGTTTTAACAAAATCACTCAGTGCGAGCGCCTACTACCCAACAACACTTTACGCAGGTACGGTACGCGCGAAAGAACTTTGTCAAACCGCTCTTTTAACAAGCTAGATCAAATTAGTTTGTCCGTAGGGCGCGCGATACAAGAATCATCATTTGGACAGAATTAAAAAAAATTACATAAGCTTCCAAAATGACTGACTGTTGAATAGCGGTTTCGAGCAGACCAACCTGGTTCGGTTAGTGAGAAAATGTTGCTGCTAACAATCAGAATATTAATTTTTTGCCTCTTACACATTAAAAATAAGCGTATTTAGACACGTTTCGACATACACAAATGAGGTATTTCAGGCCAACACGCAGTCTGTCGTTAAATGACTGTCGGCAGGGAAAGGGGGGGTCCTTATAACCCACCGAGGCAAACCCGGCGGACTAAATGGGCCCCCCCGTTACCCCTGCCGACTGTCATTTTCTCCAGCCTCCGTGTTAACCTTCAATACTTCATTTGCTGTGTCGAAACAGTTTTCATACGCTCATTTTTACTGTTTTCGAGGCAAAAAGTATCGTTTGTACCTTGGAGCAATAACAGCCGATTAGAACTCGTGTGATTGCCGCCTTCGCTTCGTTCAGGCGGCAAACCTTACACTCGTTCTAAATGGGCTGTTTTTGCCCCTAGCTACAAAATATACTATTATATCATCTGCGTAGAGCGTGTTTGAGTTTTGCTCGAGAGATTGTCGATTTGCTTCGAAGCGCTATTAAATTTATTAGCAATCCAACTTAACAATAAAATCTGACAATTGTATTCAAGATTTAAAAAAATTGCATTGCAGTCTGAAATTGATTTTGCAAATAAGTGATAGCCACATAAATCAATTATTTATTTGTTATTTCCGCAAAATTTGAATTAAAAAAGATCCGTCAAAGCTGTTTTGTTGGGCATTAATATGGCACGTATTTTATCATGGTGAAAGAATGACCTAACAATATTTCAATATACATAAAACAAACAACAAATAATTATAATTCTACCAAGATTTGCGGAACAATTCCAATCACGTATAGAAAATTTCAAGAGCAATCACTGGGAAAAATTCCATTCAAGGGACACGTTAGGACTTGAATATACTTTCATGGAAAAGTTACCGAATTTTTACAATGTAGCAACAAATAAGATGCCCTTGAAAAAATTCGTTAACAATATTTTACCTTACCTGAACCTGAAATATGAATGAGATGAATAAAAAGAAGAACCTCTCTTCTATCTTTTTGACATTTTATTACATGGATACGCCTTTTTACTATTCTGTTTGTATAATGATACTTTTGGATTATGAAAAAAATGGCTATTAAAAGAATAAATCAAAAGACCCGGTAGGGTCGAGAGGGCTAAGGTAAAAAAATAAATAAAAAGCCTGATAGCGTACCGGTTATCTATTCCCGAGGTATAGCGATTCTGCATTATCGACACTCATATTTTGGGGAATATTGTATATTTAAGGAATAGATCTAGTGCTATGTGATACTAATCCTGAAACTAGAATTTATTCTCTTTAATTCAAGCCCTTACACTTTACAATCCGCTCCTTGGTTCACTCAGGTGACAGAGAAACAGTTTATTTTTTTCGCGATCACCAAAAACATTTACTCAGACCTAGCAGAAATGTGGATCAGAGTCAGCCTTCCGGTGTACAGCGCCACCAGATGCACTGTCTGATGTTTTGGGAAAATCCACTTTTGCTCTAGTTGGCTCAATACTGCAATACATATTTTTTTACGTTATTTTAAAAATAAATCGTTTGTTATATATTGAGAATATATGCATATGTTTGGGATAAAGTTTTTCCCAATCTATTAAATTCGGGCCCTAAAAGTAAATTTTTTTGTATCATAAACTTAGTTACGTGACATTCTTTTTTTTTCTTTCCTTGAGAAATAGCCACATTGATTATATCTAACATTTTCAAGGTTCCGATTGTCGTTTAGTTCCACTCCAATAACTTTCGACCGATAGAAAAACTTCCAAATCAGTGAATTTAGAAAATATCAAGATTAAGATAATCATCACGTCGATCCAACATAAAACGATCAAAATGAACGGACTGAAACACCTTTATATCGTTATAAAAAGAAAGAAAACCTTAAACCTTGTACATTTCTCGAGTTCCATATCTTCTCAAATAAGTGAAAACCAGGTGAATTTAAAACAATAGTATTAATTCACGAGACGATCAAATTTAAATAACAAAGAAAAACCTATTTGATGGAAAGGTTTCGTTATAGCAAATAAAAACTAAGAGAATATGTGAAACAATGGAATAACGAAAAACAAACAAATTACTTCCAGTGAACGCCTTTGATCGATAATGATTCGTAAATACAATATAAGAACAAGCAATATAAATTTATAGGAAAAGATACTAGATACCAATCAACCTTTTATTCAAAGCAAAGAAGAATTATTTTACGCAATTCCGGTCAAGGGTACCTCATGCTGAGTTTTATCGGGCTTTTTGCACACGAAACTTAAAATTTAAAGAAAATATAAAAACCACCGCGTCTAAAAATCGGGAGTCAGTCCAGTTCAAAATTCGTAAACGGGTTGGGAATCCGGTTACGCCTTACAAGTAAATTTCGGTACGGTCTGCGCATTTTTGGAAGCCATCAAAACCACCCTTTGCCGGAACAATAATTTTCATTGAAAATAATACCAGGTTACGTAAAGTAAGTGGAATATCCAATCTTGAATTTGATCTTTGCGTAATTGTGTATTTCGGTCAATTTCGTTTTTGATTTCCGGTTTTTTTTATTTAGTATAGTTGCTTTCGCAGCAACTTCGTTTTGTTTTCCTAGTTTTTGATAATTGCTTACGTAGCAACTTGTTCACTTTTTATTTTCTTTTAATAGTTGCTTTCGCCGCAATTTGATTTCGCTTTACATTTTTAATTTAATTTAGTTGCTTTCGTAGCAATTCGGGTTT
The DNA here is from genome assembly GCA_028476575.1 of Platygaster robiniae. Lineage (NCBI taxonomy): Eukaryota > Metazoa > Arthropoda > Insecta > Hymenoptera > Platygastridae > Platygaster > Platygaster robiniae. The sequence goes on from CM052025.1 coordinate 14,101,500, forward strand.
TCGTTAAAATCGTTATTCATTGTCCAAACACAGGAACCTTAGAGTCGTTCCGCAAGTATAAGAAGACGTAGACAACATACACTTATCATAAAAAATATCGTTCGCTTCTTGGGACAGAAGTTGGATTTTCACTCGATCAAAACAGTTGGCACTCGTAAACAACCTCGGGCGCCCTCGCATGTCACTCGTGTCGACTGTTTTGATCTCGTCTGAAAAATCCAACTTCTGTCCCAAGAAGCGAAATATACTGTTTCTAAGACGCATATGTTTTCTATGGTTTTCTGGGAACTTATTATAAATCCGTGGATGGATTTGGAAAGTTAATCTGCTCTAACTAATTAATTTAGAAACTCCGAGGTAAGATTCAAAATGAGCGGTTCAAAAAACCATTGCAGGCATTTGCATCTTAAAAAATACTATTTTTTCATAATTAGTTGAAAAACAGGTAGTTTTGACAATTTTCTTTTTCGAACTACGTTCTGTAGAATTTCACAAAAAAGTATCAACACTATCATTTATCAACGAAAAACAACAATTGTCACAGATATTGCTTTTTTTTAGCCGAATCAAAAGTCATTTTTTTGAATTCGTTTTGGTGAGGGACGTGCATGTGCATGTGAAACATTGTTTACATTGTTTACTTGCTGCCTGTCGTCTGCTGTCGACGGATATATATGTCATCCAAAGCAAGTATGTGTCAACGAATATATATTGACTAAATAAACCAAAACAAAGTTCTGTCAAAACTGGTCAAAACTCGTTTCATTCTCTTTAATAAAAAATACTGTTCAGTCGATGCTAAAACGTTTCGTGACATTCGCCAAAATTTGCAAAATTCGAGACACGAAACAGAACGAAAAATGTCATAGGAGCGAAAAACGTAAGTTGAGATTCTCCAAATTTAATGGAATACACAAGAAATTGGTGATTTTTCCGTTTTTTCATGATGAAAAACGTCAATGACGTCATTTTTCACGTCTTGGACACGACGATTACATCATCAATTTGTTGCAATCGCAGGAACACAATTAAACACAACGTTGTGTCAAATAGGTATGGTGATTTTAATATTTCGTGTTTTTTTTTTACTTTGCCACTGCCAATATCAGAAAATGATCAAATAGGAATTCTTAGGTCCATGAAATTTTCTTCATAAAATTCATGGCATGGGAAATTTCATCACTTAAAATTTGAGTTGCACAAGTTGTTCAAATTATGATTTTCGAAATGAAAATATTTTTAAATTGGCATATTGAAATTCACGTGTAAAAAAGTCAAGAAAGAAAACTGATAGTAATTTCATTTCGAAATACAAAAAATAATTTTTTTCTCATGTATGATAGGAAAATATTTCGTAAATATATTTTTGGTGTAGCAAAATTCTTTTTGATTCTTCTAAATTATTTTAACTCTTTCATTTTTAATTTGTAAGTGAAAATGTGCGAATGAAAATTTTCAAATAATGTACAATATACAGACTTTTACCATGAAAAATTTAATTTTTTGATAAAGAACAATAATTTTTGAAGTATTTAATTTTTAATCAAATGGACAACTTAACTAAGATCTGACTGTGGTATTAATTCTCACATTTGATATATTTGTAAATTCATGCTTAAGTGTAGAATTTTTACAAGATGTGTCTCAATTTCTACAACTCTTTTATTTTAAATGTGCTGTAAAGAATGAAATAGAAATAATAGAAATTTTTCCAAACCTTTCATTTTGAATTCATGAATAAGACTAAAAATGATTTAAAATATCAGATAGTCTATTATGTTGTTATATATTGCGAATTGCAATATATAAGTATATATATATATATATATTTTTATGAATATAACTAACGCCTCTTTATTCAAAAAGAAATCAATTTTCATAACGTTTCGCAAGAAATCATTTCTATTCCCGTATCAATTGTGCAAAAGGCCATTTACAAAAAGACGTTTACATATCAATTGCGCAAAACTTATTCCGATAGCAAAGAGCAATTTCCTGAAATTTCTGCAACTCGTTCTTATCATTTCACAACCTCGCTACGATAGGAAAAAACTCATATTCTATTCATTTCTAAAAAGACGTTTATCGTGCCGATATTGCAAAGTCATCCCGATAGTCAATTTTAATCGCGCGTACATTTAGATTCTTTCGCAAAATCTTTTCGTGGTGCCCCCCCCCCCCCCCCCACTACAGTATCTTTTAGGTATATAAACCCGTGACTTTTCGGCCTTAGTTAGTTGCTCACCGGTTATTCAGTAGTTCCAGTCCGTTCTGTACAGTGTATGTTCAGTTAAAACTTCGTGTCGCGAATCAGTCCCGTTTTAGTATTCCTGTCAAATTTCTGTATTTATCATCCTTCCTGTCAGTCGAGTAAAGTTCGGTCTTCGCGAATAATACCTGTCTTCGCATAGTAATCAATTTCGTGAACTAATAGTCGGTGTCGTTTCGGGTTTGGTTAAAAACGGCGTATCCTGTTGTCTTGTCTCGCGGAAATCTCTATAAGAGTAAATGAAAGTGGAATATTGGTGCAACCTGGTTTTTTTTTCCTCAGAACATATATTTTGACTGTCAAACTCAGCTAGATTCCTGAATAAATATATTGACTGTCAAAGTCAGCTAAATTCCTGAATAAATATATTGACTGTCAAAGTCAGCTAAATTCCTGAATCATTGTTGCTGATTGCAATTTATTTTCTGGAACTGTAATTGGGATGTCTGAACAATTGTATTTTGTTCTTTAGATTTGTATGGGGTCGTCTATAAATTACGTGACGCGAATTTCTAGCTTTTTATACCCCCTCCCCCCCTGCGTGACGAACTCGTGACGCTAGCTCAGACCCCCCCTAAATAATTGCGTGACTCTTCCTTTAACTCCCCCCCCTTCTGTGAAAATAAAAATTTTTTTCGAGGATGCATAGTTCAATATAAAATATATTTGATAGTACACTTTTCTTGAAATTGAGCGTCACGTGACGCAGTGGTCGACCCCCCGACCCCCCTTCATGACAAAATGTGACGAAAACCTCGACCCCCCCACCCCCCCCCTAGACGCGTCACGTAATTTATGGATGAACCCTATGTAAAATTTCTGAATCATTATTGCTGATTCCAATTTATTCTCCGGAACTGTATTTAGAATGTCTGAACTATTGTATTTCGTTCTTTTGATTTGTATGTAAAGTAACAGAAGCAATATTTAGTTATTAAGTGTATTTTATTCCTTCAATAAATGGAGGCTTTCATTATATTAAACCTAGTGTTCTCATTGCCTACACCCCCTCCAAGCTTGGAGGGTTTCCTCAAATTGGAAACACCTAATAGTTATCAATACATAACAATGTACAGACACCTTAAATGCAAAATTTAATTATCGAAACATTTCATGACAAAATAATCATTTTTTTAGTATTTACTTTAAAATTGCAAGTACAATTGAAATAAAATCTAACTGTGATACTACTCTTATATGTTTATACATGAATTGCTACAAATATATGTATGAATTTCTAAAAAATGTGTGTAACAAATAATACGCATAATATGTAGTATGTAATGGTATGTATATAATAAATATAATGTATATGTAATAGTCCATATATAAATAAATTATAATAATGAATCTATACGTAGAAAACTCTAAGCTAAGATTTGTAGAATTGCTATCTTTCATTCCAAATTTGCTATAAAGAACAATCGATTTAGAAATTTAAAATGCTATCATATACTCAAAAATGACACTCACTTTGTTAATCTGAATCTGTTGAAATCTTAACAGATTAAGTCTGTGAAGTATTTTTCATCGAAAAACTCTGTAACTTTGAGAAATATTGTTACAGATGAATCTGTTTCTTTTGCCATAACAGATTGATTTAATATTTTTTTTCTTTTGGAGCATGCGCTAAATACGTTTATCTTTGTAATACAATTCGCGATTTTCGAAGTTAGTTATGAAAAATTAGGTACTTTATAATTGTTTAGACCGCTGACTATGACCCAGTGTCTGATTTGTAAAATTATTTTGTTTTAACAATTTACTTTAACATATTATAGAAAAACTATATTTTTCTATTATGCATATGCTTTCCATGGTTTTCTGGGCTGCTGATCATGATTTCGAAGTCAAAATTGCAAAGTTTATCTAGTTGAACAATTTGTTTCAACAAATGATGGGAAAAACGATATTTTCTAAGAAGCGTATGCTTTCCCTGGTTTTCTGGGTTGCTTATTATGGTTTCGAAGTCAAAATTGCAAAATTTATTTTTTTAAACAATTTGTAACAACAAATGATTGAAAAAACTACATTTTCTAGGATGCATATGGTTTTTATGATTTTTTGGGCCGCTAATCATGAATTCATAGCCGAAATTGCAAAATGAATTTTTTTAAAAGATTTGTTTCAACAAATTATGAAAAAATAAAAATATATTTCTGAGATGCATATGCTTTCCACAGTTTTCGATGTCACTGATCGTAAATCTAAGGTCTAGTTCGAAAAAGAAAATTGTCAAAACTACCTGTTTTTCAACTAATTATGAAAAAATAGTATTTTTTAAGATGCAAATGCCTGCAATGGTTTTTTGAACCGCTCATTTTGAATCTTACCTCGGAGTTTCTAAATTAATTAGTTAGAGCAGATTAACTTTCCAAATCCATCCACGGATTTATAATAAGTTCCCAGAAAACCATAGAAAACATATGCGTCTTAGAAACAGTATATTTCGCTTCTTGGGACAGAAGTTGGATTTTTCAGACGAGATCAAAACAGTCGACACGAGTGACATGCGAGGGCGCCCGAGGTTGTTTACGAGTGCCAACTGTTTTGATCGAGTGAAAATCCAACTTCTGTCCCAAGAAGCGAACGATATTTTTTATGATAAGTGTATGTTGTCTACGTCTTCTTATACTTGCGGAACGACTCTAAGGTTCCTGTGTTTGGACAATGAATAACGATTTGGGCAGAAACACCTGCTCAAAACTTCAAGACAAACAAAGTGGTTCTCCCGTCAGGCCGAAAAGTTTTTTTGTCCTCCCGTCAGGGCAGAAAAACTTTTTTGCCCTAGGGCAAAAAAACTTTTCTGCCCTGACGGAGAACCAGTTTTGTCGTGTTGGGATTGTGAGGACCGCTATTCATTTGTCGAAAACAGGAACCTTTGGGCTGCTCCGCAGATATAAAAGGACGTAGGGAAGATACACGTATCGTGAAAATATTTTTTTTATAATTTGTTAAAATGTGTAAACAAATGAATTTTGCAAATTCGACTCTGAATTCATGATCAGCGGCCTCAAAAACTATGAAAAACATATGCATCTCAGAAAATATAGTTTTTTTAAAAATTTGTGAAACAAATTGTTTAAACAAATTCAAAAACAACCGATTATGACATCAGAATCGTGATTAGCGACCTCAAAAACCCTTCGAAAACCATTGATCTCAGAAATTTGTTGAATAGAAAAATGTGCTCCTGGAGTGAGTGAAAACTACCAAAACTGATAAAAATGTCAAGGACATTGGTAGTTTGTTGTAGTCGATAACGCAAATCACGCCAGTTATAAAGTTCTATAAGTCATAGCAAGTTTTTCGAGCTTGATGTGACCTTACTATAAGAATGAAAGCATACGGAGACAGATTCGATTTGTCAAAAATAACAGATTAAGTCTATTAAAAAAACTACAGGTTATCTGTTGCAATGTTTTGATGAAATCAATCTGTTATTTTTAACAGATTATCATTGTAACGATTTCATTTTATTGAATCAAACTAATAGATTTGAACTAAGAAATCAAAATACGAAATTCCATTATTTTATTATTTTAGGATGGAAAAAAATATTTATGAAGTATTCGGAATTGAATAATTGTGACTACGATTTCAGCTTACAAAAGGTCATTAAGTACAAATAATAAAAATTACAACAGTAAAAACTCTAAAATTTTCGAACTATTTTAGGATGGAACAAAGAAGTATTATTAGACAAATTTTCTTTACCAAATAATCAATTTATTCGATATAATCACTAAAACAAATTAGATTTATAACTCCTAATTTCTTTCAGTATGCAAGAAATTCGATCATCGGTGAAAAAAGCAGTGAAATCAACATCTCCCCCCACTATCGAACATTTAAAACTGAAGGCTTAGGTCAGTAACCCCTAGCAACAGCGGTCCGAGAGCTTATTCTCAGAACTGTCTTGGAAACGTCTCGGACGCTCTCGGAGTGAATTGTCGCTACTTGTTCGCTATTAGATGTACACACCACTGTCGATGACTGTCGGATTCGTCGGATTGATCGAATCGATCGTATTTTTATATTTATTTAAACAATCACCGAATGTCTGAACAATTTGTAGTAAAAAAAATTTCTATGAATTTTTCATTTTCATCAAACGTAATGAGCACTTCATATAATTAAAGTGTTCTGAAATTTTTTTTAATGCGACAAAAAAATTGTTTAAATAATTCACAAAAAAATTTTTTATTTTAAAACCAGAAAGCATTTTTACAAGAGAAGATTTTTTTTTTTAAATTACTTAGAACATTTTTGTCTAACAACGAGAACAGCCCCATGACAATGCGTAAGAATTCTCCTATTCGAGCGTGGCGGTTTTGCGTCCTTCTGCCACTAGAGGCGCCGTCATCGTGTGCGGAAAAACCCCCTTGCCCCTCCGACCACTTTGCCCACAAGCTCGACGAGGTCGAATGGTTTGACCGGTTTGACGAGTTTACCGAGTTTACGACGTTCACGAGCAGAAGAGTATTCGGAGATTTTGGGTTTTCTCAGGTTTTCTGTTTGACACTTTGACGTGATTTGACGTTTCGACTTTTAGAATCGAATTATTGTCGCATATGCGTATATGATATGGCGAATCAATCGAAATTAAAACCGCGTTGCATTGTGCCTGGGTGCAATCACGAAAAAAATTCCGGAACGAAAGTACATGTTTGTAGAGTGCCAAAAGACGAAACTCGACGGAAAAAGTGGCAGAATGTTGTGAGAAATGACATTACTCTCACAGAACATCATTATGTTTGTGAAAAACATTTCGAAAAAGACGAAATTACATTGTAAAAAAAGGGCGGAATATCCTGACGGGAAGATTAATGATCAAAGTTAATGAAAATAAAATTATATTTTAATAGATATGTATTGTAAATATACTATATAAATCCTTTCTTAAAATGATGAACTGAATTTTGTGACATTTGTTCCATTTTTTGTGCTTGAAGAAAATCCAGTATGATGTGCTTTAAAAAAATAATGATGAATAATCATTGTTGTTGTTACGTATTGAGGTACGCCACCAGGTGCCTCCTGAGAGACTCTCGTGGAGGAGAGGGGGTGGTCCATGAATCACCGTTCATATACACAGAATTTCCATTTATTAGTAGCTTATAATAGGTCGTATTTTATTCTCCACTCATTTAGTCGTAGTTAATGATAAGCTGATATAATTAGGTCGATATAAGTCGTTCAGGGTCGGATTTTTGACGTCCCGAACAGTGTCTCGTAGGAGAGTGGGGACCCTACGTCGGCCCCAGGTCTGAGCAAGGACGGGGTGGCCGGCCCGTTATCTTCCTCTAGGAGGCGGGCTTCCGTTGTTGGGGAGGGGTATGGCGAGGGGGTCCGGGGTGGCAGGCGGGACCGTCTCCTGGCCAGCGAAGTGGTCTCTTCCCTCGAGGGGGAATCTACTGTCAAATCGATCGGAACCGGAGGTTGCTGGGCCGAGTTGGTACGTCGCCGGTGGTTACGACGAAGGATGTCCCGAACTGGCTTAGCCAATCCAAATGGAAGATTAATTGGCTGGGAGTCTATGATTCTGGGCCGTACTCGGTTGGAACTCGGGGCCGGGGAAGTGTTCGCTAATGGCGTAGGAACAAATGGCCCATGGTTAGCCAGCCATTCCGCCACGCGCTCGTCCAAAGTTTGTTGTCTCGGGCCCCGCCGAAGTTGCTCACTCTCTCCTGCGGGTTGGGCAGAGGATGAAGCTATAGGCTGAACCGCGGGTCTCTTGGAGGGGGCCTCGCCTAGTCGCTGAAGTATGAAGGGGATTGCTTCCTGAAGGTCGGTAGGGAAGGTGTCGAACCCTGGTATCCTCCCGCTGTGGTATTTCAATTCCACCCACACTTTGGGGTCCCCTTTCCTCTGGAAGTCACGCAACCCCGCTCGCACACACAACCCCAGACTCCGTGCCTTAGCTCTGGCCTCGTACAGGTTTGTCGACAAACTCCTCACTCCGGAGGGATAGGGAAAAAGAGAATATTAAAAATAGAATGGCTACGCAAGCCTTAAAGTCAAAAACAAATAATGAGAAAATAAATTTTAGCAACAAAGAAATTACATCGAAAATCCAAATCCAAACTTGCTTCGCACGCAGCTATTCGGAAATAAAAGAAATTAAATCAGAAATCAAAACCAAAATTGCTACGAAAGCAACTAAATTAAATTAAAAATGTAAAGCGAAATCAAATTGCTGCGAAAGCAACTATTAAAAGAAAATAAAAAGTGAACAAGTTGCTAAATAAGCAATTATCAAAAACTAGGAAAACAAAACGAAGTTGCTGCGAAAGCAACTATACTAAATTAAAAGAATATAACAAGTGAACAAAGTTGCTACGTAAGCAACTATATTAAAAAAATAAAAACTATAAACCAAATCGGATTTGCTACGGAAGCAACTGTTAAAAACTAGGAAATCAAAACGAAGTTGCTGCGAAAGCAACTATACTAAATTAAAAGAATATAACAAGTGAACAAAGTTGCTACGTAAGCAACTATATTAAAAAAATAAAAACTGTAAACCAAATCGGATTTGCTACGGAAGCAACTTTCAAAAACTAGGAAAACAAAACGAAGTTGCTGCGAAAGCAACTATACTAAATAAAAAAAACCGGAAATCAAAAACGAAATTGACCGAAATACACAATTACGCAAAGATCAAATTCAAGATTGGATATTCCACTTACTTTACGTAACCTGGTATTATTTTCAATGAAAATTATTGTTCCGGCAAAGGGTGGTTTTGATAGCTTCCAAAAATGCGCAGACCGTACTGAAATTTACTTGTAAGGCGTAACCGGATTCCCAACCCGTTTACGAATTTTGAACTGGACTGACTCCCGATTTTTAGACGCGGTGGTTTTTATATTTTCTTTAAATTTTAAGTTTCGTGTGCAAAAAGCCCGATAAAACTCAGCATGAGGTACCCTTGACCGGAATTGCGTAAAATAATTCTTCTTTGCTTTGAATAAAAGGTTGATTGGTATCTAGTATCTTTTCCTATAAATTTATATTGCTTGTTCTTATGTTGTATTTACGAATTATTATCGATCAAAGGCGTTCACTGGAAGTAATTTGTTTGTTTTTCGTTATCCCATTGCTTCACATATTCTCTTAGTTTTTATTTGCTATAACGAAACCTTCCCATCAAATGGGTTTTTCTTTGTTATTTAAATTTGATCGTCTCGTGAATTAATACTATTGTTTTAAATTCACCTGGTTTTCACTTATTTGAGAAGATATGGAACTCGAGAAATGTACAAGGTTTAAGGTTTTCTTTCTTTTTATAACGATATAAAGGTGTTTCAGTCCGTTCATTTTGATCGTTTTATGTTGGATCGACGTGATGATTATCTTAATCTTGATATTTTCTAAATTCACTGATTTGGAAGTTTTTCTATCGGTCGAAAGTTATTGGAGTGGAACTAAACGACAATCGGAACCTTGAAAATGGTAGATATAATCAATGTGGCTATTTCTCAAGGAAAGAAAAAAAAAGAATGTCACGTAACTAAGTTTATGATACAAAAAAATTTACTTTTAGGGCCCGAATTTAATAGATTGAGAAAAACTATATCCCAAACATATGCATATATTCTCAATATATTACATTGTTTTTCTCGCAAAAACCAAACTTGCATGTTTGTTTACTTTTTGAAATCTCACAACTTTAAAATTTTACATTAAATTATACAAAAACTGTCGTTTTTTGTAAGATAAGAATTTTTGAAATTAAATCTTCAAAATTTGAAATCCAAAACGTAAATTTAAACGGTATCAAATAAACTTTAATTTTTAAATTTCTATATTGACATACAAAATTGATTGAAAATTCCATAAATTGTTTTTGAATAAAAATCAATTTTCACCGCAAACATAATTGCTTAAAATAAAAATAATAATAATGAATAATTTTAAATATTTAATTTGTTGAATACTATAATTTTTACTATTTTTTAAAAAATAAATTTTTGGATACGAACATTAAATCATGAAATATTGAATAATTGAAAATAAAAGATTAGATAAGAATTATTTGTTTCATTTATTAAGTTTAATGAAGTTTATTATTTTATTTATTTATTTTCAATGACATAACCTGTAATTTTTTCACTTGCGTTATTAAATAAAATCCAAATAGTAATAGTACTATACATCGGGTATAATAGTACTATATACCCTTAAATTCGCAAAATACTGAAAGTTGCGCGCGTGGGCGTGGTAGGTTTACTGCGTGTTTACTGCGAGATTTTCAAAAACTGTGAATTTTATTTTACTCTATATTGACTTTCAAAATATTGCTGCCACACAACTTTGAAAAAACTGCTAGTTCTTAAGAAAAAAAATGATGCAATGAAACTGGAGCGCAAGGGGGTTGTTGGTAACGGAAGGTAGCGGTTGGTAACTGAGGGTAGCGGAGAGATTTTGTTGCAGACATATATTTTTTCTCGAAAAAGACACTGACAATAATTTTTTTCAATATTATATCAATGAAATGCCATATTTTTGCTTTTTCAATTCTTTCTGAGGCCTATCCTGTGTGGATAATCCTGTTAAGCCTGGAAACCCTTATTTTTCAAAAAAATTGACTTCTTAATGGAAATTTCGTGTTATTCTTTCCTATTTTTATATCATTTTAGACAAGTAGCAGAAAAAAAAATTTTCGTGTGATTTGTCAACGTTGTAAACTTTATGAACATCTATATGACTCCATATCGTACGACATTGATATGTTAAGGAATTGTTTAGTAAAATTTTTAATCTTAAATAATGAAAATTTTTTCATTACCCAAGAAAATTTAACCTACAAAGTAGAAACAACAACAATCATCAATCATGTGTTGACACATGATTAGAATTTGATTGTTTGTAATAATTGAACTGTTTTCATTCAAACATTTGATTGATTTTGATTGTTTGTGTAAATTTTATTTTGTAATATTTGATTTTTTTGTTGAAAAAAAATTTTTCTACATGTTTCATAATGAAACAAGAAACTCATGCAAATTTTCGGATTCAAGTAATTGTTTTTGATTTTTGAAACATCAAGGAATAAAATTTCAAAAGAAATTATGTATCGATACATAATTTTTCTTGGGATTTTTTTATGATCATGAAATCTTAAAGAATATATCGATAAAAAAAATGTTATTTGTTCCAGGGAGATTTGCAAGTACCCAGATTATATCCTAAAGCTGTTCCTTCTAAATTTTTACCGCTTCTGCCACAATCTGATAAGAATAACGAGAATGTCGAAGTTTAGGCTGTACCGCAGTTTTCTCCATGTCATAATGAAGTTGAGAAAATTTTGGCAATTTCCGATGAAACATCTGCTGCACCTCGAAAACTTTCAAGAAATCCCTAGTGTCGCAAACTCTGATCTTTTTTCATGCGAAGAATTGTTCGAAACTCAACTTCAATTGCCTCTTGGATGGCGTCAAGTTAATGCGAAATGCGGAGATATGCGCGTCGTATATTTCAGTAAAGATGAATGTCGCATAATTAGGGGTACTGTATCTGTGATTTCGGCTGTCCAAATAACAATTACAGAGCAGACAAAAATATCCGTGATCGTTCAAGGAGAGGCAATCACAGCTTTTGAAAATTATGAACATAAAGCTTCGAGGAGTAGAAGCAATTTTTAAAAAATTTATCAATAAAATCGCTTTGTATAAGCTGTGCTCCGGACATTGACCAGGATTCAGCACTGCAGCATTGAATTGCAGTGTTGCCTACAGAGACAAATGCGAAACATGGAGACACGTGAAATGTCCCCTTCTGATGGAAGCAACCGAAGCCAAATCAACTTGCGAGAACTGCGTGTAACTTGGAAATACTCTGAACAAAAAGCGAAAACGATTAGAAAGTAGTGCATAAACATGTAGAATACGGTTGGAAAACACGACGCCAGCAGAAAGAACTATACGAGAATCTTTATGCAACGATCTTTATAACGGAAATCGTCGAGCTGCCCGCGCTAAGAAAAGAAACTTCGATATGCAAAAGGATTTAGGATAAGGAAAAGAATGATTTGGAAGAAAAATTGCAAAAAATAAACGAAGAAAGTGTAGAGAAAAAAAATGCAAGATAGCGATGTTCCTGAGAGTCAAAGGGTAACAATCCGAAAAATAATGAAGTCGGCTAGTCCAGTAAAACAGGAAAACGGTATTCGGAAGATTGGTTGATGTCATGTTTACTGTTATACATGCGATCACCTGCGACTTATACGTATTACCGGAATTTGAACGTAATACCTCTTCCAAGCGATCGTCACATCAAGAGGTGAGACAGAGCGATTGAATTAAAAAGTAGTTTTCCATTTTAAGTAAACAGATTGATAGGGATTTGTATTTCCAAAGATAAATATACAATTTTTTTTGTTCGTTTCCTAGGTATTCATCGGGCGTGCATACAACGTTAGGATTTGATCCGAAATTTTTTGAATTGCTCAAATTACACGCTTCGAAAAAAGAGGATTCACAAAAACACGGAATACTTGTCCTTGACGAAATTTCGGTTCGGGAAAGTATTCAAGTAGACTCCTCAAATTTAACTTTCAAAGGTCTCGCTGACTTTGGAGAAGAGAGCATTACAGACGCTGAAAATAGCAGTTAAACATGTATCGCCAAAAAGAAACACAATAAAAATGAAAAAAACATATTCCTTGATGGAAGACATTTAAAAAACAAAGCAGACCACGGTCTAGTACTTCTATTTTAGCCATCATTCGACACATATGCACAACCGATTGCCGTGTTTGCCTCAAGTGGCCCAGTAATGGGAGATACGTTGGCTAAGTTGATTTTAAAAGCCATTGTTCTTCTCGAACAAGCTGGCCGTTTTGTTCACGGGATTGTGAGTGACGGGGCGTCTCAAGATCGGAAGTTTTGGAGCAACTTCAATGTTACTGGGAAGCGATGGAATTTAAAAACTTATCTTGAACATCCCCTGCAGGACGATCAGAAGGTGTTCATTTTTTCCGAAAAACCCCATCTAATGAAAACTATCAGAAACTGCTTATATAACAAAGGAGTATTACAGGTGCATATTTGATATTGTGATTCAATTTCACATCTTTGACATATTTTTGTTAATCTTTTTAATTCAAATGAAATATCTTATTGCAGTTGGACCCTAACGATCTTCCTATTAAATAGGAATATATTCGAATACTGCAACAAGTAGATGCTACTCGAAACTTGACCCGATTAACTCCTCAACATGTCGCTTTCAACAACCCCACCAAAATGCGTGTCTCTTTAGCAGTTGAAGTATGCAAAAATTTATAACAAGATAAAAAAATGACAAAAAATGTTTATACATAGGATTTGTATTTCAGGTTTTTAGCAAATCGGTTTCTAAAGCATTCGAGGAATATTCGCCATTCATCACGGAATTGAATGGTTGCGAATCAACCAGGAAATTTTGTAAATGGATGAATGATACGTTTGACGCATTGAACCGGAGGAGCCCATCAGATCACCTTGTTGTAGACAGTTCCGATTACAAAGTACGTTTTAAATCGGTCAGAATAAAAAATTTGTTTTCGAATGCGAAATTGAAAATATTTGTTCTCAAAATCAATAGAACATGCTCTTTTGTTTAATTGTGATTGTAAAGTTCTTGAAACATGTGTCACTTTCATACTTTTCAGATTCTCGAAAAATCAATAGAAAATTAGACGTATGGAGTATCGCAGTCGAAGAAGGAAAAATTAACGAGGAACAATTCTTGACGTACCAAACGGAAGAAGGTCTACAGGTGACTTTACGTTCAATGTTGGATATCACGAGCTACCTGACGAGTAAATTCGGATTCTTTGGTGTTCCATCTGGACGAATCAACCAGGACAGACTGGAGGTAACTGAAAGTGACTCAGTCAATAAGGGGAATATTTTTTTGCTCGACGATAAGTATGCAGCACGTTTTAAAAAACAGAGGCTACATGCATTAGTTCTCGAAAAAATATTCCTCTCTTCAAGCAACAAATATTCGCAAATCTGCGAAAAAAGGCGATAAAAAGTTTCTACCAAGTAGAACCTTCGGCAGTGGCGACCTTTACAGGTCGAGACAACATCGAGAGCTGTAATTGTCTGGGCCTGCAATGACCACCCCTCAGCTCCCTCCTTTTTGCAAATTGATAAGATATTATCTTTGCACAGCGTCCATTTCTCCTTCAAAATACGGCAATTGTACAGTTACAATTACAGGAAAACCTCAGTCTCTCATCACGCTAAAACAACTACGCGAAATTTTTTCCAAAACTGAGAATTCGAATAAACTGATAGAACTTCGCAATCATATTTCTCATGCATTTCGAAACGAAGACTTAGATTTCAATGAGCTATTTAAGTTACATGATTCTCCATATACGCCTGAAATTTTTTCTTGTTTCTCTTATTTTGTAGCCACAAAAATCAGTACGAAAATCTGTAATTTTATTGAGAAAAGCAATTGTCATTCATGCAAAACTTCGTTTAACTGTGATACAGAAAATAATTCAGATCATTCTGAATGATTGAAATACGATCTTTTTCAAAACGAAACGAATTCTATTGCCAAGAAGCACATTCAGAATTTCTTGATTCATCTTGAAAATATATATCGACGCATTACAACAAATGAAAGCGTACTCGAAGAAATGCTCGAAAATGTCGATGAGTCATTTTATTCATTTATATGTAGAATGCACGGTCCTGAAATAATTTCATCTATTATACACACACTATCACCAGAATGCAACAAACATGCCAAGCACACAATTACAATAATAAAAAAAAAACAACGAGTAAAAATAAAATGTCACACCATTGCAAGTCATAATTTTTTGATGAAATCGCCATTTACATTTAAGGGGGTCTTCTACCTTGTTGGTTTAAAAAATTCGATTTTTTTTTTTTTTCACTTTTCTGACCCAGAAGGTGTTAGGAATATACCCTTAAAAGGATATAACTGAAGTCTTATTATTTCGAGTTTTTCCGAGCCGTCGAAGACAGTTACGCGTGCTCTTATCGCAGTGCTCTTCGCGACCACCCAAAAGCTGGCCCATCACGTTTTTCTAAAGTTATCTAACGTTCTATTGAATACCTGATGTATCTGTATCTATGTTATCTCTGTTATGCATGTTAAATTTTTCGGTCCATTCAGTTTGAAAGAAAATTCAACGTCGGAAACATCTCGCTTGTTACAAAACTGTATCCGTCGAAAATTAAGTTCGTGTTTATTATTTTTATCAATTATTTTTCCGTGATGGACCAAAAATCTGCTAAAGGAAAAAACACTCGCTCCGATCGAAAAAAAAAAAACGTATAGGTCCTTCTTCTTATCGTTGGAAACGCGATGCATCGTTCGCAAGCACGTCAGCGCAGAAACTGAAGAAAAAACTGTGCGCGAGAGTTCCGATAAATCCGAATTTCGCGTATTGCATTCTGGAATCTGTTTCAGTTTTTGCAGCAATTTCGAACATTGTGATTTGCAAAGACTGTCGTGAAACAATTTGGTTTTCTCAAAGTTGTATAAGCGGTGCGGGATTTACAATTGTTATGAAATGCAAATGCAGTGAGAAGTCTATTGATTCATGTCCAAAGATCAATAATAAGGCTTACGAAGTGAACCGCCGATTAATTTTTGTGCAACGCTTACTTGGTGTCGGTCTCGAAGGATTTAATAAATTTTGCGGGTTGATGGACATTAGCTGTGGAATCGCGAACAAAACGTACTATGCATGTCTCGAATGTTTAAGCAACGCCGCTAACGCCGTTTTCGAAAGTGTTCTGAAAAAAGCTGTAGAGGATGAAAAAGATTTGAATGCGCAGCATAACAACGTGGAAAATCATTTAACAGTTTCGGGGGACGGAACATGGAAAAAAAGAGGATTCTCTTCCTTTTTCGGGATTTCTACTTTGATCAGAAATTACAGCCACAAAGTTTTAGATGCGATCGTTAAATCCAGTTTGTGCCAAGCATGTAAAAATCAAGAAAAATTGAAAGAAACAAATATTGATGAATTTAATTTGTGTACGAGAATCATGAAAAAGACTGTACTGCAAATCACTCAGAAAGTACAGGGAAAATGGAGATAGACGGAATTACCGAAATGTTCATGCGATCATTAGAAAAATACGGCGTAATATATGTTCGATACGTTGGTGATGGAGATGGTAAAACTTTCAAAGGAATTCTCTCTGTAAATCCCTATGGTGATGAGAATATCGTGGAAAAAAAAGAATGTGTTGGCCACGTTGGCCAACACATTCGAATGGGATCAAGGCTCAGGAATGTTAAAAAAGATAACAAAGGTATTGGAGGCGAAGGTAGAGGAAAACTTACAGATAAAGTTATCGGGGAGTTGACGAAGTTTTACGGTCTTGCAATCCGAAGAAATGCCGATTCCGTGAAAAAAATGAAGGACGCGATTTGGGCGTCATTTTATCATTGCAGCTCGTCCGATGATAAACCAAATCACACATTATGTCCCCCGGATAAAGTAGCTGGTGCAAGTGGCGTCAAGCTGAAGCAAATGGAACTCTGGAGACTTTCAAGCATGAAAGGGTTCCCCTCAACCCCGCATCAGAAAATCATTAGGCCAATTTATGAAATCTTATCATCTGACAACTTGCTACAACGGTGTTTAGGCGCACACACACAAAACAGCAACGAGTCCGTCAATAGTTGTATTTGATTATTGGCGCCGAAACATTTACATTCCGGGAAAAATGTCATCGATATCGCTACTTATCTGGCAGTGATTATTTTCAATGAAGGATACGAGACAATACTGGAGACTATGGACACAATGGGAATCACTTTGGGGCCGACAGCAGAGATGTGCGCCGCTCGGCTCGACGAGAACCGCATCAACCGCTCGGAGCAAAGGGTCAGCGATGCGGCAAAAAAGGCTCGGATCGAACAACGCGAACAACAAATTGCTGAACGGGAATCTTTTTTCGAACAAGAAGATGAACTTTATGGCCCTGGCATTGCAGATTGATTGTAAATAACTTTTCGTCCAAGATTAATACATGAATATCTTTAAATGCGATCTCCCAAAAGTTGCGTTTTTGTAACTGGTTGACATGATATCTTGAAAACTAATTGATTGATTGATTGATTGAAATCATGTATCAAAATTTGTGAAAACCACGTGGCTATCGTTTGACATATGCTTTTTGGATTTTTTTTATTTAAAAAATTTTTACAGATGTTTTTAACTCCGAAAACATGAAAAAAAAAATTTTTTTTTTTAAAGTTGACTGTTCTGCGAAATTTTCAAATTTTGAAAATCCCATCTGTCAAACGATAGCCAAGGGTATAAAAAAACTAAACCATTTTGGTTTTTTTGTTTCAGACGATTTTCATGAGCTAAATCGTGTCAACCATTTGTGTATGCATTTTTTGCAAAGGTCATTTCAAGGACAAGTCACGGTCAAATCGAAGACAGTGAATTTTCAGTAAAATTAGTGTTAAATGTATTTAAATAAACAAGTTGAATGCAACAAACCGCACCTCGATTGCGTTTTTATTTTTCCTATAACTAATATTCAAAAAACAGTGTCAAAAACAAAGCCAAAAGGTAGAAGACCCCCTTAATCGATTTTTGAGCATTTAAACGAGATATTAATAGACTGTGTACATGCCAATGTAACATATGTGAATAAATAAAACCATTTTATTATTGTACATACTATTTTTTTATTTAAACATACCAATCCTAATGTTTTCAAGAAATTTTAAATGTTAACATTGAAATTTTATTACAATTCTGATATTATTGTTATTAATTATTGTTATGTTTCGAATGTTTTTCATTTTAAAATTGTTTTATGTTTCCATATACGAAATATACACGTAAAGTTACAATGCTATGTAAGCAAAATTAAAATGTTTCAATCAATTGAAAATATTTTGTACAGTTGCCACGTTATTGAAAATTGGAACATCAAATAATTTAGACAACTTCGAAAAAATAATAACCTCCACAGATGAGTATTTTAAATTGTGACGTGTTTTCTTCCGCGCACGATGGTAGCGCCAAAAAGGACACTTCTCCGCCACGAATTCTTACGCATCACAGTGGTTCAAGATGGCCAAAAGGTGGTAAAAATATGAAGATCTAGTTTGATTACTAAGAAAATTGGCTATTTGTAGTTTTTTAGGTTACTGATTTCAAATTTTCAGTCTGATTTCCCCAAAACAAGATGGCTGATCTGATATGATGCACATTGATTCTAAAAATTTCCTCTACTTTAGGCGTATCTTTAATTTATGTTCATCAAGGTCTTAATAATATGATTTTCATTGAGTTTTTTTGAAAAATGACAGATTCGATATCATACATGCAAGTGATAAATGATTCAATGATGAAAGCTTAAATGTTAGGGGCATTTCATAAGTCGTTTATGACGATTCGATTGTGGAGTAAAACTCATTTGAAACAAAATAGTATTGTTGATTACTTATTTATTTTAGAAAAGCAAAGTTATATAGTATGAAAAATGTTTGTTTTTCTTACAATATTGATTCGGCTACGTAAAAAGTACTATTCGTCTTATCTATACTTAAGCAATACATCAATCGCTGTCACTTGAGCTAGAAAAGTCAGTTTCGGAGTCACATTCTTCCTCGACTTTTTCCGAAAAAATCAACAACTGAGTCGCTTCTGCTGATAAAGATTTAATTTTTTTCATCGGAACTTTGTAGGAGCTTGAAACGATAGGGTCAGACATTATCAAAAGCCGTAAAAATACATCATTCATGGTTTGTTGTCTGCTGCTTTTGCAAGAAAAATCTTTGCGAAATTTTTTAATCAATTTGTTACATGACTCTTGCGCTTCTTCGGACATCATTCCAATCGGAAGAAGTGAATTTTGAATAATTTCAGGGCTATGAATAAGAATTTTGTGTACGCTTGTTTGCATGTTGTACCAAGAATAAAACTCAACAAATTTTCGGGCTGTATCTTCTGCATACACTCGGAAATTTTCAATGTCTATTTCGCAATCACTTGAAATCGTTTGTAAAATCACATGAAAACGATCGATTATCTCTTGATTTACCCCAGTTATCGAAGAAGAAAGAGTTGAATTATGGAAAAAGCGCCTGGCAGTATTTCCGTCGTTGGTGCTGCCATAGCCTTGTTTAGGTTGATCAACTAATAGCCCCATTTTGATACGAAAAGCATTTTGAATTTTTTTTTTCGTTCTTCAACTTCTTTTTTCTCATCACTTGTTCGAACCTGCCACTTGAGTACATCTAATTTATAGAAAACGTGTGAAAGACACTCAAAAAAGCGAATCCATGCGTGTGAAATAGGCATACCAAATTTCAAATGATCTTCATTAATTTTTTTCAGTAAAATTTCATCAATTTTGTTAAATTGACTCGATGTAGAAAGACAAAGGTGACAACGTAGAGCAGAAGAGATATCGGTCAGTAAATTGCACACTTTCCCATCGATCATAGTCAGCAATTGAAAAAGAAACTTGAATTTTTCTCCCATTTACAGTAGTTGAAAATTTCTGAAGATTTTTCTCTTGTTCTTGAATGCTGTCAACTACCATTTTCGTAAGTTCTACTGTTTCATGCTCAAATTCTATTTTTAGTGGACGGCAGAATCTAGGGGACGAGGGATGGGGATTTTTCCAAAAAATAATTTTTTCCTTGGTTTCAGGGTTAGTAGATAAAAGTTGCAAGGGCACTACTGAAGTAAAAAAAATGTACTCGTCAGTTTTGTGTACATCATCATTCTTAAATTTTTGCTTAAACCTGCTCTGGCCTGATGTCCCATCACAACCCCACTTACAAATCAGAGTAAATTCATCAATTTTATTAGTAGCTAAACTTTCGATAATGTCTGCCTCTTTCACAAAAATTCGATGAACTGTGTGATCTAAAAGAGCTTCAGCACAGGATTCTGTTATTTTTAATTCTGATTTATCCGGATAACAATGTGTTTTTGCACCAAGAACTTCGTGATATGAAGGATACATTTTAGAATTTCGTTCAAGACTAGCAGTGCGAATACCTAAGTACTGGTTTTTCGATAAATTATTATTAATCAATAATGCCAGAGCTGTCGCACCGGAAAACGGAACTTCGCGTGGTTGGTCAAGAGAACGTCTGTATTCCGAAGCTTTTGATGGACTTCCCAGTAATACGTCCTCGACGACTTTAGCAGCATCTAACTTTCCCTCAGCGCACAGTTTCATTTGTGTTGCGTATCCTAATTCTTCAGTTCTGTGATCATGGCGAATTTTCTCTGTTTTTCGTCGCTTCGATCTCGAACTGGATTCAGAGAAATTTGAAGAACGTCGCCCTTTATTCCCTGAGTCTACGGCCTCTGTTTAGTGACTGTTACCATTGATGGATTCATTGTCAATGAAAATCTCTTCGAGCCAGTTAGCGTACTTATCTAAAAATTTATGCTCAATTCTATGAGATTCTTGCCATTTTTGTTTCATTTTCGAGAGTGTTGCTTGAGCTTTTGATTTATTTGTTTCTCGTAACTTGCAAGTGTAACCTTGACGATTTGAAAGATCGCTTTCGATTATTGTCAGAATTTCGTCAAAACTTTTTAAAAGTAAATGCCTTTTCACTACTTCAAACACATCTCTGCGAGTGATCTTGAAATCTCGTTTGCTAAGTTTATTTTCTGAAACAGTAAAAAAAAAACGTATCCGTAAAAAATACTATAAAGAAATGGAATGGTTACAGCAATTTCGTCACATTGATAGTTAACGAGTATTCGCCAAGTAGTTATAATTCACAAGTCAAATTTGCAGACGAGTGCTGCTAAAATGAGCCCAAGTTTGCATCACGAGGGGTCCGTCCCCTGGTACGTACCGTATTTTTTTCGATAAGAGCACTTATTGTTGCGAACAAATCATCAGAAAAGTGTCCATAAGCCTATTATCATAGCGGTCAAAAAGCCTACTTTTTTGCCCACTTCGCGTGTAAAAATCGGCTTTTTCTCCCGCTACGATAAAAAAAATCGTTTGTACCAAGGAAAAAATTAATTTCTCCCTCGGGTGAATACATCCCTCGCCTTCGGCTCGGGATATTACTTTCACCCGCGTAAACATTCATTTTTTCCCCAGATGAAAAATGTATTTGCTTACTTTCGAAGATGAATCGATTAATGTCAATTATTCAGCTAATAATCAGCAAGTTTTAATCAAAATTTATAATAAATGATCGAGATGATAATTTATTAATCGACGAAATTCTAGCCTTTTGGTGGGGAAGAAAAAATTAGAAAATAAAATAAAAGTATATAATCTCAAAGCACAGTGCAGCGAATTAACGTAGAATCCGTTTCATTGATTCTCGAATCGAGTAGTCCAACTGATGATACATCGATGTATTAGTTTTGGCGTATTATAAAAAATTAATTAAGAAACGTGCAATTGAGAGTATTCCGAATACTATAATTAACTTTGGAGGTAGTTCTTATAAAGTTACACGTGCAATTTTTCACACAAGAGCAAAGGAAATATTGACGGGTCATTTTTTTTGCTATTTTAAGACTGCTTGACGGTTAGATGAAAGTAGATGATGCTGTAGTCAAGAAAAAAACCATGGCCTCATGATGCCAAAGAATTGTGTACATTATTTTTAGAAAGACAGTTAAATATATTGTTGCGTTGATTACTTTTGCCATCATTCGGAAATCATGTATTTCAAAATTAAATCCAAAAATACTTTCCCGAAAAAAAGGAAAAACTTTTGATGGAATCGATCATCAAAATTTACGTTAGATTGTTGAAAGTCACCATAAAACTCCTATGAATTGAAAAATAAGGATTGGTAAAATATAGTTAATAGGTAATGGACAGTTTACCGAAAAATATTCATATCCCCCAAAAAAACATTTTCAACGTAGAATTCGGTGGTAAAGACTCTAGTCTGAAAAAGTTACCAAAAAAGAAACCAAATATTTCGCATGCTCTCCGTGAGGGGAAATCATCGTTATGATGATTTATGTTATAGGGTTTTACATGAAAATGTTTCTTATACAGGTTTTATACATTGAAATTACTACAGAGTATTACGTATCATTTCACGTTTAGTAAATCTGGACTCGAGCCTTTCCAGTCACTCACCTGCCCGGTTTTTTTTGACAAATTGATATTATCAAACATTGAATGTTTTTTAATAATATTATGAATATTGTCTAGGACAAAATAACTGTTCATCAGAAGTTCAGGGAGGTGTGAGGTGGTATGTGTAGTATATTTTATTTGTAATTAATAGGAATGGAAATAATATTGTATTCGAAAGTACTAGTAAACAGAAGCAAGGGGAGGGAAGGAGTTGTGCTTCTAAATTATTTGAAATTTATATGAACAATACATAATAGAAGTCGAAATCACAGGTATAGCCATTGCAAGATGATCATCGAGATGGCGCTTCAAAATTATTCGTTTAAAATTTATAATTGTAAAAAAAATATTGTATTCATTACTACGAGTACAGGGAGAGGAAAAGAGGAATTAGGAGGCGCTTCCTTATTTCGTATTAAGAATATTGTAGGAACAATAATATTGTAAATGTCATTATTATCATAACAGAAGCAAGGGAAGGAAAGGGGTGGTGCTTCTAGGACAATTTAGATTCATGCAAAGTCATAAAACCGGGCAGGTGAGTGACTGGCAAGGCTCGAGTCTAGATTCACTTAAAATAAAATAATACGTATGATCATGTAGAAATTTCAATGCATTAAACCTGTAAAAGAAACATTTTCAATTATAACCTTATAACATAACCCATCAAAACGATAATTTGCCCTCACGGAGAGCATGCGAAATATTTGGTTTTTTTTTTTGACAACTTTATCAGACTAGAGCCCTTACTTCTAATTTTAACGTTGAAAATGTTTTTTCAGGGGATTCAAATTATCAAAATATGTCGTTATATTTCTACTCACGAATGAGATTATAAAATTTTACTGAGTTGATTTAAATGATGAACGATTTTCTAAGATCCCAAGTGATTATCGTCAATTATGATATTTAATAAATTCTGTTATTGAAATTTTTTAACTTTTTAATTATAGAAAATTCGATAAAAAACTTAAAGTTCATAAAGGTAACATATCGGTTCTTAATGAAAAATAGTACATACCGCATCTAGGGACAAAAGAAATTACTCACGAGGGTGTAAGTTATATTCCCGAGCCGCAGGCAAGAGAGAAATTTATTGTTTTTCATAGTGCGAACGATTTTTTAATCGTAGCGGGAGAAAAAGCCGATTTTCGCTCGCGAACCTGGCAAAAAAGTAGGCTTTTTAGACCGCTATGACAAAAAATTCTTTTTTAACATTTTTAATATACCTGCTTATAGATTCTATATTTTTATAACCCACTAGCTGACACCCGCGGGCTCCGCCCGCGGTCAACAGCTACATAGTTGGCGGCGGCTTCACCGTCGCAGCTGTGCCCTGTGCTTGCATCATAGTATTATTATATTGCATTTTTTTTTAGATTTTTGTATGATGCTTTGTTTTATGAATGCTTTGGTATTACTGTCAATGTTTCTAAGAGTCTTATATTTTTGTCAAACTTGCATCGAAAAAAAAGGGATCAATCGATCAAAGAATACATAAGTATATTACTGATAAAATTGAATTCAAAATTAGTAAATGAGTTGTTGTGTGCAAAAAAAATCATTACATCATTATTTCTTCAAGAAGAGACAATTTATTTTATTAGAAATTTAACTTATGTAGTATCAGTAATTTTAATTCTTTCATTGAAAATTATCGTATATTTTATCATTATCATATAATCAGTGGCTACTTAATTGTAATAGTTGATTATTAAATCCAGCCAATAACAGCTTGTAATAGTTAAGTTCTCTTACTTCATGTTAACAGTCACAATCATTTAGATTTTGACAGTAAAATAACAATAATTTTGTAGTTTTAGTGTTTTTGTAGTCTTTTTTCAGAAGCTGTTTTTATGTATGTAACGCAAGGTAGCAAGATACATACTTTTTACGTGAATCATGAAGGGTAAAGTCATAACTGAGAAAATTATTAAGCATTTACCGCGTGCGTTGCCTGAACAAAAAAAAAGGAAGTGTAAATCATTTTTTACAATGGCTGATTACAAACCTACATTACCTTGTAACAAAAATTAATGAAAACTCTATTGATTCTTCTTTTCGATTAGTCCTATGATTAAAAACTCTTTTTTTTCTAACTTGCTCCTTGCGAAAAAACAATGTATTTTACTCTATCATTATGTTCAATCTAAAAATAAATTACTTGAGTTCTACTTTCTACGACTTCAAGGGGACCCAACCAAGACCTTTCAGAAATTTGAGCGATGCGTCCGCCGTAATGGGAAATGTATTGCCGGCTCCATAAGTTCTGCTAAGGGGGTTTGGGGGACTAGAAACTCCCCATGACATAACGCGGATGTGCAAGCCTGTACTTAACGACGAAACTCCGCTGAAACTGTAATTTTCACGCTCGGAAAAAAAGGGAAAAGTTAAAAAAAAAAAAGGTCGAGGTACGCAAGTCACGTCGCGCGTGAAATACCGCCGAAGTAAAAAGTTAAACAAATGGCGAGAATAAAAAACCATTCGAGTTTTCGCCAGGTTTTCCATTCTCAACTCACAAAGATTATAACTATTTTCCTCGAGTTATTTCGGTGGATCCTCTGGAATGCAATTAATTATGAAATATTCTTTTTCTCAGCAAACTCAGAGTTGGCGACGTCTCTAAGAGTAAATTATTAATGTTCGGAGGTACGGCAAGAATTCTCTATATTATTTCAGCAATAAAAAGCGCTGGTTCCAAAGAGCGGTAACCTCTGTCATGACTTTAATTAGCTGCTCTTTGTCAAAAAAAAGGGAAGATTCTTTTTGATAGACGGAATAGGGACTAATGCAATATTTGTTTTTCAGCCTTATCGGTGGACACTGCATTTTCTCGTTGATTGTAACTGATGTCCAGAACTATTTCAAGGTGTTGAATTTTATTGGTGTATTGGATTAACGTAATTCGTGAACTCGATTTATTATCGGCGGTGGTACTTGATTTTTCATATATTATGAAAGTATTTTGGAAAAAATATTACAAAAAAATTTCAAATATCGAAAGCATGTATTTTATACAATTTGAAAAATAATCTTGGGAAATTTTGAAGATAAAAATCGACAATTCACCATGTTGGGCAATATTTTGGGATGTTAAACTATAAACGGCTGTAAGATTATGAAACTGTGACGAGCCGCATCATGCTCACCTATTTTAAATTTTATTTCGGATTTGTGTACTTGAAACCTTCTTCGTGTTTTATTTATATTATTTCGTATCGATTTCAACTTGCATGGATGGGCCCGCTACGCCAGGCGTGACTTCGGTAACACATTAGATATTGTACAAATCCTAATCAATAGATCTCGATGGCGGATATTCCCCAAATATACATAGGCATAGCTAATAAAAAACAATCCTACTCTCAATAATCTGATCGTTTCCCTTCTCCTACAAATTTCGGGTACAACAAGACTGGCTTTTTAACGAGTCTTCGCTTTCGATCTGCACGAAGCCAAGCGTTGAACACAAATTTTAATTGCACCTTTTGGCAAAACCGCCTTTTGAAGTACCCTGCTGGCTATCGCCCCATTGCGTAAAACAAACCCAAGTGCACTGATACAGGCTGACCCATTTCTTTCAGAACAAGTGAATAACAAGATTTATTTTGATATAGTAAATTACGAATAAATAAACACAATAATTAACAACAATTAATTCTTTACTTTCGATAAGCTTTCGAAAATCATTAATTACGAGATTATGTGATTTGAGGAAATATGTGAGCGGTGCGTTTTAACCTGGGTTAATTCAGCAAGTATAGAATAAAAAATAGAATTTAAACAAATACAAGACATAAAATGAGAATAAAGAGTCAGGGAAAAGATTAGTAGGAAAAAGCTTGTATACAAAGAGAGGGAGATTGATAAGGTGTAAAATTAAAAAGTGAGAAACGAAAACACATTGCCAGAGCCTAAACCTAATGATAATTGTATAAGGACATCATTTCTAGTATCACAACGATAATATGTAACTATGAATTTTGATATAATTATAACGCTGATTGTCAGCATTCCTGAGAATAAATCTTGATTTGTTTTTACTTCGAAATTCTCAAAACAGTTTTAAGTCGCCCAAGGGTCAATCAAGTAGAGCAGTTGTTCTACATTGGTCCTTTCTGGACATCGTGGGACAACGTTGGTTCTCCCTAATCAGGGTCTCGCGTGTCACAAAACTGTCAAACTTGTCGAATTGTAAAACCAGTTTTATAATGCGACAATACCACAGGTTGCAAAGACAGAGAGGGTGACGATGCGATAGATTATACTGTACAAAGTTTGGAAGTTTTTTTGGAAAACGTGTAAAAGGTGACCAGAAAATTTTTTTTATTTTGACTAACTAGAAAAAAGATTTCTGTTATTCATGGGATTCATATTGACCTTAATCTGTTATTTTAGGTAGGTTAAATTAATTTTTTTTAAAATAATCATTTGTTATAACCATGCCCAACAAAGTAAGGTAATGCTAATTTTTAAACGCGGAATAGTGTGACACACTAATCATGTATTTTTATATTCATTGAAATTTGTAACCATTGAAATATTTAAAATATTTTACTGTTCATCATTCATCATACTTTATTGAACGAATTACATTTTTCTATCAATTGATTGTTGTTAATTTTCTTGGCGCATTTATCAAATTGATTTTAATAAAAATTTACGTTGTTACAATTTTATAAACTCATTTTAAAGCCACTTAGTCAACAGAAGTAAACTTGATTTTATTGAAATAATTTTGTTAACTTTCTGATGTTTCAAAAAATTTTTTTAGAATATTTATTTGCGACATAAAAAATGTCAATTACTCCTTCATACAATCTTCAAATTGAAAAAAAAAAAATTTAATCAAACTTCTAGGAAATTTCGAACTTAATCAAGTAATTGTCTATCGAATAATTTTGAATCTTACAATGTTTATGAAAGGCAAGTGCAAAAATTAATTTCTTCACTGATCGATTTTGAATAATTTGTAATTTTTGACTTGTCAAATACATTATATTTAAAAAACTCTTGATGTATCAATTTTTCTGCAACATAACTAATAGAAACTAACTCGATTTCACTTGAAATTTTATGAATGTAATAATTTATCATTATTTCATTACTTATTATGCTAATAACGCGTTTCCAAAGTTTCCGCAATTAAATCAAAAGGTAATAAATTTTTTATGAAGGTATCGAACAACTCAAGTTTTTTTTTCCCATCAAACCATTTAGAGTATGTTTCCATGCGTATAATAGTCAATTTGATGAAAAATTTTTTTATCGATTAACTGCAATTGTTAATAATCGATATGCCAACTGATCTTCAATAAGATTATAATATTTATTTAATCAAACTGTTGAGTGGGATTTGCAATAATACACAACATTCTCACTCGCGAGATTACGTTTATTGATGATTAGTTTAAGTATTTACACGAAGTTGTTAATCTAAGTATTTGAAGGACTTCTCCTTTGCCTGTGCTGGCAGCGTTTTTGATCGCGTAATGTTTTTTAATTTGGGTTGGCAAGATATATTCCGTTCGCGACGAAAACGTTCGTCTTGTCAACCCTGCGACTGCCTGGACCTCTCCCCAATTTCCCGAAATGCGTGAATATTTCTAGCTTTTTTCTCCTGTTTTTATGATCTTCCGTTTCTGTGAATGTTAAGTGCGTAAGACCCTTAACGTGTTCTTGAATTTAAAAGTGCCAGACTCTTCCACCAGATGTTAAAATTGAGTAATTTTATAGTCGTAGCTAGAAAAACGAACAGTCGCTGTTTTTCTTCGACAGCGGCTGTAATTTATGGGAAACGTGTGCTCTATAAAGAGAGGTCCAGGTCGCGACGAATTTTGAGTCTCGAATTTTATCACGCGCCATTTTCTTATGTGTATTCGAGAATTTCTCACGACACAACACAAACTGATGAAAAAAAACTATTCAAAATAAAATTCCTCAAAAGTTTGATTGATGTAATTCAAATGATTTTCACAAACCTAATCTATATATTGTATATATAAAGCAGAATGTATGTTCGTATGTCATCGCATGAGAATGGCTTGACGGATTTTCGAAATTTTTTAAAAAATTTTTTTCGTCATGGTCAGGGATGGTTTATAGCTAAAGAGAATATCAATTCCTCAATTAGAATGTTAAGTAAGCAGGAAGTAAAGGAATATGACACATACACACACAGAAAGTCACAAAATTTCACCAAATCTGGAAATGTCACAAAATATCAATAAATGTCACAAATATCAGAAAATTTCGTAAAATATCACAAAATATCAATAAATGTCACAAAAATATAAAATTATGAAAATGTCACATGGGTAACCAGAAACCAAAGGAATATGATACACACACACACGCGCACACACAATGTCACAGAATCATAAAATCTTACAAAATCATGATACGTCACAAAATCACAATATGTCATAAAATCACAAAGTGTCACGAAATATCACGAGATGTCACAAAAGTAGAATATCGATAAAATGTTGCACACTGAGAAAAATCGGCTGTGGTTCCTGTGCACACAGCACATAAATTTTTTGTGCAATAGTTGCCTTGACTGGAAAAGTTCAGAGAAGCAACTACTTTTATAGTTATCATGACAGTAATTTGGACTTTTTTGTGAATTCGGTTGTTATGACCAAAGTTGATGATTAGAATCAGCTTTATACGTACCCTAACGGTTAGTACACATACATTTTCTTTATCTGTACTGCCAAGCTCCTTTGGTTACTACAACCGCAGCGTTCACTGTTGCGCTAGACAAATCAAGTATTACTTTCATTTTTTACAACGAGGTAAGCCTGTTGTGACAACTATTAAATCTTGTAATAGTCACACTTTTTAACTTACACTGCACTGGAGATAAGTGGTTAATTCCAAAAAGATATGCAGCCTAAGTTGGATTTTTATACGTAGAAAATGTAAAATCATAGAATTGTTATGAAATAAGTATGAGAAAAGTTAAATCTAATGAAATTAATGAAAGCAAAAAATTTCATTAACAGTAAATGGAACGTTACATTTGCAATGAACAATAATGTAATTGAAAAAATTCCATTTTATTCAAACACCTACTTCATTAGCGAGAAGAACATTATTTAAGGCACTCAAAAAATAAATTATCAGTCGTATATAATTTTCCTCAAATTTTAAATGTCCAAAATTATTCGGCTTGCAAAGATAAAAGAAAACCTAAAATTTGACAATGAAAAATTTCATCAGGAGTGTTTATTTCTCACTTATTATGAGTGTACGCATTTTTCGTTACAAAAATAGATTCTTTGTATGAAAAATGTAAAGCACTTGAAAACTTTTTAAGTCATCTAGGTATAAAAAACATTTACCAATGTTTTTTCACTCCTCGCAATTTATCGTCAAGTTAAATTATCAAACTGAAAAAACATTCTTTTAAAATGCTTCAATGAAAAGCGCGCGTCAAGGCCTTTGTCGTCACTTGCCCATCTCAAAATTTCGTTTGTTTGTGTGAAAACTGTATTTAAACTTTGAAAGTGGAAGGCGGGAGCTTTACTCTATCGACGGAGTTGTGTGTGTGTAAAGGTGTAAATGCGTGTCTTTTTATGCGATCGCATTAAGGGCACCTCTGGGCACTTCATTTGTTTTTATACCCTGCCGATTCTCGTTCTCGATTCCTGGACTGTATTTCACCGTGCCAAGCATCATCAGGTAAATAATTCTATTATAAATATTGTTTGAGAATTCGGTGTATGTTAATTTTCTCCACTTTGCTCGAAAATCGACCTAAAAATTCCCTGAAATATTCAGAAATAGCCTATTTTTAATAATGATTTCAAATCCGCAACCGCTTTTTGAAAATATTTATAATTTAATTTGTAATAAATAGAAATAGCGGTTCAAAAAAAATGATTGAAATCGACCGATATTATGTATTTTTTTTTTGTCGAATCGGCTTGTTTTGTCGATATATTGGAAAATACTAACGTGCCGTATAAATAATTTCAAATTACAATAAATAACTTCGAAGAATAAATCGTTTGTTTACAAAGCACAGCAACCAATCGAGATTATGTACACTTGTCAAATTGAAATGTCATGTGAAAAGCATTCATCAGCATTCATGAAAAATAAACTGGAACGAATTAAACCTTGAAGTTGGGGGGGGGGCCTAAGGGGCCCCTGTTTTTAAATCTAACCCTAACCTTACATAACGTTGCTTTCGAGTGAAAAGCATACATGAAAAATAAACTGAAACGGACTAAACCTTGAAGTGGGGGGGGAGGGCTCAAAGGGGCCCCTGTTTTTAAATCCAACCCTAACTTCACCTAACGTTGCTTTTAAGTAAAAAGTATACATGAGATATACGTTTTACTTAACGGATCACAAGTTTGACAAGTGTGCATAACCTCGATTCGTTGTTGTGCTTTGTAAACAAACGATTTATTCATCGAAGTTATTTATCGTAATTTGAAATTATTTATACGGCACGTTAGTATTTTCCAATATATCGACAAAACAAGCCGATTCGACAAAAAAAAAACACATAAGAACGGTCGATTTCGAACATTTTTTTGAACCACTATTTTTGTTTATTACAAATTAAATTATAAATATTTTCAAAAAGCGGTTACGGATTTGAAATCCTCATTAACAGTAGGTAATTTTTAAACTTTTTGCAATTCTTTAAAGTGCATTTTTGAGCGAAGTGGAGAAACTTAGCATTTAATGAGAATTTTATCTAAATGATAAACGAATTTTTTCGAGGACAATGCAATGCGTTCCAATGTTGCTGTCTCGTCGTATTTTGTGAAAACTATAATCAGTCAAAAAATTTATGGTGATGAAAAAAGTGACAATTTTTGAACTTAATCGACGAAAATTATCAGAAATATCATTTTACCGGATTTTTTTTTCTAGATCTTTTCAGTGAAAATTTTTTTTTTGTAATCAAACTGAATTCGAATTTTGATAACTCAAAGAACCATACCTATAACCTCAAAAATAATTTTGGCTGGGTATTTACTGTCCATAGAAAATTCATTACAAATTAATCTTAGAAAATAATCATAACCTAGTGATTCTGGTTTTTATGCAGAAAACCTAAAAAAATGAAGATAAATTTTTATAAAATAATGTAGATTCTATAAATAAAGCGATTCGTTAAGATCTGTAAGAAATCGCGTACTTTTAATAAAATAATAAATGAAATCTTAATAAAATTGAGCAATTATATACATATTTCATCTTATAAATTTGTTTTATGACATAGTTATATAAAATTAAACTTAATAAAATTAAAAAGTTCATTTAATTTACATACAAACTAGAATTACAACAGTAAAAACAGTTGTTTGTATGAAAGCAATTGGGTATAATGTCCATCAAGAATTTCAGTAAAATTTTATTTCGCTGAATAATTTATCAGACATATTTATATTTGTATTGCATATTAATTTATAATACGTTCTCAAGACCACACATTACCTTAATTATTTTAAATATTGTCTACAAAAATACATCCAAGAACGTTTTTTGATCTCGTATATTGAGATTATATTTAATTTTACACTTATATTAAATATTTGACATTGAAAATTCATATTAAAATTTATTATTCAATTCTATCTGAATTTAAATTTTACATAACTCATTTCTTAAAAACAACAAAATATATAACAAGAGTCACATTTTAACTTGGCTTCGTAAAAAACTTGTGATTTCTCAACAAATAAAAAAATAATTGCTTGATAGTAATATTTGTTTTTTTTTTTATGTATTCATTTACGTCATGCGTGATATTTTACATTGAAATGAGATTAATGATTACATGACAAACAAATTGTATGTGAAAAAATGATTCTTGAATGCAATTTTGAATTTGACGCAAACGTTATGGACTCACGCGAGTAAAATGTATCAGTTATTTGTATAGACAAACATTTGTTCTCTTCAATAACAATGAGTTCCAGTAGCTCAGATGACAGTAGTGTCGAAGGATCGGGTCAATCTCTTGAAGACTGAGAATCTTCTGTAACTACCATTTTGACTACATTCGATTTAAAAAAATACATTACAATTTTCAAAGGTATTACAGATTAAATATTGTTTCATTTAATACTTATTACATTTTACTATTAATTTTTATACATATATTCTAGGTGTCACTGAAATTTCCAAAATTATGTGATTCTATGATATACTATACGTGAAACGAACAAATAAAATTTTTATCCTTCCTTAGAGCGAACTAGTGAAAAATCATGAATTTTAAGTAGCACCCCTCTCCCTTTTTACAATTATTGATATTTCATTAATCAATTAGTGACTTCTCACCAATAGTAAGTGATTCATATTAATTAATCAGTGAAAAAATTACTAATTTAATAGTCAAAAATTGTTACCTAATAGCTACTAAATAATGATTAATTCGTTATTGGAAAGTTACTAATTATTAGTGCAAAGTCACTAATTGATAATTGAAATATTACTAATTGAAAAAGAAAAAAAGGTGCTACTGAGAATAAGTGATTTTTCACTAATTTAATCGAAGAAAGTAATGTGGGAAATTCTAATACAATCGTCGATGTACTATTTGGTTTCAGGAATTTGAAAAAAATTAAAAAAAAAAATTAAAAATTCCAAATGTAACAAAAATTATTATTGGATATGGACACTTAAATAAATATAAATTAAACACTTATTCATTTGATGAGAGACTTTTCTGTGAGCGGCGCCAAAAAATATGATCAGTTTGAATCGCAATGTTATCATAACTATTAAATATTGTAACTGGTATTTTTTAATTTATATTATTTTCATTACGTCTCATTCCAAGACTATTATTTTTGATTTTATCATTGATGAAGCTTATTATTATTATTTGTTTTATAACTTTTCAGATGAAAATATATCCTACAGCGATCTTTTTGAGATCAGTGAGGAAAGACTGTCTCAACTGATACCTAACTTGGAGGACCAGTATCTTTTTGTTTCGAGACGTGAAGTGTTATATTGAAAAAACAGTTCGATACTTGTGAGTGCTTTGTTGATATTTAAAACAATGAATACATAACTTCATGTAAAATATTTTCCCTATTTTTTTCAAAACTTCATGACAATATTCGATAAATTTTTCAATTAATGTAAATAATTTCACAGATCAGTTGTTCAATTACACAAATTTTTATTCATTATAATGTAACAAGTTTTCAAGATCCAATTGTAACAAGTTTTAAGTGCAACTTTGAGAACTGCTACAGATTTTTTTCAAGCAAAAAAAACCTTGAGGCACATCGCAAAAATAAGCATAAAAGTAAACATACAGATACACCAAACATAACGAAAGCAAATGATGCTGTTGAAGAGAATGAAGAATTCGAAACTGACATAATTGATAGTTTGTTGAATTCACTGAACGTTACATATTACAAATTGGAAAAGCAACAAGCAACATTTTTGAGAAACGAAAACACTCACATGACAGATCTCTTTAGAAAACTTAAACAAAGTGGTAATGAAAACGATTTCGAAGGGAACTTTTCGGATTGTAATGTCCCCATTTCGAATTAGAGTTATCAGTACCACAGTACCACATACTATTTTTTTTCCCCTGTACTTGTTGACGGCCTCCGAAATCATCGTTATCACCAAACCCAAAATTGTATTACTAGAAAACTCGCGTCCGCGCCACGATTAAGATTATTCTATTATTTTTTCACTTGTTTGTTGAACTCATATTTCATCACCAAAATTGTATAACTAGATAACTTGCATCGGCGCCCCGATTAGGATTATTCTCTTATTTTTCCACTTGTTTTCCGATATAATATTGCGTCAGCGAACTATGATTATATAACGAGATAACTTGAGTCAGTATTCGGATTCAGATTATTCTATTATTTTTCCACTTGTTTGCCGAACTCATCACCAAAATTGTAAAACTAGATAACTCTCGTCCGCGCCCCGATTAAGATTATTCTCTTATTTTTTCACTTATTTTCCGATGTAATATTGCGTCTGCGAACTATGATTATAGAACGAGATAACTCAAGTCAGTACTCTGATTAGGATCAGTTTCCCTGTTTTTACGATGTAAAAAGGTTCGGGCATGCACGGGTCGCGGCTCATTCATTTTATCTACCAGTT
Source organism: Platygaster robiniae (assembly GCA_028476575.1). Taxonomy (NCBI): domain Eukaryota; kingdom Metazoa; phylum Arthropoda; class Insecta; order Hymenoptera; family Platygastridae; genus Platygaster; species Platygaster robiniae. The sequence continues at coordinate 14,136,000 of CM052025.1, forward strand.
ACAAGGAGTTCGTTTTCCCCTTGGATTATTCATAGCTCGTGATTCTGTAAAATAAAAGTTGTTCAACCTCCAAATATGCAATAACAATTTCTGTTCCTGACCCCCGTCCACTACAAATTAGTGTCAGAAGTGGGATCGTTCGAAAACCATATTCCGTGAGAGAATCTCTACCCGGGTAGCCGCGGAAGTTCGAACAAGACTTTGGGTCAACAATTGGACAGAAAATGGCATACTACTTCTAAGGAGTTCGCAAACGGGGAACGAAAATCATTATCGTGGGATCCAAAAAGTCCTTCTATGCACTAAACTACTAATCTAACTGGTCTGGCTCCCATGCAACAGTCAACAAATCAATGATGAATCTTCAACGAGCAACATTCTTGAGAGTCAAGAAATAATACAACAACATCAATTCACCCTGCAAGAATCGTACAAAAGGTAAGGAGAAAAACGTCTTAAAAATGTCAGATACTGTAAAATTGTCTATCACGGAACGTATGCTTACAACTTTTGATGGGCAGAGGCGACATTTGTATGACTTTGTTGATACCGCGGACAAAGCTTTTAGTGCGATAGGTGCGGATTCCGTTTCAATACTTTTCCAAATTGTTCAGACTAAAATAACGGGTAATGCAAGGGCACTCTTGAAAACTCGAACCTTTTTGGACTGGGCCGCGTTGCGAAATCATTTATTAAAAACATATTCTGAAACCAGATCTCAGTGTCAATGGCAGCTTGAATTATCGTCTTGCAGACAGAATGTAAAAGAATCTATCGTGTCATACTCAGCGCGCGTTGAAAATCTACTGCCTAAACTTACAGATAGTTTGGGGGATGACTTGTCAAAAACGGATCGCGCTGCTTATACCCAATTGCTTTAAAAACAGGCATTAAATGTTTTTATTTCGGGTTAAAGGCCTGAATTGCAAATTTTCGACAAAAGTCAGAACCCAAATTGTCTCGAGGACGCTGTCGCTATGGCTCTTGCTGAAGAAAGTGAACAGAAATCGACCATTGAAATCGGAAAATTCCAGAAAGTAAATTTTCAGGGCACAAAACATTGCGATCATTGTAACCGTACTAATCACACGACTCAGGAGTGCTACTTTCCGAAATCACGACAAAACCAAAATGACACTCAGATAAAAAGGGAACCTAACGTAATAAATCAGGTTTCTTTTTCAGCAACTTGATAATTTAATAACGGCCAACTGGATTATTAAATTATCAAGTTGCTGAAAAAGAAATGAGTAAAAGAGGACAGAGTTAAATTATACATAATCGTACATCGGGTTTCATTTTCGGGAGATCGCGGGAATATTGTGCGTGCATATTGCAAAAAGGGGGGACATCATATCAGAGAATGCCGGTTACGCGAATTTAACAATGCCGGCTACAACCAGAATCAGAACAATTCTACGCAAAAGTATTCGAACTCCCATCTTTTCCCGGTGAATTCTGCCGAACCGAGGGAAATCTCGGAACTGCAGGCAGAGCACCACTGCTAAATTCGTGTGTCACAACTTACGTCCCTTTGAGTTTCTTGCAAACGCGAATAAATCCACTTCCATTTTTATTAGATTGTGGCGCTGATATTTCTATCATAAAACTCAGTTTCGTAAAGGGGAGTATGCCAATTTTTGAAGATTTAAAAAAAACTCTAAAAATGATAGTCGGTGCAGGTATTAAAACTTTGGGATATTGCTTTATCGATATGATGATTGGTAAAAGTCTGGTAAAAACCATAGTACATGTTGCGAAGGATGACTTCCCTATTATGTTTGCTGGAATACTTGGTAACGATATTCTAACCGATCATAAGGTGAACATTACTCACAGGAGTAAATTATTGGAATTCAGGGAAGGTGTAGTTTCATTGCTATTCATAAGGAAACCTTTTGAACCGGAAAATGAAATTGAACGTCTCATGGCATTAGGGGAACTTCAGACCTTGATTAAAAAACCTTTCGTTTCTGAAAATTTGGAATCGATCAAGATTAATGAAAAATGAAATCCTATAATTAATGTTACTTTTCCCCCAAGATCAGAGGTTGTAGCCCTCATAAGAATCACAAACAAGATCGAAGAAGGTATAATCGAGAAAAGGGAAGTTGCTATGGGTCTTTTAATACCGAATTCATGGGTAAAAGTAAATTGCAAGGGCACAGCATTGATTTCTTTTCTTAATGCCACTGATAGAGTAATTTTCATTGAGCAAACTTGCGTCGAATTGGAGGAATTTAAAGAATATCCAGAGAATTTATGTAATTTAAATCATTCACCACAAAATTTCAATGTAGATCGTTTGGAAAAATTAAGATACTAGGAATGATCCAAGGAATGCTCAAGGACGGAATAATAGAACCCCCCGTATCGCCATGGAATGCCCCGATTTGGGTAAATCCAAAAAGGGAAAATGCTACCGGCGAGAAAAAATTTCGTGTTGTCATCGACTATTGCAAGCTTAATGAGATAACCATCAGGAATGTTCAAGAACTCCCACAAATCTCTGAAATTCATGACCAACTAGGGCACTCCCAGTATTTCACTACTCTGGACTTGGCGTCAGGTTTCCACCAGGTGAAGGTAGTCGAAAAAGATGTAGAAAAGACCGCTTCCACATGTCCAGAAGGTCATTTCCAATTTACGAGGATGCCTTTCGGTTTAAAAAAACTCCCCCAGGACTTTTACTATTTTAATGAACAGTGCCCTTGCTGGTTTGAACGGCGAACGATGCATGGTCTATTTGGACGACATCGTTGTATATGCCAACAACCTCAAAAACCATAGTAAGAAATTGAGGGACATTTTCAGAAGACTCTCACTCCATAATCTCAAGCTTCAACCCGCAAAATGCGAGTTCTAACATCCTGAAGCCCGTTACTTAGGGCATGTGGTTTCTGAAAAAGGGGTCCGCCCTTGTCCAGATGAAATTGAAGCCGTGACTAAATTTCCCAGACCTAACTCGACTAAGGAGGTTAAATCATTTCTGGGATTTGCCGGGTTTTATAGAAGGTTTATCGAGGATTTCAGTAACATCGCGAAATCCCTGACCCTATTGTTGAAGAAAGAAACTCCGTTCAATTGGACCAGTCTCCAGGAAAACGCTTTCGAGAGAATAAAAGCGGCTCTAACTTCAGAACCGATTCTCCAGTTTCCACAATGGGACAAGGAATTTCGGCTTACCATGGATGCCAGTCAGTTCGCCATAGGCGCAGTCCTATCACAAGTTAGTGATCAGGGGGATCTGTCAATTGCCTATGCTAGTCGAACATTGAATCCAGCTGAAGCCAATTATTCCACCACGGAACGCGAGTTGCTTGTCTTTGTCTGGTCGGTGAAACATTTTTGCTCATATCTTTATGATTGAGAATTTCTGATTCTCACTGATCATGCCCCTTTGAAATGGCTTTTCAATGTTACAGACCCCGGTTCACGCCTTGTGCGATGGGGACTTGCCCTCGCTGATTATCAGTTTAGGATTGAGTACAAGAAAGGTAATGAAAACTCGGTGGCTGATGCTTTAAGCAGAATCTGTCTCGAAGAAATGAAAAAAAATCAACCGACAAGGTTAATTTAGTGGCCATTAACTCAAAATTTCCAAAAAATTACGAAGACTTCTTAAAAACATTACAAAACTCAAAGGTAATCTATGATAAAATTAAAGAATATGAAGAATCAATTTTGAACAAAACTCATCAAAATCTTGTGACTTGTATCTCCCAAGACCTCGAGCATGAAGGAGAATCTAAAAATGAGATCGTTCAAAATTTCGAACATTTATGTAAATTGAAGGAGTCAAAACCAACATTAAATGAAGTAGTAAAGTTAAAAAAGGGTAATATTAATGTTTTCTATCTCATGACCGAAGGGCAGTTCTGGGAAAAGACAGAATATTCAAATCTTTTCATAGCGTTTCAAACCCTGAAAGAGTAACTTGTTAGAGAAAAATTGAACGAGTTTTGCATAGCTAAATTTGAGGAGGGTTATGATCGCCTACATTGGAAAAAATTCGCACTATGCTCAGTTACATTTTTAAGGATACCGCCATCACGATCGAAATCTTCTCGGGTTCGGTTAGAGAACCTGATAAGAAAGAAAGACCTATCATTTTAAAAGAATGTCACGACTAACCTATTGCAGGACATTCAGGTTTCCATCGGACGTATTCTCGTATTAAGACAATGTATAGGTGGCCAGAAATGAAGAAAGATATTGCAGAATACATAAAAACGTGCGAATCGTATCAAGAAAAAAAATTAGTCCGGAAAAGAAACAAACATCCCATGATGATCACTTCTACTTCCTCACGTCCATTCGAGAGAATTTTCTTAGATATTATAGGACCCTTATTTCTTGACGGAAAAGGGAAATAAATATATATTGACTTTACAGGACGATTTGACCAAATTCTCGCAAGCCTATGCTTTATCTGACCATCGTACTGAGAAAATAGTCTTGACTACTGATTTTATTTTTAAATTCGCCATTCCAAGTTCAATTTTGACAGACCATGGAACGGATTTTACATCGAACTTATTTCTGAACGTTACCAAATTGTTGAAAATAAAGAAATTTCGAACCGCACCGTATCGCCCTTCCACGAATGGCGCTTTGGAACGCAGCCATCAGACATTGGCTGATTATCTAAAGCATTATGTAAATTCCAAAAACAACGACTGGTACGACTGGATTGACTTTGCGATGTACAGTTATAACACGACAATTCATAGTAGTACTAAATTCAGTCCTTATAAATCATTTTTGGGACCAAACCGATCCTACTCTCGTCAATTCTTAGGGAGCCCGAATTTAAATATACCTACGACGATTATGTTGACGACTAAACGTTAAAGTTACTACAGACAACGCAGAAAATTGCTAGAGATAATTTGATCAGTTCCAAGCAGAGTAATAAAAAATGTTATGACAAGAAAACTAATGAGACAACATATAACGTTGGGGAATTCGTATATTTCAAATTTCCTTCTACGACTAAATTAGATGCAGATTGGGAAGGCCCTTTCAAGATCTTAAAAGTAAATTCCCCTATCAACATCACTATTCAGAAACGTCGTAAACAATTAATCGTAAACACAGACTCAGTGAAACGCGCATTTATTCTCAGATTAACCAGATTCACTGAATAAAATACCTTCTAATTCAAAAATAAATTTTGACACTTAAATAAGATCTACAATTTGAATGAATATTTCTTTTTTTTTTTTTTAGAACCCTCGGCCTCGGAATGAAAGCAGTTTTGTTTCGGAATCATAAGCTGGATTTCACACCGGGAATTTTTTATGATAGGTTAGGAGAAACGACCCTCTATCCGAATACCTGGAAAATGGTAACGTTTATAAACTTTGACCAAATCGATAAAAAGATAAGCCTTATTGATAGTAATTATAAAATTGTTTCAGAAATATGCGAGAAACAAGGTCTTTTTTCATGCGAAACATCTTTTAAAATTCTGAAAAAGCCTATCCCCGACCTAAAAAATACTGAATCAGTTTTGAAAAGCGTGGTCCAATAGGAAGAAAAGCGGATTGATAAATATACTCGGTTCAGTTATAAAATTTCTTATCGAGAATTGGGATAATGATGATGCAGAACAGTACGAACAAGCTATAAAATCTTTTAATGAACAAGAAATGGCATTAGGACATATCATGAAAGAGCAAATTCAAGTCATAAAATCCACTATTATTGATTTTAACGATTCAATTACTAATGTGAATGCTGCACAAATAACACTGAATTATAATCTTGAACTTATGCAAAATTCGACAACTTCTCAGTCAGAATTAATACATGAATTTGAAGAACAAATATTACTCGAGAGTCACACATATTTTCTTAATTTTTTATGCGAACGAGTAACAGAAGAGCTTGACGAACTTTTGAATGCGATTGGATTCGCGAAAATAAATTATATTTATCCGGGAATAATTACACCTGTTCAATACGTTTTGGAAATCCAGAAGGTGTTACGATTTATACCCCCTGGACTAAGTTTCTCTATGGATCCATCACTGCACAATGTACATTATCTTCTTGATCTGGTTACCGTTCAAGCCTACTTTCCAGAAAATCACCTTATTTTTATTATCCACACACCCCTTGCCTAGGAGACCATTTTCCAATTTTACGAACTAATCCCTTTACCCATGCCACAACAGATGAATAGTTTCATTCTCATTAATCCTTCACATAAATTTATCGCAATGTAAACTTCAAGAACGACTTTTGTTCTATTCGATGATAAAACCGGATATAAAAAGATAACTAAAAATTATTTTGTTTGCAAAATTGAGCAAAGAATCAATTCAGTCCTTTTCAAAAATCCTTGCGGAGTCGACTTATTGCTGAATCATGGAAATGAAATCCCGAAGAGTTGTGACACTAGATTGGCGGTGGTGGAAAGAGAAATTTGGCATAAATTAGGTGAGAAAAATATATGGATTTACGTTTTGAATAGACCCTTAACTGTGACTCTTTCTTGTCAATCAAATGAACCAATTGATCAATTTTTGAGTGGAGTAGGATTTTTGGAACTATTTCAGAACTGTCATGTTTATTCATCAGAGGTAATCCTCGCTTCCGAAAGAACGTTCATAACTAACTATACGGTCAGTCTTTGAAAATTCAATATAACTGTCAGAAAGGAATCAATTTTTGAGAATGCCCACTTTCCCAAAGCTATCAAATTTTGCGATATGAAAGAGATAAATTTAGATTTGCACAAACTCGGCGTTGCAAGTTTAAAATTGGACTAAATCGAACAAGAAATAGACGTAGCTCTCAGAAATGAGACGTACGTGTCATTTTGGAGGAATTGCTCAATTGTTATATTTTGCGTTACGATTGTTCTCATTTTTGTATCCTGCGTTTATCTGAAAAATTATTGTTCGACTTCGGGAAATCTTTCTGAACGTGGAACTTTCATGAGCAGCGTCATTCCCGAAAGGTTGAGATTCGACCGCTACCGAAGGAATAGGAGGGAATCCCTACTCAGTAGGTCGAGTAGACCTACTGATTAGGTTGATAATGAGGTGAATGCTAATACTAATTTAGAATTGCGATCATTGTATTCTGTCGTTCCAGCGCGTATAACATTGGTTATACGCGAGAGAATATAAAAAAAGAAAGTGATGTATAATCATGTTTTTAGAAAATGAATTTTAATATACTTTCTAAATGTGATTATCTCCCCACGCCCTTCCTACTCGAACATCGCCAATGTATAAACCCTAGAATTAATAAAAATGCCTTCTCTATACTTAGTTATTGTAAAAACTTCTCTCCAACACCACTTATGTAAGATAATATACCTAACTATATGAAAAAATTGAATTCTTTATATTCGTTGATCACATGCTATCTATACAAAACATAAACAACTTAAAAAGTAATTTATTATAATGAAAAAAGTGAGATATTCGAAAAATTTTCATGAAAAAAAGTGAGATACAAAAGTACTGAAATCAATACTGAATTAATATTCAATAGAAGTTTTCAGCTGTTAATGTTAACGCAATGAAAAAAAGCGAGATACAAAAATACTGAAATCAATTCTAAATTAATAGTAAATAGAAGTACTAAACTGGTGATGTTAATCAATCTCATAATGTGAAGAAACAGTATGTTGCCTTGATAATTTCTAATCCAGTAGAAACGACAGAATTGAATTGTTAATGGCTAATAATCATAGAGAAAACAGAATTCAACTATATTATGTGATACGCCATCATACTTAGGTGATTAGAAAAACACCAGTTCTAACAGTTTCACATGAAATATAGACACAGTAAACTTACTAAAATAAAAGTTGTGTGCAAATCTAATATGCTCGGAAATAAAAGAAGGTTCAAATTAATTCGTTGGCTGCTGCCAAGAATTGAAACTGCATTATATAATTATTTGCTTATCGGTAAGCAAGACTTGCCTACGAACAACAATAAAGAAGCGTAACTGGTATTGTTTAAAACATTTATTTCTTGTTATTTCATATATTTTTTTAAATCTACCAACTAAATTTGCATTAAAAAGATTTTTTTTCATTTTTGATTGATACAAATTCATGAGCATGCTGTCGAAACAAACAAACTGTAAACATGATGTATTTATTATTTTTGCATAACATGGCGCAAAGTTGTTTTCGTTAATAACTACATATGTTAAAATTTGTCATGATCGCTTTATTTTTCTTCATTTTATCTGTCAGTTGCATGTTAATAATATATAATATATAATGCACATCGATAACTTAGCTAAATAATCGAGTTCAGTTGATATGAAATTACATGATGTGATGAACAACATTTCCAAAAAAAAGCGACTGTTTTTGTTTCTTGTACAGCAGCCAACGAATTAATTTGAACCTTCTTTTATTTCCGAGCATATTAGATTTGCACACAACTTTTATTTTAGTAAGTTTACTGTGTCTATATTTCATGTGAAACTGTTAGAACTGGTGTTTTTCTAATCACCTAAGTATGATGGCGTATCACATAATATAGTTGAATTCAGTGTTCTCTATGATTATTAGCCATTAACAGTTCAATTCTGTCGTTTCTACTGGATTAGAAATTATCAAGGCAACATACTGTTTCTTCACATTATGAGATTGATTAACATCTCCAGTTTAGTACTTCTATTTACTATTAATTTAGTATTGATTTCAGTATTTTTGTATCTCGCTTTTCTTCATTACGTTAACATTAACAGTTTAAAAATTCTATTGAATATTAATTCAGTATTGATTTCAGTACTTTTGTATCTTCCTTTTTTTCATTTCATTTTTCTCGAATTACTATTTCAGTTGTTTTTTTTTCTAATAAGATTGATCAACACAATAGTACAACTATTTAAGTTGTTTATGTTTTGTATAGATAGCATGTGATCAACGAATATAAAGAATTCAATTTTTTCATATAGTTAGGTATATTATCTTACATAAGTGGTGTTGGAGAGAAGTTTTTACAATAACTAAGTATAGAGAAGGCATTTTTATTAATTCTAGGGTTTATACATTGGCGATGTTCGAGGAGGAAGGGCGTGGGGAGGGGGGGGGGGGGTGAGATTTCATTCCTTTTTTCATTAAAAAAATTTCTCTATGCATTAAAGGTTATTAAACATCTCAACTGAGATTATTGATAATATGTACTGTTAAAATACATGCAATAAAATTGTTTCGTTAAACTGTTAACCATCATTCAGAATCCCTAGTTGTATTCAATATATAAAGCTTCGTAATTTTGTTTAAAGTAGATTCAAAAGAGGAGTTACGATTTACGTTGTTATATCTGATGAAACATTTGGTACTCATTGATCAATTTAAGTTTGGCGTTGTAAGAACAAAATGTATACATTTTTTGCATTTTTTGGCCATTTTAATGTCATAATTTTTTCATTTTCGATACACTGCCATTTTGACTTGGTGTCTGATATGAAAGAAGTATAAACTCCTGAGTCTGGAAGAGGTCCATTATGAAATACGGCTGCAACTACTTTAAATTTTGTTTTATGTATCATTAGTTTTTGAGTGATCCCTGAGATAGAACATTTTATTTTTGTTGTTTCGCCTGTTGCATCAGGTTCAAAGAGCGAAAATTGTATCACGATGCAATCTGATGTGTTTTTATCTATTTTCATTACTAAGGGTTTACAACATTTAGGACAAAGTTCGTCTGCAACTGATTTCCAACCTAATGGTACACTGTTATTAATAAGAGTCTGTAAGGATGTCGCTTTGCGAGTGATAGTTTTAGATAAAAGTTTAACGGGAATTTTGAAAATAGTGTCAATTTTTTCTGACAAAACTTTGTATGTACATTTTTTGCATTGCACGATAGTGATGAGTGTGTATTTAAAAGCATTTTTTAATGCAGCTGATTTTTCGCATAGAGCACCTAAAAATTTTGATGCATCAAATTGTTTTTTTTGTATGAATTTATCCCCTGCAAATCGTTTCACAAACCTTATGTCAAGTTTAAGTTGGTGATCTAAATAATAATCCAGAAACTTTGAAAGAGCATCTGTATTTTTGGATTCATATAAATAACTTCTTATACGATCTGATTGAATAATGCACTGCAAGGTTGCGTTTGCATACCCTGATATGTTGTTAACGTTTGGCAAACCACGTATGTCGAAGATTCGTTCTTCATTATGTGCAAGTATTTGAGACTCTGAGCAGTGTTTCGAAATTGTCCACTTTCTATCAGCAATCTTTTGATGATTCGCCTTTCTTATCTCGTAATCTTCAAGAGGAGGATCATGAATTTTTCCTAATATATTGTACTCAACTATTGCTTTTTCACAAGCGGTCACTTTGCGAGGATCAAAATTTATCAAATGAAGTCCTTCGAGTGCAGTAACTCGTGACAACGCTACATAAGTTTGCCCATCGCTGAATATGTCGTTTCCAGCTTCAATTATAACACTTTTTAAACTCAAGCCTTGACTCTTGTGTATGGTCACGCCATAACTGAGACATATTGGAAACTGTTTTCTAATAACGTAAATTTTGTCCATTACTTCAAACTTAACACTTACTGGTTCTATATCACATACCTCTTCAGTTGACAATGTTATAGAAATTTTCTCATAAAATTTGTCGTCTATTGATGGAGTTACTGATTGAATTGTAGCAATAGTGCCATTGACAAGACCTTTTGTAAGATCAATATTCCGCCTTATCTTTATTATCTTTATTATCGATATTATCTTTGCTCCAATTTTTACCGTTATGAGTTTAGACAGCCCAGCTGTTCTTGAAATGCTTTCTTTATCAGAATTCAATGCTTTAATTACTTTTGCTTTCAAATAATTTGCACATTGAAACTCGTCACGTGCATGGAGCAAGATTTCTGGGGTTGACAATTTTTCGAGCATAGCAGAATTTAGCGTGTCACATAAATAGTTCGTTGGCAACAAACATACTGTCTCAAAGGGTAATGAATTCATGTACACGCAAAGCTCATTTAATCGTTCATTAAAGCTAGACGTATGGAATTCTATGACTCTTGTTTGTAACAGTTCAATATCTGTTGTCAGAATTGTGCCAAAGCGTAATCGAGACAATAATTGTCTATATGTTTCATCATTTTTTTGTCGCATGTTAATGGTTAGCACCACATACTTAAAGAGGATCCACAAGTTATAAGCGCTTAACGAGCCAAGATATTTGTTTACTTGATCTTCAGACATTTTCACGAAACTAGGATCCTCACGAACAGGAGGAAGTTGAAGTAAATCACTGAATAAAAGTATATGTTTTCCACCAAACCACCCATTTTCCTCTTGCGATGAATTGAATATTTCAATGAGCCGGAGATTGATGTACATCAGTGTCACATTTGAAATCATGGAAACTTCATCAATGATTATTAATTCTACATTTTTCAGTTCATACCTCAGTATTTTTATAACTGTGTCCGATAATTCTTTAGACGTAGGAGTTTTATCATGCTCAACTGGCAACTGAAAAAGTCTGTGAACTGTCAAGCCATTTATATTAAAAGCTGCTATACCCGTTGGAGCGGTTACAGCTGTATCTTTCTTATATTCTTCTTTAATATGACCTCGGAGTGCTTGTATTAAACGGCTTTTGCCAGTTCCACCTTCTCCACTTACAAAAAGTCTTAATGGTTCTTTTTTTGCATCGATAGCTGAGCAAACTTGATTGAAAACCTTTTTTTGATCTATATTTAATCCTGCAATCACTTCTGAAAGATCTTCGTTTAACTTGGCTCCTGCATCGAGAAAATCTTTCATCGCATCACCATCTTCAACAGGGTCACAACCTAATGAATTTTCATCTTTATTTTCATTTGCAGAAGGATTATCAATTTTCTCTTGAACCATTTCCTTAACAGCATCAATTCCATTTTGGATATCAGTAAATTTTTCATGATATTTCATGGCGTCATGGAGAGTTGATTGAACTGCTGAGAAAGATTCTGCATACGAGTCACAGCCATTTTTTAATTCAGAAATATCTCTTCATGGTTGAAATAATAACAACAAAGCATAAAAGTATCTTTCTGGTTGAATTTTTGGATTGTTCCTGTAGTGGTTGATAAGGTATGGACGATTCCTTTTTCTGAAATATTTTTTTCCTATAGAAAAGTGCTCTACTTCCGGATCGACTGGTGGTTTATAGACGATATTATACCATCGCGCGAAAATGTATAGTGTCATTGATTCATAACTCTGTGGCCTTCGAGGATAGTAATCGTCAATGATATTAGGACAAAAAATGTCAGTAGATTCAGGATTCAACTGTTCAATTTCGTGTTTAGATTTAATTTTACGATTTCTAATCAAATTGACGTCCAACCATAAAATAGTCGTTTTGGAATCCGTTCCATACAAGGGTATACCTAATAAACTATCAGCCGCTTCGAGAGCCCCACACTCTCTATTATTCAGAGCCTGCATCCCAATATTCCATAACTTTTTACTGACTGATTCACTCGATTGGATATCCGTGAAGACATTGCCAGCATAGCTTTTTTCACTTTTTGTCGTGTACTTTGTACAGTACCAGTTCAAAATAGTTGATTTTTCACCGACGAATTGTATGTCCATGTTGCCTTCCCAAGCAGTTAAAATAGTTGGATTATAATCGTTTATATCTACTTCTTTTTTGCTTCGAGGCAGATCATACAACCGACTATTGCTTTGTAATTTTTTTCTACCAGCAATAGATGTAATAATATCTCTCAATAATAATGTTTTAGAGATCGGTCTAGAAAATCCAAAACGACATACAGACTTCGTTCGACCATTGTTCAACTTTTTCCTTCGCAAGCAGTAAGAATTATGATGGTGTTTTTGATGACATAGCACTCGGTTGTACAAAGTTGGGGAAATTTTAGGGTTAGGTATTCCGCAAGTAATATATTTTGTAATGAATTTGGCGACGATTTCGTTATCGTCTATCCCTAATATTGGAGCATCTTTCACCCACATGAAAATGCTGAGTACCTCTACCTTGATACTCTCTTCTCCAAAAATGATGAATTATTTCTCCGATAGGGTGATCTTTCGAATACAAGAAATCCAACATAGCATGAAATTTGTTATCAATAAATCTTGAAACAGAAGCAGGGTCCGAGGCAATGATTTGGTTAGCTGGTGTTTTATTCATTTGTGGATTATTAACTTCACGAACATAATCTATCATATCTGTCCATAGCCATTCTGCTGGACTCAAAGTTAAGAACCAAGTGGCCGGCCCATAATTTTCAATCATACATCGCAAATTGCTTCTTGGAATATTCCAATATTGCTCTGTATTTCTAAGACGCGAGAATATTGTTGTTAATTGTCGTTACAGCAATTCTTTCGACATGAGTTCTAAATAATTTCCTGCAGTATACTTTTCACGCGGGTTAGATACTGACATTTAGCTTCTGATATATTCCAGCTTTTATCTGCCTTATATTGTGATCGTTTAACAGATAAAAAATATATTGTATGTCAAGTCTGTATCTTGGATCTTTAGATTTTAGCTTTGCTTTTACAAATGCTGAATCGCCTAGATGTATTGGTCTTTCTTCATATTGTCCGTTGATTCCATTAGGATACAAATGTGGAAAGCACAACAGATATAAAATTTTACACCGATTGTCTAGAGGTGAATTTTGAACTTTGCACTGTTGATATAAGGTAGTTGAACTTTTGTTTTCACGTTTGTCATAAATAGGATAAATTGTAAATTGTTCGTAATAGCTGTCATCAGCATTTGCTTGAGTCACAAGTGCTGGCTCTTTTTTCAATTCTTTCTCTACATCAGCGTCTTCTGCTCCGGCAGCATATTCAATATCGTCTGCATCTTGTAGATCACTACACAATTCGCTTGGATTTCTCGGAAGAATGATATCTTTATATAAAGGATTGATTTTTTTCAGAAGTAGCAAAGCGTCGTATAAATCAGTGACATTTATTATATTTTCGAAGATTTTTTTGGCTTTTGTTGGAAGACTGCGAACCAGAATGTATAATTCATGATTCAAATTAATCGCATCTGTCGGTTTGCAGATTTTTTTCATACTCTCTTCTAATGGTAAAGGTAAATGAAAAGTTCTCCCTTTTACTTTTTGAATTTTATGTTTATGTGGAACGTTCTTTTTCTTTCCTGACTCCCGTCCACTACAGGATGAACTGATTACATCTTTATTTCGAAGTGCCTTTTTATTAATGTCAACTTTTCACGCGGATCATATTTTGAATCGGTCACAAATTCAAAGTTTTATAAACAGTTTTCATAAATTTCTAAACAGTCCATTCATGAATAAATTTGAAAAATTTATTCTGTCAAATACAAAACAAGATATGATAGAAACAATCGATCAAAAGTTTTCATCTTTGCAAGGAATGTTTTTAAACTTGAATACAGAACATAAGCGTTTCAAAATCTTGAAGAACATAGATTGTATATAAAACCACAACCTGTGGATTTTGGTCCAGTCCAAAGAGAAAAAGAAGGAAAATTGGAAACAGTTGTAGTAAAAGGTCAATTGATTCCTTTGAATGACGTTTTGAAAACCTTTTTTGAGCTTCCGGGCGTTTTTGATCAAACTTTCAAATACGACTCAGATTTACTGAATGATACAAATTCTATTTCTAACGTTGTTCAGACCGAAATGTGGAGACAAACGATAAATGACGTTCAAGGTTCAGTAATTTTTCCTTTGTACTTATTTGAAGATGCATTTTAAATGCTGGGAAACATAAAGTTAACGCTGTTTATACGTCTGTCGCTTGCGTACCTCCAAAACATCGATCAAAACTAGTTAATATTCATCTTTTACAACTTCATTACGCAGACGACCTTCATGATTTTAGCCGAGGAAAAATTTTTGAAAAACTGATTACTCATCTAAATAATCTTTACTAAGAAGGCGTAACGTTGAAATTGGAAGGCAATCGACGAATTGCAGTTCGCTTCAAAGTGGTCGCTATTTCGGGTGATAATTTGGGAGTCAATAGTATTTTAGTTTTGGCCCAAGGTTTTACGGCTAATTACTTTTGCCGATTTTGTAAGATTCATAAATTGGAAGCAAAATCACTTTGCTCAGAGAAAAAAGATTATATGAGAAATTAACAGAATTATGACAAAGATGTTAAATTAAAAAATTTAGAGACACCTGGTATTAATGAAGCTTGCGTATTCCACAATCCCGCTTCCCTTTGTCGTATAATAACACGACATTAAAGCGATTACACTCCAACTTTTGTATGTAATTAAGAATTCATTCGCCGTTTATTCGTTTTAGCAACCGATTAGAAAAAATACTTTTATCAAGACATTAGAGTAAACGTTCTTTCATTATTCTCTTATCATAGCATTATAGTAAGTGATCGTACGTGACTTTCTTGTCGAAAGTCATACGATTCGAGAAGCGACTTGATTGGTCAACTTCGATCAGGCGATTTCGTCCTCGTCACCTTCCTTGTAACTCGACGAAAGAAGTTGTAAGCAGTTGTTGTAAAGCTACCGAGCTACTCGAAACAGCGAAACGCGAACAAACATTTATAAATACTAAATAAAATCGTTCAACCAATTTGTGGTGTTTTTAATACAAAACCACCTGAAATTCCGAGGTGCGACACCTTTCCCCCTCTCACAGAACATCGCCACTGTATAAATGTAAGAATTAATAAAAACAGAAAATAAAATTACAATTGCAAGTGAACCTAATGAAAAAAGTGAGATACAAAAGTATTGAAATCAGTATTGAATTCATATGCTAGGAAAGTATTCAATTGTTAATTATTAATCTTGAAACAGATTAAAAAAGTGCACAAGGTTTAAAAAATATTCTAATCTTTAATAGAAAAAAATCTAACAAGTATATGAAGTATACCGAAAATATAATTTAAATTATTAATGTGATACATAATTACGTTTGAGTGACGAACAAAAAAATTTTTTCAACATCAGATTTTACGGTGAGTACATTTAATATGGACACGGTAAACTTTCTAAAATTATTGTTTTGTGAAAATGTAATATAGTCTCAGAAATGAAAGTAGGTTAAAATTAATTCGTGTGCTTCTGTCAAAATTGAAAAGAATTACTGTTGTATATGTTACACAATAAGTAAAGGCACAGTGATGCCACTATTGCTATCGCATCTGTTATACTTTATTTATGTTTTATTTTAAATTATCTTCTCAGTTAAAGGGGTTATTACTTTAAGGTTAATGACAGAAGTACTTGAAAATGAAGTAGAAACACTTGATTTCAGAGCAAGAATCAGCTGGTGTATCAGAGTTATGCAAAATAAATCTTATTTATTAATACAAAAAACGTTTTAGTAACTTTCAATAAGTATGTAACTTTGGTGGTGTTCGAATCATTTGAGAAATTTTTTATTGGGTTAAGTTTTCCATAGAAAACTGTACATAGTCAAACTTTGGCATTACCTGTCTCAATTCAAAGTTATCTGCCAGTTACAAGTACCTATATATAATAAAATAACACACAACACAGGTCAATAATCACAGCTCAGTAATAAGGATAAGTAGATATTATGAAAGTTAATACGCTGACTGAAATTATTTTAAGCATAAAAAAGTTTGTTTTTTTACAGCAGCCCACGAATTAATTTTAACCTACTTTCATTTCTGAGACTATATTACATTTTCACAAAACAATAATTTTAGAAAGTTTACCGTGTCCATATTAAATGTACTCACCGTAAAATCTGATGTTGAAAAAATTTTTTTGTTCGTCACTTAATTGTAATTGTTTATCACGTTATTAATTTTAATTATAATTTCGGTATACTTCATATAGTTGTAAGATTTTTTCTATTGAAGATTAGAATATTTTTTAAACCTTGTGCACTTTTTTAATCCGCTTCAAGATTAATAATTAACAATTGAATACTTTCTTAGCATAATAATTCAATACTGATTTCAATACTTTTGTATCTCACTTTTTTCATTAGGTTCACTCGCGATCGTAATTTTATTTTCTGTTTTTCTTAATTCTAACATTTATACATTGGTGATGTTCTGTGAGAGGGGGAGGAGAAGCGGGATTTCATTAATTTTTTCATAAAAAAAAACTTTTATTTTCGGTTCGAAATAGTCCCTTGGCATCCCGTGCGGGAATATAAAAGCTCTGGGTGGACTATGGGAGAACTATCATTATTGATGATACAAACGGATGATATGCGGATGATACAATGAATAATACACGGATGATTACAAATTACAAATTTTAGTAACTGATGAACGCGCTTGTACTTAATGAATTGTAATTGAATCCTGCATCAATTGTGAAGAATTTATTATTTCAACGCGTTTTTCTAAACACGTATTTGCAAGATAGAAGTTTTTGCAAGACCAAGGACCTTTTCCCTGCTTTCTATAACTGATCATGTACCTGGTGTCAGATTCGCACAATTCATTTGTTTGCACTACATGCTTTATTAATTTATATAAAAAAATTATATTTTTCGTAACAATAAAATGCTTGCTACAATTCTTTTGATATGCTTATTACGAATTAGTGAAATCAGTCATCTAGTTCGCATAGTCAATTTGTTTCAACTGAGAATAATATTGATTTTATGTTGAAAAATTTATGAAAAAAAAGTCTTCTATAACGATTAAAAAAAAAAGACCGTATGCAACTTCTAGCAACTTCGAATTTAAACCATCTGTTAGAAATATGTGCCTACATGGATTATTTTTGAAAATTATGTACAGGATTCATAATTAGCAGCCAAAAAAACCATAAAAAGCAATTACATCATACGAACACAGCTTTATTTTTATACATCAGTTTATTGAGACCAATAGTTAAAGCAGACACTTGTGCAATGTTAACACCAAATTAATTATCAATGACCTACACTGTAAGAAATTTCTGTAAATTTACAAACTTTTTAGTGCACAGTACCTTAAAAAGGTACTTGAAATTTAGATAACATGATAGCGAAAGTGATTTTACAAATCAGAAACTGAAATTAACAGTACGTGTTAAGAATTTACAGAACGCACTCTAAATATCCTGCACAATAGCTCAGGTGTACAGTTCCCTAAATAGGTTTTAGGTAACCGTCACCATAATATACATAAATGTGCCTTAAATTTAAGAAAAAACATCTAAATTTGTATCGCGTTTCCCGAAAATACACGTTTAGTGCACAGTTCAGCACAATTGACGGAATAATGATATTGCCCTGCTGAAAGATGCGGATTGAGATTTGAAGTTAACAGGATCGGATCTGACTAAAAGTGATCGGATGCATCGCTATTCTCGATCTTTTGCAATCGTCTACAATCCGGGAAACTTTTTCGGTCTTCAATTATTCGATCAGGTCTGATCGTGTTTTTCGGATCGTCCAATTTCGTCATGGAAACATGATTGAGAATCAATCCTTTCCAGTCATATCCAATCCGATGAAAGTTTTGGTAATCTGATTCTCGTTCACATACAATCAGGTTTTCTGGATCGACTTATTTGATCCCAAAAACATGATTGTGTGAAGATTTTTTCCAATATTATCATTGAATCTTATCTATAAAAACTTTCTTGATTTGATCTTCCATCTTATTCAGTAAGTTTTTAGAATAACTCTGGTGACGGTGACGGTAAACGAGACATATTGATTAGAATAACTCTGGTTTCCCTCGGAACGCTCTCGGAATTCTCTCGGACAATTGTCCGAGAGAGTTCCGAGAGACTTGCACATGCATTTCATAGTTTTTTAGGTCGCTTGATCATGAGCAGAGGTCAAATTTAACAAATTATTTTGTTTAAACAATTTGAATTAACAAATTATGACAAAAAATTTGCTAAGATGCATATGCTTTTCATGGTTTTTCAGGTAGCTGATAATGAATCGGAGGTTAAAATTTCAAAATAATTTTGTTCAAAAAATTTGTATTAACAAAATAATTTGCAATTTCGACCTTAGATTTATGATCAGCGACCTAAAAAACTATGAAAAGCATATGCATCTTGGTGGATATTTTTTTTTTTCATAATTTGTTAATCAAAATTGTTAAAAAAAAAAAATTTTCCGAATTTGACCTTTGATCCATGATCAGCGACCTGAAAATCCATGAAAAGCATATGCATTATAGTGAATATGGTTTTTTTCATAATTTGTCTATACAAAGTCTTTAAACAAAATAATTTACCACATTTGACCTCATATTCATGATCAACGACATTAGAAACCATGAAATGCATATGCAAGTCTCTCGGACCCCCGTTACTAGGGAAACAAATTTTATTATAACATCTATTATTAAATCTCTAATGCCGAATTCATCCGGAACTAATTATCAATAATTCATTTACGAATAAACAGTTGTTCTGCATGTTTTAACGAATTATTGAATAACAATATTTTTCAATCCTATCCTACTCATAAAGGATTATAAATTGAAAGTATATAGAGCTCTCCACACATGTTTTCCAATATTTTATCGTGATGAATATCTTATACTTACGGAAAACTCAGGGTTGTAATGCGTTTTTTATTTTAGACATCATACCTTATTAAGAGTAGAAGAGAGCCTAGTTGGATTTCATGTTTCTGAATGACTTTGAAAGAGCATACTATCTTCCATACTTATACTTTATTTTTATTCACTATGCAATATGTAACTTACCTTAGAAAAAAAAGGAAAAATTTTTTAAAAACCTCTCATATTATGTTAACAAAGGATACGACGAATAAAACACTTTTTACTACATTCAACACAAACTTGACTTATAAATCATTCATCTAGGCTCGTCGCATCTATATAACAACGTTAATATGGTACCATATTTACACGAAAAACATATTGAAGAGAAATTTCAGAATTACTTTCAAAAATCACACTTGGATTTTCCTATGTCAAAGTGATTCTTTATAAAGCACCTATTAAAAGAAACGTGCTGAGAAAAAAAAAAAAAATTTTCAATTATTCTTCAAAAATATTTTCTTGTATTTGTTATACATATATTTCTAGAATATAATGTTACTTGAATCTTCTCAAGAGTTGAGTATTGAAATCAAATGCGATCATAACAATAAAAAATTATCGATAATATCCAAGCTCAATAATCGGTTCAGGTACAACGGGACTGTAAAAGATAGAGATATTATCCACTCTGTCTTGATTGTTGTAAATAGTAAATTCGTCAATTTTTCATATCAATAAAGGCCTTATTCTTGAAACTCTTATCAAACATGTAATAATGACTCATAGGACGATAAAATGAACCTCGTCATGTATCATTTCTCGTGCGATATGTCTCAAGAATTTCGATCCTCAAATCGAGAATAATAGCATTTGGATCGTTAAGGATCGGATATGATCTAAAATATCCTAATAATTTTCAATCGCATCCTACCTATTTTATAACGAGCATGGGAATGGATGGGAAAGGATCAATAATTCTTGATCTTTTCCTATCCCATTCAATCCAGTTCAATCCTAGAAAAAGTCGATTATATCTGATCCTTCCCAATCCGGATATGGCGTTCTCTCGATCCGTTTTGATAGGGAAAACTAGTGACAAATCCACTATGTAAAACGGTCGAGGCAGATCGTAATGAAATTTTCGATCTTTTCCAATCCCGTTCAATCCTGGTAACAGTTGATCTTTTCCAATCCCGTTCAATCCTGGTAACAGTCGATCTATTCCAATCCCGTTCAATCCTGAAAAGAGTCTCGATCATATCCGATCCTTCCCAATCCAGATACGGCATTTTCTCGATCCGGTTTGATAGGGAAAACTAGTGACAAATCCACTATGTAAAATGATCAAGGCGGATCGAGTTAAAATTTTCGATCTTTTCCAATCCGATTCTATCAGCAGGGTGGTGCGTATTAGTGAAACGTACGTTACGTAATCAAACAGAAAACGAAACTGCGCTGCCAAACGTACCTTAAGAATTAAAATAATTGGAAAAAAGTCATAATGAAAAAAAAAAGTGATCACCCGTGATACGTAAATGTAAGGAAAACAAATCGACGAAATTTTGCATCTTTTAGTTGACGGTAAAGTATATAACTTTTTTAAGGTTATGTTATTGTATTTTTATTTATGATACAGAGCGACTTTAAAAATGATTGAATTCATTTCATGTCCAAGGCATATTTTTGTTGATTAATCTATTTTGAAAGTTTGAGAAAGGTTATATGTTTTAAACTGTATTTGTAGCAATGTTGATTTTTTCTCAAAAATTTGAGATGATTTAATTTTTTTTTTTTTTTGCAGTTTGTGGAGCCAGAATCTTTGTCAGAACTTTTTAAAATTCTTCGGAAAGTCACCATCTGACTGAAATTCTCCTTGTTCTCAACGAAGGTTTCGATAAAGCAAAAAAAGATGTTTCTCGTTATGTGAAAGGAATTCTGAAGATAAAAAGGTTTCCAGCTATTCTGAAATTTTCGGAACAAAGCGATAAACAAGTTAATTTTTAGGATTCTACTTTTGTTTATTTACAAACGGCGACTCATGATTAGAAGTTCCTTTTGTCTAAATTTTGGTTTTATAATTCATAAATAATGTGATTTTTTATTTTTGGTCATTTTAGAATTTTGAACGTGAAGTTGCCATAATTTATGAATGAAAAATTTTATTATTTTAATTATTTTGAATAATTATTTGAGTTATTTAAAATTTAACGACATTTATATTAATAATAATTTATTTATCAAATATTTCTTTATATTTGTTTATGATATTTATTGAATTTTATTTTAATGAATATGAAATAATTAATTTATAATAATTAGTAAATTTAATGTAATTTATTTTATTCAAAATATTTTAATTTTTATTTTCATTCATTATTCTTAAAAAATCTTAGTATTTTGATTCATAAAATTTTGTATCACATGATTTTTAAAATTATTTTTTTAAAAGTCTACACATTTACATTTTTGAGTTTTATTATTTGAAATTGTAAACTTAGTTTATTTTTCACCTGATTTTTTCCGAAACCTTAAGTGTACAACTAAATTTTATTGATAAAAAAAATTCTGTGAATGTATAAATTACAATGATTACTGAGTTTTATAATTGAAACTTTTACGAATAAAGAAAAAAAAAAAGATTAAAAAAAAAAAATTCTGTGAAAATGTTAGGGAAGTAACATAAGGAAGTAAATCTAATTTTTTCATTTTTCGATCTTTTATAGAAAGTCGTTTTGATGAAGTCATTTTCATAAAGTCATTTCTCAATTTTTTCATCTTTTTAAATGATTTTTCTACTCTTGAGCCTACAATTAAATGAGTTGATTGTAAAATTAAGCAATTTTAGTTTGGGCAGTGTTTATCCTACTTAGCACTTCAAGTAATCAACTGTCTGTAAATAAATATAAGATAATGCGCGCGTGCATGTGCGTCGAGGCTGACAACTTTTTAGCTCTTAGGAGTTGTCAATTTTTTCATATAGACAGATATGCTTTTTTTTTAATATTTCGATAAACAGTTTAAAAAAATTTTCATACAATGTTAAAATTTTTTTATTGAAAAGTATGAATGTTCATTACAATTCATTAATATGAATGGGCAAAGAAAAAAAATTTTTTTTTTTTAATCGAAAGTTCTAACTGAAAATTGATGCAAATACAAACTTGAAAGTAATATGTACCTGCATAGTTTCAGAAAATTAAAATTGAGAAAAATAAAAAAAATGAATATTTAATTATAAACGTACAAAATATGAAAAAGTTAATGAAATAAATAAAAGTATTGTAACTATTTTAAAATAGTTGATAGTTGACGTTGAGAAAAAAATGAATTCGGCAGGCAGTTGAAGATTGTTTTTAGATCTTTATATTGGCATTTGTGAATGTTACTTTCTGGGTTGTTTGTGTACTCGAAAATAGTCATTGATAGTTTGTGACAAATGCAGTATTATGGTAATTATTCGCCATTCGTCATTAACTGAAAAGCGGCCATTTTCTATGAGAAGATTCCACCGAAAAACGGTCCATTTTTGCGTAAATTCTAGAATAAATTTATTCGGATATTTATAGTACACTTAAGAAACTTTTAATTACCAGCAGGAATAAGGTTGCATGAGCTTACTTTGAAAACATTTTATATATTTTTTGAGTGTGTTTATTTGCACAATTTGCTCCTTCTCTTCGACGGATAAAAATATCTATTTACAGCATCGAAGTCATCACACGAATATATCGAAGCGATTAATTTGCGGTTTCAACAAATCCCTAGCAAAGGCGCGGATCGAAAAAGGATTGGAAAAGGATCGAACTCGATCCTTTTCCAATCCTTTTTCGATGACTTTTCAATTCATTCTCGAATAGGGTTACCAACGCGGCACGAAGCCTCGCCCGGAGATCGCATTCTCTAAAAAAAAGAAAAAAGGTCACCACTTTTTCGGGGGATATCGATATAACGTAATAAACATTATTGACGACCTTTTTTTTTCAGATTTATTACACCTCCGAAAATTTGCCGCCCCCTTAAATTTTGCTGCCCTGGGCAGTTGCCCATGTTGCCGCTGCTTAAATCAATCCGGCCCTGGGGGGGGGGGGGGGAGTTTAGATTTGAGTGTCCAAAAAAAAAAATAATAAAACCATCAACAACAATATGTATTGCACATTTTCGTAACTAACTTACATTCTATTACAAAATATTTTCTTCAATCTTTTTTGTCTCTAATGAAACAATTTTTCTTACATATTTGTATACTGCACAATAATCATTTTCGACTTTTAAATCCTTATCTTATTACATTAGGAACTTTGAGGATAGAAGTTTGAGTTCTACGATTAGTCTCCGATTTCTCCATACTATTTCTGTGAACAAAAAAGAACACTTCATGTATTTACACTGAGTAAAAAGGAAAATTTGTAAAAGTCTTTTTCTTTTTGTACCCTTTGATTTTATTCTAGTCACTCAAATCGTCATTTTTGCGTCCAAATATATTTGATGATTGAGAGTATTTGTATTTATATTAATGTAACTTGAATACTTATGTATGATAATGTAATTATGATTTTGAGTTTTATTTTATCATTATATTACATTTTAAATAGAAAAAAAAAACATTCTTATTTCATGATACTAAATTATTTAGTTGATTTTCCAAAAATGTATAATAAGATATGAAAGAGGATAAATCGACGAAACTTCTGGTTTGTAATATTGTATTGAAAAGAAAGAATGCTCCAAGTAGAAAGTACATTAAAATTCGATAATTTTTCAAAGTATAAATATGATCATCTGCAAAACTAATTTGTATGTTTCTTACTACGTTTGTGTTCCTCCATTGATATTTTTCTTGGGAGAGGATTTTTTTCAGAAGGCCAACTTGCTCTGGCTGTGATACAAATTTTTCGAATTCCTCACATTTCATGTCAAAATTCATTTTCGTCAATAGTTCAGCTCGAACAACGTCAACTCCCAGTCGGTTTCTATTATCTGTCCATAAATTACCCATTATGGAAAAAATTTTCTCAACGTAAGCGTTGCTAATTGGAATAGACAAAATTTTGCTGACGATTTTCAGCAGCTGCTCCAGTCTGTCACAGTTTTCAAAAACTTCAACCTTGTTATATATTGGGAATTCCCATATATAATTATATTCTGTTATTGCATTCTTCTTATAATTCTCAGATCCTTTTTAGTAATATGTTATTTTTTTTTGTTTTTGTCAAATTCATTAGTATTCTTCAAAAATCTGGGATTCCCAATTTTATCAGCTAGACAGAGTAATTATAATTTCCTCCTTGTGAAAGCTTTATCTAAAAACTTCTTGCCAAATTACAATTCATTTTTTGATTGGAAAACGTGTATGATAACGACAATCTTTTTGCAACAACTTATTTTTTTTTTTCTTTGCAAAAATAATCTCATCGCACGTTCATTTATTTTTGCGAATCACTCGTTCATTTATTTTTGCGAATCACTTCCCAAATTTCATTCTTTCTTGCATCACTCGTTCATTTATTTTTGCGAATCACTTCCCAAATTTCATTTTTGTTTCCTTCTTGTAAATTTATCTAAATACTGGTTATCGTCGTCAATCGGATATAAAAAGGAGAACCCCGAACCATCGGGGCAGTGTCTTTTTGGGTTCGACAGTCCGTTTTTGGGTACGATACAGTTCAGTTCCCGTTCTCTCTGTAGGAGTTAATCCGCGATCACCCAGCATTCCAGATCCCATCAGTTTCAGTAAATCATCATAATTCCTGCTCTCTCTCCCACGGAAATTTCCCACGAGTAAGTGACCGAGAGATATTTGGTTCAATCCAGACATTTACTAGATAATTTCTTGTTAAAATTGACTGTCAAAGTCAAGCCTCTTTTCTGAACATTTCCTGAATATTTCTTGTTAAAATTGTCTGTCAAACTCAAGCCTCTTTTCTGATTATTGCCTGAATATTTCTTGTTAAAATTGACTGTCAAAGTCAAGCCTCTTTTCTGAATATTTCCTAAATATTTCTTGTCAAATTGACTGTCAAAGTCAAGCCTCTTTTCTGATTATTACCTGAATATTTCTTGTCAAAGTCAAGCCTCTTTTCTGATTATTTCCTGAATATTTCTTATCAAATTGACTGTCAAAGTCAAGCCTCTTTTCTGAACATTTCCTGCATATTTCTTGTTAAAATTGACTGTCAAACTCAAGCCTTTTTTCTGATTATTGCCTGAATATTTCTTGTTAAAATTGACTGTCAAAGTCAAGCCTCTTTTCTGAATATTTCCTGAATATTTCTTGTTAAAATTGACTGTCAAAGTCAAGCCTCTTTTCTGATTATTACCTGAATATTTCTTGTCAAAGTCAAGCCTCTTTTCTGATTATTTCCTGAATATTTCTTATCAAATTGACTGTCAAAGTCAAGCCTCTTTTCTGATTATTGCCTGAATATTTCTTGTTAAAATTGACTGCCAAAGTCAAGCCTCTTTTTCCCAAACATCCAAGTTAAATAGTTGGCCGACACAGTCAAGCATTAGTAAAATTTGACCTGCCTCTCCCCCTCAAGTGAGTTTCTTCTTGACCACGTCCCTCGAAGAAGCGAAGGACCACGCCCGGGCCTTGGGATACCACCCACGGTGGGGGTTTCAGCGATTTGAAGACGGAGGGCATCCAGAACTCTGGGCCCTGCTCCGTTGCCTAAGTAAAAACCTGGTCGGTTATAACGAGCACGCGGAGACCCTCCGCATAGCCATACCCCTCGCGGTGGAACAACAGCGGAAGTGGATAAGGGAAACGGGAAGATTTCGGGAGCCCAATCCCAAGGGGTTTTCGGGCCGCCCTAGAAGGAGAGATTCCTTGCGGAGCTTCTTGCGGCCCTACGACTCATCTCGGGCGGAAGTTTGTTGCCGGCGCTGCCGTGCAATTACGTACATTCCCCTTGGTCAAGGACGTCTAACTGATCGGGGAACACACGTACTAAGAGGCACCTGTACAAGGTGTAACGTGCCTGTACACGGGTATCTGCCAGAAAACCCGAACCCGGAGGCCGAGACCAGATTCCTTCCACTTGCATCACAGGAGGAACAAACAGCCCCTCCCGCTTACAACGGGCACATCCCCATCAAGGTCACCTACAATGAAGGGCACTGGGAAGTAGAGGAATCATCGGATATTTCCCCCACTCCCATAGCACCAAGAGGCGACTCCGTTCCCCCCCCCCCCCCCCGTTGTCCCCGAGAACAGAGGCAGCTCTGTTATCTGAATGCCCAGAAATACAAATTTTGTAAACCTGTTCCCCTGTTCGTCGGCAACTTGCTGTAGCATCAATAAAATAACTCTATGGTGTGCAAATCGATAGTTTTCATTGACAACGCCCTCTCCCTTGGAGAGTCTCTTTTATAGAGGCACTTGTTACGTTGAATACATAACAACCTATTTCAAATCCAGACGCAAATCTAGGCTGGTAACTTTTGAAAAGACAGTATCAAGTAAAATGACTTCGTCATATAATTCATCTTCTTCTACGTCAACTTTGATGATTTTCGCAGTTTGTAATAGATCTTGATACTTTGGCGCTTCATTTTTCGAATTATAGTTGAAAAATAGTGAAAGGGACTATTTTCAAAGTTGTACCATTTTTCCAGATATTCAAGGCTCCTTTCATAAACTGTTTTTGCTTCATCTTCGAATTTTTTCTTTTGTGAGCGACTGAGATATTTTAAACTGTTATTCACTTTACTTCCATAAAATCCATCATGAAATCTTGTTTTGATCTGATTTCTCAATCGAACCATAATTTCATGAATGTCTATGCACATGACATTATCGGCTTCTAATGACTTGATACTTTTTGTCAAAATATCCATGAAATGATGGACAAAGTACAGATAGCATTCAGAAAGGGTTAAATGGGAGTTCAAATCATCGTTGATTTCGTTTTGTTGATCACTTACAAATTTCCAAATAGTTTTATCAACTGCTTCTTCACCTTGATCCACGAAGTATTGTTTTATACCTGGCCACTTAACGATAATTCTTTCGATTGCAGGAAGAAGAGATAACCATCGTGTAATTACATGTCTCAACATTTCTTGGAATTCCAGGTCAAAATCGTCCAAACATTTTTTCAGTATGTCAACATTTTTGGCACTTGAGGAAAATTCAGCATATATTTTTAAAATCAAGGTTTCAGCGTCGTACGATAAAGCTTTGCAAGCGTGTCTGCCAGTATTATGAATCACATGTGCATTACAATTGCTCTTAATGATGTCTGGAATAATTTCAGATAATTTTTGGAAAACCGAATTTTTTTTGCCTTAGTTGACAGGCGCGTTATCCGCTCAATAGGAGCTTGTATTTTCTATTTTGAGTCCATTAGTATCCAAGCAGTTTGTAATGCAATCAAAAATATCTCCAGAAGATTCCTTGCTGTCTTCATAAAAATCAAGCACTCGATCTCTCACTCCGTACTTAATGTCAAAATATCGAACAGCGATAGGATAAAGTTTTCGATTGCCTGTGATTGAAAGAACCATTTCAATACTTTTGGGGGACAAAATATTGGTTATAAGTATCTCTGCTTTTGTTCGACCGCAATTTTGTTTTTTTGCGATGCTGCTATCATCATATATTTTCTTGGATAATTTTATCTCACAGTTTACACTGAGATAACTATGATGATTGACACCGTGGTATACTTGGACGATTTCAGCTTTTGCCACTTTCAGTTCTTCAGGAGTACCTTAAGAATAATAGGTAGGTTTTAGAATTTTTTTAGGTAGAAATTTATAAAATTTAAGATAAAAAACCATGTTTTTATAGCTGTGAAAAACTAACATGCCTAATGTGTGTTTCATGTAATAGAGCATCAAAAATTGATCTTTCGAGTTATAGATCCCCGAATATTTAAAACCCATACGATTTAGAAAACACGAAATTAGAATTTTTGTTTTTTAATTCTTAGCAGTTCGTAGTTTCCTACATATTATTCTGTTACAGTAATTCTGAAATTTTTTAATTTCGAACTTCAATCGCCCATAATGAAAAAACTCAATAATTTCCAAGATTTCCATAGTTCATATCATGGTCAGGCACACATTACAAAAATTGTTTTCACACCTATTTCCATTTAAACTGTTCCAACTTCCTGATGTGCAAACTATTGCAAAATATTTTAAATTCGAAAACTCCTAGAATTTATAAAATTCGACATGTTAAGAATTGCTACACAATTCTCCTCTCTTCAGTTTGAGAAATTCTAGTTCATAGTTTTTGAAATGTAAACAAAACAACACCTAAAATTTAGAAAAATCGAAAAACGTAACACAGCTAACTTCCATTAAACCTTAAATAAGGAAGAAAACATTTTGAAACTGTAGAACGAAGTAGAAATAATTATTCTTGATATTTTTTGAAAATGTTATGAATTTCAAAGTAAAAGATAAATATGAAAAATTCAATAATACAAATTCAAAAAAGCTCAGCTACATCTTCAGAAACTAAAAGTTCAATTTTGCAACTGTGATAACGAAAAACATTTTGGTGGGAATGCAGCAAGAGAATCAAAAAACATACACTTAACAAGAAAGTCTTTTCTATTTTTAATCAAACCTAATTAACACATTCAACTATAGGAATTTTCCCATTATATCTATAAGTGGAAAGACTTCCATTGTCGGTAAGAATTTTTTCCATAAAGATGGTATTTTTCATATTTATATAAAAAAATCTTATTAAAAATAGAAATTTTTCAATTTTATGTACTGGGAAACTTCCATAATGAAAAAATAATAATAATAATAAAAGAAAATTACTTTTCCTTACGGTGTATTCATTATTTTTCTTCTAATCATTCAAGATAAACGCATCAACCAGAGCTTAAAGATGAAAATTTATACTATATTAAATGAGAAATCAACAAAAGAAAATCATCATGAAGGTAATCGAAATCATGAAAATTTGAAAATGTCTGGAACAAAATCGAGAAACAATGAATGAAAATATCTTACTAGCTTCAAAAAAGTAATGAGAAAGAATCAAGAAGTTTGACGCTAAAGAAAAAGACGGTTTTGAAAAAAATTGAACATGCAGTTTTTTGTTTAATTATTTTGACAGCAAAATAAGTATTACAAAGTTTATAGAATACTTACGATAAATTATAAATTATAATAATATTATTATCAATAGTGAAAGATAGTTTGTATTTGGGAAAAAAATTTGAGGTTAAAAAAAATCATATTTTTTAATTCACTACGAATCTGTAACGAGAACAGTATTTTTCAAATTTAAATGATAGAGCTGAAGACATATTCAGAATAAAAAAAAAAATTCTAGGTAAACAGCAGCTTCCATTGAAATCATTTTTTTCAAGACATTCGATATGAAAATAAACGTAAACAATCAAAATCATTATAATTTTGTAGAACTAAAGAAAATCAAAAAATATATACACAATCAATAATTTAATTTCAAAATCGCTGCAAATTATATTCAGAAATTTTTTTTTCTTACTGTACCTTTCACAGTGATAAAAGCTGTCATGAGTTGATTTGACTGCATCGTTTTTACTGTTGCGCCATGCTTTACGCTATTCATATGAGTTTTTAATGCTTTTTCTCTTATGTTTGACAGTAAATTTGACATTGCATTTTTTGCACTCAGCGGTATAGGTGTTTGATTTGAAAAGCCAGTCCTTGTATACAGAATTCGTTCTCCATTCTTCTTGAAACGTACACATATATTTTCTTTTCTTCGTCAGTGGTTCTTCTATGTCATTTTTCTTTTTCGATATTGACATTTTCGCTGTCCTCGAAGTAAATTATAACCTCACTTAACTAATGTCACTAATGAAATCAGACTTCTGTGCTTCTGTTTGGAATACAAACAAACGGAAAAAGAATCAAGATGTCGTTGTGAGTTAAACAATACGGAATTTAATGCCATCTGTGATATCCCGGCGGTCGAGACCTACCTTATCATAAACGACTTGTCTTACGATGGTAAAAAAAAAAAAATTTTTGCCATTTCTGATTTAATGTCTGGACCTATATATGTATAAAAAAAAATTACCACTACCAGGTTGGTAGTGAAACCCAAAGAAAAAAGTTTTCACCCGGAGACCCGGAGAACGGTCCCGAAACCCTGAGTCTCCGGGTTAAACCCGGAGTGTTGGTAACCCTATTCTCGAAATCCGTCTCGGATCGCATCAAAATGCATTTTTTATCGTCGTGATGTGAAATTCGAGATGCCCTTTGCATTTTGACGCAATTATCAATGGTTATTATGAACAAAGTAGTTAACAGAATCGAAAAATATAAAATTGTTCGAATCATAAATATTTCAAGCCCTTAGTCGGTACATTAAATCCAGAGACTTCCGATTCCTCACGACTGTTGGTACAATTTGTACCGGAGCCTTGCTCCGCCAAGCAGGTTGCCTAGGCCCGAGGGGGCACAGGCAATTGTTGAATTGGCGAAAAAGGGATTCAGGATCAGGAATTTCTTTTTCAAAAATGGTTCGACTATTTCAAAAATTTCAAGAAATTTGCGCGTGTATATACAATGTAGGCTGCAATTTCTCGAACTTTAGCTGGCCTAGTTTTTTCGAAATATTTTACCTATTGTGAAAAAATTGCTCACACCGAAATGTTTTTTGAAAACGGATATTATCGATAATTTTAGCATTGTAATAAAAAAAACTATTCCAATGAGTTTTAATAACTGAACGCAAAATTGAAAAAACAACGGAAGGCGAGAAAAATAATAAAAATAGCTCGATTTAATTTAGAAAATTGCAAACTTCGATAGCTTCAATTTGAGTTTGTTTCGATTTCATTCATTTAACTTTGCAAATTTTTAGCCCTTTCTTCACTTTGCAAATCCTCGAAACTTTGGATACTAAGGAATCCTAGATTATCACTGATTTTCGGAAACCGCAGAAATTGGGTGACGATATAGAATCCTTAGGAATTTTTCATCGTGTAGCATAAGCGTTTTCAGGAAATGTAGAAAATGTGAATTTTCTTCGATATTGTTTCCGTTTTTCAAAATTACGAAATAGTTTGGTTTCAAGCTGTTTCGGAAAATCTCAACTTTGAGAATGTTTGAGGCTGGAAAAAAAATTTAGAGATTTTTAACTGGATGAGAATGAGTTTTCTATGCCAGAGGTACGGTACATTAAGAAAATTCTGTACCCGGCCAGACCCTAGTAAAGTCACCGTCATAGA
Organism: Platygaster robiniae; assembly: GCA_028476575.1. Classification (NCBI taxonomy): domain Eukaryota; kingdom Metazoa; phylum Arthropoda; class Insecta; order Hymenoptera; family Platygastridae; genus Platygaster; species Platygaster robiniae. Next base: position 14,167,649 of record CM052025.1, read on the forward strand.
AATTTCATAGAAATTTCATTGAATTCGATGAAATTTCTATGAAAGTTTATAGAACTCATATTTTTATCAAATATTCGTAACTCAGTTGCGAAACAATGCCGCAGTTATGAGCCCTTGTGGTTTTTTCGGGAATATTTGGTTTACTCTATCATATTACATACGTTTTATTAATTTTATCAGGTATTTATATGAAGCGCTGTACCGTAAAAATTCCTAGTATTGGACAAAATGAAACCTGAATTACATGAAGCTAGCTAAATTGAAGTAACATGAAAATACTTGATCAAATAAATATAACTACTGAAGAGTGATCAATTTAAACAAATAATTATGTAAAAACCAAGTAGGCTCATAGCTGCGGCATTTTTTCCGGTAAAACTTAATCATATTTAATGAAATTGCAAGTTATAGAAAATTTATAGAAGTTTCATAGTATTCTATTACAGCGACTTTGCTAGAGGAGGTTCACGAATTCTATGAAATTAAAGAACAAAATTGTTTTTTTGATTCTGGATTGGGATTAGTTCTTCCTCAAAGGCAAAAACCTCTGAAAAATGACTTTTTTCCTATTTTCGACATGTTTTAAATCAAATTACCTTTTTTCTTAAAAGAAAATTTGTTTTTTCGAAATTATTATTTTTTTATATTAATACCAGATAGCGTAATTGATTAAAACAAAGACCGTTATATTACAATAAAAATTTCAATTTTATTATAAACAATATATATATTAACACTAAAAACTTAGTATCTACCGTATCTGCCAAGCTTGTCCTCGCCCAGATTTATCGAATTTCGAAACTTAGTGAAGGCACTAATACAGTGGTTTTATCTTTAAGTACGTCAAATATTAACGTTTGAAAAAAATTTTTTAAGAAACGTCAAAATTTTCTCACTTTCGAAAGTAAAGGTTTCTCCTGGATACAAATTAACATTAATGACGAAAACTATTGAAAAATCGAACTATTTCTAATATAAACGCACTACTTTTGAACCAATAATTGAAGACGTTTTATCTAGCGTGAAATTAAAACTATGTATTGCAATTTTTGAAAAAAATACCTTTTTTTTTTATATAAAAAAGGTAATTTGAGTCAAAACATGAAAATAGGAAAAAGTCATTTTTCAGAGGTTTTTGCCTTTGAGGAAGAACTTATCCCAATCCAGAATCAAAAAAACAATTTTGTTCTTTCATTTCATAGAATTTGTGAACTTCTGGCCGAGTACAGAATTAGCATAAGTGTAGCATAAGCGTTTTCAGGAAATGTAGAAAATGTGGATTTTCTTCGATATTGTTTCCGTTTATCAAAATTAAGTAATAGTTTGGTTTCAAGCTGTTTCGGGAAATCTCAGCTTTGAGAATGTTTGAGGCTGGAAAAAAAATTTAGAGATTTTTAACTGGATGAGAATGATTTTTCTATGCCAGAGGTACATTAAGAAAATTTTTCACTCACATAAATTTATTACGATTTCAGTTACCATATGAAAATTTACCTAATTACTAAGGAGTAAAATATAACTTTTTTTATTAATTGGACCAGTATCTTTTGGATTCCTGCGAGTTAACAATTCACAGTTCCGTTAAAAAGAACGTCTGATGCCGGCATATGAACCAGGGACATCTAGATTTATATTTCTCTTCTCTATTTATGAGTTGAAAGTGTGGCATCAGAGGATTTTTTTTTACACGAAACGCCAAACAGAAAATTTTCTAGGAAATCAAAACTTTTGCAGTCATAATAATATATTCTAAATCGCAATAATATATCGGAAATTATTTGCATAATATTCTGGAGATAAAATTTTTTTCTGTTCAAACTAATTATTTACTATAAAATTTGTATGAAATTTTTATAATATTTTAAAAATTATAAATTAATTTTACTCAAAATGTAATTTTAATTTATTTCATTGATTTTTTATAATTAAATACAATTATTCTTTTAATATTATTATTGTAGTCAATATCTTTTTGGTCAATGAAAAATTTGATTCACTTGAATTTATTAATTTTTATAAAATGCCTCTGAAATATGCATACAATTTTTCCTTTATGCTATGTTTATTGCATAAATAGTAATCAGACTTTTTTGGAGTGACTTGATAGTAATTTAATCAGAAATATATATTAAATTTTTTTTGGTCTACGACGATTAGGAGTTGAAATGATAGTAAGCGTGAAAAAAAAAAAATTTTTCGTACCACTATGATCAGGTTTATGGTCTTCACTACGAAAGGGCATAGTCAGTGACCATGGCTCAAGTGGTAAGGTGCATGAACAGGAAACGTAGCTATCACGGTTCAATTTCAGCAGTCAACAATTTTTTTTTTTTTTATTCGACTACTTTTATTATTTCTGGTCATTTTCACAACTGAAGTGAAATAAACACAAAAAAATCGATAAATAAATTATTAAAAAAAAACAGGTGTTGAACAAAAATGACAGCAAGATCATTTTTTGGAAATTCTTAAAAATTCTAAATGTTATTTGATTTTAATTATTAGTGTTTATTTCACTATTCATTTCACTTTAGTTGTGAAAATGACCGGAAATAATAAAAGTAGCCGAATAATATTAAAAAAAAAATAATTTCGAACGCTGGGATCGAACCGTGAAAGCTTCGTTTCCTGTTCTTGCACCTTACCACTTGAGCCATGGTCACTGACTATTCCCCTCTGTACAAGTGAAGACCATAAACCTGACCATAGTGGTACAAAAAATTATTTAAATAAACTACCCAGCGTTGGCACGAATGGTTTTTGGAATTTCATTAAGGGTACTAAAAGGAACATAATTGCCAACTTTCATCGAAATTGGCGATGACAAGGTGAGACTCTCCCCTTGTAAAATACGGGTCGTATGCATTTGTAAATCAAAAATTTATTTGCACTTTTCAAAACCATGAAAGTTTTCTTATACGCTGTTCATTTTAATTCTTTTACGGTAAATTAACGTGAGTTTTTAGGTTTCTCAGCACCGCGAATCCGCGCTCCCTACGTCCGCGACGGACAGATTTCCAACATTCTGAGGCCCGAGTATCTGACATGCGCAGCTCAAGGTGCGACACAGCGCGGATCGTGGATCCCAGCTCTGCGAGCCGGGTTGCCTTCATCTGTGAGTGAAAACGAGGCGGCCCGAGTATCTGACGAGTGCGACTCGCACATCTCAGCTCTGCGAGCCGTGCTCTCTAAGTCAGCGATATGCCATAGTTCTCTAAAATTTTTCTAACTTTCACTGACATCCGCAATTTTAAAGGATATTTCACATCTGAACAAGTCTTTCCAAAGCACGAACGCAGACATCACGAAACTTTACTCAGATGTGCGCAGATATTTGCTTTCAACTGCAAGAAGATTCATAAAACCGCTGTTTCTCAAGCAAATACAATCTGAAACCGGAGTCTTACTGAGAACGGAAATTGAGAGTATCAATCAAGCTTTAGAAAAAATTGACTCTGAATTCGAAAATTCTTGTATGCCGCTGAATGCGATTGATTTTGCAACTGCATTTAAGGAGGCTGAAAAAAAAAACGAAAACTTCTCTAACCAACTTGACTGTCGTGCTTCAAAGAGCACTTAGATTTTTGGTAAGACTTTGTAAGGAGTTGTGCAAAAGAATGCCTAACAACATTGCTATCATTGAAAAAATGCAATACCTATCTCCATCCAAATGTTTTTCAAATGCATCTTTATCCAATTTGAAAAACTGGCCATAGGAGTTAGCTGGTAATTGAGAATCCTTATGTTTTTTTTGTGCTCATTTCGCTCTTTGAGTTTCTTTGAGTTAGTTTCCTCTTTAACGAGAACGAAATCTTGCAAATCAAGTAAAATTCTTAATACAGACGAGGTAGATGATTTTAATCATTTTAAAGTGATAATTTTTTTACACTCCTTATTCTTCAGAATGAAATTTACTCTTTATTGAGTCAGAACACTGCCATTGAAACTTAGAGTGATTTTTAACTCTTTTGGAGTGAGAAGCCACTCAAAAATAGTGCAATACTCTACTAATAATAGTGTACTCTTCTTGGAATTGAATTTAACTTATTTTTCACAGTAAGTTTGACTGAAATGTTGTGAAATTTAATTTTTTTTATAGTGCTAATTCACTCGGAGTTTCATCGACTCGATGAAAAGTAAAAATAACTCTGAGGAATTCAGAGAGAAGGTTTTCCAAAATTCTTAAAAAATTCTAGAAACATTCAAGTCTCAACTTGATTATAATTTAGAAAATAAATGAGCAAATAAAGTATACAAATTTAATATTTTTTTACTTTTTGTGTGTTTATGATACTAGCCAAAGACGCCGACAAAGCAGCTGTCGAAAATGAATTGAGGATTCTCAAAACTTATGGGTTAAATGAGATTGTCGATTCAGAAGAAGAAACAAATGTCGATATCGTAAATTTTTGGATCGCCGTGTGGAACATTCGAAATGCGCAAGGACAGAGGATGTTCAGCAATTTAGCAGGGTTTGCTCTCCGAGTGCTTTCATTACTTATCAGTAATGCGGTCGTGGAAAGGGTGTTCAGTATAATGAATATTGTAAAATCCAAAATTCGCAATCGACTGAGTATCCCAATGCTTGTAGCGATTTTGCGGATTCGCATTCATCTCTCAGTGATTAGGAAGTGTTGTTTTGAAGTTTAACCAACTCATCGTATGTTGGAGTTGTTCAATTCCAAAATGTACGAGTCGCAAAATTCAACTGCTGGCAATGAAAAAAATTCTGTCTCTGTTGATACGACTGATAACAATTTTGAAGATGTTATTACGCTTTTTGCTGACGCTGGCGACGAGAACACGAAAGTTTGTGATATTTAATGAACATATTTATTAGAACGTAGGTTTATTTACTCTATACTTTCATGATTTAAAACGTAAAATGGACATTTTATGTTATCTTTGATTCTTGTTTAATTCAGTTCAATTATGTTATAGTTGAATGTCTTACCATTGTGATAAATAAATAAATAATTCAATGCATATATGCTTAAAATAGATTTATGCATGATTTCCTAATGCATGACATATATATTTTATATTCACACTAGGCTTTACTGATAAAATACACATACACACATTCATTTCTGACTTGGTTTTACATTTACATTGCTATATTTTCAATTATCACCTGACGATTGATTCATAAGTCTAAAAGATACTCCACCATGCTGTGTAAGCTAAAAATATAAATCAAACACGGGAAACTTCTCATATGAACTTGAAAAACAACTTTGATGACTTGGGCTTCTTTTACGGCGTTTAAAATTATTTGTTGACGGTTTTGGGCGATTTCAACGCCGCGCGTCGGCGACTTTTGCTTCAATTTATCTGGGAACCCTCCCCGCCGATGGCAGTAGCAGAGAATTTATTTACAAATAAACATTTTTGTTGTCAGGGTTACCAGTGTACCTCAAAACAGCCACAATGTTGACATCACAAAAATAAAAAATTCCTTTATTCGAATAAAAAAGCAAGCAGGTCAGTATTTAGTGAGTGCCCTAGCGATACCCGACATGATCCGCGTGATCACCGTGATTGCGCGGATCATGTTGGATATCGCTAGGGCACTCATTAAATACTGACCTGCTTGTTTTTTTAATCGAATAAAGGAATTTTTTATCTTTGTGATGTCAACATTGTGGCTGTTTTGAGGTACACTGGTAACTCTGACAACCAAAATGTTTATTTGTAAATAAATTCTCCGCCACTGCCATCGACGAGTGGTGGGATGAGCCCCCTTTGGCGCGGATCCGGTCTACGCATCCAAGTCCACGCCATTCCGCCACGCTAGCGTCTACGCCAACAAGCTGTGAAGTCACCTTAAAGATTTTTCAAAAGTATTGCAACCACTACCATGATTGTCATGACAACTTTAACATTTTTTGTAAAGACGATTTTAACAAAAAAAATTTGTTTCGTGTAACCCGCAATTTCTCTCAGTGCAAAATATCACGAAACATTACGGAATATATCAAAAATAAAATATTACAAATTCATGAAATATAAGAACATTGCAAAATAACAAAATTTCACGAATTAATGAAGTCACTCAAAATTATTAAATTGTTTTATCAGTTTTGACCTATAGACCTACGAGTCTAAATTCTCTTATCATTAAACAAAATAACAATACCTTTGTGTAAATGATAAAATATTTTTAAATCTTTTTTCATGTTTCAATACCACCAGAAAAGTTTATTTTCAGCAGAATTTTTTCAGAGATCTTTTTTATAATTTCAATAGCTGATAAAGTATGAGATTTCAAGTTATTTTTTTAATTTGTTTTCTTATCAATAGATTTTTCAAACTTATTCTCATTTGTTACTAAATTAGAAATTATTTACACCCAAGTTTTTCATAGAAAGTAGGTTTGCTATAAATTTAGTAATTCAATGTCATTGACTGAAAAATGATCATGTTTCATTAACAAAATTGGACAAAGTTTCGGGTCACGGAAAATTTGTAAATGTCTTATAGAATTTCAACATTGAAAAGAAAACATGTGAATTTCGATTGCAGCTTTTTTTCTATGCAAAAATGTTCTTTTTGACAAATTTCATGTGGGTAACTGTATGTGTTTTGTTTTTGTGAATAACCGCAAAAATGCATATCTCAAACGTCAAATCCATTCAAAAGCTAAACCTCACTATTATCGCGAGCGAGTGAAAATCAGCTGTGACGTGGTTTCTAGAAAGGGACCTAACTACGGATGGTAGAAGAAGGATATGAAACTCCCTATCTCGCCCCATGTAGCTCGGTGTTCTGAAACCCGTCGAAAGCTGCCTCTCCCACCACGCTACTATTCCCTACTCCGTACTGCCCCGTACCTTACAAATAACATGCGGCCGGCGTAGTAGCAAAGAGCGCAACGTAATCGTACTATAGCAAATCGTCGCAGTAGTTAACTGCGCAACGTAATCGGACTATAGAGCTTTCGACGGATTCGAGAACACCGATTATAGCCGAGTTTCATATCCTCCTTCTACCATACGTAGACCTAACGACCGAAACAGCGTTTTGAGAAAAACGCGTTTTAAGTTTCAGTCTCCAAAGCAGGTAAATAGATGCGTATTCGTTCCCTCCTTTTCTATTTTCTAGTACATTCTTGCACGAAAAAAGCGTAAAATAAAAGATGTCATTAATGATTCGACACAATGAGAATACAAAGGGACCAGTCCCCGAGGGACCGTTACTCACGTATTACCTAATAATGTAGTAGCAAGCAGAGTGAGAGAGCGATGCTTTAGCTAGATTTTATCGAAAATATTATTGGAATATAAAGGGTGTACCAAACTCCCCACGTCAAAAAAAACCCAATATTCCTCATTCAATTTTTAGTCGAAAAGTCCTTTACCACTTTTCATAAAACTCAAAATTAAAAAAGTCATTAAAGCCAAAAGTTTAAACAATAAATGCACTCTCACGACAAGTGGGGGTAGATTACATGAAACAAACTTTTCCCAAATTTTCTTCGTATTTTTCCGAGTTGAAAAGTCTTTTGCTACTTTTTACAAAACTCGAAAATAAAAAAGATATTCGAGCAAGAAATCTGATTAATTGATATTTGTGATCCGAATATCTTTCTTGATTTTGAGTTTTGTGAGGAGTGGCAAAGAACTTTTCGACCCGGAAAAATATAAAGAAAATTTAAGAAAAGTTTGTTCCGAAAAATTTACCCCCACTTGTCGTGAGAGCGCATTTATTTTCTTTAGTTTTAGCTTGGATAACTTTTTTAATTTTGAATTTTATGAAAAATCGTAAAGGACTTTTCGACTCGAAATTGAATGAGGATTACTGGGCTTCTTTTTGACACGGGGAGTTTGGTACACCCTGTAAATTCAGAAAAAAATTCATTCTGAGCTCGATTTTTATCGTAGAAACGTAAGACTCGTGGCAAATGGAAGATAATTATTAGCTCTATTGAATCATGCACAAATATCAAAATCGAGGTTCTCGACGTTAGGTCCCTTTCTAGAAACCACGTCACAGTTGAAAAATTTGAAGGAAATATACAAAAGCAATCGGAAAAGTTGAGGGAAATAGAAGAAATAAGCAATCTAAAATGAGAAGGAAATAGAGAAATGCAATTATAAAAGTTAGAGTAAATATAATTCATTCGTGTAAATACAGTCATTTTTTCTACAATTTTTAACTTTTTTTAAAAATGTGTGAAAAATTTTATGATTGACTATTTAAATATGAATATATTTCTATAAATTTTTTTTATGAAAATATGCAAAAAAAATGTATAACTGAATGCTTCATTTGATTTTCAGATTTTCTTAAGGATAAAATTTATGTTTTTCTTAAAATTTTTACCATTCATCGAAGTGTTAAATTGTAAATTAAAATTTTTTTTTAATTTTATTTTATGATCAACGCATTTCTCGATCTTTTCTGGATATGTTTATAAAATTGGACTTCATTTTTTTAAAAGTTTGTCATGTAAGTTAGGAAATTTATTCACTAATTGATTTCCATAGATTGAGGTCTAATATTTTAATAAAAAAAATGGAAATTCGATTTGCAGTTTAACTTAAACATTTTTTTCATTACCTGGCGTCAACTTTATAGCAGATTTGATGAAACGTATCATGGTCAATTATTTTCTAACGTCATATTCTAAATCATATCTGAGCTAAGATTTAATGTCAGATTTTTATCAGATATCTGACGTTACATCTGTTAGTCTTACGTCGCATCTACGTCAGATAAAACCTTCTCACAATCTCTAGAGGTTGTGATTCAATAATGATGAAAATAATAATATGATATCTATCTATATATGTATATATAAAGTAGAATAGCCATTTCCGCATCACACGGAAACGGCTGGACGAAATTTCTGTATTTTTTTTATTTTTTTCGTAATGGTCTACGGATGGTGGATGAGTAAAGAAAATATCGGATTCTCAGATTAAACGTTTGGTAACTAGAAAGTGAAGGAACATGACACATACACAATGTCACAAAATATCTCAAAATGTCAAAAAAATAAAATATCACAAATTTACGAATTATCAGAATATCACGAAATTACAAAATTTCACGAAATAATGATATTACTCAATATTCTTTGCCTCATCAGTTTTGACCTATAAACCTTAAAGTACAAATTCTCTAATCACCAAAAAAAATTAAGAAAACTGATTATTTTTGGATTCTACTTTATTTATGGGTCCAAAGTAAAAAAACAATATTAGTTCACTGAAACTCGATTTATTGATGTGTACTTCACGTGTACTTTACAGTGAGAGCAAGCCGGAAGCGCTCGAGCAGCATCTCGAGCGCTCCAGTACGCCCCTGGCTTACATCCTAGAAAATGGCGCCAGTTACGCGCTTGATTCAAATATTCCAACACTCTCTCTATTTGAATCCTAACAAAATCCGAGTAATAATACGAAGAAAAGGAAACCAATAAGCACACACACACATGACCTTATTCTAATAAATCGTTGAGGGAGGTCCTTCCGGCAGTAAGCCCAGACGTGCCTGACTCGAAAATCTGTCTACAGTCCTCCTGCAAATCATAAACAAGAATCACTAAATGGTTCACGGCATTTCGATTAGAATCTATACTTTGAGAAAATCATGTGAATCGAAAGGAAGTGGTTTCGTCATGGCATCAGCCAAATTGTCATCAGTAGCCACCCATCTGACCGATACCTTGCCAGCCTCAACACATTCCCTTATGAAATCTCCATGGGTGTCGGCCATATGTCTACGACCCCCACTCATTCTCTGAATCTTAAGTGCTCCTGATTCTTCCTGATTACATCATCAAAGGTTTTGAGTTTGTGATTTCCATCTTTCTTTGCACAATCACCAGCTGATCTGTTGTCGCACCAGATCGTTATGGGAAAATACGCTCTGCCCACAACGTATCTGAGTGCTTTATCCAACGAGATGAGCTCCTGACACGCCTCACTCATTGCCAGGTATTCAGCCTGGCAAGTTGAAATAGTAACATAGGACTGTTTTCGACTCCTCCAGGCAATTGTATCTTCAAACAAGCGAATAATGTAACCACTTTTCGAGGAGGAATCTTCATGATCTCTGAAATTTGCGTCAGTAAACGACTCCAATTCCTCTTTGTCACCCCTGTAAATCAAACCAGCAGATCTAGTACCACTTAAATATCTGAGGACTCTCTTCACACCAGCCCAATCCTCTTCAGTCGGATGGGTTTGTTTCCTGGCCAGATAGTTTACTGCAAAGGTTATGTTTGGCCTCATAACACTGGCTAAATACATAAGACTCCCGATCGCTTCACGATAAGAAACATTATGCAATTTAGACCGTGCAACCTCGTGTTGTGATTTTTCAAGCGATTTGCTCTTTTTCGAGCGATTCGATACCTGTTTCGTGACCTTAGGGGTATTCTGTGGGTTGCAATCGTTAATTCCGAATCTTTTTAAGACATTCTCCAGGTCGATTTCTTGATGCATTTTCATCACTTGAGCATTTGAGTCTCTTTCAATGGACATTCCTGTTTCGGTTCACCAAGATCTTTCAATTCGAAAACCGGACCTAGACTCTTTTTAACATCAATCAAGAATCTTTCATCATTACTGGCAAGAAGCATATTATCTACATAAAGTACGATGACAGCAAATTTACCCTGTTTGCGCCAAGTAAACAAACAAGGTTCCTGCAAGTCATTTTCGAAACCGAGTCTCCTAAATTCCTCAGTGAATCGCTTGTTCCACAACTTAGGACTGACTTTCAGGCCGTATAAAGCCTTTTCAAGCTTGCAACACTTTTCCTTTTCGACTGTCTGCATCAATTTTGAATCCATATAGAATCTCCATGTAGATCAACTGACAAGCATGTAAATCATACTTGTTGATGATGGCGAGTACGGATCTTACCACCGGGAGTCTCGAAACTGGCGCGTACGTGTCTTTGACATCGTACTCTTTCTTATCCTTGAATCCACGAATGACGAGTCTAGCCTTGAACCGAATCTTTCTATCTGACTCAACACTTCTCTTGAAAACCCATTTGGAATCTATCACTTTGAGCTTACCGCCATCTGCCATCTGACCTGGTTTGTCAACAATTTTCCAAACACTGTTGCAATTCATAGAATCCAGCTCCTCCTGAACAGCCGCTTGCCATTCAGCCATATCACTTGAATTCATTGCATCAGTATATGAAATTGGTTATTGGCCATGCTCCATTGAGCATGGCCAACAGACAGTGACTCTCTTTGGATTTCTCGATTTCCAAGTCCTTGAAACTCGAATCATTCACAAATCTTGCTTTTATCTCTGACTCTGTATCAGCTCGTATGAGTTTCCTTTTGGAACGAGTCAACGGACCAACTGGTATTTCCTGAGCCTTAGATTCTATTTTCAAATTCTGACTTTCTGACTGTTTCTTTGGTCGTCCTCCCTTCTTCTTTCGTTCAGGGGCGAGCCTATCATTACGGTCTGTCTCTTCAGGAACCTCCCATTTGACATCTTCTGACTCCATTTTCTGATCCTGCTCATTGCGAAAGCTGTACACATCTTTGTAAACAAGGCTTTCGTTAAATCGAACGTTCCGAGATTTTATATATCTTCTTGAGCTTGGATGCCGAAGAAGATATATAGAAGCCAGTGCTTGTATATCCAACCAGAACTGCTTTGATTGCCTTCTCACTGAATTTCCTGAGAGGCTTGGGCACAGCTATGTACCCAATGCAGCCGTATCTTTTTATCTGGCCAAAATGGCACTTGGCCTCTGGCGCAAACATACTCAAAGGTGTCTTGAAATCTATCGACTTATGTAGAGTTCTGTTATATATGTGGATTGCAGCTTCAAGAGCGAATTTCCACATACTTTCTGGTAGGCCTGAATCTATAAGGAGGGATCTGGCTTTCTGCTGAATCGTATGATGAAACCTCTCCGCAATTCCATTCAGCTGTGGAGTATATGGAGGAGGTAGGTCTCCTTTAATCTTCTCCTGACTCATGATCTGATTGAACTTACCTCCAATGAACTCAGTCCCCCTATCAGACCTAACATAACAGACCTTCTCGTCATGTCCTAATTGATTCCGTGCTGAAATGAGAAACTTCTCGAACGCGTTTCCTGACTCATCCTTGGTCTTTATAGAGTATGCTCGTGCCAGTCTAGAGTAATCATTGACAAATGAGACCACGAATCTTTTAGCACCTGGATACGAAGTAGGTTTTATTGGCCCCATCGTATCACACTGAATTATTTGGAGAGGCCTGGCTGAGCGCCTCCTTTCCTCCTAGAAAGGAAGTTTGTTCATTTTTGACAAAATGCAAACCTCACAGTCCAGTATCACGTCAGTAAATTTCACATTTCTCATTTCTTCCTGAGTCTTTTGGAGTCTTTTAAGGTAACTCAGAGATGCATGGCCTAGCCTCAAGTGTCACAGCATCGCCTCGTCACATTTCTCAATTGATCTTAACCTCTTCTCGAAATGGTCATATTTCCAGAATTCTTCGATGTCCTTGGAAGATTCCAAATAATCTATCAAGATAGGATTATGTGATAACATTTCTGGCTCCTCTTCCCTCTCAACTGCGGAACCGGCAGTGACTGATTCAGGGTTCTCAACCGACACATTCTGCATTTCTCCCTCCGAATTTTTTAATTCTCCTGACTTAGTGCCGTTCCACAATTGCCCTGATTGAACTCCAGAAACCAGAAACGCTCTACACTCATGATCATCAAACCATGTCTGATCAGAGTTATTCGAATCAATGACCTTGAATCTTAGAATTCAGTTAGGTTTCTCATAAACCCCACTTCAAATTGACTTTTTCGAGATCTTGTCAAAGATGTCTAATCTCTCGTCATCCGAAAATATTCCGAAACCTGCGTCTGCGAATCGACAGCAAGTTTTCAGAGATATCCTCAGCCACAATGACGTCACTCAGTCTGATTTGATTCTCATCAGGTAGACAAGATTGTAATATCAAATTATCCTTGCCATCGATCCTGATGTTCGCAAAACTGTTCTTATTTGCTGAACGAATGGTTTGATTCTCAGTGCGTTTGAATTCCCTCAAAACCAATTTCGTATTCACTATACGGTCAGTAGAACCAGAATCTGCAATAAATGTGAGATCTTTAGAGTAATCAGAATTCAAGTTACCTCTTGGATGTTCCTGGGGTTGTTGGAACTAGCCAGCTTGAATTCTGCTTGGGGCTTGAAGGCTTGTCCTTTTCCTCTAAACTTCGAGAATTTACCCCGTGCCACTTTATGAGATCCCCCCCGTTCTTGATTCTCCTTGCAATCTCTCGCAAAATGCTTGCCAGGTTTCCTGCATTTAAAGCACATGCGAAAACTCTTTTCCATCTTACAGGATGGAGAATTTGCCCAGTATCCTGCTTGACCACATCGATGACAGAACCCTTCTGTCCGATCTTTCTTTGACTCATAAGCCGCTCTTTCGGCTGCCTGTGGAATTTTCAGCCTCAAGTTGAGTGAGAAAATTCTTTATTTCTTCGAGACTCATTTTTTTCTGGGAAGTCTGTCTTCGTATCAAGTTTGCGCTCCGAAGTTCTGGAATCACCGGAGTCACAGCTTGATAAAAAGCTCCCCTATTTTCATGCTCGGTCAAAGGGATCGCCATTTTACTCGCTTCGTAGCTCCAAATCAGCGAGTCGAACTTTTCTATAAAATCGGCTATCTTTTCACCCCTACCCATAATCAGTTTGTAAATCTTGGTACGAACCGAAATGTGGGTAACATTTTTCTCGCTTCTTTTCAATTCTCGGAGTCTCTTTACGATCTCTCGAGGATCCTAGTCATTAACGATCTTATTACGATATCTCTGGTCAATGTGACTTATTATTATGTCTCTCACAATGCCATTTCGTTTTCTGACTAACGATTCTGTCAGATCTCGCGGTCCTTCAACTTCGAAATATATCACGTCCAGCAGGTCGTTGATCAACAATTCTGATTTAAGTGAATCCAGCTAAAGCTTAAAATATGACTTTGGAGTCAGTTTCTAGTCCCTTTTGACATGGTTTCTACTGAACATCAGTTCATTGACCAAACTTTGATTCTCAGTTTGATTTGAATCTTTATCGTTGTGATTCTCTTGTAGAGCATTCAACGAGCTCCCTTCAGAACTTTCACTTTCGTTAGAAATGCCTGCCAGACTCATATTCGTGGATTCTATGGCCAGGATTCTAGGATTAGGGTTCTTGGATTCTATAGGTTTTTCTGATTCTTTGATTCTCTGTGTGTGACAGGGGTCTCTCGAATCAATCTTTTGTGGCACAGGTCTCTAAGTTGTTTCAGATTCTTTCAACCCCAAGAAGAGATCGCGCCATCTCAGATATCGCCTTGGCAGCACTCTCCAATGTGACGATAATCGTCCCAAAAACTTTCCCATCTGGTCGAGACAATGCACGGCAGTCCCCTTGAGATCCTCAAGATAAGGCTGGTCTACTGGAAGAGTCATATATGTCACCTCCTCGTCTCTCGAAGAGCCCTCCATAGACTCTTCACAATTCTCCAAGTCAGATTCATTGGAATGGATCAAGTCTTTCCCTGTAAAGTCACCTTAGTAAAACACCTGGTTTTTTTCTTTTGATCTCTTTTACTTTTCAAATAAAGGAAATTAAAAAAAATAAATAAGGATCCTTGAGCCTCTATTCTGATATCACGAATCTCTATTCCATTCCCACTTCCATGAATCTATATTCAATAACTTTACCAACTTGATCAACAATACTGGCTTACGATTCATTTCATCTCTCTGGTCCGTCTCCATAGAAGGAGCCCCAGAATTTTGACGCCTCGGATGCGACGGCCGGTGTATTCAACAATGGATTTGAACCTTGACTCAACTCCTTGTCCATGGTTATCCTCGATTTCTCCTTCAGGATTGAATCATACGTTAGTGCCTTGAATCTGGAGTGAGATACATACATAACTCTCTGAATCTCTTTAATATAGCTATTGATTCTTAAATGAATCACGTAGACCGGAATGTTATTCCAAATCATTAACTGGTCCTGGATTCCAGCCAATCCAGCATTACTACTTCTGAATTGTCTGAAAACGCGAGGAATTGTTCGAAATCTCCAGGACCAAACCGTATATGCGCACCGACGCCAACCCCACCACCGGCGTCTACGCCCAATTGGAGCAATGTGGTCACCGGTCGGCCACGCACACACACGAGATCCAAAGAGACATCCCCCAACTTCTCTATTCAATAACAAAGGACGCCCTACTATGACATATGCCCCGTACTGACCCCAAAGCATCCGTGAATTGCCTTATTAATGCGCAAATCGTCTGACAAACTTTAACAAGTAAAACCTAAACTGACAATTCTGGTTCACCAGGATAACCAACATATCCATTGGCTTAAAAAAAAATATTCAGTCTCATAGCGCGCGTCCAGAGGAAAATCGCAACAAATCCAATTCAAGATCATAACAATGTCAAAACAAAATCCCGAAAACATAACAAGAAAACAAAAAAAAAAAACAAATCGTAAAAATCATTACAAAATTACAAATCGTAAAAAAACACCACAGGATAAAAAAAAAATCGTGAAAATATCAAAAACAAATACCATAAACATCACAGGATAAAAAAATTACTCGTGAAAACATCACTAACAAATAATAAAAACATCACAGAATCGACAAAAAAAATAAGTCGGGCAAACATTAAGAAATCACAATAAAAAAAAAAAGAAATCATGAGAGTATCACGAAATCATAAACAAATCAAAACGAAAATATTACAGAATCAATATAAATAAATCGTAAAGCCACTGAAAGTACACCTGACAGCCAGCAACACAAAAAAAAAAACAACAGTCAGCAACAGCTGGCGCCAATATCGAACTGTCAGCCCTGTACCCTGAATCACCGAGCCATCGATAGTCCACGAAACCATCGATAGCATATATCGATAGCCAGCCGATATCCCGAGCATTCCCCGGACCACGCCAACAAATAAACACGTCATCACAACTCACAAACCCCCTGACCCCGCACCGCCACTCTCCGGGTTACTACCCTATCAAGAAAAGGCACGAAGTCCCCGGAATCATGACAAGCAAGAACGCAACGGGAACAGCCCAAAAAGCGGCCATCTTTTCGTGCCCACGACGCCGATCCCGCGCCCGAACACGCTTCTCGCGTAAAGGCCCATCTACAATGATCGCTTTCGCAGCCGCATGGCCTTCGCTGGCGTTCGCGCGATCAAAACAAAATGGCCGACTTCCGTTCGCAAGGCTTTCGCGCTATCTTCGCCAAAATTCGACCAAGTTTAACTTTCTGCGTTACGAACGGCTTGCGTCGTGAGCATCGACCAATCACAGACACCACGCTCAGCTAATTTGTCAATTGACTGTAACCTCCAAATAAAGTAAACTCAAGTAAACATTAGATGCGCGCGTATACAGAGGCCCGGAATATAAACATAATAAACAAACGATTCAAAAAATATGTCTTCCGGTAAAATTGCGTGGGATAGCGATTCTATCCGATTTTTGATCGCATCAGTTAAACCCCACAATGCTTTGTACGATAAAAAATCAGCAGATTTTGAAAATAAAGATGTGAAAGAACTCACGTGACAATCTGTAGTGGCGTCTTTTTATCCACCGCTCAAAAGTAAGTATTTACGTCTCTTTTATTTCATCAAATTTACATCCTTCATAACATTATATTTCATGAAAATGTGCTCGAACTGTTCTTTGCAAATGTAATCATTTCTAGAGAAACGAAACATAAAAAAATAAACAAACATACCTGTATTTTGCACAAGTATTTCCAGAATAAGTATTCGTAAATGAATGTAGCCAATATTTATGAATATTCAATCTTCTTCAAAATAAGAAGTTGCAGTTTAAAAATATTGATTTAAATTTCTAATTTATAGGTTCGGATGTATCCATAAAATTCAAGGGATTGCGAGACACTTTTGCTAAAGAATTGAAGAAATTTTTCTTAAACGAAGGACGATCAGGAGCTGGGGAAGAGGATTTATTTTTTTATACTTCGACGTGGGAGTGGTTCAACGACTTGTTGTTTCTGAAAGAACACATCACTGGCAGAGCGTAAGATTTTAACAAAGTTTTTCAAAAAAAAAATGAAATTTTACAAAAGGTAATTTATAAAATTTTTAATTATAATTTATGTTTATGTAATGTTACAGAATTTTTTTAGTACTTTCAATAGTATAATCACAATTCTTTTTATTGTCATATTTTTTAAGATATTTATTATTAGGAGCTATTCATAAATTACGTAACCTTTAATTATAAACTATCATTTTTATTTTTCACAGGGTCATAACAACTTTTCAAATCCTGATTCTTCGATATTCCCAGTCAAAGGTTTTTAAATCGAATTCATATGTAAGAAAAAATTCATCGTAAACCAGGATCCGAACCCGGGACCTCTCAACCTCTCGATTACGCGTCGAGTGCTCTACCAACTGAGCTACTTCTGGACGTATTAATGCTCACATTGATTTCACGTCAAGTTTTTCAATTTTTCCCAATAACTAACTTTAATTATAATTAAAGTTAGTAGTAACTTTATTATAATTAAGTTAACATAACTTTAAATATTATTTGGAATGTATTAAAAATTGAAATTTTTTAATCCAATCTTGAATGTCATGGTTCTGACTTTTAAAAATAACACGAAAAATTCTGAAACCATTTTCAATTACTTTGTGTCATAAATCACGAAAATTATCAACTATTTTCAGTTACTTTTTACTTTCGAACCTACACTTGTAGTAATTACGTTTTGAATTTAAATATCATAATAGAAACTTCAAACATTATACACAAATTATAACTTTTCAAATCTGAATTTCTAAAATACAACATAGTTATCAATGCGATAGTTAATTAAGTTAATAGTAATTGATGTCTTTGTTTCAAATTGCATGTTTTACAAATTCAAATTGCATTAAATAAAGAAAGAAC
Source organism: Platygaster robiniae (assembly GCA_028476575.1). Lineage (NCBI taxonomy): Eukaryota > Metazoa > Arthropoda > Insecta > Hymenoptera > Platygastridae > Platygaster > Platygaster robiniae. The sequence goes on from CM052025.1 coordinate 14,185,597, forward strand.
CTGGAAAACTGATAACAAACTGAACAATATTTTAACTTAAGCAGTTATGAAATATTATTTTTGTAACGTAAAAATAAGTTTTTTTCGAAATACAGGTGCTTAAAAATATTCAAAATTCTTTGTGAAGTGCCCTCCTGAGAGTCCTGAAAATTTTTGTGTGCATCGATATAATTTACTAAATCGCAAAAGCTTTTCGAAAAAATTTATTTTCACATGTTTTCTTCGCTATTTTCATTGGAAAGCTTCAGAAACCTTTATTTTTTTCTATTATGTAAAACTACGTAACTGATAATGAAATTCGAAGCTAAAAATTTTGTAATTTATAGTCAGAAGTAGAACTTGAAAGATGAATTTTTATTTTTCAAAAGAAGAAATTTGAATATCTTTATGTTTATTACAGTACAGACAGCAACGTTAAACGGAAACTAGGAAGTTCTCCGGCTGTGTCCGAACCCTCCACAAAGGCAGCCAAAATTGCAGAGCCGTTGCATGTCAGACCGTTATTGCTGACAGAGAAAAAATAGCCATTTTTCCAATCAAATGATCCTCAATGGTATCCAGTCAAATCCCCTGGTTTAGTTTGTAAGGATATAACCGTCGACGATTTTATTGATTCTCCATCAACAAGCTGTGGTGGATACACGGGACAGTCAGGAAATTTCAGGTACAGAAACTGCGATACGCCACGGTCAAATGTGACAGGTTCATCATCCTCATTGACAATAAGGGAGAAAGCAGTTGCGTCAACGCCAAAGCCCCGTGTTCCAGCATCAGATGAAAAAATAAAAAAAAAATTGTATCGGCAGACAGACTTGATAGTCTCACAAAATCTGCCGAGGAAGTTGCACGGATTCTCGCAAGTGAATCATTTGGACCAGATTTATTGGACAGTGTCCGCTTTGCTTTAAGTAGGCTGCCGGACGATAAAACAGTGCCATATATTATTGACATGCGGAAAATAACGCAAATATATACAATCGGGCTTTCTCACATTATAGATTAATGTTAGTTGAAGTATTCAAATTTTAATTCAAAATCATTTCCTCATTGATAATGTGATTGAACTAAGGGAATTCGAAACGACTGATAATAAGTTGTAAACTTGTCTATAAATACACCTTCAAAATAATAACGAATTCAAACCTTATTTGTAATTGCATTATTATTTGCTACAGTGCAAGTTGAATTTAGAAGGTTGAATCCGTTTAGACAGAACTTCTGAAAACTTCCAATTGTATTTTACAGATCTCTTTGGCTAAACATTTATACAACTTTGAAACACAAATAATAATTTATTAATTTTTACCAAATTTTCTAGAATGTTCAAAGTGGCTATTTGACGTGTTAAAATTATTTTTAAAAACAGGACGAAATATATAAATCTGAAAATCATGAACTGAACAATAAATTATGTTGTGATAAAATTTTATTTGTTTTTAATGTTGAAGTAATATAACGATATGTAATAAGTAAAAGAAATAATATAATATAAATAATTGTGTTCGTAGACATTGTATACTTTCTGACATTGGAATGTGAGTTTTTGAGAAAAAGAATGGAAGAGGCGAAGTAAGGTATTTACAAATATTTATTCAATGCCTATTTGCCTTGACATCTTTACAAATGCTACAGTAGACCGCGGAAAGCTGTAGCGAATTGCCAAGGTGCTTGCTGCTCTCCCTCTAGATTAACAAAATAGTCCTGTAAAATATTGCGTTGCTCGTTAGCATTTCGGGAAGCATCGTTGGCGCCAAGTCTACCCATGGACTGCAGTACTCCTGATCCAGTTGTCTTACGACATAATCCGTTGACCATCTCGTGATTTTCATTTTCACGATCAACTAAATCAGGTGGACAATACGCAACATTACACACTACACCGTCTCTGTCAGACATAACGAAGTTATGCAGACAAACAAATGCTTTTACGATAGCAGCGGCATTGTCCGCACTCCACGAAAGACTTCTTGTCAAAATTTGCCATCGCGAAACCAAAATCTCAAAAGTATTTTCTATTACTCGACGTGCCCTGGAAAGTCAATAATTGAAAATTCGTTTTGGGTCTCCCAAATCATTTCGGGCATAAGGTCGCATCTTGTAGGTCTTCAATGGGAATGCTTCGTCAGTGACAAAAGCATGAGGGGTTAATGCTAGTGCCTGCTAGACACTTTGTTGGCGGCAGATCAACTTCACCGCCTTCCAACATAATTCCAAAGTATGATCGACTATGGGGTTTGATATTATTTTATTATTAAGTTATTGATATTATGCAGGGGTATGACTCTCCCCTCCGAAACGCATGTAAAGCTGTAACCCATTAACGTCCTGGTTGTACTAAACCACCAGAGGCGCTGGCAGTGATGTTGCCCGAGAGAAAAGTATCGGACCTCTCTCTTTCGGTTTCTGCTTGGTTGAAAGCGATCAATCAGAATCCTACGAAAGAGAGGTTCGATACTTTTCTCTCGGGCAACATCACTGCCAGCGCCTCTGGTGGTTTAGTTCAGCGGGGACAATAATGGGTTAACTTTTTCGGCGACCTGTCATATCCCTGATATTATGTTATTGATTATTTAAATAAATAATCAATAACATACTCCTCCGTCACTTTATGACCCTACAAGTTACATTTTTGTACAACCCTGGTGTGAACGAGAAAGAAATTAAAATTTAATTAGAAACTACCGCACTGACCGATGTCAACACAGGTGGAACGATATTTCGAATCGCAAGCGCCCATTAGCAGGATACTGAAGAATTTTTTATAATTGAAAAATTCTGTAACAGACCGTGGAGGGGCTGTTATTCGGATATGCTGACCATCCACCGCGCCAACACTATTTGGAAATTGCCACAGGGTTTGAAAACCTTCAGCAACTTTCTCCCAATCTCTGCAATTTAAAGCAGGTAAATAAGTCGGTTGTAACACAATCCAAATAGCCCTGCACACTTCGGGTATGATTCGGTAAGTTGTGGAAGTCTCAGTCGAAAATCCCAAGATTTTCTGCGAACACTATCTCCATGTGCCAGATATCTGTTAATAAATAATAAATAAATAATCAAAAAATATTTATGAAATATAATAATAGTTGAATATCCCTATCGTGCATAGTCGAATATTTGAACTATTTGAATCGTGGGAGAAAAAAAATTCCTATTCGTCCCTGACCTAGGGGTGGAGGCGGCTCCGCTCGATTATTGGCGAAAAAGTCAATGATCGAGCCACACCCATAGATCAGTGATAAATAGGAATTTCTTTTCTCCCACGATTCAAATAGCTCGAATAGTTCGAATATTCGACTATGCACGATAGGGATTTTAATAACAAATAAATGAACAAAAACTTAATAAAGGTATATGCGGAGAAATTAAAGTACTTCATAATTTCCTTATCGATCGAATATAAATAATAAACTTTCATGTAAGATTGTAATTCATAGTTCTATTCTCTGCATATTTTTTCCAGAATTTCGTATCAAAATCGATAATTTTAATTTCTCACGGGATAGTAATAACAACTCGTAATTCTACCGAAACAGGTTTATGGATACTGTTTTTGACTAGAAATGGTTTGACAAGTTCCACTAGCTGATCAAATTTATCTGGCATCGTCCGTGTATACTCGAAAAACTCCTCATGATCATGCTCTTTCATGTATAAAAACAGCTTTTAATATTGACCGTCAACATGTCGATTACGGTTAATTGGGCGCACCCACCACCTTCGATTCCTTCGTCCGTCAACTTGATAAAAATTTGTCAATTTCAGTGCGACAATATTAAGTATCGTACTGAAAATTTGAAGTAATTTTCGCTGTCTGTCATTCATTGTTATTGTTTATGAATTTGACATGCTGTTTCCAGGCTCATTTAGGCTCATTGCGCAAGGGTAAGCGCAACTTCAATGTGATTGGTTAGTTTACAGCGTTCATCAGCGTTCACTGTAGATTGCATATTTCTTGCAACACCGCGTTCGCAAACGCTAAACTTTGCGAACGCGATGTCTTCGCAGCAAATTACAGCGAACTGCGATCATTGTAGATGGGCCTAAACGGGAACAGCCCAAAAGGCGGCAATCTTGGCGTGCCCACGATGCCAATCCCGCGCCCGAACACGCTTCTCCCCCTTTCTCGCCTGCACCGCAGAGCCAAAATCCTCTCCTTGAAAAGCGAAAACCCAACCCCACGCCAAACAAACGGGAGAGAAAAGAAAACACTGCCATAAATCCGAGAGAAAACCCCACGGGCAACGAATCCATTGCAATGGGGGGAGAAAAAAAACGTGATGTCCCGACTCACTGAATTCAGAGGCAAAACAAATATACACTGACTCACTTTCCACTGACCTTTCGATTCGATATCCTTGTGCTTCGCGCCGCCGAAGCTCGCTGGGCCCATAACCTTTTGGATTCTACTTTATCTATGGGTCCAAAGTAAAAAGGCAATATTGGTTCACTGAGACTCGATTTATTGACGTGTACTTCACGACGGCTCAAAAGACAGTGAGAGCAAGCCGGAAGCGCTCGAGCAGCATCTCGAGCGCTCCAGTACGCACCTGGCTTACATGCCAGAAGATGGCGCCAGTTACGCGCTTGATTCAAATATTCCAACAATTGTCAATGATAATATATTGTTTAATCTTTTTTTTTTTCATAATGATTCAATCTCCCAAAAAAGGTTTTTTGCAGCCTAATTTTTCCGATGTTTCTTATAATTTCCATAGCTAATAAAGTGTTCGATTTTAAGGTTTTTCTTAATATTTATTTTAGTATCCGTAGATTTATAAACTTATCCTGATTTGATACTAAAATTTTAATAAATTTATGTATAAAGCAGAATGCATGATTGTATGTCACCGTATCACGTGAAAACAGCTGGATGGATTTCCGAATTTTTTTAAAATATTTGTCATGATTCATGGATGGCTTCTAGCTAAAGAAAATTCCAAATTCTCAGTTAGAAGGTAGAGCAACCAGAAAGTAGAGGAAAATGACACATACACCGACAATGTTCCAAAATCACAAGACATCACAAAATCGCGAAATGTCAGAAAATCACAAAATATCACAAAAAGGCGAAATTTCACAAATATAAGAAATATCAGAATATTAGGTACAAAATACAAAATTTCACAAAATAATGATATCACTCAAAATTACTAAATATTCCTATCAGTTTTGGCCTATAAACCTAAAGGTCTTAACTCTTTAATTATCAAAAAAGAAAATTTTTTAAACTGATTGTAAATGATAAGATATCGTTTTATCATTAAATGATTCAACCGCACAATAAAAGTTTATTTTTTAGCAGAATTTTTACGGAGATATTTCTTATAATTTTCATAGCTAATCAAATGTGTTATTTTGAAGTATTTTCAAACATTTTTTTTAATATCAATAGGTTTTTCAACCTTGCCCTGATTTGTAACAAAATTTTAATAAATTATTCATATGAAAGTTTTTTATAAAAGTAGGTTTGCTATAAATTTACTAATTCAATTTCATCGACTCAGAAATAATTTTTTCTATATAATAATATAGAATACTAGCAGGCACCCACGGGCTTCGCTCCGCGTTTACTACCAGTTTGGTCGGGCCTGATTGTATGTTTGACAATTTTCTTCTATAATAATTATCTTTTATACGATGTTTGGTCTGTATATTTAGTAGCGTTATGTAATCGTACCGTTTATTTACATTGTATATTTGTATATTGATAAGCATTTTTATGTCTTTGATAGATCAATTTTCATAATTTGTCGAAACGAAGGTTGGAAAAGGGTAGGCTTAGTAATAAAAAAGATTTATCAGCAACAATTCAATGTTTATTTGACTTTGTGAAGTCCTTGACTCTTAACAGTCCTTTAAAATCAGTACACTGATACATGTACATACTAACCTAAATTAATTTCATTTTCAAGGAACTTTGTGAATAAATGTTGATTTGACATTGCACATCATAGCACAAAAAACGTGGATCTCGTAATTTGATCATCACAGCGCATTTCTTTTAGGTTTTTTTTTCATTCTACTAAAATATTTAGTCAATGAACTACAATATTTAGTCGATATGATTACATCTTTCAGGTTCTTCAAAAAAAAACTATCCTAAAGCTCTTATTAACCTACAATAATTTTTGTTTTTTTTAATGATAATTTTCGCATTTAAAATGAATATTATTATATTTTTTTTATATTATTATAAAAATGATATCGAATAGTCCGGTCGAACTATCTTGTCGGGTAAAATGTGACGAGAAGTCTCGACCGCTATTCTTTTCTGTAAAAATCAGAGGCGTGGTGGCATTTCACGCATTCTATCGAATGGCGATGCGCGCTACAACCGAATTGACCAATCGCTTACGATCATGCCCTATCGGGCAGGTCGCAATAGTCGTGCAATAGACAAGAGTCAGCAATAGTCAGAAACAAGTTAGCTAAGAGGTGGCAGAACGCGATATTTTTTTCCGCTCCTTACAGCCTCGGAGAGCGAGCGATTTTCCCTCTCTCCACAGCCTCGCTGCCTCAGGGAGTGAGCGATTTTCCCTCTCTACTCGCCTGGCGCGTCAACGGCCCCCGCTTACCTCTCCTCGATTCTATTATGCTTGATAACCGAAATTAAGAATTTTACGTGCTGGCTCGCCTGGCTTGCTTGAGAAAAAAAAAACCTGTTTTCTCTAATGCAAAGCAGCCACTGGCCTTGTGTTATATTATTTCAGATTTAAATGCCGCGATGCCGCCTGAATGTTTTCCGTGGTCAGGGTTTTTCACGCGGTATAATTTATAATTCCAATCAATTTATAAAATTGATCTTATTGACTAATCAGTCGTTTTAATCAATTTTTTCGATATTCCAGGATTTTATTAATGATTTTCATCATGATTTCGTTATTTATTTTCATGCGTGACAATAATCGATAAAAAAATGATCTTGCATGTTCTTATGTTAGTTATATTATGCTATTATATTGCTTTACTTTCACAGTACGAAAAGTGCATAGCTCACATAATTATTAATTTTATCTATATATCCAATAATTATGACCGTCGAAAAATATTATCTAACGATTATTTGGTTTCTTTTATTTTGCTAAGTAAAAAATCAATCATGCATCCATTGATAAGTAAATCACTTATTAGAAAAGTTACATTTACAATATATATATATTGAATAAATTTGGAAAAAATACACGATTTCCAGTATTATACGTATTTTTCACTATTTCACAAGGACTAGATATACTCCAGTTAACAACAGCAACAATTCTTGAGCAATAAATCAATTTTTTTTCAAGCATGAAACCTTTCAGGTAACATCAAAAAAATTTAATACAATCAATCGAGTGAAAATAAAGTCCGATAAATCATCATTCATTCGTTTCTGATAATTGCATATTTATTCGCTTATTTGTAGATGAATGATGTACTCTGACATGTACCCTGAAATAATTAAATATGCATTCTACGATTTCAGAGTATCTTTAAAAAATATTCACGATTGCACTTTCAAAGTAATTCACGTATTGACTTTAAAAATAAAAGAACCTACATTTGCTAAAAGGTGTACATTAATTTTATACATAGTCTTATAAACAACAAAACTTCAAAGATCGAAATATCTGAATTTCATAATAAATTAACTGTGTTCTAAATGAACAACTTGTAAGTACATACTTCTATTATTCGACAATCCTCAAACAACCAAATTGAGCTCTCGGTTAATATGGTAATTTGAGGTAATTTCCACACCACCCAGGAGGTAAAGTCGAGGCGCGCTTTTTTGGCAACGATGGTCTTTCTAATCGCTATATTTATTATCCATATAAGAAAATGTTTTACATCAAATAATAATATTTTACGATGGATAATATCTATTGTCATTAGGCATACTCCACCGCCTATTTAAGGCCTATTTATTTTATCTGTAATTGGCTGAAAGTGAAATTGTTCGGCAAAAATTAATGTGATGGGACAAAAATTAATCAGAAATAAGTGAGGACTTGAATTATATGATCTCTGGATGGTTTTAGAAATGCTTTTTTCGAAATCATAGATACAACTGTTGTTAACATCGTCGCTTTCTTCATCTACATTATTTTCCATGGTTTCATCGGCGTGCAGTGTTACAATATTTTCTTGAATATTACGTGTTGTATCTTTTTCGGAGTACATATAAGCCATCAAATTTAAATGTTCACGCGTTTTTGAAGCATCCACAGGCGATTCGCCCCTCGCTGTATAATTTAATTTCAACAACCATTTCGCACTGACCATTTCGTCACTCATTACAGAACTTTTCTTATCTTTAATAATTGAAAGCAAGGAAAAAGCTCATTCGGAATCGCCTTGTGAATGGGGAACAGCTGTAACTCTAACTGTCAACTCCCGTAATTGAGGTTACATCAACTCGCCAGCTGCATTTTTTTTAACAAATTGCGGCCCACATTTCATCAAATTCCATTTTTACCTATTCTTGTTTCTGTGTACCATCTTCGTTGAAAATTTGAATCCATTCACGATACAAAGACCTAAGTTCTGAAGTGCTATCAACATCATCGAATTTTTTGCGAGTTTGGAAAATTCCATGAAAAGTTAAATCTCTATCTGGATCAAATAAAGCTGTTTTTCCATTTAATACAAAACGTTTCACAAAAAAGAATCATCCAAATTAAAATCTTTGACGTTTTTTTGACTATTCGAATATAAAAATCTCGACTTTGCAACCTAAAAGATGCAGTTTATTCCAGTAAGGTTTTGTCTTTTGAAAGTTTTTCGTGTAAAAAAATCTTCATATTCTTTTCCCAATTTAACATTTTCCAACAAATTTTTCTCAGAATCAACATCAGTAGAAATTAAATTCTTATCATCAATTTTCTCAGATTTTACTAATTGTTGAACGTACCATTTCAGTTATTGAATTTTTTCTGAGTCAAGCTCATAAATAAGTGTTTTACGAGATTGAAAGTGAATATTCATATCATTTATCTTTTTCAAGGCGAATTTCATGAAGAACAAAGTTCCTTTTATTTCTACATTAGTAAAAAGATCGAAAAGTTCAACTGATTTCGGTACAGTCTTTGAATCAAGTTCCTCAAAAAAATCTAGAAGTGCCAAATCCACCAACAAAATGATCTCTATTGCTTTATATCGGGACAGCCAGTGAGTTAGAGCGTACTTTGGAACTTTTATAACTCGACCGAAATGACTCATAAGAACATTGCGGTAAATCGAAGTTCGTTTCGCACTTAAACCTTACAATGCCGGAATACATGTCAAAAGAGTTTCGATGCCGGAAGACAAAGCTCGGCAACTGTGAGTGGCAAGAAGTGCGAGCAAATGACAAATGCAAGGAACAGAAATGACCGATGGATTCCACTGTTTTAAGTGAGACACAAACGAGTTTTGTTTCACTAGCATCAAATTTTCATTGTCGGTGGACAAAGAAAAAATATTTTTGATTGGAATTACTTTGACCCACATGAAGTTTCTAAATCTCTCAAAAAGGTTTTTGGCTGTTCCCTGTACTGAATTAACAGTAAGAATACTCAAAATTGCGACCTCGGTTCTTAATGACGCCGGATGAACGAACCTAACTACCACAGCGAGCCATTTTTTATTCGTAATATCTGTAGTCTCATCCGGTTAAATCGGAAATTTAGTTTTAAAAAAACTTTCATTTAGAACACAGTTAATTTATTATGAAATTCAGATATTTCGATCTTTAAAGTTTTGTTGTTTATAAGACTATGAATAAAATTAATGTACACCTTTTAGCAAATGTAGGTTCTTTTATTTTTAAAGTCAATACCTGAATTATTTTGAAAGTGCAATCGTGAATATTTTTTAAAAATACACTGAAATCGTAGAATGCATATTTAATTATTTCAGGATAAAGGTACTTATAAATGTCAGAGTACATCATTCATCTACAAATAAGCGAATAAATATGCAATTATCAGAAACGAATGAATGATGATTTATTGGACTTTATTTTCACTCGATTGATTGTATTAAATTTTTTTGATGTTACCTGAAAGGTTTCATGCTTAAAAAAAATTGATTTATTGCTCAAGAATTGTTGCTGTTGTTAACTGGAGTATATCTAGTCCTTGTGAAATAGTGAAAATACGTATAATACTGGAAATCGTGTATTTTTTCCAAATTTATTCAATATATATATTGTAAATGTAACTTTTCTAAAAAGTAGTTTACTTATCAATGGATGCATGATTAATTTTTTACTTAGCAAAATGAAAGAAACCAAATAATCGTTGGATAATATTTTTCAACGGTCATAATTATTGGATATATAGATAAAATTAATAATTATGTGAGCTATGCACTTTTCGTACTGTGAAAGTAAAGCAATATAATAGCATAATATAACTAACATAAGAACATGAAAGATCATTTTTTTATCAATTATTGTCACGCATGAAAATAAATAACGAAATCATGATGAAAATCATTAATAAAATCCTGGAATATCGAAAAAATTGATTAAAACGACTGATTAGTCAATAAGATCAATTTTATAAATTGATTGGAATTATAAATTATACCGCGCGAAAAACCCTGACCACGGAAAACATTCAGGCGGCATCGCGGCATTTAAATCTGAAATAATATAACACAAGGCCAGTGGCTGCTTTGCATTAGAGAAAACAGGTTTTTTTTTCTCAAGCAAGCCAGGCGAGCCAGCACGTAAAATTCTTAATTTCGGTTATCAAGCATAATAGAATCGAGGAGAGGTAAGCGGGGGCCGTTGACGCGCCAGGCGAGTAGAGAGGGAAAATCGCTCGCTCCCCGAGGCAGCGAGGCTGTGGAGAGAGGGAAAATCGCTCGCTCTCCGAGGCTGTATGGAGTGGAAAAAAATATCGCGTTCTGCCACCTCTTAGCTAACTTGTTTCTGACTATTGCTGACTCTTGTCTATTGCACGACTATTGCGACCTTGCTCGATTGGGTGTTCTCGTGTGCCTGCGCTTTGTCGGTCTCAGTCTTGTTCGGTTTTCACAAAAATTGCTTTCCCCCCCTGGCCCCGGCCCCCCTGACCATGCGATTTTTGGTGTTCAAAAACTACCGCTGCGAGGTACTGGCGCCACTTGTGCGCAGAGGCACCGGCTTTGGCAGTTTCGTGCCCTGGCGTCAAATGTAAACAAATGTTAAAAATAAATAATAATAAGGCGAAATGGAAATGTCACAAATGAATTAAGCAAAATTTGTGTGTGCAGTATTTATTGTGCCTTGGGTGATTGTGCAACGGAGCACAAATTCCATCGCTATGATCCTGAAATTAATAAAATTTGAAATGAAAATTTTCAACTAACAAAAAATCCATATTATGAATTAATTTTTATATAACCCTGTGCAGAAGTGCGTGGCATATTACATAATCGGTCTAGTGTACAACAGCAAAATTTTGCTCAATTGAGACTTAGGCAAAACAATGAAAATAATAAACAAATCCTGGTATTTATAGAAAGAAAAAATTAAGAAAATGAAAACGTAAAATATCACAATATATTCATCAAAATAAAATTCATAAAAATATAAACAAATAATAAATCTTTAAAAAAAAAGTCATGGTAATAAGCAATAGTAAAAGAAAAACATAAATACAGTTAATATAATAAATAGTAAAGAATAAGAAATTGTTAAACATGATAAATGAATAATAGTGAAAAAATAAATACAGTGCTCTTTCTGAGTAGTACCGCATCAGGAGAATAGGGGAGTAACCGCCGAAATCAAGCTCTAGCTCCGCGTTTGCCTCTGCTGTGTTATTCTCACTCCTTCTGAGTAATGCCAGAAAGAAAACGGCATGTAACCGCGCTATTATTACTCAAAAGGTTGTTCCGCACACCTTCTGAGTAGTGCAACAAAGAAAACGGCGACGGTACTATTCAGGAGGAGTGATTTTATTCTCACGTGGAACGGCAATGTGTGATGGAAGGGGAAGCGTTCGAGCGCGATGAGAGGCATGGCACTATTCAGAATGGTACTACTGAGGAAGAGTACTGTAAATGAATAGTGAACAGATATGTGTAAATATTATAACGATATCGAACCAGGCCCAAAAATATAAGCAAATATATTATTGAAAAATTAATCATGGTAACAGGCAATAGTGAAAGCAAAATATATACAGTAAGTGTAATGAATAGTAAATAATAAGCAAATTATTGAAAATGATAAACGAATAATAGTGAAGGAATGAATAAATGAATGGTAAACACATGTGTAAATATTAGAACAATATCGAACCAGACCAATATCGAACCAGACCCTGAAATATAATATAATGAATTAATAGTCAAAAAATAATATATAAATTATGGAACTATATCAAACCAGGCCCATGAAATTTATTATATAGTAAATACTTTATACATAATTGAGGAATAAATAATCAATATAAAAAAAAATATATATATAAATAAATAACAATAGATAATATTAATAGAAAATAACTATTAAAAAAATATGGAAATAAATAACAGTAAATATAATTAAGAGCAAATAAATAAATCAGTGAACGAGATAGGTATATGTGAATAATATTAAGAAAATTAATAAATTAATAGTAAAAAAACATGTATACATCAATAATATACCAATACTGAACCAGGCCGATAAAAATGTATTATATAATAAATAGTGAATAAATAAATAGAGAAGACATAATAACAAAAATACATATACCCAAATCGATAACAGTTAATATAAATAGTAAATAATAATCAATCATTGAACAAGATAAATTATTATTAGTAAAAAAATAATAAATAAATTTTAAACAGACGTGCATAAATAATGGAACAATATCTAACCAGGCCCATTAATATATGGGTCATTTCATCTCAAATCGTCCAGGCAGTGAGGGTTAGGTCTTTTTTTTTAATCAAATTTTTTTTCATAGTTTCTACATGGAATTCGACGAGACACGTATTACTTCTTTTTGCTTGATTTCAAGTTGTTCAACTTAGCGAAAAAATGATCGATTTTCAGAATTTTTTTTTCATCTGTAGGTAAAAGGTTACTCTAAAAGAGAAAAATATTAAACATGATATATTCCGACAATTTGTTTATATATTGCGATTGAAAAAAAAATCGAAAAATTTTTTTACTTTAAAAATTCCAATTTGCATCAGTTTTTTTTTCTTCATTTTTTTTTTGTTTTTTTTTAGTTTTATGTATAATAGTATATCACGTAGATGGTACGGATGTTCAAATTTGGTGAAACGAGGTAATTACGGACCGAGCCGAAGGCGAGGTTTGTAACCCGTTTTAGCTATGAGCACATCCGTCTTGTTTACGTGAGATATTTTTCATCACGATGGCCGAAAAGTCACTTCAAAATGTCAGTTTTGAGGTTAGAGTGATGAAAACAAAATTATGTAGTAGCCTCTACCAGCGAAAATTCGTTGTTGATGAGTTAAGATTTTTCAAAGTCGAAATCCCAATCATTCAGTAATTTTAGGCTCCATTTTTAAGATATGCTATCATTTCGTCAAAAGTAGCTAAATCGTTATTATCTTTTTTCCGTTCACAGTCAAAGGTTCATTTTAGAAGAGAAAATTATAAACCTAAGTAAATTTTGGGACAATTTTTTTTTAATTGTCTCCAAAAAATAAAAAAAAATCATAAAATTTTAAACCCAAAAATGTTGGCATTGCTCCGATTTTTCCATTCCTTATTTTTGTTTTCGATAAGTATTATATGTAGACAATTTTTTGAAACATTTAAAAAAAACCCAATTTTGCTTTTCTTTTGAATTATGATTTTTTGAATTCCATGCAAGTGCATTATTTCGAGTAATTTATGTTTTATCGGAACTTTAGATTTATATTTGATCAAAAGGTCATAAGAATGCAAGACGTGTCTAGTGATTTATAATATTTCATATTTTAAAATATTTCACGTGAATGAAAAATGAAGAGAATGAACAGTTAAAAGATTATGCTAGAATATCTGTAATTTAAAATGTACCCATTCATTACTTAAATTTAGTTTAAGAAATATTTCCACACATTCAAATTCATTCTACCGAAGTCCATTTATGCTGGCATGTTCTTGCAATGTATACATCGGTTTTGTTTTCGGTTTTCTTGGCATTCCATGCATGCATTGACTATATTCCTTTGATTGCTGCAACATTGTTCCACTCGGTCTTCTGAGTCTTTCTGAACTTCTAATAAAGCATAAATTACTCGAAATAATGCACTTGCATGGAATTCAAAAGATCATAATTTAAAAGAAAAGCAAAATTGGGATTTTTTGAAATGATTCAAAAAATTGTCTACAGATAATACTAATCAAAAACAAAAATAAGGAATGGAAAAATCGAAGCAATGCCAACATTTTTAGGTTTAAGATAATGATTTTTTTGTTTTTTGAAGAAAATTAAAATAAATTTCACTAAAATTTACTTAGGTTCAAGGATCGAGACCGTTATATGTAACGGTTTAGTTTCGGTTTCGGTTTCGAGAAAAAAATGACGTTTTCGGTTTCGGTTTCGGTTTCAGATTTGAGTTTAAAAAATTAAAGGTTTCGGTTTCGGTTATAAGAAAAAAAAATAACATTTTCGGTTTTGAAAAAAAAATAAGGTTTTTTATTTCTGTTTCGGTTTCTCACAACAAATCTATATAAGTTTCGGTTACGGTTTCGTTCTCGAAAAAAAAATTTTTACGGTTTTGGTTCTTAGATAAGAAAACAACGTTCCAAGTTTCTTTATCGGAAATAGAATCAGTTGATTTAGGTTTCACGAAATGAAATTAAGTCTTCGGATAATCATCAGTTTTTAAAAAAAATTTTTTTAGTGAATTCGAATATTTAACGTTTTCGTTGCCATGACACCAAATTGTATCTATAATGTATTTATTATTTCACAAAAAATTGCAGATATTTTTGAAAAATTCTTCCTTAAACACTTTGAGCAATGCATTCCTAATAATTGTATATATATAATTTTTTTTAGCCGTTGAAACATCAAAATTTTCTTAATTTTTTTTTTTTTTTTGGCAGAGATATCATTTGTATCCCTGAGGAGTTCGAAAGTCTCAAGATGTTCAATTTTTCCCACATTTACCCTTTTTTATATCGAAAGTCTATTAATTCAAGAAAATTCAAAAACAACATAATGATCATACAAAAACTGCTATAAAACCGAAAAAAACATGTGAAAACCGAAAAAAGTTTTTTTAATTACGGTTTCGGTTTCGGTTTTGTAAAAAATCTCAATGACGGTTTTCTTTCAGTGTCGGTCTGGATTGAGTTGAATCGGTTTCGGTTTCGTTTTTGGTTACGGTTTCGGTTTTGGCAGTCCCTGCTTAGGTTTATAATTTTCTGTTCTAGAATGAACCTTAAACTGTGAACGGAAAAAAGATGAAACGATGGAGCTACTTTTGGCAAAATGATAGCATATCCTAAAAATGAAACCCAAAATTACTGAATAATTGGCACTTTGACTTTAAAAAATCCTAACTCTTCAACAACGAATTTTTGCTGGTAGAGGCTACTACATAATTTTGTTTATACATACAACTAAAAAAAAAAGGAAGAAAAAAAAACTGATGCAAATTGAAATTTTTAAAGTAAAAAATTTTTTGATGTTTTCTTTTTAATTGCGATATTAAAGAAAATTTTTGGAATATATCATATTTAATATTTTTTTCTTTTAGAGAAATCTTTTGCTTACAAATCAAAAAGAAATTCCGAAAATCTGTCATTTTTTCGCTAAGTTATCGCATTTTCTAAAAAAAATAACATACGCCAATACAGCACAATCGGGTTTTTAGACGGATTTTCGAAAATTCCCCACGACGAAACAACTTGAAATCAAGCAAAAAGAAGTAATACGTGTCTCGTCGATTTCGATGTAGAAACTATAAAAAAAAATTTGATGCAAAAAAAAGACCTAACCCTCACTGCCTGGATGATTTGAGATAAAATGACCCATATATAAATTATATAATAAGTAGTTAATAAAAAGTAGTAGAAAAAAATATATAAAAATGAAGAACAGTAAATAAATTATTATTATAAATACAAAAATAACAGTAAACAAAAAAAGTGAAACAATGTAAAACTGTGCCCACAAATGTAACAATAACAATAAAAAATTAATCGAGATAATTAAATAATGATAAACAAATAGATAAATAATAGCAAATAACACTAAAAATTCAAATAAAATTGAAATCAAGTTGGAGAAAACAGAGAAAATCATCACTGAATTTTGTAAATCAAATTTCCTGTTGTTAAAATTTACACGGTTATTACATGAAACAGATTTTAAAACACATTCATCACTCCGAATTTCTAAAACACCGTACTTGTCATATGTCCGAATCATGAAACTCCGGAAATGCAAAAGACCATGAAAAAAATACGATGAACCCTCATTGCTCCGAAAAACGATTCCCCCGATTCATTATACTGCTGAGATCGCGTCTAACCGAATATTCATAGTGCCGATGAATCAAAGCGGCAAAAATTCGATTCACCGACAGTTTTTTATCCCGTTTCAACAAAATACCGGGTTGTCGTTTTTCCAAAAAAATATAATTCCGATTTTTCGAAACGGCGAAAGCTCGATTGGCTGATTTTATTTTTTTCCGTTTCCTCAATTGACCTTTTATTCAGTTCTACGAATAGTCATTTGACCAAACCTTCATTTTGCCGATTCTGAAAATTCCCGATTTATCATACTTCCGAATGATTAAAAATCCGAAGTATTAAAACACCTAAAATTCAATATTTCGAATCGCTAAATTACTGAACATTCCAATCATCGGCTTGCCAGAATATCGATTTATTAACGTCACGATTCATTAAAAGTGCGTTCTCTTATTTACCAGAAATGTCAACAACCAGATCCGCCCCCCCCCCCCTCCGTTGCCACGGAACAGCGTGAGCAAGGAACACCAAGACCCCAAAACTCCGTGAATTCATTCCTCCGTTCAGTTTGGGAGAGAAGTTGATGCAGATATATCTATGTATACAATTGGTATCAGAGCCGTAACTAGCGAGGGGCAGCCGGGGCAATGCCTCGGGGCCCCCGGCTGCTGAGGGTCCCCCGGCCATTTCTAAAAAAAAAAAGGGAAATGCGACGCCGATACGGGTTTCTAAAAAAAAAAAAGGAAAGTGGAATTCAAAAGGTTACTTCCGAAAAAAAAGAGAAGAGGCCCCAAAAAAAGTCTCTCCATTATCTATAGTAGTAATAAATCAAAATTGAAAGAATCTGGATAAGATAAATGAAAAAATTCCTTAGGGATCATAAGATCATCGGAAAAGGTGAGTTGTTGTTTCTAGGACTTTTTGGGTGAAACACAACTGTATTCAGAGAATAGTCCCTTTCATGCTTGATTTACTATGGATTAAAAACATCATTTATGAGCTATTCATCACCCATTAAAATTTTCCATAGACGTAAATATGCATGCATGCTAGTTATAGAAGTGTGAACCGGGCGCCCCTCGTGCAACCTCAGTATTTTAACTCAGTCTCGAGTTTTCTGGATTGCTGAAAAATGTCGAGGTGGATTGCTTTAACTATCACTTAAAATAGTGAAGTTTTAAAATCATGAAACGTTCATATTCGAGTGGTCATCAAAAAAGAGCCCAAAGAAAAAGGAATGAAGAAGAAAGTGTCTCAAATACTAAGAAATTGGATTTTTGGTTGTCGGAATCCATCGCTCGTGTCAGTCATCAAGATTCCCTGCAAACCCAAGGTAAAAATATTTGTCTTTCTTTATCTACCTTTAACCCAGAAAGCGCCGGCTAGGGAATTTCTAGGGGGTCTCGTGGATCTAGAATGTCACATTTACGTTTATTAATTGATTACGTCTTGAGAAAATCATTTCGAAAAAAAAAAAATTAATAAATAAATTTGAAAAAAAATGTTATTTTGTAACTCACGCTTTTTGAGATACCGAATATGTATACTAAAGACTTTTGGTTCTTATTTTCTGGTTTGTCTGGATGATAATAAGTCACTTTTTACTTGAGAGCCTTGCGGCTTATTTTATGTTGCAATCGTTTTTATTATAAAACCTAACATTGAAAATGTCGAATTCGTTAACCACAGTATTGCTTGTATGAAAACATGCTTATAGTTAAAATATTTGCGTGATTCTTTACAGTGCCTGATTTGGAAAGTAGGCAGTGCGACTTACTTGTGAATGAAAAAACGAATAATGAACAGGGAACTTCTGATGCAAACCATGATTTAATAGAGTTAATAGTACATTCAAAACACATTAATATCTTAGTCCACTAAGTTTGTTGATCAAAACAAAAAATATTGCACAATAAATATGAATTTCTCAATTGAAGTGTACTATGAATAATTATAACGATTAAACTGAATAAATTTGAAATTTCATATTACATTCTATGTATAGCAAAATCAACAAGGATAGAACAATCAGGTATTAAAAACAGACAACTTTTTTTCGAGTTCCCATGTTACTGATAATTATAGCACTGTTGAAATAGTTTATAAGATTGACTGCATAACAATGAAAAAAATAATTTTTTCTGTTCAAAAAAATGCGTAGTGAAATATAATTTTTATGATTTTCACATATTTGTTGCAGGAACTACTTTTCTCATCAACAGATATTGAGAAAAGCACGCCTAATCAAGATTCACAAAAGATATTTCCTCATCTGATCACCGACTCTGAAGTAAAATATGCCATAATTGCGTCTGGTCCAGTCCAACCATGTGGTTCTTTCCCAAGGGATTCAATACAAGAAAATCGTTGTTTCTCAGAAAATTACTACACATCCATTTCTAAATCAGGTATGAAATTAAAAAGAAGCTGGCTGTGCTACTCGTCAGAAAAAGATTCCGTTTACTGTCAACCTTGTTGGTTGTTCCCTCAAGAGGCCATTGCTGACGTTCAAAATTCCTGGGTCACTGGATTGAGGAATTGGAAACATTTGTCAGAGCGTATAAAAACTCACGTAACTTCGCAATCACATATGAATTCCTGTATTATTTATGAACAGTGGCGGAAGCATGGTGCGATAGACAAGAATCTTGAAAAAGACGCGAAAAACAGGCAAAATTTTTGGCGAAAGGTTATTGAGAGAGTTCTTGATGTTACACTGATGCTGGCTTCGTGTAACCTAGCTTTTCGTGGAAGCAGTGATAGGTTAACTGATTGCAGCAAAGGGAACTTTTTGTCAGTAATTGAGATTCTTGCAAAATATGATCCAGTTTTAGAAGAATTGTTGCAGCTTCCCAGCAGATCTATCAAATATTTAAGTCCTAAGATTCAAAATGAATTCATACAGATTCTCGCTAAACAGGTTACTGATCAAATCAATGAAGAATTGCAAAATTCTCTTTGTTTCTCTCTGATCCTAGATTCAACCCAAGATGTAAGCAAAATTGATCAACTGAGCGTAGTTTTTCGTTACGTAAAACCTGATTACGACGACGAAGGTAAACCGTTAGGGTTGAAAATTTGTGAAGTTTTCACTGAATTTGAAGAAATAGATGGTCAATCGGCGACTGAGTTATCAGAACAAATCATAGGATTAGTAGAAAAAAAAAAATTGGACATCAAAAAGTGCCATGGTCAAGCTTATGATGAGGCTGCTGTAATGAGTGGCAAGCTGAATGGGGTTCAAAAGAAAATTCGAGAGGTGGCCCCTAAGGCTTATTTTGTACATTGTGTTACTCACAACTTAAATTTAGTTTTGAATGACTCAGTTAAATATAATGCTGAAATCTCCTGTTTTTGCGAAATCGTTCAAAATGTATACAATTTTTTTGGACATAGTATATTGAGATGGAAAAATCTTCAATTATCAAGTCATGATAATGCTTTAAACGTTACGCTAAAAACATTGAATCCAACCCGATGGGCTGGTCGTTACAATGCTGTATATGCGCTCAAAATCAGATTAGGTGATATTTTGAGAAACTTATCAAGAATTAGTCTCACCAGCAAAAAACCCCAAGAAAGAAATGAAGCTATAGGGCTCCAGAAAAATATTCAGAATTTTGATTTTGTTTTGCTACTCGTTATACGGTGTAAAATTTTGGAAAAAGTCAATGTTGCTTCTGAAGCCCTTCAATCAAAAGAAATCGATCTCCAATCAGCTAATAATCATCTTGAAACATCTCTGTCTGAGATAACGCGTTATCGTGAATTGTTTGATGAATTTGTCAACGAAGCGAGTGAAATATGCGAAAAGTTCAACATTCCGAATGAATTCAAAAAAGACAGGGATCGTAGGAAGAAAAAACATTTTGATGAGCTTTGCAAAGATGAAAGATTCAATGATCCAAAAAAGCGTTTCAAAGTTACTGTGTTTCATTCTTTGATTGACACTATTTGTTCCCAGCTCAAACATAGGTTCCAAGGTATGGTGCAAGTATTAAAAACTTTCAAAGTTTTGCAACCACAATTCATTGTTACATCGACCGACTCTGAAATGAGATCAGAAGCAGAAAAATTTGTAAAAAATTTTCCTGAAAAAATATCTGCTTTTTTTCCTTCGCAATTATTGTCAATGAAGTCGGCTTTTAGCGCTGAAATCAAGCAAATGAAAACTGTTAAACAATTGGCAGATTTTTTGATGATCGAACAAAGTTGCTTACTTCCGAATTTTACTGATATTTACACTGCGTGCATATTGTACCATACATGACTATTCCAGTAACTATCGCAACGTCGGAAAGGTCGTTTTTCAAATTGAAATTGATAAAAAATTATCTTCGCAGTTCGATGAGTCAAGAACGATTGAGTGGATTAGCCATATTGTCTATAGAAAACGAAAGAGCTCAGAAAATTGATTTCAGCAAAACTATTGATCTATTTGCAAGCATGAAAGTACGAAGAAAGGAAATGTAAAGTATAGTTTTAAGAAGCGTGCTGTTGTAAAATTGTAATAGAAGGAAAATAGAATAAATAAATGACTAATTGTTGCATATTTTGTGTAATTATTTTGTAATACAAGGATTTGCCAGTGAATAAAGCAAATGTTTAAAATTTGTTAGAAGCAATGATTAGTTTTATTTTTTTTTCTGTTTTTTCTTTTAATTTTTTAGAAACAACTTTCAAATACTACTTCCTTTATTTTTTTTTAGAGGTAACTTTTGACTTCTGCTTTCCTTTTTTTTTTTAGGAAGTAATTTTTAATTTTTTGGGGCCCCATCCTATTTTTCGCCCCGGGGCCCCATCGATCATCGTTACGGCGTTGATACTTTTTTTGAATAATACCTAATACGCAAAAAAGACCTTATGGTAACTAACTTTTGATCTAGGGTAATCTATATACATTTACACATACACATATGCATATTTATGCATGATTGATATTGTCCTATTGTTCGTTGCCACACAAAAATTTACAAAGAAAACTGACCATAAAGCTGGTAATGGTAATGAACTTTGGATCTAGGGTAATCTATATACATTTACACATACACATATGCATATTTATGCATAATTGATATTGTCGTATTGTTTGTTGCCACACAGAAATTTACAAATAAAACTGACCATACAGCTGCACTGATAACATTTGATTTTACACACAATTAAGACAGCTCACAAAAATACATTACACATTGTTCTTCCCGTAAAGAACCTAAGTTTTAACAGTCACATGAGAAGATACATAGGAAGAAAAGCTTGTTTTTTTTAAATATTTTGTGGGCTTCAATGTTTTGCATAACCAACATAAAATTACTCAATTCGTATGAACGTTAGAGTCTTCAATGAGTTGGCGCAAGTCAATCAGATCGGTAACAGCTCATAAAACAAATTCCAGATTTTTACCGCTCGCGACCTGCGATTTCATCGAGCGTGAAAGTTGCAGGAAGCAAAAAAAGTAAGCAGAAAAATTGTTGTTAACTAATTGAGCGTGCGGATTCCATAACGTGTTCTACGCGTGGGACAGTTAGAGAATGGAGGACATGAGTGAACGCAGCCAGCGAAAATAGTCGAAAATTTCAATCCGTTTTCAAAAACTAAACTCGCGATATCTCCGGAACTATTTATCCGATTTACGCCAAATTTTCAGGCTCACCGTTCCTTGCTTTAGCACCGTCTCCTAATACAAAAAATAATCATTTGTAATGAAATATAAATAATAACTGCAACACAATCTTATCTTTGGCATATGATCGCTATTTATGAAAAATTTTTCAAATTTCAAACCAAGAATCTTTTTTTCTCAAAAATAAAAAAGGCTCTTGATCTAAAATTCGAAATTTTTTGATCAATTGCGATCATATGCTAAACAAAAGATTGTGCTCCAGTTATTATTTATATTTTATTGAAAATGATACTTTTTTTGTATTAGGAGACGGTGCTGAAGCAAGGAGCGGTGAGCCTGAAAATTTGGCGTAAATCGGATAAATAGTTCCGGAGATATTGCGAGTTTAGTTTATGAAAACGGATTGAAATTTTCGGTTATTTGCGCTGGCTGCGTTCACTCATGTCCTCCATTCTCCAACTGTCCCACGCGTAGAACACGTTATGGAATCCGCAGGCTCAATTGTACAGCTTCCGCTTTTTCGAATCTTGGAAAGGTTTTTACATGCTCCCACTAACCCTTCTTTACCACCCCCTCCCGCATCCTCTCTTTCTCAGTATATTCCAGGAGTAAAATAGGTGTTTTTCAATAAGTCTTGGTAAAAACTGTGTCAACGCGATTGGGACACAAAAGGGTGAATTTTAATAAAAGTACGGATTTATTTCGACTTTTGCTTCCGTCATCGATTTTGATCGAGCTTGTATATAATCGGGAAGCGAAACGGGCTTAAGTTATGGCGTTCGTAAATTCAAACTGTAAGAGATTTTCGCATGGTCATGGAAAAACCTGAAAAAGTTAAACGTTTTACTAAGTTAATCTGTCTATATCGGTCCCTAGAAGCTATTTGTTTCCATTGAGTTTTAATTATTTTGTAGTTGCTTGTTTCTAGAAAATTATTTATTTTATACTTTTTTTTTCAAATAAATTCTTTTATGTGTTATTTGAATTTAGATTTTTTTTTACTCATTCGCCTCCACTTACTAAAGTTTGAGTGTGCTTTTAAACTGCTTGTTTGCTCACCTGAATTTCAAAGATAACGGTACTAATTTTAGGTAGTTTCGAAAAGAAGAATTTTGATTTGTAGCATCAGTTTCAGTTTCAAAATTTGTTTATTCAATGATATAAAAACTTTTTATTTACAATTACAATACTTTCACGCCGAACAAACAAGACGATTTCATATATTTGCACACACCATTCGTACGTCGGGACATTCTTCCACTCGCATACATCATTCTTATTATTTTTCTACATGCACATTCACATTCATATTTATACATTTCGTCTTTATGACGATTGTTAAAAATTTTATTAAGATTTTGGCTGGCGGGTAAAATAAAATCCTGGGAGCAAAAAACCCTATGCCTTTCATAGTTCTTTCATTTACATGATTTTCTTATCTAAAATATACAAAAACAACACTATATATAAGTAACAATAACTTAAATAATGTAATATTTCTCTAACATACTGTTCATTCATACGTTCCATTCACATGAAATAGCTGTTTGGGTACTAAAACTTATTCGCCAATCAGCTATTCATTCATACCCATATAGAAGAATTATGCAAAAACATACATTCGTCCATGCCGTGTTAGTAACATTCATACATTCATACCTAACGGATGGTTTAGCTGATTGGGTACTGATACTTCTTCGCCGATCAGCTATGCATTCACGCTTCATTCATACTATATTTACATATTATATACAAGGTACATTTGTGATTTATTCGACGAACAAGTGACATCGACGTAGTTGGGCTAATTGCCCATTTCGCTCGGTTGTTGAATCACTGTAGTGATCAACAATTGATTGTTTTGACCATGTGTAAAACTCGCACAGAGGTCTGTCACATCGAGGGGAGTGGGTTTGGTCGAACACACCTATTCTCTCCTCCTATGGAGCCAGAAGTATTTTTTAAATAATATCGAGTTTGATCCTCGGAGCCAATATTCAAGAAAAAAAGAATGATGGGTATTTTTCCTCATTACTTTATTAATTCTCTTTCTTTCAAGCTTTCGACCTTATAATTTTTGGTCGTCAACAGGAATCTTGATATAAACAAAAATCTATTTCCAATTTGATTATTAACAATATTATGATAAATTAAAATCAGATTTCCAATTACTACTCAACTTACATAATTGAAGCACAAGCATATCTACACCAATTCTATTGGCAAGTCAATTTCATCATTTGAATTTTACTTCAATGTTTCAAATAATTCACTAAACTGTCAACTTCCCTCTTTTTTCAATTCTATCATGTATATGTGATTTTCGTCTTATCTCTTCCCTCTTGTTTAACTACTTTCCGCCGTCAAACTTGTCAATTAATCAAATCAATCACATATGTCTGTGGCAATGAACAAGACAAGACTAATCTGGAAAGAAGTATTTTTCATTTTTATCATATCCGATCTTTCTGTCCGTGAGAGATATATCTAGAGAGAAGGGAATTTCGTATTTGATTTTGAATATATTGTCTATCGGTTCATATTTAATGGATCTATCAGAGTTAATTCTAGGAATAGAATGTAGAAACGGAATTCCGTTTCTGTCCGTGATGTACCCTTTTTCATCCAGTAGTATAAAATACTCTGGTGGGATATCGCCTCTTGATTTTGCGCCCTCGTATAATCTTACATCGGGAGCAGAAAGATCGGATAGAATGTTGTTGTTTTGAATTTTATGTAGCCCAACCATGTAGTTTCTGACTAGTTTGATTATGTGAGAATCTATTCTAGGTATTACTGCCGTATCGTATAGAATTTGATTTCTAACATATTTCCATTTGCCATTTCTTTCCTCTTGAAATAAACCGAAACATGATCTGAGGCAAGTTCTTTTAATAATTCTTAATTTTTCAAAATCTGCTGCCCTAGCATTCCACCATATTTGGCAACCATATGTCGCCAGGGGTCTGACGAGAAGTAAGTAACAGATTTTTTTGACTTCTGGCTTCATGTGTTTGGAAAAGAAAAGTCCAGGTAAGCTTGTAAACGTTTTATGCATTTTATCAGTTACTACTTTTAAGTGCTCTGAGTAGTTCAGGTTTTTATCTAGTGTTACTCTTAGATATTTGACTGAACTTTTCCTCGCGATTTTCTTTCCGTCTGGACCTTTGATCGAACAATATTGGTGACTTCGATCTTTTGGTCTGAACAAGATTGATTATGTTTTATCGTTGTTTATTTTTAAGCCAAGGTTGTTATATCTATTTATGAGTTCTTTATAGCTACTTCGTAATGTTGTTTTCATTGTCATATAATTATCGTGAAAAACGTAAATAATGAAATCGTCAGCAAAGGCTATTGTTCCAACATTTGGTTGGCCTATGAACTCTCCCTCCTCCTGGAGCTTAGCTACAGCTAAGTTAAAGAGTAGGGGTGAGTTCACAGAACCTTGTTGGAGTCCTTCTTTGACTGGGTAAGATTTATTAGAAATGTTATCGCCTAAAGCTACCTTGAATTTTTTCCCCTCTATCATATTACTTGTTAATTTTACTATGTCCAATGGGAATCCGCTATCAATCATGGCAGCATAGATTTCTGTTCTAGGGATCGTGTCGAACGCTTTTTCGACGTGGACAAGAATCGCACCAGTTAATTTGTTAGCCAGATTTGCTTTTGCAACATCAGAGGTTAGTTTGTGTAGGGCGTGAATTGTAGAATGCCCCTCCTTGAATCCAAATTGTAATTCAGGAATGACATTTCTAGAATTACACTGGTGTTTTATTGACTTGTTGATGACCGCTTCGTAAACCTTCCCTACGTTAGAGAGAAGACTTATTAGGCGGTAACCAGTCAAGTCACTTTTTGATTTACCCTTTTTTCTCAATGGGAATACCTTTGCTGTTTTCCAGTAATCCGGAAATGAGAGAGTATTCAGAAGGTTATTGAAAATGATCGTGAAATATGCGATGAAATTTTGAGGGAGATGTTTTAGCGCTATGTTAGGAATTTTGTCTAGTCCAAAGGATTTTTCGTTATTTAAGTTATTGAATATTTCTACTATGGCAAACTCGTTTGTGAAGAACTCAAAATCAAACGGTTGCTTAGGGTCAGTGGACTTGTTGGAGCTGTTGAAATTCGTTATGTGTCTGTTGATTTTGTCATTTCTATGGTTATTAATGGATGAAGTTATTTTAGTGATCTTAATTTATTTTTCTTCAGCTAGGTGTTTTATTTCTTTTTTCTTTGTAATGCATCCATCATCTGTCCTGTTAAGTTCATTTTTATTTTGAATATGTACCTCTTTGAACCTTTTTCCTAATATTTCTATCATGTCTTTTTTTTGTAAGATTGATACAGTATTGTCGGAATTGATTATGATATTAAGTTTATTGATAATTTTTAGGTATTTGCTGTCCGAGTTCAGTCTTCATTCGTCTATAATTGGGGATTCTTTCTTTCTGAAAATGGAATTAATTTCGCTAAACATTTTGTTGGTCGTTTCTTTGAAATAAAAGAAAGTATTTTGTCCAAAAATCATTTCTAGCTTTGTAATATTCCTGGTCTATGTCATATTTAATGTGGCTGTTTTTGATCTTTAATGACTGGATGAGATTTTTGTAAATGTTTATTTTTTCTTCTGATTTTGATAGTTTGTGAAGATGAGAAAGAAGTTTGTTCTTTATTTTTCTCAACTTTATGATTTCAGGAGAGATGAACTCATGAGGTGCTATTAATGAAGGACACCGTAGCGAGTTCATTTCAAATGAATTGATGATGTAAGAATTGATTTCTATGACTGATTTTTCTATTAGTCTGTCTGTCATATTTTCCGAGTATTTGAGAATGTCTATTTTGACAGACTCGAGTGTTTTTTTGTAGGCGTCCCAGTTCGTCTTCTTTATGTTGATTTTATGAGATGGCAGGTGTGTGATTTTTTCTATTATATTAGCTAATATGAAGTCTGCTGATTGAAGGAAACGATTGCTATTGGCAGGGTGAGTGATTGGTTGAGTTGTGTTGTCATTGTTATGAATTGTCAGTCTTGCGTCACAGAGTAATAGGTCTAGAACAGAACCCATTTCATGTGTTGGTTTTGATGGGAAGTGAAGTTTAATTTTATATTTTGCTTCGTGGTATGATATGAAATTTCGGAGAGACATTCCCCCCTGGCAAACAGTCGGGTTTCCCCACTGTTTATGCTTGGCGTTGAAGTCACCTCCGATTATGTAAAAGTTTTTATGGCTGTCGAGGTGATACTTGTCGAATAATTCAATGAGTCGGTCTTCTAATGTACCGTCTTGAGGTTTTTTATTGTAAATTGAGATGCAGGTAAGAAATAAGTCTTTTTCAATTTTCATTTTGGCTGCTGAGTATTCTAGTTTTATTTCTTTAATGTCTGTTTGAAAATTGTGCTGATTTGTTGAACCTTCTGAATTTAATACTATTTTTAATTAAAATGGCTGTACCTCCTTTTCTATGGTTAACTCTGTCGTTTCTTAAAATTGAATAATTCATAAATCTCACCTGCATGTGCGGCTTCCACCACATTTCACAAAACAGAACAATGTCTGGATCATGTACTTTAATGTACTATGACGGATCATTTTTTTTCTGCATTGACATGATGGTATTCGCATTCCATTGAATTATCTTTAGTTTGTCTGAGTTAGTCAATGTCATTTTTTGTGTCGTTGTGCTTTAACTGAATTGCTTTATATTCGTTAAGTCATCTGGATGGGCTTACAAACCTGTTGTCAGGGTTGTTGTTATAAATCATCCTTGAGGGTGAAACCCTCAGCAGTTGAAGGTACTTTTCAGGGTTTTACCCTAAAGTTGAGGGTATTTTGGAACGGTTCAACCTTCAACCGAAGGTATGATTCTGAACTTGAGGGTAAAATTCTTGAATTCTAGGGTAAAACCTCGAAATGAGGGTTATTTTGGAGGTTTTACCCTCAACTAGTTCGAGGGTTTTTTTTGATAAGGGTCTCTGATCGCAGCTCTGCTCCTTTCCATGCTTCTGAGCCTACTTTATATGAGAGAGGATGATTTTTTGTTGTCTGAGGGTTCGTGAATTTGTAATTTAGTAGTGAATACTTTGTGATTAATGTGAAAAGATGAGGGTGTTGAAGTGAATGATTCTAACGTTGTTGAAAATGTAGGATTTGATGTGTCGATTAATGATGAATTTTTTTTTCCAAATCTCTCTCGCTTCCAGCTTACACATGAGCTGTTGAAATTTTTATTGTCACATGTCGAGTAGACATGTGGTAAATTTTTGGAGAAGGAACTATCCATATACATTTCGCTGATATTACTATTATTAAATGATGAATGATGTTTGGGTGAGAAGTTTTCAAACTTTAAGTTGATGAAGTTTGGTTCTGATGCTTTTAGAATAGTTGTCATTTCTTTATCAGAAATGGCTTCTATTGTACTGGCTACTACAACTCTATGATTCATCAAGCTTACTGTATTTGGTTTTTTGATGCCTACATAAGGTCAATGGATATATTTTTTGTTTTGATGGTTTGAAGAATGCTTAGATGTATGATAATTTATACTTTCGTTGATGTTAGCCATTTTGTCAAGCAGGGATGGTGAATGATTACACTGTACAACAAAATTTGCGTTTTTAAAAATAACTTTAACGAGATTAGACTCAAATGGTTACTAAAGACCCCTTGAATCAAAGTACCAAAGATTTTTTGCGATCTGAGCTCGTTTTGTTAATTTTTTTGCAATTTAACAAATTTATTGGCAACTTAGGCAATCATCAATCGTTTTTCAATGTTTAAGAACGATTATAATATGTTTTCGGACATAACGATCTCATTTATGAAGCATAAAATTGAAAAAAAAAATCAAACAAATTAGAAGTACGATTCTTATTTATTTTTTTGAAGCAAAACATCCGTTACTGCCCTCGCACCACGGGCGGTCATTGAGTAGAGTCTCGACAGCATCGGCTCTCTCTCGTTCCGAAACTCTGAAAGCATTCAGCATCTTCCGGGCGAGAGAATTTTAGTTTACCTACTTTACCGTTTCCACACGTAATGTAAGTAATGTGATAATAAGGGATCGCCTGTAAATTAAGTGACGCGAATTTCATGATTTTTTAACTCCCTCCGGCCCCTCGTGATGCAATTCTCCATAAGTTTTGATATGAAGCGTGACATTCGACTTAACCATCCCTCCTTCTCCTAAGAATGTCACCCTTATTGTAAATGAAAATACAATAAGGGTGGCTTGGTATTTTCATTTACAAATGCCCTAAATTGTAAATGAAATCGATGTATCAATCAAATTTTTGCATTAATTACGTCCCATTTAAAGCGATATAGACGAATTAAAAACTGTATTTCGTAAAAGAAACTTCGAAGTATCGATTTTGAAAAAAAAAAATAACAGTTTCCTGATAAGTAAATTTCGATGGTGAAACCTTGAAAATAATCTTTATTTAAAAATTATGAAATTCAAATTGCTGGAAAAGAAGAAAAAAAAATCAGAAAAAGTTACTTTCAAAATTCATTAAATGTTTATTGTTTATGTTATGTTTAGGGCAATTTAAAATCTTTTGAAACGAGTTTTTTCTAAATTTTCCAGTCGACCTTCAGCTGATTGATACCAAGTTCCGCAGAAGACCCAAAAATGGCCATGAAAAATTTTTTCTACTAGCCCTAACCTTACGTAAGAATCTATTTGGGAAAATCATCCTCTTTTTATGTTATCGGCATGTTTGAAAATTCAAGACCCTCTGAACTAAAATTCTCTAGGAAAGGGCTGATAATATCTTCCGGAATATCGGAACGAGAGAAAGCCGATGCTATCGAGACTTTACTCAATGACCACCCGTGGCGCGGGGTTAATAACGGATGTTTCGCTTCAAAAATAAATGGGAATCGTACTTCCAATTCGTTTGATTCTTTTTTTTTTTCAATTTTTTGCTTCAGAAATGAGATCCTTATGTCCTGAAATATATTTAATCATTTTTAAACATTTAAAACGATTGATAATTGCCCAAGTTGTCAATAAATTTGTCAAATTGCAAAAAAATAGACAAAAAGAGCTGAGATTGCAAAAAACCTTTATTACTTTGATTGAAGGGGTCTTTAGTAACCATTTGAGTCTAATTTCGTTGCGGTAATTTTTTTTGTGTTGTACAGTGTTATTAGTGATTTTCGATGAACTTGATGTTTGAACTTTGGATGAGGTAGTTGTTTAACTGCAGTAGCTTTTGCAGCAAAAGTTTTCTGCATTGTAAGGCGGATCTGATTTATTTTTTTTAGTTTTGTCGGTTGAATGTGCTGTAACAGTTTTGTTGCTGCTTTTGCCTGTAAGTTTGTTGAAAATGGATTCAAGGAGGTTTAGTTCCTTGGTTTGTGATTGCAATTTTTTGTTTTTCTGCTTTTTGGGGTCAGCATTTGTTTTTTTAGATTTTTTAGACGTTTTGCTATTGCAACTACAAGGGCAGCAAAAGCAGTAACAGCAGAGGAAGCAGTTTAATTCCTTTTTAAATGGTTTTTCTGATTTCTTTTTTTTTTTTTTTAGTCTTATTTGATGATTCAGGTTTTGGAACATTAAGGCTATTATTATCGAAATTCTTGGGACTTTTTTCCTTTATGATAATTCTGTTTAGTAATAAATTCCTTAGGCCTATTTTTCTCTGCTCTTTGTCAAAATATCTAAATTTGGGTTTTGATGTAGCTGCAAATTGGCTAACTGAATTTGTGTTGTGTGATTTGTCGGACGAAGGGACTGTCATGGTTAGGCTTCATAATCATTCATAGATTGATCAAACTGGTCGTACTGGTCCACCCTTCTTTTATTTTCTTTAGCTAAAGCTTTAAGTCCGTCCATTCTGGACATGAAGCTCATTTTTAGATTCCTGATTTCTCTTAGAATATCTGAGAGGTTGATGGATTCCTTCTCAGTGTTTTTTTGGTTCGACGAGTACGACCCTTGTTTGGGGTTGAATTCTGTTGGTTTTTGAGATTTATATTGGGATGGAAGATTTAGGAAGTCAGCTCGTGCGCTTCCTCGTGCTGAAGCAGCGAAGGAAACACTCTTACTGACGTACTTGTTTATATTTTCTTCCCTTTTGATTCATGCTTTTTCTTGCTCTATTGCTCTGGTTTTTTCGGCTTTTTTTTGCAGGGCAGAGCCTAGAAGAGGCTGGATGACCTGTCTGTTTGCACAGAATGCAAAATAGGGTCACTTCCGAGCCTTCTCCCCTTTTGATGTGGCAGTCAGCAGGCCTATGAACGCCTCCACATTTTACACAACCCATGGGCATCTCACAGTTGTGGTGGGAATAGCCCAAGCGTTGGCATCTTAGACATTGTAAGGGATCAACTTTTTTAGTTGCTACCATTTAACTTTGACGTGGCTGAGCCACCTTACTCCTGTAAGAGAGTTTCCATCCGACTCAGGCGAGATCTTGACTATAAAAATAGGTATATCCCTGCCTTCGCGGATGGATCGGCTTGTCTTAAGCCTGTCGACTGCTTGCACATTAACATTCTTCAGTTTTAGGTTTGCAATTGCCTCTGATACATCCTTTTTGTCGAAGGAAGAATCGAGGCCTTCTAGTACAAAGTTCCTCATCTTTTCTTCCTTCGGTGTGAAAGTATACGCCATTGAGTCCGTTACTTTGAGCACCGATCTGACTTTTTTAAAGTCTTCGATGCTTTCCGTAAGCAGAGTTGTGTTACCGTTCTTGTTTTTTGATAACTTGAAATTGTCGACCTTCTCGCTTTTCAAGAGCTGGGTCGTGTCCTTAAGGTCTTGCGAAAGTACGATTCGTGGAGGTTTCGCTGCCTTTTTTGTAGCGCTTGTGGACGTCGTTGAGTCGTTCTTGGGTGGGGTTCCGGTGCCCCTTCTTGTCTCTGGATCGCTGTTTGAAGGGCCAGCTTTTTCGACCATCACCCTCGATTTTTTGTTCTTTTTTTTTTGAATACTGTGACGTAGTCCGAGTTGTCAGATGTTGTCGGTATTGGTTCCTCGGCTACTTCCATATTTTCAGCCAGAGTTTTTTGTATTGACTGGTTTTGTTGGGCGATTTGTATGTTTTGAAGCTCGGTTAGCTGGGTTTTGAATTCCTCCAGTTGGTCAAGGATCTTAGCATTTTGTTTTTTTAGTGATATATTTTCCTTCTTCGTTTTCTCGAGCTCTTTTTCAATAGACTCGATCTCCTCCTGCTTTCTTTTATTTTCAGAGTTTTCCATCTTGTCCGATTCCTCCCCACTTTGGGCTACTTCTTGTTGGGTAGTTTCGTTTAAAGAGTTTGTTCCTGAAGAGTCAATGGATGGTATGTCCTTCAGAAAATCCTCTCTTGCCCTAAGGGCTAACTCTTGTCTTTTGATCTTTCATTCTGCTTTCAGGTTGTCAGCTGTTTCTTCTGTGATTGGCTCGTTAATCTTTTCACCTTTGACGATGGTGGATCCGTCTTTAGTCCTTATTTTATGCTTCTGGGGCGGGGGGGCTTATCGGGGACCTTGAACTTCGTCATGAGTTCCGTAACTAACTCAGTACGTTTCAAGGGCCTTCGAGGGTTTTCATGGTCTAATACTCTGCCTATGATGAGTTGTTGAAAAGGCATCTATTGGGCGGGTTTTTTTCTTTTTCTCCGTATAAGTCCGTATAGCCCGTGTAGTCTGTGTGATATTGACTACACGTATTTATACGGACGAAATACCATGGCGCTGGTCTCAATGCTTGCTGGAGTCACGCGATATTGCTGGTGCCTCCTTATTGGTCGAAAATTCGGTTGGCCCTGAAAGAGGTTCCCTTGGTGTAGGGCTCCGAATTTTTTACATAATGCAGCGTTCAATGTTTGTCTCGGTTATCCTGGGTTCCAAGATTGTTAGGTGCATGCAAGCTTGGCTATGGCTAACCATATGGTGCATACATTGTACACTTTGGAGGCTCCAAAAAAAAAGGTTTTCCCTTGGAGTACGGGACCCAGTTTTTTTTTGTAGCACACTCCGTTCACTGCACTGATGCTGATTTTTTCATGTCCTAATGTCTATGGTGGCCCCACTGGTCTCTATGGTCAACCATATGGAGCTCACTTCACACACACTTCACGGTCCTTTCGAGTCCTTTGGGGGAAAATTCCTTTTCAGAAAAATTCCCACCCCGCTTTCTGTCCTTTCTGTTCAACTCGCAAACACTTTTTCACTTTTTTTTCGCGCTTTTAAACTCTGTTCATTTTACAACGTCGTGTCCGATTTTCACTTTACTAAAAAACCCGTAAACGGGGTTTTATCCATAGGGAAAAATATTCCCCTATAAGATAAAACACGCCCAAGGTTTTTAAAGTGCTTTCCGATTTTTTCGCGCACTTTAAGCGGAATTTTTCGAGAACGCCCGATTTGTAGCATCATGATTTTCAATCATTCAAAAATATCGTGGACTGTTTAATAACAATATATAAAAAAAGAAACGATTCTTTTTTCTGTTCGCAATTTGTGGAAAAACTGATTCCTTGGGTCATCAATAAACGATCCTTAAAAGGGTTTTTTTTTTCGCTGATATCATTGTTTACAGTTATTAAGAATAATAGTAAAAAAGTTTAAAATCAGATATATGTGTCTGATTTGAAGAAAAAAACTTTTTTTCTCGACGAGAGCATGAAAAA
Organism: Platygaster robiniae; assembly: GCA_028476575.1. Classification (NCBI taxonomy): domain Eukaryota; kingdom Metazoa; phylum Arthropoda; class Insecta; order Hymenoptera; family Platygastridae; genus Platygaster; species Platygaster robiniae. The sequence continues at coordinate 14,219,251 of CM052025.1, forward strand.
TGGTGGGTTTAGTAGTCTCTAAGCCATCGAGAAAATGTTTACATGCAGCCCACTAACAAGTAGCAGTCGCTTAAGTTTACGTGGCCATCTAAATTTCATTTTCAAACCTACTTTCACGTACCAAGGGACGAAAATTTTTGCATAGGTACGCGAAGGTAGGTACGAAAATTAATTTTGACAGATACGTAAACTTAATTGATCGTCACTTGTTAGGGGGCGTATGAACACTTTTGTGATGACTTATTGGCAAAAAAAGCTGCCAAAATTTCATACTCTTATCGAGAAAAATATGGCACTTACCAGGGGACGGGCCTCGTGATGCAAATTCGGGCTGATTTAAGCAGCACTCGTCTGCAATCACTTGGTTTCGTCCCCTGGTACCTAATGTACTACTTTTACTCTCGATGAGAGTAATCCATTCCCTGCTTTTTTTCGCGAAAAAATAATTATTTCAGCAAGTTTATTTTGCTGAGATTGAGGCCGAAATTTTTTCATCAGAGCGAAACGAACTTGCTGAAATAATAACTCTTTCGCAAAAAAAAAAGGTGGTAAATTATTTCCCCTTCTCAAGGGCCAGAAAATGTTTTTCTTTTTTCACTTTTTTAATCAGACATGTTCGTCTGATTTTTGCATTTTTTTATTATCGTTGATTGATAATTAACAAAAACAATGTCAACGAACGAAACTCTTTTGAGGATCATTTAATTATGACTTCGGGCATCAGTTTTTGGAATCTAATGCTTCTCGGCATAATTGAAATATTAATAATCAAAAGAAAAAAAGTATCTTGAAAACATGATTCTGTATGTACGACAATAACACAAGGAAACAAATAAATTGCGGTCGTTCAATTAATGATTTTTTTCTGAAATTTTGTAACTGCGAGACACATATTTTGAAAATCTAGAACAAGGAGTTCTATGATATAATTAATGAATATGGCAGTATAGTTTTACAATAACTATTGTCGATCATATAAATGAATCCTAAGTTTGAAAGCACGTATGCACACTTTGAAGAATTGAAGTACAAGTAAATTCGACAACAGATTTCGAATACAAAAGTAAATATTTTTATACGAAATAAGTAAATAAACTATTAAAAGAATGCATAGGTAGAGTTTTAAGAAATTGAAATTTTCCATTTTTCAATTATAATAACTTCATTCATCCTTGAATAATGGTCAGAAACTATTATATAAACACTCGTTTTATATTCTCATATTTTATTTTAATGAAGAATGTAATTCTGTTGTGATTCTGGAATCGTTAGCATTGAAACGAAATGTTGACTCCTATCAATATACCCTGAGGATTGTTCAATCGTCATTAATATATGTATTTCCCGGAAGATCAAATTGACGCAAGATAGCCAATTTCTCCGATGACTCGGTACCCTAAATAAATCGATTCCATTTTTTTCGACTTGAAATGAAATATTACTCGAATCCCTAAAAATTTGTTTCAAGAAAAGGGGTTGAAGATTGATAACGGTAACTCACTCGAAACCTGCATATTCACTTTTCCTGCGCTTTTTCACTGTTCTTGATAAATGACTTTCGCGCGATCCATGGGATAAACTTGTTAAACGTGCACGTAAAAAGAGGGAATATCAAAAATTTAGAACATGTGAACATGCAATAATTCACGAAGCGCGTAAATTTCGCAAAGCCGACCGCGTATTGATAAGACAATTTGAGCACAGGATTACTTAACATTTTGAAAAATGCGTGAGGATGACTGTTTTTTGTTTGTTTCCTTATATATCAACACATGCTGGTACACGTTTGATACTGCACATTAATTATTTTTTTCCTTGAATTGGAAAAAAAGAGTTGTCTAATCATTCCATTCTAAAACTTAATGAGAATCTCGAGGTTGAATCGCACAGAATTCTAAACCAGGTTCAGTTTCTTTAGTGATGAAATTTAATATCACCGAAGCAATTTTTATTTTCGATCTCACCTTGGTCCTTGCTATCAAAATCATCCAGCTTGTCATATTATGTCATAATATCAGATATTCAATATGCACTCACTTCTTCTATTTGCGTAATAAAATTTTGATAAAACGATTTCTGTGCCCATTAACTAAATTTACAATAGTATGTTTCGTAAAGTGCGCAAAATAGGATATTTCGTGCGTGTAAAGTTCGGAATATCCAATTTCGCGCTTTTGTTACGAACTGTGCTTTTTCTCACAAATGCACAAAGGTGGCGCTTTCAAGTGCGGAAAATGATAAATAAACAAACATAAACCGCAGCACGAATCTGTAAACACACGATTTTCGTAAAGGCGTACTCTACGTACTTCTACGCGGCACGCACAGTCACCGATAATCGGCATCGAGAGCGCTGATTAGTTGAGCGCACCTGAATCGAAACTTTCGTTTCACGCTCGAACAGTGCGCAAAGTAAAATAGTGCGGGAATGAAAGAAAAGTAGTGCTGATATGAAAGAAAAGTAGCGCGCAAATGAAAACAGTGAGCAAAGTAAAAACACATATGAAATATACTGTTTTGCGCACTACTTTCACACACGAGAAAGCGCCATTCATAAAAAAAAAAAAAATCCTGATTAAGAAACATTCCACCTCTTGCGATAAAAACACTTAAAATGGATAATACTTTTTACAAAGTGAGAGAAATGTGTGTTAATAAAACCATGGTTTTTGAGTAAAACGCGCATTCCGTTTTCAGGAGGATAACGAAAAAATTTTACAGCAAGGTGGAAACTTTGCACTCGTAATTTGCGAGCTTCAACGCATCACATTTCCATTTGTGGAAATATCCGCGTTACACACCTCGCGACTTTCAAATTCAAAGTACACATTTCTTTGTTTGTCTCATTACTTTCTTGCACGGACGGGACGTAGTAGAAGCGTAATTTTTTGTGATAACTAATGCTGGAAAGCCCAATTATTCCAACAATACTGATTCCAGCTCCATCCAAGAAAAATTCTCCAATATCAGGTTCGAGAAGAAATCTTCTTATTGATTATTTTCCTAGCTTTTGGGGAAATTTTCCATACTTCGCAGGACCAGATGAACTAATTGGAGAGTAAATGAATCCTGGCTTCTGAACAAACTTAGTATGGGAATTTGATTATAATGATTATTGGAACACTGGAGCATTTAATTAAGAGTGACTCGGAAATAATGAAATATTTCCTTATTTCTATTTATACATTATCTTGCGCACACTGAGAAGTGGATATCGTCACGATGACATTCGTTCTCAATTTCTATTCAACACCTGACATGAGAATACATCTGCTTGTTACAAAAATATGTATTCTTATCGGAACGAAATCATATTGACTTGTAGGTATAATATTGTCCTGGTAGATATCTGATATCGTTTCTTGCAGCGTCTGTCCAGATTTCTGGGACAACTAAAAAGTACTGTTCCTTACAGTATCTGGTCGTCACCGTGATAGTTTCAACTCACAGTGCAGTATTCTTTTTAATCAATAGGAATATTTACAAGAACTTGAAAAAAAATGTTTCGTTTCATCTAATGAAACAAGAAATTTCCTTAATTTCTAAAAATCATGCATGCAGTACCGTTGAGGGAATTTGGATAAATGAAGAGAACTTTGAATAAAAAAATCTTTCGAAGGAGTGAGTTTGTTTTTGTAACTTTTTATCGTGATTTTCTTAACTTATTGTAATAAGTTTTCATAGAATTTTGATAATTATTGCAATGAATTCGGATATTTTTCACATTTCCTCAACAGAAATTTGATTTATTTCAAATCAGATACTCCTGAACGTGAGTTAGAAGCGGACAATAATTTTTGTCACTATTACCATCGTTCACAGCAGCAAAATATTATTTCTGTTTGAATATTTTGGAACCACTTCCACATTAGTTTTGGAGTAATTATATAAACCTATAAAAAAGAACTTTAAAAAAGTAAAAAAACGTTTGGCGGCTTTCCAGGTAGGAAAGATAGTAAGCTATTGTAGTTTATTATTTTAAAAACTCAAACAAAGTACATTCATAAAAAACATTTCCAATCTTAGGTGTAAAGGAGCATTCAAATGTTCATGTTTGATAAATTTTTTGTTACAGAAACTTCTGATACCATTATGACAGGCTTTCATTATCGTTTGTCATTGACGATTTTCGATTACGAAAGATAACATTACAAAATAATAATAAAAAGCTCATAAAAATAAAGTCCTGAAACATATGATGCAGAAAATTAAAAATTCCTTCTCCAATCGCTATTTATCAATTCTTTTGTAAGAAACATAGATTGTGTACGAAAGCCGCAAAGTAGGCTTTCGTCGTACAGGCTGAATTTTCAGTTCGAGGCGACTACGGGCGTGATTTTCAGTACGAGGGTAGTACGGGTTCGATTTTCAGCACTCGGCCTTGCCTCGTGCTGAAAAAATTGCCCGTATGAGCCGAGTACTGAAAAACGCCCGTACGAGCCGAGTACTGAAAATTCTGACTGTGCGACGATGGCCTACTTTGATGGCCGAGGTGCACACTCTACTTTTCACAAAACACTCTGCAAAAAGCAACATCATATACTTTTAGAGCAAGTATATATAGTTACATATAAATATACATATGAAAAGTCGTATATCGAAATTTTTGTGGCAAAAAGCCTGTTGGTTTCTTACGAGTAGATAAATTTTTATAAATTGTTTTACAATCATCAATCGCGAATAATTTTTTTTTGAGTCATTTATTTCACTCTTTTATACATGAGAAAGAAATTCAATGAAATGAACAAAATACATAATAATGTATTTTGTACATAATAATGTATGTAACAAAATACAAAATAATGTGTACACTGAGCATTAATTATAATTGTGAACAATGTTTACAGTACAATTCTCTATTTTATAAACGACATTCTGATTTGTTGGAACATAATGTAATACATCAGTTGTTTCTTCGAATACAATGATGTTTGCGTTTATTGGTTCTTCTTCGTAGGTTAGAATTGCTGTCGATGTCGAAGGCATATTTTCTTTAACATGGGAGTGTTTTTTTTTTGTTTCATTGGTGGTTCATAATTTTCTGCGCTCTTTTCAGGTATAATCAATTCGTTGATTTTCGAAGCGATTTCCTTTCTCTTTCTCATAGAATCCGCTATGTAACCTATAAAAAATGTGAAGGCTTTTATTTCTTAATTTAATTCAAATTCATTCGAAAAATCAATATTACATTACATTTAGCGGTTTCTTCTGACTGCCACCCTCCGTGGCGCTGCAAAGTCATCATGTCTGCTTTGGCGTCCACAACGATAGTAGCAGAAGTTCTACGGAAGCAGTGTCCTGTATATTTTTGCCAATTTGAGAGATTCAAAAATTTTGCGATTCGAGATAGCATTTTGACAAATTGTGCCTCCCAATAAACTGGCTGGTGCATTTGCCTTTTTGAAAATTGACAAAAAATCGCCCTGTCGTCTGATTTGCTGGACGAAGTGCCTGATACTGCTTGACAAATTTGTAGTATGGTCCATAAATCGCGAATGATAGAAGAAATTTGTTCTTAGTATCAGGTATTTTAATAAGAAAAACATCTCCGTAATCTTTCACATTCTCTAAAGATAATTTTACTAATTCGTCACATCGACAGGCTCCATATAATCCGAAAATCAAGGCCACCTGAAAGAAATTGGTTTATTTATTAGATTAATGAATTTTATTTTTACTTTGAGGTTTTCAAACATTTTATGTTGAAATTCAAAATTTATGTTTTTTTTTTTAAACTTTGAAGTGCGACTTTTTACGGCGTTTTCTAACTTTTCTCAATTTTTTATTTTTGTTGTTGGAACTTCACGAAATTTTTGTTGTTTACGAGTAGGCGTTTAAATACTTCATTTTTTATCTTTTTGAATTAACAAATAATATCCTTTAACAACATTCAGTATAATATGAACATTGGTTGGGCGCTTTAAATTTTATATTTTTTCTCTTATTTTGGATATTTCATGATAATGTGACGAGCGGGTTTTTTTCCACTCGTCTACGAAATGGGATTATTTACGGGAACGACATCCGGGGACTAAAGACATCCTAATACGGACCGATAACGTCGACTATCAACGTTAGAAACAAATTATGACAGGAAATGATGAACGAAGTATTTTGGTAATGATACGAAAATGATGAACGGAATATTTTGGTAATGATATAATAATGACAAACGGAAACAAACGAACGACAAAGAAGACGGAACGTACGAAAAATGTGCCGAAATGAACAAATAGGGAAATGATCAATTACCCTCTCTGCTATTCCTTCAAATCAGAATAGTATATAAGCTCGGGACTTTTAGCAGAACATCGGAGAAATCCTCAAGTTGCAAAACGTCCACAAGAAACTCCTCGGAGTCCAAAGAAACGTCCATAAAACTTGAGAACTATCCCAGAGTCCCGAAAGAAGCCCGACCTGACGACGGCTTCTCTGACTCCATCCTTTGCCAAGTAGAAATCGGGAATAAAACTGAAACTGTGTTTCTAGTCCATAATCCCATTTCTACGCGGTTTAGCAAAAGTATATTATTTGTTTATTTTATAACTGTAACCATATCTTGAAGTAAAAACTGTACAAGACTCAAATTACTCGGACCGCCATCCAGGAGTAGAGATTTATCTCTACTAAGGTCGCTTCCATACTGACCTGGAAGGGTAAATCGAGGGTTTGAGAATTGCGCAGCAAACTAGCGTTGTTACCAACTTTACGTTGTCACAACGATAGATTACTTTGAGATAGATTACTTTGAGAGTGGAGTAAAATACCAATTATCAAACAATATTCATGTAATAACTGATTAGTAAAATGTGGCAGTTTATCTTTTAAATATAAAATTCTGGCACTCCATAACTCTGAGGATCAAGTATAAGTCAGTTTAAAACTATGAATTCGCATATCATTTGATGTTGAGTTTACGTATCGTTTACAGTGGTCATTGTAGAAGAATTATTATGGGCTATTAAGAGTGCGATAAGAAGAAAAGGGATTAAGCCAAGTGCCAACATCGTCCATTTCAAGAGGAAAGGTGCTCTACATCTGTATAGTAGACTCAAGGTCTTGAAGGGATTGGATCCGAAGGTGGAAAGTTCCTGGGATCACATGGATGGGCTAATCGCCAAAGATGCTTCACGACTGTATGGTATTTCTTTAATCTCTCCAGCGAGGAGTTTTCATACAGTGTTTAGAAATTGTAAGACGGGACAGGAATTTCGATTGAACCAAGATGCGGGAGAAAGGGAATTATCAGGTTTATTAGAGAAAGAGTTGTTAAAAGAACCAGAGAAAGATGGTTGTGATTTGCAGAATAGCTTACAAGGGAATACAGATCCTGACAGTAGTTCATTACTAATTAAAGAATTGAGTGAGATGGGAGGATATTGGTTCTGAGATGCTGGATGTTTTGTTGTAGATAAGTTGTTGTGAGACAAGATTGGAAAGGATGATGATTATAAATTGGTGTGAGAAGTTTTGAAAGACGTTGTACCGACATTGTAAAGTAATGATCTAAGAATAATAATTCCGGATATGCTGGATTTAATGTCGTGACTTCTTGTTATCATTTCCCACATATAATCCTGTATTTTTACTTGGGGATAATCAAGGGGTTCTCTCGGGCAGAGTCTCCGTTGGGGTCCTTTCTGAACGAGTGAGTCGAAGTTAGCCAGCGATAAGAAGACGAGAAATGAGAACAACGTTGAATTCGATCGATTTTCCAGGAATTATAATTGGCATCGTTGGTTGATAGAAGCTCGCTCGTCACAATAAAAATATTTTTGTATGAGTAAAATAAAATAATTATCACAATACTCAAGAAGTTGAATAAAAAATGTGATGAAAGATTTATTAAAATGATAATAAATTGAATGACCAATTTTACATTCACATGTACATAATGAGTTAAATTTAATAAAAATTCATCACATATACTAAAATGCATAATATAGTTATGTATTTATTATATATACGATATTCATATTATATAATAAAATAAATCATAGATGAAGGTAATTATATATATTAGGTAACGAATAAGTTATAAACCACTAGTAAAAAATATATCAGAAAATAATATTAAATACAGATATGACAATGTATACGTAATATTGATATATACATATTACGAGGAAAATATCGTACATACTACATAAAAACCATAACATAGAAAATTAGGTAACAGATTTTTAAATATAGATTTTTTTAAATTTAAGGTTCGTTATTATTGAAAACCATATATATTTTCAATGTTATAAAGATACATTTAATGTAAGAAATATTGTTAATTTTTATAATTTATTGCACATTATAATTATATGAGAAAAAGTATACGCACAATTTTTTTTACGTTCATTATGAGAATATTTTCATTGTTGATATTGAAGGATATGGCGTAAAATAATTATTTACATAAATTTTGATATACAAATATATAAATATTATTATTATATCAATGTCACAATGATTATAAAAATTTTTTTAACCTATCAGAAGAAAACATGTAACATGTACTTTGTTATTTGAATTATGATTTGAAATAATTTTTTTTCCCATCAAACACCAAAAAATGAGGAAATTATCCTTTCAAATGGCGACTTGACATAAAAAAAAATTTATGATCAATTATTTTGTAATATTTGGTGCTGACTTTTTTAATTCACTATCAAATTATGAATTTTTTAAAAAATTTTTTTTCATTTAAATTTTAAATTATAAAAAATTCAATTCAATTTATTGAAAATTATGAATTTAAAAATTAAAGAAACAAATTGGAATTCAAAATCAAATTTTCAATTCAAATTTAAAAATTCAAATATTAAAAATTTTTGAATTTTCATTAGCAAAATATGGTTTTAACATTAAGAAAATTTACCTTTTCAACTAAATATTCTTCGTCTGGTGCGTCCTTCAGTAAGTTTTCGAATCCTTTCTCGGTAAGAACCGCAGATTTTTTTTTCGCGTGTCCCTCGTTTTTTCTTTTCAAAAGAGATGTTAATCTTTTGAAATTGGCAATGTCGATGTTGTCGTTTAAAGCAATAGTAGTTTTAAGCATCGAATACACGGACCACAAAGTTGTTTGCTTTTTAATTGCCGACAAATGATCGAAATAAGCGACCAGCCAATTTTCAGATATGTTTGAGTTTTCCGTATTGCGCGATTTTTTTCCATTCTTTGAAAATGGAATAAGCGGCAAAACATTTTTATTTTGATTTAGTTAGTAGCAGATTTTCGCGGGCAGCAGCTGCTAGTAAACGAATTTCGGGCGGCGTATTCCCGAAATTTTCATCATCAGATGAACTCATTTTGGACAAAACACAACAGTTTACAACGAAAAAACCAAAACAAATTCAATAAACAAGCGCAAGAACACAAGGTGTGCAAGGTAAACAAAAGCCTGTGTGTGTGTGTGTGTGTGTGTGTGTGTGTGTGTGTGTGTGTGTGTGTGTGTGTGTGTGCAGCAGGTGCCTAGCCTCGTGCAATTGCCTATGCTTTCAATGGGAGCTGCGATTCTCGAAGAAAGACGAGCTGCCCTGTAGGCGTCACTTGTGCTCAAGGTAGCGCAATATATATGTCATACGCTATACCTCGAACTCACACAAATCAAAACTCGCGTCTATGTGATCATTCGTTAGCGTCGACTGCTCCGGTTCATTTCGCTCCGCTCCGGCCCATAGTCCGAGCGGAAACCGAAAGCTGACGGACGAGACCGAACCTATCAACTGATTTGTGTTCATGTATTTACATCGTTTCCAATGATTTCTGATCGTTTCAACCGTTTCAATCAGTCTCTCTGAACTTTTATTTCATCGTTAAAATATAGACGTGTATCGGTTTAGAATGCCAATCGCGCAAAAAAAAATTTAAATAATTATATCATTTTCGTAATTTTACAATCCTCAACCTAAAAATTTTTCACATTCTAATACATTTTTTTGCAATGTGAGAATTTCCTGAAATTTTAAATATCATAAGTAGTTCCTTGGCGTATAATAATATATAGTAATAATAATGTCCAAAATCGAAAATTAACGAAAATTTATAATTCAGTAAATGCCATTTGAATTAAGGATCTCAAATTGAAGCATTTTATTAAAATGAAAAATGCTGTTGAAAGTAAGGAATTCTCAAAGTCATGGGTTTCAACTGAAAATAAAAACTAGAGAATTTTGAACATACAAAAAATTTTCCGACAATTTATCATAAAAAACATTGTAATTTCAAAGCGATGCAATAAAAATGTATGCTTCAGTGATTAATAAATCCAAACTTCAAATTTTCTACTTGATGATTTCAAACATCAAACTAAGAAAATTTTTTTGCTGCAAAACAAAAAGTTCGAAAAAAATAATTATATTAATGATAGAAAAATTTTGAAATTAGTGAAGTTCGTCGTAAAAAATATCTTAATTTTAAGAATCTAATGTATATTCTTGAAAGTAATGAAAAAGTTAATCGATATTCTTGTTTGAAATTTTTTTTTATTCAATAGAGTGAAAAAAATTGATAATTAAATGAGAAATTCAAATATTTTTCCACTGAAAAAAACGAAATATCAATAATTTATTTATTGAAGTTGCAAAAATAACAAACTTCGTACTTCAATATTACTGCGCAGCTACATGGAAATTTACGGAGTAGAAATAATAAAAGACCGATAAAATTAAAAAATTTCTACTCTGAAACATGAGCATTAAGTACTTGTGACTTGTAAATGTGCCTTCAACTATAAATTTCAAATGTGGAAAAAAGTTCCTATAAAAAAGTAACTCAAAATCAACCATTTCATGGAAATAAATTTAATAGTTTATAACGTTAAAATAAAGTTTACAGCCAAATATCAAGATAAATAATATGGAACTCGAAAATTTCGACATTGCTAGATTTTCAGAGTTTAAAGTCGACTATAAAAAAACTTCTTGCTCTATTTGATTACTGAAAAAATTGAAAAGTTTGTGATTGCGAGTAAATAATAGTATTTTTTCGAATCAAGAGGCAAAAACGAGTGTTTTTACGAGTACCAGATTTTTCGAACGAGCGAAGCGAGTGAGAAAATTGCACGAATTAAAACACAAGTATGCACCTTGATACGAACAGTTATTTTTATAACGAGAACATTAAACAAGCGTTTTCGTTGTTTACGTGTAGAAACCCTTTCCGAATCGATGAATCGGCCCTAAAAACTGACATGAAAATGGTCACCTCGCACCTTAACACAGTTGTTTACCCACAATTTTGTCCTTTTTCATATAAGTAAACAAAGAACGTAAGATTTTTCCACGCTCTCTGAAAAGGCGGTCGTAGGGTTTCTACACGTAAAAACGAAAACGCGCGTTTTAATGTTCGAGATGCGAAATTAGTATATTACGTAGCAGGTTTGGATGTGCGAATTTTTTTAAATATTTTCAAGCAACAATTGTGTAGATTGCATGTACATATATTTCCTAATTATGACTCAAGTCATCATTAGAATGTCTCAATTCTTGCATAGTGCGTACAATTTTTCAATGTAGAACAGTTTTTCTTTTATTTTATGTCATTGAATTCAACGAGGTGTAGAGTCTACGTTAATACTGTCGAAATTTAATCTTTAATGAAACGTGAGCACTACAAGATAAATGATAAAAACGATTCATTATGTGCAAACGTCTCCGAAATTCGAATAAATGTGAAATAAACAAATTTTGTTTAAGTATGGAATTCCATTAACTTGCGAATTTCAAGAATAAATATCTCAGAAATAGATAATTTTTTTTTAAATAACTTGGGTGTTTTCTGATTATCTAACAATATCAGATAATTGGAGAAATTTCAAGTTTTTAAGCATTTTCAATTTTCATAGAAGTATTTCGATAATTTCAGAACATATTTCAGTGTTTGCAAATGTTTGAAATTATAATATATGATGAAGAAATTTAACTCAACCTTTAAGGGTTGAGTTCGGTAAAGATATTTGACGATACAAAAATGCAAAATAGAGTATCATTTACAAAATTGTTAATACTTTCAGAGTTTCAAAATTTTTGTAATTATCGAATCACACAAATTCTAAAATTCATAGAATTTTAAATTCAGTTTATAGATGACTCATACTAAATGCTATATAAGAATCAAAAAATTTAGAATTAATTTTTATCGTGAAAATTTTTAAAACCGCTTCCTAATTTACAATTTTTGAAAACATCGAAACGTTCAACGATTGCGAAACATCGCGGAATTTTGAGGATTTCTACAATTGTTGATAAATTCGAAAAAAAATTCTTTTCCATGTGTTTTTTACATCTGAAGACGATTCAAATAAGTGATGAAGAAAATCTTGTATTCGTAGAAATCATGGATAATTAAGAAATATATATACGATTTTAAAAAATATATATATTTGGAATATATCTGTGGCTTCCCATCCTAACAGAGAACCTCACTTCTGCTATAATGTTTTAAATTTGATCAGAATATCATGTAAAATGAGCCTTATGGCAGAAGTGACTTTCTCTGTTATGGCGAGGAACCACAGATATATATGACGATATTATTATTCACAACATATTGTTAGAATTTTTTTAAATGGAATTCAAATAATTTTTGGAATCATGATTGAAAAATGCATTTTCAATTTATCATTGCTTACCAACTACTTCACGGATTTTTTTTTAGGAAATCATGTTTATCCGTGAAGAAGTTCATAAAAAAAAAAAAAAAAAAAAATACGAACTCAATGATGCCCTTAACGCTAAAAAATATTTGAACAAAAAGCTGCTTCAGCTGTTTTGATGGTTTCCCCAGGTTTCCCCTAGTAATTTGAGTTTTTATGAAGTTTTTATAAAACTCATAAAATGTTGGTGTTTTTTTTTATAAAATTCCGCTTTTTTTAAAAGTCGCTTTATAAACAGAGAAGTGTTTCATAAAGTGTTTATTAGTTTTTATTAAGTCACTTTATAAACTCTTCAGAAAAAGACAGAATCTTTATAAAGTAGTTTTTAAAATCCACTTCATAGAAATGCCGTCATTTTATGAAGATCTTAAGAAGTTATTATGAGGTGACGTTATAAAACATTGCTCTTCTTATGTGACTTTAAAAAAAAGCGGAATTTTATAAGAAATGTCCAAAAATGATAAGGAGTTTTATAAAAACATTTTAAAAACTTAAATTACTAGGTTCGTCGCATTTTAAATAGGAAAGATGGAGAAAATCAATCAATTGACAAAATTATTTGATTTTCTATCAGTGGTCCAGGTTTTGCAAGTTTAGGAAAAAAACCGGTTCAGTTGTCAATTCTGTTAAATTATTTTTATTCCAACGTTTTATCCTTGAATGTATGTTAAATTTTTCCTGAAAAGAGGGTCACACATTGACTCAAAAATGTCGAGATAAAAATAATTTATAAAAACTGACCAGCTGCGCAGGTTTTTTTCCTAAACTAAAAGAATTATTTGTATAAGCCGTCAGCTCACGCAGTTGACGATGGTTAGCAATGATTAGTCTCTTAGCGCGCTCGAGAACTTGAGCCGCAGTCGCGAGACAAATTCGGAACAGAAATAGAATGGGCCGTAGCCGAATCGAACCAACCACTATCGAAAGGAGCCGAGCATCCCAAAAGCAGCAGACCGCTTCGGGCTGCAACCTCATACGAATCTAAATTAGTGTGAGTAGAGGTGTACGCGACGTGACATATATATATCGCCACCTCGAACACTCTTGTGGAAAAAAAAAATCTCTGTAAATGTCTGCAAAATCTTTGCAAATGTCTGCGAAATCTCTGCAAATGTCTGCAATATCTCTGCACTTTTTTTACGTTTTTCTCTGCATTTTTTGTGCACTTACAAATGTCTGTGAAATGTCTGCAAAATCTCTGCTTCTTTGAAATTTTTCTCTATAACTTTTGTGCAACAAATAAAAGTCTGCCAGAAGTCTCCAAACTTATGCGAAACGATGCAAATGTCTACAAAATCTATGAAAATGTCTGCAAAATTTTCTGCAGAACGATGAAGAACAATAATATAAATATCGGAACTGTAATTTACAATTATGGCTGCAAATGAAAGTTTAAATTATGAATATATATTTTTGTTGAAAATATGACCTGAAAATAACGCAGGCCTATTGAGGAAAAACTTCACGCTGGAGGGATTCGAACTCGGGTCGTTGGATTGAAGAGCTGCGACGGTACCACTGAGCCATTCCAATATTTTGATCTTCAGTATAAAATTTTCTTTAATCTATAATTTCAAGATTATTACTGATTATCAGCTCACAATCAGTCACTATTAGATATAATTATTTTATAAATGTTTTACTCAATTAGTTTTTTCAGTTTACATCACGTTGCCTCGTATATTTTTGACAAAAATCGATACACTGCAGATGTTATAAAACAGGTGAACTTATGATCATGTTTTCTTATAATAGAATAAAATACAAGAAAAACTTTTCCTTTCAGAGTAGGAATTATCTCCATATTTTGAAAGATCCTTTCATGAGTTTCGTTAAAAAATTTTACAAGTACTTTTCTCAACAGTTAGCATCAAGTCGATGTCAATCATACATCAAGCCATGGCAAATCAAGACTTGACATACTCTTGACATCAAGGATGTTAGCTGAGTGGGTCTCTAATTTTTCGTGAGCGCATAAAGACGTCTTGAAAATCGGTTAATGCTATTTTTCGAAAAAAAATCGATGTTTTTCGACAATTTTTGACTGATCTTCTCCATTTACAGTGAAAATTTGTCTCAATCACGAACTCGTTGATACATGAGCATATTATTGGAGTGAAATTTACAAACTCATAATTGTTCTAACGAATTGTAGCCTAATTTTTTTACAAAAAAGTCATTTATATCAAATCATTTACATAATTTTCAAATAATTTATTTTTCCTCAATGAATGAAGAATGAACGATAAAAATAGACACTTAAAGATTTAAATTCATCGTCAAAGTAAATGAGAATGCTAATATGCAGTTGAATTGTGATACAATTGTAATTGAAACATTAGAAACAACTCAATTCAAGAAACAAGACATCAAGACGGATCTATATTTATAATTTTTAATTAAAAATTCAATAGTTATCAAGGAAAAAGTAAAAACACTAAATGTCCTCGGAGTCGATTTCACGCACCAGACTTTACCTACATTTCCTTCATATTTCTTTGAGTCGAAAAGTCCTTTGCCACTTTACTGAAAACTAAAATTAAAAAGATATTTGGGTCACCAGTTTGAACCAATCAGATTCGTTAGATCTAAAGCTCGAATATCTTTTTTGATTTTGAGTTTTCGGAAAAGTGGCAAAGACTTCGCTTTGGAAAAATATGAAGGAAATTCAAGTGAATTTTGTTTTGTGAAGTCGACCCTAACTTACGAAGAGGGCACATTTATTGTTGAAACTTATTATATTTTGAGTTTTGTGAAAAGAAGCAAAGGAAAAAGTTTTGATCACCCGGTATGAATATTGATTGCAAAGAATTGATATCAAGATGACATTTATCAAGTGTAAAATGAACTCGGTCATCAGTTCGAATATAAAAAAAAAAGCACACTACTTCTATAATCAGGCTCATATATATAATTGACACAAGTCAGTAATGCAGGATTCTCGCCGACATATTTATTAACTGCAGTGAATGAGCAGAGATTTAAAATGTTTTCTATCCCACAGACATTTATGAGCTGCAGAGAATTTGCAGAGATAAGAAAACATTGCAGAGAAAAATATAAACAGACAGCAGAGTTGTGCAGACATTCACAGACTTTTGCACACTTTTGCAGACTTTCGCAGACTTTTGCAGACTTTTTACAGACTTTCGCAGAGATTTTTTTTCCACAATTGCAGGAGTGAACAGGATAGCGAAAATAAGAGAGTAAACAACAGTAAACAATTTGTAAAGCAATTTGTTTACTGCTACAGCTACATTTTGTGCCAACAATAAAAAAACGACAGCCAAGCAATCTGTACAAATGAGTATCAAGGAAATTGCATAGTTCTTCTAGCGGTTTAGGCCGGCTGTTGGGTTACTTTCCCGGCCTAGGCCAGGAAAAGAGTACTGTACGTTGAAAGAGGACTTCGCGGAGCGTCTCTGAGTACAAAATACTGTATTTTGTGGAGTATTTTGCCAAAAAATTTGTTTTTTTTGATGTTCTCTAATGTCACTTCGTTTAATGATGAATATGTAAATTCAGGACGAATCTGACCGTAAGAAAACCGAAGTTTTCGTGGTTTTACTAGGAGAAATTTTCATGGCTACCATCAAAATCGTGCAAATTATGCAAACTACTTAAGATCAGGTTTTACCTTAAACTCTGAAACGAACACTCTAACTTAAAGATTTGTTTTCAACTTTAGGATTTCCTTTGACATTCCCTTGTGAACCTTTAGAATTGTTGAATTTTTCAAAAAATTTAAACCATTAGATATTTTACCCTTCAGAAAGATTTAATACAGAATAGAAAGAAATCCTCAGTAGAAAAATCTGTTTCTAGAAGATTTGAACCCGATTTATTTAGGCAGTAACCGACGACTACTGTAACTGGATAGCTAATCTACTATTGTGATACATTATGACGATCGTCAAGTAGAAGAGCAAAGCCGGTCCAGGACCCAGGCTATCCTTGTCTCACTCACGGGTGATATAGGATTCACGTTCTTTCTTTTTTAATCGTCGATTCCTCTTCACCTATCCATCCGCTTTCACCGCACAAAACCTGTTCCTACTCCGTCCCCTTCACCACCCTTCCCTCGCCACCTCCCCCCTTTTCCACCGTCATATCCAAAATGGCGTCCAACCAGATGGCGGTTATTTCTAATTTTTCGAATAGAGAAACATTGCTCACGAATTTTGGCATTTTCTAAGATGTTTCATAAACTCGTAATGTTTATCGAAACGTAGGGTCTGATGGAACTCTCCTTTCCCCGCGCGAAGAACCGGTGACCATCATGACGCGAGCTTGCTACCGGTTGCTGCGTGTATCGTGCCCCTTTGGCTCGGCGCGTTTTCAGTGTCGTAGTGAGTTGAAATTTTTATGTGACCGATTTATAAGTTTTTACCTTACTTAATGTTCTAGATTACAGAAGCAATTGACGTGTACGCCGCGAATAATTTCAACCTAACCTAATAAATCCATGTACGAGATAAAAATATCTGTAGAATTTAATTTTCATCAAGCAACGCCCTCAAAAAATTGTCTGAGCAATAGAAAAAAAATTACTCATTGCTTGGATAGTAAAAAAGACTCGTTTCACGAATGAAATCCCGGGGTTAGATGAAATGTCTATTTTTAGAACTCGATAAACACGCATTATGACGTCATCATTGTTCTCGAAAAACCTGTTGCGCGTTCAGCGATCACTGCGCATGCGTGACTGAGGTGGTAGAGGTTCACCTTTTACCTCCCCTCGCCGTGAGGTACGGCGTCCTTCTCGAAAAATCTGGAACCTCGATATACACGTTTTCCTCACTGCCATTTAGGAGACAGGCTTAAACTCGCACGATGACGTCATCTTTTCAAGGTTGGACGTTTTAGAACTCGGTAAACACGCTTTAACGTCTTTAAAACCACAGTTGAATATTATCCGAGGAAAGTACGTCTTTACTTCTAGAACATTGTATTTACAATCATTTGAAAACACATATTGGATTTAAACTTTACAATTTTATGACTTACCTGAGATAAATTATAGATATTAATCATTATTATCAAAATCATCAGTATTATTTCAACATCATCAAGGTTTAATGAAAAACGCATCATGGTCGTTTCAAAAATATTTCATTGTAAAATAATTTAATAATCGCAATATAAAAAAAACTGCAACTATAGCAGTTTCACGTAGGGACTTATCTCTAACGTCCTCAGTTAAAATATCTATACATTAGATCCCACACACATACACACACATATGGGTAAGTTACACATCCGTTACAATTTTAATGCAAGGGGCCCCACCCCGCCCACCATTTTAATTAGCCCCTCTATTTGTTGCCCTTTATTTTTACAACATTACAATACTTGCAGTTATTTTTTCATTTTAAAAAAAAACTCGCAAGCGTTGAACTTTCCATTAAGAAGGCGAAAATTTACTGGTTGCTTCGACTTTACAGCTTCGTCAAGTTTTTGAAGCTCGTTCGGATCTCCAGGTAGAGCTTCACCAATCCTCTTCGAGAAAAATTTCAAACTTTGCATCCAGAGCAATGATGAATTTCGGGCCGAATTTGGTGACAACGGAGCGAATGCTGGTGACGGTGTAACTTTTATTAACCTCCAACTCGGTAACCTCACGCGTTGGGAGAAAACTCTCCGCACGAGCCGTTTGGTTGAGCTTCGAGAAATCCATGTACTCGTTCAATAACTTTCGTCAGACTAACACTCATTCACTCACTCAACCTGCATTTTAAGGAACATATAACCTTGAAAATCTATTGCGCAGTTAGCGATTCTCGGAAATGATGACGTCATCATTGTGTGCGGGACGCTATGATTTCTTAAATGTTCGAAAATTCCAAAATGATGACGTCATATTTTCAAGGTGAGATGTCTTTTTTCAAAACTCGATAAACACGCAATATGACGTCATCATTGTTCTCGAATGTTCTTAGGACGCCATAATTTCTAGAATATTTATAACGGATGACGTCATCTCAACAGGTTTAAACACGCATGACAATCCTCGAACAATAATTGCGTCGTAAAATTCCTAAACGATGATGACATGTTTTCAAAGTCTAACGTCTTTTTTTAAAAATTGATAAACATGCTCTGACTTGAGAAAAACACATCTTTATTTCTAGAGCACTAAACCATTTGAAAAAAACATTTTGGATTTCAATTTTACGTATTACCTGTGATGAAGATATTAATCATTATCATCAAATAATCAGTATTATTATCAAGGTATAATTAAAAACACATCGTGGTAATTTCAAAAATTTATTGAAGAATCATTCAATGATTACAACATTTTTATAAAAACTGCAACTTCTGCAGTTCGACGTCTTATTTCTAACGCTCGCAGTATACCATATTATCTGTACATGGAATTGCACACATAGGTAGGTTGAACGTCGCAATGCAAGGGCACCAACCCCGCTCCTAGCTGTGAGGCACAACCACAAGAGTAGCCCCTCCATTTTTGTTTTTTTTTTTTTGTTTTATTTTTAAGATTACAACATTTTTTTCTTACATCTATGACAATTTTTTCGCAAGGTACTGGTCCGTCCGGGATGTCGCCGATATAATCAGGATCAAATTTCCAATGTTTATCGCATTGCTTACAGGCAATAAATTCCTCATCTTCTTGAAATTCTAGAGGAAGCTTATCCTAAGTATTATGAAAATAGTTCGTTTGAACGTTGAGAAGGTACTCTCGGGATAAAATAGTGATATCTTCCGAATCCAACTCATCTATCCCGTTTACGTAAGAGACTAACGTAAATAATCTTCTTGTCGATGGTGTGTCTCCAAATTTCTTCATCAACTACATTTTAGGCCGGCGTTAGTTTTCTGCTTTCTTTCTTTTTTTTCTTTAAGTTTTCTCAAATCCAATATATACTGCTTCTAAACCTTAAACCTATTATTCACTGCTTATTGGTTAAATCTGCAATTTTTCTGCGCAAGACAGGATCTAGAATTTTTTCAACATTGACGATTCGTCGTTGGAACTTATAGTGGTCACGGGCTGCTTGTCTGATGGACCCCGTCTCGTTGATCTATGCACAAAATCCCACACATACAACACATGTACTGAAGGTGGGTTACAGTCAAACGTTACACGCTTCATAATTTTCTGACAATGCCGCTGATCGGTTTATATTCGATAATACGATCATGTATAATGAGGCAATCAGCTGCAGTTTGAGCGGGGAATTTGTCTCTCGATTCGAATTCAAGACTGTTGGAATAAGCAATTCTCGCTTCCAAGTCATTATTGTACGCGATGGTTCGAATTTTAATCGTTGCGTCGTTATAAAGCTCATTTGATAATAGTCAAACGTAATAATCACTTCTACGTGACTAGCTAGCAATAACTTTTATCTAGTCACGGACAACTTCATTTACTTCTAGTTTTTGTAATCAAGAAGCTTTCAATAACAGTACTCGTGTTGAATCACGATAGTCTGTAATAAACCTCTGTTGAATACAGTTCTCACTTTTGCAACTAGGTCTTCTTAATTCATTTTTGCCAACCTCTGCGCCTCGTTTCAATAGGTTATGGGCCCAGGCACACAGGCGAAAATAAAATTAACGAGAATCGTGAAACGCGAATAGTGCTAGATACGAAAACGCAAAGTGTACGAGTCATCGAAAACTGCCACGAGTCGCGAGTGAACATATGGAAGCACCGGGCTCGTTTGATCGAATCGTATACGAATCGCGCAGTACGACAGCAATCATCGCGAGTACGTAAAGAATATTCTCAGTGCCGCGAAAACCAATCCTGGAGTGAAACTCGCGCATAAATATTTTGAAAAAAATCGAGTGGAAATACGGACATAATCGACACGTCATTAGTCGAATCACTAATCGAGTAATATTTCGGGCATCGTGTAGTGCACGCGAAAAATACTCTCAGTTACGAAAACATTTACCCCTACTCGAACATCACGGACGATTATTTTTACCAAAATCCAGTGGAAAGTGAACTTGAAGGATTTTTGATTGAAAATATGGCGCACGGCAACACAAGGTTGGAAGTGCTTACGACACCTGGCGAATTCAAGTAGCGGCATTGCTTGTGAAAAGCGACCTATATGAAGAAAAACCTATATCGGAGAAAAACCTCGGCCAGCTGTCGAAGGGGAGGGGGCCGCTCTGGCAACGTCATAATGCGCGTTCGAACAGTGGAAAATCCAGGACCGCAAAGCCAGGGCCGAACTCATCCTCGCAATTTCTCCATCGGAACTGAAACAAATATGAGGCTGCGACACGGCCATCGAGATATGGGAAAAACTAGAGTCAATCTACGCCTCTAAAGGACCGGCACGCAAGGCAACGTTATTGAAGCAGTTAACGCAGCAAAAGATGACACAGGGTGCTGACGCGAGGGACCATTTGGCAAAATTCTTCGACACCGTTGATAAACTCGAAAGTATGGAGGTAACAATACATAAAGATCTCCTCACAATAATGCTCCTTTATAGTTTGCCAGGCAGTTTTGAGAATTTTCGATGTGCAATCGAGTCTCGCGACAAACTTCCAGACGTTGAATCGCTGAAAATTAAGATAACGAAGGAAAGTGACGCAAGGGCACAAAAAACAGGTGAATTTGAGTCAAACGCGATGTTCGTGAAGCATCGCAATAGAAGCGCGCATGCACCAAGACGCGGAATCGACGATCGACAGCGGGGGGACAAACCAACGTCGTCAACGGCTGTCAAATGCAAGTGCGGCTACTGCAAGAAAGTTGGTCATAAATTTTCGCAGTGTTGGTCAAACTAAAAAGAGGAGGGGCGTGGTGAAAAATCCAGCTACGCGGCTGAATCATTCCTTTCGAGCTACAGCAGTAGCGACAACGCCAACTTTGCTGACAACGACAGATGATGCCTGGACAGCGGCTGCACCTCGCATTTATGCAACGACCGGCAGCGCCTCCTCAACCCCAAGGACATCCGAAGTGGTCTGAAGCTCGCTAACAGCGCTGTCACCCAGGTCAAAGCTCGTGGAAACGTCCTGGTGTCAACCTCAGACGGTAAAAGTGATAAGGTAATCAAACATGAAAACGCATTATTCGTTCCAGATCTTAGAATGAATTTGCTCTCCATCGCGAAAATCGTCGACAGGGAGCACCAGGTCTTGTTCACCAGAAACCGCGTAATTGTGAAAGATAACCAGGGCAACACGAAGATGGTCGCCGATCGAACAGGGGATTTATTTTATCTCTGAGACGGCGCCCAAGAAGCCTGCATCGCCGCCGCTGTAGAAGGAAAGCCCGACGCAGACACCTGGCACAAGTGGCTCGGACATCTGAACCAAAAGGACCTCGCCATGATGCCTGACCACGCAACCGGGTTGGACCTACAGAAAAATTCCAAGCTATATAAAGATTGCGAAATTTGCATCAGAGGTAAATTGGCTAGTAAACCATTTCACGCGAGGCTATCTCGCTCTGATTCGATCCTAGGAATCGTGCACTCTGATGTTTGCAGGCCCATGCGCACACAATCGATTGGCGGGGCTCGATACTTCGTGAATTTTACAGATGATCAGAGTCGATGGTGCGAAGTATATTTCTTGCGAAGCAAGAACGAACTACCCGAAAAATTCCAAGAATATAGGAAACTCGTGGAAAACCAGACGGGAAGAAAAATTAAGGCTCTCCAGTCGGACAACGGAAAAGAGTACGACAACTCAAGGCTAAATACAATCCTCAAGGACGCTGGAATTCGTCGGAAATTCACCGTCACTTACACGCCTCAACATAATGGAGTATCGGAGCGTAAGGACCACACCCTGGTGGAGTCGGCCCGGTGTATGTTGTTGCGGTCAGGACTTCCGCCATCCTTTTAGGCCAAGGCAATCGCGACCGCGAACTACATCAGAAACCGATGCATCACCAAAAGTTTAGACCAGGGGACGCCGTTCGAAAAATGGCACGGGAAAAGGCCCGACCTTTGCCACCTCCGGACTTTCGGATGCAAAGTTCACTTCCTCAACAAGAAACCCGGCAAAGGAAAATTCGATCAAAGGACTATCGAGGGAATTTTCGTGGGTTACACTGAAACCACAGCATCATATCGGGTCTGGGCCTCTAGAGAGAGGAAAATCTATATTACGCGTGATATTAAATTCACGGACGAGTTCAGTAATGCGAAAGAACACGAAGACTTCATCATCGCTTTGACGTTTGATGGTAAAAATGAAATTTCGATTCAAGAAAATAATTTTTCAGCGGATCAAACAGTCGTTGTGGATTATACCCAAGGAGCTGCTGAGGATTGATCTGAGGATGACGCCAAGGAACAACCAGAGGACGATGCTGAGATGCAACCTGTAGACGACGTCGAGCAGCCCGAAAACGACGAGGACGATGCCGTGGAAGTGTCAATGACGCGAGGCCGTGGCAGACCTGCCCTAGTGAGGACGGGTACAAGAGGACGACCTCGAAAATAATATAATATGATAGCTGCGGAGGATGAAGATGAACCTGATGAACAAATTGACGAGATAGACTGGCACGATGCCCAACTCGTCACGCCAGAAACACTAGTTTCGCAGGCAATTTCAGGGCCAGACGGGGCTGAATGGAAAGATGCCATCTACTCCGAGGTAAAGTGTCTAATCAGCAATGACACTTGAGAGATAGTCGATCGCCCTAAAAACGTCAAGGTCATCGGATGTCGGACCGTACACAGGGACAAACTCCGCGCTGACAGTACCCTGGAACGAAGAAAAGCACAAGCGCAAAACCTTTTGCAAGCGTCGTTGCAAAAGGTTTTGTGCAAAGACCAGGTATAGACTTTAATGAAACTTTTGCTCCAGTTGCCAGACTCAGCTCCCTGAAGACGCTCGTTGCCCTAGCAGCCGAAAAACGACATGGATATTTGGCAGCTAGACGTTACTACTGCATACCTCAATGGTAATATCGATACCAAAATTTTCATGGAACCACCAGAACTTTTAGACGAGATGCTGGACCGAATCATCTACCAGGAAAAGGACCGAGTACTTGTATCTAGAGCAAAGAAGATGCAAAGAAAACTGCGCAATGGAAGCAGTGTCTGCAAGTTGGAAAAGGCATTGTACGGCCTACGTCAATCGGGCCGCCAGTGGCACGCCAAACTCAACGAGGTCCTCCAAGGCATCGGACTTTCCCCGACCAACGCAGACCCATGCGTGTACGTCGACAGAGAAGGGCATACCTTCGTGATGATCTATGTGAACGACATCCTGGTGATTTCGAAAGATAAAAAAAGAGTGGACCATATAAAGGGACAACTGAAAGATAAATTTACGCTCAAAGACCTTCGGAACGCCAAATATTGTCTAGGTATTGAAATTATTCGAGGCAGGGAGGGCTACGTTCTTTCGCGAGCTGGCTGCATCCGTAACATTCTGAAAAGATTCGGCATGGAGGACTGTAAGGCTGCAAGAACTCCATTATCCCTGGGAACAAAACTCATCATCGATTCCACGGACGAGCTGAAAACTGAATCGCCGCCGCCTTTTCGTGAGTTAATTGGCGCCTTGATATACCTGGCCGTGGGTACACGGCCGGACATCGCCCACGCGGTCAACGCCTTGAGCAAGTTTTGCACGAATCACACTAAGGTGCACTGGATAGCAGAAAAATGCATCTTGAGATATCTGGCCGGCACTATCTCCCGTGGGCTGTTTTACAAAAGGACTGACAACAATCTAGTCGGCTACGTGGACGCCGACTGGGGAAACTGCACCATCGACCGACGTTCATACACGGGCCTGACCTTCATCTTGGCAGGAGCCACAATTTCCTGGGAATCACGGTAACAGAGGACGGTCGCCCTTTCGTCAAGTGAGGCTGAGTACATGGGCCTCACTGACGCAGCGAAGGAAGCCATCTACCTAATTGGCTTTCTAACAAAACTAGGTTTTCAAGGCGTGTCAAACATTTCGTTGTATAACGATAATCAGGGAGTCAGTAAGCTGGCTTCCAACCATGTTTTTCATTCTAGGTCGAAGCATATCGACATCCGCCATCATTTTATTCGCCAGGCACTGAGGGACTATCCAATTACCCTTGAGTATTTGCCCACAGAACTTATGGTGGCCGATATCCTGACAAAAGCGCTGCCTGAGCCTAAGCACGATGAATGCTCCAAGAAGCTGGGCCTTTACGCCAGCAATGATATCAAAAGCTCGAATTGAGGGAGGGTGTTGGAATAAACATAGCTCACTTCCAAGTCATTATTGTACGCGATAGTTTGAATGCTAATCGTTGCGTCGTTATAAAGCTCATTTGATGATAGTCAAACATAGTAATCACTTCTACGTGACGAGCTAGCAATAACTTTTATCTAGTCACGTACAACTTCATTTACTTCTAGTTAATGTAATCAAGAAGCTTTCAATAACAATACTCGTGTTGAATCACGATAGTCTGTAATAAACCTCTGTCGAATAAAGTTCTCACTTTTGCAACTTGGTCTTCTTGATTCATTTTTGCCAACCTCTGTGCCTCGTTTCAATAAAGACAAACGTCAACTGGCCCCGTTATGAAGGATTCTTTTTGTTTAGCGCAATCAGTTACCACGGGAGGAGCAATATCCTTGAATTTTGACTTTGTCAATAATGGAGCATTTTTCTTTCCATAATATGAAGATTGAAAGTTCGCAAACATCTCGTATAACGTGGCGAATTGATTTCGTCTAAAATTTACATTGAGATTCGTATAAGGATAATACTGCGAATTGAGAAATATCTTCATATCTCGTAATTCGCAATTGTCAAAAGCACTCGCATTTTTTCTTGCTGAATTTTTTCGGCCTGTTTGAAAGCCTACAATGATGTATCTCGGCTTCTCCAGTTGAGTCGTTATCTTCACAATCCACACATGCTTGGTTGTTTGCACTTGTAGTGGATACTCGTAGAGTTCCCAGCTTCGAAAGCTCATAGCGATGTAGTTCAACATTCGAATCTTTTCGACGTCCGACACCTTGACGTATGACAACATCCAATAGATTTTATTGAGAGTTATTTTATACTCCTCCGGAACTGCAGGAGCTGCAACCGCTGTCTGCACGATAGCGCTGATGTCTGTGTTGGCTCGGAGAATGATAAGCTTGTATTAAGCGTTGACGATGATTCGTTGATAGTCCTCAGCGAATCCAAAAATGAAATGTAGTGGTATGCAGACATCGAAATATACATGATTTTCCACCAACGATCTCGTATTGCCAATAATCCATTCGGCATTTTCCAAGAGACCTTCTTGATGGGGTGTCTGCGAGACGTACGCTTTCATCGCGCTGGTGAGCCCGACATTTTTCACCCTCTCGATCTCTATAGAGTTGAGCTCGTAACGAATTTCTTCAAAAAGGTGGGCTATACCGTTGTTGACAATAGATGTGTGACCAACATCAGCTCCATCTGTTTTCGTTAAACGTCCTTGGATATGTAGCGAACGCTTGCTCTGCAATATATATGAATCCTGGTTCTGTACGCTGATGTGAATCTCATCGTTGTTATTGTACGTTGACGAGGCGTATGGCTGGTGCGCGTGTTTTTCATACCGCGCAATCGACTCGTCGAAGACGACCTTTTTCTCAATGGATAACATGGTATCAGACAGTGAATCGAACTCGAAGACCTAAACTTTTCAGGAACTGCACGTTCCGTGGTGTGAGCACTTTGAGAGGTTTGTGCCAACTGATGATACTTGGACGTGATGTGGCACTTTTATAGTCTCCGTAGATGATTCCCATTATTCACTCTTCACGTGTAATCTGATCGTAATGACTTCTCCTTGAAAATTCACCAACTTGCCGTCTTGATCTATAATACGCAGTTGGAGATGATGTATTGCCTGTACGGCGATCGTATGATAAATTAGGTGAGTCAGCAGTTCGATGATCTTATATCCCGGTGGCACCACGGGAAAGAACTCATGAATGGTGTGCACTCGCCGCTCGTTTATATACGCTCCTGTAGTAATGTTACACTCGACACGTAAGGCGTTGATAGCGAGTATCCTCACTGGTGACTGTGATTCATGTTCAACGTTGGCAGCAATGACAATTGGACCAAAACCCAATAGTTTTCTGATAGAATCTTTTGGTCGGAAAATCGATTTGTTGATTACATTTGATTTTGCTACGCAGCGTGCTACTGTTCACTCGTAACTGTAGTTCAATACCTGCTGGCGACGATTTTTTCAAAAAACTCTCGATACTTTCCAACTCGTAACTTCCCGAAGGTATGGCCATTACGGAATTGTCAACATAAAATTTATTGTTGCCAACGTCGATCTTGGGGATTGAATTGAATGTCAACAACTCGAGTAATCCCAACGAATACTTTTTCAGGGGGAAAAATTCGATCGGAGGAAAGTAATAAGTCTCCAATATAGATGATGTCCCCGAAAGTATCAATGTCAGTGTGTCCGCCATGACTGCTTGTTGCCGGCTAACATACACTCACACACTATCGTTGCTTTTATCAAGTAAAAATTTGAGACATAAGTGACCACAGATGATTTGGTCATAGTTTTGATACTGATCACGTTTGTGTTGAATAATGCTACCGACACCGAAATAGTCTATAAGTTCGCGAGGTGGTTGTAGATAGCTAAAGCTATCAAAATGAATGATTTTTTTACCGGTTTTTCTGTAGGTGACCCGAAGCGTTCCATGACTATTTTTACTATCCAAATCAATAATGGCAGTTTCAGAATTCCTGGATCCATGTTTTTGTAAATCATTTCTCATGTACACACCTCGAAAATGTGGAATTTTTAACATTTTTGCATATTTCAACAAATCTACGTTGCTGAGTGCTCGGTGCGGTAGCTCTATACGTTTTTTAAATGCAGTCTCATGCCAGTTCCCCATGGTTTTAAATACAATCCTCCTCCCACGGCGATTGATTCCATTTTGAGGTTATGTCGTTTCGATTCCTCTAATTGCCGCCTGGTGGCTCTGGCGTCGTTAATAGCTTTGGCGATGCTTGCAGCGCCACCTGCTAACGCTCTTGTGGCGTTCAATCCAGTAAAGATGAGTAGTAAAAATGCTGGTAAAATACCTCTGATTTTGCTTGGTACGGGGAGTACACGAGGTACTCGAACTTTCTTTTTTCCACCAGCTTCCTTGACGGCTGCTTGTGCTGCTTTTCATGTTGATTGTACAAAACCTGTAGCTTTAGCTGCTATTTTTGCTGCATCGATGACTTTTCTCAAGGAAACCTTTTTTTCTTAACCACTTTCCTGGCTTTCTGTACGACCTTCATAACTTTCCTGACATTTTTTAGTCCCATTCCGAGTTTTTTCTTTAGTCCCATGATGCTGGCGACTCCGAGTGCAGCTGCTTTTCATCAACTCTCGAATCCTTGGCAAAAACGCGTTCGATTGCTCTTTTTGCGAGCAAGTGATCAGCCTCGTGTCTAGCTGGGAGATTGGTATTTTTTGAATAAGTGATATCGTGCTCCCTGCACGCTGAATCAAGAGGATTGATTCCTTGTTCCCCGCGTTCTAGCCTTTTAGCGAGCTTACTTCCTAGTCCACAAAATTGATATCCTGGTATATATGAAATTCAACGGGGAGCTTGTTGATAACGGTGTTGACGAGACCTCTTCCTCTCACAGCCATTGCTCAACTGAGCTCGTGGCTATAAATACCCCGTATTTATAGGTTTCCGACCCAGTGGCACGCGAGCAGTCATGGAGTTCAAACAAAAAAACGTTAGGCTATCACCAAATACAGTTCGCGCTATAATTTGCGGCTCATCAAATTGTGGCAAAACTAATGCCTTACTCATTCTTCTCACGCATCCAAATGGATTGAGATTCGAGAACGTTTACGTTTATTCAAAATCTCTCAATCAACCGAAATATCAATATTTAAAAAAAATCATTTAACCGGTCAAAGGAGTAGGATATTTTCAATATAACGACAATGAGCAAGTTTTTGGAGTAGATGAAGTCGAACCAAACTCTGTGATGATATTCGATGATGTTGCTTGCGAAAAACAAGACAATATTCGTGCATTCTTTTGCATTGGTCGACATCAAAATGTAGATAGTTTCTATCTCTGTCAGACTTATGCTTGTATCCCTAAACATTCGGTGCGAGATAATGCTAATATGCTCGTACTGTTTCGTCAAGATGACAAAAATCTGAAACGTCATGTCAGTGTTTACATGATCGTAATATACATGTTTCAGGATTTATGTGCAACATGCTGGGACAACAAGTATGGTTTTTTCGTGATCGATAAGGATAGCGATGTAAACAAAGGTCGTGAAACCACAGTGTGAAAATTTCAAGAGCTTCGATCAAACCATCGGTCAAACATTCTCGTCAAGTATTGTCAGTTCCCCAGCTCCTGTTGATACTCTGAAGAAATACTTGAACATGATGAGAAACAACGATGAGCAAAATAATCTCAACATGCGGTATGGAGGACGATCGTTGAAAAGTGGATTGCATATTAGAAACAAGCTAATCAGTTTCGCAGAAAACACTATTCACGTAGGGACTGAGGAGTTTGAGAGAACACCAGGGCTTATTGAACTGTTGTTCAAAAAAATACCAAACAATTCGATTGTGAATAAAAATTATGTGGAAAACTATAAGAAAATCGTCCGACTAACAAATGCAGATAGAAAAAATTATGAATCTGACACGAGTCTGCGTGGTGGTGGTACAGATCGGAAATATCTCACATACATTGCTGACAAGAAAGTGGGTACAGGTGTATACAATGTGGTCAATCGCGAACGCAATATCGATTATGTGCATTGGGATGATCCAAATGAACTCGTTGAGCGTTAACGCCTTATACTTGCGTCACAAGCCGCTGGCAACTACAGTTATACCAACGAAATCAACTCAATCATCGAAGAACTGAGAGAAGCTGAGATTATATATTAAGCGACATGGAGCATAAAGCGTCATTCACAAGCTGGACAATGGCGAGTGTAGACGTTTTCGGACGACATCTGGACAAAAACCGGGGGATACGCGGCCCTCCTGGTGTTGGATTCCAATTGACTGCTGAGCAAAACTACGATATGATGGGAAAAAGGTTATGCAACGTTAATGAAGCAGAGTCGACGATGGATGCAGTAAACCTCGAAGAAGTCACCAGAATCGTTGGAGATGCACTTCAATCACTGCGATATGTGATGGACACATTGACTGACAATTTGGCAAAATCACTGGAATCCTTTAATGACATGTTTAAAAAACATGTGACCGAATATTCAAAGCAGATCACTGTTATCCTACATCGACAACAACGCATTGAGGAAGTAGTACATATCGTGCCTGAAGAAAATAAGAACGAATAAAAGCTCCTATACAAGCGCTTGACACTCATTATCATCCTGGACATCGGAGAGATGGATGTGAAAAAAGCTCTGGTAGAAGAACTCCATAAACCCGCAAAAAGAAATTATCGTCGTCGCCATGTTGATATGCGAGGACTCGATGAAACTTGTCAAGCTGATCTCGTCGACATGACTACGTATGCTGACAAAGGCTACAAGTTCCTGCTCACCGTCATCGGTCTATTCTCCAAGTACGCATGGGCCGTTCATGTGAAATCTAAAAATGATCCTGACGTTACCGCTGCTATGAAGACTGTACTACGGGATCGTCAACCCAAGAATCTACACGTCGATCAAGGCAAAGAGTTTTACAAGAAGGACTTTAAGGCGCTCATGAAGCAACATGAAATCAACATGTACTCTACCTTCAGCTGCATGAAAGCATCTATCTGTGAATGTTTCAATCGCACACTCAAGAGTCAGATGTGGAAAAAATTCTCCCTTCAAGGACATTACAAATGGATCGACATCTTACCAGAATTGATGTCAAGCTACAACGCTACCAAATATCACACTATCAAGATGAAGCCAAAGAATGTTACCCCAGCTGATGAAAACCGTCTGCTCCGTGAAATTTATCATACCGGACATCGGGAAGAGAAGCGCAAATTCAATATAAGTGACCAAGTTCGAATCAGCAAGTACAAACATGTCTTCGAGAAAGGATACACGCCTAATTGGATCACCGAAGTATTTTCCATCGCTGCTGTTAAACCAAGTCATCCTTCGACGTACAAACTGAAGGACTATCAAGATCGACCCACCGATGGAGGATTCTACGTTGATTAACTTGCTAATGCGAAACATCCGGATGTATATCTCGTGGAGAAAGTGTTACGAAAACGTGGAAATAAACTATATGTTAAAAGGCTGGGATTCGAAAATACCCACAGTAGCTGGATAAATAAATTAGACATGTAATCATTTGACAATATACATGTATTAAAATATATATCGGTGTATACATATTTTTTTCTTTAACCCCAAATCATGTACGTAATTTATCAGAAGTTACATATTTTCTTTAAGTTATAAGAAGAAGATTCAATCATGTTTACTCTTAACCTAATACATTATTGCGAATTCGAAGCTTAAAGAAAAATTTTTAACCTATTCGTCGATATCCATTTCGAAATTTTTAATTTTATAATGGCCATGTGCCAAAGTATCTGTTGTGTCTGGCAAAATGTACTATTTGTCGTTAAATGCATTCAGCGTGAGTTTTTTCTGTCGGATCGTTTGAATTTCATGCAAATGTGATCTGAAAAGATGTTGGACGCGGTACTCTGTACTCTCACTGTACAAGCAATGTACGTAATCGTCAAAATCTATTGTTTTCGCTACAACGAATGCTTTTCCACCTTTAGCCTTCTTAATCCTATATTGTCTTTTGACGCGTACACTGTACATTTTACTTCTCAATCTTACAAACTCAGTGATGATTTTGCTGTTGCACTCGTCCTGTATAAAAGTCCTGCAACTTTTTTGTTTTTCAATTCGATCCCAAAAGGATTGGATGAAACGTGGTCGGATGTATCGAAACAATCAGAATTTTCTTGAGTCCTTTTGTATGGATCAAGATTTCGAATTTCATAAATGAGACTGTCTGTATCGGTATAATTAATTTTCGCATTCGTTGTAGATTTCATGAAGCCATAATGGAAAGAGTATAGACATGTTTTGGATGAGTCGAGAACGGAGAAGCCTACGTATATAGGTTTGTTCATTATCACTTCAACGCATGCCAATTTAATCGCAACTAGATTTTCTCCGAAATTGTACGCGAGCTGAAATTTGGTTTTGCAATCAAGGCTTCTGCGCCATATCGACCCAACCATTGCATGACAAGTTTTATATCTACACGTTTACGAACGGTTTCCATCGTCTTGCCGTATACCGCATTGTTCATCAGTTTGTACAAATTCTTTTCGAAATCATTTTTCGCGTTATTGCGTAGATTACTATTCAAATCTCTATTCGATTTCAGCCATGGAGACTGTTTGAATTTCAAAATTCTATGAATGCAACGCGATATCAGTCCATGATGCAGTGCCTGCCTCTAATTTCGATAATGAATCACGTATCGCGTTCTTCATTCATGGGTTGTTAAAAGCTTTTTGCGTTTTGAACTAGGTGGAGTTTTTTGTTCAGCGCAAAACGGCAAGTCATTATGAGCCTCACGAACTTCTGGTGGATACTCGAGATCCACTTCGAGGATGTATCCTACATCCGCATCATCAGCTTCATCCTAATTTAAAAATTTTCATCAAAATTTTCAGCCCTCTTGAATCCGACGTAAGTCAAGCACTGCGTCATGGCCCAGCCGTATGAATTGTTTACATCATAGTACATTATGTATTTAGTGTCTTCTCGAGGGTCGTAGTCGCTGTACATGTTGTTGGCATTGGCGTAGCGGTTGCTACATTGGTTTACTCCTCCCCTGATGCCTCGTTCGATGAACAGCAATTGGTCGATGTCGGTGAGAAGCTCCAATCGGATATTGGTGTGTTTCAGCATCGCGTCCCAACTTAGACCAGGTGTTGTGTAGTAGTGGGCTTGATCCAACGAATATGATGTCAGGCAGCTTTCTCGAAAGTTCTCGAAAACGTCTGCGAGAAGAAGGACGTCAGTTTTCAGGTAGAGATCCAAGTGCTCCCCCAGTGTTTGAATTTTTAATTCAGTCCAAACTGTCTGCACATGACTGAAAACAAAATTTTATCATGATTATACATTATAATTATTACTATATTTATTATTATTATTATTATTATTATTATTATTATTATTATTATTATTATTATTATTATTATTATTATTATTATTATTATTATTATTATTATTATTATTATTATTATTATTATTATTATTATTATTATTATTATTATTATTAATATGTGAAATGTCTCTCGAAATTATGTATTTACCCATAGTCATCGTTCGAGATGTCGTCGTCGTTAAGGTGCTGTGAAAAGCACCTTAACGTTTGTATGTATTTATTGTATTTATTTACATGGATAGCGAGGTTTACGATCCGGCGCAGCGTCCATCCGGATCCTTGATCTTGGAACTCTTTAAGTTTCTTGAGAAGATGATCTCTCGCGTTTATTTTGAACCAAGTGGTGAAGTCAGTTGTCCCGGCGATGATGGCGTTGCGAGTCTCAAATTTTTTTAATTTTACCATTTTCTCGTCGTTCTTGACGATGCCGAACTTCCCGTCCAGGCAGGTATAGACTTTGAGAGTGTTTTCAGTTTTCAAGGCCATTTGTATTTTGACACTGAAAACTTTTTGAGCCTCCAACAAGAATTGTGTAATATCCAGATGGCGTCGATTGACGATAACGCCCGTGCGAATGTGATTCGTAAAAGCGCTGTCAAGGTCTTCCCAAGTTACACGTTTTTGTTCTCCAGCACCAGTCACGAGTAAACCACGCAACTGGATTATATAACTGCGCAGTATTTGAATTACACGCGAGCACTGGAGTTTCACGGCACCGACACTTTTTTCACTTGACACTCGAAGGTCAATAATGTGTTTGAGAGCGGTATTGTTCAATGCCTCAATTCGTTCAGGATTCACTGCACCACCCCGATTCAAAAGTTGTTTTTGCGCGTTTACCACCTCGTACGCAGCCTTGACTTTCGCATCCATCTTCGTTAAGTGTCTTCAAAGAAAGTTGCGAGAAAACTGACGCTCCCGCTCGGGATAGTCGTATTTAAACATAGTGATGGTGCTGCGATCGCGCACTGTTCGGTAATGTTAGGCAACACTCAGGAATGTTCGGATACGTTCGGCAACACTCGGAAACGTTTATCAGTGTTTCAGTTATGTTCGGCTATGTTCAACAATGTTTAAAAACTTTCAACCGTGCACTGTTGCCACGTCACGAAATCACGCACTGTTATAAAGTTCTGCGCACTGTTGCCACGCTATGGCGTCACGCTACGTCACACTACAAAGTTTTATTACGTTGTTGCGCTATACTCTCGACTGCTATCGCTGCTATTCCGCGATGATTGCACTTTTTTCCAAACTTTATCAACTTGCGGATAAACGGTCTCGAGAACAGTTAGAATTTCAAGACACACGACTTTCTTCGTCATGTCAAACGCGATGTCAACACGATCACGTTCACGAAATAACTGACGCTTCCGCTTGGAAAGGACGTATAATACTCGAGCGTTATAGTCCAACCTTGGAAAAATGACGTAATCGTGTTTAAGCCTGTCTCCTGAGTAGTAGTGAAGGGAACGTGTTTATCGAGTTACACTCGACTTCCCCAACTTTGACGTTCCCTTCTTTACATCGCTCTACACTTTACGAATTATCCGCTCTGTACTTTACGACTGTAAACAGTTTCTATTGGTTACACGTCACTCGCGCGATATTAGTAGCCAATCAGAGTGTTTCGTCTTTGTTCGTAAAGTAAAGAGCGCTTTCATTCCCGAAAGTCGTAACGTTGTGGAAGTCTAGTGTATAGGCCAACCTTGACAACATGACGTCATCGTGTGAGTTTTGGTACAACAAATTTTCTGGATTTTTCGAGAAGGACGCCATCATTTACGGTGAGCCCGGTCACGCATGCACAGTGATGCATGAAATCGTAAACGGCGCAATTACGTCATCGATTCCGAGAATCGCTAGCTGCGCCATAAAATTTTCGAGAAAAATGGTGACGTTATCATACGTATTTGGTAATAAAGACCTTGAGAAGGTGACGTCATTGTTTAGGAATTTTCTAGAAATCATAGCGTCCCAAACACAATGATGACGTCATCGCTAACTGCGCAATAGCAATGTCGAATAGATAGTGACGTCGTCGCTTAGGAACGTGTTGACGTGATCGCTAACTGCGCAATTGGTTTTCAAGGTTAAATAGATGGTAACTTCATCGCTTGGGAATGTGATGACGTAATTGCTAACTGCGCAGTGGATTTTCAAGGGTAAATATTCTATTATAGATTTCTCATTTTATATTCTGATTTTCGGCGTGTGAAACATCTTGAGAGAAAATTTATAATTCAATATTCATTAAGTGAAAGTTAGAGTCGGCCCAATTTTTTATCTAACGTCAGAAATGATAGATCGCGTAATAGGCTTTCAAGGTTATTTATTAAGGTTAAAATTATTTATCAAGGTTATTGAGATTTCCGGGACGGAATCATGCAAACATTGTAGCTACATTATTCCAGGCCTAGATAGGGTATTTACGCATCTAATTTCACTTCAAATTTTTTTCTATTGTCGCATTCTCCAGCATCACGACTGAATCTTCAATGTTGCTTTCACTTTCCTGCTGGAACGCGTTCAACATGCTCCCACGCGTAGCCAAATCGATCGTATCCGAAAAGAGTAATATACTACGTGTTGCATTAGGCCCGGAATAACTCGCTCGACGCCTAGACGGCAGGTGTTTGTATATCGAAGGCAATAGTGTTTGGGGCCCCAGCCGCTTCTCGTTTCAGTACACGTGAGTAAACGAGAAACGTCACTCGAAGAGGTTGTTCGCGACATATACCGCGAGTTATTTTCAGTAAGTGAATTGGGATGGAAAAAAACCAAAACCGGTTGCAAGGGTTGAATGACGCTTTCTCTCCCTTTGCGTGTATGAATGTGTGTGTGTGTGTGTGTGTGTGTGTGTGTGTGTGTGTGTGTGTGTGTGTGTGTGTGTGTGTGTGTGTGTGTGTGTGTGTGTGTGTGTGTGTGTGTTCCAGAAAAAAATTATTGATTCACTTCTGTTGAAGTTCTGTTGAAAACCAAAATTGTTAGAATATAACTTTCTGAAAGGTGGTTAATTATTTATAACGTTTATCATGAAAAAAAGAGTGATAAACTTTGAATCTTAAAAGAAAAATACGAACATTCGTTGAAAATGAAGTATTTTTAAGGTAAACGCGAAAAAATTGTTAAAATTCGCTGGGAAACTGTGATAAATCGCGGAAAATTTGCGATAAAGAGGTGTAAAAGGTGGGTCAGGGAGATGGCCCACGGGGTATGGGGGTGGGAATCGCTCAAAGGGGGAACCTACCAGGGGTGGGGGAGTAATCATGGGAGGGTTGGGAGTGAGGGCAGGGTGGGGGCAGCTAATCAGGGAAGGGGTGGGGGATGGGGAGCGGGGCCTAGTAGAAGTTTGGGATCGCGTGATGGGAGGAGGAGTGGGGGGCGCAGAGACCCCCTAGCTCAACTTCTGAATTCTGTTTCAAAATTTCTTTTAGCATAAATTTTGTTGTTTTTAGACCAATATCCTTGTAAAAAATAAGCAATAAGAAGAAAATCGAATAAATCCGAATGTAATGAAAACCGTCAACCTAAAAAATAAAAGTAATTGTTTATGAAAAACTGTGTTGTAAGTAACAAAAAGAATTCCAACAGTTCAATGCAAGAATTTCGGTTTTTAAAAAAGCATGCGATAAGTGATAATCAAACTCTAAGAAATACTTTCAAAAAATTACAGTCTGTATTCAAATTGTTAAAACAAAAACTAAAACTTTTAAAAAACACTTTACAGTTTCTTAACATATATATGAAGAAAGCATGTCAGTAAAAAACAAAAGAGTTATTATTGCTCACTGCTGGCATTCGCAAATTTGATGTTCCACCGAATTCCACTTTACGATGGCACTTTTTTAGACAATGATCAATTATTAGTAATCAATAATTATTGAGAATTAAACTAATTAAAGTTTTTCATAAAAATATTTCTGTACATTTAATTACATCTTGCAAATCGCGGACAATCGATAGAGTACCTGAATAGTCATCGATATATCGATAGTGTGCTTGTCACTCCCGTCCGCCATTTTGCTCAATGTATTCCACATGGAAACTTATAAATTGTTTTAAAAAAACTATGCGAAATTATGACTAATGTATATTACGTTGACGCGTGCGGAAGCATGCATTATATGTATACGAAATTTCATGTCGATCAAACGTAAAATGTAAATTTGTACCTTGGCCGAAGTTTTGACATTTTACTTTTATATAGTAGATATATTTGCCAAAAATCTCGATATTTTATGAATATCAGGAAGCATAGGGAATAGCCGCCACAAACTGGCCGTTGATCGCGGGCGAACCCGCGGGTGATAGCTAGATATATATAAAGATAAGGGTCTGTTTAATTATACTGTTAAGTATATACACCTATCTTTGCATGTCCCTCCATATAGTATAATTTGAAGGCAAAACATCAGATGCTTCAAGTTTGATAGAAATATTAAAAGCATAGCCGAAGCACTCATAAAGCAGAGCTTAGTACCCAAATTAAAATACGATTAAACTGTCTTCAAATATTACAGCTCCAATATATTTTGTGCTAATTTTATTTTGATCGACAATTCGATTCTTCGAATGTAAGGAATATAATCGCCGTGCTTTCCTTATCTTCGACTGGGGTCCCAAGTGTTACTTGACTTTCTCTTATCTTAATTTTTCTACTTTCTTTTATTTTTGAGCAAGATTTCTGCTGCTTGAAGCAGTTCGAAAATCGTCGCGATAATAACTAAACTTTCAATAGTTGTAAAAAATTGCCATTATGATAAGCACGGCCATCACTTAGAGAAAAGATTTAGAGCCATCGAAAATCGGCAGAGAGTTAAATAAAACTCGAAATCATTGTGGTGTGACATACTGATACTCGCAATTAATATTAATATTATATTATATTAAATATACAAATAATATTATGTAATAGCAGTTATTATTTTCACATTCAAAATTTTACATGATACAAACAAGCGTCTGTCAGTGCTTTTGTAAGCAATTTCTGAATGAAATCCAAGTAGATTTCAGGGAGGGGAAGGTAGGGGAAGGGAGCAGTGTATATAATAGTACATTATGCTCCGAAGTATATACGGCCAATATAATAAGCTGATCGTGCTTATTTCAGGACAGGTGGAAGAATATGCGCCTCGTATATTGCGAGTTTTGGAAATTCACAATATACGGCGCGCATGATCTTCCGACGCGTTCCGAAAACACCACGATCGGCACATGAAGACGGCCATGTATTTTCTGAGGTGCATACGATATTCTATGCAAAATCAGCAATAACGAGCGATGAGGGTCGTCTGTCAAATGATCGTAATATTCCCGTTTATCGACCGTGCGCATAATAATCAAAATTGGTGATAAAGACCCTAATTTTGACCTTTAAAAATTAAACATGGTAAGTTTTTCTCTTTTTTTTTTTCAAATTTTGGAAATGCCTATTTTAACGAAACGAAATTGAAGAAAAAAAAAACTCTCATTATGTCGATTATGTCCAGTTTCTGAGGGTCATGATGGGGTCATTATGGTCGGTTATGACCGTTATGCGCTCGGTCGGTGAACGGGAACATTACGATTAGTTTACAGGCGGCGTACAGCGCTCGGTATAGCTGATTTCGCTAAAAAATGATAAATCATTATTTTCCTAATCCTATAGCCTTTTGTTTTTGGGTTCCTTACTTTTGATATTTTTTCTTATTTTTTAAACAAATGAATTTTTTCATGGTAAAATTTCAATTTTTCTCACTACGTTTCTCAGTAGTTTACGAATTTGGAAACTTACACTTGAAAATTCATTTCTAAACAAATATTTATACAGTTTTTTAGTGTTTTTTCCTTTTTTACTCATGTCGAGTTCCCATTTCTTTTATTGTGAGAAATTATATTTTGTCTTCAGGAACCCTCATTATTTTCAAACATCTATAAATGTTCAAAAGATGCATATATGTAAGAAAACATATATGTATGTTTCCCCACAGTTAATTCAACAAAATTATTATTGAAATGAAACTTCTAATAGCTCGCTGGGAGTAGAATCCATTCGAAAGTGTAACTAAGAAGAATGCATAAGGAGAAATATCTAGCTATCTACTCTAATCAAGGCTGCCAGATCCTACGGAAAAATCCGTAGTAGAAAAAGACAGATTTATTCCCTTTCGTTCCGTCAGACAAAGAAAACGAAACAAAATCTGGCAGTACTGACTCCAATCCTCCGTCGCGGGACCAGATTCTTCACGTTTTCTCCTTTTAAAGTCACAGCGGACTTCGGGCGAACTTAACATTGTGTATATTAAAATGCACTACTGCGCATCCCCTTCCTAAACTAAATGTTATCTCTTTGCCGCTCTCAGTTGTTCTCAGTCCAGTCCAGCACGTGAGATCCCACGAGGAGATGCGCAGTAACGCGTTTCCGTCGTTCGCGCGGAATCCACCACGCTCCGAAAAAGTGGGAATATAAAACAGAATCTGTCTCGCAAAATGCGTCAGAAATATCTCTTCTTCTGAATTCTTTTTAAGTGGGGCCTACACCTTGTAAGCCAATTTTCTAGCCAATCGAGAATTTATTGTAAAGAAACTACAACGGATTTTCATTTGAAACCTTTTTTATTTAATTGTAGAACAGTAAAATATGGCACACGATTTTTTCCCATAGTAATGTTGACTTTGAGATGACATTGACAGCGCCCGCCTCGAAAGTAAAAGGTCAAACTAGTGTACACGATTACAGGAGAACAACTCAACGTATCGGCATACTTTTTTTTTATTTTCTTTAGAAAACACTTGGCAAGGTCCCTATCGTTCATTTTTGAAAATTTTCAATTTACTGCATTCTGACAGTTTCTGTTTGGACGAAAAACAAATACGAAAATGACTTTTCTGAAAAAATGTCCGTCATCTTGTAAAAAATCGAAACTTTTAAAAAGTTAACGATCTGAAACTTGCGAAGTGTTAAAAAAAAAAAAAAAAAAAAAAAGTGAGCTGATACGTTTAGTTATTCTCCTGTAATCGTGTATACCAGTTTGAACTTTCACTTTTGAGGTGGGCGCTGTCAATGTCATCTCAAAGTCTTATAAGTCAACACGACTTTGGGAAAAAAAATCGTGTGCAATATTCTATTGTTCTAAAATTAAATAAAAAAAGTTTTAGATGAAAATCTTTCCTAGTTTCTTTACAATAAATTCTCGAAAATCGGCTTACGAAATTGGCTTACATGGTGTAGGACCCTCTTAAGGCTACTTAACAGCTCGTCAGCTTAGGCCGAGGCTTGATGCATAGGTGCTTAAGCCGGGCTGTGCCGGGCGTAGGAGAAGTTTACGCCGCGCGCGATCCCTCTCCACTTTCGGGCTCAGGGACGACTCTTTTGCTTGCGGGAGATAGCCTCGAAAATACATTTAATTCAATATAATAAAACGATTAACTGATTATTATATTATATGATCATTATATATAATTATATTATTTGATTAATTACATTAATTTTATTATTTTTTATTTCCGATGGAGGTCTGAACAATTGGTTGGGAAAAATAATAGTTAAATGTAATAAAATTTAATTGAATAATTATTTGATTACGTTGAATTTCATAACTGTTCACCATTAACAATTATCATAAATAATTGGCATCATTGACAAAATAATACATAATAATACAATGTTTCACGTACATATTATAACGAGACTTTAAGATATTTCATTCATATATTATATTGATATTTATGTAAGATGCATTATATATGTACATATATATACATGTATATTACGTACATTTTACATTATATTATATTATACATGCTAAATAATTGGATATATTATTATGGAACTTTTATTAGTAACAAGAATTTTATTATAAACAGTTTTTGAGTGTTGAAAATTATTTTTTTGAATTTTTATTTAAAAAAAAAACTGTGGACGGTTGTCGGAAAGAATCTTCCTCGACATTTTCAGAAAAAAAATCAGTCAAAAGTTTTATTACATCGAATTAAATATTTTTTCGAGATGAGCTCCCGCGAGCGAAAGAGTCGTCCCTGAGCCCGTTAATAGAGAGGGATCGCGCGCGGCGTAAACTTCTCCTACTCCCAGCACAGCCCTGCTTAAGCATATATGCCAAGCCACGGCCTAAGCCAAAGAGCTGTAAAGTAGCCCTTAAGTGTAACAAAGCTGGGTCGATATTTCGTGTGCTGTCGGGATCGTTCGTAATTGCTTACTATGGCGGGCATGGGTGCGGGATATCAACAACTGACCAGCTGGGAGAATTTTTTGAAATTTTGACAAAGTTCCACTTTTTTCTACATTGTATGTATACCATATACCATACAATCTGAGATGTGGGAGAGAAGTAAATATTCGTCGCTGAATCTCAAACTTAAGTTTGTATTTTTTCCGTTTGAAATTTCAATTTTAAGTTAATCAGTTTCAAGCTTCAGTTTTGAACGCAATTCATGCTTTGGTTTGAATGGTTTCTTTAGTTATTTTTGAAATAATTGACCAAACTTTCTTTTTTATTTATTAAAACTTGCAGTAGTTTGCTGAGAGAAGTTTCACTTCTCTTGCGAGTTCATAAACTCATACCAGTTTTTTTTCTCGTGTGTTAGAAAACTTTGCCATGATTAAACTGGAGTTTTCATTTGACTGACTCTCTCATAGAAGAATATTGCTATGTGGTAGGTAATTCATTTAGATTTATAAATGAAAAACTTTTTTCTTTCATAAATAAAAGTCACTGTGTCCAAACTACATATGAAACTCAGTTTTTCCGTCGTTTGACAATCATTTAGAACAACTTTACTTCTGTTTCAACCCAGTAACATGGTATTCTTAAAATAAATAACCTCACTGAAAATAATTAAATACATTGTTACTTTTTCAAAAAGAATGAAGTACAGTGTGTCCCATATTTATAGGGCCACCCTATTTTTTAAGGATAATTTTTTTTCTATTGGAACAAAATGCACCAAATTTTTTGAGTGAATAAATGAGTCGAATTAACGATTTTTCCTAAAATATGGAGCTCGCAATTCCATTCGTTCGTTTATTTGGACATTTTTTCGAAAAAATCGGTGTCCCAAATTAATAGGGCCACTAAAAAAAAATTCAATTTTTCCGAAAGAATTCAATTTATTCAACAAAGTACATACATACAAAAGGATTTTATTCACATAATTAGTAATTAATAGTATTTCCGTCATTTTTGAATACCATTTTCATTCGCTTAACCATCGATTTATTAAGATTTTCGAGACTTTTCGCGGTGACGTTGTTCCATGCCGATTTGATCGCTTCCTTCAGCTCTGCGACCGTTGTGTACTGCTTTCCGTTGTCATACACATCGCGTACCATCATGCCCCAAACATTTTCCATTGGGTTAAGGTCTGGAGAAACCGCTGGCCACGCGAGTACGGGGATCTTTGACTTTGCCAACCAATCCTTCGTAGACTTGCTCGCATGTATGGCTGCGTTGTCCTGTTGGAAAGTCAATTTTGCAGAGCGGAAACGTCGAAGGTAGGGCGCTTGAGATGTTCTTCTAGCACTGCCTGGTAATCTTCGCTTTTCATTTTATGAGAAATAAAAGCTAAGGCCACTTTTCCGAAACCGCTGTATGCCCCCCATACCATGACGGAACCGCCTCCAAAGTTTCGGGTTAAAAAATAACGAGGTTCATGTCTCAAATCACGCCAATAATAACGCATTCCGTCTGGACCATCTAAATTAAATTTCTTCTCGTCAGACCAGATAATCTGAAAAGCAAGTAAAAGTTCTTCGATACGAGACCATTTTTTTTTATCGTGAGATACTCCGAAGTCACTTTAGAAGGTCCGAAAATTACTCGCTTGTGACCTTTTGAGCTCTTCTGTTCCTTTGAAATACTATGCTTTTTGAGCAAATAAAACTATTCCGAATGACCAAAATAATTTCTGTTACTTGATCATTGCTTAAAATATTACGGATTTAAATAAAATAAACTTAACAGAAACTTTTATTTGTTCCAGGAATTATGACTAATGAAAGTTCCTTATTCCGGATATAGAAGAAAGGCAGGGAACGAATTTAACTTAATTATCAATAATCTCAGTTGAGATTATAGAATTAAAAAAAAACGCCCGAGAAAAAACAAAACTGTCAAAGTCAACTAAGATTATTATAAGAATACTACTCTCGGAGCGTGGATGTTCTGTGTTCTGTCTTTAGCCTTTTTCTGAAAAAAAAAAAAATTGGTATCGTATTTTTTCACCGCGAGATGCTGCTTTGCCGATAAAGAAGCCTTTACCGACAGTAAGTTTGATCGCGGTCGTGGATTTCAATCTTCGGTCTCTCTCTAGTATTTTTCTCTGTCTTGTTTTCTCTCTTTTCTGTATTGTTCTAAAGTTCGCACGTAAAATACTACATCGCAACGATCATTAGTTTGAGACGTTTGGGGAGAATATTTTAAAAAATCAATGCGGTGCGGTTGGATTCTTCAGAAAGTCACGATTATCTATAGAATCGGTAGCGTAGCGGATGAGGCACCCACCCCGCGGTTGCAAGGTCGCAAGATCGATCACCAATAAAAATTTTTTTTTTTTTCAAACACAATAATACATAAAACTTTAATATAGAATTTGTAACTTTTTCCTTTTTCTATGATTTTCTTCACCAAAAAATACTCAACTTGTATGTATACAGAAGGTTTCGTTAAAACCACATGAAAACTAAATAATGTATTTATAGTCTTTTTTAACAAACATTATATAATTTTATGATGAAGGCACTCTTAACAATCGAGAGAGATGCAACAATTGAAATTGAGTTCAATTATATGATCAAGAATTTAAGTGGACGAATTCAAATTCATTCACACCACAATAGTTCGGTTAAATTTTTTCGAATAGTAAAAAATATTTTCAAAGATTGCCGCGGTGAGGAAAAGATGTTGGAAATTTATGTACGTCACTATTAGTTTTCACAAAATATGAATAAAAATTGGATTGTTCACAATATGCATTTGCTTTTTACATTCGTTTGGAACCCTGATCAGAAATATGGCATCAGACGTAGAAAATTGATTTGTTTAAACTTTTTTTCAGCAGTTGCTCGTAAATTTGAAGTGATTGCAAGATGCATTTGCTTTTCATGGTCTTTTGTGTCGCTGATTATGAATCTTGTGCCATGTTTGCATAATTCATTGACTAAAATATTTGCTTAAACAAAGCACGTATAACAATGGTATTATATCGAAGATGCATATAAGCTTGCCATAGTTGTTTGATACGAAAAAACTGATGAAAATCCGTTGACTTAATTTTATTTCGTGAAAACCTAAATTAACTGATTCTATTTCCTATAAAGAAACTTGGAACGTTGTTTTCTCAACTAAGAACCAAAACCATAAAAATTTTTTTTTCGAGAACGAAACCGTAATCGAAACTTATATATATTTGTTGTGAGAAACTGAAACAGAAATAAAAAATGTTATTTTTTTTCAAAACCGAAACCAAAACCGAAAATGTTATTTTTTTAAATCAGAACTGAAACCAAAATCGTTTTTTTTTTCTTAAATCCGAAACCGAAACCGAAACCGAAAACGTCATTTTTTTTCTCAAAACCGAAACCCAAACGAAACCGTTATATGTAACGGTCTCGGTCCCTGTTAGAAATGGAATCGTTCGCAAGATGCACATGTTTTGTTCGCTTTCCTGCCTGCAGGTTACAAATTCTGCACCTTTTCCAAAACTAATCCGTGTGAACTTCAACTAATATTGCTAGCAGATAGTTAAGAAATTGAAGTTCTATGGAGTTAGAGATGCATATACAGTACAACCTCTGGATAGGGCGTCATTCTGTCTTTACTCACACTCATCAGGCGTTAATGGAAATAGAAAAAAAACCGACCCCCTATCCAGAGGTTGTACTGTACATCTTTCTTGTTGTTTTAAATCGTTAGGCCAAATTTGTTTCTATTTTACATAAAACACATATTCAATGGTTCACACAGCCCTCCTAAGTCGTAGTGTTATACCATTACTAAACAAAGACGAGCTCATGTTTTTTTTTATGCTAGAAAGAGAACGACAATCGATACTTGGGGACACTGAGTTCGCAGTTTACTTCACGAGTAACTAATATTACACCTTCCTAGAGAATATTGTGACAATATTTAAAT
This sequence comes from Platygaster robiniae, assembly GCA_028476575.1. Lineage (NCBI taxonomy): Eukaryota > Metazoa > Arthropoda > Insecta > Hymenoptera > Platygastridae > Platygaster > Platygaster robiniae. Next base: position 14,264,162 of record CM052025.1, read on the forward strand.
ATTTATATTAGTGTAATTACATAATAGTTTGTTGACCTGGCAACCAACAGTGTATGAAATAGAGCATACATTGTTAGAAAAAATTAGGTAAATTTTCCATTCAAGCATTAGGAGTTTTTAACACATACTCTGTATGTAACTTTTTCCATAAATAGATCCGGAAAATTTTCTATGCGCTATAAAAATCCTTACATGAATCTGAAAATTTATCTACAATTTATAGAGTAATCTTTAAAAAACGTATCTTCATAATTACGTATAAAAAATCTTCCATATCTATTTATGTGATAAAGTCAAATGCAGAAAATGGCTTTAAAACTTCCTTTACATGATGGAAAAATTTCTACCTTTTCTTAATATTGTATCCATCTCGCAAGAACTTCTCAATTTTCAGCGAAAATGCAGTAATTTTATTGAAAATAATTTAACTTTGCGAACTAGATGACAGATTCGTAATATGCAGGCCAAAAGAACTAAGAAAAACGTTTGCATGCTACAAAATTTATCCATAATTTGAATAATTTTGGGACACAACTTCAATTGGTGATTTTCTCCGAACGGATGATTTCTTAGTTGACTTTATAGTAGAAGTAACAGGCTTAGTGAGACAGTTTTACTGTATTCTTTTAGTAATTTTACTAGGTTACCCAGTGTTTAAAATTATTCATACTAATTCAGATTGGAAGTGATTATTTCACCAAAAGATTATCTACTGTGCCCCTGAAAACAATAAACATATCCATCTTATATTTGTCTTATTATATGCATATCATTAAATCAGTTACCACTGAATAAAAATATAAAATATCCTAATACTGAATTTCTCAAGCTAAGGCTTGGATTGGAGTAGGAATAAAAACTTATAGTTTTTACATCGTTTTCTTATCGTTTTGTGGAGAACAATAGGGACGGTAAGAGTAGTCCTTCCATAGTCCACAAACACCACTTTCATTTTGGCCTCAGAACTTTTTCGAACTGACTAAAAATTTTTCTTTAAATGAAAAATAAAGTGAAATCCTCCCCCTCTCCTCCCACTGAACATCGGTAACGTATAAATACTAGAATTAATAAAAACGGAGCTAGAGTCCGATTGAGAAAAAACTTGATGAAAAAAGTAAGATACATAAGTATTCAAATCAGAAATGAATAAATATACAAAGGAAATGTAACATTGTCAAGTAACCTTGAAATGCCTACAAAGATTATGATTTATTTTAATAATTGTCAAATCTTGAAGAGACAAATAACCTAAAACGTAAATAAATCACAGCGGAAACAGGATTCCAATTTATTCAATGATACACAATTATACTAGAATGATGAACAAAAAAAACTTTTTTTTTCAACATTACTTCTTACAGTTTCATATGAAATTCAGATACAGTCAATTTTCTCAAATTTAAGTTTCGTGAAAATATAATAGTCTAAGAAATAAAAGTATGTTAAAATGTATTCGTAGGCTGCCATCAAGTTTCATATCAATCACTAATTTATATGCAAAGTTACCGAGGCATAATTGCAATTGCCATTGTATCTTTTTTAGACTCTTTACAAGTTTTTATGTTATTTATTTTATCAATTGAAAAGGTGACAACTTTTAGACTTTCAATTCAACTTCTTGACAGTGCTGTAGAGGCACTCGATTAAAAGGCAACAATTGGTTCTCCTAGTAACCTTCATTCCTTATAAAAACTTATAAAAAAACGGAATTTTTTTCAGGAATTCAATTTCTTATATGGTGCACCTTATAGAACTTATGGAAACCTTATAAGAAACTGAAATTTTTTATAACTATGTATTCGATTGAATCCTATAAGAAATGGAACTTTATAAAAATTTTCAGCTCAATTCTTTATAAATAATTTCAGTTTCTTATAATATTTTTATAAGGTGACCTTCCGAGAAATTTGATTCTTATGGTAAAGTTTATTTTCTTATAATGTTTTTATAAGGATCAGAATTACCTGCGTCGTATGCCAGTACTGCTTAAAATAAATCACATTCAATAATAGAAAAAGTTCGTCTGTAACTTTCAAAAAGTACATTCAACTTTCGTGGTTTTTGCATTATTTCAGTAATTTTTAATTTGATATCGTTTTTTACGAAAACTGCATCAAGTCGAACTTATGCACTACCAATTTCAACTTCAAGTTATCTGTCCGTTGTATGATACAGATCAATAATCTCAGCTAAATGATACAACTTGTTTTATATTATAAAATTGAATGTCTTCACAAAAATTATAATCAACATAAAATAGGTTGCTTCTTGTACAGCGGCCCACGAACTAATTTTAGCCTACTTTTATTTCTGAGATATTCTCACGAAACTTTAATTTTAGAAAGTTGACTGTATCTGAATTTCATATGAATCTGTAAAAATTGATGTTGAAAAAAAAATTGTTTTTTGTTCATCATTTCAGTATAATTGTGTCTCATTAAATAAATTGGAATTCTGTTCACGCTATGATTAATTTACGTTCAAGGTTATTTGTATCTTCAAGATATGTCAAATATTAAAATTAAAGATACTCCTTATAGCCATTTAAAGATTACTCGAGAATCAAATATTTCCCTTGTATTCCTTCATATATATTGTATTAATTCATTTCTGATTTCAATACTTTTTTATCACACTTTTTTCGTCAAGTTTTTTCTCAGTCGGAATTTCGCTAAGTTTTTATTGATTCTGGTATTTATACATTGGCGATGTTCAGCGGGAGGGGGGGGGGGGGAGTTCCTTTGACGTAATATACAATCTTACTTTTATTAGGCTCATCGAATTCTCATAATTTATGAGAAAAATTGCGTCAATTTAAGCCTTTTTTATGAGTAACTTTCTATTACGATGGTGAAATTATTATGGTAATTCACTTATTTTCCGACATGATGCATGATTATTACCATATTTATACTTCGCAACTAATACACCAGAAAATCATAAAGCAACTACAAAAAATCTCAATGAGTTAGACAAACTAATATAAAATTCGAATAGCTCCGAATAGTTCAGAATTTAAATAATTTCAGAAAATTGAAAGATGTTTTAAATTTAGAAAATCATCAATGATTCTCCAAAAATTGCGTATGTTGTAGAATTCCAAACAATAATTTATTTATTTGTGTAATCACTTTTCTATTCACATATTCCAAAACATAAAACACAACCAAAAAAGTTCACGAGTATAATACTCAGTTTATATAATACTATAATACTATAATACTCAGTAACAAATGAGATGAAAAGAATGATTCATTCTGTACTAGATTTCGTTCCTTCTTTTTTATACCTTTACAGATGATGATGATCATTCATGTTCAATAATAAATCTTGAGATTTTAAAGTCTATCATGTAACGAGTGAACTCCTTCAGAGAAACCCAACGTTGCATTTCCAATGATCTCTCAAAGAAATCACTCGCCCAGACCAGGATCGACACAGGAGACTCCGCCCTGTGCAACCCTGAAGTTCGGGGTCTGAAAATTGTCTTGAGGTATAAAATAAGAACAGCAGTTTTAATTCTAGATATTGCCCATTTGGCTTTTTATTATAAAATAACAATAACATAGAAATCTTAAAATACATCTGATTTTTTTATATTGGTTCTGGCAATCTCTCACAGTTCTATTGGCGGCAATGCTGGTGGGGGAGGTATCATCTCAACACTAATCTTATTTATCTCCTCGTTCTCGAGTTCTGTCAAAACTTCGCTACAAAATCTCAAATTGTTATCGAACTCCCTCTTGAAAGATGTTTCCCAATCATTGCAATTCTGATTCGTTGGGTTTCTGGGCTTTTTCTTAATCACAGTAGGTGAATCCCTAAAATACCTTGCCCTGTGCCCGCATTTAACACAATCAATTTTTATGATCCGATACGGAGTAATTAGTGGAAAGCCAAAAAGCTTGCTCGCGTAATCGGCAGTCCTTATCTCTAATTCCTCTAGAGTCATAGATTGGTTGTCAGGAAGAGCCTTCAATATTCTTAATTGAACCCAGAGTCCCAATCCATTTCGTTTTATAAAAATAACTTCTTAGGCCGTGGGCCTCATCCCTTTCATTTTAGCACGATCCTTTAAAATGCCCAATAACTACCCTACGGTGGTCACTGCAAGACGCCAAACTAATTTAGTATTGACTCGATAAATTTAACTGAAGGTTTTGTAGGTGATTAAATAATTATAATTCTATTATTCACTGGTCGACCAATCCCCACTGTTACTTCGCGATTAGCCAAGGAAGGGTTGCCTTGAAACTGAAGCTGGATATGGAAGAGATTCCGATCACCCAATCCATGGCTATTAAGTCAATGAAGGTTTATGAAGTACAGAAAATAAAGATATTACTGTAAAGGGGTTCTTGATTACTTGTTAAAAGATAGTTCAACCTATTTTACTCCGCTCCTCTTTGTGCGAAGTTTCTGCTCCTTGATACGAAATATACTATTTTACAATTTTCGGCTTCGTGAGACCCTGGAGATGTTTATCCGCTTTGGAATGATAAAAAACTTATAAGAATTGGTTGAGCCATTTTCGAGCTATGATGTACGCAAGTTCGAAAAACATGGTTTTGAGAAAAACGCTTTTCAAGTTCGCACACTTGAGAGGCACAATTTTTCTCGACTTACTTCGATTACTCAGCTATTCCTGGCCCATACAGTAATCCTTCTGATTCAACGTACAGTTGACTGTCTTTGATTTTATTAATTTTTGCAACTATTCGTTGCCATTCACGATGCACTGGCAAGATAAGCGCGGCACCTGAGAGCGCCGATTACGAGCTTTACGCCGGAACGCAAATTGAGGCATACCTTTTGAAATAATACGATTTTCGTCCTGAAATTTTTCGGAGGTATTGCCAGATGCATGAGCAACTGATTGATGAAAAATGAAATTTTTCGATTTTCGCATCCATCTATAGGTATAGGTCCCCTTAAAGATTCCTTAAAGAAAACTTTTAAGATATTTGGATCTCTTCCAATCTCTTTTGACTTCATTTTCGGATTTAAATCTTTGTATTTGTCATAAGTAACTCAAAAAATGAATATATTGACTTTTTAAAACCGGTAAATAAAAACAGCTTTCATTGTTAATTGTATTTAGAGTTCGCTTACTACAGTAGATAATATCCCGTTATGCCCCTGGAAACACTTTTTTTATTTACATTTGGCAAAAATAAACTAACGCGTGTAAAGAAAAACGCAAGTATGCAACGTAAACCTGACACAACATGCTTGGATCGAACCTAGTTTTTATAAAACATTGATAAATATTACTCACTTGCATGTGGAAAACCTCGAAATTGTAATTCGGCCGTAAAACAAAGCACACATGTCATGAAAAATATGCTGGCGCAACTATTATGCCAGATTTACTTGTAAATTGTCGGATATGATATACAACTATGTTTATGTGAATTTGGATAAATGACGCAACATTGTAGAAGATATATTAATTTCACCCCGTTCTGCCCCTTACTTCGTTATGCCCCATGCTCCCCTAATTGTAAAACATCAACACACGCACGTTCACTTGTTTGCAAAAAACTCATCATATTGACAACGTACAACCTAAACAATAACCACAAAAAACACAAACAAAGAGTGTCTGGGGATGAGTTTTTTACGAAAAATATCTTTTTATGGACGCCATAATATTTCAGAGAACGTTCGCACGAAGCAAGAAGCAATACAGATAAATTGAGTAACGTTGGCAATTGCAGTAAACCGAATGAAAAGTCATCCCTTTTCGCCATTACGAGATAGAATGAAGGGAGCAATAAGCACGTGTTCCTTTACGAGTTCACGTAATGTAAGGGCCATGTGGTACCAGCAGCGAAATCGTATTTTACGAGCGTACGACGCTCCCTTCGATCTCGAACCGACGTTGACTTCTTGCGTGGAGAAATTAAAATTGCGACGGATGTTGACGCTGAAAGCTCGGAAAATAAGTTGGGACATGCATCCAAGTCGTCAAAGAAGATGCTTTTACCACTACAATACTCTAGAAAAATTAGGTAGAGCTAAAAACCTCTATAAATGATGACGCTGATTTTTTTAAGCGACATAGTCTGAAATTTCATTGATATTCACTTATACTTGAAATTCTTCTAAAATGTTACAGGTTCAATTACACAAGAGCAAGAAAAATCCGAACAAATCCTTTTTTCATCCACGTCTGGTATCGTTCGATCGCGCTCTCAAACTCGGAAAGCGTCTCCGGCCTAATGGTTTACGTATGCCGACGCACGTATAGAATTTTCCGAATAACTCTAGCGCATCTCCAACTCCATGAAAATCACTTTCGGTTCACGACATTACGGGGTTGTTATCCTTGGGCTCATTGAAAGGGGTAAAATATATACCGTAGAACACTTGATGCACTTAATCATCCTACAATATGCCGGTTTCCTGATTTTCCGGGAAAAATGAGTCGTGAAAAGCGTCGATAACTTGTGAATTTTTTCCGTCTCCTCGGCGTCTTTTTTACTGTCCTGCCAACGAATTTGCCGGTACATTGGAGGAGTCATTGTTGTAGCACGTCGCAAAGTCGAATGATGGATCAATGTTAACTTCATATCTGGGGCGATATCTCTTTCACGCCGAGCCCCGTCCTGATCGATGGGGATACTTACGAGTTCTAAGATTTCGGTTTATCGTGGCAATTTTCTGACATTCTTCATCCACGGTGGCTAATGAAGCACGTTTCTAGGATGCGATGCGACTTTTGTTACAATATTGCTACATAAATTATGTTTTCAAGTGGTGGCGACGTGGCCAATCGGCCACGCAGAAAGTTTTTAACGTGAACGAATTGAATGATCTAAAAAGTTGAGCGGTAAGATAAATTGCTGAATTTTGCCTTGGAACTGTTTTCCTCATGTATAGAAATTCATAAATTATTTATCTACCAAATATGTAAAAGAAATAATCAAAGGATAAATTTCGATTGTACAGTTTTTATCGATTCTAATGTCAAGAAAATCTCAATTGCGCTATTTTTTTGAATTGCATCAATATCAACTAGTTCAGTCAGAACATTTTTAGAAATTATATTTCCAGCATGAGTAGAAATAGAAGTAAGCTCCTCAAATAAAATTAAGTTGAAAGTAAACCAGTCTACCCGCACTTCGACTGATTTTGTTCACCAGGGCCGGATTAACAAGTAGGCAGAATAGGCAGTTGCCTGGGGCCCCCGATTTTAGGGGCCCCCCGAAAAATGAAAAAGACTTCTAAAATTTTCTTACAAACATACAATTCTAGAGAGTGAAAGAAAAATATAATCAGAACTGACAATAATTGAAAAAATACGAAATAATAAAACAAACAAAGTGAAATCACAATTGACTTGAATAGAAGCCTTCAAGCGGAAATTTCAACGTGAATGATGAATGAGTGAATGATGGATGACAAATGACAAATAAATTAATGTAACATTTGACAGGCTCAGAGGCAAAACGACACAAGAATTCCCAAAAGAAAGACCGACTTATGTGAGTCAGCATATTTTTTATCCTTTCTTGGAAATTCTTGTGTCGTTTTGCCTCTGAGCCTGTCATTTGGTATCATTTAACAAATACGTTTTCGTGAATGTTCGAGAATAGAAATCAATGAAAAGGTCGAGAATATTCGAGAACAATAAATGACTGGAATTTTCTGTAATATTCTGGAACACTTGAATTTGTATATAAGACGAAGAATTCGCTGTACGGGGATAGTTACGCCTGAGAATACTCACCGTGAACAATAACATAGTGTAAAGTGAATAAGTGAATGAAATATCCTTGTTATTATCTCGTAAATGTCCGCGTTTTTTTCTTTACCGTAGTGAGACCATCATTTTTCGGGAGTGATAGTTTAAGTGCAATACACTAGTAAATACTAAAACCATCGTTTGTGTCTTAAGTTGTTATTTTGTAAAAAAATGTCTCGTTCATATTTAAGTGGTGCGCAAAAAAGAAAGGTTGCCGAAGAGAAACGATCACGAACAAGTGCAGTGTTAGAAAAAGTTCCAAAACTCGACAATTATTTTCATCGGAACGTAAAAACACCAAATTCATCAGGCAGTCAAGGACTTGCAACTAGTCCTGAATTGAACGATGATCCAGTCAACTCAACACCTGAATCTTCAAACCAATTTCTTGTGGGCGAAAGTGTACATAAAAATCAAGGTGTAGAAATTTCCAACCGTTCCAACGATCCAGGAAAATGGGAAAAATTTACTAGTGAAGATGTAAGATTTTGGATTGAACATGGGCCATCCACATGTCAAAATTCGACTGGACCATTCGAATCATCTAAGCGTTGGTATGAAAACGAATCAACATCGAGATATTGTTCGCCCAACGTATTTTTTGGGACTAAACCAAATGGAGAAAAAACAAACCGAGATTGGCTTATTTATTCACCAATGAAAGGTGATGTATGATTTGAATCAATTTCTTTCACGAAATTCACTCTATTTTTTGAGAAAGAATCAGGTTTTTTTCTAGCAAGAAAAAAAAATCCTTAAAAAATAAAACTTGAGGTTAAACGAATTCGCTTAAAAAGTAACTTCTAATTTCTTACTTGAAAATTTATGAGTAACTTGTAATATAACCAAGTTACATTAACTTAAACAAGTTACATTAACTCAACCAAGTTTCTTTTAAAAAGTAACTCGCCCACCCTTAATTCATAGTTTGTGTATCATTCACATAATTTGTAACACTGTGTGACCTCAAAAATTACAAAAAAAAAAAAAAAAAAAAAAAAATACGAAACCTGTCTACAATGGCTGGTGATGATTCTTTAAATACTTCCATTACATTTTTTTTTCAAATTTAGCCCTCGTTTTCGATTTACTCATTAAATTAATTTTTTTTAAAAGCATGCTTTTGATCACGTAATATTGGTCCTTTTTTTCGAACAAAAGACTAGTTGTGTCCTCTTATTAACCTGATCACGTTTCTGGAATAAAATAGGTCAAAAACTGCACGGGAAAAAATTTGAAATAGCGGTCAATGAGTCTTTTTTTTATATTCTCTGACCTTGAAAAAACATTCAGAGAAAAGAAAACGGAAAATGACAGAAAACCTGAAAGCCGGTCGAATAAATAGACTTAACATTAAAAAAACCTGTAAAGAAAGTATTCAGGGGGTCATTACCAACCATTCTAGACAGGTTTCGTTTTTTTATAATTTTCAAAATTATTTTTAGGCATACAGTGTAATTGATAATAATAATTTTTGGTTTTTATTCACAGGGTCTGTCTATTGTTTTTATTGCAAGCTATTTCTACCACCCGACCAATCGATAAAACTTTCTCGTGAAGGATATGATGACTGGAAAAACATCGGAAGTCATTTACAACAGCATGAAAAAAATCCAAAACATCGGGAGTGTTTGCTGATTTACCGGCAAAAACGAAAGGACGAAAATAATCTGCCAGAACTACTCGAGAATGAACTACTAAGTGAAAAAAAATACTGGCGCGACGTTTTAAAACGGGTAGTTGCTGTCATTACCACATTAGCAGAGCGAGGTTTGTCATTCAGAGGTTCGAACGAGCAATTCGGGGTGCCGGGCAACGGAAATTATCTAGGGTTACTTGAACTCGTTGCGAAATTCGATTCTTTTTTGCAAGGTCATATTGTTAGATACGGCAATGCTGGGACAGGTGTAACTTCTTACTTATCGAAGACGATCTGCGAGGAGTTCATTAACATTATGGGTAAAAAAGTCAGATCATACATTTTAAAAGAGGTTACTTCGGCTAGGTATTTTAGCTTATCTGTCGATTCGACTCCTGATGTATCGCATGTTGATCAATTGTCTATTATTTTAAGATATGTTTCTCCGAACGATTTTCAACCAGACGAAAGGTTTATAACTTTTCTTCAGTTGGAAGGTCATACTGGTGAAAGTCTAGCGAATCAAACTTTAAACTTTCTTACTGAAGACTGTGGTTTAGATATTCAAAATTGTAGAGGACAATCATATGACAACGCATTCAACATGTCCGGAAAGTATAAAGGTGTGCAAGCAAGAATATTGAGTTTGAATGTGAATGCGATCTATGTTCCCTGTTCCGCGCATTCCCTTAATTTGGTTGGAGAGCATGCTGTGAAGTGCTGTTTTTATGCAGTAGATTTTTTCGCCATTATGCAGACATTATATAATTTTTTTTCCGCTTCCACCTATCGTTGGGGCGTATTAAAAAATAAAATAAACAATGAGAAAACTTTGAAGACATTGTCAACTACACGCTGGGAAGCACATTCGAATGCGACGAATGCAGTTTACGATTCATTTGATATCATATTAGAGGCTCTAGAAATCATTGCTGATGATGAATCACAAAATACTGATACTCGTTATGAGGCGACGTGTATCGCGAATAAAATGCAAAAATTCGAATTTGGTTTCATGTTGATTTTATGGAACTCTATTTTGACTGCTATGCGTTCAGTGAGTAAGTCATTGCAAAGTGAAAAAGCAGATTTGCAAACGTGTGCTTCTTCGTACGGATCGTTAGAAGAGAGTTTAGCTTCGTTCCGTGAAAAGTTCAATGATTTCGAGGAAAAAACAAAACGATTATTACCTGGTGTAGGTTATACAGAAATCGTAAAACGTACTCGTCGTAGAAAAAAACAACCTAATGACGGAAATGCTCCAGAAGTAGAATTTTCGCCTCGCGATGATTTTAGAACAAAAGGTTTCCTCGAAATCATCGACAATCTTCACAGTGAAATCAAATGGCGTGCGAAAATGTATATGGAAGTTTCAGAGAGATTTGCATTTCTCATCAACTTTTCTCTAAGTGATGGAGACCTCCACGAAGCTATAAATAACTTAGTTCGTTTTTATCCTAGAGATTTGGAAGAATTTTTCATTGAAATGAAACAATTCCAAAGTTACGTGAACTCCAGATACACCGATGCACAAAAAAATCATAGTCATTTGTATAAGATTCTAATGGAAGATCAATTAGCCGAAGTATTTCCTAACACAGAAATAGCTCTTCGAATTTTTTTAACATTAATGATCACAAATTGTTCTGCCGAACGATCCTTCTCGCAATTAAAAAGAATCAAAGCTGCTGAAAGAGCTACAACGCGACAAGAGCGACTCGAGATGTTAGGTATACTTTGCATTGAGTCAGATTTATTGAACAAAATCGATATTGATGATATAATTGATGAATTTGCCGAAAACAAATGTAGAAAACGACATGTTTAAAATGTAGATAGTAATTTTATTGATATTATTACATTGTGACAATAAAATTTTTATGAAAGATATAAGTTTGTATTTTTTAATCGAAAAAAGAAGGGAACGGACGTAAAAAAAGGGCCCCCAAATTGATGGTTGCCTAGGGCCCCGTTGAGGGTTAATCCGGCCCTGTTGTTCACCAACTTTGTCCCATCATCCCATCATGAAGGGAGCTGCAGATAATGTAAAAGTATATCTATATATATCGAAAAAGCTTACTTCTGCTTATTTAACTCTTCAAAAATCCGATAAACATTGGACTTATGGAAGTTCGGGTACACTAAAGTAAACCCTAAAAAAACCGAAAAAAACAATGATGAATGTCAATTATTTGTTCTCAAAATTCAAATACATCACGTTCACGAAAAAATGGATCAATGTTTATCGAAGCTTTCAGACTTGACTCGATTTTCTTATTTTCTTACAACTTTCACTCTTTCTCTGGAAGACATAACTCGACCGGTTTACTTTTTACAAAGCTTTCTTCCACAAGTAGCTCCACCAGTTTTTTATCTAGAGTGAACTAGATTATTGATCGCTTGCATTTAAGGATTGGAATTATTATGACCGGAGTTCTTTTTGGTTTTTTTTTACCCTGCAAAGAACCATTGAATTAGGATTTTTTCCGCTGAGGAGTAGGAAGATTTTTTATATGATAATATGCTGTGTGTCGAAATGTTGTTTGAATTGAAAGAAACAGCAAATAAAGCTAGAATCTATGGCGGTAACCTATGTGCTAGAACAATATGTCAGCAGCAATTGAAGATAGCTGAAGCTGATTTTGTAGTTTTCTCATATAAGGAACACTTCATAAAAAAAACTTCAAAAAAGTAAAAAAGGTTGTCGGGTGAAACATGACAAAGCTATTTTACAAAAAATATTGATATCCTTCTGTCGGTTTCACCTGGTACTATTCACCAGGAAAACGAATTATTAATTTGCTTACGAGACTATCGTAAGCAAATTAAGACGTACGAGGAAGAAAAAGAGAGATATTAATATTAGACAGGAATGTTGTCCAGATGACACTCGACGGCTATTTACTGTTCGCAGGATATTTGTTACAACTTTAACTCGGATTTATTTTAGTCTCACGGAAAAACGCTACAAAAAAGGCCCGACAACCCGCTTTTGCACTGCAACAGTATCTCATAAAAATGATTCTTATCGACTGAATCTAGTGCAATCTTGTTATCATTATCACCTCAATAATGAATATCAGAAGTATTTCCTGTTTTATCAATATCTTAGGAAGAGTCGAAAACAGGTCCAAAAAAAACGTAGCTGAGCTGGCTTAAGAAAAAATCCAGAATATTTCACTTTGTCGAACAATATTTAAAGTATTAGAAGCAATCAATAAATGTATTATGAATACTGCAAATTTTTGCAGTATTGCAGTTTTGCTTATTTACTAATATTTAATACTCTTGTACAATTATAAAATATTCCCTCAAAGTTCAGTATCGACACTATAACGTTGAAGACAGTTTAAATAAACAATGTTGAAAAAAGTGAAACACTTGAAGAGTTAGATCAGGTTTGTTTCAATCGTTTAAGGTCATAATGCATAACATTTATACACAATAATACACAGTATATTTAATGATAGTATACAATATATCATTGCGTTATACTTCAATATTTCTTTTTTTTGACATTCACAGTCAAGCGTTCATCATCAGATATGGTATATGCAAGAAAAAATTTGTCTGAAGCCGGAATCCGAACCTGAGATCTACGTACTACGTGTCGCGTGCTCTTCCAGGTTAACTATTTCTGGATTGATGTAATAAAAAAAGCGGGTTGTCGGGCCTTATTTGTTACGTTTCTCTGTGGAACAAAAAAAAAATCCGAGTTAAAGTTGTAACAAATATCCTACGAACAGTATATATCCGTAAAGTATCATCTGGGCAACATTCCTGTCTAATATTAATATCTCTCTTTTTCTTCCTCGTACGTATAAATTTGCTTATGATAGTCTCGTAAGCAAATTACTAATTTGTTTTCTTGGTAAATAGTACCAGGTAAAACCGACAGTAGGATATCAATGTATTTTGTAAAATAGCTTTGTCATGTTTTACCCGACAACTTTTTTTACTTTTTTGAAGTTTTTTTCTATGAGGATATCAATATTTTTTGTAATATTGTCGAATTTTATGCTATTTATATTTGCCATAATCTTTAAATTATTGAATGAATAGTCATATTGACGCATAAAAAAACTTTATGTACCCTATCGGATCTTCTGCAACCGAGCTTAACTGCGTGCGGTTGCAGAAGATCTGATAGGGTATTGAAAACATTCCAATAATTACTTTTGCCTCTCACACACTAAAAATGAGCGTATTTAAACTTGTTCCGACATACACAAATGAAGTATTTCAGGCCAACACGCAGGCTGTTGACAAATGACAATCAGCAGGGAGAGTGGGGTCCTTTTTAGTCCACTGAGTTAAACCCGGTAGGCTAAATGGACCCCCCCTTGCCCCTTCCGACTGTCATTTTCTCCAGCCTCCGTGTAAACGTTCAATACTTCATTTTTTATGTCGAAACAGTTTTAATACGTTCATTTTTACTGTTTTCGAGGCAAAAAGTATCGTGTGTACCTCGGAGCAACAACAGCCGATTAGAACTCGTGTGATTGCCGCCTTCGCTTCGCTCAGGCGGCAAACCTCTTACTCATTCTGAATCAGCTGTTTTTGCCCCTAGGTACACAATATACTATTATAACAAGACATTTCTACACATTAGATTAAAATTTTTTAATTTAATTTCAATCTAATTTCAATTTTTTAATTACGTTGAAATTTTTACATATAAATCTGTTTCATATAATAACCGTCTCAATTTTAGTGACAGTAAATTTAATTTACAAACTAAGTGATGATTTCCTCTGTTTTCTTCCAACCTGATTTCAATTTTTCTAAAATTTTATATATTATTTGCTATTCTTTATCTAGTTTAATTTTTTATTGTTATTGATTACCGATTACAGTTGTGGGCACGGTTTGATTTCGTTCCACTTTTATTGTTAACTGTTATCTATGAATATATTAAATTGACTTACTGTTATTCATTTTCATATTTTTTTTTTACTACAATTTATTCACTATTTATTATATTATTTATATATGTTAATGCACCTGGTTCGATATTGTTCTATTATTTCTACATGTCTGTTTACAATTTATTTATTTTTTTTTTCACGATTATTCATTTATCTTGTTCAATGACTTCTTTTCATTTACTTTTCACATTCACTATTATTTATTTGGGTATATATATTTTTTTTTTGTTATTTCTTTTTCATTTATTCGTTTATAATTCATTACATATTATATTTTTATGGGCTCGGTTTAATATTGTTCTATTATTTATACTTGTCTGTTTACAATTCATTTATTAATTTTTTTACTTTTATTCATTAATCTTGTTCGATGATACAGTTCCATTTTAAATGCTATTAAAATTGCTGCTAAGTAACAGTGTTTTCTTCGTATGATTTTAATTTTCCAGAAAATAAGTAAATTCAATCAATATTTCGTTTTTGCATCAGAGATTAGAACTGAAATGTATATAAAAAAAAATTTTCATGTACCCCTGGCATAGGAAACGCGTTTCTATGCCAGCTCGAGATCTCTAAACGCGTTTTCTATGCACTCGTTTTCTATGCACTCATAGGCAAAACGGGTTACAGTCCTCGGCTTCGCCTGGGACCGTAATTTCCCCGTTTCGCCAAATTTGCACATCCGTGCTTGTTACGAAATATACTATTAAATCATTTCAAATGCCTATCTTTCTCCTCATCATGCTTCACTAAAATTGCTCCTAATGTTTCACTGAACCTACTTCCTACATCACGCTGCGCTCGATGAACCAGAAAATTTGAAATTTTTTTTTAGTCGTGACGAACCAAGTTATATTGGTCCGTATGTCATATCTAATGTTTTTCATTGTAAAGCTCAGCCAAGTCAAAAGATTTCAACAGTACCTACGATTTTGGAACTATTTCATACGATTAGTCTTGAAATATGTAGTAAAGTACAGTGGATTAGGCTTAATGATATTATGCGATATATATGCATTATACTATGCACAATAGGTTTTCAGTCAAACCTGCTGCTCATATTATAAAAATATAAGGTCAATGAGATTGGGGATACCATGTCTAAAAAAACCGCGCCATGACTCTATCTCTGTGGTGGTGAGGAAAAAACCTCAATAGATAATTACCTGTAGAACGCAAAAAAGGAGAATATATATATTTTGTGAAATATACCTATACATACATAATACCCAAGTTCAATACATGTGATCTTCTGATGTAGGAGGTCAAATTGAAGGTGCATGTAATTTTATTTTCGCAAATAATTTTCAGCGAATGGTTTCATCTTTAATTCGAAAAAAATCAAGTGACTATGTTTCTTACAAAGTTTAACTTGTAATGCGCATAAAAAAAGGCTCAAAAAGGTATTCAAATTATTCCAGAATAAGCGATATAAAAAATGTTCTGTCAAGTCGAATAACAATATTCCGCTAAAAAGTACGTAAATATTTCAGCTGGAAAGAGCGGAGATGCTTATTGCTAAAATAGAAGCTTACGTGATGTAGTTCTGAAAAAGTGACCAAAAAATGAAACGTGACTGAAAAAACTCAGCTTATGTAGTGTGGCTCTATATTCCCATTGACTTTTTAACTTTCATTGAATTAAAAATTATCAATAAATAATGCGTTAAGAGATATTGTAAATAGAGTATCCTTAACATAAATTGATTATGTTCTCGAAACATGAGAGTTTCGCTTAACATTCTACACACGTATAGAATTTTCGAAATCATTCTCGAATCTGATAATATAAACTTGAATTCAAAAGGGTAATTTGTTATTGAAAAACAAAAATTTTTTTTTCAAAAAACGCAGAAGCGATTATTTTATTGAAAGAAATATAGGAATACCTAGTCTAGGAAAAAATCATCACAAGAAAATTTCACGTAAAATAATTTGTAAAGTGGAAATGAACAAAAAAACAATAGATATCTTGAAATGTGAAAAGAGAATACAAATCAGAATAAATTAAAAAATTTTTTTTTAATAAACAATTAAAACGAGAAAAAAAAACGAAATTTGCAAACTCGATCGTTTGCGAGTGCACGTTTTTCTTATTAGATGTGATTAGATGTTAGTTTTCAAAACATCGTATAACACAAAAGAGACCTTTTCCGGTTGTAAAGCATTTTTCAAAACCCACGGGCCACGCTGCTTTTCTAAACAGTTCCACGAAAAACTTCCCTTCTCTTTTCAATATCACGAGGCGAGCGAGCTGTCATCGTCTAACATGTTCAAAGGCATGAGGCATCCCAAACCCGAGAAACCATGACGAGCGGATTGACGAGTTAAATGACGAGCTCGTCATCGGAACCTAGACGACCCGTCGGACGAGACGTCAAAATGTCGTCAGTAACCTGTCAGACGTGTCGCCTGACGACTTGCTGACGTGTTGTCTGAAGACCTCGCCTACGCGTCGTCTGACGACTTTAATGATGGGTCATTCATGACGAGCCCAATGATGTGTCTCGTCATCGGAACCTGGACGACCTGTCAGACGGGACGTCAAGACATCGTCACAATACCCAAAAAAAAAAGCAAAAAATTTTTTAATGTGATAATAATAACAATGAAAACAACAAAAAAATAAAGAACGACAAGTAACAAAATTTGTTTATTACTGACATTTTATAAACGATTTAATTTTTCTGACGTTGTGACGATGTGGTCTGACGATGTACACTGAACTCTCATTTATATCCTCTCTCTCTTTCTCACTCTACTCTCAATTATATCCTCGATTTCAATAGATTTTTCGGATATAATTGAGAGAAGAGTGAGACAGAGAGTTCAGTGTATTTGACGTGTCGTCAGACGAGCTGTAAATTGACCAATGACGAGTCTTGTAATTCGAGTCGTCATGACGATGTCGTCATCGAGTCGCATGGCGACGTCTTTTACGTGCCGTCCGACGGGTCATAAAGTGACCGATGACGAGTCTCGTCACTCGAATCGCCATGACGATGTCGTCACGGGCTCGTCAGAACACGTTTTTGACGTCTCATCTGACAGGTCGTCTAGGTTCCGATTACGAATCTCGTCATTCAGCTAGTAAATCGACTCGTCATGCTTAGTCGAGCAATTACAAACTATCATAAACGATACTTAGCGCGACACTACGATGCAAATTTTTTTACAAGACGTAGATTTTGCTCTCAAAATGTAGCATCTTAGGTTATTTTTCAGTTATTTCTTCATTATAAGTGACAACCTAGATGACGACCTGAATTGCGACCTAAATGACGAGATCGTCATGGTTTGTCGGAAAGCTGCGTGGTAGGAGGCAGGGGAAGGCTGTGATATCGAATATAGGTATATATGGCAAAGCCGGGGCCACTGCGCACTAGTAGCGCCATTTCCTTATAGTGGTAGTTTTTGGAAAGTCAAAAATCGCATGGCTAGGGGGGCCGGGGCCAGAGGTCTATCTCTACGGGGCCTATCGATCATTTGAGATGAAATATCGAATGATAATAAGAAATGAGTAGAGTGTGAGAGGATTAAATTAATAATAAAAGTTATCATAGCAAGAAGTAAAATATAAACGATCATTTAAAAAATACAAACTTTGAGTACATAATGCGTCTAGCAAAATTAATAACTTGTGGATATTATTGCAATACTTTTGCGCTTCGCATCATATCCATAATAAAAACAATGAATGATTTTTGGAGCCAATCATGGTAGCTGATAGAAAAAGAAATAGAAACGGCGCCCCCCCCCCCTTCCCCACAGAAGATCGCCAATGTATGAAGGCTAGAATTAATAAAAACAGAGAGTATAATTATAAATATGAGTGAACCTAATGAAAAAAGTGAAATATAAAAGTATTGTAATCAGTCCTGAATTAATATACGACGAAGGTATTTGACTGTTAGTTTATCTTGAAATGGATATAAAAAGTGTGATAAAGTTCTAACAATATTCTAAACTCTAATAGACGAAATGCTAAAAAGTAAATAAATAATACCAAAATTACGATTCCAGTTAATTATGTAATAAACAATTTCAATTTAGTAATGAACAAAAAAAATTTTTTCAACGCCAGTTTTCACGGCGAGTATATTTAATACGGACACGGAAAATTTCGAAAATAAATGTTTTGCGATAACTAAGTATAGCCTCAGAAATAAAAGTAAGTTAAAATTTATTCGTGGGCTGCTGTAAAAGAAACAACCTTTTTTTTGCTGAAAATAATTTTTGGCATACTATTAACTTTCATAACATCTACTAAGCCTTACTACTGAGCTGAGATTAATGACCTGTGTCGTTTGTTACTTTTTTTAATATACTTGAAACTTGTAACTGGCAGATAACTTGAAATTGAGATATGTGCTAAAGTTTGACTAGTGACTAGATACTATGCCTGGATATCGCCGACAAAAATATCGAAATTCGATATTGATCGAATCAATATCGTATCGTGAATCGTGAATGAAAAAAGTGAAAAAATCGGTGAAAAAATATCAATTATCGTAATTATCGTGAGAGAAAATATCGAAATATAAAAAATACAATTTATTATTTATCATGCTTTATTGCAATAAATGATCTCTCTGATTCAAATACAACTATCCCAAACGTTTTTTTTAACACTTGCAAAAAAAATTCTTTGATTCGAGTGCTCATTGTACATATATCATCCAAACACTGTGCACATAGAATATTTGAATTTCCAATAACCAGGCTGCTGTGAAAATATTTCTATCAAAAAATTTTTTTTGATTACGTTCACCTGCTTTAAAAAGAACACCCTTCTTGATAACGATAAATCATCTATACCCGCCAACTATTCGAGTTTTTCGTCGTTATTTTCGTTACTATGTCAACATTTCGATATTTTTGATTATTGACTGAGAAAAGCCAAAATTAAACGATGTATCGGTTTCGGAAATATCGGCCATATTAGCCTTAATATCTTTTTTAAAACATCGATGTATCGATAATAGTTTGGATATCGCCCAGGCCTACTAGCTACAGTTTTCTATGAAAAACGCAACCCACTAAAAAACCACCAAAATAATTCGACCTATAAAAAATTTACAAAAAAAAAATTTTCGAGTACTACAGAACACTAAGTGTAAGTATCCATTATCTTCAGACCTTCAAACGATTACATAAATAATCTGAAAAAAATATTGATATTGAATCGTCGGCGTAACCCTATCTTAGACCATATAATACATGGACTGCGCATCGCCTATCTCTCGCTACAGCCGAGTCTGGTCCCAATCATGGAGCTGGCTAAGTGATGATTAAGTGATGTTATATGTATACCTATATATATACTAATAGCTGAATATATGTATATATATATATATATAGGTGTATATGGCACGAATAAAATGAACCTTAATCCAAACTTAGCAAGCTCCATAGTTAGGACCACTTTCGCCATATTCAAAACGCAGACCATATGTTATATGTTCTAAGGTTTTAATTACCTGTGATTTGTCGGATGAAGGGACAATATGATATGCACATCTTTATGTGCATGAAGCACATAGTGTGGGTTACAACTCACAATGCAGTTTCGATCAAGAACAGTCGTCCTATAAGAGCTACCGTGGACCTTATCCAGCACAATGGTTCTCTAACGAGTTGGTAGCCTTGTCCCATCAAGTTAAGCAGAAATTGGCCCATCCGAAACCAATGACACCTCTGACTCCCAAACAAGAAAATTCCTGGCGTACAGCTCATCATTGTCACATATGCAAGCAGCCGTTCCTCACGAAAATTGACAAAGAAGGTGACATCAAAATACGAGATCACTGCAATTTGACAGGAGAGTACAGGGGAGCTGCACACAGCAAATGCAATCTTCGATATCGAGATTCGCTCACAACTTCCGTATGTAAATTATTAATTTTTGATTATTACTTTATATATCCATTTTCGGTATTGCTAATTATTTTTGTCGACATTTATTCATTTATTATTTAATTTATTCCTTTTTAACTAGCATATTTAAGAGATGAAACATTGTGGGATTTTTTATGTTTCAGATTATATTCCACAACTTGAGTGGATATGATAGCCACCTCATCATTAAACAGATTGCCAAGTGCACCAAGGGACGTGTTAGCATATTACCGTATACTATGGAGCGATACATTTCATTCACGAAGTACATCGAGGACGACAAAATCTCAGTTCGTTTCATCGATTCGTTTCGCTTAATGGCCTTTTCCCTCGAAAAACTCGCCTCATACTTGGAGGAGGAAAAGAAGATTATTGTCAAGAGACAATTTGCCGAATACGATCATGAACAAGTGCAACTTCTCATGAAGAAAGGTATCTTCCCTTGAGAGGACTTAGACTCCTGGGAGAGGTTGGATGAAGAACGACTTCCCAGCAAGGATCAATTTTTCAGCACGTTGACTGGAGAAGATATTCCGAACGAAGATTATAAGTACGTTTCATTCTATAAAATATATAAATCATCGTTTAAAAAAATATTTATTGATAAAATCATACTCAATGTACATACGATCAAGAAAGAAAAAATATTGAAAAACTGTTATAAAAGGTAGTAAATGTAGAAGTAGACAAATAAATGTGGAAATAATAAATAATTAAAATTAAGAAATAAATGAATCAATTGAAAATCGAATAAATATTTGAATAAATAAAATGAATAGTAAATAAATAAAACTCAAAAGAAAGTAAATAAATGAGCTAAAAAAATTGTATAATTATTTTAAAAAATGTAAATAATTCAAACTATTGTTTTCTTTTTCCAGCCATGCACAATCTGTATGGGAGGCCTTCAGTATCAATACTTTAGGGGAGTACTCGGACCTTTACTTGAAGACTGACGGCCTTCTTCTCGCAGACGTTTTCGAAAACTTTCGAGACAGTTGTCTGCGGGTATACGATCTCGATCCGACACACTACTACACAACACCAGGACTGAGCTGGGATGCGATGCTCAAATACACCGGCATCGAGTTGCAGCTTCTCACCGACATCGACCAATTGCTGTTCATCGAACGTGGGATCCGAGAAAGAGTGAGCCAAGAGAAGGAATGAGCCAATGTAGCAACCGCTACGACCATGCATACAATCCGTACTTTGAATCAGTGATGCCAGATGCTTCAGAAAAATCCCACAAATTCGTGGAAATGGGACGAGATGACCAGGTAAAAAATTGGAAGCTTCAGGCCCACGGGCCTCGAGGTCCCTTTGGGATTATCTTGCAATTACCGAGGCCTTATTGCCGGGTCCGGAAAACGGAGGAACTCGAATGTCTCGAATTGACTAGAGTTTTTGAATATGTTCTCGAAATCGCTAATTGTAGCTATTGAGGGATATAAGGATTTGGTCGTGCCGACATAGATGTACAATTTTTCAGTATTTGCATATTTTTTAAAACACGTTTATTTTTATTAACATCGTCATATTTTCACAAACATCATTTATTCAAATCATTGGAAATGAAACAATTTTACATATCTGATCGATGAAGTTTTTAAGATACAAAATACCGAATTCAAATTATTTTTAAATTCGACAAACTCATCAGGAAAAATAATGTGATTGTTTCGAATATCGATTACTCTGTTTTCCTTTTTTTACCGTACAAACTGCTACTGTTCATTAATTCGTAATGTTCATCTGTTAGGGTAGTCGTTGTGCTTGTTTCTTTGCGATTTTTCAAAGCTGATTTAAAAACAATACTATGAGACAAATTTACGTCAGATAGCCTATTTCTTTTGTGTGACTTTTCATCTTTCACCATCGAAAAAATCCTTTCAGCATCGGCATTCGAATGTGGGCAAGTACGAACGAATTCTGTCACTTTTCGTAATTCTGGAAAAACATGTTTTCCATTATCACTTTTTTGTTGAGTGAGAGTCTGCCAAATACTATCGAAATTATATTGAGATAATTTTATTTTCGTTTCCGATTTCAAATTTCCAATTCTTTCCCACTCCCACCTCAAACTGTTTAAATTTTCAACATTTAATAATTTTGCAATAAACTCCACAGACTCAAACGAGTTGTCAGAAGCTGAACGATAAAAAGCTGAATCTGAACGGAAGACTGAAATATGTTCGAAAAAATCATTTTTTTGCAAATCGAGGCGGCTGATTAAGTCTGTAATGGAAGTAACACAAAATTGTAAACAAGTCTTTCTGAAAATTTTTTCATCTTCAACTGAAAAATGGGTGTCGCGATTTTCTTGAATTTTTCGTATATTCTCATCATTTGGATCCAAAGGAGACTCTTTGTTGTTTTCCTCGCAATACGTAGTAAAACTTGCATTTAATGAATTATACATAGCGACAGAATTGGCAACAAAATATTCACAATCCTCTCCGACCGCGGTGCATGAAAGGTAATTTGCTGAATCGTGACAATTAATCGCGACTAAATTCGACGAGAAAGCGATTCTAGGTTCAAGGAAATTTGAAGCGAATTCTTTCATGAGTTTTATTGCTCGAGGAAAAACTTCTTGGATGCGTGTTTCTTTACTTTGAAAAAATGCATTGAATTGATTGAATTCGTTCAAAGTATATTGTAAAAATAACAAATAAGCTTTAAACGTGTCATGAGACATTTTTTCCAAAATTTCCTTTGCTTTTTTTTTATCTCCAACGACTTCTTAATTAATGATAAAAGTGAGACATTCAATGATGACATCATAATTTTCCAAAATTCTTTCGATGCATGGATGCAAACTAAGCCATCTAGTTTCACAGACTTTCAAAATTTTTCGAATTGGCACGTAAAACTTTTTTTGAAATCGTTTTAACAGATCGGACCTTCTCATGCTTGCGTTGAAAAAATTGCAAATTTTTCGAATGAATAATTCGACATCTTCTGGAATGACTGAAACAGCTTTTTTAGCTGATAAAGCACTTACATGACAAACACAAGGAACAAGCATGACATTTTTATTAACTTTTTTTAGTTCCGTAAAAAAAGAGTTCTTTTTACCAACCATGATGTTGGCACCATCGCTTGATAAAAAAACACAATTCGAGATTGCAATTTCTTTTGCAATCAAATAGTTTTGAAATTGTAAAAAAAGCAGTTCGTGTTTGCATCTTGTGGCATCTAATTGAACGATCCCTAACAGTTGAACATTTAAATTTCCTTTATCGTCAATGAATCTTACAACTATTGCCATTATTTTTCCGTTCGTTTTGTTGTCCGACTCATCAACATGAAGAGAGAATTTCACATTAGCTAAAACTTTTGCTAGCTGATCATCTTCTATTTTTCCTAAAACTCTAGATTTTATATTTGCAAGTTTAGTCCTACCTAACTTCATTGCTTTAACAATTTTAGAATCAGTAATCGCGTCTTTCATATACTCTAAAATTGCAGGCCCACAAGTATTAGCCCAAGATTTTTCACAAACAAGAGCAGTCAATTTTATTTCTGCGTAAGGGACGCTTCCTCGACCAGTGGAGGTGGAGGGTAAAGGTGTTTCTAGAGAAGTCTCTTTACAAATCTTGTTTTTGTCAATTTTTTCAAATACATTTTTAGAGTGAGTTTCGGCAACAGAAAATTCTGGATCACTTGAGCTTGCAATTGAAGTCGAATTGAAGAATTCTGAAGTTGAATTTTCATTAAAAGTTGAAATTTTTGAAGAGCCTGGAAAATTGGAATTTAAGTTTTCCACAAAATCCTCACTGGTTCTCGGAGAACTAATGCTATAATCGATATCATGAAATTCACATAACACACTGCTTTCTGGCTTATGAAGAGGAGGATAATTGTCATTTTCTTGTGTTAAATTATCGGAATTCGGTCCTGAAATTATCGTAGAAATGCAATTATTTCGAGCTTTTTGTTCCAATTTCTCTAACGCCCTATCTAGATGCGCCTTCTTCTTCAGATGTTTTTGGATTTCGCTTTTCCCTCCCATTAAGTTTTTTTCACACACTTTACAACGAAATTTGCAAGGATCGTTATCACTCGAGGCAGCGATGCACGGCTTGAACATTTCTTCGAATTTTGGATTGTACAACTTCTTACGTTTTTTTGTGTCCATTTTCAAAAGTAATCAAATCGCTCTAAAATCAAACAAGAGCACTAATAGTAGAAAAACCAAATATAAAAACTAAAAATTTCAAAGAACAACGCACTATAACTTCAAAATGACCTGATAAGTATGAAGAATATTCCATCAATTTTACACAACTTATTACAAGCAATGTGTAAAAAATGAAAATATTGTGGAGAACGTTGCAAACAAAAATGTAAGCTTCGAAATAAGAAAATCTGGCAAAAGGTCTGAATTAAAAGAAGTTCACCAGGAAACTAAAGGAAACTAAAAAAAATCAGACAAAATGAGTGAAGTAGCTGGAAAAATACAGACAAATTGAAGTGAGTTCGTTAATCATTTTCCGGACCCGGCAATAAGGCCTCGATAATTGTAAGATAATCCCAAAGGGACCTCGAGGCCCGTGGGCCTGAAGCTTCCAATTTTTTACCTGGTCATCTCGTCCCATTTCCACGAATTTGTGGGATTTTTCTGAAGCATCTGGCATCACTGCTTTGAATACGACCTAGAAGAAGACACTAAATATATAATGTACTATGATGTGAACAATCTGTATGGTTATTCTATGACCCAATACTTGCCTTTCGGAGGATTACAATGGGTAGAAAATTAAAATCAAAATTCCAACTGGGATGTAGCTGATGATGCGGATGAAGGCTACATCCTTGAAGTGGATCTCGAATATACACACAACTTTCACGATTCACACAATGATTTACCGTTTTGTCCGGAAAAAAAATGTCCACCCGGTTCGAAAGATGAAAAACTCTTGACCTTTTTGGAATCGAAAACACGTTACGTGATTCATTATCGGAACTTGAGGCAAGCATTGCGTCATGGTCTGATCCTCCGCAATATTCACAGAATTTTAAAATTCAAACAATCAGCTTGGTTGAAATCGTATATAGATTTAAACAGTAGTTTGTGAAAATCAGGGAAAAATGATTCCGAAAAAAATTATATAAATTGATATAATATTTATATTATATCAATTAAATTGATCGTATAAATTGATGAACAATGCAGTGTACGGGAAGACAATAAAAAACGTTCGTAAACGTATTGACGTCAAACTTGTGACGCATTGGACCGGTCGTTACGGAGCCGAAGCCTTGATCGCGAGACCAAATTTTAGCTCGCGTACCATCTTTGAAGAAAAATTGGATGCTATCAAATTGTTACGCGTACAAGTCACTTTATTCATTTGTCAGAAATGTGTCTATGCTTTCCATTATGATTACATGAGACCTAAAACAAACGGAAATGCATAAATTTGCTATACAGCTACGGACAGTTTAATCTACGAAGTCAGAAATCTTGATCAATACGTTAAGATGAAAGAAAACTCTGACTTTTTGGACACATCCAAGTATGCAATAGACAATCGATTTGGATTGGAATTGAAAAACAAAAAATTGGTGGGACTCATAAAAAACGAATGCAATGGGCAAATAATTACTGAGTTTGTAGGTCTAAGAAGTAAGATGTACAGTTTGCGGGTTAAGGGTCAGGAAAGAATCAAAAAAGCTAAAGGTGTCAAAGCATCTGTTGTGGCTAAAACATTAGATTTCAATGATTACATCAATTGCTTGTATCATAATCTAACAGAATACCACGTTTAACATCTTTTCAGATCACATTTGCATGAAATTCAAACAATCAAACAAACGAGAATGGCACTTAGTCCATTCGACGACAAAAGGTGCATTTTGCCAGACACAATGGATACGTCGGTGAATGGACATTATGAAATTAAAAATTTCGAAATGGACATCGACGAATAGGTTATAAATTTTTCCTTAAGCTTCGAATTCACAATAATGTATCAGGTTAAGAATAAACTTGAATGAACCTTCTTCTTATATCTGAGAAAAAATATGTAACTTCTAGTAAATTACGTACATGATTTGGGATTAAGGAAAAAAATATGTACACAACGATATATGTTTGAATACATGTATATTGTCACATGATTACATATGTGATTTATTTATCCAGCTATTGTAGGTATTTTCAAATCCCAGCCTTTTATAATGGAATAAAATATTGATATTGATTTTGCACCTCTCTTCCCGATGTCCGGTATGATGAATTTCACGGAGCAGACGGTTTTCATCAGCTGGGGTAACATTCTTTGGCTTCATCTTGATAGTGTGATATTTGGTAGCGTTGTAGCTTGACATCAATTCTGGTAAGATGTCGATCCATTTGTAATGTCCTTGAAGGGAGAATTTTTTCCACATCTGACTCTTGAGTGTGCGATTGAAACATTCACAGATAGATGCTTTCATGCAGCTGAAGGTAGAGTACATGTTGATTTCATGTTGCTTCATGAGCGCCTTAAAGTCCTTCTTGTAAAACTCTTTGCCTTGATCGACGTGTAGATTCTTGGGTTGACGATCCCGTAGTACAGTCTTCATAGCAGCGGTAACGTCAGGATCATTTTTAGATTTCACATGAACGGCCCATGCGTACTTGGAGAATAGACCGATGACGGTGAGCAGGAACTTGTAGCCTTTGTCAGCATACGTAGTCATGTCGACGAGATCAGCTTGACAAGTTTCATCGAGTCCTCGCATATCAACATGGCGACGACGATAATTTCTTTTTGCGGGTTTATGGAGTTCTTCTACCAGAGCTTTTTTCACATCCATCTCTCCGATGTCCAGGATGATAATGAGTGTCAAGCGCTTGTATAGGAGCTTTTATTCGTTCTTATTTTCTTCAGGCACGATATGTACTACTTCCTCAATGCGTTGTTGTCGATGTAGGATAACAGTGATCTGCTTTGAATATTCGGTCACATGTTTTTTAAACATGTCATTAAAGGATTCCAGTGATTTTGCCAAATTGTCAGTCAATGTGTCCATCACATATCGCAGTGATTGAAGTGCATCTCCAACGATTCTGGTGACTTCTTCGAGGTTTACTGCATCCATCGTCGACTCTGCTTCATTAACGTTGCATAACCTTTTTCCCATCATATCGTAGTTTTGCTCAGCAGTCAATTGGAATCCAACACCAGGAGGGCCGCGTATCCCCCGGTTTTTGTCCAGATGTCGTCCGAAAACGTCTACACTCGCCATTGTCCAGCTTGTGAATGACGCTTTATGCTCCATGTCGCTTAATATATAATCTCAGCTTCTCTCAGTTCTTCGATGATTGAGTTGATTTCGTTGGTATAACTGTAGTTGCCAGCGGCTTGTGACGCAAGTATAAGGCGTTAACGCTCAACGAGTTCATTTGGATCATCCCAATGCACATAATCGATATTGCGTTCGCGATTGACCACATTGTATACACCTGTACCCACTTTCTTGTCAGCAATGTATGTGAGATATTTCCGATCTGTACCACCACCACGCAGACTCGTGTCAGATTCATAATTTTTTCTATCTGCATTTGTTAGTCGGACGATTTTCTTATAGTTTTCCACATAATTTTTATTCACAATCGAATTGTTTGGTATTTTTTTGAACAACAGTTCAATAAGCCCTGGTGTTCTCTCAAACTCCTCAGTCCCTACGTGAATAGTGTTTTCTGCGAAACTGATTAGCTTGTTTCTAATATGCAATCCACTTTTCAACGATCGTCCTCCATACCGCATGTTGAGATTATTTTGCTCATCGTTGTTTCTCATCATGTTCAAGTATTTCTTCAGAGTATCAACAGGAGCTGGGGAACTGACAATACTTGACGAGAATGTTTGACCGATGGTTTGATCGAAGCTCTTGAAATTTTCACACTGTGGTTTCACGACCTTTGTTTACATCGCTATCCTTATCGATCACGAAAAAACCATACTTGTTGTCCCAGCATGTTGCACATAAATCCTGAAACATGTATATTACGATCATGTAAACACTGACATGACGTTTCAGATTTTTGTCATCTTGACGAAACAGTACGAGCATATTAGCATTATCTCGCACCGAATGTTTAGGGATACAAGCATAAGTCTGACAGAGATAGAAACTATCTACATTTTGATGTCGACCAATGCAAAAGAATGCACGAATATTGTCTTGTTTTTCGCAAGCAACATCATCGAATATCATCACAGAGTTTGGTTCGACTTCATCTACTCCAAAAACTTGCTCATTGTCGTTATATTGAAAATATCCTACTCCTTTGACCGGTTAAATGATTTTTTTTAAATATTGATATTTCGGTTGATTGAGAGATTTTGAATAAACGTAAACGTTCTCGAATCTCAATCCATTTGGATGCGTGAGAAGAATGAGTAAGGCATTAGTTTTGCCACAATTTGATGAGCCGCAAATTATAGCGCGAACTGTATTTGGTGATAGCCTAACGTTTTTTTGTTTGAACTCCATGACTGCTCGCGTGCCACTGGGTCGGAAACCTATAAATACGGGGTATTTATAGCCACGAGCTCAGTTGAGCAATGGCTGTGAGAGGAAGAGGTCTCGTCAACACCGTTATCAACAAGCTCCCCGTTGAATTTCATATATACCAGGATATCAATTTTGTGGACTAGGAAGTAAGCTCGCTAAAAGGCTAGAACGCGGGGAACAAGGAATCAATCCTCTTGATTCAGCGTGCAGGGAGCACGATATCACTTATTCAAAAAATACCAATCTCCCAGCTAGACACGAGGCTGATCACTTGCTCGCAAAAAGAGCAATCGAACGCGTTTTTGCCAAGGATTCGAGAGTTGATGAAAAGCAGCTGCACTCGGAGTCGCCAGCATCATGGGACTAAAGAAAAAACTCGGAATGGGACTAAAAAATGTCAGGAAAGTTA
This sequence comes from Platygaster robiniae, assembly GCA_028476575.1. Lineage (NCBI taxonomy): Eukaryota > Metazoa > Arthropoda > Insecta > Hymenoptera > Platygastridae > Platygaster > Platygaster robiniae. Next base: position 14,293,299 of record CM052025.1, read on the forward strand.
TGAAGGTCGTACAGAAAGCCAGGAAAGTGGTTAAGAAAAAAAGGTTTCCTTGAGAAAAGTCATCGATGCAGCAAAAATAGCAGCTAAAGCTACAGGTTTTGTACAATCAACATGAAAAGCAGCACAAGCAGCCGTCAAGGAAGCTGGTGGAAAAAAGAAAGTTCGAGTACCTCGTGTACTCCCCGTACCAAGCAAAATCAGAGGTATTTTACCAGCATTTTTACTACTCATCTTTACTGGATTGAACGCCACAAGAGCGTTAGCAGGTGGCGCTGCAAGCATCGCCAAAGCTATTAACGACGCCAGAGCCACCAGGCGGCAATTAGAGGAATCGAAACGACATAACCTCAAAATGGAATCAATCGCCGTGGGAGGAGGATTGTATTTAAAACCATGGGGAACTGGCATGAGACTGCATTTAAAAAACGTATAGAGCTACCGCACCGAGCACTCAGCAACGTAGATTTGTTGAAATATGCAAAAATGTTAAAAATTCCACATTTTCGAGGTGTGTACATGAGAAATGATTTACAAAAACATGGATCCAGGAATTCTGAAACTGCCATTATTGATTTGGATAGTAAAAATAGTCATGGAACGCTTCGGGTCACCTACAGAAAAACCGGTAAAAAAATCATTCATTTTGATAGCTTTAGCTATCTACAACCACCTCGCGAACTTATAGACTATTTCGGTGTCGGTAGCATTATTCAACACAAACGTGATCAGTATCAAAACTATGACCAAATCATCTGTGGTCACTTATGTCTCAAATTTTTACTTGATAAAAGCAACGATAGTGTGTGAGTGTATGTTAGCCGGCAACAAGCAGTCATGGCGGACACACTGACATTGATACTTTCGGGGACATCATCTATATTGGAGACTTATTACTTTCCTCCGATCGAATTTTTCCCCCTGAAAAAGTATTCGTTGGGATTACTCGAGTTGTTGACATTCAATTCAATCCCCAAGATCGACGTTGGCAACAATAAATTTTATGTTGACAATTCCGTAATGGCCATACCTTCGGGAAGTTACGAGTTGGAAAGTATCGAGAGTTTTTTGAAAAAATCGTCGCCAGCAGGTATTGAACTACAGTTACGAGTGAACAGTAGCACGCTGCGTAGCAAAATCAAATGTAATCAACAAATCGATTTTCCGACCAAAAGATTCTATCAGAAAACTATTGGGTTTTGGTCCAATTGTCATTGCTGCCAACGTTGAACATGAATCACAGTCACCAGTGAGGATACTCGCTATCAACGCCTTACGTGTCGAGTGTAACATTACTACAGGAGCGTATATAAACGAGCGGCGAGTGCACACCATTCATGAGTTCTTTCCCGTGGTGCCACCGGGATATAAGATCATCGAACTGCTGACTCACCTAATTTATCATACGATCGCCGTACAGGCAATACATCATCTCCAACTGCGTATTATAGATCAAGACGGCAAGTTGGTGAATTTTCAAGGAGAAGTCATTACGATCAGATTACACGTGAAGAGTGAATAATGGGAATCATCTACGGAGACTATAAAAGTGCCACATCACGTCCAAGTATCATCAGTTGGCACAAACCTCTCAAAGTGCTCACACCACGGAACGTGCAGTTCCTGAAAAGTTTAGGTCTTCGAGTTCGATTCACTGTCTGATACCATGTTATCCATTGAGAAAAAGGTCGTCTTCGACGAGTCGATTGCGCGGTATGAAAAACACGCGCACCAGCCATACGCCTCGTCAACGTACAATAACAACGATGAGATTCACATCAGCGTACAGAACCAGGATTCATATATATTGCAGAGCAAGCGTTCGCTACATATCCAAGGACGTTTAACGAAAACAGATGGAGCTGATGTTGGTCACACATCTATTGTCAACAACGGTATAGCCCACCTTTTTGAAGAAATTCGTTACGAGCTCAACTCTATAGAGATCGAGAGGGTGAAAAATGTCGGGCTCACCAGCGCGATGAAAGCGTACGTCTCGCAGACACCCCATCAAGAAGGTCTCTTGGAAAATGCCGAATGGATTATTGGCAATACGAGATCGTTGGTGGAAAATCATGTATATTTCGATGTCTGCATACCACTACATTTCATTTTTGGATTCGCTGAGGACTATCAACGAATCATCGTCAACGCTTAATACAAGCTTATCATTCTCCGAGCCAACACAGACATCAGCGCTATCGTGCAGACAGCGGTTGCAGCTCCTGCAGTTCCGGAGGAGTATAAAATAACTCTCAATAAAATCTATTGGATGTTGTCATACGTCAAGGTGTCGGACGTCGAAAAGATTCGAATGTTGAACTACATCGCTATGAGCTTTCGAAGCTGGGAACTCTACGAGTATCCACTACAAGTGCAAACAACCAAGCATGTGTGGATTGTGAAGATAACGACTCAACTGGAGAAGCCGAGATACATCATTGTAGGCTTTCAAACAGGCCGAAAAAATTCAGCAAGAAAAAATGCGAGTGCTTTTGACAATTGCGAATTACGAGATATGAAGATATTTCTCAATTCGCAGTATTATCCTTATACGAATCTCAATGTAAATTTTAGACGAAATCAATTCGCCACGTTATACGAGATGTTTGCGAACTTTCAATCTTCATATTATGGAAAGAAAAATGCTCCATTATTGACAAAGTCAAAATTCAAGGATATTGCTCCTCCCGTGGTAACTGATTGCGCTAAACAAAAAGAATCCTTCATAACGGGGCCAGTTGACGTTTGTCTTTATTGAAACGAGGCACAGAGGTTGGCAAAAATGAATCAAGAAGACCAAGTTGCAAAAGTGAGAACTTTATTCGACAGAGGTTTATTACAGACTATCGTGATTCAACACGAGTATTGTTATTGAAAGCTTCTTGATTACATTAACTAGAAGTAAATGAAGTTGTACGTGACTAGATAAAAGTTATTGCTAGCTCGTCACGTAGAAGTGATTACTATGTTTGACTATCATCAAATGAGCTTTATAACGACGCAACGATTAGCATTCAAACTATCGCGTACAATAATGACTTGGAAGTGAGCTATGTTTATTCCAACACCCTCCCTCAATTCGAGCTTTTGATATCATTGCTGGCGTAAAGGCCCAGCTTCTTGGAGCATTCATCGTGCTTAGGCTCAGGCAGCGCTTTTGTCAGGATATCGGCCACCATAAGTTCTGTGGGCAAATACTCAAGGGTAATTGGATAGTCCCTCAGTGCCTGGCGAATAAAATGATGGCGGATGTCGATATGCTTCGACCTAGAATGAAAAACATGGTTGGAAGCCAGCTTACTGACTCCCTGATTATCGTTATACAACGAAATGTTTGACACGCCTTGAAAACCTAGTTTTGTTAGAAAGCCAATTAGGTAGATGGCTTCCTTCGCTGCGTCAGTGAGGCCCATGTACTCAGCCTCACTTGACGAAAGGGCGACCGTCCTCTGTTACCGTGATTCCCAGGAAATTGTGGCTCCTGCCAAGATGAAGGTCAGGCCCGTGTATGAACGTCGGTCGATGGTGCAGTTTCCCCAGTCGGCGTCCACGTAGCCGACTAGATTGTTGTCAGTCCTTTTGTAAAACAGCCCACGGGAGATAGTGCCGGCCAGATATCTCAAGATGCATTTTTCTGCTATCCAGTGCACCTTAGTGTGATTCGTGCAAAACTTGCTCAAGGCGTTGACCGCGTGGGCGATGTCCGGCCGTGTACCCACGGCCAGGTATATCAAGGCGCCAATTAACTCACGAAAAGGCGGCGGCGATTCAGTTTTCAGCTCGTCCGTGGAATCGATGATGAGTTTTGTTCCCAGGGATAATGGAGTTCTTGCAGCCTTACAGTCCTCCATGCCGAATCTTTTCAGAATGTTACGGATGCAGCCAGCTCGCGAAAGAACGTAGCCCTCCCTGCCTCGAATAATTTCAATACCTAGACAATATTTGGCGTTCCGAAGGTCTTTGAGCGTAAATTTATCTTTCAGTTGTCCCTTTATATGGTCCACTCTTTTTTTATCTTTCGAAATCACCAGGATGTCGTTCACATAGATCATCACGAAGGTATGCCCTTCTCTGTCGACGTACACGCATGGGTCTGCGTTGGTCGGGGAAAGTCCGATGCCTTGGAGGACCTCGTTGAGTTTGGCGTGCCACTGGCGGCCCGATTGACGTAGGCCGTACAATGCCTTTTCCAACTTGCAGACACTGCTTCCATTGCGCAGTTTTCTTTGCATCTTCTTTGCTCTAGATACAAGTACTCGGTCCTTTTCCTGGTAGATGATTCGGTCCAGCATCTCGTCTAAAAGTTCTGGTGGTTCCATGAAAATTTTGGTATCGATATTACCATTGAGGTATGCAGTAGTAACGTCTAGCTGCCAAATATCCATGTCGTTTTTCGGCTGCTAGGGCAACGAGCGTCTTCAGGGAGCTGAGTCTGGCAACTGGAGCAAAAGTTTCATTAAAGTCTATACCTGGTCTTTGCACAAAACCTTTTGCAACGACGCTTGCAAAAGGTTTTGCGCTTGTGCTTTTCTTCGTTCCAGGGTACTGTCAGCGCGGAGTTTGTCCCTGTGTACGGTCCGACATCCGATGACCTTGACGTTTTTAGGGCGATCGACTATCTCTCAAGTGTCATTGCTGATTAGACACTTTACCTCGGAGTAGATGGCATCTTTCCATTCAGCCCCGTCTGGCCCTGAAATTGCCTGCGAAACTAGTGTTTCTGGCGTGACGAGTTGGGCATCGTGCCAGTCTATCTCGTCAATTTGTTCATCAGGTTCATCTTCATCCTCCGCAGCTATCATATTATATTATTTTCGAGGTCGTCCTCTTGTACCCGTCCTCACTAGGGCAGGTCTGCCACGGCCTCGCGTCATTGACACTTCCACGGCATCGTCCTCGTCGTTTTCGGGCTGCTCGACGTCGTCTACAGGTTGCATCTCAGCATCGTCCTCTGGTTGTTCCTTGGCGTCATCCTCAGATCAATCCTCAGCAGCTCCTTGGGTATAATCCACAACGACTGTTTGATCCGCTGAAAAATTATTTTCTTGAATCGAAATTTCATTTTTACCATCAAACGTCAAAGCGATGATGAAGTCTTCGTGTTCTTTCGCATTACTGAACTCGTCCGTGAATTTAATATCACGCGTAATATAGATTTTCCTCTCTCTAGAGGCCCAGACCCGATATGATGCTGTGGTTTCAGTGTAACCCACGAAAATTCCCTCGATAGTCCTTTGATCGAATTTTCCTTTGCCGGGTTTCTTGTTGAGGAAGTGAACTTTGCATCCGAAAGTCCGGAGGTGGCAAAGGTCGGGCCTTTTCCCGTGCCATTTTTCGAACGGCGTCCCCTGGTCTAAACTTTTGGTGATGCATCGGTTTCTGATGTAGTTCGCGGTCGCGATTGCCTTGGCCTAAAAGGATGGCGGAAGTCCTGACCGCAACAACATACACCGGGCCGACTCCACCAGGGTGTGGTCCTTACGCTCCGATACTCCATTATGTTGAGGCGTGTAAGTGACGGTGAATTTCCGACGAATTCCAGCGTCCTTGAGGATTGTATTTAGCCTTGAGTTGTCGTACTCTTTTCCGTTGTCCGACTGGAGAGCCTTAATTTTTCTTCCCGTCTGGTTTTCCACGAGTTTCCTATATTCTTGGAATTTTTCGGGTAGTTCGTTCTTGCTTCGCAAGAAATATACTTCGCACCATCGACTCTGATCATCTGTAAAATTCACGAAGTATCGAGCCCCGCCAATCGATTGTGTGCGCATGGGCCTGCAAACATCAGAGTGCACGATTCCTAGGATCGAATCAGAGCGAGATAGCCTCGCGTGAAATGGTTTACTAGCCAATTTACCTCTGATGCAAATTTCGCAATCTTTATATAGCTTGGAATTTTTCTGTAGGTCCAACCCGGTTGCGTGGTCAGGCATCATGGCGAGGTCCTTTTGGTTCAGATGTCCGAGCCACTTGTGCCAGGTGTCTGCGTCGGGCTTTCCTTCTACAGCGGCGGCGATGCAGGCTTCTTGGGCGCCGTCTCAGAGATAAAATAAATCCCCTGTTCGATCGGCGACCATCTTCGTGTTGCCCTGGTTATCTTTCACAATTACGCGGTTTCTGGTGAACAAGACCTGGTGCTCCCTGTCGACGATTTTCGCGATGGAGAGCAAATTCATTCTAAGATCTGGAACGAATAATGCGTTTTCATGTTTGATTACCTTATCACTTTTACCGTCTGAGGTTGACACCAGGACGTTTCCACGAGCTTTGACCTGGGTGACAGCGCTGTTAGCGAGCTTCAGACCACTTCGGATGTCCTTGGGGTTGAGGAGGCGCTGCCGGTCGTTGCATAAATGCGAGGTGCAGCCGCTGTCCAGGCATCATCTGTCGTTGTCAGCAAAGTTGGCGTTGTCGCTACTGCTGTAGCTCGAAAGGAATGATTCAGCCGCGTAGCTGGATTTTTCACCACGCCCCTCCTCTTTTTAGTTTGACCAACACTGCGAAAATTTATGACCAACTTTCTTGCAGTAGCCGCACTTGCATTTGACAGCCGTTGACGACGTTGGTTTGTCCCCCCGCTGTCGATCGTCGATTCCGCGTCTTGGTGCATGCGCGCTTCTATTGCGATGCTTCACGAACATCGCGTTTGACTCAAATTCACCTGTTTTTTGTGCCCTTGCGTCACTTTCCTTCGTTATCTTAATTTTCAGCGATTCAACGTCTGGAAGTTTGTCGCGAGACTCGATTGCACATCGAAAATTCTCAAAACTGCCTGGCAAACTATAAAGGAGCATTATTGTGAGGAGATCTTTATGTATTGTTACCTCCATACTTTCGAGTTTATCAACGGTGTCGAAGAATTTTGCCAAATGGTCCCTCGCGTCAGCACCCTGTGTCATCTTTTGCTGCGTTAACTGCTTCAATAACGTTGCCTTGCGTGCCGGTCCTTTAGAGGCGTAGATTGACTCTAGTTTTTCCCATATCTCGATGGCCGTGTCGCAGCCTCATATTTGTTTCAGTTCCGATGGAGAAATTGCGAGGATGAGTTCGGCCCTGGCTTTGCGGTCCTGGATTTTCCACTGTTCGAACGCGCATTATGACGTTGCCAGAGCGGCCCCCTCCCCTTCGACAGCTGGCCGAGGTTTTTCTCCGATATAGGTTTTTCTTCATATAGGTCGCTTTTCACAAGCAATGCCGCTACTTGAATTCGCCAGGTGTCGTAAGCACTTCCAACCTTGTGTTGCCGTGCGCCATATTTTCAATCAAAAATCCTTCAAGTTCACTTTCCACTGGATTTTGGTAAAAATAATCGTCCGTGATGTTCGAGTAGGGGTAAATGTTTTCGTAACTGAGAGTATTTTTCGCGTGCACTACACGATGCCCGAAATATTACTCGATTAGTGATTCGACTAATGACGTGTCGATTATGTCCGTATTTCCACTCGATTTTTTTCAAAATATTTATGCGCGAGTTTCACTCCAGGATTGGTTTTCGCGGCACTGAGAATATTCTTTACGTACTCGCGATGATTGCTGTCGTACTGCGCGATTCGTATACGATTCGATCAAACGAGCCCGGTGCTTCCATATGTTCACTCGCGACTCGTGGCAGTTTTCGATGACTCGTACACTTTGCGTTTTCGTATCTAGCACTATTCGCGTTTCACGATTCTCGTTAATTTTATTTTCGCCTGTGTGCCTGGGCCCATAACCTATTGAAACGAGGCGCAGAGGTTGGCAAAAATGAATTAAGAAGACCTAGTTGCAAAAGTGAGAACTGTATTCAACAGAGGTTTATTACAGACTATCGTGATTCAACACGAGTACTGTTATTGAAAGCTTCTTGATTACAAAAACTAGAAGTAAATGAAGTTGTCCGTGACTAGATAAAAGTTATTGCTAGCTAGTCACGTAGAAGTGATTATTACGTTTGACTATTATCAAATGAGCTTTATAACGACGCAACGATTAAAATTCGAACCATCGCGTACAATAATGACTTGGAAGCGAGAATTGCTTATTCCAACAGTCTTGAATTCGAATCGAGAGACAAATTCCCCGCTCAAACTGCAGCTGATTGCCTCATTATACATGATCGTATTATCGAATATAAACCGATCAGCGGCATTGTCAGAAAATTATGAAGCGTGTAACGTTTGACTGTAACCCACCTTCAGTACATGTGTTGTATGTGTGGGATTTTGTGCATAGATCAACGAGACGGGGTCCATCAGACAAGCAGCCCGTGACCACTATAAGTTCCAACGACGAATCGTCAATGTTGAAAAAATTCTAGATCCTGTCTTGCGCAGAAAAATTGCAGATTTAACCAATAAGCAGTGAATAATAGGTTTAAGGTTTAGAAGCAGTATATATTGGATTTGAGAAAACTTAAAGAAAAAAAAGAAAGAAAGCAGAAAACTAACGCCGGCCTAAAATGTAGTTGATGAAGAAATTTGGAGACACACCATCGACAAGAAGATTATTTACGTTAGTCTCTTACGTAAACGGGATAGATGAGTTGGATTCGGAAGATATCACTATTTTATCCCGAGAGTACCTTCTCAACGTTCAAACGAACTATTTTCATAATACTTAGGATAAGCTTCCTCTAGAATTTCAAGAAGATGAGGAATTTATTGCCTGTAAGCAATGCGATAAACATTGGAAATTTGATCCTGATTATATCGGCGACATCCCGGACGGACCAGTACCTTGCGAAAAAATTGTCATAGATGTAAGAAAAAAATGTTGTAATCTTAAAAATAAAACAAAAAAAAAAAAACAAAAATGGAGGGGCTACTCTTGTGGTTGTGCCTCACAGCTAGGAGCGGGGTTGGTGCCCTTGCATTGCGACGTTCAACCTACCTATGTGTGCAATTCCATGTACAGATAATATGGTATACTGCGAGCGTTAGAAATAAGACGTCGAACTGCAGAAGTTGCAGTTTTTATAAAAATGTTGTAATCATTGAATGATTCTTCAATAAATTTTTGAAATTACCACGATGTGTTTTTAATTATACCTTGATAATAATACTGATTATTTGATGATAATGATTAATATCTTCATCACAGGTAATACGTAAAATTGAAATCCAAAATGTTTTTTTCAAATGGTTTAGTGCTCTAGAAATAAAGATGTGTTTTTCTCAAGTCAGAGCATGTTTATCAATTTTTAAAAAAAGACGTTAGACTTTGAAAACATGTCATCATCGTTTAGGAATTTTACGACGCAATTATTGTTCGAGGATTGTCATGCGTGTTTAAACCTGTTGAGATGACGTCATCCGTTATAAATATTCTAGAAATTATGGCGTCCTAAGAACATTCGAGAACAATGATGACGTCATATTGCGTGTTTATCGAGTTTTGAAAAAAGACATCTCACCTTGAAAATATGACGTCATCATTTTGGAATTTTCGAACATTTAAGAAATCATAGCGTCCCGCACACAATGATGACGTCATCATTTCCGAGAATCGCTAACTGCGCAATAGATTTTCAAGGTTATATGTTCCTTAAAATGCAGGTTGAGTGAGTGAATGAGTGTTAGTCTGACGAAAGTTATTGAACGAGTACATGGATTTCTCGAAGCTCAACCAAACGGCTCGTGCGGAGAGTTTTCTCCCAACGCGTGAGGTTACCGAGTTGGAGGTTAATAAAAGTTACACCGTCACCAGCATTCGCTCCGTTGTCACCAAATTCGGCCCGAAATTCATCATTGCTCTGGATGCAAAGTTTGAAATTTTTCTCGAAGAGGATTGGTGAAGCTCTACCTGGAGATCCGAACGAGCTTCAAAAACTTGACGAAGCTGTAAAGTCGAAGCAACCAGTAAATTTTCGCCTTCTTAATGGAAAGTTCAACGCTTGCGAGTTTTTTTTTAAAATGAAAAAATAACTGCAAGTATTGTAATGTTGTAAAAATAAAGGGCAACAAATAGAGGGGCTAATTAAAATGGTGGGCGGGGTGGGGCCCCTTGCATTAAAATTGTAACGGATGTGTAACTTACCCATATGTGTGTGTATGTGTGTGGGATCTAATGTATAGATATTTTAACTGAGGACGTTAGAGATAAGTCCCTACGTGAAACTGCTATAGTTGCAGTTTTTTTTATATTGCGATTATTAAATTATTTTACAATGAAATATTTTTGAAACGACCATGATGCGTTTTTCATTAAACCTTGATGATGTTGAAATAATACTGATGATTTTGATAATAATGATTAATATCTATAATTTATCTCAGGTAAGTCATAAAATTGTAAAGTTTAAATCCAATATGTGTTTTCAAATGATTGTAAATACAATGTTCTAGAAGTAAAGACGTACTTTCCTCGGATAATATTCAACTGTGGTTTTAAAGACGTTAAAGCGTGTTTACCGAGTTCTAAAACGTCCAACCTTGAAAAGATGACGTCATCGTGCGAGTTTAAGCCTGTCTCCTAAATGGCAGTGAGGAAAACGTGTATATCGAGGTTCCAGATTTTTCGAGAAGGACGCCGTACCTCACGGCGAGGGGAGGTAAAAGGTGAACCTCTACCACCTCAGTCACGCATGCGCAGTGATCGCTGAACGCGCAACAGGTTTTTCGAGAACAATGATGACGTCATAATGCGTGTTTATCGAGTTCTAAAAATAGACATTTCATCTAACCCCGGGATTTCATTCGTGAAACGAGTCTTTTTTACTATCCAAGCAATGAGTAATTTTTTTTCTATTGCTCAGACAATTTTTTGAGGGCGTTGCTTGATGAAAATTAAATTCTACAGATATTTTTATCTCGTACATGGATTTATTAGGTTAGGTTGAAATTATTCGCGGCGTACACGTCAATTGCTTCTGTAATCTAGAACATAAAGTAAGGTAAAAACTTATAAATCGGTCACATAAAAATTTCAACTCACTACGACACTGAAAACGCGCCGAGCCAAAGGGGCACGATACACGCAGCAACCGGTAGCAAGCTCGCGTCATGATGGTCACCGGTTCTTCGCGCGGGGAAAGGAGAGTTCCATCAGACCCTACGTTTCGATAAACATTACGAGTTTATGAAACATCTTAGAAAATGCCAAAATTCGTGAGCAATGTTTCTCTATTCGAAAAATTAGAAATAACCGCCATCTGGTTGGACGCCATTTTGGATATGACGGTGGAAAAGGGGGGAGGTGGCGAGGGAAGGGTGGTGAAGGGGACGGAGTAGGAACAGGTTTTGTGCGGTGAAAGCGGATGGATAGGTGAAGAGGAATCGACGATTAAAAAAGAAAGAACGTGAATCCTATATCACCCGTGAGTGAGACAAGGATAGCCTGGGTCCTGGACCGGCTTTGCTCTTCTACTTGACGATCGTCATAATGTATCACAATAGTAGATTAGCTATCCAGTTACAGTAGTCGTCGGTTACTGCCTAAATAAATCGGGTTCAAATCTTCTAGAAACAGATTTTTCTACTGAGGATTTCTTTCTATTCTGTATTAAATCTTTCTGAAGGGTAAAATATCTAATGGTTTAAATTTTTTGAAAAATTCAACAATTCTAAAGGTTCACAAGGGAATGTCAAAGGAAATCCTAAAGTTGAAAACAAATCTTTAAGTTAGAGTGTTCGTTTCAGAGTTTAAGGTAAAACCTGATCTTAAGTAGTTTGCATAATTTGCACGATTTTGATGGTAGCCATGAAAATTTCTCCTAGTAAAACCACGAAAACTTCGGTTTTCTTACGGTCAGATTCGTCCTGAATTTACATATTCATCATTAAACGAAGTGACATTAGAGAACATCAAAAAAAACAAATTTTTTGGCAAAATACTCCACAAAATACAGTATTTTGTACTCAGAGACGCTCCGCGAAGTCCTCTTTCAACGTACAGTACTCTTTTCCTGGCCTAGGCCGGGAAAGTAACCCAACAGCCGGCCTAAACCGCTAGAAGAACTATGCAATTTCCTTGATACTCATTTGTACAGATTGCTTGGCTGTCGTTTTTTTATTGTTGGCACAAAATGTAGCTGTAGCAGTAAACAAATTGCTTTACAAATTGTTTACTGTTGTTTACTCTCTTATTTTCGCTATCCTGTTCACTCCTGCAATTGTGGAAAAAAAATCTCTGCGAAAGTCTGTAAAAAGTCTGCAAAAGTCTGCGAAAGTCTGCAAAAGTGTGCAAAAGTCTGTGAATGTCTGCACAACTCTGCTGTCTGTTTATATTTTTCTCTGCAATGTTTTCTTATCTCTGCAAATTCTCTGCAGCTCATAAATGTCTGTGGGATAGAAAACATTTTAAATCTCTGCTCATTCACTGCAGTTAATAAATATGTCGGCGAGAATCCTGCATTACTGACTTGTGTCAATTATATATATGAGCCTGATTATAGAAGTAGTGTGCTTTTTTTTTATATTCGAACTGATGACCGAGTTCATTTTACACTTGATAAATGTCATCTTGATATCAATTCTTTGCAATCAATATTCATACCGGGTGATCAAAACTTTTTCCTTTGCTTCTTTTCACAAAACTCAAAATATAATAAGTTTCAACAATAAATGTGCCCTCTTCGTAAGTTAGGGTCGACTTCACAAAACAAAATTCACTTGAATTTCCTTCATATTTTTCCAAAGCGAAGTCTTTGCCACTTTTCCGAAAACTCAAAATCAAAAAAGATATTCGAGCTTTAGATCTAACGAATCTGATTGGTTCAAACTGGTGACCCAAATATCTTTTTAATTTTAGTTTTCAGTAAAGTGGCAAAGGACTTTTCGACTCAAAGAAATATGAAGGAAATGTAGGTAAAGTCTGGTGCGTGAAATCGACTCCGAGGACATTTAGTGTTTTTACTTTTTCCTTGATAACTATTGAATTTTTAATTAAAAATTATAAATATAGATCCGTCTTGATGTCTTGTTTCTTGAATTGAGTTGTTTCTAATGTTTCAATTACAATTGTATCACAATTCAACTGCATATTAGCATTCTCATTTACTTTGACGATGAATTTAAATCTTTAAGTGTCTATTTTTATCGTTCATTCTTCATTCATTGAGGAAAAATAAATTATTTGAAAATTATGTAAATGATTTGATATAAATGACTTTTTTGTAAAAAAATTAGGCTACAATTCGTTAGAACAATTATGAGTTTGTAAATTTCACTCCAATAATATGCTCATGTATCAACGAGTTCGTGATTGAGACAAATTTTCACTGTAAATGGAGAAGATCAGTCAAAAATTGTCGAAAAACATCGATTTTTTTTCGAAAAATAGCATTAACCGATTTTCAAGACGTCTTTATGCGCTCACGAAAAATTAGAGACCCACTCAGCTAACATCCTTGATGTCAAGAGTATGTCAAGTCTTGATTTGCCATGGCTTGATGTATGATTGACATCGACTTGATGCTAACTGTTGAGAAAAGTACTTGTAAAATTTTTTAACGAAACTCATGAAAGGATCTTTCAAAATATGGAGATAATTCCTACTCTGAAAGGAAAAGTTTTTCTTGTATTTTATTCTATTATAAGAAAACATGATCATAAGTTCACCTGTTTTATAACATCTGCAGTGTATCGATTTTTGTCAAAAATATACGAGGCAACGTGATGTAAACTGAAAAAACTAATTGAGTAAAACATTTATAAAATAATTATATCTAATAGTGACTGATTGTGAGCTGATAATCAGTAATAATCTTGAAATTATAGATTAAAGAAAATTTTATACTGAAGATCAAAATATTGGAATGGCTCAGTGGTACCGTCGCAGCTCTTCAATCCAACGACCCGAGTTCGAATCCCTCCAGCGTGAAGTTTTTCCTCAATAGGCCTGCGTTATTTTCAGGTCATATTTTCAACAAAAATATATATTCATAATTTAAACTTTCATTTGCAGCCATAATTGTAAATTACAGTTCCGATATTTATATTATTGTTCTTCATCGTTCTGCAGAAAATTTTGCAGACATTTTCATAGATTTTGTAGACATTTGCATCGTTTCGCATAAGTTTGGAGACTTCTGGCAGACTTTTATTTGTTGCACAAAAGTTATAGAGAAAAATTTCAAAGAAGCAGAGATTTTGCAGACATTTCACAGACATTTGTAAGTGCACAAAAAATGCAGAGAAAAACGTAAAAAAAGTGCAGAGATATTGCAGACATTTGCAGAGATTTCGCAGACATTTGCAAAGATTTTGCAGACATTTACAGAGATTTTTTTTTTCCACAAGAGTGTTCGAGGTGGCGATATATATATGTCACGTCGCGTACACCTCTACTCACACTAATTTAGATTCGTATGAGGTTGCAGCCCGAAGCGGTCTGCTGCTTTTGGGATGCTCGGCTCCTTTCGATAGTGGTTGGTTCGATTCGGCTACGGCCCATTCTATTTCTGTTCCGAATTTGTCTCGCGACTGCGGCTCAAGTTCTCGAGCGCGCTAAGAGACTAATCATTGCTAACCATCGTCAACTGCGTGAGCTGACGGCTTATACAAATAATTCTTTTAGTTTAGGAAAAAAACCTGCGCAGCTGGTCAGTTTTTATAAATTATTTTTATCTCGACATTTTTGAGTCAATGTGTGACCCTCTTTTCAGGAAAAATTTAACATACATTCAAGGATAAAACGTTGGAATAAAAATAATTTAACAGAATTGACAACTGAACCGGTTTTTTTCCTAAACTTGCAAAACCTGGACCACTGATAGAAAATCAAATAATTTTGTCAATTGATTGATTTTCTCCATCTTTCCTATTTAAAATGCGACGAACCTAGTAATTTAAGTTTTTAAAATGTTTTTATAAAACTCCTTATCATTTTTGGACATTTCTTATAAAATTCCGCTTTTTTTTAAAGTCACATAAGAAGAGCAATGTTTTATAACGTCACCTCATAATAACTTCTTAAGATCTTCATAAAATGACGGCATTTCTATGAAGTGGATTTTAAAAACTACTTTATAAAGATTCTGTCTTTTTCTGAAGAGTTTATAAAGTGACTTAATAAAAACTAATAAACACTTTATGAAACACTTCTCTGTTTATAAAGCGACTTTTAAAAAAAGCGGAATTTTATAAAAAAAAACACCAACATTTTATGAGTTTTATAAAAACTTCATAAAAACTCAAATTACTAGGGGAAACCTGGGGAAACCATCAAAACAGCTGAAGCAGCTTTTTGTTCAAATATTTTTTAGCGTTAAGGGCATCATTGAGTTCGTATTTTTTTTTTTTTTTTTTTTTATGAACTTCTTCACGGATAAACATGATTTCCTAAAAAAAAATCCGTGAAGTAGTTGGTAAGCAATGATAAATTGAAAATGCATTTTTCAATCATGATTCCAAAAATTATTTGAATTCCATTTAAAAAAATTCTAACAATATGTTGTGAATAATAATATCGTCATATATATCTGTGGTTCCTCGCCATAACAGAGAAAGTCACTTCTGCCATAAGGCTCATTTTACATGATATTCTGATCAAATTTAAAACATTATAGCAGAAGTGAGGTTCTCTGTTAGGATGGGAAGCCACAGATATATTCCAAATATATATATTTTTTAAAATCGTATATATATTTCTTAATTATCCATGATTTCTACGAATACAAGATTTTCTTCATCACTTATTTGAATCGTCTTCAGATGTAAAAAACACATGGAAAAGAATTTTTTTTCGAATTTATCAACAATTGTAGAAATCCTCAAAATTCCGCGATGTTTCGCAATCGTTGAACGTTTCGATGTTTTCAAAAATTGTAAATTAGGAAGCGGTTTTAAAAATTTTCACGATAAAAATTAATTCTAAATTTTTTGATTCTTATATAGCATTTAGTATGAGTCATCTATAAACTGAATTTAAAATTCTATGAATTTTAGAATTTGTGTGATTCGATAATTACAAAAATTTTGAAACTCTGAAAGTATTAACAATTTTGTAAATGATACTCTATTTTGCATTTTTGTATCGTCAAATATCTTTACCGAACTCAACCCTTAAAGGTTGAGTTAAATTTCTTCATCATATATTATAATTTCAAACATTTGCAAACACTGAAATATGTTCTGAAATTATCGAAATACTTCTATGAAAATTGAAAATGCTTAAAAACTTGAAATTTCTCCAATTATCTGATATTGTTAGATAATCAGAAAACACCCAAGTTATTTAAAAAAAAATTATCTATTTCTGAGATATTTATTCTTGAAATTCGCAAGTTAATGGAATTCCATACTTAAACAAAATTTGTTTATTTCACATTTATTCGAATTTCGGAGACGTTTGCACATAATGAATCGTTTTTATCATTTATCTTGTAGTGCTCACGTTTCATTAAAGATTAAATTTCGACAGTATTAACGTAGACTCTACACCTCGTTGAATTCAATGACATAAAATAAAAGAAAAACTGTTCTACATTGAAAAATTGTACGCACTATGCAAGAATTGAGACATTCTAATGATGACTTGAGTCATAATTAGGAAATATATGTACATGCAATCTACACAATTGTTGCTTGAAAATATTTAAAAAAATTCGCACATCCAAACCTGCTACGTAATATACTAATTTCGCATCTCGAACATTAAAACGCGCGTTTTCGTTTTTACGTGTAGAAACCCTACGACCGCCTTTTCAGAGAGCGTGGAAAAATCTTACGTTCTTTGTTTACTTATATGAAAAAGGACAAAATTGTGGGTAAACAACTGTGTTAAGGTGCGAGGTGACCATTTTCATGTCAGTTTTTAGGGCCGATTCATCGATTCGGAAAGGGTTTCTACACGTAAACAACGAAAACGCTTGTTTAATGTTCTCGTTATAAAAATAACTGTTCGTATCAAGGTGCATACTTGTGTTTTAATTCGTGCAATTTTCTCACTCGCTTCGCTCGTTCGAAAAATCTGGTACTCGTAAAAACACTCGTTTTTGCCTCTTGATTCGAAAAAATACTATTATTTACTCGCAATCACAAACTTTTCAATTTTTTCAGTAATCAAATAGAGCAAGAAGTTTTTTTATAGTCGACTTTAAACTCTGAAAATCTAGCAATGTCGAAATTTTCGAGTTCCATATTATTTATCTTGATATTTGGCTGTAAACTTTATTTTAACGTTATAAACTATTAAATTTATTTCCATGAAATGGTTGATTTTGAGTTACTTTTTTATAGGAACTTTTTTCCACATTTGAAATTTATAGTTGAAGGCACATTTACAAGTCACAAGTACTTAATGCTCATGTTTCAGAGTAGAAATTTTTTAATTTTATCGGTCTTTTATTATTTCTACTCCGTAAATTTCCATGTAGCTGCGCAGTAATATTGAAGTACGAAGTTTGTTATTTTTGCAACTTCAATAAATAAATTATTGATATTTCGTTTTTTTCAGTGGAAAAATATTTGAATTTCTCATTTAATTATCAATTTTTTTCACTCTATTGAATAAAAAAAAATTTCAAACAAGAATATCGATTAACTTTTTCATTACTTTCAAGAATATACATTAGATTCTTAAAATTAAGATATTTTTTACGACGAACTTCACTAATTTCAAAATTTTTCTATCATTAATATAATTATTTTTTTCGAACTTTTTGTTTTGCAGCAAAAAAATTTTCTTAGTTTGATGTTTGAAATCATCAAGTAGAAAATTTGAAGTTTGGATTTATTAATCACTGAAGCATACATTTTTATTGCATCGCTTTGAAATTACAATGTTTTTTATGATAAATTGTCGGAAAATTTTTTGTATGTTCAAAATTCTCTAGTTTTTATTTTCAGTTGAAACCCATGACTTTGAGAATTCCTTACTTTCAACAGCATTTTTCATTTTAATAAAATGCTTCAATTTGAGATCCTTAATTCAAATGGCATTTACTGAATTATAAATTTTCGTTAATTTTCGATTTTGGACATTATTATTACTATATATTATTATACGCCAAGGAACTACTTATGATATTTAAAATTTCAGGAAATTCTCACATTGCAAAAAAATGTATTAGAATGTGAAAAATTTTTAGGTTGAGGATTGTAAAATTACGAAAATGATATAATTATTTAAATTTTTTTTTGCGCGATTGGCATTCTAAACCGATACACGTCTATATTTTAACGATGAAATAAAAGTTCAGAGAGACTGATTGAAACGGTTGAAACGATCAGAAATCATTGGAAACGATGTAAATACATGAACACAAATCAGTTGATAGGTTCGGTCTCGTCCGTCAGCTTTCGGTTTCCGCTCGGACTATGGGCCGGAGCGGAGCGAAATGAACCGGAGCAGTCGACGCTAACGAATGATCACATAGACGCGAGTTTTGATTTGTGTGAGTTCGAGGTATAGCGTATGACATATATATTGCGCTACCTTGAGCACAAGTGACGCCTACAGGGCAGCTCGTCTTTCTTCGAGAATCGCAGCTCCCATTGAAAGCATAGGCAATTGCACGAGGCTAGGCACCTGCTGCACACACACACACACACACACACACACACACACACACACACACACACACACACACACACACACACACAGGCTTTTGTTTACCTTGCACACCTTGTGTTCTTGCGCTTGTTTATTGAATTTGTTTTGGTTTTTTCGTTGTAAACTGTTGTGTTTTGTCCAAAATGAGTTCATCTGATGATGAAAATTTCGGGAATACGCCGCCCGAAATTCGTTTACTAGCAGCTGCTGCCCGCGAAAATCTGCTACTAACTAAATCAAAATAAAAATGTTTTGCCGCTTATTCCATTTTCAAAGAATGGAAAAAAATCGCGCAATACGGAAAACTCAAACATATCTGAAAATTGGCTGGTCGCTTATTTCGATCATTTGTCGGCAATTAAAAAGCAAACAACTTTGTGGTCCGTGTATTCGATGCTTAAAACTACTATTGCTTTAAACGACAACATCGACATTGCCAATTTCAAAAGATTAACATCTCTTTTGAAAAGAAAAAACGAGGGACACGCGAAAAAAAAATCTGCGGTTCTTACCGAGAAAGGATTCGAAAACTTACTGAAGGACGCACCAGACGAAGAATATTTAGTTGAAAAGGTAAATTTTCTTAATGTTAAAACCATATTTTGCTAATGAAAATTCAAAAATTTTTAATATTTGAATTTTTAAATTTGAATTGAAAATTTGATTTTGAATTCCAATTTGTTTCTTTAATTTTTAAATTCATAATTTTCAATAAATTGAATTGAATTTTTTATAATTTAAAATTTAAATGAAAAAAAATTTTTTAAAAAATTCATAATTTGATAGTGAATTAAAAAAGTCAGCACCAAATATTACAAAATAATTGATCATAAATTTTTTTTTATGTCAAGTCGCCATTTGAAAGGATAATTTCCTCATTTTTTGGTGTTTGATGGGAAAAAAAATTATTTCAAATCATAATTCAAATAACAAAGTACATGTTACATGTTTTCTTCTGATAGGTTAAAAAAATTTTTATAATCATTGTGACATTGATATAATAATAATATTTATATATTTGTATATCAAAATTTATGTAAATAATTATTTTACGCCATATCCTTCAATATCAACAATGAAAATATTCTCATAATGAACGTAAAAAAAATTGTGCGTATACTTTTTCTCATATAATTATAATGTGCAATAAATTATAAAAATTAACAATATTTCTTACATTAAATGTATCTTTATAACATTGAAAATATATATGGTTTTCAATAATAACGAACCTTAAATTTAAAAAAATCTATATTTAAAAATCTGTTACCTAATTTTCTATGTTATGGTTTTTATGTAGTATGTACGATATTTTCCTCGTAATATGTATATATCAATATTACGTATACATTGTCATATCTGTATTTAATATTATTTTCTGATATATTTTTTACTAGTGGTTTATAACTTATTCGTTACCTAATATATATAATTACCTTCATCTATGATTTATTTTATTATATAATATGAATATCGTATATATAATAAATACATAACTATATTATGCATTTTAGTATATGTGATGAATTTTTATTAAATTTAACTCATTATGTACATGTGAATGTAAAATTGGTCATTCAATTTATTATCATTTTAATAAATCTTTCATCACATTTTTTATTCAACTTCTTGAGTATTGTGATAATTATTTTATTTTACTCATACAAAAATATTTTTATTGTGACGAGCGAGCTTCTATCAACCAACGATGCCAATTATAATTCCTGGAAAATCGATCGAATTCAACGTTGTTCTCATTTCTCGTCTTCTTATCGCTGGCTAACTTCGACTCACTCGTTCAGAAAGGACCCCAACGGAGACTCTGCCCGAGAGAACCCCTTGATTATCCCCAAGTAAAAATACAGGATTATATGTGGGAAATGATAACAAGAAGTCACGACATTAAATCCAGCATATCCGGAATTATTATTCTTAGATCATTACTTTACAATGTCGGTACAACGTCTTTCAAAACTTCTCACACCAATTTATAATCATCATCCTTTCCAATCTTGTCTCACAACAACTTATCTACAACAAAACATCCAGCATCTCAGAACCAATATCCTCCCATCTCACTCAATTCTTTAATTAGTAATGAACTACTGTCAGGATCTGTATTCCCTTGTAAGCTATTCTGCAAATCACAACCATCTTTCTCTGGTTCTTTTAACAACTCTTTCTCTAATAAACCTGATAATTCCCTTTCTCCCGCATCTTGGTTCAATCGAAATTCCTGTCCCGTCTTACAATTTCTAAACACTGTATGAAAACTCCTCGCTGGAGAGATTAAAGAAATACCATACAGTCGTGAAGCATCTTTGGCGATTAGCCCATCCATGTGATCCCAGGAACTTTCCACCTTCGGATCCAATCCCTTCAAGACCTTGAGTCTACTATACAGATGTAGAGCACCTTTCCTCTTGAAATGGACGATGTTGGCACTTGGCTTAATCCCTTTTCTTCTTATCGCACTCTTAATAGCCCATAATAATTCTTCTACAATGACCACTGTAAACGATACGTAAACTCAACATCAAATGATATGCGAATTCATAGTTTTAAACTGACTTATACTTGATCCTCAGAGTTATGGAGTGCCAGAATTTTATATTTAAAAGATAAACTGCCACATTTTACTAATCAGTTATTACATGAATATTGTTTGATAATTGGTATTTTACTCCACTCTCAAAGTAATCTATCTCAAAGTAATCTATCGTTGTGACAACGTAAAGTTGGTAACAACGCTAGTTTGCTGCGCAATTCTCAAACCCTCGATTTACCCTTCCAGGTCAGTATGGAAGCGACCTTAGTAGAGATAAATCTCTACTCCTGGATGGCGGTCCGAGTAATTTGAGTCTTGTACAGTTTTTACTTCAAGATATGGTTACAGTTATAAAATAAACAAATAATATACTTTTGCTAAACCGCGTAGAAATGGGATTATGGACTAGAAACACAGTTTCAGTTTTATTCCCGATTTCTACTTGGCAAAGGATGGAGTCAGAGAAGCCGTCGTCAGGTCGGGCTTCTTTCGGGACTCTGGGATAGTTCTCAAGTTTTATGGACGTTTCTTTGGACTCCGAGGAGTTTCTTGTGGACGTTTTGCAACTTGAGGATTTCTCCGATGTTCTGCTAAAAGTCCCGAGCTTATATACTATTCTGATTTGAAGGAATAGCAGAGAGGGTAATTGATCATTTCCCTATTTGTTCATTTCGGCACATTTTTCGTACGTTCCGTCTTCTTTGTCGTTCGTTTGTTTCCGTTTGTCATTATTATATCATTACCAAAATATTCCGTTCATCATTTTCGTATCATTACCAAAATACTTCGTTCATCATTTCCTGTCATAATTTGTTTCTAACGTTGATAGTCGACGTTATCGGTCCGTATTAGGATGTCTTTAGTCCCCGGATGTCGTTCCCGTAAATAATCCCATTTCGTAGACGAGTGGAAAAAAACCCGCTCGTCACATTATCATGAAATATCCAAAATAAGAGAAAAAATATAAAATTTAAAGCGCCCAACCAATGTTCATATTATACTGAATGTTGTTAAAGGATATTATTTGTTAATTCAAAAAGATAAAAAATGAAGTATTTAAACGCCTACTCGTAAACAACAAAAATTTCGTGAAGTTCCAACAACAAAAATAAAAAATTGAGAAAAGTTAGAAAACGCCGTAAAAAGTCGCACTTCAAAGTTTAAAAAAAAAAACATAAATTTTGAATTTCAACATAAAATGTTTGAAAACCTCAAAGTAAAAATAAAATTCATTAATCTAATAAATAAACCAATTTCTTTCAGGTGGCCTTGATTTTCGGATTATATGGAGCCTGTCGATGTGACGAATTAGTAAAATTATCTTTAGAGAATGTGAAAGATTACGGAGATGTTTTTCTTATTAAAATACCTGATACTAAGAACAAATTTCTTCTATCATTCGCGATTTATGGACCATACTACAAATTTGTCAAGCAGTATCAGGCACTTCGTCCAGCAAATCAGACGACAGGGCGATTTTTTGTCAATTTTCAAAAAGGCAAATGCACCAGCCAGTTTATTGGGAGGCACAATTTGTCAAAATGCTATCTCGAATCGCAAAATTTTTGAATCTCTCAAATTGGCAAAAATATACAGGACACTGCTTCCGTAGAACTTCTGCTACTATCGTTGTGGACGCCAAAGCAGACATGATGACTTTGCAGCGCCACGGAGGGTGGCAGTCAGAAGAAACCGCTAAATGTAATGTAATATTGATTTTTCGAATGAATTTGAATTAAATTAAGAAATAAAAGCCTTCACATTTTTTATAGGTTACATAGCGGATTCTATGAGAAAGAGAAAGGAAATCGCTTCGAAAATCAACGAATTGATTATACCTGAAAAGAGCGCAGAAAATTATGAACCACCAATGAAACAAAAAAAAAACACTCCCATGTTAAAGAAAATATGCCTTCGACATCGACAGCAATTCTAACCTACGAAGAAGAACCAATAAACGCAAACATCATTGTATTCGAAGAAACAACTGATGTATTACATTATGTTCCAACAAATCAGAATGTCGTTTATAAAATAGAGAATTGTACTGTAAACATTGTTCACAATTATAATTAATGCTCAGTGTACACATTATTTTGTATTTTGTTACATACATTATTATGTACAAAATACATTATTATGTATTTTGTTCATTTCATTGAATTTCTTTCTCATGTATAAAAGAGTGAAATAAATGACTCAAAAAAAAATTATTCGCGATTGATGATTGTAAAACAATTTATAAAAATTTATCTACTCGTAAGAAACCAACAGGCTTTTTGCCACAAAAATTTCGATATACGACTTTTCATATGTATATTTATATGTAACTATATATACTTGCTCTAAAAGTATATGATGTTGCTTTTTGCAGAGTGTTTTGTGAAAAGTAGAGTGTGCACCTCGGCCATCAAAGTAGGCCATCGTCGCACAGTCAGAATTTTCAGTACTCGGCTCGTACGGGCGTTTTTCAGTACTCGGCTCATACGGGCAATTTTTTCAGCACGAGGCAAGGCCGAGTGCTGAAAATCGAACCCGTACTACCCTCGTACTGAAAATCACGCCCGTAGTCGCCTCGAACTGAAAATTCAGCCTGTACGACGAAAGCCTACTTTGCGGCTTTCGTACACAATCTATGTTTCTTACAAAAGAATTGATAAATAGCGATTGGAGAAGGAATTTTTAATTTTCTGCATCATATGTTTCAGGACTTTATTTTTATGAGCTTTTTATTATTATTTTGTAATGTTATCTTTCGTAATCGAAAATCGTCAATGACAAACGATAATGAAAGCCTGTCATAATGGTATCAGAAGTTTCTGTAACAAAAAATTTATCAAACATGAACATTTGAATGCTCCTTTACACCTAAGATTGGAAATGTTTTTTATGAATGTACTTTGTTTGAGTTTTTAAAATAATAAACTACAATAGCTTACTATCTTTCCTACCTGGAAAGCCGCCAAACGTTTTTTTACTTTTTTAAAGTTCTTTTTTATAGGTTTATATAATTACTCCAAAACTAATGTGGAAGTGGTTCCAAAATATTCAAACAGAAATAATATTTTGCTGCTGTGAACGATGGTAATAGTGACAAAAATTATTGTCCGCTTCTAACTCACGTTCAGGAGTATCTGATTTGAAATAAATCAAATTTCTGTTGAGGAAATGTGAAAAATATCCGAATTCATTGCAATAATTATCAAAATTCTATGAAAACTTATTACAATAAGTTAAGAAAATCACGATAAAAAGTTACAAAAACAAACTCACTCCTTCGAAAGATTTTTTTATTCAAAGTTCTCTTCATTTATCCAAATTCCCTCAACGGTACTGCATGCATGATTTTTAGAAATTAAGGAAATTTCTTGTTTCATTAGATGAAACGAAACATTTTTTTTCAAGTTCTTGTAAATATTCCTATTGATTAAAAAGAATACTGCATTGTGAGTTGAAACTATCACGGTGACGACCAGATACTGTAAGGAACAGTACTTTTTAGTTGTCCCAGAAATCTGGACAGACGCTGCAAGAAACGATATCAGATATCTACCAGGACAATATTATACCTACAAGTCAATATGATTTCGTTCCGATAAGAATACATATTTTTGTAACAAGCAGATGTATTCTCATGTCAGGTGTTGAATAGAAATTGAGAACGAATGTCATCGTGACGATATCCACTTCTCAGTGTGCGCAAGATAATGTATAAATAGAAATAAGGAAATATTTCATTATTTCCGAGTCACTCTTAATTAAATGCTCCAGTGTTCCAATAATCATTATAATCAAATTCCCATACTAAGTTTGTTCAGAAGCCAGGATTCATTTACTCTCCAATTAGTTCATCTGGTCCTGCGAAGTATGGAAAATTTCCCCAAAAGCTAGGAAAATAATCAATAAGAAGATTTCTTCTCGAACCTGATATTGGAGAATTTTTCTTGGATGGAGCTGGAATCAGTATTGTTGGAATAATTGGGCTTTCCAGCATTAGTTATCACAAAAAATTACGCTTCTACTACGTCCCGTCCGTGCAAGAAAGTAATGAGACAAACAAAGAAATGTGTACTTTGAATTTGAAAGTCGCGAGGTGTGTAACGCGGATATTTCCACAAATGGAAATGTGATGCGTTGAAGCTCGCAAATTACGAGTGCAAAGTTTCCACCTTGCTGTAAAATTTTTTCGTTATCCTCCTGAAAACGGAATGCGCGTTTTACTCAAAAACCATGGTTTTATTAACACACATTTCTCTCACTTTGTAAAAAGTATTATCCATTTTAAGTGTTTTTATCGCAAGAGGTGGAATGTTTCTTAATCAGGATTTTTTTTTTTTTTATGAATGGCGCTTTCTCGTGTGTGAAAGTAGTGCGCAAAACAGTATATTTCATATGTGTTTTTACTTTGCTCACTGTTTTCATTTGCGCGCTACTTTTCTTTCATATCAGCACTACTTTTCTTTCATTCCCGCACTATTTTACTTTGCGCACTGTTCGAGCGTGAAACGAAAGTTTCGATTCAGGTGCGCTCAACTAATCAGCGCTCTCGATGCCGATTATCGGTGACTGTGCGTGCCGCGTAGAAGTACGTAGAGTACGCCTTTACGAAAATCGTGTGTTTACAGATTCGTGCTGCGGTTTATGTTTGTTTATTTATCATTTTCCGCACTTGAAAGCGCCACCTTTGTGCATTTGTGAGAAAAAGCACAGTTCGTAACAAAAGCGCGAAATTGGATATTCCGAACTTTACACGCACGAAATATCCTATTTTGCGCACTTTACGAAACATACTATTGTAAATTTAGTTAATGGGCACAGAAATCGTTTTATCAAAATTTTATTACGCAAATAGAAGAAGTGAGTGCATATTGAATATCTGATATTATGACATAATATGACAAGCTGGATGATTTTGATAGCAAGGACCAAGGTGAGATCGAAAATAAAAATTGCTTCGGTGATATTAAATTTCATCACTAAAGAAACTGAACCTGGTTTAGAATTCTGTGCGATTCAACCTCGAGATTCTCATTAAGTTTTAGAATGGAATGATTAGACAACTCTTTTTTTCCAATTCAAGGAAAAAAATAATTAATGTGCAGTATCAAACGTGTACCAGCATGTGTTGATATATAAGGAAACAAACAAAAAACAGTCATCCTCACGCATTTTTCAAAATGTTAAGTAATCCTGTGCTCAAATTGTCTTATCAATACGCGGTCGGCTTTGCGAAATTTACGCGCTTCGTGAATTATTGCATGTTCACATGTTCTAAATTTTTGATATTCCCTCTTTTTACGTGCACGTTTAACAAGTTTATCCCATGGATCGCGCGAAAGTCATTTATCAAGAACAGTGAAAAAGCGCAGGAAAAGTGAATATGCAGGTTTCGAGTGAGTTACCGTTATCAATCTTCAACCCCTTTTCTTGAAACAAATTTTTAGGGATTCGAGTAATATTTCATTTCAAGTCGAAAAAAATGGAATCGATTTATTTAGGGTACCGAGTCATCGGAGAAATTGGCTATCTTGCGTCAATTTGATCTTCCGGGAAATACATATATTAATGACGATTGAACAATCCTCAGGGTATATTGATAGGAGTCAACATTTCGTTTCAATGCTAACGATTCCAGAATCACAACAGAATTACATTCTTCATTAAAATAAAATATGAGAATATAAAACGAGTGTTTATATAATAGTTTCTGACCATTATTCAAGGATGAATGAAGTTATTATAATTGAAAAATGGAAAATTTCAATTTCTTAAAACTCTACCTATGCATTCTTTTAATAGTTTATTTACTTATTTCGTATAAAAATATTTACTTTTGTATTCGAAATCTGTTGTCGAATTTACTTGTACTTCAATTCTTCAAAGTGTGCATACGTGCTTTCAAACTTAGGATTCATTTATATGATCGACAATAGTTATTGTAAAACTATACTGCCATATTCATTAATTATATCATAGAACTCCTTGTTCTAGATTTTCAAAATATGTGTCTCGCAGTTACAAAATTTCAGAAAAAAATCATTAATTGAACGACCGCAATTTATTTGTTTCCTTGTGTTATTGTCGTACATACAGAATCATGTTTTCAAGATACTTTTTTTCTTTTGATTATTAATATTTCAATTATGCCGAGAAGCATTAGATTCCAAAAACTGATGCCCGAAGTCATAATTAAATGATCCTCAAAAGAGTTTCGTTCGTTGACATTGTTTTTGTTAATTATCAATCAACGATAATAAAAAAATGCAAAAATCAGACGAACATGTCTGATTAAAAAAGTGAAAAAAGAAAAACATTTTCTGGCCCTTGAGAAGGGGAAATAATTTACCACCTTTTTTTTTTGCGAAAGAGTTATTATTTCAGCAAGTTCGTTTCGCTCTGATGAAAAAATTTCGGCCTCAATCTCAGCAAAATAAACTTGCTGAAATAATTATTTTTTCGCGAAAAAAAGCAGGGAATGGATTACTCTCATCGAGAGTAAAAGTAGTACATTAGGTACCAGGGGACGAAACCAAGTGATTGCAGACGAGTGCTGCTTAAATCAGCCCGAATTTGCATCACGAGGCCCGTCCCCTGGTAAGTGCCATATTTTTCTCGATAAGAGTATGAAATTTTGGCAGCTTTTTTTGCCAATAAGTCATCACAAAAGTGTTCATACGCCCCCTAACAAGTGACGATCAATTAAGTTTACGTATCTGTCAAAATTAATTTTCGTACCTACCTTCGCGTACCTATGCAAAAATTTTCGTCCCTTGGTACGTGAAAGTAGGTTTGAAAATGAAATTTAGATGGCCACGTAAACTTAAGCGACTGCTACTTGTTAGTGGGCTGCATGTAAACATTTTCTCGATGGCTTAGAGACTACTAAACCCACCATTTTTCATGCTCTCGTCGAGAAAAAAAGTTTTTTTCTTCAAATCAGACACATATATCTGATTTTAAACTTTTTTACTATTATTCTTAATAACTGTAAACAATGATATCAGCGAAAAAAAAAACCCTTTTAAGGATCGTTTATTGATGACCCAAGGAATCAGTTTTTCCACAAATTGCGAACAGAAAAAAGAATCGTTTCTTTTTTTATATATTGTTATTAAACAGTCCACGATATTTTTGAATGATTGAAAATCATGATGCTACAAATCGGGCGTTCTCGAAAAATTCCGCTTAAAGTGCGCGAAAAAATCGGAAAGCACTTTAAAAACCTTGGGCGTGTTTTATCTTATAGGGGAATATTTTTCCCTATGGATAAAACCCCGTTTACGGGTTTTTTAGTAAAGTGAAAATCGGACACGACGTTGTAAAATGAACAGAGTTTAAAAGCGCGAAAAAAAAGTGAAAAAGTGTTTGCGAGTTGAACAGAAAGGACAGAAAGCGGGGTGGGAATTTTTCTGAAAAGGAATTTTCCCCCAAAGGACTCGAAAGGACCGTGAAGTGTGTGTGAAGTGAGCTCCATATGGTTGACCATAGAGACCAGTGGGGCCACCATAGACATTAGGACATGAAAAAATCAGCATCAGTGCAGTGAACGGAGTGTGCTACAAAAAAAAACTGGGTCCCGTACTCCAAGGGAAAACCTTTTTTTTTGGAGCCTCCAAAGTGTACAATGTATGCACCATATGGTTAGCCATAGCCAAGCTTGCATGCACCTAACAATCTTGGAACCCAGGATAACCGAGACAAACATTGAACGCTGCATTATGTAAAAAATTCGGAGCCCTACACCAAGGGAACCTCTTTCAGGGCCAACCGAATTTTCGACCAATAAGGAGGCACCAGCAATATCGCGTGACTCCAGCAAGCATTGAGACCAGCGCCATGGTATTTCGTCCGTATAAATACGTGTAGTCAATATCACACAGACTACACGGGCTATACGGACTTATACGGAGAAAAAGAAAAAAACCCGCCCAATAGATGCCTTTTCAACAACTCATCATAGGCAGAGTATTAGACCATGAAAACCCTCGAAGGCCCTTGAAACGTACTGAGTTAGTTACGGAACTCATGACGAAGTTCAAGGTCCCCGATAAGCCCCCCCGCCCCAGAAGCATAAAATAAGGACTAAAGACGGATCCACCATCGTCAAAGGTGAAAAGATTAACGAGCCAATCACAGAAGAAACAGCTGACAACCTGAAAGCAGAATGAAAGATCAAAAGACAAGAGTTAGCCCTTAGGGCAAGAGAGGATTTTCTGAAGGACATACCATCCATTGACTCTTCAGGAACAAACTCTTTAAACGAAACTACCCAACAAGAAGTAGCCCAAAGTGGGGAGGAATCGGACAAGATGGAAAACTCTGAAAATAAAAGAAAGCAGGAGGAGATCGAGTCTATTGAAAAAGAGCTCGAGAAAACGAAGAAGGAAAATATATCACTAAAAAAACAAAATGCTAAGATCCTTGACCAACTGGAGGAATTCAAAACCCAGCTAACCGAGCTTCAAAACATACAAATCGCCCAACAAAACCAGTCAATACAAAAAACTCTGGCTGAAAATATGGAAGTAGCCGAGGAACCAATACCGACAACATCTGACAACTCGGACTACGTCACAGTATTCAAAAAAAAAAGAACAAAAAATCGAGGGTGATGGTCGAAAAAGCTGGCCCTTCAAACAGCGATCCAGAGACAAGAAGGGGCACCGGAACCCCACCCAAGAACGACTCAACGACGTCCACAAGCGCTACAAAAAAGGCAGCGAAACCTCCACGAATCGTACTTTCGCAAGACCTTAAGGACACGACCCAGCTCTTGAAAAGCGAGAAGGTCGACAATTTCAAGTTATCAAAAAACAAGAACGGTAACACAACTCTGCTTACGGAAAGCATCGAAGACTTTAAAAAAGTCAGATCGGTGCTCAAAGTAACGGACTCAATGGCGTATACTTTCACACCGAAGGAAGAAAAGATGAGGAACTTTGTACTAGAAGGCCTCGATTCTTCCTTCGACAAAAAGGATGTATCAGAGGCAATTGCAAACCTAAAACTGAAGAATGTTAATGTGCAAGCAGTCGACAGGCTTAAGACAAGCCGATCCATCCGCGAAGGCAGGGATATACCTATTTTTATAGTCAAGATCTCGCCTGAGTCGGATGGAAACTCTCTTACAGGAGTAAGGTGGCTCAGCCACGTCAAAGTTAAATGGTAGCAACTAAAAAAGTTGATCCCTTACAATGTCTAAGATGCCAACGCTTGGGCTATTCCCACCACAACTGTGAGATGCCCATGGGTTGTGTAAAATGTGGAGGCGTTCATAGGCCTGCTGACTGCCACATCAAAAGGGGAGAAGGCTCGGAAGTGACCCTATTTTGCATTCTGTGCAAACAGACAGGTCATCCAGCCTCTTCTAGGCTCTGCCCTGCAAAAAAAAGCCGAAAAAACCAGAGCAATAGAGCAAGAAAAAGCATGAATCAAAAGGGAAGAAAATATAAACAAGTACGTCAGTAAGAGTGTTTCCTTCGCTGCTTCAGCACGAGGAAGCGCACGAGCTGACTTCCTAAATCTTCCATCCCAATATAAATCTCAAAAACCAACAGAATTCAACCCCAAACAAGGGTCGTACTCGTCGAACCAAAAAAACACTGAGAAGGAATCCATCAACCTCTCAGATATTCTAAGAGAAATCAGGAATCTAAAAATGAGCTTCATGTCCAGAATGGACGGACTTAAAGCTTTAGCTAAAGAAAATAAAAGAAGGGTGGACCAGTACGACCAGTTTGATCAATCTATGAATGATTATGAAGCCTAACCATGACAGTCCCTTCGTCCGACAAATCACACAACACAAATTCAGTTAGCCAATTTGCAGCTACATCAAAACCCAAATTTAGATATTTTGACAAAGAGCAGAGAAAAATAGGCCTAAGGAATTTATTACTAAACAGAATTATCATAAAGGAAAAAAGTCCCAAGAATTTCGATAATAATAGCCTTAATGTTCCAAAACCTGAATCATCAAATAAGACTAAAAAAAAAAAAAAAGAAATCAGAAAAACCATTTAAAAAGGAATTAAACTGCTTCCTCTGCTGTTACTGCTTTTGCTGCCCTTGTAGTTGCAATAGCAAAACGTCTAAAAAATCTAAAAAAACAAATGCTGACCCCAAAAAGCAGAAAAACAAAAAATTGCAATCACAAACCAAGGAACTAAACCTCCTTGAATCCATTTTCAACAAACTTACAGGCAAAAGCAGCAACAAAACTGTTACAGCACATTCAACCGACAAAACTAAAAAAAATAAATCAGATCCGCCTTACAATGCAGAAAACTTTTGCTGCAAAAGCTACTGCAGTTAAACAACTACCTCATCCAAAGTTCAAACATCAAGTTCATCGAAAATCACTAATAACACTGTACAACACAAAAAAAATTACCGCAACGAAATTAGACTCAAATGGTTACTAAAGACCCCTTCAATCAAAGTAATAAAGGTTTTTTGCAATCTCAGCTCTTTTTGTCTATTTTTTTGCAATTTGACAAATTTATTGACAACTTGGGCAATTATCAATCGTTTTAAATGTTTAAAAATGATTAAATATATTTCAGGACATAAGGATCTCATTTCTGAAGCAAAAAATTGAAAAAAAAAAAGAATCAAACGAATTGGAAGTACGATTCCCATTTATTTTTGAAGCGAAACATCCGTTATTAACCCCGCGCCACGGGTGGTCATTGAGTAAAGTCTCGATAGCATCGGCTTTCTCTCGTTCCGATATTCCGGAAGATATTATCAGCCCTTTCCTAGAGAATTTTAGTTCAGAGGGTCTTGAATTTTCAAACATGCCGATAACATAAAAAGAGGATGATTTTCCCAAATAGATTCTTACGTAAGGTTAGGGCTAGTAGAAAAAATTTTTCATGGCCATTTTTGGGTCTTCTGCGGAACTTGGTATCAATCAGCTGAAGGTCGACTGGAAAATTTAGAAAAAACTCGTTTCAAAAGATTTTAAATTGCCCTAAACATAACATAAACAATAAACATTTAATGAATTTTGAAAGTAACTTTTTCTGATTTTTTTTTCTTCTTTTCCAGCAATTTGAATTTCATAATTTTTAAATAAAGATTATTTTCAAGGTTTCACCATCGAAATTTACTTATCAGGAAACTGTTATTTTTTTTTTTCAAAATCGATACTTCGAAGTTTCTTTTACGAAATACAGTTTTTAATTCGTCTATATCGCTTTAAATGGGACGTAATTAATGCAAAAATTTGATTGATACATCGATTTCATTTACAATTTAGGGCATTTGTAAATGAAAATACCAAGCCACCCTTATTGTATTTTCATTTACAATAAGGGTGACATTCTTAGGAGAAGGAGGGATGGTTAAGTCGAATGTCACGCTTCATATCAAAACTTATGGAGAATTGCATCACGAGGGGCCGGAGGGAGTTAAAAAATCATGAAATTCGCGTCACTTAATTTACAGGCGATCCCTTATTATCACATTACTTACATTACGTGTGGAAACGGTAAAGTAGGTAAACTAAAATTCTCTCGCCCGGAAGATGCTGAATGCTTTCAGAGTTTCGGAACGAGAGAGAGCCGATGCTGTCGAGACTCTACTCAATGACCGCCCGTGGTGCGAGGGCAGTAACGGATGTTTTGCTTCAAAAAAATAAATAAGAATCGTACTTCTAATTTGTTTGATTTTTTTTTTCAATTTTATGCTTCATAAATGAGATCGTTATGTCCGAAAACATATTATAATCGTTCTTAAACATTGAAAAACGATTGATGATTGCCTAAGTTGCCAATAAATTTGTTAAATTGCAAAAAAATTAACAAAACGAGCTCAGATCGCAAAAAATCTTTGGTACTTTGATTCAAGGGGTCTTTAGTAACCATTTGAGTCTAATCTCGTTAAAGTTATTTTTAAAAACGCAAATTTTGTTGTACAGTGTAATCATTCACCATCCCTGCTTGACAAAATGGCTAACATCAACGAAAGTATAAATTATCATACATCTAAGCATTCTTCAAACCATCAAAACAAAAAATATATCCATTGACCTTATGTAGGCATCAAAAAACCAAATACAGTAAGCTTGATGAATCATAGAGTTGTAGTAGCCAGTACAATAGAAGCCATTTCTGATAAAGAAATGACAACTATTCTAAAAGCATCAGAACCAAACTTCATCAACTTAAAGTTTGAAAACTTCTCACCCAAACATCATTCATCATTTAATAATAGTAATATCAGCGAAATGTATATGGATAGTTCCTTCTCCAAAAATTTACCACATGTCTACTCGACATGTGACAATAAAAATTTCAACAGCTCATGTGTAAGCTGGAAGCGAGAGAGATTTGGAAAAAAAAATTCATCATTAATCGACACATCAAATCCTACATTTTCAACAACGTTAGAATCATTCACTTCAACACCCTCATCTTTTCACATTAATCACAAAGTATTCACTACTAAATTACAAATTCACGAACCCTCAGACAACAAAAAATCATCCTCTCTCATATAAAGTAGGCTCAGAAGCATGGAAAGGAGCAGAGCTGCGATCAGAGACCCTTATCAAAAAAACCCTCGAACTAGTTGAGGGTAAAACCTCCAAAATAACCCTCATTTCGAGGTTTTACCCTAGAATTCAAGAATTTTACCCTCAAGTTCAGAATCATACCTTCGGTTGAAGGTTGAACCGTTCCAAAATACCCTCAACTTTAGGGTAAAACCCTGAAAAGTACCTTCAACTGCTGAGGGTTTCACCCTCAAGGATGATTTATAACAACAACCCTGACAACAGGTTTGTAAGCCCATCCAGATGACTTAACGAATATAAAGCAATTCAGTTAAAGCACAACGACACAAAAAATGACATTGACTAACTCAGACAAACTAAAGATAATTCAATGGAATGCGAATACCATCATGTCAATGCAGAAAAAAAATGATCCGTCATAGTACATTAAAGTACATGATCCAGACATTGTTCTGTTTTGTGAAATGTGGTGGAAGCCGCACATGCAGGTGAGATTTATGAATTATTCAATTTTAAGAAACGACAGAGTTAACCATAGAAAAGGAGGTACAGCCATTTTAATTAAAAATAGTATTAAATTCAGAAGGTTCAACAAATCAGCACAATTTTCAAACAGACATTAAAGAAATAAAACTAGAATTCTCAGCAGCCAAAATGAAAATTGAAAAAGACTTATTTCTTACCTGCATCTCAATTTACAATAAAAAACCTCAAGACGGTACATTAGAAGACCGACTCATTGAATTATTCGACAAGTATCACCTCGACAGCCATAAAAACTTTTACATAATCGGAGGTGACTTCAACGCCAAGCATAAACAGTGGGGAAACCCGACTGTTTGCCAGGGGGGAATGTCTCTCCGAAATTTCATATCATACCACGAAGCAAAATATAAAATTAAACTTCACTTCCCATCAAAACCAACACATGAAATGGGTTCTGTTCTAGACCTATTACTCTGTGACGCAAGACTGACAATTCATAACAATGACAACACAACTCAACCAATCACTCACCCTGCCAATAGCAATCGTTTCCTTCAATCAGCAGACTTCATATTAGCTAATATAATAGAAAAAATCACACACCTGCCATCTCATAAAATCAACATAAAGAAGACGAACTGGGACGCCTACAAAAAAACACTCGAGTCTGTCAAAATAGACATTCTCAAATACTCGGAAAATATGACAGACAGACTAATAGAAAAATCAGTCATAGAAATCAATTCTTACATCATCAATTCATTTGAAATGAACTCGCTACGGTGTCCTTCATTAATAGCACCTCATGAGTTCATCTCTCCTGAAATCATAAAGTTGAGAAAAATAAAGAACAAACTTCTTTCTCATCTTCACAAACTATCAAAATCAGAAGAAAAAATAAACATTTACAAAAATCTCATCCAGTCATTAAAGATCAAAAACAGCCACATTAAATATGACATAGACCAGGAATATTACAAAGCTAGAAATGATTTTTGGACAAAATACTTTCTTTTATTTCAAAGAAACGACCAACAAAATGTTTAGCGAAATTAATTCCATTTTCAGAAAGAAAGAATCCCCAATTATAGACGAATGAAGACTGAACTCGGACAGCAAATACCTAAAAATTATCAATAAACTTAATATCATAATCAATTCCGACAATACTGTATCAATCTTACAAAAAAAAGACATGATAGAAATATTAGGAAAAAGGTTCAAAGAGGTACATATTCAAAATAAAAATGAACTTAACAGGACAGATGATGGATGCATTACAAAGAAAAAAGAAATAAAACACCTAGCTGAAGAAAAATAAATTAAGATCACTAAAATAACTTCATCCATTAATAACCATAGAAATGACAAAATCAACAGACACATAACGAATTTCAACAGCTCCAACAAGTCCACTGACCCTAAGCAACCGTTTGATTTTGAGTTCTTCACAAACGAGTTTGCCATAGTAGAAATATTCAATAACTTAAATAACGAAAAATCCTTTGGACTAGACAAAATTCCTAACATAGCGCTAAAACATCTCCCTCAAAATTTCATCGCATATTTCACGATCATTTTCAATAACCTTCTGAATACTCTCTCATTTCCGGATTACTGGAAAACAGCAAAGGTATTCCCATTGAGAAAAAAGGGTAAATCAAAAAGTGACTTGACTGGTTACCGCCTAATAAGTCTTCTCTCTAACGTAGGGAAGGTTTACGAAGCGGTCATCAACAAGTCAATAAAACACCAGTGTAATTCTAGAAATGTCATTCCTGAATTACAATTTGGATTCAAGGAGGGGCATTCTACAATTCACGCCCTACACAAACTAACCTCTGATGTTGCAAAAGCAAATCTGGCTAACAAATTAACTGGTGCGATTCTTGTCCACGTCGAAAAAGCGTTCGACACGATCCCTAGAACAGAAATCTATGCTGCCATGATTGATAGCGGATTCCCATTGGACATAGTAAAATTAACAAGTAATATGATAGAGGGGAAAAAATTCAAGGTAGCTTTAGGCGATAACATTTCTAATAAATCTTACCCAGTCAAAGAAGGACTCCAACAAGGTTCTGTGAACTCACCCCTACTCTTTAACTTAGCTGTAGCTAAGCTCCAGGAGGAGGGAGAGTTCATAGGCCAACCAAATGTTGGAACAATAGCCTTTGCTGACGATTTCATTATTTACGTTTTTCACGATAATTATATGACAATGAAAACAACATTACGAAGTAGCTATAAAGAACTCATAAATAGATATAACAACCTTGGCTTAAAAATAAACAACGATAAAACATAATCAATCTTGTTCAGACCAAAAGATCGAAGTCACCAATATTGTTCGATCAAAGGTCCAGACGGAAAGAAAATCGCGAGGAAAAGTTCAGTCAAATATCTAAGAGTAACACTAGATAAAAACCTGAACTACTCAGAGCACTTAAAAGTAGTAACTGATAAAATGCATAAAACGTTTACAAGCTTACCTGGACTTTTCTTTTCCAAACACATGAAGCCAGAAGTCAAAAAAATCTGTTACTTACTTCTCGTCAGACCCCTGGCGACATATGGTTGCCAAATATGGTGGAATGCTAGGGCAGCAGATTTTGAAAAATTAAGAATTATTAAAAGAACTTGCCTCAGATCATGTTTCGGTTTATTTCAAGAGGAAAGAAATGGCAAATGGAAATATGTTAGAAATCAAATTCTATACGATACGGCAGTAATACCTAGAATAGATTCTCACATAATCAAACTAGTCAGAAACTACATGGTTGGGCTACATAAAATTCAAAACAACAACATTCTATCCGATCTTTCTGCTCCCGATGTAAGATTATACGAGGGCGCAAAATCAAGAGGCGATATCCCACCAGA
This sequence comes from Platygaster robiniae, assembly GCA_028476575.1. Lineage (NCBI taxonomy): Eukaryota > Metazoa > Arthropoda > Insecta > Hymenoptera > Platygastridae > Platygaster > Platygaster robiniae. The sequence goes on from CM052025.1 coordinate 14,330,204, forward strand.
GTATTTTATACTACTGGATGAAAAAGGGTACATCACGGACAGAAACGGAATTCCGTTTCTACATTCTATTCCTAGAATTAACTCTGATAGATCCATTAAATATGAACCGATAGACAATATATTCAAAATCAAATACGAAATTCCCTTCTCTCTAGATATATCTCTCACGGACAGAAAGATCGGATATGATAAAAATGAAAAATACTTCTTTCCAGATTAGTCTTGTCTTGTTCATTGCCACAGACATATGTGATTGATTTGATTAATTGACAAGTTTGACGGCGGAAAGTAGTTAAACAAGAGGGAAGAGATAAGACGAAAATCACATATACATGATAGAATTGAAAAAAGAGGGAAGTTGACAGTTTAGTGAATTATTTGAAACATTGAAGTAAAATTCAAATGATGAAATTGACTTGCCAATAGAATTGGTGTAGATATGCTTGTGCTTCAATTATGTAAGTTGAGTAGTAATTGGAAATCTGATTTTAATTTATCATAATATTGTTAATAATCAAATTGGAAATAGATTTTTGTTTATATCAAGATTCCTGTTGACGACCAAAAATTATAAGGTCGAAAGCTTGAAAGAAAGAGAATTAATAAAGTAATGAGGAAAAATACCCATCATTCTTTTTTTCTTGAATATTGGCTCCGAGGATCAAACTCGATATTATTTAAAAAATACTTCTGGCTCCATAGGAGGAGAGAATAGGTGTGTTCGACCAAACCCACTCCCCTCGATGTGACAGACCTCTGTGCGAGTTTTACACATGGTCAAAACAATCAATTGTTGATCACTACAGTGATTCAACAACCGAGCGAAATGGGCAATTAGCCCAACTACGTCGATGTCACTTGTTCGTCGAATAAATCACAAATGTACCTTGTATATAATATGTAAATATAGTATGAATGAAGCGTGAATGCATAGCTGATCGGCGAAGAAGTATCAGTACCCAATCAGCTAAACCATCCGTTAGGTATGAATGTATGAATGTTACTAACACGGCATGGACGAATGTATGTTTTTGCATAATTCTTCTATATGGGTATGAATGAATAGCTGATTGGCGAATAAGTTTTAGTACCCAAACAGCTATTTCATGTGAATGGAACGTATGAATGAACAGTATGTTAGAGAAATATTACATTATTTAAGTTATTGTTACTTATATATAGTGTTGTTTTTGTATATTTTAGATAAGAAAATCATGTAAATGAAAGAACTATGAAAGGCATAGGGTTTTTTGCTCCCAGGATTTTATTTTACCCGCCAGCCAAAATCTTAATAAAATTTTTAACAATCGTCATAAAGACGAAATGTATAAATATGAATGTGAATGTGCATGTAGAAAAATAATAAGAATGATGTATGCGAGTGGAAGAATGTCCCGACGTACGAATGGTGTGTGCAAATATATGAAATCGTCTTGTTTGTTCGGCGTGAAAGTATTGTAATTGTAAATAAAAAGTTTTTATATCATTGAATAAACAAATTTTGAAACTGAAACTGATGCTACAAATCAAAATTCTTCTTTTCGAAACTACCTAAAATTAGTACCGTTATCTTTGAAATTCAGGTGAGCAAACAAGCAGTTTAAAAGCACACTCAAACTTTAGTAAGTGGAGGCGAATGAGTAAAAAAAAATCTAAATTCAAATAACACATAAAAGAATTTATTTGAAAAAAAAAGTATAAAATAAATAATTTTCTAGAAACAAGCAACTACAAAATAATTAAAACTCAATGGAAACAAATAGCTTCTAGGGACCGATATAGACAGATTAACTTAGTAAAACGTTTAACTTTTTCAGGTTTTTCCATGACCATGCGAAAATCTCTTACAGTTTGAATTTACGAACGCCATAACTTAAGCCCGTTTCGCTTCCCGATTATATACAAGCTCGATCAAAATCGATGACGGAAGCAAAAGTCGAAATAAATCCGTACTTTTATTAAAATTCACCCTTTTGTGTCCCAATCGCGTTGACACAGTTTTTACCAAGACTTATTGAAAAACACCTATTTTACTCCTGGAATATACTGAGAAAGAGAGGATGCGGGAGGGGGTGGTAAAGAAGGGTTAGTGGGAGCATGTAAAAACCTTTCCAAGATTCGAAAAAGCGGAAGCTGTACAATTGAGCCTGCGGATTCCATAACGTGTTCTACGCGTGGGACAGTTGGAGAATGGAGGACATGAGTGAACGCAGCCAGCGCAAATAACCGAAAATTTCAATCCGTTTTCATAAACTAAACTCGCAATATCTCCGGAACTATTTATCCGATTTACGCCAAATTTTCAGGCTCACCGCTCCTTGCTTCAGCACCGTCTCCTAATACAAAAAAAGTATCATTTTCAATAAAATATAAATAATAACTGGAGCACAATCTTTTGTTTAGCATATGATCGCAATTGATCAAAAAATTTCGAATTTTAGATCAAGAGCCTTTTTTATTTTTGAGAAAAAAAGATTCTTGGTTTGAAATTTGAAAAATTTTTCATAAATAGCGATCATATGCCAAAGATAAGATTGTGTTGCAGTTATTATTTATATTTCATTACAAATGATTATTTTTTGTATTAGGAGACGGTGCTAAAGCAAGGAACGGTGAGCCTGAAAATTTGGCGTAAATCGGATAAATAGTTCCGGAGATATCGCGAGTTTAGTTTTTGAAAACGGATTGAAATTTTCGACTATTTTCGCTGGCTGCGTTCACTCATGTCCTCCATTCTCTAACTGTCCCACGCGTAGAACACGTTATGGAATCCGCACGCTCAATTAGTTAACAACAATTTTTCTGCTTACTTTTTTTGCTTCCTGCAACTTTCACGCTCGATGAAATCGCAGGTCGCGAGCGGTAAAAATCTGGAATTTGTTTTATGAGCTGTTACCGATCTGATTGACTTGCGCCAACTCATTGAAGACTCTAACGTTCATACGAATTGAGTAATTTTATGTTGGTTATGCAAAACATTGAAGCCCACAAAATATTTAAAAAAAACAAGCTTTTCTTCCTATGTATCTTCTCATGTGACTGTTAAAACTTAGGTTCTTTACGGGAAGAACAATGTGTAATGTATTTTTGTGAGCTGTCTTAATTGTGTGTAAAATCAAATGTTATCAGTGCAGCTGTATGGTCAGTTTTATTTGTAAATTTCTGTGTGGCAACAAACAATACGACAATATCAATTATGCATAAATATGCATATGTGTATGTGTAAATGTATATAGATTACCCTAGATCCAAAGTTCATTACCATTACCAGCTTTATGGTCAGTTTTCTTTGTAAATTTTTGTGTGGCAACGAACAATAGGACAATATCAATCATGCATAAATATGCATATGTGTATGTGTAAATGTATATAGATTACCCTAGATCAAAAGTTAGTTACCATAAGGTCTTTTTTGCGTATTAGGTATTATTCAAAAAAAGTATCAACGCCGTAACGATGATCGATGGGGCCCCGGGGCGAAAAATAGGATGGGGCCCCAAAAAATTAAAAATTACTTCCTAAAAAAAAAAAGGAAAGCAGAAGTCAAAAGTTACCTCTAAAAAAAAATAAAGGAAGTAGTATTTGAAAGTTGTTTCTAAAAAATTAAAAGAAAAAACAGAAAAAAAAATAAAACTAATCATTGCTTCTAACAAATTTTAAACATTTGCTTTATTCACTGGCAAATCCTTGTATTACAAAATAATTACACAAAATATGCAACAATTAGTCATTTATTTATTCTATTTTCCTTCTATTACAATTTTACAACAGCACGCTTCTTAAAACTATACTTTACATTTCCTTTCTTCGTACTTTCATGCTTGCAAATAGATCAATAGTTTTGCTGAAATCAATTTTCTGAGCTCTTTCGTTTTCTATAGACAATATGGCTAATCCACTCAATCGTTCTTGACTCATCGAACTGCGAAGATAATTTTTTATCAATTTCAATTTGAAAAACGACCTTTCCGACGTTGCGATAGTTACTGGAATAGTCATGTATGGTACAATATGCACGCAGTGTAAATATCAGTAAAATTCGGAAGTAAGCAACTTTGTTCGATCATCAAAAAATCTGCCAATTGTTTAACAGTTTTCATTTGCTTGATTTCAGCGCTAAAAGCCGACTTCATTGACAATAATTGCGAAGGAAAAAAAGCAGATATTTTTTCAGGAAAATTTTTTACAAATTTTTCTGCTTCTGATCTCATTTCAGAGTCGGTCGATGTAACAATGAATTGTGGTTGCAAAACTTTGAAAGTTTTTAATACTTGCACCATACCTTGGAACCTATGTTTGAGCTGGGAACAAATAGTGTCAATCAAAGAATGAAACACAGTAACTTTGAAACGCTTTTTTGGATCATTGAATCTTTCATCTTTGCAAAGCTCATCAAAATGTTTTTTCTTCCTACGATCCCTGTCTTTTTTGAATTCATTCGGAATGTTGAACTTTTCGCATATTTCACTCGCTTCGTTGACAAATTCATCAAACAATTCACGATAACGCGTTATCTCAGACAGAGATGTTTCAAGATGATTATTAGCTGATTGGAGATCGATTTCTTTTGATTGAAGGGCTTCAGAAGCAACATTGACTTTTTCCAAAATTTTACACCGTATAACGAGTAGCAAAACAAAATCAAAATTCTGAATATTTTTCTGGAGCCCTATAGCTTCATTTCTTTCTTGGGGTTTTTTGCTGGTGAGACTAATTCTTGATAAGTTTCTCAAAATATCACCTAATCTGATTTTGAGCGCATATACAGCATTGTAACGACCAGCCCATCGGGTTGGATTCAATGTTTTTAGCGTAACGTTTAAAGCATTATCATGACTTGATAATTGAAGATTTTTCCATCTCAATATACTATGTCCAAAAAAATTGTATACATTTTGAACGATTTCGCAAAAACAGGAGATTTCAGCATTATATTTAACTGAGTCATTCAAAACTAAATTTAAGTTGTGAGTAACACAATGTACAAAATAAGCCTTAGGGGCCACCTCTCGAATTTTCTTTTGAACCCCATTCAGCTTGCCACTCATTACAGCAGCCTCATCATAAGCTTGACCATGGCACTTTTTGATGTCCAATTTTTTTTTTTCTACTAATCCTATGATTTGTTCTGATAACTCAGTCGCCGATTGACCATCTATTTCTTCAAATTCAGTGAAAACTTCACAAATTTTCAACCTTAACGGTTTACCTTCGTCGTCGTAATCAGGTTTTACGTAACGAAAAACTACGCTCAGTTGATCAATTTTGCTTACATCTTGGGTTGAATCTAGGATCAGAGAGAAACAAAGAGAATTTTGCAATTCTTCATTGATTTGATCAGTAACCTGTTTAGCGAGAATCTGTATGAATTCATTTTGAATCTTAGGACTTAAATATTTGATAGATCTGCTGGGAAGCTGCAACAATTCTTCTAAAACTGGATCATATTTTGCAAGAATCTCAATTACTGACAAAAAGTTCCCTTTGCTGCAATCAGTTAACCTATCACTGCTTCCACGAAAAGCTAGGTTACACGAAGCCAGCATCAGTGTAACATCAAGAACTCTCTCAATAACCTTTCGCCAAAAATTTTGCCTGTTTTTCGCGTCTTTTTCAAGATTCTTGTCTATCGCACCATGCTTCCGCCACTGTTCATAAATAATACAGGAATTCATATGTGATTGCGAAGTTACGTGAGTTTTTATACGCTCTGACAAATGTTTCCAATTCCTCAATCCAGTGACCCAGGAATTTTGAACGTCAGCAATGGCCTCTTGAGGGAACAACCAACAAGGTTGACAGTAAACGGAATCTTTTTCTGACGAGTAGCACAGCCAGCTTCTTTTTAATTTCATACCTGATTTAGAAATGGATGTGTAGTAATTTTCTGAGAAACAACGATTTTCTTGTATTGAATCCCTTGGGAAAGAACCACATGGTTGGACTGGACCAGACGCAATTATGGCATATTTTACTTCAGAGTCGGTGATCAGATGAGGAAATATCTTTTGTGAATCTTGATTAGGCGTGCTTTTCTCAATATCTGTTGATGAGAAAAGTAGTTCCTGCAACAAATATGTGAAAATCATAAAAATTATATTTCACTACGCATTTTTTTGAACAGAAAAAATTATTTTTTTCATTGTTATGCAGTCAATCTTATAAACTATTTCAACAGTGCTATAATTATCAGTAACATGGGAACTCGAAAAAAAGTTGTCTGTTTTTAATACCTGATTGTTCTATCCTTGTTGATTTTGCTATACATAGAATGTAATATGAAATTTCAAATTTATTCAGTTTAATCGTTATAATTATTCATAGTACACTTCAATTGAGAAATTCATATTTATTGTGCAATATTTTTTGTTTTGATCAACAAACTTAGTGGACTAAGATATTAATGTGTTTTGAATGTACTATTAACTCTATTAAATCATGGTTTGCATCAGAAGTTCCCTGTTCATTATTCGTTTTTTCATTCACAAGTAAGTCGCACTGCCTACTTTCCAAATCAGGCACTGTAAAGAATCACGCAAATATTTTAACTATAAGCATGTTTTCATACAAGCAATACTGTGGTTAACGAATTCGACATTTTCAATGTTAGGTTTTATAATAAAAACGATTGCCACATAAAATAAGCCGCAAGGCTCTCAAGTAAAAAGTGACTTATTATCATCCAGACAAACCAGAAAATAAGAACCAAAAGTCTTTAGTATACATATTCGGTATCTCAAAAAGCGTGAGTTACAAAATAACATTTTTTTTCAAATTTATTTATTAATTTTTTTTTTTTCGAAATGATTTTCTCAAGACGTAATCAATTAATAAACGTAAATGTGACATTCTAGATCCACGAGACCCCCTAGAAATTCCCTAGCCGGCGCTTTCTGGGTTAAAGGTAGATAAAGAAAGACAAATATTTTTACCTTGGGTTTGCAGGGAATCTTGATGACTGACACGAGCGATGGATTCCGACAACCAAAAATCCAATTTCTTAGTATTTGAGACACTTTCTTCTTCATTCCTTTTTCTTTGGGCTCTTTTTTGATGACCACTCGAATATGAACGTTTCATGATTTTAAAACTTCACTATTTTAAGTGATAGTTAAAGCAATCCACCTCGACATTTTTCAGCAATCCAGAAAACTCGAGACTGAGTTAAAATACTGAGGTTGCACGAGGGGCGCCCGGTTCACACTTCTATAACTAGCATGCATGCATATTTACGTCTATGGAAAATTTTAATGGGTGATGAATAGCTCATAAATGATGTTTTTAATCCATAGTAAATCAAGCATGAAAGGGACTATTCTCTGAATACAGTTGTGTTTCACCCAAAAAGTCCTAGAAACAACAACTCACCTTTTCCGATGATCTTATGATCCCTAAGGAATTTTTTCATTTATCTTATCCAGATTCTTTCAATTTTGATTTATTACTACTATAGATAATGGAGAGACTTTTTTTGGGGCCTCTTCTCTTTTTTTTCGGAAGTAACCTTTTGAATTCCACTTTCCTTTTTTTTTTTTAGAAACCCGTATCGGCGTCGCATTTCCCTTTTTTTTTTTAGAAATGGCCGGGGGACCCTCAGCAGCCGGGGGCCCCGAGGCATTGCCCCGGCTGCCCCTCGCTAGTTACGGCTCTGATACCAATTGTATACATAGATATATCTGCATCAACTTCTCTCCCAAACTGAACGGAGGAATGAATTCACGGAGTTTTGGGGTCTTGGTGTTCCTTGCTCACGCTGTTCCGTGGCAACGGAGGGGGGGGGGGCGGATCTGGTTGTTGACATTTCTGGTAAATAAGAGAACGCACTTTTAATGAATCGTGACGTTAATAAATCGATATTCTGGCAAGCCGATGATTGGAATGTTCAGTAATTTAGCGATTCGAAATATTGAATTTTAGGTGTTTTAATACTTCGGATTTTTAATCATTCGGAAGTATGATAAATCGGGAATTTTCAGAATCGGCAAAATGAAGGTTTGGTCAAATGACTATTCGTAGAACTGAATAAAAGGTCAATTGAGGAAACGGAAAAAAATAAAATCAGCCAATCGAGCTTTCGCCGTTTCGAAAAATCGGAATTATATTTTTTTGGAAAAACGACAACCCGGTATTTTGTTGAAACGGGATAAAAAACTGTCGGTGAATCGAATTTTTGCCGCTTTGATTCATCGGCACTATGAATATTCGGTTAGACGCGATCTCAGCAGTATAATGAATCGGGGGAATCGTTTTTCGGAGCAATGAGGGTTCATCGTATTTTTTTCATGGTCTTTTGCATTTCCGGAGTTTCATGATTCGGACATATGACAAGTACGGTGTTTTAGAAATTCGGAGTGATGAATGTGTTTTAAAATCTGTTTCATGTAATAACCGTGTAAATTTTAACAACAGGAAATTTGATTTACAAAATTCAGTGATGATTTTCTCTGTTTTCTCCAACTTGATTTCAATTTTATTTGAATTTTTAGTGTTATTTGCTATTATTTATCTATTTGTTTATCATTATTTAATTATCTCGATTAATTTTTTATTGTTATTGTTACATTTGTGGGCACAGTTTTACATTGTTTCACTTTTTTTGTTTACTGTTATTTTTGTATTTATAATAATAATTTATTTACTGTTCTTCATTTTTATATATTTTTTTCTACTACTTTTTATTAACTACTTATTATATAATTTATATATGGGTCATTTTATCTCAAATCATCCAGGCAGTGAGGGTTAGGTCTTTTTTTTGCATCAAATTTTTTTTTATAGTTTCTACATCGAAATCGACGAGACACGTATTACTTCTTTTTGCTTGATTTCAAGTTGTTTCGTCGTGGGGAATTTTCGAAAATCCGTCTAAAAACCCGATTGTGCTGTATTGGCGTATGTTATTTTTTTTAGAAAATGCGATAACTTAGCGAAAAAATGACAGATTTTCGGAATTTCTTTTTGATTTGTAAGCAAAAGATTTCTCTAAAAGAAAAAAATATTAAATATGATATATTCCAAAAATTTTCTTTAATATCGCAATTAAAAAGAAAACATCAAAAAATTTTTTACTTTAAAAATTTCAATTTGCATCAGTTTTTTTTTCTTCCTTTTTTTTTTAGTTGTATGTATAAACAAAATTATGTAGTAGCCTCTACCAGCAAAAATTCGTTGTTGAAGAGTTAGGATTTTTTAAAGTCAAAGTGCCAATTATTCAGTAATTTTGGGTTTCATTTTTAGGATATGCTATCATTTTGCCAAAAGTAGCTCCATCGTTTCATCTTTTTTCCGTTCACAGTTTAAGGTTCATTCTAGAACAGAAAATTATAAACCTAAGCAGGGACTGCCAAAACCGAAACCGTAACCAAAAACGAAACCGAAATCGATTCAACTCAATCCAGACCGACACTGAAAGAAAACCGTTATTGAGATTTTTTACAAAACCGAAACCGAAACCGTAATTAAAAAAACTTTTTTCGGTTTTCACATGTTTTTTTCGGTTTTATCGCAGTTTTTGTATGATCATTATGTTGTTTTTGAATTTTCTTGAATTAATAGACTTTCGATATAAAAAAGGGTAAATGTGGGAAAAATTGAACATCTTGAGACTTTCGAATTCCTCAGGGATACAAATAATATCTCTACCAAAAAAATAAAAAAATAAAGAAAATTTTGATGTTTCAACGGCTAAAAAATATATACTATTGATAATGGAGAGACTTTTTTTGGGGCCTCATCTCTTTTTTTTCGGAAGTAACCTTTTGAATTCCACTTCCCTTTTTTTTTCAGAAACCCGTATCAGCGTCGCATTTCCCTTTTTTTTTTAGAAATGGCCGGGGGGCTCCGGGGCATTACCCCGGCTGCCCCTCGCTAGTTACGGCTCTGCAAAAAAAGTATGTTCGGATTTTACGACGCACAGTGGTTAGAAAACGTGAAAAGGCGTCCATTATAGAAAAAATTAAAAGAAATTCCATGTTTCAAGTAAGTAAAGGAAATTTAGAAATGGCATCATCAGAGATTAACAAAAGAAACCCAGGAATACAACCTTTGATGTTTTATGTAAAGGTTGCTTTTGAAATTTTCTGCCCCTTTTCACACTTTTATTAGTTATAGTGTTGAATATACACAAATACAAAAGAAATTTTTTCCTTCGAGTTTTTGTTTTCGCTCCCTAGGTAAAAAAAGGTAGATCTATGTAGATCTGTATTTCGACCAAATCTACATTAAGATCTAAAGATCCTTAACAAAACATCAATAATCTCAGTTGAGATTTGTAGAATTAGTAAAAACAACAACCAAAACAAAACTACTGCCCAAGTCAACTGAGACTTATACATACAAAGACTCCCTCGTGAGCTCGGATTATCAATTTTCCTTCAGCATTAGCACGTATTGTACCTAATGTGTTACTTTTAGCGTTTGGCTATCACGTACTATAGCACTCAAGGAATAGTATCGCCGATTTCTGCCGCGAGGCAGCGCGGCTAACGCGTTACCACGGCACTTTAATACATATAGCCTATAAGCGTATACAGCAGTACACAGTAGTACAGTTATAGTGTTCTTGAGACAGTCAAATGACTCTGCAAACAACTGCAAACATGTGCACAGAACTGCACAGTTGTGCACAGTACGGCGCGCAACGGCGCGTTTATCCACGACAATCCATGATCTCACATGATTCAATGTTTTTACAATAATTGCATAACTTAAATTGTCCTAAATAACCGTTTATATTATATAAACGAACATAATCAATAATCTAAGTTGAGATTATAGAATTAATAAAAAAAAACGTCAAAGTCAACTGAGAGTATTATACATAACATGCCTCAGAAATTACTTTTCGTAGGGATTCCTTCAGCCTCGCTCGCAGCGCCCCGAGCGGCGAAAATCTGAACTACCGAAACGTAACCCAGTTAATATATCTATATATTTTCTTCCCATCTTCCTACCCGATGGCTCGGGGGAGGTTAGGTTAACTAAGAACCCCGAACTTTTCCGAGCTTGCCCGACCGCACCCGATATCGCGCACTCGCATACATTTATATATATATATATATATATATATAGTAGTAGTACAGTGACTGTACTACCACAAACAACTGCACACAACTACGCTGTACTGTTTATTTGCGTGCATTTGCGTTCATTTTATCTATCGAAAGTAGAAACGGTCATGACTAGATGATTTCGCGTGAAATAAATAAGCATGGCGCGGTTTATTACTTCATTTACTCTAAATTTCGTAATGGAGTATTGGCGTAGTGGAGAGAATGCCCGCCTCGCATGCGAAAGTCCCTGGTTCGATCTCTACTAGGAACAAATTTTTTTTTTTTTCTCTTCAAACATGATTATAAAAAACTATAAACTATATATATTGTTTTTTTTTTTATTTCTACGATTAATTCTATAAAAAACTTACATCATTTGTGTACGGAAAGTTTCGTTAGAAGTGCATGAAAGTTGAATATTCCTGTAGTATCTTTTTTTATATAGGGTGTAATTTACCTATAAAAACTATTGAAATTTGCTATTAGCTACGATTCGATACCTCTGGTACATTGCAACCATGTGAAGCAACGTACAGTAACGCGTTTATATTTATAAATATTTTTTGCAAATCATAGGCCAATTCAATGTAATATTTTACAAGCTTTAAGACCCTCACAGAAGAAAAGTATCAATTTTGGTCGAGATTCACGCTCTACACCATGCCCTGAGTATTTATCAGGCGATCTGTGGCTTTAGATTTAAAAAAATTAAGTGAATATCTATTTGTTTAAACGAATAAATCATTGAAATTATATTTTCTGCAACGTGCAAACGCTTTCAAAATTTGTTTGGTACATTGATCACTAGTATGGCATCAGATATTTAAAATTAATTTGTTGAAACGTTTTTTCGGGGTTATTTGCAAAATTGCAGTTTTTGCAAGATTAATATGATTTCCCCAGATTTATAGTGCCAGGTTTAGCTAATTCATTCATTGAAATGTTTGTTTAACAAATTACGTAAAACAATAACATTGTTTCGGAAATGCATATATATGCATTTTACAGTTTTTAGGTACGATGTTTCAAATCTGTTACCTTGATTGCAAAACTAATCCGTTTAAACTCCGATTAGTATTTCTAGCAGATAAGTGGGGAATTAATATTTCAGGAAGATGCATACGATTTATGTTTTTCTAAATTGTAAGGTAAGAATTTTCATTATAATTCATGAAACACATATTCAATAGTTCGGAATTTAGCTTGCAGATAATCAATAATATGAATATTTTCACCTGAATACTGTAATAGAATAGAGAACTGTAACAATATTTAAATATTTATATCATATGTTGATATTTAGTAATGGGGTCGTCCATAAATTACGTGACGCGTCTAGGGGCGGGGGGGGGTCGAGGTTTTCGTCACGTTTTGTCACGATAGGGGGAGGGGGGGTCGACCACTGTGTCACGTGACGCTCAATTTTCAAAAAGGTCTATTATCAACTCGAAAAAATGGAACTCGTGATTCAAGTGTTTTGAATTTCGTGCCAAACAAGCCGCTGCGCATTCGTGATGTTTACTGCCGTAAACAAGCGGTAAGTCTACATATATATTGCCTTGAATGCCTTGAGTTATTGTCTTGTTGTTTCTTGTTGAATCGCCAGTGACTTACAATTCAATGTCAAATAAACTCTCTCGAGGTTAAATCTGTTTACACCCAATAAAAAGAACCAAATAATGGACAAAAATAAAGCTTTTCAAGACTTAGCTTCTGCTTTTAAAAAGGCTTTTCCTGAAAAATCAGCTGCTGGTTCACAAAATGAAGCAATTAAGTTTTGGAATTCGATCAAGAACGAAGATGATTTTCCGGCAAAATTTCAGTCAAAATTAACAGAACTAAATAGCCAAATATTGAAGAAAAAAAGTACACTTTTTTCTTACTGGAGCAAGGTTGGTTTTTCATGTTTTTTTTTCGTGTTTATTTCAATATCTTTCGAAATTCAATAATTTCCAGACATCTGCAATTCGATAGTAATTTGAAATTTACAAATCATTATCTTGTTTTCGTTCAAAATAATCTTTTTCTAAATTAGAAACACGTTGCCTCCCACCCACGTTTTCGGGTATATAAACCCGCGCCTGTCTATGAAGAGGTTGTAGTGAAAATTCCTGGAAATTAGTAAGTACCTCCCTGGCTTGTATATCTTGTTCTGCATTTTTATTGGTTTGGTTATATTTTTGTTCTTAGCTTTCGTAGCTAAGAATTCAAGTTGCTTTCGTAACCTGTTAAGTTTACATTTATATTTTTTTTCTTAGCTTGCGTAGCTAGGAAACTAAGTTGCTTTCGTAGCCTGTTAAATTTTACATTTTTGATTTAAAGCTTTCGTAGCTCAAGAATTCAAATTGTTTACGTACTCTGGTAAATCCTACTTTTCATTTTGGTTTAAAGCTTTCGTAGCCTGCGGATCAAAATTGCTTTCACCGCTTGTAAAATCTTACATATTTTTTTGGATTCTAAGATTTCGTGAGTTTTGTTTCATAACTTGGCTAACATTTTACCCGTATAACCCCTTTTTATGTGAACATTCTGTTTAGTGCTTTTTTTTTTGATTTTGGATTAAAAGCTTTCGCAGCATTACTTCAAAGCTTTCGTAGCATTAATTTAACTTTGTAGCGTCGATTTAATTATTCTATGCTTCTAAAAATTAATAGAACTTTTTCGAGTTTCACATTTCTGTATATAATTTCTTAAACCCACCCCCTCCCCTTTCTCAGTGACAACCCTATCGAATAATATTTACCAAGCACGGGAAAAAGCCCGTAAACTCGGGTTGTGCGTACGGGCAGGATATCAGCACTATAAGGAAAACGGTCATCTCGGAATTGGGGTGGAGCTCAAGTTCCACAACGGACGAATCCCGGGTTTCACCAGCTATCCGCACAACCTCCAAAATGCAATACCCTATGTGATTAATCGTATGAACAGGAGGAGGGGAGGCATACGTGGAGGGACCTCCGTTCAAGTACAACAAGTAACAAGAGGGACTACCTCCACTAAAACAGGATTAACCTCCCGTGGGACAACCGGCCGGAGAACCGAACTTTTCACCAGCGAGAGTCAAACCCCACTCCCCCCCCCCAGAGGCCCACGGGACAGACCAACTCACCTCCCGAGGGACTCGTGGGAATAGAACCTGGAACCCACGAACAAGCGGACCGTCACCAACCGTTAGACGAACGTTTGGCTCATCTGGTTCCCTTACCCTTGGAAATTTCGGGACCTGACGTTGTTACATCCCGAACACGAGCAGTGGTAGATGAGTCCCGTACAATCTGTCTGCCCCTGTCACTAGCTCGGTCCATCAGGGATACTCTGCGCAACCATCGAAGGGCAGCCCAGAGGAGAAATATAGGGAGGAGGAACAATAGGGATGAAGCTCCACCGGTTATAGATTTGACAGAAGAAACCCCTCGGACTCGGCCCTCCAGGCGCCCTGCAGTCAGACGTAGGATCCTCTCCTCGAGCTCGGAATCTCCATGTCCGTCTCCCAACACCGAGAGTCGCTTGCTGGAGGAGGACACCCCTGAGCTCCCCCCTTTGCTCCGACCTGGGGCCGATATCGGACCACCCCCAACGTATGAAGAACTCTTTGGGACTACGTAAACCATATTCAGAATTTTTAACTCGAGTAACCCGAGTTAAATAACAGAAAACTAATATGTGTTTACAAAGACAATAAAATTGTATCAATAGATCACTTTAATTTAACGTTCTCTCTCTCATTTACAATTTCCCTCTCTTGCTATTGAGAGTCCTCCAAAACCGAGGACGCCTGTTCATGAATACATAACACTATGTTTGCCCAGCTATGGCTAAGATTAAAGTAAGAAGTAAAATCATTGCCTTTACCTAGTTTTCTCATCGTTAGTCAATGAACTACAGAAGAAGTAAGAATAATCCTTGCAGAGTCCATGAACACCCCTTCCATTTTCGCAATACAACTTTTTCGAATAAAAATAGATGTTTATTCATCAAAGGAGGAATCTTGGGGAATCTCCAGCGGGAGCAATCTTGGGGTTTTGGGGGAGCAATCTTTGGAGCAATCTTGGGCCGCAAAAATTGTCTACAAGAAGCGATCCCCAGGATCCCCCAGCGATCTCGCTGAGAAATTGTCTCACGGTTATCCTAAAATGAAGACATTGTTCCCGCAAATTACGTCGATATAGTTGGTATTTTCGTGTATGTATGGAAAAAAACTTTTTTTTTTTCAAATGAATAAATACATGAAATCCCCCCTCTAATACCCCCACATTGCCAATGTATAAATGCTAGAATTGATGAAAAGAGAGTGTAATTGTACTTTCGAAAAAACTTCATGAAAAAATTGAGATACAAAAGTATTGAAATCAGTAATGAATTAATGAATGAACAGGGAAAGTATTCAATTGATATGCAATTATTAATGTTTATGCAAAAACGAGATCAGAATTTATTATATAAATATACGCTATTATAGTATAGTATAGTGGTATACAAAACAAAACTAAAAATTACAAAACATCAATTTTTACAGTTTTTCATAGAATACAGATACGGTAGACTTTATCAAATTAAAGTTTGTAAAAATCCAATAGTCTCAGAAGTAAAAGTAGGAAAAATTAATTTGTGGGCTGCTGTGCAAAAAACAACATATCATATGTTTATAGTAATTTTTGTAATAACAATAAATTTCATAATAATAATCAAGATCTGTTATTGGGCTCAAATTATTGATTCGTATTACTTTATTTATACTCATAACTGACAGATAACTTGGAAGTTGAATACATAATAAGTAATGCAAAAGTTTGACTCGATGCACCTTTTCGTGAAAAATGATATCCAATAAAAATTCGGCTTAAATAATGCGAATACCATGAAAGTTGTATATATTCGTTGAATAATATTTTGTTTTGTTTTGTATACCACTCAAGTATAATGACGTATATCATATAATCAATTCTGACCGCGTTTTTGCATAATCATTAATAATTGCATAACAATTAAATACTTTCCCTGTTCATTCATTAATTCACTACTGATCTCAATACTTTTGTATCTCACTTTTTTCATGAAGTTTTTTCGTAAGTACAATTACACTCTCTTTTTAATAATTCTAGCATTTATACATTGGCAATGTTCGGTGGGGGTGGTGGAGGGGGGTTTATTTTACTGTTATTATAAAGAATAAAATAGAAATTTGTAAAACAGATATATAGGCGTTTAACTACCTATGGCTGATTCAATGTGTACTGGCATACACGCTGGGATAAATGTCACCAACTTAACAATCCTGACGAAAAATCATAAAGTGAGAATTTTTATTAATTTATTTTCATTTATCCAGAGTCACCACTGAACTTGGATAGATCATGTATAGACTTCTATACAACTTTACCTAATCTTTGTAGATCTCTGAAAAACTACTTGTTGCTACTTTGGAAAATAGTATATTACGTAACTAGGACTTTGATTTTATGTTCATGAGTGTGAAGTTTTTAGACCAAGGTGAAGCTGAGGTTCACAGTCACATGAGTGAATATAGAATTTCTGTCCAAGCTGCGTACTACATTTTATGTACTGAGAGCTAAAAAATGAATTTAGATATTTTGAACTGGACAAGAAATGAGTTTTCTATGCTAGACTTACATAAAATTAGGAAAGACATGTAGATCTAAATAGATCTACAGAGGTCCATGCAGATCTATACAAGATCGATGCAGATCTATTCAAGATCTATGTAGATCTACTGTTTTTAACTAGGATTCAGTATTTAAAAACGTACATTTTTTTATCATCAAAAATTTTTCGGCTTTCATAAAGTTTCGTAAATTTCAGCGTTCCTCAAATTATCAGTATCAGATACTAACATGTAAGGGAGTACTTTCTAATATCCATGAAAATAGCGAAAACAAAAAAATACGTTTATACATCTATTTCATGTATCATTTATATTTATACTCAAAAATGTCTTATAAACAGTTAATTAAGCTCACTTCAACCGACAAACTAAAATGAAATTCGATCTAACATCTGACGTCAGATCTCACGCCTGAAACTAGCTAGAGTAGTATATTAATTCACACAAAGTCAAACCCTCATTTGATGGCCGGGAACGTCAAAGGGTTTGCTTTTGTGTTATGTAAGATATTTTATGCAAAGTCGAACCCTTTTCGGGTTTTGTCGAAGGTAAAGTGGACGCGCAAAGATATCTTTGTGGTGACGATAAAGCGTCCATGCTAAGCACCACTGTCTGCTGAAACAACTGAGTGTGTATGCGTGTCACGCGCATGCGCACACGCATGCGCAATCAAAAGGCGGTCGATTTCGGGAAATTTTTTACCGCTTGGAAATTGGCTACCGTAAAATGACACGTACCGCAAAGATATCTTTGCGCGTCCACTCTACCGACAACAAAACCCGAAAAGCGAACGTCTTTGCATAATAGTATTTTTTGTATCGAGGACCTGAGGCGTGGCTTTTGTGCGAGGACCAATTTATCTGCCGAGGCGTAGCTGAGGCTGATATTTGGTCCGAGGACAAAGCCACGTCGACGGTCCGAGGTGCAAACGATACTTTTTGCAAACCACGCGAAAAAATTGTACTTGGAGGAGTTGTACGGCCGCGTTGAATACGCCCATTTCCGATAGGCAAATGTTTCAGTCCCTGGAGACACGTGCTGGAGCAATGCGTCAGTGCGTGTGTTTTTTGCTTCAGTGCGTGTATTCAGGGAGTGAAGCGTTTGCCGGGCGGAAATGGGCGTGTTCAATCCGGCCATACAGGTCCTCGAAGTACAACTTTTTTGCATGTTTTGCAAAAATATAATTTTAAAGCTGACTTCAGATTTTACGTAAGATCCGAAGTTGGAACTTATGTCTTATGTTACACTTGAGTTTGGCTAAAGATTTTTTTCCAGAAGGGTGTACGCAACGAAAGACTTTTGAAATAGTTTTCTCAGGAATTCCAAACTCACAAATATCAATATTTGCATTAAAAAAATAAATGAACGCGCCAATTTTTTCAAATATAAATTTCGCTTCAAGGAAAATTTTAGAAAAATGAAATCGTGACTTTTTCTTACTTAACAAACGCTCATAGATAAAAAAGTTGCATTCAAAAATCTGAAACGATAGCTTTTTCAGATTCAGCGGACCAACATCCACAGAGTTCAAAACTTGTTCCAAATATCGAACAATAATAGTACATTGTGTATCTAAGGGCGAAAATAGCCGATTTCAACTCGTGTGAGTTCGCTTCGCTCAGGCGGCAAACCTAAGACGAGTTCGAATCGGCTGTTTGAGCCCCGTGATACACACGATAATTTTCACCTTGAAAACATCGAAAATGAGTCACAGCCATATCTGTGTTGACAGATGGAAATTAAGTATTGAAGGTCGACACGTAGACGGTGGGGGATGGCTCTCGGCAGATGGGAGAAAGGCTCCTCAGGCACGAAGTAATGGTTCATTGCAGGCCTAGGTGGGCCTAGGCCTGCAATGAAACATTACTTCGTGCTTGAGGGGTCTTTCTCCCACCTGTCGCGAGCCATTCCGTATCGCCTGCGTGTCGACCTGAAATACTTCACTTTCCGTCTGCGACACGCGAGACCCCGATTGGGGAAAACCAACGTAGTCCCATGGTGTACAGAAAAGGACCAATGCAGAACGACGGCTCTGCTTGACCCTCGATAGTGGCTGTGAAATGTTTTGAGATTTTCAATAAGAACAAAATCTGGTTTTATGCTAGGAAAGGCTGACAAACAGCGTTATTATTGAAAAAAATAAAGAGGTTACAAATCGTCATATCAGATAGTCGCGCAATAATAACATATACTAGTATCAAATTATAGCTCTGGCAATGGTGTCCCCGCAAAATATTGGCGACAAGGCTCGGGGAGGAGGAATAAGTATCTTTGCTATTCTTTCTACTTCCCATTCTTCCTCATCTTCACTTGTTTTCGCCCTCTTTATTTGTTCTGACCCTTCGTCACTAAATTGGAGGACTTCCGTCGATCTTTTATCGTTCGAATTCCTCGATTTAGAGACTAAGTGAGAACTTACTTTTAGAGACTAAGTGAGAACTTACTAACTATTATTTCATCCCTTTTGGAATTCTCATAAAACTTATTAAAATTGGGGTTGTTGCTACTCGGAGGGTACCGTGAACGCCGTACGTTTCTTTCCCTAGCGGCACAACCACGTTGATAACTCTCGAAACTTACTGATCTGTCTATACACTGAAATCAATACATTTATATAAAGGAAGTTAACTAAAAACCGTAAAAATATCAAGATAATTACTTTTCTGTTAAGAGAAAAACAAAGTTAGCCTGTGACAGGGACAGAAGGACCGATTATATGGTGCAGAGTGCCGATATGCGCAGGTTTGTCGATAGACGCGAGTACTTGCCGAGAAGGCGCAGTTGTTGCCGAGAAGGCGCAGTTTTGTCGATAGACGCGAGTATTTGCCGAGAAGGCGCAGTTGTCGCCGAGCAAGCGCAGGTTTGTCGATAGACGCGAGTATTTGCCGAGAAGGCGCAGTTGTTGCCGAGAAGGCGCAGTTTGGCGAAATGCAATACGTTCGCCAAAATCGAGCCTTTTTATACCCAAAAAATCAGCTAACCTTTTAGGAGGGGAAAGGAAATTGAGTCAGATAATAATTTGTAAAAAGAATGAAATCGCAAATCATCACTAAATGTTTATAATTACTGTACGTTCATTTATTCGACTATTTGTGTTATCGAACCATTAAAGCCATTATTTCGATTCTGCTTATTGCGAACTAAAACGTGATTGAAACACGTTTCATTTTCCAAATCGCAGTCGTATTGAAAGGTCGTTATTCTTCAATTCGGGTTATCGTCATTGTCGTTGAATGGTCCCGTTTAATGACGCTTTATCGGAAATATTTGAAGTTAAAGAAAAAGGTTAAATAGGCTCTTGCGAAAATGGTAGTATTAATGAAATCGAGAATCGTGATGATTTTTACATGCTCATTGTTCTGAATTTTGAGACTTGAAATAACCAACGTGAAGTAAGTGATTAAGACAAGCTCGCTTGAATTGCTATTGAAATACTCATCATTCGATCGTTCTGGCTGTCATTAAATGGTATAATGGTTCTGTCTGATAACGCTTTAAAAATGAAAAGGAAACGATATTTAATTTTTCTATTTTATTTCTTTACACGTGACACAGGCGTGTTACACGTCTGTCAACACAGGTACGGCTATGACTTATTTTCGATGCTTCAGAGGCGAAAAATAGTGTAAACCAAGACTGCAAACATGCGCGCTATTTTGCGATTTCTAACCACTGTGCGACGTCAGTAATATTTTCCTTTTGTCTTCTAAAATATCCAAGGGTGCTGAAAATTATCTACTTGATAAGACCGTGTTCAAGAAGCAAGATTTAAATGGCTCTTATCAAGATTCGAAGCACGTTTTCCAAAGCCCTCGTGCAATGCATGAAAAGAACGCTCCGAATCTTTTAACACATGCAAATGAAATCGTCATCTTCATTATCTTGTTACTAACTTTTGAAAAATTTTATAATCTTGATTTATTAATAATGTTACGAGTTACGCAGAATGAGTGCATTTGATTTACTAACAGTAATTGTTTATTCTTATTTTTAGTAAGAGTTCTATTACATTTCCAAATCGAACGTATAAATTTTGATATTTTGGCAGTACCTTAGATTTAAAAAAATATGTCAATGTAAGACTCGTTTCGTAAATATGAGATTCCACTGACGTAGATGGTGATAAACTTATATTGTTCGAAAAATTATCAAACCTACTCTGACAAAATTTTGTCAAATTTTTAAAGAATGTCTAGAAAGCATATCTTAATGGCTGAGAATGAGGATTTGCGATTAACTTATAAAAAGAAAAAGACCATAAGAAACCATAGAATTGTTACATATACAGAAAAATTTGTGAATGAATTTTGAATACAAGTCAACAATCTCTGATAAAAAAAAATCTATTACACAGAGTACCTGCATAATTATAAGGCCAAAGATAGAAAATCACTTATTCGCTATTTCAAAAATTATATAATCTGATTTTGAGACATTTTTTTCCAATGTAATGAGGAAGCATATATGTATAATACAATAATGTATTTTTTCTCAAAAAGAGTTAGTTACATTGAACGGAAAGGTATTTTATTTTGATTTTTCCTGTACTTCTTAAAGCATGATTATTTAATGCCGCTTCCAAATGCCGTATTCAATGCCTTTTGAAGTAAAACTTCTATGCTCTTGTTCGGACCCTCGGTTGGGTGTGAAACGAAAAACCCGAAATCAAGGCGACCAAGGCCCTGGTGGCCAACAGTGGCCAGAGGGGTTAGGGGAAAAGAGCAGGGGTCCGGGCGGGCAGGAGGGTAAGGGGAAAGTGAAAAGAGAAGAGAAAAAGCGCGCTGCAGTGATAAAGAGAAAGAGAGGAAGGCAGCGAGAGTGATACGCAAGATTCACAAGAATGAAAGAGAATGAAAAGAATCGGTGAAATACTATTCAGTGCGCGCTTACAATAGTCTATTTATGTTAGACATGAATAGTTTGTGCCTAGTGATGAAAGAATCCTATAGGGCCTATAGTATAGGCACAAGAAAATTGTACAATTTTTTGAGCATCACTCGCTCGATGTCAAGTAGTTGTCGAATATTATCGGAAAAGTTTGTATCAAATTTTGCAAAAGTTGCCAGTCCCAGTTTTCAGAGGCGAAATTCCTACTCAGGCAATAATTTTTTCCCGGGTTAAAAAAAAAAGAACGTCCTGTTATGAATAACCTTGATAAGTTATTATCCTGCTACAAATGCCAATTTAGCGAAAAAACTTCTTTCCAGCAATGCCGCGAACTTTTCCCTCGCGTAAAAAGGCCCGTCCAATTTGTCGAACGATCCTCGAGCTCGGAACGGAAAACATTTGTCGCTGTGCATTTTATCGCGCTTTCATTTGTTTCCCCTTAAAATATTCAATTGCATTCGCAGCAATGGCAATGGAATTCAGATTTTAGTGTCACTTCCTTTTCATTTGAGAAACGAAAGGATAAGAATCAACGGCAATAAAAAAAGCGGCATTTCCATCTTATTTGTTCCCAGCCGCGAAGATTAAGAAAACTCGGCAGGGTAATTTACCAGGGAAAATCTTGCCAATGGAATTACTTTCACCGAACAAAAGGAAAAGAGCTTTGCTCTCTTCGTGATGAGAAAAAGTGTAATCGAAATCGAGACTGACTTTCGAAAACGTGACATCGCGAATTACACTAATGGACCACGCACACTGAGGAATTCGATAATTTTATTTACAACAAAGGGATTCTTTTTGATTGAGTACTTCCTTTGGGGGAAAGGATCCACTTGCGTTTAATGAAGTTTTTACGATGTGTCAGATCAATAGTTTGATAAATTTTGTAAACCAAATACAAACAGTTCCCAGGATGTAGATTTTTATCAAATGTAAGTTTGAGAATCATGTCAGTTACATACGTAATTAAAATAGGTATAGTTTAAAAAATGGACCACATCATTTTCATATACGATTTTCTTTAACTTCTCTACTTTCTATAACGAAAAGAAAAAATTAGTTCTCAATTACTAATTAATTGTACTTCAAAAAGTAAGACTATGATTAAATTTGAATACGCCATATTTCTTTGCTCTGATATCATCGATTCGTTTGTACTACTTTTAAACGGCTTGAAAAACTTCAGTCGCAACAGCGAAACCCTCCATTAGGAGCATCAACAAGTGGAAAAAAGTTGATGGAAAAATTCAAGATAAATTTTTTTCTGAACGAAAAGAAAAAAAGAGGATCGTATCACCGGGTGAAAAAAGTAAATAAAGGAAATTGAAGGCTCAATCAAATGTTCGGGATCGAGACCAGAGAGTGTTTTCGAGAGCAGCCGAGGTGAAGCATTGTTTGAGATCTTGACTGTCGTGGTCTTCATAATAGGCAAAACTAGGAGAGACTTTACGAGGTATAATGCAAATGATGCGAATGACGGAGAAGGAATTTCGCTGGCCTTAAAGTTAAATTATTGGAGTTTGTTTAAGGGGAAGATAATCTTGACGGCTGAAATCGTTCACAAACTTTACGCGTCGATTGCGGAAAACTATAAACGATAGGAACCCCAAATTTAATGCAAATAAAGTTTATTCAATATACTTTAAAGTGATAAATGTCATTTTGCAAAAAGGTTGCCTCGTTCGCGAATCCAAGCCTTAAAAATCGCACCTGCACATTTTGCAGAGGCAAACGGTGGGACTTGTACAGCTCCGGGAACTCAATCTGAAAAAAAATGTTCGCACAAATTTTTGAGGTATTTTTTCTATTTTAACTTGACCTTCTTCGTTTTTTAAAAAAAAAATTTTTCAATTAAATAAAAGCAAAAAATGTAAGAAAGGTTTACCTTTTGTTGTCGTTTTTTGCAAAAAATTGTTAAAACAAATTTTTTTTCCAAAATCGGGAAATGTCATTTATAAAACATTGTTCTAAGTTTAATATAAAAAAAATTATGAAAATGGGTCGAGCCGTTCTTTCTCTACTTGTCCCACCATTTTAATAAAATGATTTTTGGTAAAACGCGTTTCAAGTTTCCGCGTAATAAGAAAAAATTTTGTAAGACTTACGTCTCATAGATGTTAATACAAACTTCATTTGTGCAAAATTTAGGGTTCTTATCGTTTATAGTTTTCCCGTGATCCACGCGCAAAGTTTGTGACTGAATTTCCGCCGTTTAGGTGTACCTCCCCCTTAAGGGGTTATATACGTTGCGCTCTGGAGAGATATAGAATTTTTACTTACTTATTTTTTACTATGGTACCATAGTTCTATTCAAAAACGATAAAATGTTTCAAAAAGTACACTTTTCAGTAGTACGTTCCTGTGAAATTTTCAATGAAAATTTGGGAAATTGCGCGAGGTACACTCCTTGCCACAGAACGTCTTTTGTTTTCGCGGTGAGCACGATATCTTGCAAACTAGTGTATTGATCATTTTGAAATTTTGGAGCTTGTTTTTGACTGTAACAGTCAGTCCGTGAACGAAGGAATTTTTTTTCAGACAAATATTTCAATTTTTTTGGCTGGAAAACTAAATTTTTCGAGCATCAAAAATCAACTATTTTGAAAAAAACTTCACTATGGCTGTGAGAAATTTTTTTTTTTTGTAAAATCCTCCGTTCACGGACAAGGTCACACTATATATTAAAGAAGTTTCCCTTGATTTGGTTTTACTGAAGCCGTTGCTGATATTTTATGCTCACTGCAAACCATACTTAAAAAATATTTTGTTTGGCAAGGAGTGTACCTTCTCCAATTTTCTGAATTTTCACTCGAAATCTTGGATGAATACACACTAAAAGATTTCCTTTTTGAAAATTTTTATCGTATGTAAGTAAAACCATGGTAACATGATTAAAAAAAAAAAAAAAAAAAAACCCTATATTTGCTTGGAGCGCAACGTACATAACCCCTTCATTGGATTTTCGAGTTGTAAGCTTCTGTAATTTAAAAGACAATGCATCGTTGTATTGAAGGACCGTTGTGTGAAATTGTGTTGCAACTATGATTTAAGGAGTGAGTTTCAGACGAGTTTAAATTTGGAGCCAACTGTTTTCACAAAATCTCAAAGGTTAAAGATAGCATAAGAGTATTTTGGGTACAACTGAGTGTTACGAAATTTTCGTGATATATATTTAGTCATTTGTTTAATAGTCAATTATCTAGCATTCTGCGTATACAAATATGTGGAATTTCATCGGTAAGGTTTCATTTCTCAGAATCAAAAAGAATTTCTATAAAGCAATCGAAACATTTGGCATATTTTTTTTATTGATTGTTTCACTTTGCAAAAATATATTGTTAAAGATGTAGCGGAATTTTCGAATTTCATTACTCCCCTAATTTTGCTTCTTTCGGGCTTTATCTTTTGTCACGTTTTTTCACTCGATCGCATGATTCAGACTCGTGTTTGTTGTAGGGATTGAGGTTCTCGATATTAAGATCAGGGGGGCTAGTTGCATCTCGAGGCCTGTTTCTCGCTTCCTGGAAAATCGTTAGAGGCTGCCTTTTATGGTCGTGTTTTCGGCATTGGTGTTGAGATGCGTCATTTCTGACGCAATGATTTGGTCATCGAGGGCCGAGTGGATGGCTCCCTCGGATTTTCGAGTGCTGTTTGCGCTTGGGCCTGGTAGTGTCCACTTCGCAGCGTTCGATATTTGTCCGGGCGCTTGCCGTCATGCGGATTCCGTTCCCGTAGAAAGGTGATTATCGGATCGTCAGGTTTTTCCCGTTCGAGGGTGTTGAGTGCTGAAGAATTTTGTTTTACTGGATTCTAGCGGGTCCGTGTGTATAATTGTGGCAGTGATTTCCAAGATTGGGCTCTGATTTTCACCATTCATCGATTGGTTTTCTTTTTATTTTTTCTTTTCTTTTCGTCTGTTATTTGGCGTGATTTATATTGTTTTTGTGACATTCGAGTCTCTTTTCATGTGGAGGTATGGAATGAGATGAGACTATTTGTATTACTGTCAGAGGGAACGAAGGAAATTTTTAAGGGGTTTCTTTCTTTCTGATACTGGGTTCTTTCTTTTCAGGGGGGGGGGGGGGGGTCTTAATTGGAGGCCATTTGACTGGTTTCGGGGTGACATTTACGGACTTAAGAGATGATATTTTCCTTCCTTTCTTTAGATTGGCTATTTTTTTTTTTTAATTATTTAAGTCAGTGTTGGAGTGAGTTGGAGGGTGTTATAGTGGTTACGTTAGTTCTAAGGATTTGTCGATTTTTTGCCGGTTTCTTGGTCGCGATTTAATGTGGGGATTTGTATTTCTTTTTCTGTCTTTTGTTTATGTTTTGCCTATTGAATAAATATGATCTGGTTCGGTTTTTGACTGTGGGGGTTTTCTTGGAGTGCCATGAATTGTCGTCACCTCTCTCGCTGTCAGATTATGGTCGGGGGGATGATTTCATGACGGGATTTCGTGGATATTGTAATTGATTATTTTCTTAATGGACTAATTCATTACAAAGAACATTATGTATGTCAAATGAATCAGAATGATTCTAATAATGTAAAATTTTGAAAGGTTTTTTATAATACAGTTTTATAAGCTTTGGAATACCTAATGTGCTGTCAAGAAATAATATTAAATTATCTGAAAAGAAATATTATAAAATGCTTGGCAAGAGCTTTAACATCATTCGAACAATTTTTTTTTGGAAAAACTATAATTCATATTTGTATTCTACCAACTGTTTCACCAATTACTTTACAAAGACTGCGAATCTTCAATTTTTGAAAACTTTTTATGGTCAGAGAGCTCTGAATAGCACAAAATACCGATCAGCGCATTCCCAATACAAACTTTAGTTGAAGCTTGCAAGATGGACTGTGGCTAGATACCAAGAATCATTTTCAAAACATGGTCTAGTTATGATAGATCTAGAAAGTTAAACACTCATTGGGCTTTTTGGGCTATAATAACGCAGAGAATTCGCGTTCTATTTATATTTTGAGATGGTTGAAAATAATTTTAAAGCAAATTTTTTTTATGACAAATTACGCAGCGACAGTCAGAGGTTTGAGTGTGTGGCGGATTTTATTCCCAAGCGTTCCAACTCTCTCTATCATTGTTCCTATTCAACATGTACCTGGGATGGTTTCAAACTTTTTTTCTTTTTTTTCTTTTTTTTTTTTTTTATTAGAAAAAGATGCAGTAAAAATGAATTTATTTTAAATTTTACTGAGAGATTAAGTATTTTGATTTATTACGGAGCTCATCACAACGGTTTTTTGTGTAGTTTAAAGGCTCAGGGTTGAGATGAAATAAGTACACGAAGAAAAGAAAACCGGAGCGTTCACTGTGGCTCGCCTGGATGGCTCCTGTCAATGGGCGAAAGTTAACTAGGCGACAGAGAGACCCCTGTATTTGCAGGAGTCTTCTTGGCATCGACAGGAGCCAGTCCGTCGCGTGACAGGAAAAGATTCTGCGGGAATGACTTTTGTATTTACCGGGGCCGTCCTTGCGCTCATAAGGCTAGTCCCCGCAGCGAATCGGGCCTAGCCCGGTGTAACAGTAGGAATCATTCTTGTATTTTCGGGCGGGCTGAATCCTGCTGTTTCTCTAATTCTCCACCGTACATTGCAAGAGAGATCCTGTTACGTAGACGGAACGGGCCCTTTGTGCGGCAGGATTGAGCCCGCCTGAAAAGACGATAATAATTCCTACTGTTACACCGGGCTAGACCCGGTTCGCTGCGGGGACGAGCCATGTGAGCGCAAGGACGGCCCCGGTAAATACAAGAGCCATTCCCGCAGAATCTTTTCCTGTCACGCGACGGACTGGTTCCTGTCGATGCCAGGAAGGCTCCTGCAAATACAAGGGTCTCTCTGTCGCCTAGTCAACTTTCGCCCATTGACAGGAGCCATCCCGGCGAGCCACAGTGAACGCTCCGGTTTTCTTTTAATCGCGTAACAACCAAAATGTTTCAATATACACAGGTCTCTCTCGTCTAATTCCAATATATAGATCACTGACTGATCTTGAAAAGGACTCGAAAAGGAGTTAAACATTGATTATATGAAATAAATAACGATATAGATTTATTTATTCTCACTCGTCTTGTTTGAAATTGTTTTAAAAAAAAGCTGTTTTTCAATACATTTGTTGACATTCGTAGAATATTGAGTATGGTTTTAGCTTTAGTGTTATAAAATAAACATGAAATATCACAAATTATTGTAATTTCCACCGTATAATTACTTGTAGTCACATTTCCTGTAATGGGATTCTTCAATTTTTATAAAAGTTTCGAAAGAGAAAAATATTTTTGGAAAATTTCATAAACCATCTGAGGACATAACAATATTTTGGAAATTTCTAGGTTGTTTTTCTGAGATAATTCCTCAATTATTCACACTTTACTCGTGTTGCAGTCGCAGTGTAGGGACCAAGGCTTCTTGATAATAGTCAAATAAATGAGGGGATGCTACTCAACGAGTACGATGCGAAGATAAAAAAAAAAATAAGATACAGAAAAATGAATCGAACAAACTTGGTCTTTGATTTTGGCAAACAAATTGTTTTTTTGTCGACTTTTTTTGTCTGAAATTGCCAATTACGTTGCTTCAGTCAAATGACCAATTAGGTCCCAATAAAATCTTTGAATATAATCTTTTCCATTTTTTTTTTTTAAACAAGAACTTTTTTGGATACTTTTGAAAAATATCTCTTATTGAGTATTATTCTGTATTTAAAACCATGCGTAAATACTTTCTTGCATAGGAAGAGAATTCAAACAATGAAAAAATTAACGAATGAAGAAGATGGTAAATACATATTGTGATAATAACTTATGTAAAATTTTTATTTCAGCGAGATTTTCGAACTTGATATTTTAGAATGGAAATTGTCAAGTTGTTAATATCTGCTGTCATCAGAATGATTAGTGAATCTTTTTCACTGAAAATTAATATCTGAATGTTCAGACGATGAGAATTAGTAAAAGAAGCAGTTTTCTTATTTTTATTCAACTGATTCCATCTTGATTTGACGAAGCTT
The DNA here is from genome assembly GCA_028476575.1 of Platygaster robiniae. Lineage (NCBI taxonomy): Eukaryota > Metazoa > Arthropoda > Insecta > Hymenoptera > Platygastridae > Platygaster > Platygaster robiniae. The sequence continues at coordinate 14,358,802 of CM052025.1, forward strand.
TACGGGTCGACATTTTATTTTCGCTTGAAATTCATGTATATCTTGTACTTTCGACAGTTTTATTCGTTCATTGTTTATATGCATTTGGTGGAATTTTACCATTGACAATGGTGTCACATCAAATCCAGTTGATATATCAATGATAAATAATCTATGTGAATATAAACAGGTAGAATTTCATAGATTTATGATTGAAATAGTTATTTGCGATTAAAAATTCGATTTTTTATTACTAATTCGTTTGTTTGATTGTTTTTTAATAACGTGAATTTCTTATACATTTTTTGCATTCCGTTGATTCTCAGCAGCGCTCTTTATACTTGAATCCGGTAAAATTTCACCAAAACTGACTCACAGATAGTATTTAGTAACTTTTCCAATTGAAAAAGTCATTTTGAGACTGCAAAAATTAAATTAAAGACAAAAATGGGTGAACTCAGATGGTGTTACGTGAAGAAATCGAACATTTCCTTCTAAAATTCAAATCTTTGAAACAAAACATTTTCACTACCCCAAAGTTTTCCAAAATGGAATGAACACATTGTTGTAATATAAAAAAAAAATTATTCGCGAAAAAAATGCCTTTCGAGAAAATAGATAATTATCGCGATGACAGGTTTGTATCCAGCATACGGAATAACTATAAATTGCATATTAATCTCGCATAAATCTATTTCTCATTCATAGTTTGTGTTACTGTGTACTCAATTGTGATATTCAATAATCTTTCAAATGATGTGACTTCTTCGCAAGATTCACTGTGACTATACCATGATTTCAAGATATTTGTAATGTTACGTACTCAAGGATTTAGGAGGTTAAAAAAACTTTATCGTCAATCGAAACCATTCAAAGTTTTCTCGTAAATGCTCCCAAATGATTTTTTATGATATAAAATAAATCCTTCAAGCGTCATTCACTTTCATACTGCATAAAGTAAATAGAATTGATCGTCAATTGATTGTTTCATTTGAGTAGACAGGTCATATTCTAGAACACGGAAAGAATTAAAATACACTACTTCCTCGCAGACTAACAGATCAGAATAGTATCAGAATACTAACAGATCAGAATAGAAAAAGACGAAAGCGCTCGTTCATGCGAGAAACGAGTGTAGATAAAAACTACCTACAATTGTTATTAAAACATAAATGCATAGGCTAAAACAATCCATTCGACAAAGTTTGGAAAATTCGCACGCGTTATCTATTACCGATTTGAACTTACTACCAAAACATCTTGATTGAGGCACATTTTTCCTTTATATCTCGAACAATTTTTGTGCTAAGGAAACAATATAATCTTACTTCAAGTCCCACGTATCCTTTGACTAATAAATATTGACCTTTATCATCTGATTGTGAATTAAAATGACTGAACTCACTCAAATACAGTAAAATAGAATCTTCCAGCTTTCATTATCAGGATTTTAAGTATTTCAAAACACCATCCCTTAAAAATCTCGGAGTGGCGGGAGAACTTTCGGGGGATGTCCGATGCGTCGATGTGTTGCGCCTCAGTCTTTCGGCATCCCTTGAATCGGGCACATCGCGTCGCGTCCTCGGCCGAGATTTTTCCGCCCAGAACGATTCCCTCGAAGCGAATTTTCCGGCTAAGTTTTCGGCTGCCAGAGGGCGTATATATTCCCGCCGTGATCGAGTGTGTTTGGTGCGAAAAGTGGTGCTGGGAAAACCAGGAAAAAGTGGTGCCGGGCACGTGGGTGAGCTTTTTTTGTTCCCCACAGCGTCTTTGAGAAAATACGACGCCCATTTGGCAAAATCATACTCCGCATTGCAGCCAATCATACACAGGATAAACGGTGTTTTTCGGAGCTTCTTTTTTGAGCCGCGTCGAGAAAAAAGGTACGAACAAAACTTTCATTGCAAATTAAAGGTAACGTTGAAATTGTTTTGATTATCAACTTAACTCCGAAGATAATAGGAAAACACCTCCCCCCAGTATCAAATATGCTGGAAATGAAGGCTAAGGTCAGTAACCCAAGTATGATTTCGGATTCGATCTTTATATAAAAAAAAAAAAAAAAAAAAACAATGGCAGATATTAAATAATGTTATCTTTTCTTTGTAAAATATTTACAACTGCATCGTGAATACTTTTTAAGTTTAACCTTTTGACGCCTTTCTTTTCGGCTTACGAAGGCTGTGAAATCATAAAAAAAGGCTAATATCCAATATATGTTTCGTGACCAATGTATCAGAAGTTTTCAGTTGTCGCTTATAAAAGTTCTGAAATCATATTAAAAGACTGATTCATACTTGAAATGCGACAAAACATAATGTGACTCATGTTTTTTCCATTGATGTTCTTCTCACAAATGTTTGAAAAATCGCAAAAATGTAATAAAGTTTTACGCATGCAAGGTTCTACTTTTATTTTCCATAAAAAAGGTGTAGCACTATTCTCAGAAAGAAAATTAATTCTATTTACATATGTGCAATCATTGCATAAAGTTTGGCTTTCAAGTCCTTAGCGCCTCCTCGTATAGGGCATCAAGTATGTTTTGTCTCGAATGTAATATCTCTTATCAGAATCTAACATTAAAATATTATTCTTACCTTATCATCGAAAAAAGAATGTCCCTTTCTCGAGGACACACTGATACGTTGCGATAACTTGGAAAATAATTCACGTCATACAGTTTTATTTAAGTTTATACATAACTAGATTTTCTATTCTTCTGAAGCGTTTGTTTCATTGCATGTGAATATACAGAACAAATATAAGCACCGTTATGAGCACATAACTTATTAAGTATGAAAAGAAGGAAATTGAAATTTATAGGTGCACGAGATTAATGAAACTATTATGTTGACTGAAATGATAATTTATCAAAGTAGGGAATAGAATAAATAAATAATTATTTATTGAAAGCAACCGTAATCCTTCATACATGCATCATGCTTACGTTAAACAGCTTACTTTTATCGTCCGATTTTTCAAAAAAGCGTCAGTTTCTTAACTATAAGCTAGAACTGCTTTACAATCTTGTAATAATAGTATATTCTGTAGCTAGGGGCAGAAACAGCCAATTTAGAACGAGTGTGAAGTTTGCCGCCTTCGCTTCGCTCAAGCGGCAATCACACGAGTTCTAATCGGCTGTTATTGCTCCGAAGTACGAAAGATACTTTTTGCCTCGAAAACATTAAAAATGAGCGTATTAAAACTGTTCCGACATGGCAAATAATGTATCGAAGGTTAACACGGAGGCTGGAGAAAATGATGGTCGGCAGGGGTAAGGGGGGGGGGGCGATTTAGTGCGACGGGTTTAACTCGGCGGGTTAAAAGGATCCCCCCTTTCCCTGCTGACAGTTATTTGTCGACAGCCTGCGTGTTGGCCTGAAATACTTCATTTGTGTATGTCGAAACGTGTTTAAATACGCTCATTTTTAATGTGTGAGAGGCAAAAAGATTTATTTGAACGTATCAGATCTTTTTTTACTTGCTACGTAAATGAACCCCATAAAACGCAACCGTAGTTCAAAATAAAAAATAAATTACTTGTTACTATTGATGAAATTTAAAAACATTTTTTGAAATCACATCCAAACATTTTTGAAAGCAGCAGTACCTTTATAGAAAAGCCGTAAGTTGGGCTGTCACAGCATTTTTCCTATTTATTATTTGCTTTAATATAATACGAAAAAATTATTCTTTTGAAGTTCTTCAATGCTCTTGTTTCCCATCAACGAGCAGATTATTCAGAATTATATGTTTATTGGATATATCCCTGGATTTAAAATAGTTAAATTTTCTTTTTGCACTTGCACCCTTTAAAAACATCGTCCTAAAACCATTGCATAACATTTCATAATAACAACACGTCTCATAAAACCAAAAGATGTCAAGACTTGCACAAGACTTAGCAAGAATCTTGAGAGCTCTTGCTCAAGTCTTGGCCACAGTCCTGCTCCAGTCTTAGACAAAATTCTTGTGCAAGATTCTTGACCTACTTTTGCCAATGTCTTACAAGACATACAAGGTAAGACATACAAAGTACATACAAGGTACTTGTACACAAGTACCTTGATCCTGCTGGCCAAATGCTAGCAGAATCATGCTAAATAAAAAAAAACAACAACGAAAAAAAAAAATTTACTTTGTCGTGATTTGAACCTACGGTGTCTGGTTGTTCGGCTGACGCTGTACCAACTAAGCCACACTATCGCATATGCAACAGGAGCATGTGAAGTATTTCCCGCGCGATGCTTATTTTTATAAATATTTTTTGCAAATTTATGACCGTTTCAATGTAACATTTTACGCACATTCTTCAAAGACCCAACAGAAGAAAAGTATTTTATAACATTTCTGAGGTCGATTTTCATAATTCATATTTTCCATAAGAAAATGAAAAATTCATAAATTCAAATTTTAAATGTAAAATAAATTGAACGAATAGAACTTCACAAAAACTTAGTATTTTGTTACTTTTATTTATTTCTTAGTAGCGAAAATTGACATTAAGAAAAAACAAAAGAGCAGTACATTGACTACGAAGCTATGGCCTCCCCAGCACGCCTGATAGGGCTCCAGACGTTAAATCATATCCAAATTTGCAACTTTTTAAGGTTGCGAGCCATTTTTTTCTTGAAACAATATTTAGGGTAAAATGAAGTATATATGGTATTTTTCGAAAGTCGAAATGTGGCAAAATAAACGTTTTTCGACGATTTTGTTCTAAAAAAGTACATCGAGAAACGACTGAAATTAGATTTTTGTATTCAGAAAAATTTAAAAATAATTGACATCCGAAAGTAAATGATATATCGACGGTATCTGAAAATAAATTGACAAAATAGATCGTCGGTAATTAAGTGAGATAAAATGAATAGAAACGATAAAAACGAATAATAATGACAAAAAAATCTTATTTCAAAATTAATCTGGATTTTATTTTACATTGTCAATGCAAATCGAAAAAAAACCATAATGAGTAAAAGTATTTTTCACCATATTTAGGTGATCTGTTTAAGGAGTATATCCTCCTTGAAAATACTACCTATTTTGTGCTAAATTTCAACAAAATGATGTCAAGACTGTATAATACCTAAATACATTTCAAAATTCAATTATTTATTCACGCAAGAAATCCTTTTTTCATTGCACAAAGCATTTGCGCGGTGAAGAGTACATGTTGCCGTGAATAAATAAAATAAACAATATCTATGAAAATATAAATAAAATTTTCGCGGTAAAAAATAAATGTGGCAAACTGTGCCGAACGAACAGCACAGCTTGGCATCTCGCGCGATTATGTTTTCGATCAAATTGAACTGTTCCAAAAAGTGAGCGTTTTTTTTCCAACGGAATATGAAAGATAATTGAAAAAAGTATATGTGGTTTTTTCCCCAGTCGAAATCCGATGGAGAAGACAATTAGTTTTTTAATTTGTGAAAAACAATCATGAAAATTTTACATTGAATTGCAAGTTTTCGAATCGCAAAAAATCACGCTAAATCTATGTGTAAATACGATTCGATTGCCCCTAGAAACATAAGAATCGGAAAACTAGATCAGCTACAATAAATTTTGTAGAAAAAGTAAACAAAAATCTTTGATTGTTAATATTATAAACAAAAAAATGTTTTGAACGAAATCACTTTGGATTTATGTCAGGAATGTTAAACACTACTCCCACTGAACATCGCCAATGTATAAACACCAGAATTAATAAAAACGGAGCAAAATTCTGATTAAGAAAAAACTTGACGAAAAAAGTACGATACAAAAAATTAAATTCAGAAATGAATTAATAAACAAGGAAAATATTTCATTGTCAAGTAATCTTCGAACGGCCACGAGGATTATCTTGGAATTTAATAATTTACTCATCCTGAAGAGACAAATAACCTGAAACGTATATAAATCACAGCAAAAACAGGATTCCAATTCATTCAATGATACACAATTTTACTAAAATAATGATCCAGAAAAAAAATTTTTTTCGACATCATTCTTGGGTGAGAACAAGTCAAGTGAGACCAAAATTTTTGCATGATCTTTGCAAACTCCGAAATGATTTCATGAATTTGAAGGTACCTAAATGTAGAGTCTAGATTTTAAAAAGTTTTCTGAAATTCCGGTTTTTGTTTCTGTTATAAGCCTTTGAAGTCGTGGGTGGGTTTATTTTTGCACAATTCATATCACTTTAACCGCTTATAATAAAAAACTGAAATTTGGTATGATTATTGATGGATAAGGAAGTAAAAATTTACTTAATTCCTCGGTTTGATATTGTTTAAAACATTTTTTTTGTATCACTTTGTTTGAAACAATTGCAATATGCAGAAACATATCCACTTCAGTTTTCAACGATTTAAGTATCAAAATTTGTGGAATTGAATAGCCTTTCGGAATCTGAAAAAATATTTTTGTGCACTCTGTTAAATCCGGAGATATTAAATTTATTATTGCGTCACGCATGGCTGGCAGAGAGAGTTTCGCTATGAACAATTACAATTTATGAACTGCATGCATGCTATTTTCAAACGATTTCAGTATCCGGGTACAGGTCATCTATTAGACTTTCAGAACCCGATAGATCATTGTTTTCAAAGTGTGTTTATCTGGAAAATTCAGATTATCAAAAGTGCCACGTATGCACGGTTGGGAATTCGTCGCTTTTCATAACTGCTGCAGCCCAAATTTTACCAATATAATTTCGAATGAATTTATGATTTACATTTCTTCCTGAAGAAATCGGCCTGTCTGGCCCACACTGGCTACAGCAGTTATTAAAAGCGACGAATTTCCAACCGTGCATACGTGGCACTTTTGATAATCTGAATTTTCCAGGTAAACACACTTTGAAAACAATGATCTATCGGGTTCTGAAAGTCTAATAGATGACCTGTACCCGGATACTGAAATCGTTTGAAAATAGCATGCATGCAGTTCATAAATTGTAATTGTTCATAGCGAAACTCTCTCTGCCAGCCATGCGTGACGCCATAATAAATTTAATATCTCCGGATTTAACAGAGTGCACAAAAATATTTTTTCAGATTCTGAAAGGCTATTCAATTCCGCACATTTTGATACTTGAATCGTTGAAAACTGAAGTGGATATGTTTCTGCAAATTGCAATTGTTTTAAACAAATTGATACAAAAAAAAATTTTTTTAAACAATATCAAACCGAGGAATTAAGTGAAGTTTCACCTTCCTATCAATCAATAATGAGGGGCCGGAAAGCATAACGACATCTGCGCGTGGGACAGTTGGAGAATGAAAGAATGAAGGACCGAGCGATCGAGAATCTCCGTTCACTCGGTACTTCATTCCTTCATTTTCCAACTGTCCCCAGAGGCGTAGGCATGTTTTGCCCGTCTTTTTCTTACATAGCCTTGAGCGCGAGCATTAGACAAAGAAGCAGGGAGGGGACAGTGTCCCCTCATTGCGTCTTTGTTCAATGCTCGCTCTCAGAGGCATCATGAAAAAAGGACGGTCGAAACTTGCCTACGCCTCTGACTGTCCCGCGCGCAGATGTCAATGCTTTCCGGCCCCTCATTATATTTAAACATGAAATTTCATAATACCTTTTTTAAGCTTATGCTAGAATATTACTTTTCAAACCTAATTTATCGCAGAATCTCTGTCTCATATTTAGTGTCGTGAACTGTAAACTGATATCAATCTTCGAGATATTCGGAAGTATATATTTAAAGCGAGAAATCGTCACGATTTCAACCTAAATTTTCAACAAATGAGAATTTTAATTTCAAATAATAATTTAAAAAAAAGAGACAAATTTTTTAGTAAATTTGAATTCCGCGTGAAAAATTAAGTTATGACCGCAAGAAAAACAAAGATATCGTTTCGAAAGTAACCCTTTATTTTCACAAAAACTAATAGAGGGAGATAAATCTTAAATAAGACTGCTACAAAATCTAGTACAGAGGCATCCGAAAGGTCTTTTAGTTTTAACTCTCGCTCAAGTCAGGAGATAAGTTTCAGTAAACAGAATCCAGAATAAAGACCGCTTTTAGAAAGCCTGGGCTGCACTCATCTTATGAGGAGATGTTTGGGACTCACATGCTAATCAAGGAATTCTGAGGGAAAATATGAAGAGAAAGTATTATTATTCCGTAAAGATATTAGAATAAAGAAAGCTTTTAGACCCTGGATATTGTTAAAGAAAATTCTTAATACTCGAGAGATATAAATGATGTAGGAATTTTTGATTGCTACGATTACGAACACTAAAATTTTATAAAATTAAGTAGAAACAAAACGTATTTGACAGAAAAAAAAAGTTTTTTTCAAGAATTTCAATGCATTATCACTTCTACCGAAAATCATATTTCTAAAAAAGGGTGTGAAAAGATATACATATGTTCAGGAATTTCGGTGGTGGGATTTAAACCCCCCAACCCCCCTCCCTGGCTACGCGCCTAACGAATAATACTAAAACAAATAAATACTAGCAAATCATACATCTACATTTCAATAACAGAACAACATCAAACTAGGCCCATGAATATATTATAATTAATAGTAAAAAAACATATAAATAAATAACAGTATATAATATGTAAGGTGAAAAATTTTGGATTATTAGTTATTAATTAATTATACATTCATTTTTTTGTAATAGTGAAACGTATTGATGGAATCTGTACAGAAGAAAAATTATGGTAAAAACATAAAAACTGAATATATGATAGTAATTTAATATGAGGTAAAACAATATAAAACAGCGCCCGAAAATTTATAAAAATTATTATTATTGATAGAAAAACATCAAAGTGTGCCCAAAAAATGTCTTCTTTGATTTCCATTCATTTATTATACATTTATTTTTTAGTGAAAGTAAAATTTATAAGGAAAAATATAAAAAAACTATGAAAATAAATTATAGTAGAAACAAATGAATACATAAGAATGAATAAATAATAGTAAAACAATATAAAACGGCGCCGAAAAACATATTAAATACTGACTTGTACATACTTCACTAGAAAAAGTTGACAGCCTTAAGAAAATTATTCAACATTAGCACATTGTGTATCTAAGGAAAACAGCCAATTTCGAACGAGTATGAGGTTTGTCGCCTGAGCTTCGCTCAGGCGGCAATCACGCGAGTTTGAATCGGCTATTTGAGCTCCGTGACACACACGAGAATATTCACCTCGAGAACATCGAGTATGAGCATGTGTAGACCTGTTCCAACGGGCCAAATGTCGTATTAAAGGTCGACCGCAGGCAAGCAGTAATGGTTCATTGCCGCCCTCCGGGCGGCAATGTATCGTTTCCTGCCTTCTTCGAATTCGAAGCCGGGGTCGATTCCCAGCTTCTGACGGATTTTTTCTCACATGGAACTTCGATGTTGAATATTGACTGGGATTGTCGAGTATAAATAGGAATTTAATATTAGAAAAAAAAATTGATATTTCCATAAGAAAAAAAACTTCAAAAAAGTAAAAAAAGTTGTCGGGTAAAACATGACAAAGTTATTTTACAAAATATATTGATATATTACTGTCCGTTCAAAATGGTTCTATTTACCTGAAAAACCAATTATTAATTTGCTTACGAAAATATCACAAGAGAGAAAAAGAAAGATATAGTGTGTTACATTATCAGACACGAATGTTGTCCAGATGATACCCGACGGATATTCCCTGTTCGTAAGATATATTTGTTTCAACTTTAACTCAGATTTATTTTAGTCCGACAGAAAAAAGTAACAAAAAGCCCAAAAACCCGCTTTTGCACTGCAACAGTATTATATATCCCATAAAAATGATCCTTATCGACTGAATCTCTTACAATTTTGTTATCATTATCAGTCCAATAATGAATATCAAAGTTATTTACTGTTTTATCAGTATTGTATGAATTTTTCCTTGAAAGACTTGAAAATAGGTCCAAAAAATACGCAGCTGAGCTGGCGTAAGAAAGAAGCCAGAAGATTTGACTTAAAAAGTGTCACACAATATTTAAAGAATTAGTAGCAATCAATGAACGTATAATAAATACTTTAAATTATGCATGTTTTGCTTATCTACTGATTTTAAATACTTTCGCATGATTATACAATATTCACTCAAAGTTCAGTATCGACACCATAACGTTGAATACAGTATGTAATGAACGAGGTTTAAAAAAGTGAAACATTTGAAGAGTTAGATCAAGTTTATTTTGAGCGTTTAAGATCGTAATGCATAACATTTATACATAATAATACACAGTATATGATATGATACTATAGTATACAATATGTCATTGCATTATATTTCAATATTTCTTTTCTTCGACATTCCTAGTCAAGCGTTCTGTGACAGATTTATGCGAGAATAAATTTGTTTGAAGCCGGGATTCAAACCTGAGACTTATGTATTACGTGTCGAGTGCTCTTCCAAGTCAGCTACTTCTGGATTAATTTAATGAAAAATAGCCGATTGTCGGGCCTTTTAGTTACTTTTTCTGTGGGACTAAAATAAATCCGAATTAAAGTTGTAACAAATACATCCTACGAACCAGGGTTGCCAGTATTGGCTTAATTTGGCCACATTGGCTATTTGGAGCCAATTTTGGTTTGCGAATTTTCGGAATTGGCTAGGTCGCTAAATTTTTGACTAGCTTACGACCAAAAACTGGTTAATATTGGCTGGTCCTGAATTACAGTTATTATATATACATATATATTAGAATCGATCAATCGGTTCTTTGAAAATGAAAAAAAAGACCGCGATATATACATATGTGTACATATGCCTGTGCATGGGTCAGTGAGAGACACATACTAGATAATACAATGGTGATCCCAAACCATCGCAAATGATCCGAAAATCCGCAAATACAAATTTTTTTTTAATAAAAATTTTTCAAAATTTATGTTTTACAAAAATTTCTGCGTTTCTGAACTTCGATTTTTTTTTTCAATAATTTTTACGATTTCAACATATATTATGGTTGTCACCATAGAGGAATTCGAATATTCCGCTCGATTTTCGGTAGCCATCGTATCCATAATATTATAGCTTCAGTGCGCGGTAACTATACATACTCAATTAAAAGTAACTTATATTAAGCCGGTTTTTAATTGGGGTTACAAAATTAGCTAGTGCCTGAATGCCCATTAATTGTGTTCAGGCCATAAATTCACTTCTTTCCTGGCTAAAATCATTAGCTTATAGTATATTGCGAATCAAGGGGCAAAGCAACGTCTTTTCATGCGCGACGGGACAACCCTGTCGAAACGAGGTAATTCTACGAGTATCGACGGTGTTGCCGTTGCGCGTGAAAAGGCTTTGCCCCGTGATACGCACTATACTTTTCTTGGTAGACGCGTAAATGAGTGTGTTATGTGCGCAGCGAAGTGAGCGTAGGCAGGCTTGCCAGGTGGCGATCTTCTTTCACTTTCTAGGAACAAACAATACGTAAGCTTGTCCTTGTCTTTGGCGACTTTGACGTCATAATCTGGCATCCCTGAGCGTAGGTTCCCCTTTTCGACTCGGTGGAATATAACTGGTAACCTCGTGCGTCATAGCGTTTTTTCTTTCTTCACCGTTCGAAAAGGGGATTCCTACGATCAATCCGCGAGCAGCATAACACTTATTTCAAGCGGCTACCATGAAAATATATTTCTTTGATTGGATAATTTTGGCTGAAAACAGCGAAACAGATGACGGGGCATGCGCCATATTTACTGGCAACGCTGCTACGAACAGTGAATATCCGTGGGATATCATCTGGACATCATTCGTGTCTGATAATAAAATACACTATATCTCTCTTTTTCTCTCGTGATTTTCTCGTAAGCAAATTAATAATTGGTTTCTCTGGTTAATAACACCAGTTGAAACCGACAGTAGTATATCAATATTTTTTGTCAAATAACTTTGTCATGTTTCAACCGACAACGTTTTTTAGTTTTTTGAAGTTTGGTTTTTTTATGGGCTCTCTTGTAGCCAAGTTTCACACATACATCTGACACGGCCGAGTCCCATAAGAGCCTTGCTAATCGTTTGAATGCGTCAGTAACACCTGAGATTTTCTGAAAATCGTGATTTCTCCGGTAAAGAACCAAGGTCGTTGACAAACGGTCTTTTTTCAAATGCCTGAAAGACCGTTCTACCGAACGGTTCAATTTATGACCTTTTTTAAAAAAACGAAACCGTAGAAATGCGTTTGGTTTCAAAAATTGGTTGTTAATGTTTAATTTGAAGTCTGGAAAAGTTTAAGAAAAATTCTCTTATTCTTTTGAATTATGCACGATCATACGATTCGCTCCATAAGAACAAGTGTAAATGGACGCATATTTTGGCATTGTTTTTCACAAAAACTAGGGTAGACAAAATATTCTTAATTGAGCGTACACATTATTTTTGGTTCAATTCACAAAATGTATCTTTCCAGAAACATTCCATTATTTTTTTTTTCCGTGCTCATAATTCATACCTTTAAACAAACTGAGTTGGAAAATGAATTCCTTCAATCCGTTGGTAGAATAAGAATGCCAAAAAAACCCTTAAAAGTAGATGACCACCATAACACGTCGAAAATATAGTACATTGATTTCCGTACTTGAAAAATGAATTTGATCACACACTAAAGGAAAAAACATAAACAGGGCATTATCCAACATACGGTTCGAAAATGAACTAGTTTTTTCTTGTCTATGTTTTGAAAAAAATGATGCTAAAAAAGAAAAACAGTTACAGAAATAGAGAAATCAAAGAGAAAATTAAAACCATCAATTTAGTATACGATGGATTAAAGCAAATTGAATCTGGAACAATATTCAACGAAGAAAATAATAAGTAAGATAAATATGATGATATAGAAATTGTTTCTAAGAGTGAAAAATCAAATAGTGTAGATTCTATATTATGTTTGAATTTTAACTGGAAGGACTCAAATCAGCTAAAAACGCAAACGGTAAGATCCATCATTTTAATGATATGATTTCATGAATTAGGGAAGTGAAAAAAAATATTAACGATAATCTCAAGTGATTTTTGAAAACACGAAACTGCTCCATGAAAAAATTTTGAATTTTGAATTTGAACAAAAAATAACTGAAAACATAAGCAAGATAGAAAAAAAACGGACAGTCTGAACTATTTTGAATTCAGTTTCCTGCTTCTTCTATTCATTATTCATTGGAAATCGTCAATAACTTGAACAGATTGACACAGAGAATAAAAAATTTCAAAATAGAGCCTCAAACAAAGTTCAAGACTACTATTTTTCGAAAAAGATCAAAACTTTTGAATCTTGATTGGTTAAAAAATAAACGTATAGAAATAAATATGTACACTGTTAGAAGTTTTTGTATTGATTTTAATAAACTTGTGTTGGAAGTTTTTTAAAGAAATGCATGTAAAATTTAATATACGGTGTTCTTTACATTTCATAAACGTTTCTGTATTTTATTAAACCCGTTTGCGGATATTAATAAATTGTATATAGAATTTCATTAACAAGTATGTTAAAATCCATATACTATTTTGTGAAATTTAATTAACATTTAATGCATATTTTGTTCAAACTTAAAAAAAAAACCAATCGATACTTTTCTTTAGTATATCTCACTAGAAGCTTTCGAACATTGCGAAATAACTCTAGAAAAGTTTTTCGTCTCAAGGAGGATTTGAACCTAGTACTTTCCTAACTAAGCTACCTAGCCTATACGTTTTGATAACTGAACTAATGTCACATCTGAACAACTCTAATTCTTTTCAGATCATATACATTCAAAGGTTTAATGCTCAGGTTTAAAACTTTTAATAAACCCTTTAAAGTTACATCATGGAAATTAATAACACGTTCAAATACAAAAAATTATTACATAGATTTTTTAAATTCATGATATACTAAGAATATATGCTTGTATCAGGAACTCGACATACATGCTTATAAATTTCAAAAAACATGTTTATTTATATAGAATTCTTACAGAAATGAATCAATTTCAATATACTTTAATACATAGAGTGTATTAAATTTAACTATAGTGTGTGCGATTGGGATTCAATATACAACTTCAGCATTTTTAATGAACTGTCTATAGATTTTAATAAACGTGTGTTTTTTTAATACAAAAATTTATTAATTTTTTTTATGAATCTTGGAAAAAAACGCATGAACATCTAATATTGTTGTGTATCTTTTTATTTTGTTGTTTCGTCTTGAAAAGAAATTTTGAAAAAGGTCCTAAATAATGGACCGAACAATTGACAAAAGAGTTAATTTAATTCATTGACTGGGCACTGGCAATGTCTGTCATTACGGATTATTTCATGACTGGAGACGATTTCATATTTCTGCATCGAAATTGACATTCCCTCCAGTCGTAGAATTAATTACTAATATTAAAGTCAATTTATTTTCACCAGTTTGTAGCCTGCAGCCCTGAGATTATTTTTATATAAAAACTTGTTTAACGTACTAGAGGACAATATTTTGGCATTTGCGAGTTCAAAAAACTGGAATTTCCCACGGAGCTCAACAAAGGAAAACTTTTTGAATGCCCTCAATTTTCATATCGGAAAAAGCGTAAAACATCGTTAGCGATGATAAAGCGTTACGTAAGCCGTGGAAAAAGCATCAATGGCAATTTATAAAAATATTTCGCCCATCGCTAATATCGTAGAAATGCACCGTAGCGCTCATATACGTCGATATATCGAAAGGATAAAGAGCCCGTTTCTCGCTCTTGGAACGACGACAAAAGGGAACGTTTGAAATCCCCGGAATCTCGAGATTGCTTATTTCAATCAAATTGCAAAGCCTCCTTTTTTTTTGACGCTTCGAATGCGTTTCCAGGAATTTCATTTCGCGCTCCTACCAAAGGTAAGTAATTGTCAAGCATTAATTGCTCGACGCTGATTAATGTTCTCGACCATCGTCATTTTCCTTTTACGAATTTTTATCGTTTTTTCGCTTCTCATGAAGATGCTAAATTTCGTCGCATTTTTCATCGAAATTCCCGCATATTTTTGGAAACGCTATGTATTATTATCATGATAGTGTTCATTAAACTTTTGCAAAAAAAGCATCGTACGTCCTTCTCTTTGAATGGAAGTAAAAAGGTTTTTCATGAAAACATCATACATGAATTTTGTTTTGTAACTCTTCAAATAATCAAAAAATTAGTTTGCATTTTTATCTATCATCATTCACGTTGTACTGTTTTGTTTTTTGCAAGTACATTTTGAAAATATACTAAAAATTGAGTATGCAAAGACTTCTGCATACAGTGAATCTCATTTTTTTATGAATATTCGCATTTCAATACTGTATCATATCACATGTCCATAATGAATTTGTTTCCCTTGAAACAAAAACTTGGACTCCTCCTTCCATACCTGAATCTCTCAATTTTTCATGTCTGTGAAAATAAAGCGATCGCCGGAGTTAACTCATTAGTAAACGTACTACGGGTGCTTGATTAATGACGGCTTTTGTAATTAAGCGAATAAGTAGCAAGTGCAAGAAACACGCACTCGATTCTATGACATGCATCTCATAAGCGAAGGGCAAAGTCACGTTTTCATTATTCCCACAAACGGGGCGGTCTTTTTCCCCGCACGGGATTAATCGCGTTAGAAAACATGTTGTTATTCATGCTGCTTTTTCTTTTGAGCCTGAAAGCGCCGAGAACATTTAAGGGGCGTTAACTACTTTGTATTTTTTTCCTCTCTACTCCAACAAAGTGTTGAATTTAATTGTCCCACTCAGAATTTGTTTCCATTCTTTAATTCTTTTGAAAGAGTATGAGAAAGAAAAGCTGGTTTAAATGTATATGAATATTTATTAATAGTTTGATGTCTCGTTACTTCTCAGTGTAAAGCTGACACTATTTAAAAACGGAGGACTTGTCTTATAATTAATATGACAAAAACATATTTTTGATTCTGTTTCATTAGAAACGATAAGATCTACCTCTTTCTAAACTTATTAAGATTATCAAAGTTGCAAGAAAAATGTGACAGTAAATAAAAATAGACAAATCTAACAATGATTATTTGATTTTAGTATTGCTAATATTTAATAATTCAATGAAATTCGATCTTCGATTTCATTCAACAATAATAAAATACATAAAATAGGGAAAATGATAGTGGTATAAAAAATATTAAGAATATTATCAGACCATTCAGGTTTGTATTCCAAGATAATGTAATTACAAAATAAGACGCAGATGTTTTCTGCGAGTTCTTACAAGATTGTGATGGAATCTACGGAAGTCATGTTTTTACTCATGACCTGATTATGTATTTTATGTACATTTTCAGACATTTCTGATTATTTCCATGGAACTTCAAAGCATTAGAGTGAATTTTACGAAAGAATAGTAACATTCAACATTGAAAAATTACATAGTATCGCAGTATAGGTTTTTGAATGTAAGTTTATACGTATTTCACCTCATGTTTTGATAAGCTTACCTAAATAGTTTCAGAAAGGGAAGAATTATTGATTAGTTTGCTATATAACGATACATATAGGGTTATTCCGGGAGAGATGGGCCACTTTTTTGTGTTGGTGTGCCAGTTAACAACTCATCAAAAAACATTGGTCAAACCTGTTACGCGCTTTGATGTTTTTCGGGAAAAAGGAGTGTTAAATTTGACACCGTCAGAAAAAAACGTCAAAGTTTTTCAACACTCGTACATTTCTTGGTAGTTAAACGAAAGAATTTCTACTGTTGGAAATAGTGTGAAAAACAAAAAATTACCAAACATTTTTAATAGTACATTATTCTATAGCACTCGAACAAACATTTCAAAATTTTCATAAATTTTTTACATTGATTTTGTAAGTACCAGCAGCAGTTGAAAAATAAGCGGCCTATCTCTCCCGGAATCACCCTATAGAAAGTCACTGAAAATGGAACTTGTATTGTATACGATGTAGTACGGAGCTTTCAGGACTTTTGAAATGGCTCAAAAAAGTGATATTTTCTAGAAATTAGAGAAACTGTGAAAAAAAATGTTTGATGATACAACACAAAGTGTCGTATTGTTGGGAACTTTGGAAGTCACTTGAAGAAAGAAATCTAGGGAGTATTTTTGTTTTGTCCAGTTTGAGTGAATGTTCTAAAATAATTCAGAAAGTTATAACAAAAAGTGATTTATAAATAGATAATAATTAGTGTTTTGTTGAGATCAAAGCCAATGGAAAAAAAAAACCTTAAGACAATTATTAGAAAATAGTATACATTTTTTGGCAATCCTCATTTTTCTCATGAAGAACGAATTCAGAAAAAAACTGTCAAGTAGTAGAAAATTCGAAGGTTTGAGTTTCAAGGATTGTTTCCGTGAAAACAAAATATTCAAATAATTTTAATATTTATTAAATGATACATCACAAATTTCAGTTAAATCTTCTACATTTAACACCCTTCATTTGGGAATAATTTCGCAAGATTATATTCCAATATTAAGTGTGGAAGTCAAAGTAATCAAATGTCATTTATCAGTTTTTCCCTATGACAAGGAAATAATTTTTTCAAGTTATCTCATATTTTTTTCATAATAAAGTTTTGGAAGTGCCTGAAACATCGAACTGTGCTAATACCATATAGAAGGTTTTATAAAAATTTTTGTTTGCTGATTTGGATAATCTTAAATATCAAAGTAACATTATATATTTTCCTAAAAAACCGAAATGTGTTTACTTAAGTGAAATAAAAGGTGAACACATAAATTTTCATTAAAATTATTGAATTTTGACAAATCATAAAATCTTTATAATGTACAAGATAATACATGACACTGTACAAAAACGTATGTTAAATTTCTGGTTCGACTTTTATATGCAAATGTTTTGGCATTGAACTTTTTTTAGGCCATGTTTGATATTTAAGGAAAATAATGATTTTTTGATTAAATTCGAATAATAAATTTATCGAATATCTTCATCAAACCACATGTAAAAAAGAAGGGAAGAAAGCTACGAAAAACTTTTTTTGACCGCAATATGTGTACTCAAAATTTAACATAATTTTTATAGGCGTAAGAGAATACCCGCGTCGAAAAATCAAAGTCCTCATTTGAGCCTCTTGGTGATCTTGAAGCTCATTTGAACGTTTTCAGCCTCCACAACCTCTTTTAAGCCTCTTGATAATCGTTTAGTCGTCATTTACTCCTCTTTAGCCTCTGTATATTATTTTACAACCTCATTTGATGCTCAAGAGCCTCTTCGGCCTACAAGAGCCTCACACTCACTTTACCCGTTGTAACTTATGACCTCTTTTAAGCCTCGTGAGCTTCGTCCGTTTGAAATAGCACTTCATTTGATCCTCTTTAGCCTCTATGACCTCATTCAAGCATCATGAGCCTCATCTATTCCGAAAAAAACCTCATTTGACTCTCTTCAGCCTCTATCACCTATTTTATTTAAAAATTAAAAAAAATTTAATTTTTAATCCTTTAATTTAAAAATAAAACTTTTTTTATGTTGCGACGCACATGATAATCGCCCTTTGCAACAAATACACTGTAAGGTACAATTTCTTGCACAATCGCGAAATGTTGATTATTGCAAACACATTCTTGCAAATAGCAATCGCAACAAGACATTTTTTATGTAACAGTGGACGAAGCCCACTGTTACCCTTGTACTCTTGTGTGAACCCGTGTCAATCGTCTCGTGTGTGTTAGGTCATTAATAAGTCAGTGAAAACTTGGTGATTAGGTTCCGAATTTCTCAAACGAGCCACCTGAATTTGATGAAAATTCATTTTCACTTGAAAATGAATTTTTTTGAAAGTGCTTACCATTTCATACTAGGGTACACTCAAACTGATTTAGCTCAAAAAATTTTTCTTGTTTAAACTCTTAACAATCAAAGTTTTTCGTCATTTTTTATGATTCGATTCATTGCGGTTGATCTAGTTTTACGATTTTAATGCTTTTTGCGGCAATCGAATCGTCATTTCATACAGATTTATCATGATTTTTTCTGATTCGAAAACTTTCATTTTTAAACTATATTCTCGTATTAGTTTATAACGAATTGATAAACAAATGTGTTCATAACCATACTTTAACTAGAGAAAAAAACCACACATTCTTTATTTAGTTGTCTTTCATATTCCGTTGAGAAACAAAAATCGATCGCATTTTGAAAAAAAGTTATTCAGTCGAAAACGTAGTCGCGCGAGCTGCTAAAGCTATGTCGTTCGTTCACGCCCATTTATTTATCACCACGCAAATGCTTCTTGCTAGGTAGGAAGCGTAGGAAGGATTTCGTGGGTAAATAGATAATAGAAAGTAGTATTTTGAAGGATAATATACTCCTCAAATGCATCACCTAGAATAGGTCGAAATGAATTTTCTATTGAAAATACATTTTTAATAAAGTGTTTGACATGTCAAATGTAAATTCAAAAATATCCAGTGGGAAAAGTTTATTGTAAACATTATTAACAATAAATGTTTTTGTGACGATTTATCATAAAAAAATAATATCGGCGATCTAATCTGTTAAATTTTTTAATTTTCTGATCGTGATTGCATTTTTCATCAATGTCGTTTCATTATGTTTTTTTCAATGAAAAATAATGTAATCAAGTGAATTTTTTTTTAAATTGTTTATAACAAATCTAATTTGTCAACCATATTATACCCGGCAAAAACCACTTTCAGTGATTTTCACTTTCAATGAATTTTCATCAAATGCAGGTGACCCGTTTGAGAAATTCGGACCCATTATCAAAACAGTAAAGTTAATGTCTCACTTTGTACGAATGTAGAAATTTTCGCGGTGTGTTTTGCGTGCAAAAGTATTTTAAATATACTTTACTGATGCAAAATTGCGATAAGAGCACAGTTTGAACTTTTGTGCATCAAATTCAATTAGGAAATTGAACTTACCTACAATAATTATTTCAATAATTGATAATATTTGACAATATTACAACTAAATTCTTTGTACAAATGAATTTATACGTTAAACCCAGTTTGTGCGAATTAAAAATGTCCTAGTTTGTACGAGAACTGTCATTGAAGAGTATAACCAGATGAATTCATTGATTTCCACGGACTCGTACAGGAAATGCAATGAAAAATTGAGGTGTAGGCATGGAATTTTTTCGAGAAAAATTTATTTGAAAAATATTTGTTTAGTACATTTTCTCATTTTTTATCTTTCAACCCCTCGTACAAACTGGTAAAATCAGCCATGACATCTCTAATAATATGGTTAAAATATCTGCTACATTGTCTTTCTCACCGTTTTTTTTCTTTTTTTGTCAAATTTTTCAACCCGATCAATGCTGCTGTAGCATTATTATGTGATACTTACTACTTCTACGATGATTGTACGATACTATGCTAGAGTCGTATTACTCATTATAAGTGCAAGAAAATGTGATGAAACACTTTATATGTTATTACTCACACATATCACACATGTAAACACATTTAGCAACGGATACACATAAAAATATCTTTGTAATACAAAAAATCATACGCAAAAAAAGGTTCATATCTTGATTATCGATTTTTTATCAAGCACATTTTTTGTATTTCAAAATTTTTTTATGTGTTTCGTTACGAAATGTAATTTTTATTGTCTTTTTATATATTATCAATAACATTTAAGGTGTTTCATCACACTTTCTTGCACTTACAATGAGTAATACGACTATAGCACAGTGGTGTACAATCATTGTATAATTATCGTTTAATAATGCTACAGCAAGATTGATATGGAAATAAATGTATAAAGAATACGTTAAATGGAAAAAAGAAGCTTTTGGAAATGAAATAAGCGAGCTTTTCATTTACAAAAAAGTACAAGTTTTATATTAACGTATTTTATGTCAACGTACGTCCGTAAGAATTGCGACACGCGTTTTCCCCTACCGTATTAGTAATGTTCGAAAAATACATTTTTTAAAACAATCCTACTATTTTACGCAATGTTTTTCCAAAAAAAAAATTTTTCACTTACTCCTTAGCCAAAAAGACTTCCCCGCCCAATGTTTTTAACCCTTTTTTTCCTTTCAATAGCAAACAAATAAATAAGGTTTCCCTGTTTTTTGCCGAAAAGATAAGATTTTCGTCTCAAGGTGCATTCCGAATCAACGTACGCAAGCCAGTGGAATGGACGAGTGGTCAACGATGCAGTGTTTCTCCCACGTCAGCCGAGTTCAAATCTCACGCACACCGAATATTTTTCCAGGGTTTTTTTTTTCAGGAATATATTTCCTGTGTTTTTACTGTATTGCGTTTTCTCTTTCTTACAGATTAACAATATAAAATCTATGTATTTCATATCCTTCGAATCAATCTTCCTCTAGATTGAAACAATAATTCTAGAATTGATTTTTTTTTTTCGTTTTTGAAGGTTTTTATTACAGCTTCTCAACAGCCAGTTAGCGTCGCCTTCGTCGCATTCCTTGAAGCAACCTTGAGGAGCTGCTAAGAATTTTTTGAAAAAACCATTAGGTTTCTTGAGGTGGATAAATTACAGCCTCTTTTCACCCTCCTAGGCCTCAAGCAGAGCCTCATTTGAACCTCTTGAGCCTAAAACGGACATAACTCGCGTCTAGAGGCTCAAATGAGGTTTAAAAATACGTTAGAAAGATAGCATGAACAAGAACCTCTTTTACCCCTCCTGAGCCTCACATTATTTCACAGAGGCTCAAATGAGGCCTTTGATTTTTCGACTCAGGTATTCTATAATTTTCAAAGAAATTATTTGGACATTTTTTTTTTGGCGATAAAAATGAACCTTTCTCTAAGAAATCTCAAAAAAAGCTTTTCGATAAGAGAATTTCAGTTCTCACGAATTGAATAAAAAAAAAATGTATCTGCCCAATCAAAAATTTTCGAAATACGCACTTAAACTCATGTATGTTTAAAAGTGCTCACTGATGTTTATCCTTCGAATATTTATCTTCTAAAATTCTACGCTAAGAAAATAGTAAGCCAATAAAAAAAACACCAATTTGCATGTTTATTTCATATAACAGAAATATTTCACTTTGTTTATTACACAATTTTCAAACCATCTTTTCCCTGCAGTTGATTTGCTATCCTTAGAAAACTTTAAAAAGTTCTTCATCATAAAAACGCTCAATAAGATTTTATGCCAAATCAGCTATAACGAGCGCTGTACGCCGCCTGTGAAGTGATCGTAACGTTCCCATTTACCGACCGAGTTCATAATAGTCAAAACCGGCCACAATGAACCCATTATGACCCTCAAAAACTGGACATAATGAGATTTTTATTTCTTCAATTTCATTCGGTCAAAATAGGCGTTTCCAAAATTAAAAAAAAAAAAAAATCTCACCATGTCCATTTTTCGAGGTTCAAAATTAGGGTCTTCATCGCCAATTTTGATTATTTTGCGCACGGTCGGTATTCGGGAATATAACGATCATTTCACAGACGAGCCTCATCGCTCGTTATTGCTGATTTTGCATAAAATATCGTATGCACCTCGGAAAATACATGGCCGTCTTCATGTGTCGATCGTGGTGTTTTCGGAACGCGCCGTAGGGGAGCGTGGGGCATAACGGGGTAGAATCAGTATATCTCCTACAATGTTGCGTCATTTGTCCAAATTCACATACACATAGTTGTACATCATATCAGACATTTTGCAAGTAAATCTGGCATAATAGTTGCGTCAGCATATGTTTTATGACATGTGTACTTCGTTTTACGGACGAATTAGAACTTACGAGGTTTTCCACATGCAAGTTAATGATTTTTATCAAAGTTTTATAAAAATTAGGTTCGATCCAAGCTAAAACATGTTGTTTTAGTTTACGTTGCATACGTGACTTTATCATTACACGTGTTAGTTTATTTTTGTCGAGTGTAAATAAAAAACGTTTCCGGGGGCATAACGGGAGGGGCATAACGGGATATTATCTACTGTAGTAAGCAAACTCCAAATACAATTGACAATGAAAGCTGTTTTTATTCATCCGTCTTAAAAAGTCAATATATTTATTTTTTTAGTTACTCATCACAAACATAAAGATTTAAATCCGAAAAACAAGTCAAAACAGATTCAAAAATTTTAAAAGTTTTCTTTAAGGAATGTTAACGATACATCATTTTTTTATATTGTTAAATATGAAAAATACCTTCAACAACAACTGACTGTGCTACTTATCAATAACAAATACCTCTCATGCAGTTATTAACAATGCAAATAAGTTTTATGACAAAGAGAACGAAGTACCCCGTTATGCCCCATGCTCGGGGCATAACTGGGTAAATTTTTTTTTCTAAATCGTCAAAAAACATCATTCACTCACATGGTATCTGAACTTATAAAGTTGTTTTTATTACAATATAAGTTACTTAAGATTCCTGAAAAAAAAATTGCACAGTACTGACATTTTTTAAATACGAAAAAAATTAAAATATAAAAATTACCCCATTGTGCTCCATGCTCCCCTATATTGTGAATTCCGTCTAAAAAGGAAATTTCCAAAACACATAATATACGTGGCGCATGTTCTTCCGACCCATCCTGAAAAAACTACGATCGGCCCATAATGACGGCTGTATAGACCTCGGAGCAGAATATACTATTACGACCTCAAAATTTTCTCCAGAAATTTCGTCTTTAAAACAATGTAGATGAAAATAGAATTAGAGACTAAATCTTGACCAAGAATGAACTCGGGTCTTCTCTGCTTGCTGCGTTTCCGCCTCGTGTTCTTTAGTTTCGAAAAGATTTCAGCTCTGAAAATGGAAATTAGTCGCCATTAAAGGGCCGAAAGTCGTTTTTTATTCGAAGTGAATGCCAGGAATTATGTGGCGTTTGGATCCTGTGACAAAGAGATCAGTGCCAAATAAAGTTTTAATCGCGAACGAACGCGGCAAGAAAAAAACGCCCCGGCTTTGGCTTCCACGATACGACGAGATAAAAATGTATGAGTCGGTTTAATGTCTCTCGAAAAATTGAGAGATTTTCGTCACAACGAATGAGTAAAAAACGCTAAGTCCGAGTTGAAAACTTCAAGAAGTCATTTGTAACAATGTTGAATGTTGCCATGATACTCTTAAAAGTAGAACATATTGTAAAACATGATATTCTTTTAAAAGAACTGAGATACAAAATTTTCGTAAGTATAATTATGTATTCGTTGTCGAAAATTGATTTATTACTTTTCTGCAGTTATCAGACCTATTTATTAAAATTTTGGTGAATTCTAGAAGTTTTTGTTCGTATCGGTTTATTTAGAATGATTTCCGACGAAAAAGAGTTTTTTTTTTCATACATTGTTGCATGTGGAGTGTTATTAAATTTGTTCCCCTTTAGTGAGTATATTCTACTTAGAGTTTTTATTTTTCAGTGGTGTTAAAGAATTTTTTACCATGATTAGGAACAGTTTATATATTTTGAATTTTTTTTCTGAGTTTGAAGTAGGAATGATATATTTTTGTAAATCAACCCAATTGATAGATATTGTATTACATTACATTTTATCAAAATAAATAAATTTTCACAAAATGTAAAAAGATTTTATGTATATATTCAGTAATTATAAATAAGATCAGAAGCAAAGGCAAAACCCACAATGACAAAAAAAAACTCTAATTTTCTTTCTTCTGGTTTTTACATTCATTATTTATGTTTCACTTTACGAAGGAGTAAATTTATCAGCTTGAAAAATTTTTTGATTGCCCTTTTTCCGAAGAAAAGTTTTCGATGTTGACGCAAACTTACCGCAAGATTCACTACTGAAAACAGGCCGTGCATAATTACCAAGTTTGAGGTGATCAAAGTTCAACAACGAAAGTAGATAATGTTAAGACGGTCAGAAAAAGTTACACGAAAATTAGCGACTTTCTTTAATCACTTGATCAAGAAGCAAAGTGGATCCTTTAAAATGTAATTTCATCATCAATGGCAGAAAAAACTTCTTTTTATGAAATTTTAAAGAATAAGTAAAGCATTCAGATTGAAGTTTCACTCCAAGATCGTTTCATTTCGAATCATTCGAGTGATTCAGTTCAGGACTTTTCCTTGAGTGAAAAATTTTCCTATCATCTTCATTGGAATCGGAGTGAATTTAAGTTGTTATGTCATGGAAAAATTTTTAAATATTAGCAGACGGTAGGTTAAAATTGACTCAATTGCTATACATTAACGATGTTTCAAAATTCAATGCCTTAGTTTAGAAATATCTAATTAGCCTTATTCTTCATTATTTTTTAAGAGAAGGTTCCTTATAACAAAAAATATCCATACGTCGAATGTTTTTTTCGATCGTGATTGTGATAAAAAATCGTTAGCGTGAAAATTTCAACGTTAAGCCAAAATACTATATTTTTTTCAATTTCAAAATATAAGAAGTCTGAGATTCTGCTGGAATTAATTATCAAGGAAACATAATTCTTCAAAGTTCCATTGATTCTCAATTTTACATTCACTAACTCAACCTTAAATCATGAATTCTGCACGAATGACAAAAAAATCACTATTACCTATTGATTCTTTAAATAATTTACTGGAAGAAAATTTTCTAGAAAGAGTGGTCTTCAATTAACTGCACTTGGAATGGCTTCATTTTAAACACACACAAGTCGGTATGATTGACTGTACCGAAATTTGGTACACGGTACCAAATAGTTTGGTAGATATTGAGCCTACCAAATTTTGGGTAGAGGGAACCAAATGATTGTGTGGATTAAGTTGGCTCTAATTATTGGTTTTCTAGAGTTTAGCGTATTTTTAATATTTCCCAAAAAACATATATTCTAGTGCAGTAACACATTTTATAGCTGTTAAAATGTAACAAGTATGACGAATAATGGTATTGAAAGAAATTGAGAAAAATATTTGTACATGGAATTAATATTGTTGATCTTCGTCATTTTTTAATTTTAAATTGAGTGGACCTTGTCTTCCACTAGAAACATAATTTTCAGGAATCAAATAATTATTGCCTACACTGGGATTCGAACCCACTATCTCTCACTCTTACTGCCTAACTAAGTGCACGCAACTTACCCACTCAGCTATTTCCTACATCGATCATCACATTGGTTGTTTTAATCGTCCTTACATGTGGATCTTCTTAATTTCAGAATATAAAACTTTATCAAAAAAAGTTCGTCATGCAGTGTTTTTATATTGTCATATTATTTCTGATGTCGTATCACTTCTAATATATTCTAGATTCCACTAAAGCCCTCATGAAAATGCCAATTACATATTATAAAAAATGTAAGAGCCTGAATCATCAACCTAAAACTAATAGTACATTGCGTAACTAAGACCTAAATTTTCTACTAACGAGTGTGAAGTTTGTAGACCAAGGCGAAGCTGAGGTTTACAATCACACGAGTGAATATAAAATTTCTGGACTTTTTACGTACGATATTTTATGTATATCGAGGGCTGGAAAACGAATTTGGAGATTTCGAACTGGACAAGAAATGAGTTTTCTATGCCAGAAGTACATAAAAATAATTTCGCTGCAGTCTAGAGATGATAGACAATAGACTTATAGTAATTCAATAATCTTCCTCGATATCCCTTGTCAAATTAACATCATTTATTTATTCAGTCGACGTTTCGACCCCATTTGGGCCCATTTTAAGACCTACATCACAACCCATTAGTAATTTTTTTCAAATAACAAATAATACGCATTATAAGCATAATTAACCAAAAAGTAAACTCATGTCGCAATTTTCAAATATTATTTCAATATTGTTTAGCCTTGTAAACGTTCATTCAATATTTCTTACATACCAGAGAGCTGGAATATTAATGCCTGAGCATTTGTTAATTAATGATGCCTGAGCATCCGTCAAATGTACATGAATTTTTTTCTATTTTCAGCCTGCTTCGTATTATATAAATTTAACATGTTCAAGGTCTAAGCAATACTTCAACACGTTAAATTTATATGATCTCTGGCAACCAAAATGTAACGCTGTAGCGTTACAGTTTGCGTTACACTTTTGAAATCGTCGATATTACGTTTTGAAAAATCCTAGGAACAGGCAAACGGTAGATTTGTGTAGTTTGTAGTTTTATACGCTTATTTTCATCAGAAAAACACCAAAAATAACACTAGTCTTACATATATTGAGCGTTCAATAAAATGTGTCTCAATTCATTTACCTTTTTTAAACTACGATTTCACAACATTTTGTGAACCATGCAATATGAAAATGCAGTACCAAAATAAGCGGAAGAGGTTAAATTTTTAATTTTTGAGGCATTTGGGAAGTTAAGTGATTTTCGTAAGAGTTAAGAGTACGATAAATTCGAGCAATTTTGGGGGGAATATTGTTATTGCTATAGAGTTGAGTGTCACTGGACCGCTAAGCTGTTTATGGCGGGAAATTTAAATAGCATTATTCAGTTCGCGCAGTTTTTTTTTAATTGGTCGTGGTTCTGTCGGTCAAAAGGCGCAGCAGCCAGCAGACGCCATTTGACGGTGATCAACCTCTGCCTAATTCTGTGTTTACAATATTTAGCCTGAAAATGACTCATTTTTTTTCTCTGCAATTCTTTCGAAAACGGTCAACTCATTAGAAATAACCAAAAATTATGAATCCGGAGTTTTTTTTTTTTTAATTTGATACCTACATTTACATTGTGCATTTCACTTACCATTGTAAAATATGTGGTTAAAAAAAGGCGAACGATTGCATACTTGATTTATTTAACGTTCAATATATGTAAACATAGCATTATTTGCATTGAGTTGATTGCTAAAACTGATGAAAAAACTCTTATCCACTCAATTTCACCAAGGTTTGATGCCTGAGCTTTTTCAAAACGTAATTATTACGATTTAAAAAGTGTAACGCAAAGTGCAACGCTATTGCGTTACAAAAGCGTTACATTTGGGTTGCCAGGGAAACGAAGCAGGCGGAAAATGGAAAAAAGTTCATGTACATTTGACGGATGCTCAGGAATCATTAATTGACGAATGCTCAGGCATTATTATTCCAGCTCTCTGGTATATAGAAATATTGAATGAATTTTAACAAGGCTAAACAATATTGAAATAATTTTTGAAAATTGCGACATAAGTTTACTGTTTGGTTAATTATTCTTATAATGCTTATTATTTGTTATTTGAAAAAAATTACTAGTGGATTGTGATGTAGGTCTTGAAACGGACCCAAATGGGGTTGAAAAGTCGACTGAATAAATAAATGATGTTAATTTGACTGGAAATATCGAGGAAGATTATTGAATTACAAAAAATTTCACACCCAGTGATAAATAAAATAGAAGAATAGACTTATTTATTTAAACTTTGTATCGACAACAACTTGCAAAATTGATGTTTTTGCAAGAGGCATATGCTCTCCATTGTTTTCAGGTGCGCTGATAATGAATGTTGTGCCAAGTTGATGAATGAGTTTTGATTTTTTTTAAATTACTTGGAAAATAAAAGTTTTCGCAAAATGCAGGTTGCGTCATCGATAATGATAATATTGTTAGATTCATGGATTTTATTTGTTTTAACTTTATCGATAAAATGTTGCAAAATTGAAGTTTTCGCAACATGCATATATGCTTTCCATTACAGTTCTGACAGTAAAAGTTGGTAAAAGTGTTGACGTCCACATTAACGTCGACATGTTGTGTCGTCATTTATCTAGTGTCATTTTTTTATGACCAACAAGGAATTTTCAAATATTTAAAAAATGCAAATCAAGTTTTTCGTCTCGATTATTCTTTGTAATAAAAAATTGTGAGATAAAAATATATCATTGAATCGAGAGATACAATAATAATAGATTATGTTATTATTCGATTCTGAAAATATAATTATTAGAGTACATATGAATATACAGGGTGTACCGAACTCCCCGCGGCAAAAAGAAACCCAATATTCTTCATCCAACTTTGACTCGAAAAGTCCGTTAACATTTTTCATAAAACTCAAAATTGAAAAAGTTATTCAAACTAAAAGTTTAAACAATAAATATGCTCTCATGGCAAGAAGGTGAAGATTTCACGGACCAAACTTTTCCCAAATTTTCTTCATATTTTTCCGAGTCGAAAAGTCGTTTGCCACTTTTACAAAACTCAGAATCAAAAATGATATTCGGGTCACAACTTTCAACCAATCAGATTTCTTAGATTTTACGCTTGAATATCTTTTTTTATTTTGAGTTTTGTGAAAAGTGGCAAAGGACTTTTCGACTCGGAAAAATATGAAGAAAATTTGGGAAAAGTTTGGTCCATGAAATCTACGCCCACTCGTCGTGAGAGCGCATTTATCGTTTAAATTTTAGGCTTAAATAACTTTTTAAATTTTGAGTTTTATGAAAAATGGTAAAAGACTTTTTGACTCAAAAGTGGATGTGGAATATTGGCTTTCTTTTTGGCGCTGGGAGTTTAGTACGCCCTGTATAATTGCACACTTGAAGTGGTCAATACAAATTGTAATGACAATCAAACTTTTTTTACAAGGGCTAAACAAACAATTTAAACAGCCTAATAAAAGGTTTCATAATGCGTGCACTTAAATTTTGTTACGGTGTAGAACACCTTATTGACTAGGTTTTACTCCGTAATAAATATTTTGTGCAGTGGAAGCGGTTATTAGGTACACTGTACCAAACTGAGATTACCGAATTCATATGCTACAGTTTACGAAACTGACTTTTGTGAGAAATCACGAAATCCTGAAAAAATCAATTTTCCGCAGACCTATACCAAGCCTTCCCCTCATATTTAATTCACTGCCAACGAAAGATGCAACGCTTTGAAATGAACAACGAATCGTGCAAACGAGAAACCGATCACTATTTTCTGCAAGAAAGAAGAAAAAACGATGAATCAATTGATTACAATTGAATTCCCGCGTGCTCGGTTGGAGCGATCTTTTAATGAACGTCAAGCGTTTGACGCGGAAAATTGCGTTCTACTCGCTTCAAACTTTTTTTCCCCACGTTATTTCACGTTTGACGCGTTCGCTCCAGCGAAGCATTTTCGAGACTTTGTTTTGTTGTTTCTCGTTGTTTGAACGCGCCCGATTCCACGATCTAACGAGAAGACGTTGTCATTGATTAGGCTCGACAAGTCTTTGGTCGCGGTATCTGTAGTCATTGTTTTAATTTTAGGCGTTTCCAGGGCGAGATCTTTTTGAAGTCTAACGTTGTTTGGATTATTTCGCTCTTTGGTGATTCTCGCACTTTGGTAAAGTTTGATAGTGTGACATTGATTACCGAAGTTTTGTATCAATATTGGAGTAAGTACTTTATAAACTTACTGAGAAGATTGATTTAAATTGTTGTAACAATACACAAATTATCAGGCATAATATTAAAATAAGAAATGAAGTTTGCAGAACTTTTTTTTTCGTGAATTTAAAAATAGCGGCTGTTCGCGATGTTATAAAAATTTTTTAGGATAGGTGTGTAGGTAGTGAAAGTCTTGGAAGTTCGAACGCCTCATGAAATTCTATATAAGTTAATTTTAATTCAATGCAGAAGTCAAAAAGTAATTTTGAAAAATGATGAATTAAAAAAAAAAGCCACGTAGAAGATATTGAATACCTAATATGATGATGGTTATGAAAATGGAATCCAAAAAATACAAATAATATGAATAAGTTAAATGCACTTACTGAAATCTAGAAGACATATATAGCTTCATGTAAATTTTCCAATTTCAATAAATTAGGAATTTCTTATTTAGCTGACTTTCACAATTACAACATTCCTGATTTAGGGGAATTTTTTTTTAACATAATCATTGTGAATAGGGTTTTACTAAGATGAAGCAAAAAACGCAAATTTAGGAAATACTTTAAACTTACTGAATAATATAGGAAAACTTGAATCTACGAAACGGCTACAAAGCTAAAAAAAAACTTTTATACCTTGAGCACGTAATTCTAGAAATCTACATAGAAATAAATAAAATTACCAAAAAATCTTCCGAATCATACAAGCACTGAAGAAATGCTGAAAGTTATACATATCTTGAAAAGTGCTGTTTTCGTAAAAGTCCAGAGATCCATAAAACCTCTAATTATAGATCATAGCTGGCGGTAGTCAGCTAGAGGTGAGGGCTCGCTAGCGAGTCGCTACGCTCTTGGCTCTTGTACCGCCAGGCTATATTTACAATAACTATCCAAAACGCGACGTCATCGAAAAAGTTTTTTCCGCTTCCTATTTTCATTTAAGGTTTATTCAGGAAACCATTGATGTATTTTAGATCCTGGACTAATAAAGTATCCCTATGTAGCCTTTGTTCCTTGGAAAATTACATAGATTTAACAAAAAACACGATTAATAAAAAAGTTAGGTCCACATTTTTTTTTGACCGAAGTTGGTGTATATTCTATCGACCGTCGGTAAAAACTTTACGGAGTACCACTTTTACCTGTAAAATTGTAAGGTAACTTACTGACAATTTTGACAGTTTGCAACAGTTTTGTTGTATTTTTGACGCACACAACTGCGTCACGGTGTTAAAAAATGTGAATTTTATCTGTTAATGAATTAATTAATTAAATGTGAATATTAAATGTAAAGCTTGATGGAAAGGTGATTATAATTCACCATTGAGATCATAATACATACACTTTTTTTATTCCCAACATGTACAAGTACATAGATAAGATATATTGCGTAAAATTATATGCAATATTTTTTTCTCAGTACTAATGACGTAACATTTCTAATGAAAAGGCACAAAAATTGAATAAAATCATAATTCGATACTTCAGAATTTCCAAATAAATTAAAAAATTGGAAAACACACTTTCCAGTTTATACAGCACTAAAATAATTAAAATTATTATTAGACCTTTCATTGATTCATTGTCTTTTTTATACTTTATTGAGCAATGTTATATTACTGTTCATTATATTATAATTGTTAATATATGTATTTACATTTTGGAAAATTACAATAAATGAATCAGTTAAACCTAAATTTATATTTAAAAAAAATGTTTCATTGATATTTTAGCTCTGAAAAATAGTGAGATTATTATTAATGCATTAAAATATCAATTATTCTTGAAAAAATATGAAAATAACATCATGGAAAAAAATATCTAATGAAGAAAACAATTATTTGAAACAAAAGAATAATAAAATGGTACATTTCGCATCTAGAGAAAAAATAAATTTTTTACGAGGGTGTAAGTTATTTTTTTCATTGTGCGAACGATTTTTTTTATCGTAGTGGCAGAAAAGCCGATTTTTTCCTGCAAAACGGGCAAAAAAGGAGGCTTTTTAGACCGCTATGACAATAAAAAAATTTCTCACGAGGCTGAATATACCCCTCGCCTTCGGCTCCGGATATAACTTGCACCCTTGTAAGAAATTTTTTTTTCCCTTGATGCGAAATATACTATCTAGTTATTAGAGCAAAGTCATACATATTTATTGTAAAAATTAAAAATCCATAATAAAAGGAATTTACTGTAACATAATGATGATAGAAAAAAGTAATCGTACTTTAATAATAATGCTGAAAAACTGTCTGAAAGATCAAAGCAATATTTTTATCCATCGAATTATAAAAAAATATAATTTTAATAATAGCAAAGAAATATATAATTATGGGAAAAATAAAAAATATCTAAAGAATTTTATTTCACATACATTAGAAAGTGAGAAAAAATTACAAAATAAAACATGTTTATAACATATATATTTTTGGGAATGCAGTACATCATACGGTTGAGTTGTTCTGAAGAAAAAAAAAAAAACACATGTCACGGAAACTACAAAAAAATCACATTCATAAAAAACGATAACATAATTATATTTTCTAAAACTTTTGATAATCAATTCATTGAGTTACATTATTTTAATTATTAAGCTAATAATCAGCAAGTGTAAATCAGAATGTATATTGAAGATGATAGATCATCAACCGGTAAATTCTAACCTGTTGGTGGGGAAAAAAAAATTAAAAAAAGTATATACTTCCAAAGCACAGTGCAGCTCAAAAACATGAATTTCCGCGAATTAACGTGGAATCCGTTCCACTGATTGTAGTAGTCCAACTCATGGTGTATCGATGTATTAGTTTTGGTGTATTAGAAAAAATTGAGAAACGTGCAATTAAGGTCATTCCAAATACTATAATAAAATTTGGAGTTAGTTCTCACAAAGTTACAACTGCAGTTTTTCACACAAGAACAAAGAAAATATTTACAAGTCATTAATTTTACTATTTAAGATAGCCCAAGGGTAAGATAAAAGTAGATGATGATGTAGTAAAGAAAAAACCATGGCCTCATAATGCCAAAGAATTGTATACATTATTTTTATATAGACAGGAATATATTTATTGTTGCGTTGATTACTTCTACCATCATTGGAAAATCATGTATTTTAGAACATAGTTTGAAAATCCTTTTGCAAAAAAAAAAAATTTTTTTATAAAATCGATCATCAAAATTTACGTTTCATTGTTAAAAATCACCATAAAACTCCTATGAATTGAAAAATAAGAATTGGCAAAATATAGTTAATGGTTAATGGACAGTGTACCAAAAAATATCCATATTCCTCAAAAAAACATTTTCAACGTAAAATTTAGAGGTGAGGGCCCTAGTCTGAAAAAGTTACCAAAAAAAAACCAAATATTTCGCATGCTCTCCGTGAGGGCAAATCATGATTTTAATTATTTGTTTTATAAGGTTATAGATGAAAATGTTTCTTATACAAGTTTTATACATTGAAATTACTACATGATCATACGAATCATTTCACTTTTAGTATATCTAGACTCGAGCCTTTCCAGTCACTCACCCGCCTGGTTTTTCTGAGAAAGCAAGATATTTTAACGTTGATTTATGATAGTTTTTAGATAATTTTTCTTATATCATCCATGACAAAACAACTGTTTATTAGAAGTTAGGGGAGATAAGAGGTGGTATGTATAGTGCATTTTATTTGTAATTAATAGCAATGGAAATAATATTGTATTCGTAAATACTAGCAAACAGAATCAAGGGGAGGAAAGGGGTGGTGCTTCTGGGATAATTAAGATTCATGCAAAGTCTTCATTAAAAACATTACAATTTGCCGCTATTACAAGTCACAAAAGTCGAGCAGGTGAGTGATTGGAAAGGCTTGAGTCAAAATTTAATAAAAGTGAAATGATGCGTATGATCATGTAGTGATTTCAATGTATAAAACTTGTATAAGAAACATTTTCTTGTATAACTTTATAACATTAATCATTATAATGATGATTTGCCCTCACGGAGAGCATGCGTAGTATTTGGTTTTTTTTTTCATAACTTTGTTAGACTAGAGCCCTCACCTCTAAATTTAACGTTGAAAATGTTTGTTTGGAGAATTATACAATTACTGTAAACATATGTGGCGTGGAACGAAGAAATGTACTTTACAGCACCGAAAATCGAAAATGAGATATCCAGTGATTTTGAATGTAGAACACTTTCTCCGTCGAATAAGCCTACTCTCGAATTTACTAGATTCTTTTATCAAATAAAAATTCGGCCTCAAAGTTAACGTAAATCATGGCAAAGTTTCGCATCAGGGGAAGGACCCTTTGCTTTCAACTGGACTCGCATATGAGCTACCGAAGTTTAGAATTCGGACGTTCCCAATTAGTTCTCCACAATGCTCTAGCAAGTAGTCTGTAAATTTTACGATTCACAATGAGAAAGAGATAGTCAGCATCATAAATCAATGCTCGGTTTCCGAATTTGAAATCTCGTTGTTCTCAAAAAGTCGCAAGGTACTGTAAGGTACATTTCTTCGTTTTACGCCGCATATTCTAAACAGATTCACAAAACCTCTAATTATAGATTATACAATTATTGTATACATTAATCTCTAAAATTACCTAAAATATATAAAATTACTGAAAAACGATCGAAAAATCTATTAGTACTTTAAAAATACTAAAATGCGAAAAATTTTTTACAATGCTGAAATCTGTGTTAATCTTAGTTTTTTGTATGTCTACAACAATACTGAAAATACATAAAAATTTGGATTATTTTACCGTCAAGTCATAGACATCTATATAAAAATTTACGAAACTTTCCAACAATTTCATTAATACCGAAAAAAATACGAGAAATACTAAAAATCTATTACCTACGTCGTATAAACTATGTACTCATAACGTTCTCAAAAATTTGTCAAACTTTGATCTTTCAGCATATAATTGTAGAAATCTCCATTAATACTCAGAAAAAATGAAAAAATTTTTTCGTTATTTAATGAATGCT
This sequence comes from Platygaster robiniae, assembly GCA_028476575.1. NCBI lineage: Eukaryota > Metazoa > Arthropoda > Insecta > Hymenoptera > Platygastridae > Platygaster > Platygaster robiniae. Next base: position 14,393,974 of record CM052025.1, read on the forward strand.
ACGAAAAATATCAAAAGAAGAACGAAATTGTAAGGATCATAAATCTGTATAGAAGATACTGTTTTCTGAAAAAAAAAATCTTTAATGCCTGTAATCAGTAAAATTTTTAAGATACGAAACCATGTACGTAATTTGAAAAATAAAACTTTCTAGAATTCAGTGTAAATTTTTAAATCCCTCAGGGAACAGAAAGGGAGCTTTGGGGCAGTGAGAGGGCAATGGGTGCCCCGTAGCTGACACTTGATTGCCGTCTGACTGGACAGTTGTAAAAAGTCATGTTCATGTTGAATTTTCAGCGAGATTTTCAATAGAAAAAAGGTTTAGAGTGTGCATTCCTGACACAAAATGAATTTTTTCATTTTAAGTCAAGGACAAAGTTTTGATAAATGAAAGTACTTCAAATCCAAATTATATGATTTGGATTTTATATATATTTTTTTGTTTTGATTTAATCATTTAATTTTTTCAAATTATTGACAAATGCACTTTTTCTCTTAGTTCGTTACGTTTGAACGTGAGGAATCAATATATATTATAAAAAAACACTCTGGGAAATTACAGGGCAAGCACGGGGCAGATACAGGGCACTGGCTGCCCAGAGCCTTCTGGGAGGGATCTGTGTAGATATTTTTTCAAAAATCAATAAGCCTGTGCAAAATTTTTATAACCTACATTCTTGAAACGTGGATCAGAGAGAAAAATTCAAATATATGTATAAAAATATATATATATACGTATATAGCCAGCGCTCTATAACGAAATCCTCTGAATTGAATGAATACTAAAATAATAAATCACAAATGTGAAGAATAAAAAAAAAAAAATCAAATAAATATATCATCCTTAGTAGCTTGAAAATCAGAAAAATCGAATTTTACTATAAGGAATATATACAAAAATGAACGTTCTGAATTCCAAAAATAGTAGAAGTTTGAAATCGCGAACTTTGAAAAAATAAAAATAAGTTTTCATGTAAACACTTTGTTAAAGATCAAATAGTGGAATCCCTTTCAAGACTAATTTTTGTGAAATTCTCCCAAAAAAATTTTTGTGCCTATCTCCTTGTACTAGAATGTAAATATTACAAAAATTGAAATAGTATCTTACAATATCATCAATACTCGAAAATTCCACTATACAGGGTGTACCAAACTCCCCGCGCCAAAAAGAAACCCAATATTCTTTATCTAATTTTGAGTCGCAAAGTCATTAACTACTTTTTATACAACTCAAAATTTAAGAAGTTATTTAAGTCTAAAATTTGAACAATGAATTTGCTCTCACGACAATTGGTTGTAGATTTCACCAACCAAACTTATTCCCAAATTTTTTCATATTTTTCCGAGTCAAAAAGATCTTTGCCAATTTTCACAAAACTCAAATTCAGAAAAGATATTCGGGTCGCAAGTTTCAACCAATCAGATTTCCTAGATTTTATGCTTGAGTATCTTTTTTGACTTTGACTTTGTGAAAAAAGGCAAAGGACTTTTCGACTCTAAAAAATATGAAGAAAATTTGGGAAAAGTTTGGGTGGTGAAAGCTACAACCACTTGTCGTGAGAGCACATTTATCGTTTAAATTTTAATCTTAAATAAATTTTCAATTTTGAGTTTGATAAAAAGTGGTAAAGGACTTTTCGACTCTAAATTGTATGAGGAATATTGGATTTCTTTTTGGCGCGGGGAGTTTGGTACACCCTGTATATTCCTGTAGTTGTATTCTTATATTACCCGAAAATATCAGTGTGTGGAGACTATTGCATGATAGTGTGTATCAACGTGTATCCACATGAGTTACTTTAAATAAAAATTTCAGAATTTTTATTGAATGGAAAACTTGGCAAACCAAAAAATGTCGTTTGATCCAATCACGAGACAGTAACAGTATTTTGGTGTGCATTGTACGACTTACAAGACACTGTGTTCAATTTCTTCCTGGCTGATGCACATTTTACACTTTCTGGTGGATAATTCACTGTTTTTAGTGATAACGCAGCGGATGAAAACTTGTTTTCCTACGCGATGAAATCTAATTTTTCCGACGTTACATGTTTCACGCCACGTTTGCATTATGCGCCAACACGATTAAATATTCTGCGAGCAAAGTTCTCAAGGGGTATTATTTTCTACGTTTTTAACAACTGGGGAATCGACTTCCACGGCTTTTCAAATTCATGCGAAAAACTTTGAACATGCGCGTAATAGGGTGAATAATTAGATATGAATTTATATGGAATCGAGATATTATCAGAGATATTCAGATAGAATGAAACTAGGTTAAAAGATTTAAAAAAAGGTTTGGAAAAATAGTGGGATACTGTTTTGTAAAAAGCAAACTTGGAATTTATTTGACATTTGAAATATATTTTGTAAACTTGATAAACATGCAAATTTTTGGGATTATTGTAAAAGATTATCTTATTTTCTATTGAATTCAAGACATCTTCTGTTCTGTCAGTGTTTTACAAACAATATTGTCTTATTAAGATTAAAATGTTGCAAATCATCAAGTTGGTTATATTTTTTTTTATCTAGACTGTTAATTGCAATTTTATAGGAATAGAGTAAATTTGAATAATACTATTATATATTTGAAATGTCAAGTAATCGATACATACTTGTGTATTTTCGAAATTCGAAAATTAATCTGATGATTAATCACGAAAATGATTGCGTAACGTTTATTTTAAGCTTCAAATTTCAGAAATGCGTACAAAAGAAGTTGTGCAAATCTTATTTATGAAACTTCAAGACCTTTTCGCTCAAAATTAATGAACATTATACACTGGTTTGAATCTTGAAAACAACTTACAATTGCAAATGAAAAATTTGTTTTTTGGTAGAAAATTTTAGATGTCGACTTTTACCTTGAAAAAATCAATTTTAAATCAAAACTACCTGAAAAATTTGTTTTTTCAAATTTAAAATTAAAATACTTACGAAGGTGAAAGTTTGAAAATGAAAAGACATGAAATTTTGTGTAATTTTAAAATGTTTACTATTGAATAATTTTTTCCAACTCACGACATTACAGCTGCAGACAAGGAAAAAAAAACGATACTCAAAACTTGTTGACGTTGAAACAGCCTCGCGAAAAACCAGTTAAAGGACTGCCGGAGAAGAAAGTTACGTTTCTTGAAAGTCAACTAAATTGTTTACTTGTCATATGTACGTGATTATGGATTATAAGTGGACGGCACGGACAAAAAAATTAAAGATATAAAAATAGCTTTGGAGGAAGAGAAAAAATCTTTAAAAATAAAACGAGATGCTGCTCAACGACAAGAAAAAGCACGGAGTGAAAAAAAAAGATGATTGAAGTTTTGGAAGAAAATCCTGGACTGGCAGCTCAACTGAAAATTTGTAGAAATAGAGGACAGTTGAGAATTGAATATGATTATCCTTAGCTGCTGAAATTACGCACACAAATATTTTTCTGTTCATCTCATTTTGAAATCTAATAAATAATTGAAATGTTTCGAACCTTTAAGAATTGCCTTGAGAATCTAAAAATTATCTGAGCTTAGTACTATTTCGTTCAGATCACGACAAACAAATATTAAAAATGTAAATAAAAAACTCATTAAAAATTAAATGATAAAAATTTCAAAGTTACTTGATGTGTGCAAAGTAGAAATTACTTGTATGGAAGTACAGCGTTGCATAATAAATGTGTTTGATAGAAAAATTTTTCTTAGTAGGAGTTCTCATTCTGGAGAATCAAAGTTAAACACTTATACAGGTACTGTCGGACATTGCTATATTTTGAGAGGCAGCAGATGACCGACGTCGGGCAGAAATCATTCGAAGTTGCCGGACACTGGATGATCTTCACAACGAAGTGAAAAAATATGGTTTTCAAATTAGCTGTACTGGATTGTATCTGAGGCTGCTTCCTAAACGTTCGACATCAATCGAAGGAAAATTCCATGTTAGATTGATAGAGAAATTGATAATAATACGGGTCCACTCACAAGAGAGGTGCTCCCGGCCCTTGTGCTGGTGCGCGTCACTTAGGCCTACTGGCCCACTGTGATCCCCGAAAATAAATTGCCACCACAGGTAATGTCTAGTTCGTTCCCACCCCAGCCCTGCACCAAAAGCCCAGGACCGTTGCAGAGGAGGACTGCTCCAACACCTGTGGGTTGATAAAACCCGATCACCAGAAGAGACATCTTGCCTCAACTAGGGTGTCGTACTCACAGAGGATGTGGGTAGAAGTCTCATTCCCGAAACCACATTGCCTTCATAAGGGGCTAACTTCTTTCTCTACAACTGATTGATGGTACATGAATCTCCCGTGTCCCGTCAAAATAGACGTCAGGGTCCTCATGTCCATCCTATCTAAATTCAGAGCGCTCTTGGCCCTCCCCCTGCTGAGCTCATTGCCCATTAGGGCTCGGGCCTGACGGCACGTCTAACTTCTCCAATATCGGGATTGTTCCTTATTAGCCCACTCTCTCAACCACCCCTTGACATATGTCAGGAGAACGCACATGGCGTCCTCTGGCCTATTAGGTGGAGCACTTGCTCCCCTTTTGGCTAGCTTGTCCGCCATTTCATTCCCGTGGATGCCAGTGTGACCTGGCTAATTCCGTCAGGGCCTCTCGGCACTCCCATACCACCCTCAAAGTAAATCTGGGAGACGTGAGGGCAGCAATATCTGCTCTATCAGAGCAGAAGCTTATCCTGCGCCCATGCTTTCCCAGTCTTATTGCCATCCTAGAGCCCTCCAGGATGGCTTTAACTTCCGCTTGGAAGACTGAGGCCCGCTTGCCCAGCGGGATCGCAAAAGAGACCCCGTCTGTACGGCCGTACACTCCAGCTCCCGCCCACTTCGCCCCCTTAGAGTCATCTGTATACCAGACGTCCTCAGAGAGATTAGGTGGTCGCCCGCGCGTTGCTCACTCCTCTCTGCGGGGTATAATCCTGCAGTATGGTGGTGCAAAATCGTAACTCAAGTGTATCATGTCAGGACGGGTAGTTCCTATCCTGGCTAGCAGATACTTCCTCCGTATCCGCGTATGCCTGGTACATACACGGATACACATTTCCAGGTCTCCGGCGCATCCAACCTAAACGCTGTAGCAGCAGCTCGAGTCTATGTTGTCAAGTACAGTGGGCCCTCATCGAGCAGAGCTCCCATGGCAGCCACCGGAGTGGTCCTGGGAGCAGCCGTGATTCCCATGAACGCAAGGGCCTGTAATCTTTGAAAGTCCTTCCAAACCTCCACTAGCTCTACCCTTGTCCACCGCACTACTAACGCGTGAGATAATCTAGGATTAACTGCAGCATCATACAGCCAATGGACAATCCTGGGACTAGAGGCTTGGTGCTTGCCAATGGCTGCGCGACAGAGGCAGAGTACTTGACAGCATTTATTAATCTGTCTTTCAACATGCTCTTCCCAGCTCAGCTTAGAATCCAGGGTAACCCCCAGATACTTAACCGATCCGGTCAGGCCGATTATCTTACCAAAGAAGGTGATGGCCCTAAAGGCTCTACCTTATACCTTCTGGTGAAAAGCATGAGTATAGTCTTTTCCGTATTAACCGTGAGTCCGACTCTCATGCACTATCTTTCAACGACCTTTAAGGCCCTTTGAATAAGGCTCCTCAGGGAACTCAAATGTATGTCCCTGGCCATGGTCATAATGTCGTCAGCAAAAGCGACCCCTTTTCCTCCAGCTGTCCTTCAATCCTCGAAACCACAGCATGGAGGGCGAAGTCAAATGTCTTGCCCTCTGTAAAGGCATGCTGATTCTCCTGAAGAGATGATCTCTTCAGGGTTGCATCCTTAAGGTACCTATCAATCAGCCTCTCCAACGTCTTCAGAAGGAACGAGGACATACTGATAGGTTTAAAGTCCTTAGCCCTCTCGTGTCTACAACGCCCCGCCTTGGGTATGAAAACCACCCTCGCGGTGCTTCAGGACAGGGGCACTTTGCAAAGCAATAGGCAAGCCCTGAAGATCTTAATCAGGGGCCCTACTATGCATCCTCCAGCCCTCTGTAGAAGGGCCAGAAACACACCGTTAGGACCCGGTAACTTGAAAGGCTCGAAAGTCTCGAGTGCCCATCTCAGCCTACCGTTATTCACTATGATATTCACGAGCCTCTTATCCTCGGGCGTTGAGGCTTTCACCCTCCCCGCTCTCGGGTAAGATTCTCGATCTCTCCCATTATCCATGTCTTCCAATGTAATGTCCGGATAGTTCTTTTCGCCGTTTCAATATACTTCCCAGATGCATCCCGGACCAGAGTCCTGCGCCTGGGTGTCTCTCTAGCAAGGATCTTTTGAAGTTTTGACACCTCTGCCACCTTCTCAATCTTACTGGTAAACTGTCTTCAGTTTTCCTTCTTAGCCTTTGCCAGACACTTACTATACTCCTTCTCCGCGGCCTTATGATTGGACCAGTCCAGAACAATTCTAGTGCGCTTCGCCCTGTGTAAATGGAAGCGCGCCGTTCTTTTCTGGCGCTCAAGGTCAGAGTTCCACCATCGTGCCCCCCCCCCCCTTCCCGCCTCCAGCATCTCTGCCGACCAATGGGCAGCATTCCTCATACGCGGTGATAAGAGCCTCCTGAAGTGCCACCAAGGTGCCCTCCAGCTCTTCCACCGAGTACATGATCCCAGGGAGAGTAGTTCTCCCGTCCAAATCGGATACCAACGACTCGTATCATTTCCAGTCCGTCTTTTTCGGCTTCCTGTATAACGACCAAACCTCCTCTGTATGCTGAACCCGGAAGTGGATGTGGTTGTGATCAGAAAGGGTGGGTTTGTTAGAGACCCCCCAGTCTGTGACCAATTGATCCATGCCCCGGGAGTACAAGGTAAAAGTCAATGACTTCGCTCCTGAGGGCATTTCAGAAGTTCGGTTCACTCCTCCGGTTCAGCAAACACAGCTGGGTCGCCACCAGATACCCGATAAATTGTTCACCTCTCTTGTTGGTATCTGTGCTGCTCCAAATCACATGAGGTGCATTGGCATCACTTTTCAACAGGAGAGGGAGTCAAGTGGAGCAACAATACTCCAGGACCCTTCTAACCTCCTCTGAAGGTAGAAGGTCGATCATGCGATCTCAGCAGTCCATTGTATCAATGCTGGGTCCTGATCAAGTGTTTTTCTTATCTCAAGATGACAAATTTAGAGTACCGTTGAGAATCACAGCGACCAATAAGCAGGCACCAATTTAAATGCACTTAGATTATCGTGTTCGTTTGCCTGACCATGATTTTGTAGTTGCAGAGCGGCACAAATCGATCCCTTTTGTGTATGCAGCTATAAAAATTGGTAAGGAAGGAGATGGAGACCCTTTAGCCGTTTCATACTCAGGACCAACATTCATAGCAATACGCAGTGGGAAACACTGCTCCTCAATTGCTGAAACCCATGCTTCTGACTTGGAAAAACTTGTTGATTCGCCCACTTTCGATTCATTAGTGAAAACACCAAATGGATCAATCAAATTAATTTTCATCTCGACGTCCGACGGTGGCCCAAATGGAGAATCCTCGCCATGCTCGAGTCATAGCGGGAGCTGTTAAGCATTTTCAGAAATATAATTGCAATGCACTCTACTTTGCAACCAATCCTCCAGGACGAAATGCATGTAATATGGTAGAGCAAAGGATGGCACCGCTGAGCAGAGAGCTCACTGGGATTATTTTAGAACATCGACATTTCGGATCTCATTTGGATTCCAGCAACAAAACAATTGACGTTGAGTTGGAAAAGTAATATTTTGATCATGCTGTTGTGTTTTGGCAGAAGTTTGGCATTCTATGGAAATTGATGACTTTGCCGTTGAAGCAAAACATATTCAACCAGAAGAACATTCACCAGCTCAACTATCAGTTGATGAATCACTCAGAAAAAAATCCGCTTCATCCGGCACGATCTATCGTGCTAAAAGCAAAAGTTTTGGTTTGACGAAGCAGATTGTCTTAGGTTAAGACAATGAACGTGTTGAGACGACCCAGTCCCTAAGAAAAGTTTTAGCCTAAAGTTGAAACGACTGATCGTGTTGAATCAGCACGATCATCGTGTTGATTTTGTAGATGAAAGTAATAGATTATTAAAAAGGAACTGCGAATCTCTGGCAGGCGACACAACGCAAAGAGTTGCTATAGAAATTTCAGAGAACGTTGTGAGAGAATAAGAATATATTATAGAAAGTAGAATTCTTGACTCTCATGAGAATAGAATGCCAGAAACTAGTACATGTGAAATAGCTATTCATTCAACGCTTGCAGAAGGAGCTATTGTAACGAATGTGAAGTTTTCAGAACGAGCCGAAGGCGAGTTTTGCAATTACATGAATCATTTTACTATGATTTCTTCAAAATATTATTATTTGTTGCTGGTATAAACAGTCAAACTTTTTTATAAGCCTTTTTAATAAAAAATTCATATCTTCAAACCAACTAGATGTAGACAAATAACATGTTTTTAATGTATTTCTATGAGTGTGTTCTATATTATGAGAAAAAAACATTTCATAAATGTTGGAACCAATATATCTTACCATTTTTTTTCACAAACAATCGCAGTTTTCAACGCTTTCTTCAAGCTAAGAAAATTAAATTTTTTTACCAAATAACAGAGAACACATTTACCTTCAATAATCTGTTAATGGATTTTTGTCGTTTTTTTCCATTCCAGAATTATACATTTTTTGTCGTTAAATTCACTGTCTCCGTGCTATACACTTTCTGCAGTAATGCGATCACAGCGTCTAATTTTGCGTCTTGCACCTCATCTTACATCGCGATTGAGATAATTGAATAATAATGAACTGCAGAACACTAAACTATCATAAAATATTTATTTTCATTGCATACATTGACCATGTCAACATCACAGCGTGCATGTCAAACAAACCATATGTGTATATTCAAATTTTGATCTCAAACAAACTCATTATATTTATGCCATGAAGAAATATTTACACGGTAAAATGATTCACACTTAGACTGTACGAGACGCTACTTTTCTCAAAATTCCGTGATGTAGTGGAATTTTTGTGACATAATTGACGTGTTTTGACTTACATCACTATAGGTCGGAAGTAGAATTTTCGATACGTGAAGCGTGGCGCAAGTGCCTACTTTCGCCACTAATGATGTAGAAGTACTTTTCGATTTTTCGAAAAACAAAAAATGCGATATTCTAATAAATTTTTCATGAATTTTTCATTAATATGTGACTTTTCTTTTTGTTCGGCTTTATTATCACTGTCGTTGTTTATAAAATGTCTAAATCAATAAAATTCGTCATACTCGTTACTGAAAATTCATATGAGTCATACGGTTTCGAAACTTTTGAAAATTCACGTCAAACGTTCCGATATCTCAAAAATTTGTTCACAAAACATTAATAATTTTCCGAAAATCAAAGTATTGTTTTGTGTCACAAAATATTCATTTTATCAATTAAAAAAAAATGAGAATCCTAGAATTCTAAGGAGTTATGGGTTGCTACAAATAGGAAACTGTAACTCTTGTATAGAATTATTAATCTCCTTATTCTTCGATATTTCAAGTAGACTATCAAAATGACGCAAAAGGATCGTTTCAAGTACTGAGTCGTCTCAACCGAAAATTATGACTTACGAGGGGGGACCCAAAAGTAACGGGAATTGTGTTACAACTTTTTTATTGACAAATTTTTTCACACACAATTTTTATCACCTTCAAAGTAACCCCCATTGACTGTAATACACTTGTTCAATCTTTTTTTCCAGTGTTCAAAACAGTTCTGAAATTCATTTTTTTCAATGTTTTTTAAACCTTCCAGCGATTTTTGTTTCACCTCTTCTACAGTCCCAAAACGTTTTCCTTTCATGTCCCTTTTGAGTCTAGGGAACAAAAAAAAGTCACAGGGGGCAAGGTCCGGTGAATAGGGGGGGTGAACAATCGGTGTCGTGCCGTTTTTGGTCAAAAATTTCTTCACGGACAGCGCTGTGTGGGCAGGTGCATTGTCGTGGTGGAAGAACCAATCTCCTGTGCGCCAAAGATCCGCTCTTTTCTTCCGGATGTTCTCCCTCAACCTTTTCAAAACTTCCAAGTAGAAGTGTTGGTTGACCGTTTGGCCTGGAGGAACAAATTCTGCGTGCACAATACCTCTGCAATCGAAGAAACAAATGAGCAATGTCTTGATGTTGGACTTCACTTGGCGTGCCTTTTTTGGACGAGGCGAGAGAGGTGTCTTCCATTGGCTTGATTGCTGCTTTGTTTCGGGGTCGTAGCCATAGCACCATGATTCATCGCCAGTTATAACCTTGAGAAAAAAATCTGGGTCTTCATCCAACTGATTTTGCAGCTCAAGACAGGCCAGAAGTCGACTCTCAAAAGGAGCGTCGACGCTCCTTTTGATCGTCGGAGAGAAGGCGTGGAACAAATTTGGCTGCAATCCTCCTCATGCTCAAATCTTCAGTTAAAATCCTCTGAATTGAACTCCATGACAATCCAGACATTTCACAAAGTTGATCGATGGTTCGGCGACGGTCTTCATGAACAAGAGTGTTGATTTTTTCAATGTTTTCGTCCGTTCTTGAAGTCGAGGGGCGCCCAGAACGAGGTTGGTCTTCTATTGACATCTCTCCATTCTTGAAACGCGAAAACCAGTCGTACACACGCGTTTTACTCAAAGCATTATCCCCATAAGCTGTTTTCAGCATCACAAGGGTTTCCGCGGGTGTTTTTCCTAACGAAAAACAAAATTTTACAGCCGCGCGTTGCTCTCCGCACTCAGCCATTTCACGTTTTCGCCGAAACGGAAAAAGTCGTTTCACTAGAAAAATTCTTACGGACGAACGAATGCACTCACAGCAAATGAACTTTGCACACTGACTTGGGAGAGTAGCAGCTTGGAAGAGAACCAGTGGAGAACCCGATCCCCCCCTCCGCGGTCCCCCCACCACCTAATTCCCGTTACTTTTGGGTCCCCCCTCGTACGGTGGCTTTCGTAGTCGGCGCAGCGGTACGAAAACACTCGAATGCAAGTAAGCGGGTGCGAAACTTTACAAACCCAAGTGTTTACAGCCTCTATTTTACACACCCGAGGGTTTGTAAAATACTTTCGTACCCGCTCGCTTGCATTCGGCTATTTTCGTCACGCTGCGCAGACTACGAAAGCCGCCATCTTCGAAGTTCGTATTGTGAAAAACTAATTGTTATTAACAAACTTCGTGTGATAAACATTTTGATAAGAATAATAGTTTGTGTCGACTTATTGATGTTTATCAAAATGCAGTACTAATCAAGTACTAATGCATTTTATCGAGAAAAAATTAGAAACAAGCCGTAGGCTTTTATTTCCTATCCTTTTCTAGCATTTTTTGTACGTGTGTACCACTACATACATCGTTTGGGTTCAGCCCCCCCTTAACACGGGCATCGTGTTACGTTGAAACCTTTAATGTTTACTACTGATCGTGTTAACCCAACACGATCCTCGTGTTGGCTCTGTTGAAACCCGTGATCATGTGATTACAACATGATTTTCGTGTTGGATGAAGTGGATTTTTTTCTGATTTAAGAATAATATGTGACACATGTTCAAGAATCCCAATATTTTTTCCAAATCATTAAGTGCGATTCATAGGAATGTTGTGGTGCTCAAAGGTCAAGCGTTTGGAATTTACTTACTGATGGCTTTTTGCCTCCACCAGTGCCTGTCAAGAAAACCTTGGCAGGACACACTGTTGTGGAAGATTCTGGAAACCAAACAAATTTTGACCCTCCCTTCTTCAATTAGTCCTCAAACTTGAGCCCTGTAGCATTGAATTCAAGAAGCCATCATTCGATCACTACTGCCTAAGTTTACAACTTTCTGTCACGAAAAGTTATACTTTTGCATGGGAGAAAGATATTTAGTCTTTATCAAATTTTCAGTTAATTCTTGAATTATCATGTATTCAAATTTTTAAAAAGTGAAGTCGAAATCTCAATACATAAACACTAATTCTTAGTCAAAATTAATGAAAAAAATTCATTAGATAGAGGTAAGGCTATATGAATGACATAAAAAGTAGATCTATAATAAACGTTTGTTCTAATGCAAAAATTAAAAATTATTACAAAAATATGTTACTAACAAATTTAAAAGAAATTCTCATTATATGAAAATATGAAAAAAAGCCAGACTCGTAAACAATTGTACCCATTTGTTTACGTTCAGTTTACATTCCACTTATATTATATTCATATTTTATCATACATCAAAAGATCAAACATCAGTATTAGTATAAAAAATTTGATAAATATATACATGTACTGACTAAAGTTGTCATTTCATTGTTTTTCACAAGGAAATCCACAGGGTTTGGAAAATTTCTGGAATTTATCGCGCTTCGCAGAATCCAGTGAATCAGCACGTGCAGTTGATGCACAAGAAAGAAAAGCACAGTTCAAAAGATAGGAAAGTTCGTCCTGAAATAGTAGAAGCTTGAAGTGCTAAAGAACTTCTGGGAGTTTTTAATGAGAATACTCATGGCAAAGAAGATACTTAGTAGATTGGTGAAGAAGAAATCGTCAGTGATTTTGTCTCTACATTTTCAGAGGACAAGAGTGTGCAGAGAATGCCCGTTATTGAAAACATTCAAACGTGGTGCTCTTCTCAGTGGAAAAAAGATACCTGAGAATGTTGGAAATTTTTTTTTCCTAATTCCAGTAGAATTTAACTAAAAGTATACGATTTGAAAGATCTCGTAATAAATAATCTATGCTACTTTTAGTTGGATAAGTTCTTGAAATGTTCTTTACAAATTGATAAACAGCTGCTTTTGAAAAAGTAGATGATATTCGTGATGACTGAAAATTTGTTAAAAAAACACTTGCGAAGTGACGTCAACAGAGGAGGGGGGGAGGGTCTATGATTTGTGATGATGAGTGACATGGGGGGAGGTGAAGTTTCATTTTTCATTACTTGTATACATAAAAAAATGATACTTGAGATTTTGCAAGTAAAAAATGTTGATTTGATGTTTTGATGAAAAACATAATAAATAACAATTCGTTTTCTTAAATCTCTGTTTTTTCGAAGCATTTCTGGAAAAACAATATTTTCGAGAAAGTAGACAACAAACATCTAGGTTAACCAATGAATACAAGAAAAAAATTGTTCACTACACGTAAAAGTGAAATCTACGAGGAGCTTTCGTCATGTATAGAGTAATCCTTTCCTCCTCCTCCCACCAAACATCTTCAATGTATAAACACCAGAATTAATAAAAATAGAGCGAAATTGTGATTGAGAAAATACTTAATGAAAAAAGTGAGATACAAAAGTATTGAAATCAGAAATGAATTAAGATACAAGGAAAATATTTGATTATTATGTAATCTTGAAATGGCCAAAAGGATTATCTTGAATATTAATAATTTACTTATCTTGGAGAGACAAATAAGCTGAAACGTAAGTAAATCAGAGCGAAACAGGATTCCAATTTATTAAATGAAAGGCTATTATACCAAAATAATAAACAAAAAAAATTTTTTTTAAACAAATCTTAATATAAAATCAAAATACAGTCAACTTTCTCCAATCGAAGTTTCGTGGAAACATAATAGTCTCAGAAAGAAAAGAAGGTTAAAATTAATTCATGGGCTGCCGTCATGTTTTATATAAATAACTAATTCATATGCAAAGTTTCAGAGTTATAATAGCAATTGTTCCTCTAAAAAACTTGGTAATATTTCATCGTAATATTGAATTATGATATGTCAAATTGTACCTTTGTAAAACTATGTACATACTTGGTTAAATCGTATTAGAAAAAGTACTTTATGAAAAATTTTTACCCCAATTTTTTATATGGAAGTTCATTTTCTTATAAGATATTCATAAGGCCACCTTATAAGAAATTTAACACTTATAAAAAGGTTTAGATTTTCTCCTAGTTTTTTATAAGAATCAAAATTACCAGGGTCGTATATCAGTATTGCTTAAACCAAAGCTCATCGAATAATCGAAAAAGTTCGTCAAGAGCTTTCATCAACAAGTACATACAACATTCGTGGTACTCGCATTATTTAGGTAATGATTTTTTATTGGATATCGTTTTCCACGGAAACTGCATTAAGTTGAACTTTTGCATTACCGATTTAAACTTCAAGATATATGTCCATTGTTTATTCTAAAGCAATACAGTTCAATAATCTCAGCTAAAGCGATTAGACTCGTTTCGAATTATAAAATTCAATGTCATGACTAAAAGTATGAACAACATAAAAGAGGTTGTTTCTTGTACAGCTGCCCACGAATTAATTTTAACATTCTTTTATTTCTGAGAGTATTATGTTTCCACGAATCTTCAGTTGGAGAAAGTTGACTGTATCTTGATTTTATATTAGGATTTGTTGTTTAAAAAAAATTTTTTTCGTTTATCATTTTAGTATAATAGCCTTTCATTTAATAAATTGGAATCCTGTTTCGCTATGATTTACTTACGTTTCAGCTTATTTGTCTCTCCAGGATAAGTAAATTATTAATATTCAAGATAATCTTTTTGGCCATTTCAAGATTACGTATTAATCAGATATTCTCCTTGTATCTTAATTCATTTCTGATTTCAATACTTTTGTATCTCACTTTTTTCATTAAGTATTTTCTCAATTACAATTTCGCTCTATTTTTATTAATTCTGGTGTTTATACATTGGAAATGTTTGGTGGTAGGAGGAGGAGAGGATTTCACTTATTTTTTCATTCAAAGAAAAATTTTTAATCTGTTCGTAAAAGTTCTAGGGCAAAAATTTTTTATACGTCTGATACCATATTTCTGATCAGGGTTCCAAACAGATGTAAAAAGAATATGGATAATGTAAACGATGTAATTTTTATTCATTATTTGTAAAAACAAATAGTTGAGTACATAAATTTTACAAATCTTTTCTTCGCTGCGGCAATTTTTCAAACTATTCTTCACTCTCGAAAAGAATTTTACGGAACTATATTTTAATTTTATAAATTGTATCTTCTACGATTGGGACGAATGACTTAATCGAAAAATCACATTATGTATGTAAAAAAAAGACTATGAATACATTATTTAGCTTTAATGTGGTTCTAACGAAACCTTCAATACACAAGTTGAGTATTTTTCGGTAAAGAAAATTATAGAAATTGGAAAAAGTTACTAATACTCTAATAAAGCTTTATATTATCGTGTTTGAAAAAAAAAAAAAATACATGCGCATGGCGGGGTTCGAACTCGCGACATCCGGATTAGTAGGGCGGCGCTTTATCCACAACACCACCGAGACAATAAAACAATAAAACAATAGAATTTATTTTCAATATTATTATTCATAAATCGCGATCATAGATATTATAGTACATGGACTGCTAGTATGCCATAAGCTCAATAGAAACAGCCCGGTTAGGCATAAGGGGCATAAAGCTGGCGGAGTTGCGCGGCTAATTCAACGGAACGAACCGACCGTATCCGATGGTTCCCGATCGTAGTTCATATATATATAGTTATTTACACTTATTTTTTGTAAATGTAAGACTGTCGCAGATGCTATTTGTTAATGTTTATGTTTGTAAACAAATCACCACATGTAAACACAGATCAACTACGCAGTTGTCGCACTACATAACGGTATATCTATATGATGTATTGGCATATAGGTACAGGTACTATGTATATATAGGTACTACGATCGGGCACCTTCGGATACGGTCTGTTCTTTCCGTCGAATTAATCGGAACTCCGCCAGCTCCTATGTCTAACCGGCAAATGGCGGACTTCTAGCAGTCCATGTACTAAATGGTCTAAGATCGCGATTAGAAACATTCGAAAGTTGTGGCAGCGTCAGGCTGCCAACTTGACAACATGTCGGCCGGTAGCGGATAGTGGCGGATGAGTCCAAATGTCAAATGTGTGGGCAAATGTGTGAAATATATGTTGCCCGACTCGATTAAATAACTGTGATATCAGTTTGGGAGATTAAATATGAACACTCCCGATTAGAAAATTGATATTATTTTATTAGACGCCAATTACATGGAAGCACGAGAGCCAAGCCACGCTACCATCTCAAGTTGGTATCCCTGCGTCTTTATGCCTCACGCGCATGCGATACCAACCCTGATTCTCTTCTCTCTCTCTCACTCAAAACCAGCACTCGACATCAAACTCCCACATATTCCCCCCCCCCCCCAGTGAAAACGTCATATCTGTAATAATTTTCAATTCATCATATCTGAACTCTGTAACATCATCTCTATACCTACAAATACTTTGATCAAATTACACGATTTCTCTCAATTTATCAATAAAAAAAAATAAAAACTTCAGATTATAACGAAACTCGATGACACTATGTATATCTCTGATCGGGGGAATGAACGAACACAAAATCATATGTCTTTCGAAAAAAAACAAAATAACAAAATATATGCCATGTTACATCCGTGTAAAAAAAATCACCAATTCCTCGTAATAAGAAATAACAAAATGTATACAATAATACCTTTGTGTATCAAAAAAAAATCACATATCCTTCGCAAAAAGAAAATAACAAAATGTATACAATAATACCTTTGTGTATCAAAAAAAAAAATCACATATCCTTCGCAAAAAGAAAATAACAAAATGTATACAATAATACATCTGTGTATCACAAAAAAATCCATCCTCTGTAAAACGAGAAGAACACACAACAATGTGTCATAACATAACATGTATCAACAAAAAAATAATATCTGAATCGATAATGTACGTCTGTACACAAATATAAATCACAGTATCATACAAAACAAAAATAACGTCGCTTTTTAATCCCTTGTATCCTGAGCAAATGTAACTCTCTTTTTCGAGTAGGTGCGCAGTTGTGTGGGCTGGTGGCTAGATCCATCATCAGGACCGATTTCCGTATTTATCCCACTAATATGATCAGGTAAGACATGGGCCGGCTTGAGCAACTCAACAGATACACTTTTAATCGTACCCCCCATTTCAATGTCAAAAACCCGATCTGACACCCGTTTAATTACCTTGAAGGGACCCATGTAAGGACGCTCGAGTGAAACCCGTACCACTTTTCTCAACCAGACATGTGAACATGAATATAAATCTTTAAATACAAATGATCGATTCCTATTCTTACGTGCCACTGGAACCGGTCGCACCTGTCTCATATACTCACGAAATTCCTCAAGAAAATAATTCGGATCAGGGGTAAAATCCCCCTCAAGAAAAAACTCGCCTGGTAAACGAAGTGTTGTCCCAAACATGAATTCTGCTGGTGATGCACCCGTATCTTGCCTGACGTAATAACGAAGTCTGATTAGAACAGAAGATAATACCTTCGTCCACTCTCTATTATTCCGTAATTGGCACATAATTGCGGCTTTCAAAACCCTATGCCATCTCTCAATCATGCCATTAGCTGCAGGATGATATGGAGTAGTTCTGATTCGTTGGCAACCTATCAATTTTAACAACGCTGTAAACAACTGCGATTCGAATTGCGATCCTTGATCCGTCGAAATAACCTTGGGTGTTCCATAACGCGAGACCCAATTGTCAAAAAATGCTCTTGCTACCGTCTGGACAGTCATATCTCTCATCGGAATAGCCTCAATCCAGCGTGAAAATCTATCTATTAACGTCAAACAATAAAATTGACCTTCAGACTCAGGTAACGGACCAACAATGTCCATATGTACATGATCAAATCGTCCATCAGGAGCGACAAATTGACTTGGTTTCAATTTAACATGTCTCGAAATCTTCGTCTGCTGACAGTCTAAACAAGTCTTGCACCAACCTGCGATATCTTTATGCATGCCCGGCCAAACATAACGTTGTCTTATCAAACGGTCTGTAGCTCTAGCACTTGAATGTACCTGATTGTGAAACATTTCAAACACTCTTTTACGCAATTCCCCTGGTATATACGGCCTGATAGCCTCCCCTGAAATTTCGCATGCCAAAGTCGTATGGGCTGGGCCCCACTGAATATTTCTCAACTTAAGAGGAAAATCTGCCGATTCTTTAATTTCTTTCAACTGCTGATCCGCACTCTGCTTCTCTCCCAGCTCTTGCAAATTAATTTCTACTGGCAACCGCAATGAATCAATCCTGGATAACGCATCTGCGACCACATTTTCTCTACCTGATATGTGTTCAATCCTAGTCGTGAATTGAGCAATAAAAGATAACTGGCGCGCCTGTCTAGGTGAAGCCTTATCCGAACGCTGAGCGAAAGCATAAATCAATGGCTTGTGATCAGTCCTTACTATAAATTCACTGCCTTCAATCAAATGTCTAAAATATTTAATTGCTTCGAAGATCGCAGTCAATTCGCGATCGTATGCACTATACTTGAGCTGCGATGCAGAAAACTTGCGAGAAAAAAACGAAAGAGGTTTCCATAAACCTTCAGAAAATTGTTCTAATACCGCCCCCATCGCATAATCTGACGCATCAGTCACAATTC
The DNA here is from genome assembly GCA_028476575.1 of Platygaster robiniae. Classification (NCBI taxonomy): domain Eukaryota; kingdom Metazoa; phylum Arthropoda; class Insecta; order Hymenoptera; family Platygastridae; genus Platygaster; species Platygaster robiniae. The sequence goes on from CM052025.1 coordinate 14,412,426, forward strand.
GTAACTCCGCACCACATTTTGGATGAACGAGAAAAGCCACTTCAGCCAATGCCTTTTTCACATTTTCAAAAGCCATTTCAGATTCTTCAGTCCATTGAACTTCACGAGTATCATTTTTCACCGAACCCATAATGTATGCATTCAGTGGCAATAGTAAATGTGCTGCTTTGTGTAAAGAAGAACGATAAAAATTTATTGCCCCTAAAAAACGACGCAATTCCATTACCGTTTTCGGTCTCGGAAAATTTACCAGTATCTCAACCCTTCCAGGAGTGGGTCGAATGCCCTCGCCACTAACTAAGTACCCAAGAAATTCTAATTCAGATACTGCAAATGTACATTTCTCAACATTGAGTCTCAAATTAAACCTTCTGAGCCTCTGGAAAACAACTCTGATATGATTTAAATGCTCTTCCATTGTGGAAGACGCAATCAAAATATCATCAACATAAATGAAAACAAAATCTAAATCTCCAAGTGCACCATTCAAATATCGCTGAAACGTCTGACCAGCATTTCGCATACCGAATGTCATCACTAAAAATTCGAACAACCCGAATGGCGTGATAACCGCCGTTTTTTCAACATCTTCGGGTGTCATGGGTATCTGATTATATGCTTTATGCAAATCTAATGAAGAAAACACCTTCTTTCCATGTAAATTAGAAGAAAAATCTTGAAGATGTGGAGTTGGATACCTATCTGGTACTGTGACAGCATTTAGGCGCCGATAATCGCCACAAATTCTCCAAGTACCGTCTTTTTTCGGAGTCATATGTATAGGACTCGCCCACGGGCTACTAGAAGGTCGACACAAACCAGCCTCGCAGAGATCCCTAAACTCTTTTTTTGCAAACTCCAATTTCACTGGGCTCAACCGGCGCGCTCGTTCCGCCGTCGGTGGCCCTGTAGTGACAATATGGTGATACACTTTGTGTTCAACGAGAAAATCAGGTACGCCAGGTTTCACAATCTCAGGAAATTCCGCAATAATACCACTGACTGGTGAATCAGGAGAAACAGAATTTATCGAATGAATCTGAGCCTTTCTCAAAATCGCGATTGATTCGACACGTGTCATTGGGTCAACGACCCTACGCCTTTTAAGATCAACGACTAAACCATAATGTCTTAATAGATCAGCTCCCAGGATAGGATATGGAACTTCCGCTATACAAAAATTCCACGTGATAGGGCGATGTAGTCCAATATTCAACGTCCTACGAGATTCTCCATACGTATCAATACGTGTATCATTAGCTGCCATCAACTTCAACGATGATGGACAGCCTCGATTTTTGTTCTGAACCGGAATCAAAGATATGTCCGCACCTGTATCAACTAAAAACCAAGTCCCAGAAATCCTATCCCGAATATAGAGCCGATTTGAACCATTGACTTCACCACTAACGACTGCATCTAGGGGTGATTGAGCTCGTTTTTTGACTTCAACCATTCCTGATATTTGCTACACCACTCCTTGCAAGACAATGGATTGTCTGGATATTTGGAATGTGCCCAACACAAATTAGCCTGATCACGACTGCGAGAACCACTTCTACTATGACGCCGGTCACCTCCCCCAGTAGCTGGACTTCTCGGTCTATTACCTGTAGAACGACTGTCTAATTTCCTCATTATTAAATTGAATTTCTGCTCAAATTTCAATTCTAAACGCTTCAATTGAGTCTCCCATGGCTCAACAGTGTTGGGTTTAGATACTGCTAACACTTGTTGAGAGTGGGGGTAACTGCCCTCAGCAAGCCGATCTGCTGCTGTGGCCATTGCATCCAAGTCAGTCACGCCTGTTATCAAAAAAATATCCCTATGACTTCTAGGAAGTTGATCGAGAAATATCGAACGAAGCACCTCATCACCACATTTCCCATCATTCAAATTCCTAATTCTATTCAAAATCATTGACGGCTTTCCATCAGAATGCACGTCACCTTTCAGCAACCTACGCAATTTGCCCTCAGATGACGGCGCAAAAACCGACAACAGCCTCTCCTTAACTCGTCTGAATTTATCAGGAAAAGGTGGATTTGCCATCAACACATCCCTAACACACGACATTGCCTCCCTACTTAAATTCATCACAACAAAATCAACTTTTGTTTCATCAGAACGGATGCGAGAACGACGCAATGATGCCTCAACTTGAACGAACCACAACGCTGGGTCATCTTGCAAAAATGGGGGAATTTTTGGGCTATGATACGCATCCACTCGAACCTCCCCACCTAAACCCTCTTCAAGGTTACCGTTATTATTATACTCATCGTCTGCTGAATGAATCCCAGTAGTCCGTTGTGCACCCAAACCTGGCCCACCGCTTGTCATTACCGCAAACTGCTCCGTCAGTCTCTGCAACTGGAGTTTGAGTTCATTCCTCTCAAGATCGGCTCTCGCCGCCTACTCCACCAACTGCGCAACTTCCGATTCAGCCATCTCACCCCTTCTCCTAGAAAACACCCTCACTTGTAAAAATCGCAACGGGAAAAACCCAAAATAATAATGTGGCTGTATCACCGCCCCAAAAATTCACGTATATAAAATAATCCAATTCATTTCACCAATAAATCAAAACGATTCAAAACATTGCCATATTCACTTCCTGACGCGAATGGAAAAAATCAAATCTGTACAATCAACTCGATCACTGACAATAACAATACGGAAAGGAAAAAAATCAAAAGAAAATCCTGTATAATTACGAAGAAACGACAAATGTCCTAATATTTTCACATCCAATATGATCAAGAAACCAAAATAATAAGAACGACAATACTAATGTAAATAAAAGTTCTCGATACGCTTTCGTTGATCCTCGTTGAACTCCGGTGATGCTCGGCAATCTGCTCGGTGAATTTCCGTGGCAGCACTTACGACTCACGCCATCGGTTGAGTCGTGATAATGGCGACGATATCCCGCACCCACGGAAAAAATACCTTCATGGACTGATGATGCCCGACGACCAAGAATATGAGCCGCCTCGCTGCAAGCGTTGCTACTGGCCAGAATATGCCAGCCTCCAGACGAAAACTCGTACTTGGCTCACCGACGAAAATGCGACGCCAGTCCCGATTTCGATGCTGTCTTTTTCTTTCAGGAAATTTTCCAAACCATGGCATTAGCGATCAGGAATCGGACTTCTGGGTCGATCCGACGTACAAACGTTGGCCTTAAACGATTTTATCGGCGAAATTGCAAGCAGCCACGCCGGTCGGCCATCTTGCCTCGTGTTCCGCGTCTCTCCAAAAGCATGACGAAAGAGATTTCTCCTCGTCGGGGTCACCAATGTGGGCAAATGTGTGAAATATATGTTGCCCGACTCGATTAAATAACTGTGATATCAGTTTGGAAGATTAAATATGAACACTCCCGATTAGAAAATTGATATTATTTTATTAGACGCCAATTACATGGAAGCACGAGAGCCAAGCCACGCTACCATCTCAAGTTGGTATCCCTGCGTCTTTATGCCTCACGCGCATGCGATACCAACCCTGATTCTCTTCTCTCTCTCTCACTCAAAACCAGCACTCGACATCAAACTCCCACAAATGTGTGTCCGCCGCGCTACCTCGCGGTAGAAATCGGTAATACCAAAACTTGAGTGCTATAGTACGTGATAGGCAAATGCTACGGGTTAAACGCTTAGGTACAATAGGTGGTGATGCTGATGAAAAATTGATGATCCTCGCTCGCGCGTGAGCTTTTGTATATATAAGTCTCAGTTGACTTTGACAGTTGTTTTGTTTCGATTGTTATTGTTATTGTTTTCGGTGTTTTTTTTATTAATTCTTCTTATCTCAACTGAGATTATTGATTTTATGATTGTGTGAACTCTCTAAGCATTACCCTGGAAGCGTAAGTTTCTAGTAATAAAATCCGTGAACAGTCAGACAGAGCCGTAAATGCAGGTGATATATATACAATGCGTTGTTGCCGTCAGGCAACATGGACTTTATGTACACCTTATTCTCTAATACGCTTTTACGTAATCGCGTCGACGAATGAAACAAAATCATAAATTATTTCAAAGAAAGAAAAAGGATACTCGCCGCAATTTCCAAAGAGCAACGAGGTATTTCTGAATTTTACGACAAAGTATGCTTCTTGCTTATTCAAAAACGAGACTTTCTGTTATACATGATAACTCCTGAGTTACTTCTGAAATCTGGGATATCTTTGGTACATCAAATCGTCATATTTGAAATCGTTGAAAATCATAGCTCATTGCAATAAAAGGTTTAAGTGATACTAACATCGGAAAAAGTCCGATGTTCTTAATTAAGAGTCCCATTTATTTAATTAACATTAAGAAAAAAAAAATGAAATATGTTCGTAAGAATAATCTAAGATAATGTTATGAATTTTCTGCCTGAAAATATTTTGAACATTTACAGTAAATATTCGATTTTTTTGTGTTTCAGGTACAACTTGAAATGAAATATGAAAATTTTACGGTTTTTTAGCTTACATGTTATGTTTGAAAATATTTTTTCTCGCTCTTAAACATTTTGAGATAAGCTTCTGAATTTCATATGATTCATTTAAATTCTGGGCGACTATGAAAATTCTTCGTGAATTCTGCTCAACAGATCATTCATGTTTGTGAATATTAAGATTGAATTTAAAAAAGGTATACATTTTTTTTGCCGATTCAAGGTCATCAAACTTTCGAAGTTATTTTCAAAATATAAAGTAAGTATGCGAAAAAATTTCGAAAAATTTGAGTCATCATAGACCTCTCCGATTTATCAAACTTTTTTTTGATCTTGTTATTTCATTATAAAAACTTGCCGATACGGAACATAGTAAGAAATTATAGAAAAAATTTCTTATGTATTCAATACTATTTCAAAATTTTATATCAAAAAGTTTAATTCAAATTTGCTGTGAATTATTTCTCAATCCAAAAATTCCATATAATGTTCAAAAGGTTTCATCGATTATAATAAGAAAATACGAATAAAACATACCAACAAATTTGGAAACATGAATGCGATGAACGTAAGTTCAAATATTTAATTATTATTCTCAATTTCTCGTTATCCTGAAACTCTTCTAAAATTGAGCGGAACGCTTCTTTTATAACATATTTTCGAAAAATGTTAGTAACATTGCTTTAGCTTACAAAGTGTTGGCAAAATTATGATGAAGATAAATAACAGCGCGTTTTTTTAATGAAAAACTTCATTTTCCAACGTTCCTGGCATATTTACGTAGCAACTTTCAAAACGGTGTTAAAAAATCGCATTTTCTTATTTAGCTGTTTAAACATAAAAGAAGATTTTTCCTTAGTTATGAGCTGAGTTTGAATATAATCTGGGTTTCTGACATTTCGAAGGGCTTATAAATTTTGAGAGAATATTTACAGTTTCTGTAGCATAATTTATAATCAAATTCTCACAAAAGCGACTACATAAAAATTTAATTAGTGAATTTCTGGATGGAATTCGGCACGTCAGAAATTTGATTCCAAAATTTACTACTCTATGAATCGTTCATCTTCGCAATAATGTAATGCAGAGTATTCAGATAGTTATAAAATTCGCGTTAAAAATTCTTGTGCTTCGAAAATATTTACTCTGTAAGAAATTTTTGTATAGATTTTTATCAATCCTCCTGGAATTTTTTTTACATAAACGTGTTATCGAAAGTTAAATATATTAGTGTCACTTAAATTTCATAAACGTCGTGAAGCTTTCATGTGAAATTTTATGTTATTGAATGTATTCTTATGTTAATACCAGCGCGCTCCACCCGCCCGATATGCTTGCTTTTTTGTAAGACTATATTTCATTTCACTTGCACAAACGTTAAAAGTCTTATTAAACAATTCCAGAAAAAACGATTCTGGAATTGTTGACAAAAGAAATAAGAACGTTATCGATTATGAAAAATCTTTATTAATTTTTACTATATTTCATTTTAAATATTCTTCATTAACGTTTACAATTGCATATTAACGAAAAACTTTACAATACATTGTCTAAAAATACTCATTGTAAACTTGCACAAACGTTGGAAAGTCTTTACCCTCATTGAATAACAGATCATAATCTTTGAATACGTATCCTCATAATACAAATCTTTAATTTATTACAAAAGCCTTAAACCTACTCATCCTAAAAACACTGATTGAAAACTTGCAGGAACGTAAAAAAGTGTTTACCTTTATTGAACAACAGATGATATTCTTTTAATACGTATCCCAATAATACAAATCGTTAATTTTTGCACAAAAGCCTTTAAACTACTAATCCTAAAAATATTGATTGCAATCTTGCACAAACGTTGATAAGTTTGTATCCTCATTGAATAACAGACCAGAAGATCCAAACGTTTGAAATGAAACGAAAGTAAAAACTACATGAATATTTCATTTCTTATCATGATTTATCCCATTTTAAAATGATTTATCACTTATCACAAAATGAATCAATCTTATCATTTTGTAAGAAGATGCAAAATTCGTAAAAAAAATTAAATATAATTTTTCTAGATATGTAAAGAAATGAATTATAACGCAGTTTCGACTACGTGCAGGATTGTTTTTCCGATGAAATAATATGAAATTTTGATCGTTTGTCGTTTGTCTCACGACCAATGAAATTTCGTTTTTTGGGTGGCATCGTTATGAAATCAAAACATTGAAAGTAAGTAAATATCAAAATATGCGAGAAACATAAATTGTAAAATAAAAGAAATTTTCCACAACGATCTACAATATTAATACATCAGAGTTTCAATGTTAAATTTACTATTAGTAAGTGGTGTGTGCAATTCGTTGAATTTGTTTTTGGCGAAAATTTGCAAAATTCATAGAGAAAAGTGAAATGTCATTTTTCTGAATACATTAACAAATGAAGTAAATTAATCTGAAACCTAAGATAACAGATTCGATTTTTCTACAAAACTGCGAGCTACTTATAATTATTTTTAGTAATATTCAATAGATATCATGATATAAAAACTCGACATACCACACAGACAATCAGTCAATAAATTTCAAATACGACAGAAGAACTTCAAACTTTGTACGTGCGCGTTGGGAAAGTGTGATAAAGGTGATACGGAACACCGTGGCCATCGCAAGTACGTCCTACTTTAGCTTGTTTTGAGTCCTGATCAGGGGAATTTTTCATCCTGAACAGAAAAAAATTCTTTTTTTGCAACAGAGTTATTAAGAATGTAAAGTTGAAAAAAAAGTTTGAACAAATAAAATGAAGAAATGCAAAATTTTATTTGATAGTTTTTGATTCATTGATTTCACAAATTTGATTCAATTAACCTAACCTCAAAAATATCAGTTTCAGTAAAAAAAACCTTGAACTTCAAAAAAATTATTTAGTGACGTAGAAAAACACCCATTACATAATTCATATCATTGCACTCACAGTTATTGATAGAAAGCAATGTAAATGGCGATTCGTTGTCGTCAGATGTCGGAGTGATGAGCTCGATGACAATGCGATTTAAATCCTCAAGGGACGTGCAAGTAATCATGTTACCTAAAATTTTTTGATAGATTTCGAATATTCGATTCGATCAACCTAATCTAGAAAATATCATTTTCAGTCAATCTTTTTCAGTAAAGTAGAGATAAAAATTCACCTTAAAGAAAACATTAACCTTGAACAAAATTATTTAGTGACGTTTTGAAACCATTTAAAAACGTGAAAGAAACCGACATGTGAAAATTAAAAAAAAAGCATAACATAATTTTTATCATTATTATTACACTCACAGTTATTTAGAGAAAACAATCTTGAACACCGATTCTGATCGATTCATTGTCGTTTGAAAGTTAATCCGACACAGAAGTATATCGATTTTTTTTGACATCTAAAAATAATTTTACAAAAATTCAAAAAAGGGACATCGATGTCCCTTTTTTGAATGTAAGCGCACAGATAAAAAATTCATATTTACCTGACATACAAACATGTAGATGGGCTAAGTCCTCTGCCGCTCCCAGGGTTGCTACGGTACGGAGAAATTACGAGGTTGACTCTACCGTAAACGTAAACACTTCCGTCACGTAGCGAACGCGACGGAAAAAAAACGAACACGACTTCCTTTTAAAAGAAGGTGAGTTCGCCGAAAATTTCACGTTGGTTCGCACGGCGTTTTGAAAAAAACTGAGTGAGGGATCAAAACAATAACTGATAGAGTGACCCAATTCTGTTTTCTTCGACCTACAATACGAGCGCGTCGCTCAGCAGCGCTGAGCAGCGCAGTTACCCAGGCAAAGTCTGGAAGAACCGCATATATTTTTCTCTCTCTTTTTTTCCTCTCGAACTCGATCTCAACCACTACCGATAGATAGACAGAGTGAGAGCATCAAAATGGCGACCATGTCAAAACAAATAGAGTACGATGAATAAAATCATCATTCTATAACAATAATCAGGATTCGTGAGTTGTAAATACGTCTACGACGCGTCCGAAAGCCGCGAGAATACGTGTGCAAAGTTAGGTGAGAATATTCAAAACGGTGTAGATTTCTACAGCGAAAAAAAAAGGGACTTCATTTTAGAGTAATAGATAATGTTTAAGATTCAAAATACTAACTGAGAATTTCACTTTAATATCTGCTGAATGTGAGTGTGTGTCAATGATATTTTTATAATTTTTCAAAAAATTACGTGCGAATATTTGCTTCACATAAACTTTTGATGTAAAAAGTTTTCAATCGACTCTATTTGTAAACCTTTCCATAATATCTATAATGAGAAGATAATTTAAAAGGCTGAGAGTAAAAACCGAACTAGTAAGAGACAAATGAATGTAAAACTCCATGTTTTCTGTCTCTACTTGTTCGGTTTTTCCTCTCAGCCTGTCATTTGTTGCAATTGCAATTTACCACAGAACTATGTACACCGACATTTCCGCTTTTACTATTGCGTTTTAAGTGATTGGATATTAAAAAACTTTTTGTACACCATGTGCAGCATTTTTAACATAGTTCAATTTAATTACATGAAACTTTGACCTGTATATAAAAAGTTTCGCGGTGATATTCCTATTTCAACTTTTTATTGTTCTATAATAGAGAGTAAAAATATATTAAGGATGACCTTTTTAGAAACTTTTTGTCCTATTTTGTACACATCTCAAATTTCTAAGGGTTTTTTTTTTATTTTTCGAGAGATTTCGTTTAAAATCACTCATTAACAAAAGTTACAAGAGCAACGTGAAAACGAGAACAAAAAAGAAAAAAAAAGAAAAATATGAATCTCACGAAGAAAAAGTTTGAAACAGTCGTGATGAGAATTGCTCGTCAAAAAACTCCTCAACTACTTAGTAAAATACTGACTTCCTTTCACGCAGAATTTCCCCGACCGAAGAAACGAGCTTTGCGTTTGAAATTTCCTGCAATTCCAGCTTCTTTGCATTACAACATTATCGCATTAAACCCCGTTTAGTGTGATATGCTAAAGCGAAATTATTAATTATGAATCAAACCAACGTAGTAATTTCATCTCACTAAAATTTCTGAAGCATCTAGAACTTGAATGGCTAATTTACAAATTGTTCAGGCATAAATATCCAGTGACAGAACTGTATGAATCTCAAATAAAGATTTTGAAGTCATTTCAAACCTTGATCTTTATTTGATACAATTGGTTTTCTTACTCAGTTCAGAACCAAAGAAAGCAAAAGAAACAAAAAATAGAAATTTGAAAAAGCAGTGCACGTTTTGCTTGAACGGAGAGAAAATACAGGTAGTATTTGCAATTATATAAAAGTATGGAGCATTTTATTTAGGAGCGGATACAGGGGGGGGCGGTGGGGGCGATCTCCCCCCCCTAAGGGTTGCAAAATTTTAAATTTATGTTTGATTTTCAAGGTAATTCAATGAGTTTGAACATTGATAAGGTAAGTATGATGCTTGCAGTTCATGTAGTTTGTTATTCAATATGTCGACTCGATTGTTGATGGTGTTGTTCGCCTATTTAGTTCAAACTTATAACGATTCGACCCCAACCCTTCCCCCCACCCCTTAAACATATCTCTGTATCCGCCCCTGATTTTGTTCATGAATATGTTCGGTGATCGAAAATAAACTAAAAATGCTTAATACGAAATAAGATTCTCATTACAGAAGGTAAATTCGAGTTCATCTGATACGATTGTGACTGCGCGTAATTGCGAAAGACACGATTTAGCATTAGCTGAGTAAATAGGTTCGCATGCAATTATTCTCCACGATAATTTTGTCCCTTATCAGATATTGGCTCCCAAAGCAATTTCAGGTAAGGTCCGGGGTGTCTTTTCTTCTGGAAAATCAATTACGCTCTCAGGAAGTTGATCGTACTCCTTGCATATTAAACGTCCACCATTATGAGAACGAATTTTTTTTCCACCAAACTACGAAAGAGAACCGAATTCGAAAACAAACCGTTTTTTGCGTCAACTGATTGAGATTTTCCTGCAATTTCCTGTAATTTAGCAGACTTTTGGCGATTTTACTCTGTGGTAGTTTCATGATTCGCCGCAATTTTCTCGGTGTGATCAAATTTGCGGCAATTATGCCAGTAACGATTACTGATGGCATTTTTCCCCTTGATTTTTGATTGAGTTTAATTACCCAGTCGTTATTTTGATAACAGCGCACAGATATATGTACTTAACAATTGGTTTCAATTAATTATGAATTAATTTTATCGAAGTAGTAATTTCAATATTGGAAGATTGTTTTCATTCATGTCAAAGTATATGTGATGCATGATATTCAAAATACCTTGAATGAAAACGAATTTCTCGTGACGCTTCTGTTCGGAAATTCGGAGTTTCCAGAGTTTTTATGTGAAAAAAACTTTTTTTTTCGCATTACCCATACAAATATTGGAACACTATATAAGTATCAGGATTTTTAAGAAATTACGAAAAATTTTACTAGCAAATCATAAAATCACTCCAATATCTGAATTTAGCAATAATTATTGTAATATGGGATAAATTCTATATGATAGCAAGAAGTTTGTTAATTATTAACTGATACGAATGAAATCAGGCAAATAAAATTTAGTGGTTTCATTTATTGTACAGAGTCAGATCGTTTCTCGCGATAACGCATTGATAATCTGGTAGATATTTCAAGTTCATTATCATATCATGAAAATTAATTCTGAATTTTGAAATTCTGGGAAAATTCAGCTGACCATTTATTAGCTTTTCCCACAGACTTTCAACTTCTCACAGAAAGCTCATTTAAACGCGAACATTTTTGACGTTCGTCGACGGTGGCGACTAAAGATGAAATATTCATATATTCCTTCCCAGCGCATTCGGGAGCTTATATTCTCAACTTGACCATTTTCATTTTCATGCGGGCAATTTTCCATATGAAAAGAAAATTACCTCGATATGTACAAAAATGATGAAATGATACTTATTTTGAGCATGTCATTTTTTTAAATGATATGTGAAATTCCAAGAATCTACTAATGAGTCAAAAACTATCATGAAATGCAAAATAAAAAAAAGTTTTTTAGCAGAAGAGAAATTAATTCAGTGGTCGAACATGGAGTAATCAGAAAATTATCAAAATAGAAATTTTGTTCAAAAAATTTCAGATTTTTGACCACAGTACTCATGACAAGCTATTATTTCTTCATTTTTTTTATCATCATTATCAACTTAGGTCATTTGACCTAATTTTGTTGACTTCAACGAAAACTTAATCATACTTCTGAGATTCTGAGGGCTTAATAACACCTACGTGGATCTTAGATTCTTTTTCTTAAGCTCAAGTATAGAAAAATTTAAAAAAGTCTTCATCGGAGAATTCCGAATTTCCGATTTCCCAAGAACCACTTCAAGTACCTTGACTTCTTGTCTCTCATTTTTTATTGCCTCGAAGCGAGTATTCATTGAACTTGGGAATTAGTTACCAACACTCACGCCTGGCGATGTACAAAAAGCTAAAACTCGAGGCAATTTATGACGGGAAAACATATTTCAGTTTGGCGGTTAGCTCAGTCAGATAGTTCTAGGAAAAAGCGTAATTCGATCTCTCAAGAACAAACGCTTGAACTGGTATTAAACTTTTGCCGCGTAATGCAATCAGGAAAACTTGGTACTGGAGTCGAATGCCAAAGATTAAAAATGTTTCCCTGCGATATTCGTACTTTTTTGTGAACAATAAAACTCATTTCCATTAAAATTGTCTCGGAAAATGCCTGTGGGAAATAGTAGGTGAGGGGGGAGGATTTGAGAGTGGTAAAATCTTAGGAGAAAATGTTCTTTCCTTTCCAATTAAGGCTTTGGTAACATATGTAAAATGCGTCAGATTTTTCGACGCGAGTTAATAATACATTTCTAGATAACACAATCAACACAATTTTACTCAATCAATAGATGATAAACTGGATAAATGAATTCATTGAACCTATCAAGGTGAGTTTAATTGTTCACATCAACTAATAATTTCAGGTCGGTAAATTACAAGTATGTGATTCGCTTTACGTTGACGATGGCAACATTTCCTTATATGGGCATGTTCGTAAGCATTGCCGGCAGTTTTTCGACTATATAAACCCGTTGAATCTTCCGTTTCATTGAAGTTGTTCTCGAGCTTCTAGCCTGTAAGCTCCTCTCTGGAGATAGTCTAAACATGGTCCAAAGGCTGAGAACACTTCCAACTAAGGTCCACGAGCTTGACCTGACGATAGTCCTATAGCCTGTATTTTTGTTGCCTGAAGCTAATCGGCCCAAATCATCCAGGTTGTACCTGAGGTCTGCAAGCCGTCGGAACAAGGATAGCTCATCAAAAAAAATCACTCATACTTTTTATATAAATATACGCACAGCTTTCTCGTAGATAAAGGAGAGAGCTAATACTTAAATTATGAACCTCATCATTCAGGAGCGGATATTTTATCTCTGCTGAGACTGTATCCAGACTCAACCTGAGGATAAGGAGCTATAATTGTTATAATAATCTTGATTAGTATATACGAGTTATTATTCAAAGAGTAGTGAATATATAACAATTGAACTCCTTTAAATGGAATTTAAAATATCAAGAATTTTAAATATAAATAGAAAATGGAACTACTTCAATAGAATATAAATTGACGAGATCAGGAATACGGACTATGAAGGAATTTCGAGGGAATTGCGAGCTGATAATTACTAAATTGTGAGATTGAAAGGGACTTATGAGCTAAAATGGATCGTGAACTTTAAAGAATTTGTGAATTACAAGTTAGAAATTATTGCTTTCATGTATGTATAATTTAGATTATAGAATAAAATGAAATAGGAATTGAAATTGCGAAGATTACAAATAGAATTTTTACAGATTTGGATAATAATGAGTTTAATAATGACTAGGATTGTAAAGTCAAGCTAGGATTCACTTCAACAAATAATTAATTTATTTGAATAGAAGAGAAGTGTGAATAGGTAACGGTAGAATTATAATTTCCAAAGAGAATTCAGCAGAGGAATGTAAGTTCATGAATGTTGACGCAGCCAAGAACAATGTTCAATTGAAAATAATGGAGATATTACATTCAGTGTGATATAAATTTGTTATTGTCGGATTAGATTTATGTACCCGGAAATTCTTTTGTAACAAATCATTGACAATAATAACGTCACTCAGTGACATCTTAAGGAAATTCTTGTGTTTCATTCAATCATTAAAACAATCCCCACTTTCATAGTCAAATCAAAGGGTCACCGAAGGCCGTTGTCTACGGAGGGTCCTTTCCAGTGTTCCACTAAATCAAGGAATCCATCCTAGGCGTCTTGCCTAATATACAAGTCACTTTGAAAAGGTTGATTTTTATTGATTCCATTGATCTGGCTCGTCACGAAAATAATTTTGAAATCTTCTAGGAAACTCTAGAAATTCCCATATATACGACTTTTACAAAATTTTTACAAAAGTACATTTATCTTTATTATACATATTTTGAATTTGTTTAATTGCTTATTGCTGATTGCTTATGTTTCTCGTTTGCATTACATGACTTTTTTCCAAATATCAATGAAGATATATTGATCACCTGCGATGTGGTGCCTTTTATACGCTTCTGAAATAATCCATTTTACCTAACATGAGAACTTATGATTTTGATTGTTATAATAAAACATTCACTCAACTTTTTGAATGCAAAAAACTATTCTTATACGTGGAAATACTGCAGGTGGCAAAATTTTTTTTCAAAGTGTTTGAGATTCATTGAAATTTGAGAATGTTGTACAATCCTAATGTTATGTGCAACGTTACAGCTCAGTAACATTAAAACTAGAAAAAAATTTTTTTATGCATGTTACGAAGCAAGTCCATAATTATAACTTTCTGTAAAAAAATGTACACATATAATTTATAATAATTTTGAACTTCTGTGGAACGTATGTAATCAGTATCAGAATTCCTGAAATGATCGGTTATAAATTTTGTCACTTTACTTCGTTTTACACATTAACTCTTGGAAAAAAGTAGATATTAAAATAAAATTTTAGAAGTTAATTATAAAAAGTGTTTGATAAAATATATTTATGGAAAAACTTATAGACGAAAATTCAGTTCCGACGCCACTGTAATTATATTATTGTTGGGAAACAGAATCGAGCCAAGAAATTGAATTATTTTTTGGCTCGGACCCAAGCTTTTCAAGCAAGTTTGGGAGAGGTTTCGAGAGCATGTGTGTGCGGCTTTATCTATCTAACAATTGCGAATTTCGTACTGAGCTTCGATAAATGCCGTTCGTTGTTCTCGTTGTTTCATACGTCGCAATGCTGCGCTTCTATATTGCATTTTTCTCCCGATTTCTGGCGCATCGCTGCTCCTCAGCTCGGAAGATACCGCACATTCCGCCTAGAATCCCCCTTGGAATCCACCCCACGTTTTTTGGCGTATTCAGCGATTCATTCGATAAGAGAAACTCGATATCTCTACATCTATAGAAATTATCGAAATTCTTCATTTATATTAATTTGCTGCAGGATGTGTTGTGATTAAAAAAAGATTCCCAATGAATTCTCAGCTACGATGCTTTAACTGATGAAAGGAGAACTAAAGAATTTTCATCCTTAATTGCACTAATATCATCATTTTTTGATAAACATTATATCTACTTGAAATATATTTACGTTGGTTCAAGATTAAAAATTTATAACAGTGATTAAAGAAATTATTCACGAGTTTTCCATTGCTTTGTTTATTTCTTCAAGAAGTTGTGACACTGACATAAGTAAGCTATGATCTATTTCTGAAATCCTCCCCTTGAGCCATTAATGAAATTTCCACGTGCCTGACGAAGCAATGGAAATCTTGGAATAATAGATGAAAATCCTTTTCAGTTCGTGTGCAAATATTCCTACAACAGAATATATTGATATGCTGTCGACTGCTCAAATCAGGCGATTAAATATCGAGCATTGAACAGCAAAGTATTGATCTCAGCAGCTTTAATACTTTTTGAACAAGACGAGTAGTTATTAGTGATTATTTGACATGTGTTTTTTTTCTGTGAAAATCGGAACCACTTTTTTCTGCGAGGAACAATCATTTAAACAAAGGATAATGTTACCCTGTATGAAATAAAAATAGAAGATATTTTTGACTTAGAATTAAGTAACTCTAAAATAAGAGCCTTTTTAGCTATAATCTAAGGTTATAAAACACATTCATAAGAAATGCGTCTTTTTTCTTTCCATCTTCCAATTTTCAACTTGCATTCAATGAAGTTAAGAGATAGGAATCTCAGATTCCAAAAATTGTTGAAATTTTTAGACGTTATGTATAATTCACGTTCATTCGATTTTTTCAAATCTTTAATTTTTCGTTTGGAAAATCATGCAATTTTAAATTTTCAAAAACCTCTATATTCTAGAGTAGGAATAAAGTAATCTACGTAGACAACTAGAAATTTCTAAATGATATTTTTCTAGCGTTAAGTAAATTATAAATGCACACAATAAATAATTTTCAAAGTGTCAAGTTTCAGAAAATTATAAAAACTGGTTCTAGGAAATATTAAATTTGCTTACATTTATTTTTATAATTGCTGGAATATGTTTCGGAAGCTTGATGAAAATTTCGCTGGCATTTTTTAAGACCTCAATTCATAACTTTACAAGTTACTTCTTTAAATTTATAATATAAATAAATTATTTGCATGAATTCTAAATAAATTTCAATTGGTATATTGAACATACTAGTATTCAAGATACGTCGATGATTAGAAAATTTCAATTATTTCGAATAAGTAAATAAATATTTTATTTTTCATTGCAAGCTCAATCATTTTTTACTGTTTTAAAATGTTATAGTCAACTGAAATAGTCATATTTTTTTTTTCTTGCAGCGAGAGCATTAGTCCATAAATTCAACTATGACCATCACCTCGATGTGGCCTTTTTTCATGTGTTTACTAATACACTAAAAACAGTATTATTTCTACAGGAGCAGATATTTATCAATTTTTCATTCGATTTGTGATTATTTTTGTTCAATATTTGTTCAGGAACTTTCTTCCATATAAATAAGTTAAATGTTTGTGGAATAACCAGATTTGTTCATCGAAGTGCTCAATAAGCTGAATTCTCGTTAGACCTACTGATTGAATTATGAAGAAAAAATTTCTTTTACGTCATTTAGCTAAAAGAATCCATTTATATTCTACAATTGGTCATGGCCCATTCGGAAAATCCAATAAGTTATCTGGAAAATACTTTCAGTATATATTGAAAATGGAATGGGAATTTAGAATTCCTGATTCACAATTCCATTTTGAAACTCTTTTCGAAAACTACAACAGAGAAGTCAAAATTTGAATTGTAGCTTTGAAGTATACTTTCAAAGTGAAGTTCTAAAATGGAATCGCCAATAGGAATTTCCAAAAACGAACTCCATTTTTGAAAAATTGACTATGAGTTGATGGTTTATTAGAATTGGTCATCACCAATTTTAGGTTCACCCTTAATCATAGCAAGCTTGGCAGTTCAGTGGTTCGAATGACCTTGAAAACGACCAAGGGCTTACTCTCAAGTCTACAGTTTCTGCGTAAGCGTGCAGGACTTTCTGCACGTCTTAGTTTTTTTAGCAGGGATTGTAATTCACGACCGTTTCACTTGGCAGTGTTTACCACATTGTGAGATTGCACCATGGTTTATAGTGCGCCGCAGTGAGTTTTTAATGGAGTGATACGATGGCAAGAATTTACGCGGTCTACGTACGTACGTGCGGGGCTATATGTAAAGGGCGTGTACAAATGTGCGCCATGTTCCACGAACAAATGACTTTTCTCTGTGGCCGCATTAGTGAAGTTGTAAGTTCCACGGGAGCATATCACCCGCAACTTCTAGTTGCGGGTGATATGCTCACAGTCAGAGCCACTGCAGGCGAGCGTGTGATATTTGACAATGAGCTAGTCGCTTATCTCGCTTTTAAGCCCATTCAAGCTCTTCAGAAGATGGCCATTTTCATGTCAATCCGAGAGTTTTGATTGTCTAAAAAATATTTCGATGTTAAAGCAGGAGGGGATACATGAAGGAGAGGGACGGAGATAAGAGCGGTCAACACATTTTTAGAATATTCTTCAAGATTCGCAGTTTTATTCACATTTTATTTGTGTATTGTATCATTATATTTCGAACTGGTCAGGTAAGTGGGGGGGCATGGAGCATGACGGGGTAATTTTTATATTTTGATTTTTTTCGAATATAAAAAATGTGAATACTGTGCAATTTTCTTTTTAGGAATCTCGAGTCACTCATATTGTAATAAAAACAACTTTCGAAGTTCAAAGATTATATGAGTGAATTATGTTTTTTGACGATTTGGGAAAAAAAATTTGTACCTCATTTCTTTGTTAAAAGTTTTTTTTCATTGTTAATAACTGCATTACAAGTTTTTATTTTCCATAAGTTACATAGTTAGTTGTTGTGGAAGGTATTGTTATCATTTTAAAATATTTAAAAATTACCTATTATAAAAAATTCTAGAAGAAAACCTTTGAGCTTTTTTAGATCTCTTTTGACTTCGATTTTGGATTTGAACTTTAGATTTGTAATAAATAAAATAAAAAATAAATATATTGACTTTTTAAAACAGGTAAATGAAGAACAGCTTTCATCGTCAATTGCATTTGGAGTTTGCTTACTACAGTAGATAGTACCCTGTTATGCCCCCGGAAATACTTTTTTTATTTACACTCAGCAAAAATAAACTAACGCGTGGAATGAAGAAACGCAAGTATGCAACGTAAACCTGAAACAATATATTATAGCTTGGATCAAACCTAATTTTCATAAAACATGGAGAAATATTACTATCTTGCACTTGAAGAACCTCGAAAAGTGTAATTCGACCGTAAAACACAGCCGACATGTCATAAAAAATATGCTGATGCAACTGTTATGCCGGATTTACTTTCAAAATGTCGGATATGATGTACAACTATGTCTTTGTGAATTTGGACAGATGACACGCCTTTGTAGAGGAAATATTAATACCACCCCGTTATGCCCCATTCTCCCCTACTGATCGTTATGACTGATTTTCCTGGAATGTTTTGAATAAATACAAAAATGAGATAATTAGAAAATATTTTATTAAAAGATAGGTTTTTTTTTGGCAATTTGTGATTCTCGATTTCGCTGTCGAATTCAAAGTAACCATACGTTTGAAAAAAAAATTTTTTTTTGTTCTTTTTCGAACATATAACTTTGTTAAAAACTGTTCATTAATTTTTCATCAAATCGTCTAATTGTGAAACTAAAAGGAAAAATGGCCATGTTTCAAATTGGTTCGTCCAACTGAAGAACCATTTTTTTCAATTGTCATTGGACACTTGAAAAACCCTTTGCAAAAATACTTATAGCATGCAACCTCAATAATTAAATGTTAAAATTAGATCTTTACATGAAAATGAAATTCTGTTGGTATGCTGTAAATTTTTGTGGGAATCTGTAGTTTAATTGTGCAATTCAAAACGCGAATCAACTTTCCCGTGTAAATTTAACTTTCTTATTGGAAGAGTTGATTAAAAAATCGACTATCTTTTCATCTGGTTTTCTAATTTTACAAACCGGTTTGCAAACCAATTGAAAACTTTTTCTAGGTTATGGAAGGCTTCTTTAATTTCGATTTCTAGGTATTACATGTCCCTCAGGTATTCTTTTTTGTACGCTTTTTTTTTCATCGGTGATAATATCTTGAATATTCAAGCATACAATAAATACATCTTTCACGAAGACCTAGAATAACAGTCGATACTAGTTCTTCACAGATCAAAATAATTCTCTAACCTTTATGGTTGTTCCATCTTATTTCATTTAAAAAAACCTATGAAATCACACAGTAAATATTATATTATTGATAATCATTATCATATTATTCGAATGTTGTACGTGGGTGATAACTTTGTAAATGAAAAAAATGTTTTTATGTGATACTTACATGTCCAGATCAAATTTTACGTTGACACGTTTCTGGTAATTTAAGTTCTCCTAAATATTTCATTGTATGAAATTTTTTATTAAAACTTCATAAACTTTATCACCATGAATATTGTTCAGAAATTTAATAATACGAAGAATGTGTACTTTGCCATGTGTCCTCGAATACTTGACAGTGAATGATCGACAATTAAAAAAAAACTGAAAATTTTTCTTCTAATTTCAATTTAAGAGAATTTTTGTGGCCTGTATTTATTGGTAATTGGTATTCAGAAAAAATGCTATGATATACAAGTTATTCAAAGGTCCTTGGAAAAAGGCTAGGATTAGACAAAATTCGTTATGAAGTTCTTTTTTAAAATTCAAGTATTAATACCTACCAATCTGTTAATAAATTGTACTCCAAATGATTCATTATAAGATTATCCATTACGTGATATAAAAAATTCATAGTTGCCTACTTTTTATCAGAATATACAAAAATTCAGATTCGCGAATAGGAAATCTAAAATTGGTCGACTTTCCACCATTTAATACAGAACTCTTCAGTGAAAACATTTAACGTTAAAACAGCAGTGGATAAAAATTCTGCTTTTTCATTATAGACATGTCATAATGTCTATAATGACATGTCTGCATGTCATTTTAGACATTAACCTCTCTGCACATTACGCTTTGCTTAATCTTTAAAAAAGCTTTAAATTTTTAATCAATGGAAAAATCTACGTGTAACAGCTACCCAACACGTGTATTTATTTTGAAGATGCATTGTCGTTTTCAGAAAAGTTTACATAATAAAAAAAACTCTATGCGAAGATTAAAAAACAGATATTCATCACTTGATAGACAAAAGTCAAAAGCACACAATACTTTTTTTGGGTCATTTATTCAAAGCTCCCTATCTTTTCACCATTTTTCAATGCAACGTGCTTTTTTGTTCCACGATGGATGCGTTTCAACCATTTCTCACAATAGCAATATTATTCCGTACGACGTTATTTTTAAGCAAATTGGAATACGTGGAACTTTGGCATATCCATTTGGTCGGTTGAATTTTCAATAGACGCGTTTTACATTTACAAAGTTGAAGGGAAAAATTGGCGTTTTATTTAATCATTCGTTTTCAAATGCTTTTATTGAAAAAGCGCATAGTGAATTGCGTTCGTTGAGAGAGAATATTCGAATATTTTCACAAGTGTCGATAGTAAGAACTTTTTAAAAAAGTTTTTTTTTAGGAATTGACAATTGTGGTGCATATTCATAATAGTTGTGAATCAACGATGTGGAATTACTGAACGCATGCATTGCAGTTTCGGTGATCAAAGCCATTTCTGAGTGCATCCAGTGC
The DNA here is from genome assembly GCA_028476575.1 of Platygaster robiniae. NCBI lineage: Eukaryota > Metazoa > Arthropoda > Insecta > Hymenoptera > Platygastridae > Platygaster > Platygaster robiniae. The sequence goes on from CM052025.1 coordinate 14,433,212, forward strand.
ATGTATACATTTTTTTTTTATTTCATCGAGCTAAATTCCTGAACGTTATTAATTGTATGTTATTGAATGATATTGTTGTAACTTGTTACCTTAAATATTATTTTTCAAACTTAAATGTAAAGGCAACGTGTTTTCTAAAATGCGGCAATGTATGGAATTATTAATTTCGTTGTTACTGAAGGATTGAAAAATACTTGATAAAAATCAAAGCTCTTGAAATAAGGTAAAGAAATTCGAGAAAAAATGTCAAAAACCTCATAATTATTCAATCTTTTCAGAACTGCTAAATTTTAAAAAGTATAAACAACTGTGAAAATTCAAAATTATAAGAATTGTTTTAAACTGTCAAACCACTGAAACTGTTAAAAGTGTCAAACTTGTGAAATAGGTAGTCGTTGTCAAAGTAACATTTATATTTCCAACCCTGAAAACTTTTAAAACGGTTTTATCGATTGCTATATAATTATATTACAAAATGGTCATAAAATCCTGCTCACTTATTTATCACTGTGAAGACCATAAAACTGTCATTTTCTTCGAAAAAAATAGTAACCATAAGTAAACGCTACTTTAGTACTATTTATGTAATTAACAGAAACGTGACGTTTTCTACTGAACAACAGCAACAAACTTCGTTTCAATTTTTCAGAATACTCTTTGAACCTTGCTTTGAAATAACTTTGTTCACAAAAAATTATGTTTTTTCATGCTTCGATGCTCACTAAAATGTACAAACAGTGAAAATTAACTGCAGATTCAATATAGGGTTCACCTCTGAGAGTAACCTGCAAATATTCTGAGTAATATCAAGCACATAGAAAAAAATGACACTTATGAAATCCTCAGTGCAAACGTAACCAAAAGACCGAGAATGGTATGCCAATAGTATCGCGAAAATTATGACAGAGCGCCATGTGTGTGCTCAAATGTCGGAATTTTTCGCGTCAAGCGCGCGATCCCGATAACGCGTGAAAAATGAAATTGACGATAAAACGGAAATTACGAAGACATGAAACGACTGTTCCAAGGCCGCTGGGAAAAGCGCGGAAATATTTCGTCACAACGACGAGCGAGGCGGAAAACTCTATCGCCAAGTTTTCCTTTATCGCTACGCCGTGGTTTCAATTATTACCGCGAGCCCGACTTTTATCTCATTGTTTACCCACTCTCGCCAAGTTACGAATTTCCTCCCACGATACATTCATTATTCGATAACTCATGAAATCTCATTACAAGGTCTCATTAACGGTAATTAACTTTTAAAGTGGAGGCAAAAAAGCTCGAATGCCGTAAAATTGATAGTCTGCACGGAGTTTTTTGATAAGAAGATTGTTTTAATGCGTGTTAAGGAACGTGTTATCTTGTACATTGAGCGAGCTTTTTTGCGACTCTGCAGAGAATATATCCAATTATAAAGATTTTTTTAAAGAATGATTTTTGTTTTTCAAAGTTGGTTTAAATAGATAATTCTAAATCATTATTTTTGAATGTGTTTAACACGATGTTTTTCATTGAGAATTGTCGAAGTAAAGAGTTATAATAATGATAATAATACAAATAATAATAATAATAATGATAATAATAATAATAATAATAATAATAATAATAATAATAATAATAATGTTAATCCCCTTCCCCCCTCAAACAGACATTGCTAATGTAAAGGTCGGCCGTCGCTTGTAGGGTGGTACACCATTAAATGTACAATTTTTTTTTATAAATTTCGGCGTCATTCTCGGAAACCTTATATTTCACATAACACATAATATTGAAAAGCCAGTAATCGCAGAAGTAATCAAGAGCCACACTATGACATACAAAGAGTAGACTTAAAAGTAGTGATATCACAGAAAACGTCGCTCGAAAAGAAAAAAAAAAAAAAAAAAAAAAAAAAACAGAAAAAAACAAGAATGCAACACCAACCGTATTTTGTGATCACATAGTGAAAACTATCGATATATGAAAAATCGTCGCATTCCTAATTAAAGTATTTACAACTGGTGTATAAAAAAAAATGAACAGTCATAATGAAAATGGATCAAAAGTCAGTAAGATAACAGTCAAGTCTTAAATTTCTCGTTGAACGATAATTTGACAATTTTCCTTTATCCTTCGATGTAATAACTCCAGCGCAATACAAAACACGCAATACAAAATTCACTTGGCAGTCGAATGTGGCACAGTCACACAGTCACAGGCAGTGTTGCTAGACTAGCGCTTTTCCCGCTAGTTTTAACGGTTTTTAGTAACGGTAAGAAGAAGATGACTGCGGTTAGGGGGAAAACTAGCGGGATATATAATGCCAAAATTTGGTTATATTCGGTAAAAAATGGTCATTTTTTTATTTCACGCCTAACTTCTGTCTGTTTTTGTTGGTCGAAAGACAAAAAAATTTTTCTCATATTTTATTTCAATGTTCTATTATCTTTTTTTTAATTGCAATCACGCGATGAGTAAATTATGACTAAAAAAAGTATTTGATTGTAAAAAATCGATCAATTGTTCTATATTCTATACTATATTGTATATTTATTATATTTTTAGAAATTTTCAAATTTAAAATTTAAATTATATTAAAATGAAATTTTATCATAATAATTTTACAATTATTACAATTTAAAAAAAAATTATCAAATTTTGGAAGAATGAATGTATTTTTTTTTCCTTCTAACTACTAATATTTTTTAAATTCAATATACATTATATACAATAATACTTATACTACAATTTTCTTTTCAAAATTTTCCATTTTGAATTTACGGTAATTTATTTAGACATTTTTTCCATCTTACTAATTCTTCAAATTTTTCAAAATTTCTGAGTTTTAAAAATTTTGAATGTTTTTCAAATTTTTCAATATTTTTGAAGTTCCACACGTTAGTGAAACTATTCGGAACTTTCTAAATCTGATAAACGTTCGTCCAATTCTCCAGAAATACTTCTGATTTTAGAAACTAAACTTTTTCACATCTTCATTAAAAAAGTGAAAAGTATATTACGCATATGCTAAGAAAATATTACAAACACAATTTACTGAGTGTATAAACATTTTCTGAAAGTTTTTGTTGGATCTTTTTTTTTCAAATATGTAAAAAATTTTGAAATTTTGAGAAATTATAAAGTATAAAATATTGCGAAAATCCCCGATAATTCTATGAAATTCAAATAATTTTATTACTCAATTACCTAATATATTTACTTAATAATTAACTTAATTTCATAAGTTTGATAAATTTAAAGAATTTTTATGATGCGGAAAATGATACACATTTTGAATTTTACAAGCTCTGAAACTCTGCCTCTGCGGTTTACCAATTTTCCCTACTTTTGTAAGGCACCCGCATTCAAGGTCTGTAAGACCGTTATCCCCAGCGAGCTCAAACAGCCTGAAAAGGCTCATTCCTAGCTATGTTGAATGTGTTTCGAAATTTTTCAAGGTTGCCTCTGTAAATCGCTTTCTATTCTGGATCCAATAGTACTTATAAATGGGGAATCCCAATTGGGGACGCAAGTTGCCAAACCGAAGTCACCAGCAGTTTCTCTCATCAGTGTTACGAGAGGCTTCAAGGTGGATAGGTTGGAGCGCGTGCGAAGTACACTGAGGAAAAATTAAAAGTAAATTTTACTATAGAGATTGTAATCTGCATGCGTTCCCAGTGAAAAAAATATTTTTGGGTATACATGTGTATTTTATTATATGAAGAAGAAAAAGTATCGCGAAAAAAGTAATTTCTGTATCTGGGCCCGAAGTGAAAAATTAATTTTTTCGCGGTACTGACAAACTACAATAAAACTGCTGCAAATATTCCTTTTTTACTGCAAATGCATGTAGATTACAATCTTTATGGTAAAATTTACTTTTAATTTTTTCTCGGTATGTTTTTCCCCCCGATATCCATTTTAAGTAACAGGGTTACAGACCGATCAGGGCCACCTTCTTTTATGCGTGTACTGACACTTTGAAGAATGATGCAACAAAAAAGGGCATAAATTTATGAGCTCTCTTTCTGTTGCATTATTGTTCGGATTCGAACGTCAGTACGAAAATGGACAATAAAATGAATGTTTTATACTTTTTCAGGTTTTTCAGGTTTTTCCGTACAGCGGATCTCCAATATTAACATTAATGATTATTTATAAATAAACATTTTTTGCAAAAAAAAAAAAATTTTTTTCGTAATTATAACGTAGCGCCAACGTAGTGGTTACGTTGCTTTTTACGTTGCATTTGCGTAACTGTCATGTGCCGACGACGTAACCGTTACGTTTCGCAGCAACGCTGCTGAAACGAACTGGCGACGTACCGGGTACGTACCCATTGAAACGTACTCGCGATGAAACCGGCTGAGAAATTCCGACGTGCGAGCGACGAACTGGTTCACTGGGCTTGTATGATTAAATATTTTTTAAAATAGAAGTGATGTATTTCTATTCTTGTTCATTTATATTTTTCTTTCAAGTCTAAGAAAATTTTATAAACTCATGTTTTAGGTGCTTTATAACACTTATGTTACAATTTTTCTTCCAAATTTTCCATTCTGAATTGACAGTTATTATTTAGACATTTTTTTCAACTACTATAAAAAATTTTCAACCTAACCTAACCGCTTATTAAAATATTAAAACTTAACACTTGATGAAACGTGACAAAATTTTAACTTATGAATATTTATTTTGTTGTTTTCTGATATTATGAAAATCATTATTCAAAAATTGAATTTATAACCTCGAGATTCCATCTATTATTTACATAATGATCATACTTCTATATTTACATAATAACTCATAATTTTTTATTATCATTATTTATGTATATTTTTAATTATCAATTCAATATTTTTTAAGATATCAAAACCATATTAGCATCCTAAAACATAATGTATACTTTTATTAACATGAATATGCTCAGTTTTGTATGTTGAAATATTTTTTTAAATAAAAATGATGTATCTTGTTCATTTATATATTTTTTTTTTTTTTTTCAAGTCCAAGAAAATTTTAGAAATTCACGTTTGAGGTGAATTATAATATTAGAATTTTCTTTTCAAAATTTTTAACTTTGAATTAACGTTTATTTATTATTAAGACATTTTTTCCGACTACTATAAAAAATGTTTTCATTACAAATGTGTGTGGCATAGTATAATACTGATTTGAAATTGTTATTTCAAGATGTAAATGTCTAAATCAAATTTTATATACGTTTTAAAATTTGAAAAATTTTTTTTAAAAATCTTTTTTTCTAAAAAATATTAAGCTTGATCTGTCGTTGAAAAAAACAAAAACAACAACCGAAAATTCTTCATTTTTGGTTATTGACCACAGAGGCAGCACTCCTATTCGATAAATTATTCATTATTTTTTCGAATTTCACTTGAAATTATTTTTTTTAGTGTTGTAATTTGTTTTGTTTTGTTGAGTTTTGTTTACATTCCGCAATCGCGCCCCATTCGCCCAAAATTACCATCATATATCTTAAAAACGCCATGTTGAATATGAATGAAGATGTTCATTTCCCAATACTACTGCCAAGTTGGCAACAATGCGGTCAAAGCAGATCGGGGTCTTTTGGAAATCGATTGGGATTTTCGAGACCAGCTGACGAAAATAATCATAAGAGTATTCATGGAGGGACCATTAAAGGCAGGCAGTGAAAGTTAGACGAAAACGAGCGGAACAATAGGTAAGAGAGGGACACTCCCGTTACACAGCACAGCGTAGGAAGAGAAAAAATGATATTCAGAGTAAGTATTCCTCGGCCGATTTCGTCACGCGCTCTTTTTAAGTGACGGATGAAATTTGTCTGAATTTCATAATTCAGGTGTAGTATTCATACTATATTACATACTACCCGCACAATAAGTATAATAAATCTGTCGTGAGCCTGAAAACATAACTAACTTATAAATAAAACGGAGAACAAAAAAAAAAAAAAAAAAATAATGATAAATCGTGAATGTACATGGTAAGCATAAATACATATATCCTATCCATTATCACGCTAACATACTATCTATCAGTGTGCTTAAGCTCCCATTCACCTCAACGATAACGACAGCAATTGCCTGAAATCTCAGCGCCACAATCCCGGTGTCTGGACTAGAAACTGAAATTTGACAGATGAAAAATGCGAAAGAATGCGACACGAGTAGTTTTCTCTCTTCAATTTCAGTTCCTAGTCCCGGGACTAGAGTGGTGTCGCTGCAATTTGTGTCAGAGATTTTGGCCGTAGCTTAAGCACACTGCTATCTATGACATTATCCTTAATAGTCTGTATCCAATTTTTAATCAGTCGCTTGAGCCCCTATCTACCTGTAACAGCTAAATCTAGATTCTTAACGTTCTCCGGCAGTGCATCGAAAAAACTGCACTTGCTGCAGCATAAGGATCTATAATAAATCCTCTTCCTAATGAAAGGTAGTTGTAATGAACTGCCCCTCGTATTTCTCTGATTTAATGGATCTAAATATATATGTTGCAAATCCACAAACTCTTGAAATAACGTATTCATCACAAAACCCCTCCGAATATCCATAATCCCGTTCTCTTTAAAAAGTATCGTAGATGGGTAGATTCTTTTCTTGTTGAAAATCATCTTTATTACCTTTTTCTGCAATGTCCTTATCGATTTCAGTACATTTAATAGACCGGTTTAACTTCTTGACACTGACAATTGTCCTTAATACTCTTAGTTAAACGATCAGAATTGTGAACCTTCAACTTGAAATGTTGTGGGAAACTATCTTTGTTTGAACCAAATGTAATGAATACAGTTTTATCTAAATTCAAAGTTAACAAATTAGTGTTAAATCATTCCATAATTATTTCTAGTTGCTTTTCAGCAATTAATCTATCTACTATACTATATATTTTGTCTCCGAATTGACTGTGAATTCTCTAGATCAAATGTAAAAATGGGATGAATTCAGACGTAATACAAAAATAGTATATTGTGTAGCTGGGAGCTAAAGCAGCCGATTTAGAACGAGTGTTTTTGCTCCGAGGTACAAACGATAGTTTTTGCCTCGAAAACAGTAGAAATCAGCATATCTAAAACTGTTTCGACATGGAAAATAAAGTATTGAAGGTCGACCGATGGCTGCAGAAAATCACACTCGGCAGGGGAAAGGGGGGGGAATTCCTTTCAAGCCCGCTGGGTCGTAAGGAGCCTGCCTTTCACCTCACCGATTGTCATAATTTGTTGACAGCCTGTGTGTCGGCCTGGAACACTTCATTTGTCACTGTCGAAACGTGTTTGGAAACGCTCTTTTTTAGTGTTCGAGAGGCAAAAAATTTTTACTTCATGGATAAGGAACCTATCGAAAGCGAACGAAGAACAAAGGAGTAAATCTTATATCGGAAAAGTCGTTACAACTGTTTACGAAATTGTCTCGGTGTATGACACGGCAAACACCGCGGAGGAATAAATTCGAAACCCAGGCCACGAAGAGACCGCTGGCGCGTGTTGGGAATCCAATATTCGTAAAATAAAGCAGAATCTTGATATGTACTTGGGCGGTGAAAAAGGTGAGGGGGTTAAGGAAAAGGGAGGTGTACGAAAAGGCTCATGCCAGTTGATCCGTGAATTTCTAAAAAGCTCGAGAAAACGCGCCATGTGTTTCCTTCCTTTACACGTATCTCCGAATTTTCCGTGTGTCGAACGCTGAATCCTGATGACGCTAAAGCGGTTACGGTACGTTTTATACAACATGCGGTAAAGGGGAGAGGGGTCTTCGGTTTCCTTTCTGTTTATTCAACGAGCTTTTTTTCGCGGGGTATTAAATGTTTTACTTTGTTTGATTTTAGTGTTTTTCATTCAACGATCGTGAATACGTTTTTACGTTTATTCGAGGGATTGATACATCGGCAGTTTTGAGTGGATAGAGTTGAATGTTTGTTGAGTTTTATGTAAAATTTTGAAACGGCATTTTTTTTTTTTAATATTATTTTGTAGCAAATAAATTGAACAGTGATATGAGATTAAAACTCAAATACTCCATACGTCTAATAAAGCAGAGCAGTAAGTAGAGGGAAATCGTAAAAAACAAAAAAAAATTCTTTCATATAAATACAATAATAATCAGAGAGATAATCAGCTGATACGTAAGTAGTAACATCGTCCTTACGTTGCTCTCAATATTGTCATTGTTTTTGTGAGTTCTTACACAGTTTTTCGAGCTTATTTTGGGCAAATCTGTTTCAGGGTGTGCAAATGCACCCGACTTTATAGTCGTTTGCTTTGCATATTGCGAAATCACCCTGATTTTACGGACTACTTTTTTTTTATTTGGACTTCAACATAACCTCAAACTGACCAGTATGGCAGACGAATCTGGGGAAAAGGAAAGAAAAGAACACTCGAAGACTTACAAATGCTGCGGGAAAGAGCTGAAAGCTGTGTATTGCATAAACTGCGGTGGACATTTCCACAAAACCTGCTTTGAAAAAGATACCTCCAACATCAAACGTATGGATGAGTTCCGTGTCAAATGTTGTGAACCTAACTTGGAATCTGAGATAGCAACAAACGATGGACAGGTGATGAACATCAAAAGGAACTTGCAAGTATGAAAGAAAAATATGAAGCTCTTAGTCAGAAATATCTCGAAATGCAAAGAAATTACGCTGACATTGAAATTGATTTTCAACAATGCCATGTTAAGTTCGATAAAGCCAATATGGAAATTTCATTGCTTAAAACTGTAATTTATGAAAAAGATGAAAAGAATACATTGCTGATCAGTAAAATGAAGTTACTTAAAAAAATAAAACACCACTCGAAGAAGCAGTACAACATGTTTATGTTGTACTGTATCGTTATGTTTATAACGATACATTCCATCTCTCTTACGCTGACGTCATCGGAACTACAACCAAAACAAAAACATCTCATACAATTTTGAATGCTCCCTGGATACACGGCAAACCCAAGAAAACACAAGATGTCTTGATAACGAGAAAAGCAGTTACAACCAAAGTTGACACCAGAAAAATCAAAATCAAAATCAATATAAATTTCTTAAAAGAAATAAAAAATGGTGAAATAAAAATCAAATGTGCACGTAATGAGGATATCAAAAAAATGGAGGAAGTAATGAAAACTACACTGACTAAAAATTATAATATAAAGGTGGAAAAACTACAAAATCCAAGAGTAAAAATAGACTATGATTCTTTTGACCTTTCAAAGGCTTGAGTATTTCTTGAAATCGAGCATAGGAGCTGAAGGGCAAGCTGGAGCGACTAAAACATCTTTTGTTTTGAGTTCCCGGATTTCTGTGGAAAGATTAGGTGTTGAAGATGGAACGACACGTGATGAAAGGAGCCATGCGGGCCCTTCCCACCAAAAACGAGATTCTTTGAGTGCATTAGGTGTTAGTCCTCTTGACATAAGATCAGCGGGATTCTCATTGGATCGAACGTGATGCCATTGATCGGGTTCAGAAATCGATTGGATATCGGCCATTCTATTGCCAACAAATGTCTTCAACCTGCATGGCTCCAACTTGAGCCAACTCAGAACAATGGTCGAATCGCGCCAAAAGTATCGTTTGCAAGTTTAAATATTGAGAGATTTTTCGACTTTCCTCGAGAGCCTAGCAGACAATTGCGCTGCACATAGCTCAAATCGCGGTATGGTAGTTGTTTTGAGAGCTGCGACCTTCGATTTAGCGCAAAGCAGCGCCGAAATGATCCCCCCTTCTTTGCTTAAAGATCTAATATATATACAAGCGCCATACGCCGCTTCGCTGGCATCTGAGAAGGCGTGAATTTCGAGTAATTTTGATGAATAATATCCAATGTGACGAGGAATGCGCAACTCCCCAAGAGAAGAAAAATCAACAATCAAGTCCTGCCATGATTCGAGAACCTTTTGAGAAGGAACATCGTCCCAAGATGAATTATCGCGCCACAATTGCTGTATCAGCATCTTGGCAAGTATGATGATAGGGCTGAGCAGCCCCAAGGGATCGAAAACGCGGGCTATAGTCGAAAGTATAACTCTTTTGGAACATTTTTTTGATTGGAGCTTGGAACTTACATTGTAGACAAGTTCACCCTTGATGCTAGCCCAGGATAACCCTAATGTTTCCACTGTGTCATTTTTTCCTAATTCAATAACGTGGCAGAGGAGATCCTCCTGAGCTGCTACAGAGTTTTTTAAGACACTGGGCTCACCGGATACCCACTTACGAAGCGGAAAGCCCCCTGAAGCTAAAACTTCCGTGACTCCAGCGTGAACCTCCGTTGCTTCTTCGACGGTTTCTGCGCCGTATAACAGGTCATCAACATAAAATGAAGTTCAGATGATTTCTAAGATGGCGGGACGCAATTCTTGGAATTCATCAGCCAACTGAAATAGACATCTGATCGCGAGAAAAGAGCTTGAAGCTAGCCCGTACGTAACCGTGTTTAACTCAGATTGAGACGGATTCATCCAGGTTTGATCTCCACAAGATTCTTTGCAAAGGTCTTTGACAAGAGTCGATGAGGACTTGCCTGTAAATCATGGATACATCAGCGCCTACACCAACAGGACGCCAGCGGAATCGTAGCAAAATTGAGAAGAGGTCGTCCTGAATCGTTGGATCCGTCATGTGCAAGTCGTTGATAGAAACACCTGAGCTTGAACGAAAGGCACCATCAAAGACAACCCTCAACTTCGTCGTCAGACTGTCTTCTTTAAAAACACCATGGTGCGGCAAATAGAATGTATGCCTTGGTTTATCTTCCTTTTCAACCCTAGTCATATGACTTAATTGTTCATATTCAGATATGAAGTCATGGTACTTAGATCTCATAGTCTCATTGGATTGGAGTTTTTTTTCAAGGGAGACAAACCTTTTCTCAGCTTGGGCCTTGGAATCGCCAAAAATATCAAGAGATCCCTTGAGAAGATATTGAAGAACAAAGCGACCCTCTTGATTCCTTCTCACTGTTTCTGTGAAGATTTTTCCACATCCTTTTTCCTCAAGGGAAAACTTGTCTTTCTGAGACACTTCCTCAATCTCCCAGAACCTCTGAATTTGCTAGGAAAGATCAGGAAACTAGGAAGCAAAATGACATGTTGTATGTGATCGAAGTTGGCCTTGTCGAGGAATTCTACCCGAGACCACATAGCCAAGCTTCGTCCGGTGTAAATACGGGTGCTGGGAATTATCCGGTAACAAGAGTTCCCAGAATATCTCCACACCGATGATCATATCTACCTGCTTAGGGCTTGTAAAAATCGGGATAGGCCAGGAAAATACCTGCTGGAAGACGAAGTTTGCTGATATCTAGTGCCTCACACGGCAAGTCGCTGGTAGCCCGATCGGACACATTGAATATGAGCGTGCCCCCGTAGTCCATGAATTTGGACTGAACGGTGGCTCGCACAGATTCCCTGACATCGAAACTACAACCATTGATGCCCACTACCTTTATTTGCGATGGAATAGGACGAAGATTCGTGACCTCAAACATCCTCCTTTAAAGGAAGCTGGAGCCAGCACCCGTATCGAGCAGAGCGACGCAATCATGAGGATTGCCAGTCGCGTCGAGTACTTGAACAACCGCTGTAGGAACGGTATGGGAAGTGTTAAGAATACTCGTGGAAAAAGCCACTGTTGTTGATGTTGATGATTCTTGCACAGGACTCTGTGGAATATTCCCTGCGACATCGCTCACTTGAGTGTTTTCAAGATGCAGTAAGGTGTTATGACGCTTACCACATTTGCCACACGAGCGGCCTTGGCAATTAAACAGTGCATGGCCCAATCGAAGGCAATGAAGACATCGCTTGACGCGTTTTATTTCATTGATTCGCCTGGGAATCGACATGTTCAGGAATGATTTGCACGCAAAAATGCCGTGCTGTTGAGAGCAGATGGGACATTGAGTTTGCGTTTTCACTGCGTTAGCAACTACTGTGCGCTTGTGGGGAACTTTATCGTTTGAAACTAACTTTGGATAAGAGACTTCCTTGGTGGATCTTTCGTTTTTTTCCAAAAGATTACATTCATGCTCGATGAACTCAACTAAATCGGACACAGTCAATGTGCCTTCTTCAGTAAACGTGAGCTTTTCCCGTTCGGCCTTGGTGAAAATGTTAAGTTTATCTGAGATGAGGTACATTAATAGTGTGCTCCATTGGTCAACTGGCTGCCCAAGAGCCTTTAAAGTGCGCATGTGCCCTTTCATTGTATTTTGCAAGTCACGTAAGGGTAAAAAACTACGCTTCGATAACCTTGGTTGGTTAACTATGCCCTTAATATGATTGTGAATCATGAGGGGTCTGTTCTCATATCACCTAACGAGCAATTCCCACGCAAGATTATAATTTGCTGCTGAGATTTCCAGACCACGAATCACCTGAGCTGCTTCACCAGTGAGGGAACTACTTAAATACTGAAACTTTTGAACTGAGATTATCGAATCGTTTGAATGGATGACCGATTTGAAAGTATTCAAAAATGCGAGCCAACTGTCATAAGAGCCATCAAAATCGGGAAGTATTAGTACTGGAAGTTTAACCCTGTTAGCGTGATTCCGAACCGAGCCATTCACCGACGCGTGCGAAGACGCATCCACGTCAGGCAAGCGAGCCTCATGATATTTGTTTATTAAAAGTTGAGCCTCTGAAGTGATTGAATAATACGAATTTTCAAAGGCGTCCCTTTCAGATTGTTGCTTACCTAGCTCTGCTTCATTCGAGCAATGCCCCTCGATTTCAAATTGAATTGATTCAAATTCTGACAACGCCACCGTGACATTATTCAAACGCTGTTCTAATTCTACAAAAATACGCTCAGAAAATGGTGCTTATTCATCTGCACTCCCCGCGAGGCCCCTCACATAATTACGAAAAGATGTGACACGCGCCTTTATAGCGCCGCGTTTTCGCGTGAGAACCTTGATGTCGGACATCGTAAATGTTGTGGGCAAGTATCAAAAGTGTTAAAAATAAAATTCACTTGTTTGAATTTACAAAGCGAGATAAATAAAGCCAAAAACAAATATCTACGAAGTAGATGTTAATAAATACATTTTGAACTGAAGGAACCCACGTCATTAAGACACGTAAAATTACAAAACTACTCTCCACAATTGATTGAAGGAATATCCAAAAATGAAAAATCCAAATGAATCACCAACTGGTATTCAATCGCAAGTGATCACGCAAACTCGTATTGAGTTCTGTTCAGAAGTTACGACATAGTAAATAAAATCTGCTACCGAAAAGAAAAAAAAAAAAAAGAAAAGAAAATGGACAGAACGAATTGAGAAAAACAAATTGAACGAAACACATTCAAAATTACTTGCTCGAATTCCCCTTTGTTATGAATGTTTTCGAATTTATACACCATGCCGCTTACATTAAGTACGATTCGCCCTACAATGAAAGAGATGAATGTGTTGAGCGATAAAAAATCATATGTAAGTGTGAATTCAATTGTACGCAAATTCGACGCTATGGTTCGAAACCAAATTTTAAAATAAAGAAAAAGAACCTCAATCGTGAGCTAATTGAATTAATCACCCTAAAATATGAGAAAGGGCAATTTAATTTGTTTCAGGTTAATAAATCGCATAAATCGAAAACCGAATAATGATGATAATAATGATGCTCACAATAAAAATGTCAATAATCAATCGCAAAACATAAAAAATGTAATTATAAAACATCAAAATATATTCGAATCTTGCGCGAATATTTAAATGTCCGATTTATCGATTGCGATCGAGCTTGCATCAAGATATGAATGTCAATTCGATGTATCGATTGCGACCATGTGATATGAATTTGAAAATCGATACATCGATCAATGTAAAATTGATTTGATTGACTTTGATATACCATTTCGATATTATTGTAGGAATAATCGGAAAAAACAATGAAAAATGCGAAATTACAATTGAGTCGAGAAACAAATCAAAAATCGTCATGCGCTGTTGACTATGCTTCAGAAATGATAAATGCTCAGGCAATAAGGTTATCTGCAAATGAAAGGATGAGATATGAATGGATGAGGAAGTACTCTGACCTGCGAACCTAACCTCTCCTGTCACTTTGATTATCCCTGATTTTCGAGTGAATCGACGATGTTCTGGGACGGCCTTTGTAGCTCCTCCTCGTCGTCAGGTTGCCTCGTGCTTTCATTGATGTTTTTACCAGGTTACGATGTGGCTATTGTTTTCGACCACGTTTATAGCCTCTTTAGAAAAAACCACCAATTTCCGGGAAAATATGTATGGGAAGTCCTTGTATTGTACGCCTCCTTTGCAACCTTGCCCTTTGAAATGCGTCTTTCTTGGCGATGCTTGAGATTCTCGACGATTATGTAAAAGTTTGTTAATGTTTACTGCGGTCATGAATGAATTTGTTAACAACTTTTGTTAAGTTAAAAAACCAAATGTATTACTACAACGTGAACAGCACCTGATCTTGAAAAAAAAGTGCCTGTCGTTTGGTTATGAACCATACATTTTCTAGTAGCGCCCTTACGCGTAGACGTTACATAGTGGTGCCCTCAAGCATGGCGAGATTTAACTTGCATTCGAATCAATTTTGTCTTTACTATTAATTACAACAACCTTTAATATACATCAATTTACTATACTTTAGTTACATCATTTGAGTAACATTAATATATGCATTGAATTATTCACTCTTACTTAAGTACTGTGCTGAAAAAATTGAGAATATTATTGCTTAAACATCTAATAATTTTTTTTTTTGAAAAAGTGGCACTACGTACTTGTGAAAATAGTGAGTTTTGAAAAATGAGAGCAAAGAAACTTCGAGGTAGAAAATGTGAAAATGGATATGCGTATTTTACCCTGCAGACTGCTCAACAGTTTTTGTAACTTTTTTTTATAGCTTCAACTGCAAAAAAACGAAAAGCATGTGATCGTCGTAGTACCAACGAAGATGAGCCTGCAGGCACAAAGAAAGATGAAGCCGTCTCGAACGTCACTGAATCATGCACTTGTCTAATAGCTGCACCAGTACAGATTTTATCTTGCGAACAATCGATAGGTGCAGAAACATTTCAAAACGATCTTGGCACATGGGTAGGATCGTCGGATTCAATGACAAGTGCGCAAAAGATGAATGTTCTCAAACACTGTTGTACACCACTGGAAAGCTATGATTTCAGAGAAGGTATTGAGAATTCGCAAATTCAAAAAAGTTGAAAGGAGCACTGTGCTTATATTGTGTGCTGTTCCCGCCGAAAAATGTACAAGGTGTCCTGGGATCACTGATAGTGAAACCTTTTACTCGCTATAAAAACATGCACGAATACTGTAGAAGCCATGTTTCTGGAAATGGGCACAAAGAAGCTACAAATTCAGCGAAATGTTTCATGGAGCAAGCCCCTGTAGATGTAGTTATGATATCTGGTCACCAGAAAGTGATTGAACAAAATCGAAAGGTCATTTCATCCATTATTTCAAGTATTATTTTCTGTGGGATTCATGACCAGCCATTGAGTGGAAAACAACTGCATGAAGGTAAATTTGTATTGCATGTAGAAGTTGCACATTTAAATCAAAAATTGAATCGAAAATACGGAAGTTATACAAAAATTTTTGCATTAGCTCTGTTTTTTTTATGTATTTCATTCGTCCAAATAAATTAAGAAAATACATTGACTTAGAAATGTTGATGTTCGGTTATCTTCATTCAGAGTTTCAGAAATCTGAAATGATAAAGTGAGGAAATTCTTCTATTTAAACTGAATCAATCAGCTCAATAACAACTTGTTTTTCTGTATAGTATGTTTAAAAAATTTCGGTTTTCTATCTTATCAGTTTATACTTCTTTTTATAAACACTATAGAACTCAAAAAGAAGAACCAAGGCTGTAGGGATTAAAAAGTTTGGATTTTTTTTATTCAAGCATTTGATTGAAACAATTATTTTGATTCCACAAAAAAAAGTTTTGAATTCAATTTTCTAATTATTTTTGTTCATTTTTTGAAGGTGTTTTTCGAGATTTGAAAAAATTGAAAATTGAATCCAGTGACAAAATATTATAAGAGCACATGTTGAAGGGCAATCGCAATGCCACCTACATGTCACCACAGATTCAAAATTTAATCATTGGGTTGAGTGGGACAGTGATCAAAGATGACATTATCATAGATGTGAAGAAAGTGCTCGCGTATTCTGTGATGGCAAACTAAAGTATGGACATATCAGGGAAAGAGCAACTGTCTATCGGTTTTCGATTCTTCGATCAGGAAAAAATTATGATTAGAGAAGAATTCGTTGGTTTTATTGAATTATATATCATGGATGGCAAAACTGTTGCAAACATGATTGATGAATTCATTGAAGACGTCGGATTAGATGCAAGTAGGTGCTCTGGGCAGTGTAACAATAGCTGCTCAACCATGGCGGGAGTAAATAATGGCATTAAAAAAATTTTACAAGAAAAATATACGAAGGCCCTTTACTTTCACTGTGCTAGTCACAAACTTAATCTGGTAGTGAATGATTTGAATTGTGTGCCAGAGATACGAAGTACAATTTTAACTATAAAAGAAATCATGATTTTTCTCGCGAATCAAGTCTTCAGAGAAAATATGCTTCTCAAATTCCCATGCTTTGTGAGACCCGATGGTCTCAAAAATATAAAATGATTGCCGTTTTCGAGAAAAATGCTGTGAGCATAGTTCATAGATTAGAAAAATTATCAGAAGAGGGAAATTCCACTACCAGAAAAATCGCTTTTCAATTGAGCTCTGCCGCCAAACAAATGAAATCAATTATCTGCGTTGTTCTGATTGCACAATGTTCTGCTTTATTAAAGTCTGTAGCAAACGCTTTGCAGTCAAAAAGTCTGGATCTTTTGAAGTGCTTTAGTCACATTAAAAAAATATAAGGTATCGTAAAAGAACACCGTGAAAACGCAGATGCTAAAATCGAAGACATTCTCTCTGCGGCCAGTAAAATTGCTGATACTATCGATGTGGAATTACAAGTGCCCAGAATCGTTGCACGACAAAAAAACCGATCGAATCTCCCTGCATCAAACCCTGCTGAATTTTGGAAAAGAACATTGCTCATCCCATATTTAGATTCTTTGATTACTTTACTGGAACAAAGCTTTGCAGAAAAATACTCACCAGTCTTTTTTTTGTTTACATTGCACGCTTCCAATATGTTAAGTATGACAATCAAAGATTTTAAGAAGCAGTTGCATTTTCCCGCTGATTTCTACGATTTAAATAACCTTGAAAGCGAGGCCGAACTTTGGTACAAGGTCTGGGCAGATAAAAATATTGGAAAAGCTGAATTAGAGAAATTGGAGTTAGCCGAAGTCGTTAAAGAAGCAGATAAATTTTTCCCATCTACGAAATATGCTCTTCACATTTCCTTAGCTCAACCATGTACGACAAGCACCATTGAAAGATCTTTCAGTACGTTGAGGAAAGTTAAAACCTGGTTACGATCAACAATGACTGAAAACCGCCAAAATGGTGAATAATTTTTTGTCAAAAAATATTTATAGAGCTGATTCCATTATTACCTGTAAAGCCTTGTTCGTAAAAGTGACATACATAATTATTTTCAGGTCTGCGTATGTTGAGCGTTCACCGGAATTTAATGAAAGAAAAAAAATCTCAATTTCAAAAAGCAATACTCGAAAAATTTGCCGAAGATCCAAGAAGACTTGTTCTCCTATAAATAATTTTATTTTTTAACACAAAATGACTCAAGAATAGTGGCACAAAAAAAAGATATCGTTTTTTACTTCAGTCGATAATGAAAATTTTTTTGCCCCCCCCCCCCTCCCCCCCTAAAAGAAATCCTGGATACGCCCATATACTTAATAAGCTTTACGATTATGGGTTTCGGGGCTTATCGTATAAATTATTAAGTAGCTACTTACATAAAAGATAACAAATAGTTAATATCAATATGTACGAAGTGATTCTTTAGAAGTTAACTGTGGAGTACCTCAAAGTAGAATTCTGGGTCCAATTTTGTTTATATTATACGTGAATGATATGATCAAGCTATTTCTGACTGGACAGATTGTATCTTTTGCTGTCGATAGTGCTATGATCATCAAAGTAAAAACATGGGAAATACTTAAATCGCTAGCAGAATGAAAATTAAATATCATTAGAAGATGGTGTGCAAAAAATTTTTCAACATTAAACCTAGATAATACTGTATTTATAACATTTGGTTCGTATGAAGATAGTTTTCCTGAACATTATAAATTATTTCATTGTAGACATTGTTTCAATAATAAAGCAAGTTTTTGTAACTGCCGGGAAATCAGAAGAGTCCCCAGCACAAAATATCTTGGTATTACGATTAATCAAAATATGAGATAGAAAGTGTATATAGATACAATTATGGGAAAACTAAGATATGGAATTTATTTATTTTATAAATTGAGACTGGTATTTTCAGAAAAATAATTACTTTGCATATATTATGCTCTTTTTTAGTGGGTTGTTAGTTGCGGGATTGTTTCTTAGGGTAACGCAAATAATTTCATACTGAGACTCATTAAGACTTTACAAAAGAAAATATTAAGGATTATTTTCAATACGAAAAAGGATCATCCGTCTGCTATACTATGTAAAGATCATGGGATTGTTGATGTTCGGAGGTGCTTTATGTATAATACCTTGATTCGGGAATTTGCAGATTTACAACTACAATATCTTAACTCATCAAACAATAAGAACACTAGAATTTGGACCTTAAAATTGCCATGTATGAAAAAAGAAAATTATAGTAAATCATTCTGCTGTGCGAAATATAGATTTTTCAATGTTATGCCAGAAGATATTAAGAGAACAGAATTAAATGATACATCTAGATTTAAATTGAGGGGTTTAATAAAGAGATGGGTTCAAGGTCTTGATGATATTCAGATTCAAGAGATTTTCGAATGATTGTACATTTTAATAGAAGTACAGGGTTTAATTGTATTGTTGATAGTCAGATTCAAGTGATTTTCGAATGATTGTACATTTGCGATAGAGGTGAAGGATTCAATTGTATCGCTTTGTATTCTTCAAAACTTTTAAAAAGGAAGATCGATTTAGTGTGTAAGTTAGATTAAGTATGTAAGTTAGTTTAAGGGTGTGTTCTCATGGATTGGCCGTTTTTCGAAGCGTTTTTTGAAATTTTACTGTGAGATAGGTGTTCTTTTTTTTTTCAATGCGGTTTTTTGCCATTGTCTTATAAATCCTTGGACAACAAAACACAACAAAATTTTATTCAAAAATTTGTCTTGTTTGGCCACTACACCCTTGCGAATAGAGGCCTTCGAAAAAAAGGTGGGTTGATGGTGCCCACGATATCTCGAAAATGGCTAGTCTGAAACACAAGTAGAATTTTTTTTCTTCATCTATGGTCGTGTGGCTATCGTCTGACGGAAGTTTTTTTTTTTATCAGAATTTTTTTTTAAAATGGCAGACCTTAGAAATAAAAAACCGTTTTTTCACGTTTTTTTTTTCATTTATAAAATTCGTAAAACATTTGTTATAAACAATAGGGAAAAAAACGTTCGTCAGACGATAGCCAGTACACTTCCACACATTTGATAAAAAGTTTATCAAAATGCGTTCACTGGTTCCTGAGAAATCGTGGGCACTAGTTTGGGAAAAGTAGTTTTGAGAACAACGCGTTTAAAGTTTTGTATTAAAAAAAGCGTCAATTGGTTATCACTTTCTTGACGTAAATTGACGTAGTTAAATAAGTCGTACATCTTTGAATCGTACTCTACTTATGTATTTAAAGTCACTCTACAAGATTCTGAAGTCGGAATCATGTTTTATAAACTGAGTAATGAAATATGGCTAATAAGCGTCAGGCCCTAATATGCCGTATAACGGCAACTCTGTGGGGAGCGAGGCAAAACGTTCCCAAAACCCATTTTCTTTTTCGAATCCATCAAAATCCTTTCGACATACTATTTTTGCACGTCTTAACTTCAAAAAAATAAAAAAATAAAAAAATTGATTTTTTAAAACCGTTTGATGAGAACACCCCCTTAAGTTAAGGCTCGCGACAGATTGGTATGTAATCTTGCGGGAAGTGTATGATACACTTCGTTAATTTATACACCTGAATGAATGAATGAATGAATGAATGAATGAATGAATTATAATAATAATAATAATAATAATAATAATAATAATAATAATAATAATAATAATTATTATTATTATTATTATAATAAACATTTTTTCTACGAAATAAATTAAATTAGTAGAAAAAATTGTAAGGTAGAGATGAGGAAAATTATTGTAATTGTATGTATTTAAAAAATTCTCTATGAAAAAAAAAGCTCAAATTAATGAGGAAAAATTTGAGTGCTGCACTCATTTTAAATAAAACATTTTAAAACAAACTACATGCAAAAAAAAGGAGAATGCAAAGACAGGATATACGTATTTATCTCTTACCAGTTCATTTTTCACTTCCAGGAGAAAGAAGGATCACTACGAAAATCAAAATAATAAAAATTTATTTCCTGAACAAAGGAAAATTTCAAGTGGAAAAATATCAATAATCTCAGTTAAGATTAATAAAATTAATAAAAACAAAACATCCAAAAATAACTACTGTCTAAGTCAACTGAGAGTATAACATACAAACCCTCTCTGAGACCGTAGATATTCTTAGTCCTGTCATCAGCATTACACGTATTATACCTTTAGCATTTACTATATCAAACAAATAGCGGTATCGTCGATTTATACCGTGAGGCGGCGTGGCCAACGCGCCACCTAAGACAAGTCGGAAATGGCCGGATGTACAAAGCTTAAAATGGCGGCGACGCCAAATTTAAATTTAGCGAGTTCAAAACGGCTGCACACGACTGTCACGTGCTGTCACGACTGTCGAGCACTGTACATTGCTGTACGTAACTTAGTCTGTCATTGTTCGCAACTGTACTGCACTGCACTGTATTTAAATTTAGCAAGTCCAACGATTGTTAAGCACTGTACATACGCAATTCAACACTGTAGTACAAAGTAATACAGTACAGTATTGCTGCACACAACTGTACGTTTATCTATTAAAATGGTCATGACTTGACGACATTTGACGACTTCGCGAAAAATAAATCAAAGTAAATAAGCGTGGCGCGGTGTAATACTTCATATTAGAGAGTCTCAGGGGAGAGAGTAGCGAACCAACCGTCACAAGGTGAGCTCTGATTGGCTGCCGTTTGTAAGGCTCCTATGGGTGTCGGCCATGTTGGATTCCTTACCGAACGCGCATGTGAGAAATCCAACATGGCCAACACCCATGGAAGCCTTACAGACGACAGCCAATCAGAGCACACCTTGTGACGGTTAGTTCGCTACTTTCTCCCTTGAGGCTCTCTACTTCATATACTCCATTCCTTCCAAGAGATTGGTAGCCAGGGGGACCGAACTCCCCTGCCAGAATTGCCAAGTCACTCCCACCAGCTCAGGGGCTGGACACTCCACGGGTTGTTTTGGCAAAGCAGGCAAAAGCATATTTGGGTGGAGGGAGACGAAAGTTTGTCGTGCCATCTGCACCTTCGCAAAGTGTACTTTAATTCCAGCTCAACTGGGACGTTTACCGACCCATACCGACCTAATATTATTTTTGTCACTTGTTGCTTAAATTGTCAACATTGTCAAATACTGTCTCATTAAGTCTTGGGACACTCATGTTTTACAGTGTTTTTAATAAACAGATGTCAACAATTGCAGAACTGTCCAAAGCATTTCACGAATTATTTTCAATTTTTCATTTTCTTCGTTTTTTACCAATTTCAACACATTCTCAAATTTTAGAAATCGATTTCGAGGTTTTGGTGAGCTTTGTCACTTGCTTTTAAACTTATTTTTAGCTTATTATTTGTATGATTTTATGTTACTTTCATGATTTGTATACATAACTTTGATCAACATTGATATAATATATTTCAGTAAGTTTTGCCCTTTTTTTCATTTACCATTAACGTTGTATAGAAACATATACAAATATCGTTGAGCTTCTTTTGCGAAGGTTCAGATGGCGTTTAGGTTGATGCTTAAACTTTCTCGGATTCTCCCTCCTTTTTTTGCCATGAATTTAACCCGTAGTGTCCAGCCCCTGCACCAGCTTCTATCTACTCATTCCCAATCCTAACTCACGACACGTGGGGTAAGCGATATTAAGCAAGAGGTAGGGGACCGAGATCACGATGTTTTTAGATGCTTGACAATGCTTGATCAGGACAAGACCGGCTTTCCCTCTCCTGTTTTCCCCTTCTCTTTGAAAAGTAGGGGAACAAGCGCGCGGGTAATCTATCCCTGCCGCTTGGTAGAGTTGGGAAAATCTTGGTGGAATTGCTGGTTTGGGGAGGGCGCCACCGCGGAAAAGAGAAAGTACAGACTCTTAAAGGAGTTTGGTCCCCCTGTTAGTAGCGTAGTGGAGAGAGAGCCCGCTTCATACTCGGTGTGTCGCTGGTACTATCCTCGCCGAGGACCTTTTTTTTCTTCAAATATGATTATACAAAACTTCAATAAATATATTATTATTTTTTTTTTTTTACGATTAATTTTGTAAAAACTTACATTATCTGTAAACGTAAGGTTTCGTTAGAACCACATGAAAGTTGAATATTCCTAAAGTATCTTTTCCACATATGATATAATTTTCCGATAAAAACAATCGTAAAAATAAAGGTACGAATATTAATATATAGGTATGTAAAATAATCCAATTCAAAGTCATAAAATCACTCGGAGCCAATTCTCGTGTCAACGAATTTTCTTCACTAAAGGTAAAAACGATCAATATTTCAACCATACATCAGGTCTTCTTCAGGATCCTTTCAAAAAAAAAAAACCACAAAAAATTTTTTACAAAAAACGATCGAAGATAAATTTCAACATGAATCTCAACAATCTACTTACAATCATATGTAATATTCTCAAACTCAAACATGTAATTAACGCCAAAAAAATTTCTAGTCCAGACTAATCATCGTTTAAATCACCAATTAACGATGCCCAGTGAACCTGTTACCCTTCTGTGAACCAACTGTGAGCTTAAAGTATCACTCACAGTGAGCTCGCAGAATACTCCCTCTTTCCCCATTTTCGTGAGCATGCTGTGAGCTTACGGTTTGTTATGATGTGATCTTACAGTGAGCTTTCTGTGAGTTACGATGTGACCGCAATATGAGCTCCCTGTGAGCTTCAAACTTACTGTGAGCTCACTGTGAGTTCACATGTGAGTTCACTGTGAGCTCATTGTGAGATTCCTGGTTCCACTAAAAAAATTTTCTTCAGTTTAAAAAAAAGGTAATTCATTGTCTACAGTAAAAGATAGTCACAATAGATCTGTAGAACAATTATTTAAAAAAAATATCTTATCCGAGTGGGGCTCAAACCAGCCGTTTTGTGAAGGTAAGAGCGAGTGTCTAGACCACTCGACTATCGTAGACTCTTATTATAATATGAAAACAACAGAATATCGTTCTTACTGCTGTGTTCATGTTCACAATCACTTCTTTCTGTTTTCAGAATATCGTTCTTACAGTAGTAAGAACAATATCCTGTTGTTTTCATAGTATAATAAGAATCTACGATAGTCGAGTGGTCTAGACACTCGCTTAACCTTCACAAAACGGCTGTTTCGAGCCCCGCTCGGGTAGGATTTTTTTTTTTTCAATAATTGTTCGAAAGATTTATTGTCACTATCTTTTACTGTAGATAATGCATTACCTTTTTTTAAAAATGAAAAAAAATTTTTGAGTGGAACCAGGAATCTCACAATAAGCTGATTGTGAACTCACATGTGACCTCACAGAGAGTTCACAATAAGCTTGGAGCTTATAAGGAGCTCATATTGCGTTCACATCGTAACCCACAGTGAGCTCACAGGAAGCTCACTGTAAGATCACATCAGAACACACCGTGAGCTCACAGCATGCTCGCAAAAATGAGGAAACAGGGAGTATTCTGTGAGCTCACTGTGGGTGATGCTGTAAGCTCACAGGTAACTCGTGGAAAAGTAACAGGTTCATTGGGTGGTTAGTAGACTCATAGCCTTTATGTAGTTTTCTCATCGAACCGTGAAGAACTGCAATGAATAGTCCTTCTACAGTCCATGTAGGACTATTCAGTTACTTTCATTTTTACAATGCAACTTTTTCAAATAGATATATATATGGTATTTATTTAACAAGGGAGGAAGAGGATGATCCTGACGAGTGTGTAGTTTGTGACCGCGTGGAGCGAGGCACAAACTACAGACGAGTTAGAATCACTTCCTCCCATGTTTAAAATTTTTTCCATACATATACAGAAATGACCGATTACTTGACACAATTTGCAGGGATAGTGCCCTCTGTTTGCAGTATCCGCGAAATATTTTTCATCTTGGGGATTGCTGCCGCAAAAATTATCCATAGGGAGCGATCCCCAGGATTGCTCTTGCTAAGAAATTGCATCACGGATATCCTAAAAAGAGGACATTATTCCCGCTGATTGCTTCGTAATAGTTGACATTTCCGTGTATAGAAAATGATTGTTTTTGCAAAACGCGGAAAAAAATTGTACTTCGAGGACCTGTATGGCCACATTGAACACGCCCATTTCCTCCCGGCAAACGCTTCACTCCCTGAATACACGCACTGAAGCTAAAACACACGCACTGACGCATTGCTCCAGCACGTGTCTCCAGGGACTGAAACATTTGCCGATCGGAAATGGGCGTATTTAACGCGGCCGTACAACTCCTCCAAGTACAATTTTTTCGCGTGTTTTGCAAAAAGTATCGTTTGCACCTCGGACCGTGAACGTTGCTTTGTCTTCGGACCAAATATCAGCCTCGGCTGCACCTTGGCAGGTAAATCGGTCCTCGCCCTAAAAGCCACGCCTCAGGTCCGTGGTACAAAATATACTTTTTTTCATAAAAAAATGAATTAAATCCCCTCTTTCCCCACCACCGCCACCGAACGTTGCCAATGTATAAATCTTAGAATTAATAAACATAGAGTATAACTGTACTTACGAGAAAGTGCATGAAAAAAGTGAGATACAAAAGTATTTCAATCAGTACTGAATTATTGTATAAACAGGGAAAGTTTGGAATTGTTATGCAATTTTCAAACGGCTAGAAAAAGCATGTTGAACTGAAACGTCAATAAATCATAGCAAAAACAGGATCAGATTTTTCATATGATACGCACTATACTTGAGTGGTAAACAAAACAAAACAAAAAATCACAAAACATCAGTTTTTACAGTTCTGCGTGGAAAACAGATACAGTGAACTCTATAAAAATGAAGTTTTGTGAAAATCTAACAGTCTTGGAAGTAAAAGTTCGTGAAGATTAATTCGTGCGCTGCTGTCAAAATCTATAAAAAGTAATGTTTTATACGCAGTATAATAAATGCATAATGATGCAACAATTGCTATTGTATTTTGTGTTTACTCTACAAATGTTTCTTTTGTTTTTTTCTATTCCATCATTTAAAGAAGTTAAAACTTTAAAAAGTATGAGACAAAACTATTTAAAAATGCAGTAGAAACAAATGATTTGGGAACAACAATCGGTTTCTAAATCAGTGTTGTGTAAACTGAATCTCGTTCAATAATGGAAAAAGCGTGTCCGTAACTTTCTACAAGTATATACAACTTTCATGCTGTCTGCATCATCCAAGTCATATTGTGTATTGTATATCATTTTCCACGGAAAACTGCATCAAGTAAAATTTTTGCATTACTTATTTATTTTAATTTCAAGGTATCTGCCAGTTATGAGTATAAATAAAGTGATACAGATAAATAATCTCAGCTAAGTAATAAAGCTTGGTTATTATTATGAAATTTCATGTTTACACAATATTACTATCACATTATTACTATCAACATACGAGACGATGTTTTTTGCACAGCAGCTCACGAATTATTTTCACCTACTTTTACTTCTGAGAGTATTAGATTATTACAAAACTTTATTTTTATAGAGTTTACCGTATTTGTTTTCCACGCAGAACTGTAAAAACTTATGTTTTGTAATTTTTTATTTTGTTTCGTTTACCACTCAAGTATGATGGCGTATCATATAAAAAAACTGATCCTGTATTTGCTATGATTTATTGACGTTTTAGTTCAATATGCTACTTATAGCCATTTGAAAATTGCATAACAATTGAAAACTTTCCCTGTCTATACATTAATTCAGTACTGATTTCAATATTTTTGTATCTCACTTTTTTCATGCACTTTCTCGTAAGTACAGTTATACTCTATTTTTATTAATTCTAGGATTTATTCATTAGCAATTTTCGGTGGGGGTGGTCAGGGGAGAGGGGGGGGAGAGGGGTATAATAAAGATACACATAAAAAGTTTAAGAAATTACTGAACTTAAGTTATCTCAAATCAGCGAAACTGATAGAGTTCACATGTTATCGATAATTTTGCAAGATCAGTTACAACAAATTGTTGATGTTTAAACCACAGATGGATTTAATTTCTGAAATCCTTAAACACGTTAAAATTGTTTCAAACTCAGTTCAACTTAATAAGGTATCGCTGGATGGGAACAATGTTTTCTCTGGCAAATATTAACTTCGGCCAAGCAAATTAGCCAGATACATTGATATTTACATTTTTAAGTGTATGTGATGGATACCAAATACTGAAACGGGAAGAAATATCATTTTAGATTCATCAGTATCAATTCAAAGTCGAGAAAACAAACGTTGTTTGGAATTATGTGCAACCTTTGTTCTGTAAATAAAAAGATTATGCTTAGTAGGGATATTTTCAGGAATACAGAACGAAAGAAGAAACATTTTTAATTATGTGAAAAAAACTATGAATACAAAGATGAAGGTTTCCCTCATAAGAGTAAATTATAGTTCTGCATATATTATTATAAATCTACTTTAAAATAGTTAATAACTCTGTTACTTTGAACATGAAAAAATTAAAGAATTTTTCAAAATATAAGAGGTACAATATCAATTAAAGTCCCAAGTTAAAAAAAAAGGAATTTTTACAAAATTTTGAAAAATCGAGCTTTATTTCATATTGCATTCTTCCAAGTATTCATTTTACTATTATAATATTATCTTTTCAAATTGATAAAAAGGATAAAATTGTCGGAGTTGCAAGAGTCATGCAACATTTTTTGCGTAGTATAAAAGTTTCAAACAATTTTTCATATTTGAACAAATTCTTGCTTATATATACATACCTATATATCTCCAAGTCATCGAGTTTAAAATATGCATTATATAAATAAATTGAAGATTTATTTTACCAAGTTCGTTTGAAATTGAGTAATAATAAAATGAAAATTGGCAAACTTTTCGCAATGGAACTGCACTGGTGGGATGGAAAACTCGTCTGATCGTCTTGTCAAAGCGATTGAAGGGGCTAATTTATGTTTTGCAAAATCAAAGGGGGAATTCGAGCACTAGGAGTTGTTCGATTTCCGCGAGCAGGAAGTGATTTTGCGTTATTATGAGGACGTTTGGCATTGTGCGAGTCGAAAGCTGATAAAGCCTTTAATCATGCACGCGCAATGTTGTTGTCACTTGGGAATGGCTTTTTATTCGAGTGATGAAAACACTCGGTTTCATCAAAAAAAGCAGAATCGACCAGTAGGTTTTTATTTCATGTGTATGTTTGGTGATATGCCAACAGTTAGAAGTACTATCTAGAATCCAGAATAAATTCTAGAATTAATAGATTTGGTAAGCTTTGTATCCTTAATTCTGAATAGAACGAAGAATGAAATCATAGAAAAATTTAAAAAAAAACATGATTTTTCAATTTTTGAATTTATTGTCAATATTCACCATATGACAATGAATGAATAAAACTTTTTTTTAACCAAAAATTTCTACTTTTAAATTTTTATAAAAATAAAATGGTTTGAAACAGTATTTTGACAAATTTTTCTAGTTGAGGTACAGGTATACTGTAGATTCATTGAAATCTTCTTTGAAAAGAGTTTACATATTTTTTTAAAAATTAAAAAAAATTTTTTATTTCGGTCGTGTGAGCAGAAATGATTTTGCAATAAAAGTAATTACACTCTATATATACATATATCTCCTCTCCTCTTCCACCGAACATCGCCAATGTATAAATACCAGAATTAATAATAATGGAGCTAAATTCTGATTCAGAAAAAACTTGATAAAAAAAGTGAGATACAAAAGTATTGAAATCGGAAATGAATTAATATACAAGGGAAATATTTGATTGTCAAGTAATCTTGAAATGGCTGCGAGGATTATCTTTGATGATAATAATTGACAAATCTTGAAGAGATAAATAACCTGAAACGTAAATAAATCATAGCGAAAACAGAATTCCAATTTATTGAATGATACACAATTATACTGAAATGATGAACGAAAAAAATTTTTTTTTCAACATCAATTACAGTTTTATATGAAACTTACAATTTCATATGAAATTCAGATACAGTCAACTTTTTAAAATTGAAGTTTCGTGAAAGTATGATAATCTCAAAAATAAAAGTGTATTAAAATTAATTCGTGGGCCGCTATACAAGAAACAACCTACACTAATGCTCACCGTGGTGCAAGGCATGCGGTCTCCACCTTGCACTACGATGGACAACGATTTGTGGGCGAGTCACGCCTCAAAGCAGGAGCGTATTCATGTATATGCGCATATGCGTGGTTCCCTGTATACAGCTATAACGTTTGAATATATCTAGTTGTATTCTTGTGCTTGTGAAATATTTTGTAAATAATTATATTTAATTTATAATAACGCATACTGCAGTCATTTTTACCTATCACAAAATTCACAAGGAATATAGTAAACAATCGAAGAAAATTAAATCACGATTTTTTTTCTTCAAATTGTTAAAATTATTCTTTTCTTTCATTAAGTCATGAATAAATTATAAAAATCATTATTATTATTTATTTTTATGCATATTTTAAGAACAACAAACCTTTTTAGAGAATATATGAAAAAGAATTTATTGATAACGATCTCTTTGAACTGTGTTGAAAGCATTTATAAGTTCTAATTTTAATGAAAAATATATTTCTTTCATTAATCTATTATTTTATAAAAGAGAAAATATATATCAGTGTACTATAAGTTATTTATCACATTATTGCCCTTAATATCCTTTTTATATAATAGAATTCTTTACTTTTCGTATTACAATTATCACAACTATTATTCACTAGCACTATTATGTAAACTTTTCTAATATCTATATGGTTAATAATATAACAGGAAGTAGGAGAGAGAAGTGGATTGAGTTGAAATATAACAGTGATTTTTAATAGAATAAGAATCAAGTCATCGGAAAAAAACGTGGGATTCCTGACAAATCGAATAATAAAATTAACGCGCCTAGTAAATTGGGTTTTTATACAATTTTTACAAAATCCCTTATTTAATTAATTTCATTCGCATAAAAGTGTTTTTCTCTATGTTCAAAGTGATGTTATATTTTTATCTTGACAAAAAAAATTATATTTACTTATGTATAAAAGTATTATTTAGTATATATATGACATAAAATGTCATGTATCAAAAGTCCAACAATTCAAAATGCGTATTACGTTTCGTCCTTTATAAACTCTCCGTATATGTACTTCAGTTTTATTATAAGTTTGAATTTTCAAAATTCAAAGTTATGATTATTGTTTATAGCAAATCGATATCATGCACCGTTAATATTAAAATTCTGAACAATTTTTAACAACTGATTAGCACTGCATGCCATCGAGAGTAAATGTTAAATGACAAGATTTCAAGAAAACTTCAAAAATAAATCAATAAATCACGAAAGGATTGCATGTAAGGGTGAAAAACAAGCATCAATTTTTTCAATGCAATAGTCATTCAAATTCTTTAAAAGTAAATACCAATACTAAATACTACGTATGTGTAAGATATAGGTAAAATCAACATTGAATATGTCCATGTGTACCAAACATGATTTCAATTATAAATATGTATAAATGTACATCAATGTACATAATTTTTTGTAACGTAAAACAAGTAGGTATAAATTATTCCTCTGGAATCGGAAGATTATTCGGATGATTCCCATTATTGGGAGCATCGGGTTTCGGGCGTTTCGGCACTGGTCGCGCTCCCCTCAAGCGAGAGAGTGAGGGCACCGCTGGAGGGGAAGCGGCCAAAACCCTGCACTACGATAGCCAGCGGTACGGTGAACATTACTGTATTTCATATTGATGATAATTATTGTGAAGACATTGAATTTGATAATATAAAACAAGTTTTATCACTTAGCTGAGATTATTGATCTGTATTATAAAACGGACAAATAACTAGAAGTTGAAATCGGTAGTGCAAAAGTTCGACTTGATGCATTTTCCCGTGGAAAACGATATCCAATTCAAAATTACTAAAATAATGCGAACACCACGAAAGTTGTATATACTTGTTGAAAGTTACTGACGAACTTTTTCTATTATTGAATATGATTTAGTTTAAGCAATACTGGTATACGACCCAGGTAATTTTGATCCTTATAAAAACCTTATAAGAAAATAAACTTTACCATAAGAATCAAATTTCTCAGAAGGTCACCTTATAAAAATATTATAAAAAGCTAAAATTTTTTATAAATAATCAAGCTGAAAATTTCCATAAACTTCTTTTTCTTATACGAATCTATCAAATACATAGTTATCAAAAATTTCAGTCTCTTATAAGGTTTCCATAATGTCCACAAGGTGCACCGTATAAGAAATTGAATTCTTTGAAAAAATTTCGTCCTCTAATAAGTTTTTTTAAGGAATAAAGTTACTAGGATAACCAATTGTTGCCATTTAATCGAGTGTCTCTACAGCACTGTCAAGAAGTTGAATCGCAAGTCTAAAAGTTGTCACGTTTTCAATTGATAAAACAAATCACATTAAAACATGCGAAGAGTCTAAAAAAGATACAATGGCAATTGCAATTATGCCTCGGTAACTTTGCATATAAATTAGTGATGGATATGAAACTTGACGGTAGCCCATGAATTAATTTTAACCTACTTTTATTTCTGACACTATTGTATTCTCACGAAACTTTAATTTTAAAAAGTGACTGTATCTGAATTTCATATGAAATTGTAAGTTTCATATAAAACTGTAATTGATGTTGAAAAAAAAAAAATTTTTTATTTCATTATTTCAGTATAATTGTATATCATTGAATAAATTGGAATCCTGTTTTCGCTATGATTTATTTACGTTTCAGGTTATTTATCTCTTCAAGATTTGTCAATTATTATCATCAAAGATAATCCTCGTAGCCATTTCAAGATTAATTGACAATCAAATATTTCCCTTGTATATTAATTTATTTCTGATTTCAATACTTTTGTATCTCACTTTTTTCATTAAGTTTTTTCACAATCGTAATTTCGCTCCATTTTTATCAATACTGGTATTTATACATTGGCGATGTTCGGTACGAGAGGGGTGGGGAGGATTTCACTTATTTTTTCGTTAAAAGAAAAAGTATTAGTCGGTACGAAAAAGTCGGTTCGAAAAAGTTCTGGAGCCAAAATGACACTGGTGTTTGTGGACTATAGAAAGACTACCCTCACCCTTCCTATTGTTCTTCACAAAACGATAAGAAATACAGAAAAGAAAACTTCAAAAAAATAAAAAAAGTTTTCTGGTAAAACATGAGAAAGTTTTTGGACAATAAAAATCGATAACCTACTGTCGGTTTCCAGGAAAACCAATTAATAATTTGCTTACGAGAATATCACGAGAGAGACCCTAGCAAAGGCGCGTTTTATCGTCATTATGTGAAATTTCAGATTTCTTTTTATTTTTACGCCTCTATCGTTGGCTATTATTAATTTTATATCCATTTATTTATTTGTAAAAACTGTTTGTTTCAACAAAAAATAAACAAAACAGAATTTCCACGGTTTTCCAAGCCACTGATCGTAAATCAGAGGTCGGATTTGCAGAATTTGATTGTTTAAACTTTTTGTATCAATAAGTTATAAACAAAATAGAATTTACTAAGTTGCATATGCGTTCCACGATTTTACAAGTTCTTGAGCGTGAATCTGAGGTCAGATTTGCGAAATTCGATTGTTTATACAATTTGTTAACAAATAGTATAAACAATTGAATTTTGCAAATCTGAACTCAGATATTTAAACAAATTATAAAGTAACTTCATAATGTAATCGAAATGTTATGAAAATAAAGAAGAATATCTTTTTAATTATTGCAAGAGAATTTATTGTATTGTTCAGAATGCCTGATTTAGACCAGCGTAACATTGAACTGTAGTATATGATATAATATTTTTTCGAAATTTGTTCATTAAAAAAAATTTAAACAATCGAATTTTGAATAATCGACCTCAGATTCACGTTCTGCCGCTTGAAAAACCGTGTAATGCATATGAATAGCAGAAAATTCATTTTTGTTCATAATTTGTTATAACAAATAGTTTCAACAATCGAATTTTGCGAATCCAACCTCAGATTCACGATCAGTGGATTGTAAAACGTGGAATGCATATGCTACTTAGAAATTTCTATTTTTTTAATAATTTGTTGATACAAAAAGTTTGATCAATCAATTTTTGCAAATCCGACCTCATACTTACGTTCAGCCACTTGGAAGACCGTGGAATGCATATGCAACCTAATAAATTCTATTTTCTTTATATTTTGTCGACACAAATAGTTTTAACAAATGAATAAATTGATAGAAAATGAATAATAACCATTGATAGTTGCGTCATAATGAAAAAAGAAATAAAAAATTTCACATAATGACGATGAAAAATGCATTTTGTCGCAAAGTCATGAAAAAAAGATTAGAAAAGGATCGTGCACGATCATTTTCCAATACTTTTTCAATCCGCGCCTTTGCTAAGGGAAAAAGAAAGACATAGTTTAGTACATTATCAGACACGAACGTTATCCAGATGGTACCCGACGAATATTCACTGTTAAAACAGTAAATACTTATGACATTCATTATTGGGCTGATGATGATCACAAGATTGTACTAGATTCAGTTGATTAGGATCATTTTTATAAGATATCTTATATAATACGCTTTTACAGTGCATAAGCGGTTTTTCAGGCCTTTTTGTTACTTTTTTCTGTGGGACTAAAGTAAATCCGAGTCTCAGTTGTAACAAATATCCTACGAACAGTGAATATCCGTCGGGTATCATCTGGACAATATTCGCGTCTGATAATGTAATACACTGTCTTTCTCTTTTTCTCTCATGATATTCTCGTAAGCAAATTAATAATTAGTTTTTCTGGAAACTGACTGTAGGATATCGATTTTTTTGTCAAATAACTTTGTCATGTTTTACCCGACAATTTTTGTACTTTTTTGAAGTTTTTTTCTCTGAGAATATCAATTTTTTTGTAATATTATCGAATTTTCTGCTATTTATAATTAAATGTAATCTTTTAATTAATAAATGAATGCTAGAACTGACGCAAAAAAAACTTTATTCATAAAAAACGTTCAATAATAATTTATAACAAGACATTTTTACACGTTTCATTGAAATTTTAACATTGGAATTTTTTTAATTTAATTTCAATTTATTTTCATTCTTCAATTACGTTGAAATGTTTACATTGAAATCTGTTTCATTTAATAACCGTCTTAATTTGAGTAACAGTAGATATAATTAACAAAATCAAATAATGATTTTTTTTTTAACTTGATTTCAATTATTATCAAATTTCAATCATATTTTATTACAAAATCAAATGATGATTTCATATGTTTTTTCCAACTTGATTTCAATGCTTTTGAAATCCAATTATATTTATTAATATTTTTGTTTCAATATATTTCTAATTTTGAAAGACGTTGAAATTGTTATATTGTAATCTGTTTCATATATCAAACATCCACATTTTGGTAACAGTAAATTTAATTTACAAAATCAAATTATAATTTTATCTGTTTTTACTAACTTGATTTTAATTTTTCTTAAATTTCAATCATATATTATTACAGAATCGAATGATGATTTTATCTGTTTTTTCCGATTCAAGTTCGATTTTTTTTAAATTCAATACTATTTCATTTAATTTTTGTTTGAATATAATTTTAATTTTTCAATTAATTTGGAATTTTCATATTGTAATCTGTTTCATATACTAAAATAACTGTCTAAATTTTAGTAACAGTTAATTTTACAAAATCAAATACAGTACACTCTGTATTTAACAGAATTGAAATAACAGAATTTTTCGGTCAGTAACGGAAGTTTTTGCAGGTTAACGAGATTTTTTCTTAGCCCATATAATACATGTTTTATTTACTACATGTATTATATGGTCTAAGGATTTTTCGGCGTAGAACTACCGTTATAAAGTTTGCACACGACATTTATGAATGGCCACTTCATTCATAACAGGATATAGTTCGTATATTTTTTTTTTTTTTTTCGGGAATCTATAGCTGAATCATTCAGTCATTCAAAACTTTCACTTTTTTTCATTGGTGTTTTCATAGTAGAATATATTTCCCATCCACCTTCAGGGACTGTATTCAGTACGCACTAGTGGCACCAGTTCCTTGCAGTGGTAGTTTTTGGAAAGCCAAAAATCGCATGGCCAGGGGAGGCCAGGGCTAAAGGGGAAAGCGACTGAATTTTCGTAAAGGCCGAAAGAGACCGGGGGCGATAAAGCGCAGTCGCGCGCGAACATAATCGTAAGCGATTGGTCAATTCGGTTGTAGCGCGCATTGCCAATGGTGGAACGCGTATACTTGCCGCCATACCTCTAATTTTTACAAAAAAGAATAGCGGTCGAATCTTGTCGTCATATTTTACCCGACAAGATACATAGTTCGACCGAACTATTCGAAAACAATTTGAAAACTATGAGTTTTATTCCTTTTCCAATCTAAGCCTTAGCTTAAGAAACTCAATATTGGCACATTTTAAATTTTAAATCAGTGGCAACTGATTTCATGCTATGCATATGATAAAACAGAGATACGATGGATATGCTTTATGGTAGTATTCGTAGGCGGGTTCGAGCGCACTTGGCGGGCCGAGACCCAGCCGATGAGGAGCCAACACTGCCCCACCCCTTCAACTTCTCGTCACGTGACCCCCCTCTCCCCTTCTTTCCTCCACTGAAATAATAATTAATTCATTATCATTATTATTCAATAATCAGCAATTACAATTTAATAGCGTTATCATGAGCATTATCATTAATTAGCGTTATCATGAGCATCATTGATTCAAAATTGCTATTTCAAATTGCAATGGTAGGGGGACCTAAAAAACATAAAGTAGTAGTAGTGGGGGTACCCGTCAAGGTAGGCTAACACATTGAGCCTCTACATTAATTTCGTCGAGACGTTGAAGTGGCTTCATCGTAGCGCGTCTTTAAGCGTGGTGCAGCAGATGTTGCGTGCGCTCCAGCGCCAATAGCCGAATGACATGGTCGCGCGCTCCCTTCTACTGAAGTGCGGCAGCGGCTGCGCCCCCTCCCACTTCCCCCACCACGCCCCCTTTCATCTTTCTGATTGGAAGAAAAATCCAAGATGGCGGGAAATTAGACGCAAAATTTAAAAAGTGACAATTATTCGAAAATTAACGTATACTTGAAATTCAATAATAAAATTTGAAAAATTTCATTCGAAAATGGCTGAAAAGTTGAAAATAGGGCAAAAAATTGTTAGAAATTGAAAAAAATGGATGGATTTCAAAAAGTGTTGCAAAGATTTCTGAAAATGATGCAAAAATACAAGTGATTGAAGTATAAAATGTGTTCACGTGGTGGCAGCACAGTCGATGTTAGTGGTGAGGGAAACACTATAATAGAGGCCATCGCTCGAGTTGGGCATCAGTTTCATCAAACAATTAACTTGAGCACATCGTAGCGCGACAACGAGCTGTATCCGAAAACCAATACTTGGCGCTTCATCAACGTGGTGGCAGCACTGTCGACGCAAGAAGCAGAGGAGTAAGGAGCACGTATATTAAGAATGGCTTTCTGGACATGGACATCAGTTTCAACCACAAAGCGAAGCGAATACATCTCGGAGAAGCAGAGCGACATCGGAGCGCGACAACGAGCTGCAGCCAAAAACCTGTAGTTTCCATTTCGTCAACGTGGTGGCAGCACCATCGACGCGATGAGCAGAGGAGTGGGGAGCTCCCTATATTACGAGCGATCTTCAGACAAAATCATCAGTTTCAACGACAATGAAATAGTATTGAATTTAAAAAAAATCGAACTTGAATCGAAAAAAACAGATAAAATCATCATTCGATTTTGTAATAATATATGATTGAAATTTAAGAAAAATTAAAATCAAGTTAGTAAAAACAGATAAAATTATAATTTGATTTTGTAAATTAAATTTACTGTTACCAAAATGTGGATGTTTGATATATGAAACAGATTACAATATAACAATTTCAACGTCTTTCAAAATTAGAAATATATTGAAACAAAAATATTAATAAATATAATTGGATTTCAAAAGCATTGAAATCAAGTTGGAAAAAACATATGAAATCATCATTTGATTTTGTAATAAAATATGATTGAAATTTGATAATAATTGAAATCAAGTTAAAAAAAAAATCATTATTTGATTTTGTTAATTATATCTACTGTTACTCAAATTAAGACGGTTATTGAATGAAACAGATTTCAATGTAAACATTTCAACGTAATTGAAGAATAAAAATAAATTGAAATTAAATTAAAAAAATTCCAATGTTGAAATTTCAATGAAACGTGTAAAAATGTCTTGTTATAAATTATTATTGAACGTTTTTTATGAATAAAGTTTTTTTTGCGTCAGTTCTAGCATTCATTTATTAATTAAAAGATTACATTTAATTATAAATAGCAGAAAATTCGATAATATTACAAAAAAATTGATATTCTCAGAGAAAAAAACTTCAAAAAAGTAATTGTAGAAAAATTTCCATATTCCTGTAAGGATTCTCATAGCATATGGAAAATTTTCCAGATATATTTATGGAAAAAGTTACATGCAGAGTATAGATTAAAAACTTTCAATGCTTGTATTGAAAATTCACCAAATGTTTTTTAACAATGTATGCTCTATTTCATACACTGTTGGTTGCCAGGTCAACAAACTATAATGTAATCACTATAATATAAATATTCAAATATTGTTAGAATATTTTGTAAGAAGTACTCTTAGTTAGTCGAGAAGTAAACTGCGAACTCAGTGTGCCCAAGTATCGATTGTCGTTCTCTTTCTAGCATAAAAAAAACATAAGCTCGTCTTTTTGTAGTAGCAGTATAACACTGCGATTTGGAGGGGCTGTGTTAACTATTAAATATGTGTTTTATGAGTAATAAAAACAAATTTGGCCTAACGATTTAAAACAACATACTATATACAGTACATGTATACTATATACTATGTACAGTACAAACTATGAATAGGGCGTCGGTTTTCTTTTTTTATTTCCATTAACGCCTCACGAGTGTGAGTAAAGACAGAATGACGCCCCGTCCAGAGGTTGTACTGTATATGCATCTCTAACTCCATGGAACTTCAATTTCTTTACTATCTGCTAGTAATATTAGTTGAAGTTTAAACGGTTTAATTTTGGAAAAGATGCAAAATTTGTAATCAGTTGGTAGGAAAGCGAAGAAAGCATGTGCATCTTGCGGACAATTCCATTTTTAGACATAGTCTGTTAAAGTTCATATAATAAAATTATTTGAAAACGTGACCACCGGATTTATTATCAGTGACCCGGAAAATCATGAGCAGCATATGTGACTCGCAAAATTTTCAATTTTGAAAATATTCGCTCAAAAAGTAAGAAAAGATTTATTTCCGAAATTGATGCCAGATCTCTAATCAGCGTATCAAACAACTATGGCAAGTTTACATGCATCTTCGAAATAATACCATTGTCATAAGTAATTTGTTTGAGCAAATATTTTATTCAATGAATTATGCAAACATGGCACAAGATTCATGATCAGCAACACAAAAGACTATGAAAAGCAAATGCATCTTGCAATCACTTCAAATTTACAAGCAACTGCTGGACAAAAGTTTAAAGAAATCAATTTTCTACGTCTGATGACATATTTCTGATCAGGGTTCCAAATAAATGTAAAAAGCAAATGCATGTTGAAAACAACCCAATTTTTATTCATATTTCGTGAAAACTAATAGTTACATACATAAATTTTCCAAATTTTTCCTCACTGCGGCAATCTTTTAAAATATTTTCTACTTTTCGAACAGAATTTAACTGAACTATTGTGGTGTGAATGAATTTGAATTCGTCCACTTAAATTCTTGATCATATAATTGAACTTTATTTCAATTGTTGCATCTCTCTCGATTTTTAAGAGTGCCTTCATCATAAAATTATATTATGTATGTTAAGAAAGACTATGAATACATTATTTAGTTTTCATGTGGTTCTAACGAAACCTTCTGGATAAAAGTTAAGTATTTTTCGGTGAAGAAAATCATAGAAATAGGAAAATGTTACAAATACTATATTAAAGTTTTATATGTTATTTTGTTTGAAAAAAAAAAAAAAAATTTTAATGGTGTTCGATCTAGCGACCTTGCAATCGCGGGGCAGACGCCTTATCCGCTATGATACCGATCCTGTAGACAATCGTGACTTTTTAAAGAAGTCAACCGCACCGCATTGATTTTTAAAAATATTCTTCGCAAACGTCGCAAACTAATGATAGTTGCTATGTAGTATTTTACGTGCGAACTTTAGAACAAAACAGAAAAGAGAGACAACAAGACAGAGAATAATACTAGAGAGAGACTGTAGATTGAAATCCACGACCGCGATCAGACTTACTGTCGGTAAGCGCTTCTTTATCGGCACTCCAACATCTCGCGGTGGAAAAATGCGATACCAATTTTTTTTTTTTTTTTCAGAAACAGACCGAAGACAGGACACAGAACATCCACGCTCCGAGAGTAGTATTTTCATAATAATCTCAGTTGACTTTGACAGTTTTGTTTTTTCTCGGGCGTTTTTTTTTATTAATTCTATAACCTCAACTGAGATTATTGATATATTTATTTAAAAATAAATTTCTAAAAGGGTAAAAAATGTATCTTGTCACGTTTTGCAGAAAAAAATTTTTTTTGTTACCTATTTTACTTTCCACATAAATACCGTCAAAGATGAAGAACCTAGCTTTTAGAGCACTTACATCTAAAACAATGTTCTATTCAGTAAATTGCTAATGTTTACCTTAAATCATGCTTGGATTATTGCGAAAATCGTAAATCGCACTCTCGTATCAAATTTTAGAAGTTCACAGACATTTTTTTCTGAAAAATAGAAAAAATTGAATAGTTTAAAATGTGTGCATGGCAGCGTACCTGTGACGATTTAAATTGTTTTCACAGGGAATATATTTTCATCAAATAAGTCGAAAAATCGATTTGATCACCTCCGAAATTTACTGACGTTGATGATGCAATCTCAGTTTTAATCGACGAAATCGTGCTAGTTTTGCATGTAGCTTCATGCGATATTTTTGAATGGTATGTAAAATCGTTACGATAATGACCTCGTGTTATTGAGCCCTGTTCGAAATTCGCGTATAAATTTGCTTTGAAGTTCGCATGTACGTAATAATTTTCTATAGAACCGGAATTTGAGACCAGAACTGCATAAATTGCCAATTATTTCGTTTATCCTAATTAACTGGTGCCACAGGTGAAGCTCCTTCTAAATGAATTACATTTTTTCACAAATTAGTAAATGTGAAATATGTCCATTTGAAAAAAAAAAAAAAAAAAAAAAATTATGACCTTGAAGACCAAGACTACTTTCCATAACAACTTTGCTATTTTAAAGAGTAAATGATTCACCAGAAAAGACTTTTGATTTTAGTAACAATAACTGAAGCCGTGAATCATTATTCTATGAAATTCAGTTATTACAAAATTGAACAGTGAAATAAACTTATTTTTGTTTTCAATCGTGACTTAAAATAAAAGATTCTATGTTACGAATTCGACAAGCATAATTAATATTTAGAAAAAATCCCTTTCCACGGTGAAATGAGAAGCTTGTTATTTTTCACCGGGAGATGGAAATAAATTCAACAGAAAGTAGCGAAACAATAGGCAAAGAGTAGCTAGAAAGTTCAATATTATCCCGGAAAACAACAAGGAACTGTTCGCATTCAGCATGCGATCGCAATTAATTGCATTGAAGTACGTCCTTCGACGTATATTTTTATCCCCCTACTGCACTCGGCAAAGCGAACATTTGAATTTTCTCCAAAGTGCGGTAAATCAAAGTATGATTTGCGTTCCTGGACAGTATTTGTTTGAGTTTCTTCAGCTACAAACTTTGGAGCTTGGGGATTAGTAAGTTTTCAGGTTTTGTGTGATGAGGTTAAATCTTCAATAGGTCATTGATGTAGATTAAGTGACGTGGAGTATTTAATTTGAACAACTTTATTCGTCAACGTTTGCTTTTTGATGTGTGGTATAAAAATTTTTATTTTTGCCTTTAAAATGAAAAAACTTAATAAAAAATAACAATTTTTTATATAGATTTACTATGATGTTTTTAGATCATCATTTTTACATCAATTTCACGCAATTTCGACACTGGAAATTTCATAGCTATTAAAGTTTATTGTATCGGTTAACTTTTCAGAATATTGAGAATAGAATTTTATGAACTATTTAAGTTCTATTTTCGAGGTTTTCACATGGAAATCATTGTTCTTAAGTATCTAGATCAACTACTTTAAGGTTGATCTATTAAAAATGTACGACCTATCTAGATAAGTTAGATAGGATGAAGTTTTTTTGATTCAGAAAAATGCCCTGTCATTAGAAAGAAAGGTTTTTTTTTAAATAAAAAGTACGTGCTTTTTCCAACCATCAAAAGTTCTTTTTCGCATATTCCGAGGACCTGAGTTTCATTTTTATGTACATGTTAAAGCTAATCAATGTAATATTGAATTTTTCTCTTCCAATCGCTCATTGAATTCACATGTACACAAATATACGTTCATAAACAGGAAAAAGTACAATCTCTTTAGAAAGTATCTGCAAATTTTTGTAGTGTAGAAAATTAAACCTGCTTAGAAATATTCATAACCGATACCTGAAACATCGTGAATTCTGAATTTTAAATTATGAAAACTATCCATTAAATTTGTCTATACGAATGTTTAAAAATGCTCGTGCTTAAAAAATTCTAGTTTTTTTTGTTATCAATTGTAAATTTCTGTACTACCCGCATTTGTGAACGAATAAATAATACACTCCTCGAAAATAAAAAAAATAAAATGTATCATTTAAATATTACTATTAAGAACAATTTTTAACGTTTCTATGTATTTTCAACTTAAGGTAGTAGCTCCAAGATGAAATGATATGAATATAGCCGCAACAAAAAATTCTTGCAATCACATTCACATTTCAAGCTATGTGCACATGTATCGGCAACGTCGCATCTACCACTGTCTGCTACCTGCTTCCACCTAAGCATTGGTAAGCACTCGCAAGCACGGGTAAGTACTGTAGCTACGATCAGCAGTTGTTTCGCTTGGAATGCGACGTCGCCAAATGTACGTTGATAAGAATAAAATAAAATCATTTTTTGTCGCATAAATATGTAGTCAACTTTAATTCTATTTCACACAGAGTTTATAAACATTTTGAACAATATGTCCTCAATGATCAAGAATTTTCGGCCAATATCTTTCTGATTTATTCGAAAAAATGACGCTGTCCCCATAAAAACGCATGTAAAAAATATTGAATGTTTGAAGTTGTGGATCGACTTGAAATTTGGCAAGGAATTTTCTTTTATTCTTTTGAACCTAATTTCCAAATTTTGTCCAAATCGGTCAATAACTTCTATCTTGGAAGTACTACCTTAATTTTCCAAAATTGCGAATGATTTATTCTGTATCGGTAAAATTTAACATATTTTAACAAATGGCGCTTCAAATCACACATCGAAAAATGGAAAATTTTGAACTGTTTATCAATTTGAATATTCCATCTTGCCATAAATATTCTGGTTACTTATTGATTTTATGATGCTTCACAGTCACATACTCTCACATCTTTATGATGAGGTTAATTTTCATTCATACATAATAATTCCTGGTTTGCATGGTAGAAGCATGAAACCGTAATAATCAAACCCAAATTGTATTGAATATAACGACGATCACTCGTGATGTCCAGAAACAATCCAAAACAAGACTACGGGAAATTTTGAAGTAACTTTCTTAATGAATCGTTGTAGTTTGTTTCGTCTCAGTGCAGTATAGCTGATGTGTTGGCAACAATTGTTACAATTATGAATTGAATCATGGAATAATTCGAACCAGTGAGCTCGATATAACTCGTTTGGTATAACTGTTTAGTCAACGCATTGTTCGAATATTTTTCGCTTTTGATTCAAATAACCAGTTTTCATCGCAGCGTTTTATTGCTCATAATATATTTGGGATATGAAAGGTGCGAATTTTCAGAGCGTTCATTAGGCAGATAATTACGATGTATTTATTGGACGTTGAAATATCTCGTGAATATATCAGATAAGTTCAGAGTTTATTTGATTAGCTAG
This sequence comes from Platygaster robiniae, assembly GCA_028476575.1. Classification (NCBI taxonomy): domain Eukaryota; kingdom Metazoa; phylum Arthropoda; class Insecta; order Hymenoptera; family Platygastridae; genus Platygaster; species Platygaster robiniae. Next base: position 14,475,801 of record CM052025.1, read on the forward strand.
GTTATTGACAATCGTGATTGAGCAGAGCTGTGAATCAGCAGCTCGGATTGCGATTTTGATGAGATATTTTTATAGGTTCCCGTATGAGAGATATAGATTTTGGTGCATGGTATTGCCCCTGCTCCCCTACATAGAACATCGCCAATTTATAAGGGCTAAAATCAATCAATACAGTGTATAAAATAAGAACCGAATGATAAAAGTATTAGGATACAAAAGTATTGGAATCAGTTCTGAATAATTATGTAAGGAAAGTATCTAACTGTTTATTATTCTTGAAACAAATAGAAAAAGTGTGCCGAGTTTAAATAATATTCTAATCAATAATAGAAAAAATGCTAAAAAGGAAATGAAATATACTGGAATTGTATTTCGATTGATTATGTGATAAACGATCAAATTTGAGTGATGAACAAAAAAGTTTTTTTAACATTAGTTTTTACGATGAGTACATTCATTATAAACACGGGAAACTTTCTAAAGTTAAAGCTTTGCAATTATCTAATATAGTCTCAGAAATGAAAATAGGTTAAAATTATTTCGTTTGCTGCTGCGAAAATTGATAGAATTTACTGTTTTATATGTTACTTAATATGTAGATGCATAGTGTCGTCAATGTTGCTATCGTATCTTTGTTTTATCTATTTATGTTTTATTTTTTCTTATTTCCTCAATTGAGGGAGTTACAACTTTCAGGTTATTAACACAAGTTGCAACATTTTCATACACTTTCAATTTGTTTATTTGTTTATTTGTTACAATTCGCAGAATTATGACAATAACACTTTTTATCTCCTTTTCTTATACTTTCGAGATGATCAATTTAAATGAATTCTCCCTTACTTGATTGACTTTTTATCATAGCCAATCTTAACTAACAAAAAAAAATCATAAACATTATAAACCAATAATAAACATTTTCAACCCAATCATACACGTTGTCGTCCCAATCATGAATATTATCAATCAATCATCAACATTGTTGACCCAATCATGAAAATTATCAACCAATCACAAAAATTGTCGAGCAATCATGAACATTGTTTCTTTTCCTCATCATTGATAATTTCAAAATAAATGAAATCCTTATCTTATGAAGGTTTATGACGAGGATCCTTTGCCCGGAGTTATCCCAGAAGCACGATTTCCTCTCGACCAACCTAAGAAAAGACCCAAATCCTCACAAAAACAGGTCCAAAACAGCGACGAAAATGCAAATGGCGACCTCTCTCAAAACAACAACAAGCCAAATCCTCGTGCAACCTCCCGAAATTTCGCACTCCTGGACTCGTTTTTATCCCTTATAACGAATCGCGGAAATCCTTTTCTTTTTCAATAAGATTTCCGCACTCAATATTGATAATATAAAGACTTTTATTCTAACACTTCTGTAACATACAATAAGGCCAAAGTGATTAAATGCAGTAATGGCGGTCGGAGACGCCTAATTTTCGAAGATGAAGAAGAAGATCAGTTTTTATATCAGGATTATAAAAAATAAATCTCTTTAAATAATAAAAAATGTGTGAGTAGCTTCCAACAAGAATGCAACTTCGGTGGTGTTCGAATTACATATTATGAAATTTTTTTTCGGTGACATTTTCCGTAGAAAAACTGTATCTGGTTAAACTTTGGCATTACCTATCTCGATTTCAAGTTATCTGCCAGTTACAAGTACAATAAATTAACACAGATTACAGGTCAATAATTTTAGCTTAGTACCAAGGCTCAGTAGATATAGAGGAAGTTTATTATGCGACAAAAATTACGTTTTTCACGTGTAACTGAACATCTATGCTCCAAATACTATACCCACAGCATTAAAGTCTTCAGGGTGTCCAAAATTCTGCGGATCACCCATAAGGCGAGAACCATACATTCTGCATTTTATTTTAAGATACTTCTTCTTTTGAAATTTTCGAAAATTCGGAAAATTAATATGGTCCTAAATAATTCCGCTTGGCAAGTGAATTTTCAAATATTTAAAATTTAAATTTCTAGATTTATAAACGTTGATTTACTTGGGACACCTATATCTGTTACAAGACAAAAGAGCATGATTGACACACGTGAGACACCGTACTCATGATACATGCAAACTGATTTTATATCTTTCTAATAAATTGAAAGACGAGAGGATCAAACATTTTACTGTAACGTGTTACTCGCCTTCATATACTAAAAATTTATCCAACTCTTAACCCTAACAACATCGTTGTCGCCAGGGGAACCAAACTTCGGCCAAAACCTGCGACGGTTTTCCCCCGTCAGAATTGCCAAGTCGCTCCCACCAGCTTCTACCCACTCATTCCCACTTCTACCTCACGATACGTGGGGTAAGCGATATTAAGCAAGAGGTGGAGCACCGAAACTACGATGTTTTTAGATGTTTGATCAGGACAGGGCCGACTTTGCCTTCCCTGCTTTCCCCTTCTCTTTGAAAAGTAGGGGAACAAGCGCGCGGGTAATCCATCCCTGCCACTTGGTAGAGCTGGGAAAATCTTGGTAGAGTTGCTGGTTTGGGGAGTGCGCCACTGTGAAAAAGAGGATGTACAGACTCTTATGGGAGTTTAGTCCCCCTGGTTGTCCCCAAACTTTGCCAACACTTTGGGGATCGTTGGTAACAGTTTGGTGACAAGCACGAAAGCATAGTTTTTGTCATATGAAACACTAACGCTGATTTCGTGACATCATATATTAGTTTCAAACTTTGTTGCATTTTTAGCTGTATTGAAACAAAACACTTAATTTTATTCTATTTTTCATAATCATTCACGTCTTCGACAGCAAACTGTTATTTTTCTTATGATAAATCGAATATTCCCTACGTTACTGACTGCCATACAGGTAAAAATAATTCAACAACAAATTTTCGACTGAGAATTTCCATGAGAAAGTTGAAAGTTCATCTCGTGGTTAAAATTATTATCGATAAATTTTTATAAATTGAAATTCTTATCTGATATTAAATTTTTTATATATTGATTAGCCTTTCACTCGAAAAATTAATTTTTATGATAAAAGAAGACAAGAATATAAGAAATTTTCTCATCATTATTAAATTCAAACACAAAAATGTTTTTCACTTAATCAAATGAACCTAACCCGTCACGTGGGATTAAACTACAATATTTTGTTGCAATTAAAGAAACCCTCTAAATTGATAAGTTGATAAATATAGAAACAATTTTAAAAGTAACATACTTGGTCAGTGATATCTATGAACGAAATTTTTCCAATAACATACCATCAACAATTTCGAAATTATTCAAAGAGTAAAAATCGTTTACAAATCACAAATCATTCCTACAAAAGGGGACATTGAAGTCCTACCAACATTACTGACGCTAGATAGAACGTTGAAAATAAACAGGTACAGATTACTATTACAGATTGTATGGATATAGAAATTTAGGTTTGATACATTAAAAAAAATATTTTTCTACGAAGCAATACATTCGTTTTGACGTGACACTGCCTGTGAATATCATACCATGCTACTTTTTTGATCCTTAATGAAAATAGAATGTATTTTTTACTGTGTCGCTAAACTGTCCCCAAAAGACCTCAAAGTGTTGCTAAACGGTCGCCATTTTATGCGACAGTTTGGGGACCGATGTTGCTAGGGTACTGAAGTAAATTTCAAACAAATTTAAACTAAATGATGCGAATACTGAGGCAGCATGTAATTAATACAGAAAAAAGTCTGTTTTTCAAAAAATCATAGCTTTTAAAGAAAAAATTCGGCTGATAGGGATTTCGGATATGAAAGTGCAAACGATCCACTTCATTCACAAAAAATTAAAAAAAAAACGCATTTTGAGATATTAAATTATCACAAAAAAAAATTGAACTTCTTGTTTGTTGTGATATCAATATCCGTTAACAACATTCTGATGATTTATGTTACAATATCTTGCAAATTTGAATGAAACACCTCCCTCCACTATCGAACATTAAAATGTTAAAAATGAAGGCTAAGGTCAGTGACCCAAGTACGATTTCGGGTTAGACCTATAAAAAAAAAACAAAGGCAGATATTAAATAATGTTATCTTTTCTTTTCAAAATATTTACAACTGCATCGTGAATACGTTTTAAGGTTTACTTTTTGACGCCTTTTTATTCGGTTCACGAAAGCTGTGAAATCATGAAAAAAGGCTATATCGAATATATTATAATATTTCATGAGCAATGCATCAAAAGTTTTCAGTTATCACTTATAAAAGTTATGAAATCATATTAAAAGAACAACTCATACTTGAAATGCGACAAAACATAATGTTACCTACGTTTTTTTCATTGATGCCCTTCTTACAAACGTTTCAAAAATCGCAAAAATGTATTAACGTTTTACACATGCAAGGTTCGATTTTTGTTTTCCATAGAAAAGGTGTAGCTCTATTCGCAGAAAGAAAATGATTTCTTTTTACATATATTCAATTATTACATAAAGTTTGGCTTTCAAGTCCTTAGCGGCTTGTTGACGGGAAACAAGAGCATAGAAGTTTGGTTCAAAAAAAAAGTTCAAAAAAAAAACGCATTCACGATGCAGTTGTAAATCTTTTGAAAAGAAAAGATAACATTATTTAATATCTGCCTTTGTTTTTTTTTTATAGGTCGAACCCGAAATCGTACTTGGGTCACTGACCTTAGCCTTCATTTTTAACATTTTAATGTTCGATAGTAGGGAGAGGTGTTGATTTCACTGCTTTTTTTACCGATAGTCAAATTTCTTGCATACTGAAAGGAATTAGGGGTTATTGATCTAATTTGTTTTAATAATTATATCGAATCAATGAATTAATGAGTAAAAAAAATTTATTTATTTATACTTTTTTGTTCCATCCTAAAATTATTCTAAAATTGTAGAGTTTTTATTGTTGTTATTTTTATTATTCGTACCCAATGACTTTTTGTATTAAGTTAAAATCTTACTCCCAATTCAATTGTGAATACTCCATAAATCTTTTTTTTTAACTCAAAATATCAAAATAATGAAATTTCGGATTTAAATTGTCATTTTTGAGCATATAATAGCATTTGAAATGTATAAATCGATTGTTCTTAATGCAAATTTGAAATGAAAGAGTTGTAGACATTCTATAAATCTTAGCTTAAAGATTTCTAAATATAGATTTATTATTATAATTAATTAATTTATGTACTATTACATATACATGCAATTGAAAATTGTTTAGTCAAAGTGAGAAATATGAGGTGGGGAAAAAAATGTTGAAGTGTATAATCGGGGTTTAGTTTTGAATTTTGTAAACTGAAGTATTATGAATAAAAAAATTGTATGACGTCTACAGTGTTATTGTTATGAAATCCTAGAATTTAACATTTATACAAAAGTGCCGCCATTCTTAGAGTTCTGAATATCGACATTCTGCAGGCAATTTTAAATGTGGCTTAAAACTGATGAAATTAAAAAAATCAAATTTAAAAACAATTCTTCAATATTATCTAAATACATTAATTGTTAATGAAAATTCTTAGCAAACGGTTATTCAAACAATTTACTGTAAATATTTCATTGATGACTTTTAAAAAAGTAAAACTGAATGCTTTTCTGAATTCATATTGTACCACGGATGATTCAAGTTGTGAAAAAATATTGTTATTATGTAGAAGAAAAAAGAGAAATCAAATGACTATCAAACATTTTTTTTCAGTCTTTGAACATCAAATATCTCATTGGAATTTTTCATGTGCTTTCAAAGTTAAGGAATTAGAAAAATGAATTTTTCCACAGAATTTGGAAATTCTGTAACATTTTCCTAATACATTTTTTCGGAAATTTTTCGCAGTGATAATTTAAAAATTTTATTGCTAATATATAATAGGTTGCTGTAACGAGCGAACTCATTTATTGAGCATCCAACGATGTAATGACTCGCACTCGTACGGAGAAAAGAACCAATGCGGGGCTACCGCCCTGCGTGACCCTTGAAGTTTGAGCAGTCCAAAAGGTTGAAAGGATATTAAGAGAAAAAGATTGAGTAAAAGTTTTAATTGCCGTTTGGGCTTTTATTCATAATAAAACATCAGCAAAATCCAAATACAACTCTTTACAATATTTAACGCAACGCTCGCGTGTGACTCTGGCAAGTCTACCATATATCAACGCAGGTAATCTCGGAGGGGGAGGTTTCAAATCTTCTAGCATCTCCTTTTCTAACATCGCATTGAAGCTTTCCTCGCAAAAGTCGAAAGCCTTATCGAAATCTTCGCCTAGCTTTTCCTCCCAATGTCTGGCATTCTTGGGTGGCTCTTGTTTATCAGAAATTTTCCTTTTTCTTGACTGGGAAGGGTTCTTAGTATAACTTGATTGCTCTCCACATTTGGTGCAGGTGATGTTGATAATTTGGTCGGGCACTTGCAGTGGTACTCCGTACAACTCACTAACATACCTGGCTACTCGGGCATCTAGTTCACTTTGGGTTATTCGTTGATCGAGGGGAAAACCCTTCAAGATCCTCAATTTAACCCAAAGTCCTAATTGACGCTTTTTCCTAAAAGCTGTTTCCTGAGCCGAAGGTTTAAGCCCATTCCTTCGAGCGCTTTCCTTGGTTGCTTGGATTAACTCTCTCACTTGATACACTGTTAAGGGACTCATTATTATAGTAATGACCTATCATCGCTAAGATCTAATTAGTTCATGTAGGTATTTAATATATTTTAATTTTAACATTCTTATTCATTCTATTAATCTAAATATTGGCCCTTTGTACCTTGATCGTTTTCACTCTGTTCCATATATAGTCTGTGCCAGATCGCCCTGGATCTGAAGCTGGATAGGTATTTCTCCTATCATCTAGCACAGGTTTTATAGGAAGAAATGAATCCGAAATAAGGTCAAACAAAAGGTTAATAAAAGTTATATTTACTTGTTTTTATCCAATCTCGATCTACAATAGGACCAGAAGTACTACTTCGGTCAGTGGTATAGATCAGGTTGGGGGAGCAAATGTCAGGTCAGGCTAGGCTCCGAGAGGGAGAGTCTTTTTGCAAGGGATGGTTTCAGCAGAGGTACTCTAGAGGCAAGGGCTGCAAGCAGCTTGAGGGCCAGCTAGAGACAGGAGGCTTTTCCGTCGAAGGCAAAAGTGACTTGGCTTTTCGTTAAAAATGCACGAGCTTATATACCCAAAAACTCCCACCCAGCTTCTGCTCAAAAAGTCAGAATAATTCAGTCATTATTCGCAATACTCGGTTTTGCGAAAGAACTATTAAGATTACTCCGCCTAGTAATAGAACATTTCGAAATAATCGTTAAGATTATTTCGCTTTACAATAGAAATATTTTGCAAGCATCCTTTTTCGAAATAATCGTTAAGATTATTTCGGATTCACGAAATATAATAGCTAAGATTATTCTGTTTTCGAAAAAGCTTATCTTGAGGGTCGTTGATATCCGAAAATCGAACGCTCATTATACCTCATTGTTCTAATGATTCTCGTTCGGGAATCTAAACGAGCAAGACGTGACTCCGCTCGTTACAGTTGCCTTAAAAAATGTTAATTGGATGTTTGCAATAATAAATTTTTGAAAATTTATTTTTTCAATTTTACAAGTTTCAAGCCAGATTGAAAACTTCAATGAGAAATAATACAACATAGCCAAAGGATTTAAAATTTTTTTAAAGTCAACTATAATGTTTAGTTCAACATCTTTCATAATTGCAATATTTCCTTTAAAATGCATATAGTCTGAGATAAAATGTGAACTGCTAAACAACATTGAAGTTTTCTTTAGTATATGTAGTCAGTGAAAGATTCAAATTCAACTTTTTAAAAAATGTCTGTAAAAAATTTTATCAAAAGATAGAAAATGTATTCAAATGATGTTCTAGAATTATTAATAAAATTTGTATCCCAAATTTTATAAGTTTCAAGTCTGAATAAATTTTTCAATAAATAATAGTTAATCATAATCAAATGATTTCAAATTTTCTAAAAGCCAACTGCATAATTTAGTTTTACATCTTACATAATTACAATATTTTTTTAAAAATATATCATCTGAGGTAAAATTATGTAAAAGTAAGAAGAGAAATTATAGTTAAGTATCACAAAATTTTTAATAATTTGAACATCGTATATCTCACTTGAATTTTTCATATGCTTTGTAACTTAAGGAATTCAGTAACTAAATTTTCCTATTGAATTCAAAAACTTTTCAACGTTTTTCTTATACATTTTTTTGATATGGAAATTCTCCACAAGTGATATTTTAGAGAATCATATAATTATTCTATTCTTTCATCAATCCAATATCAAAAAAATTTATTTGTTCTTACAATTCATTTATTTATTGTTGTTACCCAAGCTTTCGACCAATATTCTCGGTCCTTTTCAAAAGATTAAAAAATTATAATTTTTTATCAATATTTATTAAATATTATAAATAGAATTTTCAAAATATTACTTTTGGAGAATTTCCATATCAGAAAAATGTATTAGGAAAATGTTAAAAAGTGTTTGCATTCTGTAGAAAAATTCATTTCCTAAATTCCGACTGTTTTTATTGTGATTTTTCATTGTAAAAGTCTGTACATAATACATTATATGAAAATTCTTATTCACAAATTTTTAAATGCAAGTAAAAATGAACGAGTTAAAATAATATAGACGAAACAAAAAAAATTGTGCCATACCAAAAATATATTTAAAAGATATTTTCCTATCATACATTCAAAAAAAGTTGTTTTTTGAATTTCAAAATAAAATAACTATCAATTTTCGTTCTTGACTTTTACACACGTGAATTTTAATGTGACAATTTTAAAATATTTCTATTTTGAAAAACTTGATTCAAACAACTCGTTGAACTCAAAGTTTTTAATGATGAAATTTTCCATTCCATGAATTCTGTGGCTTCCCGACATAACAGACAAAGTCACACATGTCATAACGTTTAAAATTTTATCAGAATATGATGTAAAATGAGCCTAATGGCATGTGTGACTTTGTCTGTTATTCCGGAAAGCCGCAGAATTTTATAAGGAAAATTTCATGGACCTCAGAATTACTGTTTGATCATTATTTTCTGATTTTGGCAATGGCAAAGTAACAGAAAAAAAAAAAACGAAATATTAGAATTATACCTATTCGACACAACATTGTGTTCCTGCGATTGCAAAAAATTGATGATGTAATCTTCGTGTCCAAAGACGTGAAAAATGACGTCATTGACGTTTGTCATGATGAAGTTATATTAAATATTGTTGTTTGTTGTTTGTCGCAGTTGGTCGCAGTGGTTTTTGACTGTTTTTGACAGAACTTTATTTTGTTTAATTTTGTCAATATCTATTTGTTTCACGCAGTGACACATACTTGCTCATACTTGCTTTGGATGACATATATATCCGTCGACAGCAGACGACAGGCAGCAAGTAAACAATGTTTCACATACCACGCACCTCACTCACACAAAACAAATTCAAAAAAATGACTTATGAGTCGGCTCCAAAACAGCAGTAGCTATGATAATTGTTGTTTTTTGTTGATCAATGATAGCATTGATACTTTTTAGCGATATTCTACAAAACGTTTTATATTTAAAATCACGTAAAAAAAATATACATTGACGTATTGAGCCAACTCGAGCAAAAGTGGATTAACCCGAAACATTCGACAGAGTATCCGGTGGTGCTATTGTATACCGGAAGGCTGACTCTGATCCACATTTTTGCTAGATCTGAATTAATTTTTTTGGTGGTTGCGAAAAAAAAAAAAACTGTTTTTCTGTCCCCTGAGTGAACCAAGGAGTGGATTTTAAAGTGGAAGTGTTCAAATGAAAGGGAAAAATTTCTTGTTTCAGGATTATTATCACATTCCACTGAATCTATTCCGTAAATATAAAATATTTCCCGAAATATGAGTGTCGGTAAGGCAGAATCGCTAATCCTCGGGAATAGATACCCGGTAAGCTATCAGGCTTTTGATTTTTTTTTTTTTTTATTACCTTAGCCTTCTTAACCCTACCGGGTCTCTTGATGACGAACATTCTAAGGGTATAACTTTAAAAATTCATCTATCTTCTTTTGCCCAAGTTATACGCATTAAAAAAAAAGTGATTGCCTTAGACGAAAAATATCGATATTTACTTCTCAAGTAAAAATGACAAAAAATCCGAAAAAAAATTCCTTTTGTCCAACAGGTAAAACTACTGTCTCATCTCATTGACCAAAAAACAACATAATCAAGCTCCGCTGGAATCTAAAATCAGGTCCCGAATGACCGGTCAATTTAAACTGGAAAGGGCTATGTGAAAATATAAAATAATAAAAAATCATGTGCGACCGTGTTACACAAAAAATCTAAATCTGCATGCTAAAAAAAGGTCATCAAAGCTAGAGAGGTGCCCCTACGTTTGGACCGCCCACTGTTAGACAAGTAGTTAGTCCGTTACTGGATAGATGTACCAGCTGTTCGCTGATATGTAAATAGATATATGAGTAGTGTGAACTATATTGAACTATTCATCAATCAATCATCAGTTTCACTATGGCAGCGGTTACGATTTGACGTATTTATCGTGTGCGCTGGAAATTGAATTTTAGTGCAGTTAAAAGTCTTCGGAAATTCTTTAATTGGACTTTCTTACAGTTACGGATTTCTGTTTGTCTGGATCGTGTATCGGTTGATTGTTTTCGGACTTTTTTTTGGACTGTTTTTGGAACTTTTTGTGGCTGAGTATTATCCCGAAAGCATTGAAGGATTTGCTCTTATCTATATAAATAGCCACGTTCATCATGTCGTTAGAAACACCTATTGAAAGAGAACAGTGTTTTGTTTGTGGGAAATGTTTCCTTGGCTCATCGAAAATTACGCGATGTCAAGGTTGTTCGACTCCATTTCATAAACTATGCGTAAAACAGCTTATTGTTTTGGAGAATGGTGCTTTCGCGTTGTGTTGTTCTCCAGCACGTGATCCCAATATACGGAAAGACTGTTTACAATCATCGGCTGGTGGCCCTGATGTTTGGAATTCGACTTCGCGGTCACCTATTACCTCGGATGACCTTAATGCTGCTCTTGAGAATCTTTTTGTTCGAATAAAGTCGGAACTTCCACAGATTGTTGCCGACTCGATTTCTACATTACAACATCAAGTTGATCGAATTGAAGAAACTGTGGATGATTTATCGAACCGAATGAGTCAACTTGAATCCACCTCGGAGTTTTCAAATAAGGGGGAATCTATTTTTGGAGAGATTACCGATCGCATTCGTCGTGCATCGAACCTCATTGTTTTCAATTTTCCGGAATGTGGAAGTGCAGATGGTGATCTTATCGGGATCAATGAACTGATATGTAAAGTGCCCAACCTTCCCCCAGCTAACTTTTCAAAACGTCTTGGTGCACCAAAAAATGGGTCGGTTAGACCGCTTAAACTGTTTTTCAATTCGGAAAGTGATGCTCGTGGGATTCTGCGCAAGAATCGTGATTTTTCGGGTTTTAAGATTTCTTTCCGCGTGGACCAGACTCTCAACCAGCGTCAGCACCTTTACAGACTTCGTCAAGAGCTTGACACTCGAATAAGTAATTGTGAGAAGAACATAACCATCCGTTATATGTCGGGTGTTCCAACTATTGTTCATAAGGAAAGCTAAGAAGCACGGGATGCGCCTCGGAGTCTACTCTTCATCAGGTATCTTTTTATATGCAAAATGTCAGGGGACTTCGTACCAAGACGTCTCGACTTCGTTTATCGTTATCGGAGCATGGTGATTTATATGATGTGTTTATATTGACTGAGACATGGCTTAATGACAGTATAGGTGACTCTGAATTAGGTTTCAGTGGTTACACTATTTATCGTTGTGATCGCTCGTACGCCACTAGTACTTTTAGTAGGGGGGGGGGGGGGCGGTGTTCTTATTGCTGTGCGTGACAGGTTCAAATCATCAGTAGTTGTTACTTCTAATTTGTCATAGGAGCATATTGTTGTGTTGGTTCGGTTTGGGTGCACTAACTATTTGATTGGTGCAGTATATATACCTCCGGCGAGTTCTCCGGTTTTATATGAACAGTATAATGCTGTTCTTACGGAATTGAGATCTAGATTTATTAATGATGAGGTCATTATAGCTGGTGACTTCAACTTGCCACACATAATTTGGTCCAATGACAGATTTGGCTCTTCATTTTATGCGGATGATCGTGCTTCTAATTCTACTATAGATGCTGCGACTGCTCTTGCTGATTGTACTGGTTATTTGAATATGTTTCAGTTAAATAATAGACCTAATTACATGGTTCAGACATTAGATCTGATTTTTTCTACCATTTCCGATATTATTGTGAATTATGCCTCGATTGATTTGTTAGATGTTGACAATTATCATCCTCCACTGGGATTTGAATGAAGATTTCGGTATTGTTCGAATGATGGTGGTATTGATGTTTCGCGTGATAATCATTATAATTTTTATAAGGTGGATTATGATGCAATTAACTGTAGTCTGGGTCTGGTTGATTGGGAAATACTTTTAGCTCCATTGGCCATTGATGATGCGGTTGGGGTTTTTTATGGGATACTTTATGATTTGATTGGGAGATTTGTTCCTAGATTTCGTAGCAGTCGTGATAGATTTGCTCCTTGGGTTGATGGCGAATTAAGGCGTCTTATATATAGGAAGAAATTGGCTCATATTAGATACAAGGTTGTGAGATCTGCTGAAAGTTATGCCCAGTTTGCCAGACTAAGATCCGTATGTAAGAATAAGGCGTATTATCTTCACAAGGCTTACATACGTGGAGTTGAGGAATCTATACCTATTAATATTAAGAATTTTTGGAATTATGTACATAGACTTCGTGATAATGTTGTAATACCTCATGAGTTTCATTTGGGAAATGTTTCATCTTCTTCACTTGTTGAATCAGTTGATTTGTTTGCGGCCTTTTTTGAGTCTAATTACAGTGTTCCAATTAAATCGGATTGTGATTCTTATTCAATTGATGATTGCATTGACATAGACTCAGTAGATTTTTTTTCATTAAGTGAGGTGTTTTCTGAGATTTCTAATTTGAATGTTAGTGCTGGCCCTGGTCCTGATGGAATTCCCAATGTGTTTCTTATTTCTTGTGGATTTTCTATTTCAAGCCGACTTTGTTTGTTATTTAATAAGTCTTTGGAATCAGGTGCTGTACCGAGTATGTGGAAAATTAGTAGAGTCACTCCAATTTTTAAATCTGGTGAGAGAGATCAAGTTAAGAATTATCGTCCTATTTCTATTGGTAATTCGATTTTTAAGATTTTGGAGAAAAAGGTATGCAGACAATTATCTCATTTTTTTAAACATATAATAATTGATCAACAGCATGGCTTTATTGGGAGTAGATCTACTGTTACGAATTTGGTTCTGTTTAAGAATTTTTTGTCGGAGTCCTTGGATAGAGGTGACCAGGTGGATGTTATTTACACCAATTTTGCTAAGGCATTTGATCGTGTGAATCATTCGATTTTGTTAAGTAAATTGGGACAGTATGGTCTTACTGGGTCTATAATGGATTGGCTTAGGAGTTATTTGTCTAATCGTACTCAGTTTGTTGAATTTTCTGGTGTAAAATCCGGTGTGTTTAATGTCCACTCTGGGGTGCCTCAAGGGTCTCATTTGGGTCCCTTGTTGTTTAATATGTATATTAATGACCTCCCCAATAATTTATATCATTCTAGATTTTTGTTATTTGCGGATGATTTTATGATGTTCAGAGTTGTGAAGGGCTTTGATGATGCGCTGTCACTTCAATCGGATATCGATCGGTTGTTATTGTGGTCACTTGATAATGAGTTGCCGTTGAATGTTTCCAAATGTAGTTGCACTACTTTTTATCGTGGTTGCAATAAGACGGTTTTCCCTTATGAGATTCAAGGGGTATTGCTTAATAATTCTAGGGTAGTACGTGATCTTGGTATTTTTTTCTCTTCTTCATTGTCTTTTAAGGAGCATATTTCAATTATAACTCAAAGGGCTTATCAAATGCTGGGTTTCATCAATAGAGTTTCGAGTGACTTTTCAGATCCTTTGACTTATAGGTATCTGTATGTGAGTTTAGTGAGGCCGATTCTTGAGTATGCTTCTGTGGTTTGGTCCCCCTATACTCATGATGAGATCTATGCTATTGAGAAGGTTCAGGATAGATTTCTTCGCAGGATGGCATATTTATCAGGGGTACCTTTGGGATTCGATGACCATAACTATGCCTTACTTGAGGAGAGATTTAACATACGATCCTTGTCGTCGAGACGTTGTAATGCGGATAATATTATGTTATTTAAAATTGTTGATGGTTTGATTAATTGTTCTGAACTGAATTCGAAATTGTCTATTTGTATACCTAGAATTGGTTTGAGAGCAAGGAATAATAGTACTTTTTATGTTCATCGTTGTAGAACGAACTCAGCCTATTATGATACTTTTAATCGTCTTTCGCTACAGGCTAATTTGATTGTAGATATAGTCAATTTCTTTGATGATTCTATTACGAGATTCATTAATCAATTGAGGGGTTTGATTTAATTGTTTTTATAAGCATTTGTTTTCTTCCTTTTTTGTTTTTTTTTTTTTTTTGTTTTTTTGGTTGTTAATCATTTTGTAAATCGGGGCTATGTTTGCGTTATTCATTGACTTTTTTTTCGTCGTTCAATTATATTTTACTTATATACATATCTTGATGCCATTTAATGATGTATCTATTTTACTGTAAGGGTTCATACCCGTGTATTTTACTAAATAAATAAATCAATCATTGTGAAGAACAAATGGTCATAAATAAACGACCGGGATAACTTGAAGTTTTACCACCCAATCAAAACAAAGCTGTTTGCAGGTTTAGTTTCAGATTGACCATGTAAACCGTTTCTTGGAACATGGAATAGACACTCTCATTTATAGATATAGAAGATAGTGCCAAGAATTCAAATATTTGCAGTTTCAGTTATTGAAAAAAAGTATAAAAAATTCTAAAAGTTTGACACAAATTGTGTCGTATAGACTCATGAAAAACGCATCGTCCAGATTCCTTTTTTGCTTTATAAATTTTTTGCTACATTTTTTTGATGTATCACATATTCAAAGGACTAGAGATAAAAAACTAAAATCCATAGATACAGTATTTCTTAGTAACTGTTTATAAAAGAGAATTACGATCAAATTGTAAGATCAATAATCTCAGTTGAGATTATAGAAATAATTAAAAAAAACGTCAAAGTCAATTGAGAGTATTATACATAACATGCCTCAGAAATTTCTTCTTGTACGGATTATTTCAGCCTCGTTCGCAGCGCCCCTATCTTCTTATCTTCCTACACGTGGCTCGGGGAAGGTAAGGTTCACTAAGGACCCCGAACTTTTCCAAGCTTGCCCGACCGCGCTTGATGTCGCGCACTCGCATACATTTATATATAAATAGTACATAGTAGTACAGTGACTGTACTACTACAAACAACTGCACACAACTACATAGTCCTGTTCATTTGCGTGCATTGGCGTTCATCTCATCTATCGAAAGTCGAAACGGTCATGACTTGATGACTTCGCCGGAAATAAATAAGCACAGCGCGGTGAATTAGTTCTTTTATTCTCAATTTTGTGATGGAGTAGTAGCGTAGTGGAGAGAATGCCCGTCTCGCATGCACAAGTCCCTGATTCGATCCCTACCAGGGAAAATTTTTTTATTTTTCTCTTCAAACATGATTATACAAAACTATAATATATATTGTATTTTTTTTTTATTTCTACGATTGATTCTATTAAAAACTTACATCATTTGTACACGGAAAGTTTCGTTAGAATTGCATGAAAGTTAAATATTCCATCATAGGCCAATTCAATGTAATATTTTACAAGCTTTGAGACCCTCACAGAAAAAAAGTACCAATTTTGGTCAAGATTCACGCTCTACACCATGCCCTGAGCATTTATCAGGCGATCTGTGGCTTTAGATTTAAAAAAATTATGTGAATATCTATTTGTTTAAACAAATAAATCAATGAAATTTTATTTTCTGCAATGGGCAAACGCTTTCTAAATTAATTTGGTACTTTGATCACTAGTATGGCATCAGACATTAAAAATTAATTTGTTGAAATGTTTTTTCGGGGTTATTTGCGAAATTGCAGTTTTTGCAAGATTAATATGATTTCCTCAGTTTTATAGGTCAGTGGTCATGAATCTAGTGCCAGGTTTGGATAATTCATTCATTGAAATTTTTGTTTAACAAATTACGTAAAACAATAACATTGTTTAGGAAATGCATATATATGCATTTTATAGTTTTTAGGTACGATGATTACAAATCTGTTAACTTGATTGTAAAACTAATCCGTTTAAACTCTAACTAGTATTTCTAGCAGATAATTGGGGAATTGACATTTCAGAAAAATGCATATGATTTATGTTTTTCTCAATTGTAAGGTAAGAATTTTCATTATAATTCATGAAACACACATTCAATAGTTTGGAATTCAGCTTGCGGATAATCAATAATATGAATATTTTCTCCCGAATACTGTAATGGAATAGAGAACTGTAACAATATTAAAATGTTTATATTATATGTAGATATTTAGTAATATACCTAATTATAGCTTGTTGACCTGGAAAATCATTTATGCATCTTGCAAGAACTTGAATTTTGCGTGAACGTCCGGTCATTTTACTTTAAAAAAATTATCTTCGCGAACCAGATGCCAAATTTGTAATAAGCAGACCAAATAAACAATGAAAAATAGGAAATAAGGAAAATTATGAATCAGTGAAAAATATTCGCATGTGACAAAATAGTATATTGTTTATACTATTAACAATTGCATACTTTCCCTGTTCATACATTCATTTAGTACTGATTTTAATACTTTTGGATCTCACTTTTTCATGAAGTTTTTCTTAAGTACAATTACACTCTCTTTTTATTAATTCTAGCATTTATACATTGGCAATGTTCGGTGGGTGGTGGTGGAGGGGGGTATACAATTTAAAAAAGATGTTTCTCAATCAAATTCATCAAAATACAAGAAGTGAAAATTCTTGAAAAATCCTCTTAACCTCGACAGTTATTACGATATAGCGTGACCCAATACGTACTTGGAAATTTCCACGAAATCATACACAGTTTTCAAAAATTTTGTAAACTTAGAAACTTTTTCAGCTTCAGAAAATCTTGCGAATCGTCTATCAAGTTTTTGTTATAAAACTTTTTTCAACTGTTTCTTTTTTTTTTTTCAAATTCTTATAATCAACGATAACATTCGATACCCATAGAGTAGTTATAAATTTTTGAAGTTATTTTTCTATATCATGACTGTTATTTCGAATTCCATACACACCGTTCAACTTAAAAAATATTCACTCTTTTGTCACGAGCGAGATCGGGAATAATATTATAATTATTTATTTTTATTGTTTGGCGGTTTGTCAGACTACTTGCCTGGGAATTATTATTCCTTAATCTCGTCGGAACGGGAAAGGACCCTCCATAGGCAACGGCCTATGGTGACCCTTTTTTTCGACTTTTTTAAGGGAGTCGAAGGAATTGTTTTGAGGATAATATCATAAACGAGAATTCACACTTCAATAGTCATTCTTTATTTATAGTCTCAATTTCTTACAGCTTCTTTATTTAATGCTACGGTCTTACTCTATTTCTGTGTGGCTCTGGCAATCGTCAATAAAATCCGCATTATAAAAGTGTCGTTCTTCTAAAGCGTCATAGAATTGTTGATCCGCTATTTCTATACTCTGTTGTACGGGAATGGCGGTCTTGATTTCTTCATCTAACGAAGATCCGTTTAGGGAGATTTTCTGTGCAGTCTTGCAGAAGAAACACGTAAATTCTAATCTTTTAGCTGGAGTAATCAAAACAATCCCGTAATCCGAAGAGGCCCTTTTTGCTACTAGAGAGTCAATTTCTTCTAAGCTAACGACAGACTCAGGAGGGAAGGTTTTCAGAATTTGTAACCGGTAGAATAAATTTAGGATGCCCTTTTTCTTAAAAACTGATCGTTTAGCGCTGGGCTTGACCCGATGGTGTCGTGTTATACTTCTAATGGACCAAAACAAGTTCTCAGCAGTAGGCACTAAAGAGAGAAACCAGGCTAGGGCTTAAAGAGACATACATGCTTAAAATATACATATATATCTCGCAAAATAGTGAAATATTTAGATGGCAAATTCGACATAGGGTATGTAATAGTCATTCCAGATGAAAATCAAGGTTTGTTAGTCTTTTTATCCTTTACCATCATTAATTAAGCTGCGCCCGGAGCTTGCGCCAGAAAGATAAATCTTTCCACTCAAATAATAATGGGAATGGTATAGAATAGATTTTATTAAACAATGGAAAATTTTATCATAAGTCTTACTTTTCAGTAGTTCTAACTCTTATCCTTCTATCGACAGATAGGCACCTTAAGCACAGCCTGGGTTTGGGTCTAATCGATATTAGGCAAAAATCTACGGCTTTTCTGGCTGTCGTGAGGTCGAGCCTTTGGACCGGGGAAGAAGTTCTTTTGCTAATAGAGCGGTTGGACTATCTCAAGAGAGAAGCTTTTAGCTCAGAAGCTCGAGAACGACTTCTGAATTTACTAAAAATGCGCGGGTTTATATACTATTCAGATAGGAAGCAAACGGGTTACTTTTGGTTCGTTTGTATCCTGTAGTTATTGGATAAAAAAAAATGAAAATCATCGTAGCATAAAAATTACCCAAATTGAATTGATAGCAAGTTGAGAAATTAGAAATCGTTTATCTTTTCTAAAAATAGTTTTTATCAAAAGTGAAATGATCGGAGAGTTCATTATTGAAAGGAAGTGATAGAATGAAGTATTAATTGACTCTTTTTCGTGATGTTAAAACAGGATAGAGGAAAGGAAGTCATCGTTAATCGGAAAAAAAAAAAAAAAAAAATGATTGATTCTCAATTCTTAGCATCGGTGAATTATCTGCTTGCAAAATATTCTATCGAATAAAATTCGGACGAGTGGAAAAACCCCGCTCGTCACACTTTACTCGGAGAAAATGTGAGGAACGTTAGAGATTATTTGTATTCTGATGTTTATCGTAAAAGGATCGATGGAGTAAAACAGTAAATTTTTCATTACCCAATAATTTTGACGAGAGGACACTGAATTGAACATTTTTCTTTACTGTGCTTTGAGTGTTGATAAAAATTTCATGTTTGACTTACAAAGTTTATAGGTGAATCATAGCCAAACGAAATTTTTAAATCTCGAGGCAAAAAACGCTTGTCAAACGTGAATGAACCACAATTTTTGAGGTAGTCGATTTAATAATAACTAGAATACAAAAAAATTCGATTGTTTTAGAATTTCCTTAGTCAATTGTAGCAAAGTTTCAAGCGAGAATAATTTATGCGATTATAACGTTTTTGTATACATATATAATTTTGTGAACCTTGAAAGTCTCTTGATAAAAGTACATTTTTAAGTGTATTCAAAAATTCGACATGAATTTCGTGTTTGAAACTAAAGTCTCACATACATGTAAGTATAAGCAATAATTTTTTTCCATTGCTACTTGCTACTCGAATAAGTAAAAAACAGCATTTACGGAGTTTTTTTGAAAATTTTTTGAGTTTTTTTTCTCAATTAACTGTTATAAGGTTAATTATGTACTTTTATTCTCTATTTCACGATCAGTTATCGAATTTTAATCGTTTACATTTCCGATTTGCAAATGTTCGCATGTTGCAGACGAATATTATGATTTCAAATTTTTCGTCCTCTTACCATAAACTCAAATTCCTACGTCTAAGGTAATCCTTTCAAAACGCTCCTTTATCCATAATAATGAGAAAAACGATCTCTGGGAGCTAATTAATTGATGAAATCGAATTTTTCCAAATCATTAATTCTTTTTTCAAGCTTTCTGCTCTTTATTTGAGCTCTCTCCAGGAACTGTGCAAACCATTAATTTACATATTACAACATTGAATCTCTTTTTGACAATTTCACTATAATTGAAAATTTACAGAGAATTTTTCGTCTAATTTCTTATGTAATTTCCTCTGAATAATTTGGTTTCCGGTTCATATTTATACATTCTGATTTGAATTCATTCGTCACAACTTTCTCGTCATTCATGAAATTTACTTCGTCGTTACAAATTGGAAACTCACTTATGTGTGTCGAAATTACAATAGAGGTTCTTATGCGTAGAGCCATGTCCACGTTCCAGTGGCCTGATAAGTTAATGATTCCCTCCTTTTTCCTCTTGCCAATGCGCATGTACGTTTAGATAATATTCAAATATTTATCATACACCGAGCTTAAAAATTTAGTATCCTCCTGTTCGTTAATTGTACTTTCTGTCTTTCTTATAAAAATCATTTTGGAAACTGATCTCTTTATATAATTAGTCTCTGTGTCTAAAATCTTTACATTATTCCAATCAAAATCATGACCCTGGCAAGTTCTATGTTCAGTAAGAACTGAGTGGTATTTTGTCAAATGTCCTATATTCTTTTCATGTTCTTTTATTCTTGTTTCTAAACATCTTTTCGTTTGTCCTACATATTTCACTTCGCAATCTTTACAATTAACTTCATAAACTACTCCTTTGTGGTTATAAGTATCTTATTTATCTTTACCTTTATGTATGATATTTAAGTTCAATTTATTGTTCATCTTGAATACAGTTTTAAAAACATAATATTCAAAAACCTTAACAATCCTATTTTGAGCACTCTCGACAAATGGTAAAACAATTAAGTTCCTATGAACATCACTTCTATTATTCTTTTCTTCTTTTGAACCGAATTTCAATTTCTTTATTCTAATGTTAACATATTTTTGAATGAACTGTTTAGGATAGTTATTAATAATAAGTATTCTATAAATATTGTTTAAATTTTTTCTATGCAATTTCTTCTCAGATAATTTTAATGCCTTATCTACAAAACTATACACAGTTGCTACTTTTTGATGTGTTGATTGTTGTAAGTAAAAATTAATGTAATTTTCACATGATGTACGTTTCCTAGACCAATCGAATTCAATTCTATCATTTTCTCTAATTATTATTAATTCAAGAAAATTTATTCTGTTTTAATTCTCAATTTCAAAGGTATATTTTAATTTTGGATGATACAAATTAAATGTGTTGACAATACTTTCTATATTTTCTTTCTTAACTATTGTAATAATATCATCTACAAATCTATGGTAAAATAATTGTTCAATATTCAACTTTCCCAAACTTTCTTCTTCTAAATCTTCCATAACAATATTAGCAATAATAGGAGATATTGGTGAACCCATTGGTGTGCCAAATGTCTGTTCGTAAATTTCACCCTCAAAAATGAAACAAGTTGAATTCATTAACATCATGACACAACCAATAAGTTCGACCTTTGGAATTTTAGTATGATGTTCTAAAAATCTGTATCGTTTCTCAAGTGCTTTTATTACCAAATTTTGTGGGATGTTAGTATAGAGCGAAGTCACATCCAATGATATTAATCTGAACCCCTCAGGAATCCTAATATTTTCTAGTTTACTTTTTAATTCAATACTATCTGTAATATAACTTTTCGGCTTAGGTAAATATGTTGATAATAAATTCTGTATGTATTTTGATAATTATTAAGTTGAACTGCCTATAGATGATACGATAATTCGAAGTGGATAATCTTCTTTGTGTATTTTAGGCAAGCCGTAGGCCCTTGGTAAATTACTATCTGTTTCTAATAATTTAAAATATTTCTCTTTACTAATAAACTCTTTATTTTTCCATCGTATCAAAAGATCTCTCATTTTCTGTTGTATTTTATGTAATGGATTTTTTTTCAATTTTTTATATGTATTTCTGTCTTTCAACAAGTTATTCATTCTAGTGATGTAATCTTCTTTCCACATTACTACACATGCACCACCTTTATCAGCTTTTGTCACAAATAATTCCTTATGTTTATTGAAAAAGTTCCTGCAAAATCTAAATTTATAAATCAATATTTTCTCTATCATTCTCAAGTGAAACTTCCCCTTCATATTTCTTGATAAAACATCCAATAGCTCTGATCTAATTTTATTCTTCTGTTTTTCATCCAAAGTGTATATTTTCTCTTCCAACTCTTTAATATATTCTAAATTAGAAATCTGATTCTGGTTTTCAAAAGGAAAATGGAATTTTTCACTAAGTGCCAAGGTCCAAATTACATATTCAGGTAAACAAACATTTGTTACAGTTCTCACACTCTTTACGTTCACTTTAAATTTCATATCTACATTCCGCGATGATAGATCATAAAACTTCCTCTCTGATTTTCTAAATTGTTTATCATAAATCCTCATATATTTATTAAAAGTGTAAGAATAAAATATTCTCAAAATTATATCGGGAATCAAACTTTTCCGCTCACTTTCCACATACAAAATCTTTTTCTTCACATAGTTCAAATAATAATGCGCGTCTTTCATCTCCCAATTCAAAATTCTTCTTCTTGTTATGTCAACATACCTATCAAATTTCGAATTCACATGTCTACTTTTAAAATGTACATTATATTTCAAATTCTTAATATGTTTTGGAATAAGATTACAGTGAACTTCCACCTATCTAGACCTGCTGAAAACGTAAACATTCAGCTATCTAGAGTCGAGAGGGGCTCCCACCATTCCACGTTGTTTTCGAAGCCGATTTTTGTTCGCCCGCCCTTGAGAACGATCTCGGCCAATCAGCGATCTCGAGCATTTTAGGAACCGCGCAAAAACAAATGCTGGCGTAAAACAAAATACGATCGCATGGATTTCAAGTTCCTACCATTCAACTGTTCTGTCCCACTGGTCGCGCAATTGTTGGTGGTGGGAGGTGAAGGTAATCCTTTCACTCTAGATAGGTGGAAGAATTTGGTCTAGATAGGTGAAGGTCTAGATAAGTGGAGGTCTAGATAGGTGGAAGTTTACTGTAAATTTTCTACATTCAATAAGTAATTTCAATTGATTTTTTATCACCGCTATCGTAAAAACGATGTTGAGCCATAGTTTCAATTTAAAAACTGCTTTTTCTCCAAATCTGTTCCTGATTGATATAAAAAATCCTCTTCCTGAATGTGAGTTGTACGATTGGAAATTATTATTTTTCGAAAATGAAATATTTTCGTCGAAATCCATAGAGACATATTGTCGATCCAATGTCTAAGGTAATCCTTTCAAAACGCTCCTTTACCCATAATAATGTTAAAAACGATCTGTGGGATCTCAGATCTCTGGGAAATCAGAATGCATAAATATGAACCGGAAACCAAATTATTAAGAGGAAATTACATAAGAAATAAGACGAAAAATTCTCTGTAAATTTGTAAGTATAGTGAAATTGTCAAAAAGAGATTCATTGTTGTAATATGTAAATTAATGGTTTGTACAGTTCCTGAAGAGGGCTCAAATAAAGAGCAGAAAGCTTGACAAAAGAATTAATGATTTGGTAAAATTCGATTTCACCAATTAATTAGCTCCCAGAGATCGTTTTTGACATTATCAAATTCCTACATTAGAAATTTTTTTAATAGTATAAAAATTGACAAACTCCCTATAACTCGAACGATAGTTCCAGCAAACATTCCACTAAAAAATAGTTGAGTGCAAAAATTACAGACATCTAGATCAA
Organism: Platygaster robiniae; assembly: GCA_028476575.1. Taxonomy (NCBI): domain Eukaryota; kingdom Metazoa; phylum Arthropoda; class Insecta; order Hymenoptera; family Platygastridae; genus Platygaster; species Platygaster robiniae. Next base: position 14,499,436 of record CM052025.1, read on the forward strand.
AGAAGTGAGTAATTTCAAAATCGTGCAATATGAGAGGCTCGAAATTCGAATAAAAAAACCGAGGTTCCGTAAAATTAGTTTTTACGTAGAGGACGCCATTTTTTCAAATATTTTTAATTCAGTAAATGAGCAAGCTGCACATTTCGATATTATATAGTAAGAAATTCGATTAGTTTTTTCCGTATTCCAGCTGAATCCAATACAGCAATTTTCGAGTGTGCAATAACGTCTGGCAGGGCGTAAAGATGACAAGGCTCATGTGTAAACTCGAGCGTAATTGACATATCTTTTGATAGTACCACTGCAGGGACCATTCGTGAGGGACTTGGAGAGTCGATGACGTCAGTGATATGTGTTACGTATCATGAAATTAAAGCAACTATGTCTGATATAAATGCTTGAATGAAGAGAAACCGTACTTCAACATATTCTTCAAAGATTGTCCCATACGAAACCAAATTTATAGCTTCATCTCTTTTTCGGTTTCATGTCATTACATACATAAAAGCATATAATATAAAAGTTTTCAAAAGGTATTGGGTAAAAATCTTTGGGTAAAAATGTTCTGAAGTCATGAAATGTATGAAAAATGAATTTGCTTTTATAACATCATTATTATGATTACTGGGTAAAGTTTTCTCACGTGGGCCACCCAAAATCGACTTTTGAGATTTTTTGTTACTTGAGGCATTTTTTTATAGTTCATGAGGTACCTACTGCAGTCTCCAAAGCGTTTTTCGAACTTTCGATTTTTTTAACAATTATGTAATAACAAAGTATTTTTGTAACTTTTCTTTCAGACTCAATATTTCAGCAGCTACTTGATAGAATTGAATAATCTTTTTTTTCGCTTGCAAGAAAATAATAAACGAACAAGAAAAAAGGTCATTTTTTATTTAAAAAATTTTTTTGTTCATAAAAAAAGTTATTTGCAATAAACAATTAGGTTTTATTTAACTTTCTCTAGCAAATTTAAAAAAAATTTTTGGTAAAATAGATGCGGAAATTAATCTTCTTTCTAAAGAAAAAAAAAATTTTTAGTACAATTCATAAATGACCAAAAATTGGAAGTGTTTGTCTAAGCGCGCGCCGGGACGGAGCGCTCGGTTCCGTCTCCACAGACCGAGGCGTTGTACCATGATAGGGGTAAAATTATAAAAGAATTGAGAAATCGGTTTTGCTTTATTCGTGTTTGATAAATTGTTGTACAACGTAATGAACATCAACCGAAAAAACTTTGCATTGAATCGTTTGGTCGTCAACATACTTGAAACAGTGATATCGCCGAGTATGTTGAATTGCTTTCGTCATTTCAAATCGCGATTCCAACTTTTTTTTGTGTTTTTCAGCTGCCGCAATCGTCGAGTAGGCAAAATGTATCTTACTAAAGTAATTTGATGCCCATTCGTACAATGATTTTGTCGTAGTTATTTGACAATCGCTTTCTTTTTGCAAAGTCGCACGGTACGCATTTCTTTTTATACAACCCCCAATGCCATCACAGGTCCCTTTCCCGTGAGAGGTCGCAAAGAAATGCCACTCAGCCTCAATCCCAAAATATTTTTTATGATGAAGTAGATTTGAAAAATTAAATTGATTTTTGTATTGAGATGCCACCCCATCAGAAAAATAAATCAATTTTCTGATATTATTAGATCCGAATTTTTTTTTCAAAAAAGAAATCAATTTCCCGTTGTATTAATGAACTGTAGTTGAATCATGAATAACACAGTTGGATAAAACAACAAAACTCAAATGTTGTCTTACATTGTTTTTCTTGAAGTACACTACATAAATGTGCAAAGTTGCTTGGTTTTTTGAAAACTGTTGCGATTGGACAGCGTTTTGAATCTCAAAAGAATAATTTTCTGAAAAGTCCAAGGTCACACTAAAATCACCATCTTCGATGTTGTCCTTTATCTTCTTCAGGTATGATGCTTGTGATGTAGCGATGAAATCGTGCTTTAACACAGTGGAAAGTTCTTCTTCCAAACTTTTGATAAAACTGCTACTGGCCTTAGTCTGCGTTTGTAGCTGGCACCTGCAGAAAATTCAAAACGATTATATGGTATATATAAAAGAATTCGAAACGCTCCGCAATAGTACAATTTATTAAATATATAATAAATGATTATATATATAATTTAAAAATTTTTTTCCAATTAACTGTACCTGTCAGTTGTGTTAGCCATTGATTGAATGTGATTTTCTGGATGTCCAATTTTTCGAGATTCGATCGCATTGTTTCCAGAACGTTTTTTGTTCCCGGACAGTTTGTACAATCGCCTAGGTAGCATTCGGGACTCGACTATGCACAGATCATCTCTCCAAAGATTTCGCGGTAGGTTGACGGAAAATCAAAATTTTTTTTGGAAAATTCGTTTTTCAAACCAACGAACATTAGCCTCAGATTTTCATGAATCTTACACACACAAACATTGTAAGTCCCTTTGGGACCAGCGTATATACATTGCAGAGGCCGCAAATTTTTGAATGACGTAAGTGATATGGTGCAGTCTTCATGTTCGGCCAAAAATTTTGTATGTAAATCTTCTAGGTTCCCGAAAAGCAAACGTTTCTAAAAAAATTTCACAAAAATTTTAATTTTTAAAATGTCTTTCTAGTATGAAATATGTAACTACACTTTCGAAATATTTACCGTCTTGTGTACTCGTTTGCCGTCTATAATGACAGATTTGTAGTCTTTTGCTGCCGGGATCACTCTACTGACTTCGTCTGATAGGTAAAACTGCCTCACTTTCGCGATGACCATTGGATTAAAAGGGTGTCCTTTTTTCGATTCAGGTCGAATCCCGTACCCTTCGACAGTTCGCAAGTGTTTGGCGCAACCTGCCATGCGCCGTGAAACACCGAAGGTTTTGGCTATTTTCCTAGTGCTCCAGATAGTCGGACACGTTGTCAAGAGACAAATCTTTTCTCCTTGAGTTGACGCATGTGAAAGTGCGACTCGAAGATCGACGATCCGAGTTTCTAGTTCCTCGCTATTGGACAGGCTTCTGTTGAATGATTTCTCGATGGATTTAATAATGAAATCTTGGTCCTCGATTGTCAAGTCTAGCGAAGATGTATATGAGTTGACTATAATTTCTTTCAAAGGTTCGAAAAGTTTACGCCTTTTGCACTCATCATCTATGTTCGTACACACGTAATCAGGATCTCCTGCAGTGGAATCGGTTGCATCTTCTTGATTTTCTTCAGGCACAACGTCGTTGCATGGATGTGATGGTTGCTGGTCATTTATTGAGTTGTCTGGATCAGTTGAAGTAAGGTTGTCTTTTTGTCTGTACAACTGAGTTTTGCACTTAGAATACACGTGTAAGCCAAAAAAAGCACACAATTTCGGGTCACAATTTTGAGAAATCACTGACAACTTTTCATGGTAGTTATTATGGCCTTTTTTTTAAAAGGCTTGCAACATTTAGGAGCTGCCGGCATTTTTGCGTGTAATAATTTACTTATAAAACCACTGAATTTCACGACGACACTATTCAACGTGAAAGCCCAACGAAAACTGACGAAAAATTTCTTGGCATGGCTTTCCAAAAAAATATATATTTAATCTGTGTCTTGAAATAGATTACGGATACCTTAATGATTGCAACAGGAAATCTCCAAAATGCACCACATTTCTCCACGAACTATTATAATATTATCAGATGTGAAATAAAAGCGGCTCGACAACCTGTGAAAACGGAACCGAGCGCGCCGTCCCGGCGCGCGCTTAGACAAACACTTCCATTTTTTGGTCATTTATGAATTGTACTGAAATTTTTTTTCTTTAGAAAGAAGATTAATTTCCGCATCTATTTTACCAAAAATTTTTTTTAAATTTGCTAGAGAAAGTTAAATAAAACCTAATTGTTTATTGCAAATAACTTTTTTTATGAACAAAAAAATTTTTTAAATAAAAAATGACCTTTTTTCTTGTTCGTTTATTATTTTCTTGCAAGTGAAAAAAAAGATTATTCAATTCTATCAAGTAGCTGCTGAAATATTGAGTCTGAAAGAAAAGTTACAAAAATACTTTGTTATTACATAATTGTTAAAAAAATTGAAAGTTCGAAAAACGCTTTGGAGACTGCAGTAGGTACCTCATGAACTATAAAAAAACGCCTCAAGTAACAAAAAATCTCAAAAGTCGATTTTGGGTGGCCCACTTGAGAAAACTCTACCCTACTATGAAAAATATGTATCTTTTTTTAGAAAACTAAAGTAAGAACAATGAAGAATTCTTTTGAATGTATTTAAAGAAAAATTGATCCAATATAACTTTTACTATAAACTGGATATAAAATTTTTAACTCATTTTGAGGGGCTGGAATACATATAAAAATGTGCACATATCTGACGTGTTTTAATTAATTTTGGCAACAGTCATTCTTAAATGCGTGAGCTTAACTGAAAACATACATTAAAACTTCGACGAAGCTACTCGCGGTAAAAATTGAGAAACAAGAACTACTTGTGAGAAAACTAGTTAAAATTATTACTATGACAGGCGTCCCAAAGCGAGAGCTGCGTGATGAAGTGCAGGAACAAATCAAATACGGTTGTTGGAGTTGCGGAGTGTCTTCCAATTTACATAGGTGGGAGCTCCGGAATGTAACAAGCTCGTAGCAATAATCCACGGGTCGCAATGCCATTTCTCGCTTGCCCTCAAAATTCTTAACCTGTTTAGTTCGTTCTCTATGTATATAAAAATGAAACTACGAGAACGTGAATTCTCCTCGTCTCAAAAACGTCAATAATAATATCTAGTTATACTTACCTTTACGAACGTTTTCCTGGAAACTTCTGAAACCATCTTTGACTTCAATTGATTGTACAAATAGGCGAAATAAAAAAAAATTCGTTAATAATAAAGAAACCTTCACCATTTTTTTTTAACCATCAGGTCGACTTTATAGAAATTATGATATTTTGAGAACTGTCGAAATTATAACCAAGTATCAGCACGTTTAAAGTTGTTCAAACAGCTATACTTAACCTGTTAGAAATATAATAGTATGTTACGTAACATGAAAGCAAACACTCATTTGACGTCCGAGTCCTGAGGAAATCACGGCCGAGGACGTCAAAGGGTTTGCTTTCGCGTTATGTAAGATGTTTTATGTAAAGTCAGGTGCTTGTTGGGTTTTGTCGGCAATAAAGTGGACGCACAAATATATCTTTGTGGTTACGATAAAGCGTCCATACTGATCACCACTGTCTGTTGAGTCAGCTGATTGTGAATGCGTGTCTCGCGCATGCACACGCGCAGTAAAAATCCTTTTTACTGCCGCTCAGAATTTTACGGCGCATATACAAAGATATCTTTGCATGTACACTTTACCAACGAAAAACCCGAAAAGCGTTCAACTTTGCATAAAAACGTTTAATACAGTATCAGTCAAAACTATCAATATTGGCCAAAATAAAATTTGGCCAATATCTGACGTTAGATATAACATTAGAATTTTCGTCAGATCTGACGTTGGATCTGTCGTCAGATTTTTTTTGACGTCAGATCAAACTTCGTAGGTGACATAAGATCTGATGTCAGATTTTTGGCTAATGTCAGATGTCAGATAGGACGTCAGATGAAATTTCGTTCTCAGTAGATACAGTTACAAAATTGATGAAATCGTCAAAACTTTTCGAACGGTTGTGGACTGTTTAATCAATAACACTGTGGAATACATTAAAATCGTTTGATCTGTTTAAATTGATAAAAATAATATACAATGAGAAAATCTAAAAAAAAACCTGAAAATATGCAGAACAGTATTTAACTTTTTTCTGTTCTAATTTTCAAAGCTTTTTGGATTTTTCCAACTCATCAGAATTGAAAAATGTATCAACACTGAAAATTTTCGAAATAAATATCAAAAACATAATAAAATATTATTCCGTCAAGAATTTTACTTTTTCTACTGCCAAATATGTCGAAACGTTCATGACAATTGTGGAAGTGATCTTAGAACCTTCTGCCAATTATAAATTTCGTAACAGTAAAAAGAATCTAATTTACCAAAATTGCATCAAAATATTCAATGTATTATGCAGAAAAATATTGAAACTGGCTTATACATGGTTAACGTTTCCTAAATATTTTTAGATTGTAAAAACTAACACTAAAGAGATAATGCTCAGTTTTTTTTTACTTTCGTTTTACAAGATGTGCATATTTTTTTGTAGGTATACATAAAATCTTTTATTCTTCGACGAGCTTATTCTTTTATGTACTGTAATGAGATTGTGATACCCTCAGAACTGTAACAGATCTTTGAGTTTTCTGAAATCCTCCAAACTGCAAAACATGTGAGAACACCGAAATATGTTAGATTTATCCGAATCGTATTGAGCTGTTGAGTCTGCCATGAGTAAAAATACTGTCAATAGAATTAATATTGTCGAAATTTGACAGATATATAAAATGTACAAAATAGAAAAACTTGACAATGGTGAAAACAGTTAACACTTTATGAAATATTAAAGACTGTGGAAACTAAAAGTATAAATCATATATTTTTCTTGTTCATTTGCGGAAATGTATATATTTCAAAATAAAACAGAACTGATCAGATTTATTCAAATTTTTTTTACTAAAATTACTTTTTGAATCCCAGCTTTTTCAAATAGCATTACATTCGGGATTTTTCATGTACACATAAAAAAATTTTCGGGTCAAATTCTCATAAAAAACTGGAATGGCAGGACAAGGGTTGAATTTCTATTGTTGTCCTTAGCTCACTGTAGGTAATACGAAACTTTATTCCTTTGTGCTATTAGGAAATGCTATAAGTCTAATATATATGGGGAAAAAGTAGTTGAGCATCATTTCATACTTAAATGCTTACTATTAACTGTGAACCCACGATATGTTCCCAGACGTTTGGTAAAAATTGACGAGCCGAAAGTCACTTTATACGTGGGTGTTTTAATGTGCCATCATAACTCTCTTGTATTGAAAAGGATCTCGTCGAGTTGTTACATCGCGACCGCCAATAAGTCGCCAAAGTTAAGCAGCCAGTAACTGAGACCGCGCAACTGGGATGAAGAGTAACGCTTACTCCAGATTTAAACGGAAAAAAAATTCCTCCTTAGGAAGATTCTCAGGACAAAGATTGACAAAAATACCCCAAGGGCACACCAACGACGAGACGGTACAACGTAAAACGGACAGGGGGGAGGAGGAGAGGGAAGAGGAGGGGGGTAAATATTTTTGCGTTTCTTTCCATTTCCCACGTCCGTTTGGTAATTTCAAAGATATTATGTAGGTAAAGCAGCAAATCTTTGGTAACAGTTTGTAGAAAGATAGTAAATATTCCCACAAGCAATTTTTACCGTATGTTTGAAAATATATACTGTGAGTTGAAGTTGTCCACCTACAGTGTTGGGGGACCAGGTTTCGTTCGCGCAGCCTGGGATACGAGTAGGGCTTTTACGCGAATATTAGGTACGTCACAGAAATCCCAGGTTCCCCGCTCATTTTCGCTTAAACCGGGCCCAGCAGTTTCTAGCGGCGTGGTACGCAGAGAAGAGCGGGGAACCTGGGATTTCTGTAAAATTAGAGTCTTATTCAACCTGCGCGAAAGACGAAAACGAGCCCGTCCCCCAGCACTGTCTACCCATTCCAGTAAATTATGGTGATTTTTGAGGCACTTTCTAGCACATGATCCTATAAATTTTCTTCCGTGTATACTGGAGGGGCCATCCACTCGAAAATCGATTCCAACTGAATAGGCTTGAATCTTATCGATTCTTGTTGATTTGGAATCGTTCTTTACTTGTAGCTTGATTCTGATAGTAAGAGATCAGAGGAATCAGATTCCAAACGATTCGGCTTAAACGGTTTAATAAGATTCATTTTTACCGTTGCGCGCACTAGAAGGCGGGAGGATAATTGATTCATGTTGATTTCAGCTGATTCTGTATCAGTTCCCAACGAGCCGCACGGAGTCAATTCATTCTTTACTGATTCTACACGAATATCCACAGTTCGCTTTTTCGATGATAAAAAGACTTTTGAAGAAGCGTAGATTACAGAAATATAATAGGAATAATTGTAATAGAAAGAAGAGTAATAAAAATTTCAGTAACTGCTAATAACTGCAATAATATCGATGATCATTATGATAATTATAATTGAAATAATATATAATGATACAAATAATGATAATACCGATAATGATAAATTAAAGTAATAAGAATGAGGATCATAATCTATAACTATAAAATGAAGTCCTTTTTTTTGTTCGCTTTAGAAATCGACACGGTTTCGAGTATAGTCACCAAACTGCACACGCATTCTTGGTGCTTTCGAACGCGTCGTAGAGGTAATTAAAACCTTAGACCATATAACATATGGACTGCGCTTTCAATATGGCGAAAGTGGTCCCAACCATGGAGCTGGCTAAGTTTGGATTAAGGTTCATTTCATTCGTGCCATATAAACCTATATATATATATATGTATATATATTCAGCTATAGGTTATACATATAACTATAGGTATACCCATAACATTACTGGTAAACCTTAATCGTCACTTAGCCAGCTCAATGGTTGGGACCAAACTCGGCTGTAGCGAGAGATAGGCGACGCGCAGTCCATGTATTATATAGTCTAAGATTAGAACACTTGATTGTCAATTATGGTTATAAAATGATTATTTTATTTATCGCATCCTGTTTGTTTTGAGAAAACTGCAATTTTCTCAAAACAAACAGGAGAGAGAAGTGCTGTCCAGACCGAGTTAACCTCGCCATTTTTCAGTGCCGTAGTAACCCAGGGGCCGGGGGCGGGCGCTTATCTTTTACACAAGTTTTTATAGCAGGAAAATATGAATTTTTCATTTGTGCGCTAACATTTTTGTGTTAGTGACGTAATGTCTCTTTTACAAATTAGTGGTGATTTTTTGGAAAATTATTTTTTGATTTCTAAAAAAAAAAAAACATATTAGCATCATGCTGTTGTACGTTGGCCGTAGGCCGGAAAACACGTCAACAATAATATCTTTTCGGTGCGGGAAGATAAAGACCTCTTTATCATTCCCAAGAACTCGGAAAAATTCCACGACACCTTATCGGATGATAAGCGCGGCCGGGGGGTAAAATTATCAGACACCCTGATTGTTGCGCTGATCGTAGCCACTAGGGTACTTCAGAGACCGCACACGACACAAGAAATGCACTTTGCCATTGAGCCTCTTCCAGCCTCCTCGGAACTAGTCAGCCACCGAGCCTCCTCAGCTCTGGCTTATTTTTTCCCCTCGAAGCCTTCTCCGACTTTGGAACTCCTGTTCTAACCCGTCGCTGCCTTTATCGGTTCCAGGCACTTCCCGGTTTCTCGTGCCGTGTAGCCTCTCTCGGCTCCGGACGTTTCCAACCTTTCTCCAAACCCATGTAGCCTTTCTCGGCTCCGGACTTATAATCCCCAGAGGATTTGAACTGAATACGAGGTTTCTTTCCAGACGTTCTTGAGGTTGGCGAGGAAGGAACCGATCAAAGTGCGAATATTAAGTAATAGAAAAATATTACGATATAATGTATACCCAAAACCACGTTGTAAATATATTTTGTTGATAGAATAAACGACTCTTCATGAGTCATTAAAATTCAATTTTGGATTCCTCATTTATTGCGCCCTTATTGTTGAAGTCCTCCTCAGTTGACGTACAACAATGCAATTTTTTGCTCCCCTCCCCCCCCCTCAAATTTGAAATGGTTTCAAAATGTCACTTTGTAATTTTTTCATGTTTAAGGTTTCTGACTTAATAAAGTTTAAAATGTAATCGTTTGTACAAATTTACAATATATATTATTGGAATACGTATTGAAATAATATAAGGGGTTTTGTTAAAGGCAGCATAAATTTGATCAATACTATTTACCTTTCAACTCTTTTTGTGCGTTTTTTTCATTTATTTCATGCGAAAAAGATTTCCTCAATGAAATAAACTCAACTATAACATAAAGATTCAGGGCGTCTGGGCATATTTGCAATTAGTAGTAAAATTAAATGTACTCAAAGATAGGCTGCAATGTCAAATGTAACTGATATTATAAATGACTGAGATTAGTAGGTTTGAGGCTTTTGTGCAAAATGTACAATTAGTATTATCAGGATTGATATTGAAAGATCGTCATCTGTTATTCAATGAGGATACGACTTTTCAATGTTTGTGCAAGTTTGCAATCAGTATTTTTAGGATATTTAGGTTCAAGGCTTTTGTGCTGAATGAACGATTAGTATCATCAGAAAACGTATCTAAAGTTTATGATTTGTTATTCAATGAGGGTAAAGACTTTTCAACGTTTTGGCAACTTTATACTAAGTGTTTTTAGACAACGTATCGTAAAGTAAATCGCTGATATTGGAATATAAATGTAAATTAAAAATAAATTAGATTCAATGAAGGTAGAGACTTTTCTACAATTGGGCAAATTAAATGAAATATAGTATAACCAAAAAGCAAGCACATCGGGCGGGCGGAGCCCGCAGGCGACAGCTAGTGATAATAATTTTTACAACTTACCTTAAGTCGCTTGCACACAATTCGTAATTGAAGTTCTTTTACACAAATATTAAGACAATTTTACAATCTTTAAAATCCATAAAGTTTTCGTATTCTGAAGTTTCAATCTATTATCTTTTGGGTTGATGTTTCGGGATATTTTGCAACAATATTGATGTATTCGAAATAGCATATTACTTTACTTATTTCTCTATATTCATTCATTTTGTTATTATCTTATTCCCCTGGTAGCGAGTTGCGATCCATTTGCCATCCACATGGATGCCACATGGCAATTCGATGGCAAAATTTTTAACGTGGAATTACAGCTCACAACATGAACCAAAATGAAAGAATAAATTATGTACTGATAGTTCTATGCATAATCTGCTATGTATGATGAGGCTTGTAGGAAGAAACATTGAAATTCATTTAAATTTAGTCTAAAACGAGTGATTCATCTATATCGCATTTTTGAATCAATTCATGTGGCATCCCTCTTGGCCTGCAATTTACGTTCGCTCACGTTTCGAACGTTAGTGAACGTGAGTGAACGTAAGTGAACGTAGATTGAGTTTTTCATTTATTGTTTGTCAAAAATGAAGAGGAAAATTCTGTAATCAGTAATGTGGGGTCACTCTGTAACTAAATCATGCAAAAAATATTTAAAAAAGCACCTTAAAATAAACAATGTTTTTTTTGTCCGTGTGAGTACGTGTATTGATTTATACATATATATATATATATATATATATATATATATATATATATATATATTATGTATCAGAATAAAAAAAACATTTACTCATATGCAAAATTTATATTAATTTTTGCTATCGTATATATTTAGATTACTGTTTTATTCATTGTCAATATATTCATATTAATTCTGAATAAACCGCGCGCGACATACTACTCCAGCCGGAATCGAGCCTAATGTATAGATTGACACAGCTGGTCACAGATTGTCAGATTAACAACTTTGTCGATAAAGTCGCATTTTTCTGCATTGCTTTGTGTCGTTCTGTTTTATAACACTTGAATACCACTGCTCAATTGTTATTTGTTTTTAAGTAACACAATAAAAAATGCGTCAGTTTTTCTGGAATCAATAAATTGATCACTTTTACTCACCTTCGCAACCACATTATCACAAAACATCACATCAGAGGCAAGGAAAAAAATAATAAAACTTCTTGTCGCAACTTCATCAAACATAACGACTATTTTACGGCGATTAATCGTCGTAATATTTATAATATTCATATGAAATAATATTTGTGCATCAGAAAATAAATTATTGAAAATCAAAAAGAAAATAACATCATGAAAAAAATGAAAAATATCTAACTAAGAAAAGCAATTCATTTAAACATAATAATACTAAAAAAATTATAAACTGCACTTAAATAATGCTAAAGAAATTACAAAAAGACCAAAACAATTTTTTGAGTGCATCATAATACAAAAATAGTTTTTTTCATATCAAGAGCGTAAAGAAGCACTTTTGGTTCGAAGATTAGTCGAGAGAAAGAGCAGGTTACACGAGGGAGCCCGAGGGGTGCGTTGCTGTAGAAATAAAACTACTGTTTGATATAGAAAAAAACAATATTATTCAAAATTATTCATCAATTTATTGAACCACCACAGATGCATTCGCTTATTTCTTTGTTATTATGTTCGCGTCTTGAATATAATATACATGAATTTTAATTTGACGTTTCTCTTCACAAGCTGATGGGTATTTCAAAACTATAGAAAGCATATAGAATAATTTGAGAATCTTAAATATCAAAGACTTTGGCATTTTATAAAGCGAAAGAACCCTTCTAGCTGTGATCTTTATAAGAACCTTACAAGGATCTTGTAAGAATCAGTATTTTCCTTATAAGATTTAGATATCTTATAAGGATCTTTTAAGGTTCTTATGAAAAGATCTTATAAAAATCTGATAAGGAATTAGATTCCTTATAAGACTGCCTTATAAGGTTATTATAGGAAATCTTAAATCTTACAAAGTCCTTACAATGATGAAGGTTAGTCGGGTGCCTAATTAAAATTTTAGAATTTCGCAAACCGTCCGAAAGATTTCTGTTTACTTTTTAATGTCAATAATTTTAGTAAATATTTGTGGACACGTTTCCATATTTGATATATCATAGCTGTCGGTAGTCAGCTAGAGGTGAGGGCTCGTCAGCGATTCGCTACGCTCTTGGCTCTTAGACCGCCAAGCTATATTTACAAAAACTATCCAAAACGTTTCGTCATCGAAAAAGTTTTTCCCGTTTCCTACTTTCATTTTAGCTTAATTCAAGAAACCCTTGATATATTTTAGATCCTAGATTGATAAAGTACCCCTATGTAGCATTTGTTCCTCGAAAAATTGCATGAATATAATGAAACACACGATAAAGAAAAAAGTTAAGGTGACATTTTTTTTGACGAAAGTTTGTCCATATTCTATCGTCCAACAGTAAAAACTTCACAAAGTACCACTTTTATCTGTAAAATTTTAAGGTAACTTAAAATAAGAAAATAAAATCATGGAAAAAATGAAAATATCTAATTAAGAAAAGCAATTACCTGAAACACAATAATATTAAAAAAAATTATTAATTGCGAATAAATAAAAATTCTGATAAATTACCTAAAGACCAAAACAATTTCTTGAATGAATCATTATGTAAAAATAGTTATTTTCGTATCCAGGAAATAAAGAGGCACTTTTGGTTCGAAGATTAGTCAAGCGAGAGAGCAGGTAACGTGAGGGGTCCTAGGGTCACGTCGCCGTAGAAATAAAACTACTGTTTGAAAAAAAAAAAATAGTTTTATTTAAAATTACTTTATAAATTTCTTGAACCACCACAGAAGCATTCGCTTATGTCTTTGTTATTATGTCCGCGTTTTGAATATAATATACATGAATAAAATAAGAAGTAATGTGACGTATCATGTCAGGGTCACTAACTGTAAACTTATTCGTCCTAATGATCAATGAGGCCACAGTAAATGAAAGGCATTTCTCAAGAATTATATACTTGCGATGAGACGGAAAATTCTACTCAGTCATTATACGAGTTATACGACGCGCGACGGTCTAAGACGATATCACCGCTTTTGTGCTTTCAGGTAATCCGTTGCTCCATTCTTAAAATTTAAGCTGATTCATCATTACCGGATCGTAACAGGGCGAAAAGTAATAGAAGTAAAATTATACGTACGATCATGTTGTAATTTCAATGTATGAAACCTGTATAAAAAATATTTTAATGTATAACTTTATAACGTACCATTAGAACGATGATTTGCCTTCACGGAGAGCATGCGAAATATTTGGTTTTTTTTTTTGGTAACTTTTTCAAACTAGAGTCCTCAACTCTAAATTTTACATTGAAAATGTTTTTTGGATTTACAATATTTTTATGGTCTGAAATGTATAAAATCTCTTCTTGTACACATGTACTGTAAGATTATTTAGACTTATGCGAAAAAATTTTCTTCTGATCATTTTTGAAACAGTATTATCTTTTATTAATCAGTCTTAAATAAAAATGAATAATTTTTTTGTGTGAAAAGAAAACATAAATTCATTAATCTTCAAAAAAATAGAAATAAAATTACTGATATCTTCGATGGGCGAAAATAGTACCTTAGTTGCAAAAACGAAAACGATTTGTTTTCACTTGATAATAAAGAAAAATACGCAAACTATATTTCATCCCGCAATATACTTAAATTTTTTGTGAAGTAGAGCGCATTACACAGTTGATTTATTTCTTTTCTACAGAGAAACTCTACGATTGTTATATTATCAGCTCTATACTTAAAAAATGAAAACAATTATATTTTCTTTGATGTATAATAACTTTCGAGAAATCGATAATGAAGCTTTATGTACAAGATGATACATTGTGCATTATTCGATCATTAAAATCTCGAATCACGAATTGTTTTTAAGAACACAAAAGATTTAAGCAGCGACACATTGACATCATACATTGAATTGCACTACATACAATTTGTTTTCAGCAAGCGTTATTGGGTAACTAAATAGTGCGTATTAGAAAGAAAATTAAGAAATGTTGTTTACGTTAAAAAAAGACTTCTATTTGTATAGAGTAACTTAAAGTAATATATAAATCTTTTCATAATAATCATTTTCATTCTATTAATAATTTATTTTATGTTACATGAAATCACTTTATGTGTAAAATTATACATTTATAGGGTCTTGTCTTCATCCATATCAAAAACATGTGTAATCATGATGAATATTTCTTTAAAGTAACGCTTTTCCAAAAAAACTATTTATCGAATCGCAAAGATGTCAAAAAAAAAAAGAAAAAAAAAATACATTATTTTTCCCACAAAAGATTACTCTACACGGTTTCAATAATTCCCTTTTGAAGGTGACAAAATTTTACAATCCCTATTGACACATAATATTTTAGGAATATCCCAGGAACATTCTCAAAAGTATTCCCAGCATATTCCAATGTCCAAGTGGCTGCCCTAGTAGTTGCATCAGGTCAATGTGACATGAAATATACTAGAAATATTCTTAAGAATATTCCAAAATTTTCTCGAAGAATATTCATGTTTAAGTAGATTCATTTCAACATTAGCCTTATGGGAAACTATTCGGGCATTGTTATACTATAAGAATATTCTTAGAAATATTCTTGGTACATCCAGAATATTTTTTGACAATAGGGATTTTATAGAAGAGTAATCAAGAAGTTATGATTATGCTATTTTGTTTCAAAATAAAGTAGAAATTTTTTGAATAGAAACATTGTGAGTTTCGCGAAAGGACCGATTTCACGTAAAAAAAAACCTTTTTTTATGTATTTGTTCAAAAGTGTTTTTTTTTTTTTTTCTTTTTAATTTGTCCGCATAAAATACTTGTGAAACTGTTTCACCATTTTATGAAGTGTAAATATTCGCAACTCAAAAAAATGTTTTCGAGAAAGTTCTCGAACCAAGAGAAAGTGAATGAGCTATTGAATGACCGCGTACTTTCAAAAAACAGTTTTCTTGTAATATGTCAAAAACTACACTGAAGGGTAAAAAACTGTACTTATTTTCGCAATCAGCTGGACAGAAATATCCATAAAGACATACTTGAAATTTGGCGCCAAAATGATTGTGTTTCATAGAAATTGACTAATTTATTTTATGAATCATAACTGTTTACCATTCTACATTACAATTTTTTTTCGGAAAGTTGCCGAATTATCCACTAGTGTTCTCTTCATACTCCTAAAAACAAACTCATTTTTTATCACACAAAAAAAGTATAAAAAACTGTAACTCTTCAGAATGATGAAAATTTTATCGATAACCTTTTTCTCAAATATCTAGAGTCAAATTTCATTTAATAGTCACCCGCACAATGGCATTTCGATGTAGGAAACCTTCCATACATCGAAAGTCACTTGTTTTTTCCAGCTCGTAGCATAATAAACTATTTTCAGTTTGCTCGTTTAAATGAAGAACCCCGAACTCGTATATTCAGGCCAGGTTAAGACGTCTCGTAGCTTTACATTTTCACTAGCATTTAATGAACACGAGAAGAAGCGGGGTAACTCACTCGTTTCTTGTTCACCACGGGAGAAATGAAGTCGTTTGCTCAGTGACCGCGAGAGGAATTCGAGCGAGATTGTTTTGAATGAGGCTAAGACTGTTAAGCGGTCAAGTAAGTAGCTCTGTTATTGTTACAACAAACTCCTTGAGGAGTGCCATGATTCCCCTGCTAAAGAGATAAAGCTAACTACCTCGTTCGAGCGTTATCGAGGTTTTCGCCAATGTGCCACAAAACGGCAAGACCTCGTAAACTTTACGAGCACCCGAGGTAACGCTCGTTCCGAGCAATTAGGCGCAGCTTTATTTACAAGGGAAAAACACGCTCACGTCCGAACTTGATTTTCTTTCACCTGAGAAAATTGTTCCACGTGGAAAAACAATGAAGCGGATTTTTTTACTGTACGATTCGTTGCGTCGATTGCTCGTGGTAACAGTCGACAAGAAAATCCTGAATAAAAATTGACCAGTCAGTGTTTCTGGACGTGGGGGGGGGGGGGATGAGTAACTCGGAATTTTTTCTCGAGGCACGAATTGGGGCTGTGCGTAGGAAAAATTTTATGAGAAAGTTTTCCGATGGTAAAAATTAAGTGTTTGTTAGTTGTATTATATTTTAGATCCGAGTATGCATCAGTTATGAAGAAAATCTTATGAAACAAAAAAAAACGAAAACTTTATCTTTTTTTTTGGGAGTATTCATGATACTCTAGATTTTTTCATTATGAACATACATTATATACCTGGATGTCACTTATTTGGCAATGTTGGAGTTTTTTCCATTCCGCTTTAAATTAATCAAGATTGAGAAAAAAATTTATTTATGAAGTTTAAGGGGGTCTTCTACCTTGTAGCATCGATTTTGATACTATTTTTCGAGGATGAGTTGTTGGGAAACCAATAATGTTATCAAGTCGCGGTTTTCTGCATTTGATTTATTCATTTTTAGACTATTTACATACATTTTTCTGAAATTTTGACTATTTATGATTTGACCTTGAAGTGTCTATGCCAAAAAATGCATATTTAAACGGTTGACACGATTCAGCTAATGAAAGTCGCCAGAAACAGAAAAACCAAATGGATTTAGTTTTTCGATACCCTTGGCTATCATTCGACAGATGCTTTCGAGAAATTTTTCTTTTTAACAATATCTAAATCTGTTTTTGACCCTGAAAACATGGAATTATGATAAAATTTTATTTTAAATGTCGACTGCTTTGTGAAAATTTCGATTGCTACAAATTCCATCTGTCAAACGATAGCCAAGGATATCAAAAAACCAAATCATTTTAATTTTTTTTATTTTGACGACTTTCATAAGGTGAATCGTGTCAACCGTTTTAATATGCGTTTTTCGTACGGGGTAATTTCAAGGTCAAATCGAGGAGAGTCAGAATTTCAGTAAAATTCGTGTGAATAATATAAAAATGTATTAGTCAAATGCAAAAAACTGCACCTTAATTGCATTATTGGTTTCCCTATAATTCATACTCGAAAAGCAGGGTCGAAAACGAAGCCACAAGGTAGAAGACCCACCCTAAAGCAAATCGGACATGATGAACACGTGCCAAAAAACGACTGAAGGTATCTACGTGTAGTTCTCCACACATTTTGTTAAAAAATAAATTACATGTGCAAAACTTAAGATAAGTGTTTGAAACTTGGCATTGTTTGAGTGAACAATGTTATGTTTAAGACTAAATTCTTCT
This sequence comes from Platygaster robiniae, assembly GCA_028476575.1. Taxonomy (NCBI): domain Eukaryota; kingdom Metazoa; phylum Arthropoda; class Insecta; order Hymenoptera; family Platygastridae; genus Platygaster; species Platygaster robiniae. The sequence continues at coordinate 14,517,246 of CM052025.1, forward strand.
ATTGCTGTTATCTATATTTATTAAGCACCGAAAAAAGGGAAACATGTATCAATGGTTCAAGCATATTTGGAAATGGTTGTTCTTTCCTTTCAGACATAGAAATTGTTTTTCTAAAGTAATTATCAATCATAATGCTAAATGACAGTATACCAAGGTGCCATCCACTCAAAAAATCAATGATGCTTGATGTTTCTAATCGATTCAAAATTGAAGGGAATAAATAATCATGTTGGGAATCAACAAGGTCTAAGAACAACTGTGTCGACCAGAATCAGGTGTTCAAGAATCAAGTAAATTGCGAAGATTCAATAAAATCACAAAATTTTTTTAAGAATCAGCTAGCTTCACCGTGACACGCTGCAAATTTGAGAGTAGCTTGAGCTTACTGATTCGGAATCAACCCAAATCATCCAAATCAAGTGAACAACTTTGCAACTACGAGAGACTGAGCACTTTTGAAATGTGCCTCTGTGCCATATGGTGCCATGTATTTCTCAGTTTTCTTTTATTCATGCTTTTGTTACGTGCCTGGTTACATGAGCGTTAAAGTCTCAACTGATTTTAGTCGAATTATTTTTGAAATGTTTTGGTTGAATAAATCTTCTTCAGGATGACCTACAGGTTTTGAAAATTTTGGATTTCGGATAAATGAGTGACATGTTTTAAAAGAAAAATTCTTTTTTCCTATATTTTTTTTAATCAGAATATTTCTTGAAACGGATATGTCATGCTGAGAAGGAATAATTTATGAGCATCAAAAAATGTAGTCATAGCTAAAAAAAAACCAATGGGATCTCCATGAAAATTTGTAATTTCTGAGCCATCTAAAAAATGGCGAAGAAAACCAACTTAACAAGCAAGTAGGATTTAACTTTTTAAATCAGTATTCTTTTCCATTTCCAACCATAAATCTAGTTGAAAATCCACTTCATATGTGGCGTGGACTACAGAAAGGGACCTTACAGCACCTCAGCACTTTTTGAGTAAAATGCGTTTGAAAGTATTTTGTCCGTTCGAGGTGCCGGAGCGGGTAGCGACGTTCTCCTCCGAAAGTTTCCCTCTCCACTATACTTTCCTAAGTCAGTCGGCAGAAGTCATTAGGATTAGGAAGCAATTTTTAATGTCGGACAATTAGCTTGAATTGCATAATGGTTTTTTTGATACGCATCAATAATATCAGGAAGAAGATAAAGGCAGAAAAGATTTGAGGGCAATATTTAACAGAATACATAATATAAATGTGCAAACATTTCCGTTTATATTTCTTTTTATTTAGAAAATGTATTCATTCCTCACATTCATCATGTATACGGTATTCAACTTTTCCAGTCGGCAGTGTCGACACAGGTATCTACATAATATATTTTGAAGCCCGGGAGTTCCGAGATGTAATTCCTGGTGAGTAGAGAATAAAGGATCAGTTCCCCTCACTTGCTTTTGACTACAATTTTTTTTAATTTCAAGGTGCGATTTCTAACATGAAATTTTCTTAGATGAACTCGAGAGTAGGCTCATTCGAAAGACCGAAGTTGATTCTTTTGAAATTGTTTAACACCTCGATTTCGACTTTCGGTGCTACGAGGTCCTTTTCTGTAGTCCACGTCACATTAATCAAAATTTAAAAAATCCGCATGCATAAACACTTACATGACGAAAAATAATCTTCTTATATGGCAAATAATGATGGGCTGAAATATCCAAAAACGAAAAATCCATTTAATTTTCCAACCAGAAATAGTCGCATTCTCAACTGGAAACTCAGTTGCATGTCCACTTGAGAACCCAACTGGTACGCCCAGGCTCAATTTATCATTTTCCTGCTTGAATTTCCATTTTTCAATCCAAATAATGATCAAATTTTTTTTTTGAGCTGGGCTGCAAAACGCTTAGTGATCATTTCAGCTAACTCCAAAGATAAATGTCAAATGATTATGTGATAACCGTTTGCTCTGATTATTGTAAAAATAGATATGTAAACATTTACTAGGGAAAGTTTGTCGCTATTATGAAAAAATTATATTTTTCCAACTAACATCGCTATGCTCGGGCTGAGCTGAGAATGATAATTTTGTCATAATGTAATCATAACATTTTTTCTATTGAAATATTTTTATTTCAAAGTACAGTAAAGAAGTGTGAATCGAATATTTATTTTTATATTCTTTTTGAATACACAGGAACAAAATAATCATTCACTCCGAAAAATGGCTGTTCGTAAGTTGATAAGGATAGAGTGCTTCGATAAAAAAATACCTCCCACCGAACAACGCCAATGTATAAACACGAGGATTAATACAAATGGAGCGAAATTGTGATTGCAAAAAAACTTAATGAAAAAAGTCAGATACAAAAGTATTGAGATCAGAAATGAATTAATATACAAGAAAAATATTTTATTGTTAAATAATCTTAAAATAGCCACAAGGATTATCTTAAATATTTATAATTAACTAATCCTGAAAAGACAAATAAGCTGAAACGTAAAAAAATCTTAGCGAAAACTAGATTCCAATTTATTAAATGATACGCCATTATACTGAATATGATGAACAAAAAATATTTTTTTTCGAACATCGATTCTTAGTTTCATAAGAAATTCAGATACAGTCAACTTTCTCAAATTAAAGTTTCATGAAAAAATAATAGTGTCAGGCATAAAAGTAGGTTAAAATGAATTCGTGGGCTGCTGTCAAGTTTCATATATATCACTAATTTATATGCAAAATTACAGAGGCATAATATCAATTGCCATTTCATCTTTTTTAAACTCTTTATATGTTTTCATGTTATTTATTTTATCAATTGAAAAGGTGACAACTTTAAGGCTTGTAATACAAGTAGTCGAGAGTAATGTAGAGACATTCGATTAAAAAGCAACAATTGGTTCTCCTAGAAACTTTATTTCTTATGAAAACCTTATAAGAGAACGAAATTTTTTAAAAGAATTCAATTTCTTATACGGTGCACCTTATGGAAACCTAATAAGAATCAAACTTCTTATAAGGTGACCGTATAAAAACCTTATGAGAAACTGAAATTATGTATATGCATGTATTTAATTAAATCGTATAAAAAAAAGAATTTCATAACAATTTTCAACTTAATTCTTCATAAGAAATTTCAGTTTCTTATAAGATTTTTGTGAGGTGAGTTTTTGAGAAATGAAATTCTTATGAGAAAATTTATTTTCTTATAAGGTTTTTGTAAGGATCAAAATTACCAGGGTCGTATATCAGTATTGCTTAAACTAAATCCCATTCAACAATAGAAAAAGTTAATCAGTAACTTTCAACAAGTACATACAACTTTCGTGGTGTTTGCGTTATTTTAGTAATTTTTTATTGCATATCGTTTTCCACGGAAAACTGCATCAAGTCGGACCTGCATTACCGATTTCAACTTCACGTTATCTATCCATTGTATGTTATAAAGCAATACTGATTAATAATCTGAGCTAAGTGATAAAACTCGTTATATATTACAAAATTCAATGTCATTTCTAATTTATCATCAACATAAAAAGGTTGTTTCTTGTACAGTAGCGCACGCGTTGATTTTAACCTCCTTTTATTTCTGAGATTATTAAATTTTCACGTAACTTTCATTTGAAAAAGTTGACTGTATTTGAATTTTATATAAAACTTGTTGAGGATTACAAGTCTCCCGCTCTACAATTCGAATCTACCGCCAGGCGCTTCCAGCGTCAACTACAACTTATGTAATCGCGTAACTGCCTGTCCGTCTACGAAACGTCATTCTTGTCATAGCCATCAATAAAGCAACACGTCTTTTGTATCTCCGGTATTCTTTTCAATTTTTGCCTGCTCAACGCATCGGGAATTTCAACGAAACTGCAAGAATTGATGTTCGAAAAAATATTTTTTTTTTGTTCGTCATTTTCAGTGTAATGGCGTATCATTCAATACATTGGAATCCAGTTTTCGCCATGATTTTTTAACGTTCTAGCTTATTTGTCTCTTTAGGATTAGTAAATTATGAATATTCAAGATAATTTTTGTGGCCATTTCAAGATTATTTAACAATCAACTGTTTTTCTTGTATTTTTAATCGTTTCTGATTTCAATACCTTTGTATCTCACTTTTACAATCAAGTTTTTTCTCAATCACTATTTCGCTCCGTTTTTATTAATTCTGGTGTTTATACATTAGCGATGTTCGGTGGGAGGGGGGAGATTAGGATTTAACTTATTTTTCCATTTAAAGAAAACTTTTTAATCGGTTCTGGGGCCAAAATGAAAGTTGTGTTTGTGGACCATCAGTGTCTTCACGAAACGATAAGAAAACAATGTAAAAATTATGAGTTTGATTCCTACTCCGATATAAGCCTTAGCTGGAATAACTCAGTATTGGCGCATTTTAAATTTCTAATCAGTGGTAACTGATTTATTGATATGCATATGATAAGACAAAGATAAGAAGGATATGCTTTCCATTGTTTTCAGATGCACAGTAAAAAATCTCTCGTTAAAATTATTACATGCAGTCTGAATTAGTCTGAATAATTTAAGACACTGATTAATCTAGTAAAATTACTAAAAGAATACAGTAAAACTGCCTCACTGAGCCTATTATTTCTACTACATAGTCAACTGCGAAATCATCAGCTCGGGAAAAATCACCAGTTGAAGTTAGGTCCCAAAATTATTCAGATTGTATGTAGTCATTTTCCCAGCGGGAAGGTGGAGTTACTTGCACGCTAGATCTAATCCCAAGAAGGGTCATATTCAATTCCGAATGCTAGTAGTAGTTTTGCAAATGTCGTCTATGAATATTCTGTCACAATACTAGAAAAAAATGAAAAATTGCTAACCGTTCGTAATTTTCAACGGGCTTTTAAACTGTGTGACTGAACATGGATCTGGATGGCAGATTCTCAGAATTGATTTATTTCAACTGTTTTTCAAATTAAATTATGGATAGAAATTAGATTGTTTGTAGCATGCAAACGTTTTTCTCAGTTCTTTTGGCCTGCATATTACGAATCTGACTTCTAGTTCGCGAAGTGAAATAATTATAAACAAAATCACTGCATATTCACTGAAAATTGAAGTTTTTCCAGGATGCATACACTGTTAAGAGAAGGAAGTAAATTTTCAATCATGTAAAGGAAGTTTTTAAGCCATATTCTGCATTGCACTTTTCACATAACTAGATCTGGACAATTTTTTATACGTAATGAAGACCTCTCTATAAATTGAAGAAAAATTTCCATATTCATGTAGGGAGTCTCATAGCGTATGGAAAATTTACCCGATCTATTTATGGGAAAAGTGACATACAGAGTATGGGTTAAAAACTTCCAACACTTGTATGGAAAGTTTACCAAATTTTTTCCAAGAATGTAAGCTGTAATTCATACACTGTTGGTTGCCAGGTCAACAAACTGTAATGTAATTACAACAATATAAATATCGAAATATTGTTACAATATTCTGTAGGAAGGTGTACTATTAATTACTCGTGAGGTAAACTGCGAAATCAGTGTCCCCAAGTATCGTTCGTCGTTCTCTTACCAGCATAAAAAAATCATAAGCTCGTCCTTGTCTAGTAGTAATATACCACTACAACTTGGGAACGCTGTGTAAACTATTGAATATGTGTTTTATGAATAATAAAAACAAATTTGGCCTAATGATTTGGAACAACAAGAACCATGCACATATATGCATATCTAGCTCCATGAACTTCAATTTTTCAAGTATCTGCTAGAAACATTTGTTGAAGTTTAAACGGTTTAGTTTTGTAAAAGGTGCGAAATTCGTCATCAACAGGCAGGAAAGCGAAAAAAGCATGTGCATCTTGCGAACGATTCTATTAATTTCTGGACATAGTATGCTAAAGGTCTTATAATAAATTTATTGTAAAACGTTACCACCGAATTTATTATCAGCAACCCGGAAAATCATGAGCAGCATATGTGACTTGCAAAATTTTGAATTTTGCAAATATTTGTTGAAAAAGTTAAAATTGATATGCTGATTATAGATCTGGCATAAAATTTGGAAACAAATCTATAACAACTATGGCTAGCTTAAATGCATCTTTGTAATAATACCATTGTTATACGTGATTTGTTTGAGCAAATATTTTATTCAATGAATTATGCAAACATGGCACAAGATTCATAATGAGTGAAACAAAAGACCAGGAAAAGCAAATGCATTCTGCAATAACTTCAAATTTACAATTTATTGCTGGAAAAAGGTTTCAACAAATAAATTTTCTACGTCTGTTGCTATATTTCTGATCAGGGTTCCAAACAAATGTAAAAAGCAAATGCATATTGTAAACAAACTAATGTTCTATCATAACGGTACAAAAAGCCCACCTTTTTTGCCAGCGGAGCGGGCAAAACTCGGCTTTTTCTCCCGCTACGATAGACAAATCTTTGCACCATTGAAAAAAATAACCTTCACTTTCATGAAAAATTTATTATTTCCTTGGATGCAAAATGTACAATTTATTCATAAATAGTGAAAACAAATAGTTACATACATAAATTTCTGAAATCTTTTTCTCACTGCGGCAATTTTTTAAAATATTTCTTTGTAGACAGAAGTTTACGGAACTTTATTTCAATTATTGTATTTTTTTCGATTTTGACGACTCCCTTTATCGAAAAATCGTATTATATGTGACCTGTCGCGAAGAAAGGTACGTTAGGGAGAAATGCGTTAGGTCTATTATCATTTTCAGGTAAAAGACAAAATCGACCTTATGCATTTATCCCTAATGTACCTCTCTCTGCGACAGGTCACATAAATGTAAAAAAAGACTATGAATACATCATTTAGCTATCATGTGGTTCTAACGAAACCTTCGGTATACAAGTATTTTTCGGTAAAGAAAATTATAGAAATAGTAAAAAATTACAAATACTACAGTAAAGTTCCATATTATTGTGTTTGGAAAAAAAAAAAGGAAAAAAATACTCCTTGTTGGAATTCGCACCAGCGACCTTGCTATTGCAAGGCGGGCGCTTTATCAACTACACTACCGATCTTTTAGAGCAACATGACTTTTTAAAGGATCTCACCACACCTTATTTATTTTTATAAATATTTTTCGTAAACTAATGACGGTTGCGATGTCATATTTTACGTGCGGACTGAGGAGGAAATATATATTTTATATTGATTGATAATAGAGAGAGATCGACGATTAAACCCTTAAAATTCCAGGCCTGTTTAGGTTCTAGACGAATAAAATTGAATAAAATCTCAGCCCCACAACGGCAACAGCTGTAATTATTATTATATAAATATTAGTTGATATTGCACTTCGCACAACGCGAAAACGACAGAGAAAAATATGAAAGAGAGACCGAAAATTGAAAATCCACGACCTGCGATCAGACTTACTGTCGGTAAGCGCTTATCGGCAAACCAGCATCTCACGGTGAATAAAGGCGATAACAATTATGAATAGCATAGTATGCTGAAAAATTGTAACACGGGACATATAACATCCATGGTCCCCGAGTAGTATCTGTAAAATACTTTCAGCTGACTTTGACAGTTTTGTTTTTTCGGGCGTTTTTTTTTATATTAATTCTATAATTTCAACTAAGATTATTGATTTTAGATATTTTACTCAGTAGATAGGCTAGGCCGGTCCAACCCCCCCACTCCTCCACCCATCACGTGACCCCCATCTCCACATCCCTCCCCACCACTCCCCCAAACCACACCCGCTGCGCCCTGATTAGTCTGCCCCTCCCCCCTAGGCCACGCTCCCTGCGTCTTAATTGATCCATCCCCTTACCTTTTTCCAAAATTTCACTAGATTCCGGAATTTTTCATATTTTTCCGGGATTCTCCTAGATTTTTCCGGAATTTCCCTAGATTTTTCGAAATTTTCCGGGTTTTCCGAAATTTTCCAGAATTTCCCATATTTTCTCAAATTTTCCATATTTTTCCGAAATTTTCCGCAAATTTTCCGAGATTTTCCTAGATTTTTCTCCATAACTATTTCCTTAAGGAAAATGGAGGTTAGAAAACAAAATGGCGTCTGAAATCTAAGATGTCACCGGTCGGTAAAACAGGGGCGTTCCTCCTGTCGGTAAAACAGGGATTTTTCTACATTGCACATATTTTTTAAACAAAAATTTTTTGAGAGTTTTTTTTTATATGTATTCGTTTAACATATTTATTATTTTTATACGTTATATGTTTATATTATATTTGTTATATGTATATATATTTTGCATTTTTTCGTGGATTTCCTCCGACTATTTTGTCTGATTTTCTACACTCATTTTCAACAGTTTTTTTCTTATTTTTTATGTTTTTCCACCATTTTTCCACGGTTTCACATGCATATTCCTCGATTTTCTTTATCTCTTTTCTACATATTTCCCTCACCTATATAAAAACTTCCCTCAATAAAATGGTGGATTATGACGAATTGAAAAACAATGACTCGTAGTTACGAACTTGAAAATAATATGCCTACCTTTCAATCTATCAAAGATATTTAGGGGAGATAACGATCACCGGCCGAATTCATAAACACTACGCCGCCTAATCTCTTAAGGCTACGAAATAATGGCATTAAGATCCCTCAAAATATTCCTATAAAAATTCAATTATATTGGGAATTAATCATCTATTGATACCAAGTGAATAATATTACGGGATTCAGAGTTTTATTTCTTTTCTCTTAATAATATATTTTTTTAGAAAATAATAAATTTTTATTACTGATCGTTTGATAATCCTCGCAGTGTAGAATTCCCAAGCGATGACGTCATAATGACAAGTTTTAACTTGCAAACGTCGACCTTAAAACGTTCAAATAAAACTGCGTAAATGTAATAATAAAAATGCAAATATTTATGTTATGAAAATTCTAAAAATATGATACCAAGATAGGCTTTGCTCGATTTGTTTATAGAGTTAGGTTTCTCTTTGTAAATGTAATTCGAACATAAGCCAATTTCATTCAATTATTTATGCTATGAAACTTCTAAATATATGACACCAAGATAAGATTTGCTTCATTTGTTTACAGAGTTGGGTTTCTCTGTTTAAATGTAATTTGATTATAGCTAAGTATAGATCTAGATGTTTGTATAAAAAAATTGCTGCGTAAATGTAATCTGAATCTTTTGTTTAGAAAAGTCGCTCGCTCGAAAATGTAATTTAATCTCGTTACCAATTTCCAGCACTGTAATCATTTATTTACAAATCGGCATTCTTTGAACGCGTCAAATTCATGACTTTTGTTATCTTAGTTTACAAAATGACTTTCGGTCCTAGATGTAATATGATCATGATATTTTTTTCGTTGCGCAGTTGTCATTTGACACTTTTGTTTACACTTTCAGCGCAATTGTAATCTGAGTATCTTGTTTTGAACTCTGCGTAGAAGTCATTTGATTCCGTTATTTACAGAAGCAATCGCTCGATTCTCAAAACCACAAAGTCAACATCACTGACTCATATCCAGCAGTGGGGATTCGATGGTGACGTCATTATTTCTCTATATAATATCCCCTGATTTCCCTATCATCAGGCAGTCACATTTTTGACATGATCGCGAGTCACTCTATAATTATTGCATCTTGGAAAGATATTAAGTCTACGGGGTTATTTAAAGGAAATTTTTAGACAGTTCGTGACGATAGACGTGACGATAGACGTGGCAACAGTGCGCAGGTTCGACAACCTTCATCATGGAAACAGTACCAACCTTGAGCACGCATAGCAACAGCGCGCGATCGCAGCGCCATCACTATCTATAAATACGACGTTCTCGAGCGGGAGCGTCAGTCTACCAACAGGGCTATCAAAGTGTCGAACTTTAGAGCGCAAAGTGACATTTAATTTTCGAAAAATGGCAGAATCGAAACTCGAGGCCGCGTACAAGGTGATTAACGTGCAAAAACGACTTTTGACTCGGAGTGGTGCTGTTGATCCTACAGTGTTGAACAATGACGCTATAGCACACATCAATGAATTGCGTGAATTGAGTGCGAATAGCTCGAGTGCAGTGAAAATTCAATGTGCGCGTGCCATCCAACGACTACGCAGTTATATAATCCAGTTGCGCGGTACACGCGTGATTGGAGCTGGATTACAAAATGGCGTGAAATTGGAAGATCTCAACAACACCTTCAAGACGCACATCCGCACGGGCGTCGTAATCAACTTACGCCACCTGGACATAAACAAGTTTTTGTTGGAAGCCCGAGAAATTTTCGTCACCAAAGTGGAAGAAAGTCTAAAGACCGAAAATGCTTTGAAAATCTGCACTTCCCTGGATGGAGAATTCAGCATTCTAAAGAACGATGAAGAGGTCGTAGAGTTGCAAAACTTTGAAACTCGCAGCGTCAGCACCACCCAAACAACGGATCTCAACACCTGGTTCGACACCAACGTCAGGGATCACTTGTTGAGAAAGATCGAAGAGTTTCAACACCAAGGATCCGGATGGATGCTGCGTCGGATCGTGAGTTTCGGTGTGCATATGAACAAATACAATCCTATGCGAGCAAGTTCCTTCATCGAGCTACCAGGACCAATAAAACGAGAGCAGGCATGTGTAAATATTCAAAATTTTGACGATGAGTGTTTTAAATGGGCTATTCTTTCGGCGCTGCATCCTGTGGAAAGAAATGTGAAAAACCCGGGACGCCTTTCATATTTCAAAAAATATGATGGAGAACTAAACTTTGAAGGAATATCTTTTCCCGTAATGCCAAAGCAGGCTCCTTTATTTGAAAAACTTAACAATATTTCCATAAACATCTACATACTTTTAAAAAACAAAGATTTTTCAGTCGCTCCTATCCATATCACTAAAGAAAAACAGAACAGACATATAAATTTACTTCTCATACAAAATCATTATGATGAAGATGATGAGAGTGAACCCCTCCGCTACCATTATGCCTGGATCAAAGATCTTTCTCGACTTGTAAGCAGTCAGCTTTCTAAACGCGATCATAAACATTGGATTTGTGACAGGTGTCTTCACTACTTTCAAGACTCTGAGAAGTTGAATGCCCACGAAATTGACTGCAAAGAAGCGAATACATGTAGAATCAATTTGCCTGCTCCCAACAAAAATATTCTAAAATTCAACAATCATAAAAACAATATTAAAGTTCCTTACGTCGTTTACGCGGATTTTGAATGTTTATTGAAAAAAGTAGTTCCCGAGGAAGAGAAAAACACTCGAGTCGTGCAAGTTCACGAGGCCTGTAGCGTTGGCTACTACGTCCAATATAGCTTCGATGAAGGACAATCTCGCTAAGCGAGCTATCGAGGTCGCGATCCTGCACAGTGGTTTTCCGATGAGTTGGTGAAACTCACGAAAAAAGTCCAGGAGAAGTTGAAGAACCCCAAACCCATGGAGCCCCTCACCTCGGCAGAGAAGGAGATGTTTCGAAAAGCTGCCGACTGCCACATCTGCAAGACCTCTCTGAAAGGCCAAATCAGAGTGAGAGACCACTGCCATCTTACGGGCAAGTTTCGAGGCGCGGCTCATCAAAAATGCAATCTCCTATACCAGGATGCACTCACTATTCCGGTAAGATTTTATGTCATTATATTTTTCTAATAAAACTTGGAAAAAAGATACCTATTAACATTGTCACTTTGGTTGATCATACTATTGAGATTTGAAAAAAATTATTACTATTTTGATTATTAATAGAAAATATATCTCATGCAACAAGGATTCAAAGGTTAAAATTGTGGTTTTTTTTTAATCTTCAGATCATATTTCACAACCTAAGCGGATATGACAGCCATCTTGTAATCAAACAAATCACCAACTGTATCGAGGGACGCATCACCCTAATTCCACAGACAATGGAAAGAGACGTCTCCTTCACTAAGTATATCGAGGACAGCAAGATATCTCTGCGATTCATTGACTTGTTCAGGTTTATGGCCTTATCGCTGGATAAACTTGCGTCGTACTTGGAGGACGATAAAAAAACCATCATCCATCGAGAATACTCGCATCTCGACGACGAACTATTGATACTTCTCATAAAGGAGTGCTCCCCTATGAGTACCTGGACTCTTGGGAAAAATTGAAGGCGACCGAGCTGCCGCCTCAAGAAGCGTTCCACAGCACCCTGATGGATGAGAACGTTTCCGACAATGACTATCGGTAATTAAACTATTTTTATTATCATTGTCATTTTTTCGTATTATTTTTTTAGTTCTCAAATTTTTTTTCGATTTTAGTCATGCTTAGACAGTCTGGCAGTCCTTCAACATTCAGTCACTTGAGGAGTACTCGGACCTATACCTGAAGACTGATGTGCTTCTCCTGGCGGACGTCTTTGAAAACTTTCGAAAAGGCTGCCTTGCGTCCTATGGACTGGATCCTGCACACTACTATACAACACCAGGATTCAGCTGGGACGCCATGCTCAAGCACGCGGGTATAGAATTGGAGCTTCTCACCGGCATCGACAAGCTCCTCTTCCTCGAACGGGGGATCCGAAGAGGCATCTCCCAATGCAGCCATCGATACGCCAGGGCCAACAATCCCTACTGCGCCACCGATTATAATCCCTAAGAAGAGGACAAATACCTCATGTATTATAATGTAAATAACCTTTATGGGTGGGCCATGACACAATGCTTGCCTTACGCTGGATTTGAGTGGGTTGAAAATTTTCAACAAGATTTTCCGTGGGATGTTGCTCATGATGCCGGAGAAGGTTACATCCTAGAAGTGAATCTCGAGTATCCACCAGAAATTCATGATTCTCACAATGACTTACCGTTTTGCGCAGAGCACAAAACTCCACCCGGTTTAAAATGTAAAAAGCTCTTAACAACTCTTGAACCGAAAAAGCGATACGTCATTCATCATAGAAATTTAAGGCAGGCATTGCGCCATGGACTGGTTTTGCGTTGCATTCATAGGATATTGAAATTTAAGCAATCTCCATGGTTAAAATCTTACATTGATTTAAACAGTGAAATGCGTAAAAATGCAAAAAATGAATTTGAAAAAAATCTCTATAAATTGGTGAACAATGCATTATACGGAAAAACCATGGAGAATGTAAGAAAACGTGTAGATATAAAACTAGTCATGCAATGGTTGGGTCGATACGGCGCAGAAGCCTTGATTTCGAAACCAAATTTTAGCTCTTGTACAATTTTCGATGAGAATTTAGTCGCCATTAAATTAGCACACGTCGAGGTTACAATGAACAAACCCATTTATATAGGTTTCTGCGTTCTCGACCTATCTAAAACATGTCTTTACTCTTTTCATTATGACTTTATGAAACCTGCAACAGACGCGAAAATTCTGTATACTGATACAGACAGTCTGATTAATGAAATTCGAAATCTTGACCCATATAAAATGATGAAAGAAAACAATGATCAATTCGATACATCAGATTATCCCTCACCTAATCGTTTCAGAATCGAATTGAAAAACAAAAAAGTTGTGGGTCTCATGAAGGATGAATGCAACGGGAAAATCATAACTGAATTTGTAGCATTGAGAAGTAAGATGTACAGTGTTAGAGTTGAAGGTCAGGATAGAATTAAACAAGCCAAAGGAGTCAAAGGATCGGTTATGGCGAAAACAATAGATTTCGATAATTATGTACATTGCTTGTACAGTGAGAGTACAGAGTATCGCGTTCAACATCTGTTTCGATCACATCTGCATAAAATTCAAACAATTCAACAGACAAAACTCGCGTTAAATCCATATGATGATAAGCGTCACCTATTGTCAACTACAACGGACACTTTGGCTCACGGCCACTATAAAATGAGTGAATTGATGGATGTCGGTGATGAATTGTAAATCTTAATGAACCTTGCTCCAGGCAAAATAAGGAAATTGATAGATATCAACGAATTGTAAATATCATTGTACTAGGCTATTTAGATAGATCGTGGATTAGGCATACTGGGGATACCACTTCAACAAAAACGCACCATGAATTCTACCACCCCATGCGAGAACGGAGCGGGCTCTGGTGGTGCGGAAATGAATTCATACTGAAAGTATAAATATATTTTTTTTATATATGTATGTAAAGGGTAAATAAAAACACTCGATTTATACGAATAAACGTTTATTGATTACATGTCTGATTTATTGAGCCAACTGTTGTGAGTATTATCAAAGTCCAACCATTTTACATATGATTTGGTTCCACGTTTTCCCAACACTTTTTCAACGAGATACAGATCCGGATGTTTCACTTTGGCAATTTCTTCGGTATAGAATCCTCCTTCGATGGACTGTTCCTGATAATCCTTGAGCTTGTACGTCGTGGGATGCGTTGGCTTCACAGCAGCGAAGGTGAAAATTTCCGTTGTCCAATTGGGGGTGTATCCCTTATCAAACACATATTTGTACTTGCTGATCCGAACTTTGTCACCGACCTTGAACTTGCTTTTCTCTTTCTGTTGCTTGACATGGTAAATTTCATCAAGCAGACGTTTTTCATCAGCTGCGGTAACATCTTTTGGCTTCATCTTGATTGTTCGATGCCGGGTGGCGTTGTAACTCAATAGTAAATCAGGTAAGATGTCGATAAATTTGTAATGTCCGTGGAGGGAGAACCGTTTCCACATCTGACTATTGAGTGTACGATTAAAACGTTCGCAAATTAACGCCTTCATGCCGCTGATTATAGAGTACATGTTGATTCCATGTTGTTTCATGAGTGCCTTGAAGTCCTTGTTGTAAAATTCTTTGCCTTGATCGACGTGTAGATTCTTGGGTTTGTGATCCCGTAGTACAGTCTTCATAACAGCGGTAACGTCGGGTCCATTTTTGGTTTTTATTGGTACAGCCCACGCGTACTTGGAGAAGACGTTGATGACGGTCAGTAGGAATTTGTAGCCTTAATCCTTGTAGGTGGACATGTCTACGAGATCAGCTTGCCACGTTTCGTCGACATGTCCGACAAATCCCGGAAAATTTGCGGAAAATTCAGGAAAATCGCAGAAAATTTCGGAAAAATATGGGAAATTTAGGGAAAAGCCTGGGTAAATATGGGAAATTCTGAAAAATCTAGGGAAATTTTGGAAAACTCGCAGGGAGGGGATGGACCAATCAGGGCGCAGGGGGTGTGGTCTGGGGAAATGGTGGGGAGGGAGGTGGTTGTGGGGGGGTCACGTAATGGGTGGAGGAGTGGGGGGGGGGTGGACCGGCTCAGCCTATCTACTTTACTCTTTAAGTTAATGGCTCACGGTTCAGTTAACTCGTTCTTTTATAGGAAAATCAGATTGCTACGACTGTATTATCATTGTATGAATTTGCAAAATAAAAATGTCAAAAACATACAGAACTGAACTTTCTTTGACTATTGGCAACGATAATGATTTTACAAATAAAAATGAGTATGTGACATTGAAAAATTACATTCTATAGTATCTACTTCTGACCCTGGTAGCGAGTTGTCATCCATTTCGATGGCAGTTGGATAGTAAATGAATGTCTAGCTGAAAATAATCAAATGATCCGTCATTTATCCGTTCATTTGACTGTTTATATGGATAAATGGGCATTCCGGTCAAATGACTCGACCAAATGGGTTGACTAATGGATTTCCGAATGATCAGTCAAACGTCTGACTAAATCGAACGGCAAAATAAGATGGACAATTAGATGGTCAAATGACGTGGTCACATGACTGCGTGTAAAAAACCTTTTTTTTACGCTAAATCGATACAGGAGCAAAAATCATGACGCAATTTTTTTTGTTGCAAAACTTTGAAATTTTCCAAAATGGTCCTAAATGGAAATACATTTGTCCATCTTATTTTGCCGTTCGATGTGGTCAGACGTTTGACCGATCATTTGGAAATCCATTTGTCAACCCATTTGGTCGAGTCATTTGTCCGGAATGCCCATTTATCCATATAAACGGTCAAATGAACGGGTAAATCACGAATTGTTTGATTATTTTCAGCTGGGTGGCAAGTAGTTATTTAATAATTTTTCGCAATTGAGCGTGATGTTTAATTTCAAAAGTGCATTTCATATCAATAAAAATATCTATCACACTATCATCAGCTGACGTTGTTGTGGATTGAAAATTATCTTCGGATTAATTGAGTGATAAAGTGCTACGAATTTGTAAGAGATGATTACACATTTTTAACGATGGTTTTACGGTGTGCTAGAGTTTCAATTTTACTCATATGAAATATATTTGCGAAAAAAATACTATTATCTGCTTACGGACTCGGATGAAAACTTTCTTTTGTTCGCTATTGTATATTTTAACATCCTTTAAAATTTGACATCTATACACACATTTACAGCTTATTTTCACCCTTAAAAATAACAGTACTACCAGGTGTACGACACAGCTGGTAACGATTCATCATTCGTGCTCTCTACCTTGACACATGATACCCCGCAAAAATTTAAATTCGAATCATGTATGAAAATTTATTTTCTTGTATTACCGATTCTCGTTTTGATATAGATTATATTAACAAAAGTTCCTCTATTAAATGCAAGAGACTGTCTTTGAATCATGTTACACAGGCCACCTATCAAATAAAATTGTAAAAGTCATTGATGAATATACCTGAAAAAATAGACGCTATATCTGTCAAAATTATATACTGTCTTCAAAATCGTAATGTAGTTCGAAACATATGACATAAATTTTTTGAATTCAGTTGTAATGAAAATGATCACTTATTGGGAAACACACGAAACTTTTTCAAATTGAATTATTGTTATAAATAAGACTGTCTGTAAAAATTTAACTGTTTGATAATGATCCTTTTACAGAAAATTTTTTTGGAATTCCGTGAACATAATGCAAATCTATGACTTCATTTTCTACAAAAAGTCTACGTAATTATCTAGAGCAATATAAATGCTGAATTTAAAATTTTGACATTACATTGTATTTCTGGTAGAAGACTGCATAAAAGACATTCATTATAGACAAAGCTAAGGGAAATACCAAAAAAAAAAAAAAAAAGAAAGAAAGAAACATCAACTTACAACATAAAAACATTGTTGCTGGACCTCTCGTGGCTGAACAGACCTTCCAACATTGTTCACAAACAAAGTAAAACTTCGAAATGATTTTTGATTTATGTTTTTTTACAAATTTCCGAATGTTCTTTATTGTTTCTTTCAAATATACTCTGGAAATTTGAAAACAAAATGGTAGTCATTGATTATTTTGTATAATAATTATAATTCATATGCTGGATATTTTAATATGCCACGCAGTACGGGGCCGACAGAAAAATTTCATAGACTTTTCGTAAATTTTTCATAAAATCGAATCTGCAAGGAGAAATCGACACATTTTGGAAATATATGCTATTCAAGTTAAATTTCATATTGATTTTCAACTGCTTTTTGATTAATCTGACACTTTTTGAAGTGTGTTGCATGTTTGATTTTTTGACGAATTCGACATTGCTGACGGTAGCTGAGAAATTCCTGTATATTTCGAAGTGAAATTCAATAGTACAGAACTTTTTTATTTTAATATAATATCCCTAGCAAAGGCGCGGATTGAACACGATCCTTTTCCAATCCTTTCTCAATGACTTTACAATCCATTCTCGAAATCCATTTTGGATTGCGTCAAGATGCATTTTTTATCGTCATGATGTAAAATTTAAGATGCCCTTTGCATTTTGACGTAATTATCGATAGTTATTATGTACAAATTAGTTGAAAATAAAATAATATAAAATAAATAAATTGATATAAAATAAATAGTAACCATTCATAGTTTCGTCAAGATGCAACAGAAATCTAAAATTTCTCATCATGACGATAAAAAATGAATTTTGACGCGATCCAAAACGGATTTCGAGAATAGATTGTAAAGTCATTGAAAAAGGGTTGGAAAAGGATCGTGCACGATCCTCTTTTAATACTTTTTCAATCCGCGCCTTTGCTAGGGATTGAAACTTATAAATGCGTTTTATTGGCGGGAATGTACAGAAAGAGCTTGTTTTCACCACACGTATTAATTTTGTTCACCTACATACACTTTTCATCCCTCTTGGCCTGCCATTCACGTTCGCTCACGTTCCGAACGTTAGTGAACGTGAGTGAACGTAAGTGAACGTAGATCGAGCTTTTCATTTATTGTTTGTCATAAAATGAAGAGAAAAATTATGTAATCAGTAATTTAGGGTCGCTCTGTAACTAAATCATGCAAAAAATATTTAAAAAAACACTTTAAAATGAAAACAATGTTTTTTTCGTCCGTATGAGTACGTGTATTGATTGTATATATATACACTGCTCCCGATAAAGCCGTACAGCGGTGACGACGCGCTAAGGAGAGCGCAGGTATCACAAGCGTAAACAGACTCGAAACAGACTAAACATAAACAAATAGATTTTTTTTATCGCGCGTGAAAAATGAAAAAAAAAAAGGAAACAAATGTTAGCGATTTAATTTTAGGTTAAGAATATGTAAACAAACAGACTTAGAAATTAATCGAAGGTTATCGATTGTACTCAAATGTTCTAGAAACATCCGGAAAGTTCTAGAGACGCCTATCGAATGGGCTCGAACTTTCTAAGAGGGGCGCAAACAATCCTAGTTCTAGAACAATCGACCATTTCCCCTATACAAGCGGTGGCCGCACTGCTGGTGAGAGTTCAGTCCGCGTTGAAACACCGACAGGTGTCTGAAACTCAATGTTAAAAAAAAGGCTACGGGCGATTTCAGCCATTTTGTTGAAATTTTGCGCCATCTAGCGAGGGATACATGTTAAAGAGCGAGATTTTCAAAACCGCAAATGCGTTTCCAGTAGTGAAATGTTCCCAATAATGAAAATTATTGGGATGGAAACAAAGTTCGTTTGGTTTTTCTCATTGATTGTCTACAGAAAAACCAAACGAACTTAATTTCCAAACCAATACAATTAATGTTCAATATGTAGGGAAATTAAAAAAATTCTGAATGTACCAAAAGCATATGTTTTATTCAGTGTAATAAATAACAGCTGGTAGAATATTATAATGCCTTATGAAAAAAAAATAAAAATTATAATTTAATGTTGCAGTGAGGCACGTTGTTCAGTCTGTAAAAAGCATGATTTATGAAAAGTTTTTAACTATGTTTAATGGATTGATTTCACTCTGGTCTACATGTGAAATTGGCCATTCGCTTGGTGGACTTTTTTGCGGTTTATGCATAGGGCATTCTATAGCTGGTTCGCCTTCATATTCTATGTTTGTGAGGATAAGCTTTTTCTTCTATTGCAGCTGGAATAACTATTTCCGATGCTGAGACAGATACATTTGTTAACGTGTTTCCATGTTTGTATAATTCTCGTTAGCTTTGTATCTGTAAAAAATGAAGAAATTAACAACTTTTTCTTAAATTTAAAATGTCGCTAAATTATTTTTAAATCGTTTTAAGTTATATATAATTTAATTGCGATACTTTTCTTTCAAGTATTCAGTCAATATTTAATTATCCTACTGGATTTTTTAAAATCGTTTTCGAGACTTTCACATTCCAAATTATTACAAATGTGAAAAGTCTCAAAATGACAAGGAAAATTGACGTAATTTGAATATACCTTTTCTTAACAAATTGTAATTGAAATATTACTAATAAGAGTGTATATACAAATACCTTCGACTGATCAAACTGGTGTTTTCTGTAAGTAATACTGTTCGGAGTCCTTTGATACATCAGCATGGAATCTTTCACACATTGCTCGATATCGACTTCCGGCAAATCCGAGAAAAGTAAGATGCACTCATTGAATCCCGAATTCAAAAGTGAATCCCTCAACTGCTTCAAAATAGCCACTCCCACAAAAAGTAGGAAAGAAGAATCTCCCAATAATAATTCGTCCCACAAATGGAGAACCTTGTGAAGTGGGAAAACATCTGGAAATTAGGAAAAGTCTATTAACATGATTTTTTTGATAAAATTTTAAGTTATTTTTTAACCTTGTCCTGAAAAAAATACTCACGAGAAAACATGGTGAGGAACCAAGGAATGGTGAAAAGCTCTGGCACAAAATTGATGGACTTTAAATGAAAAGACAACTGGGGATCATGAAAAAAATGATCTGAGAGAATTTTCTCAGATATTCGTGTATAATGGCAGTTGTCCTTGAAGAAAAATTTGTGCAGGTACTTGGGTATGAAAGTTGACAAACAGGCGAAAGCTCGAGCTGAAAAAGTCTTGAAATTAGTTCTTGTTTATCGCTTTTTGTAGTGTTAGGAGAATTATTTTATTACCTTCATTGTTGAAATTGAGGTACAAAAATGGAGCAGTCAAGGAATCTAGTCCTTGCTAGTAAACGTAATGTGGATTGTCTTTGACCCAAGCTTTTAATAATCTTTGCAATCTTTTGTGACCTGCCCCAGATGACAAAAGTTCGCTGTATTGGTGACATCTCGGAATGTCGACTTCGATCTGAAACAGGATTTTTTAAACGTTAACGAAATATTTCAATATTTTCTGGAATTATAAATTTTTATCGAAATATTCAGAATTTCCGATTATATCTGTACGATAATATATCTTTTAATTTTAAAATATTTTTTAAGAATAATCAGGGTATATTTATGACAGAAATTTATTTACTTTTTTTTTTAAATCATCGACCATCTTTGGAATTTTGTATGTTTTTTGACTTTTTAAAATTTTTTACAAATTTCACAACTTGTACAAACTTTAGAAATTTTGAAAATTATTCTATTTTCCAAAATGTATGGGGTATAATGAGGGTATTATTTATTCTTGATCTAAAAGCAAAGAAAAGGCGAAGGGGACGGAAGGCGAACTTGGAAGC
Source organism: Platygaster robiniae (assembly GCA_028476575.1). Taxonomy (NCBI): domain Eukaryota; kingdom Metazoa; phylum Arthropoda; class Insecta; order Hymenoptera; family Platygastridae; genus Platygaster; species Platygaster robiniae. The sequence continues at coordinate 14,538,035 of CM052025.1, forward strand.
CGCGAGCGTAGCCCGCAGGTGACAGCTAGTTTACTTTAATTTTAATCATGCAGGCGGTAATTTTATCATAAAATATCAATAACTTACATACTTTCATTAACTTTTATTTTTAATCGATCAAAAAATCAAAAAAATGTCAAAATTAAAAAATGTTGAAATGTAAATGATGAAAATTCTACAAAATTAGACGCAAGTAACATTTCACTAAAAAACATTGTAACCTGTAAAATGCAAGCTGAATATTGTTTTTGTTTATCGATATTTCAATTCGGAAGTGTTTTAAATTTTGTAAGCAAAATTTAGTTTTTCAATGAAAATTCAAAATTTAGCAAGGAATTTAAAGTTCATGCTTTTGGATACAAAAAATTATCTAAACGTCCGAATTTCAGTAATTCATGATAAAATTTCAATACATTTCATGTTAAACATATGAAATGTTTGTGATTCTGACATTTATATGATTCTGAAATTAATGTCTTTCAACTTAAATGTCTTCAAATATCGTTATGTACCAAATATTCAATCGATAATCTTAGTATCGGAGTAATAAAAATTCTAAGCATGTTTATTTAGAAATACAGTATGAAATATACGAAAATTAATACGTAGAACTTCCTGATCTATGAATTCTAAATATTCAAAAATGGGTAATACTTAATTTTGAAAATTTCAAAACTGGTAATTAAAATTGTACGACAATTTCTGCCAGACATTTATTACTGTCAGAATACAAGTGTATGGGTCGTCTACCTGTTTTTTACACTCAAATTTTGAATTTCCTCGGAATAATTTTTTTCGATACCACACCAAAAAACAGTAGGTACTTTTTTTTTCAAAAATTTGAAACTAGACGAAAAATTCTAATTTTTATTATAAGGCAAAATTTTCGTGCTATTGAGAGGTTTCGAGTGACACGAGCTCAAAAAGTAAAGGATCTAAATAGCTTCAGATAATCAAAAAATCATAATTCTCCAAAAAAGCTTGGAAAAAAAAGGGAAAAAAAATTATTTACTGTTTTTCATGTAAAAGCGAAAAAAAAATTTTTTAATTGAAATTTAACTTTAAGGTTTTTTACACGTTTAACTTCACAAAACTGTAAATGATTCATATTTTTAATTTATTACTGTAAGAAATAGTCATATTTTTTTAATGCATAATCAGATTATTAATTTTAGCGAAATTTTTTGAGGAATTTGAAAAATAACAACAGGGCTAGCATGTAATTTTTCAATGTTTAAGTCGATAAAATCCAAGTTACTGAATATATTGAAATGAAAAGTTTCAATGCCTCCATTATCTGAGTTATTGATGATAAAGACTTTTGAATGAAGACTTTAAAATCATTTCCTGAAATTATTACAAAATTCTTTTAACATACGTTTCTGACGATAATAACTCATTAAGAATTTAGTAAACAAATAAAACTTGCCGGCTAGTCCCAAAGCAGTGGCCCAAATAATCCTCTGCCTTTTATTCTGGGGCAGCTTGTGGCGCAGGGTTTTGTCCACGGAAGATGTCGGACACCCCTGGACGCAACATTTTCGTGGCATGGCTCTGAAGTACCAATAAATAAAATACTATGCAATTGAAATAATAAATAGTAGATTTTGTACCAAGTACGTGAAGCGTGGCTTTTAGTGCGAGGACCAATTTATCTGCCGAGGCGCAGCCGAGGCTGATATTTGGTCCGAGTACAAAGCCACGCTCACGTCCGAGGTCCAAACGATATTTTTTGTAAAATACGCAACAAAAATGTACTGAGAGGAATTGTATAGCCGAGTCGAACACGCTCATTTATGGCCGGAAAAAAAAACTCCGCTATCGTTCTCTTTACGGCCGCTATCGCGGCTGTGAAGAGAACGATAGTGGTTTTTTTTTTCGTCCGTAAATGGGCGTGTTCGATGAGGCTATACAGTTCCTTGAAGTACATTATTGTTGCGTGTTTTGCAAAAAAAGGTTTTATCAACTCCACGCCTAACTTGTGTGGTACAATCAATCACTAATTCGTAGTTCTGCTAATTGGTTGAAACAAATAAAATACAATAAAACAATTGGTTATTTGTAAAGATGTAAATAATATTAACACTCACGTATTAAAAATATGGCTCATAACAGAGAAATTGAAAGTCCTTCTATAACGTGGAATTTATAAATTTGAAAATTTGAAAATTTGACATAATGCGAACAGGAAAAAAAATTGTTTCTCTCACAACCTTATTTTATGTGGAAAGTACTTCATTTCCCATTTCCAACTTATCATTGATGTATGTTGTAATCATTTTTAGATTTTATTTGGTGATGATATTACAATTTCTCGATAATAACAAATTTTAGCATTTTTCGATTGCCAGATCTAAACAATTAAAGTCTAAAATTATAGCTGTATTACACAGTAAAAAACTCTTACAAGCATTGACGAATTTTCCAAATTTTTCATTACATAAAATTAAAAAAAAAAATTATCTTAGACATATATGTATGTTGTAGAAATATATAATCATTGGAAAAAGTAGTGTAAAAATTTTCAGACCTCGAAAAAAACAAAATGAAATTTTAAATTGACAAAAAAAAAAAAAAAAAAAAACAGCATGAAAATTAGAGATTTTGAAATATTTTAACAAACAGTCGTTTATGACACTCTGGTTTAAAACAAACAATAGTAAATTTGAACATCTGAAATTTCGCAAATTTGTAGCTATTAATAAATATTCTAAATAATATAATCGTATAGTAACTGTTATTCTATTCATAAATTTTCATAATTAATACATTAATTCACTTTAACAGTTGTTCACGTAATAATGCATTAATTACATATTTTTATTATTAGTACCTTACATTTTTTTAATGCACAAAAATAACAAGCATAGTAGTTTTGGAAATTTTAAATAGACGCGCTTCTGCAACACCTTGTTATTACAAGATCATCGATCTTGTAATAACAAATAATTACGATATCCTTTAATTTAAAAAAAAAAAAAATTAGATGTGTTAAAAAATTCAAATATTTATAAAACGTTCTCCTAACCTCATTTTATGCGCTAACGTGTTGACCCACAATTGCCTACAATTTCTTATTTTTCAAGAAAAATATTTTCGGTACTTGGTTGGGTATTGAAATTTCATAAGCTACATATTTTCACAAAAACGTGCAAAAACGACTGAGTTTAACGTTAGAATGACGAATTATTGTTGATTGAACCTTGATTCAAACAAAAATAGTATCAAAATTTTTAGATATTTCACTTTTCGTTACTTTTTACTTACCGTAAAATTTTCCAAACGTTGTCCTTAGATCGTGAAAAACTGTTTTAAAAACTGTGGTTTTATACTTTTTTTGTACATTACTTTCAAAATTACTTTCAGCCACTTTCATCATAGATCAACTTTGACTTGTTTATTTTATAACCTTTACAACGTAATATATTTACGAAGTATTTTTAGAAATTGAACACATCGCGCCACCTTGCGAGGGATACATGGTGTTATTTCTACGTGGCCTCGGTCCCCCATTTGAGTTTCAGACACCTGAACACCGAGCAGTGAATATCAAGCGAACCCGAAGGTTGTCGAGTGTACGCGAGCGAGAGTGAGAGAGAACGAAGTACGGTCGGAGCCGTTACTCTCTAGTTACGCGAGTGTCCTGTACGGTCGGAACCGTAAGAGCAATAGTTCGAGAGTGAGAAAGAAATAAAATTGTTTAATATTGGAGATATTTTTATAATAAATAAATAAATAAAGTGAAATGGAATACTATTCGTGTCGCTAATTAACCTTACCTGACCCATAATTGTGAAAAAAAAAGCTCCCAGGAAAATTTCTCACAAAAATGATGAACAAAAGCGGTAAGTACAGTATTCGCATCTACTTTCTATTATTACTATGCCATCATGTAATATTTTTATTATGATCGTAATAATTTACCATATACTAATATACAGGGTGTATCCCATTCCTCGTGCCACAAAAAATCCGATATTCTCACTAATCTATAAAAACACTGGATCGGCAATGTGCCCCCACTCTTCATCTCGCGGCGGATTTGAACGCCGCCATTATTCCTGGTCGATGGCTGAGCATAGGCAGTACGTCCGATTCTTACGCAATAAAAATTAAAATTGGTGAATGAAAATTCGGGAGAAAAAATGTTGTAATAAAGTGATTTTCAATTTTTTTCGTGCAAATTAGACTAGAGAAGTAAAAATACTCCTCTGCTGTGAAAAAGAAAGCAGTAAAATAAAGGTTTGACATTTTGTATAAAATTAGTTTTCTGAATAGCGAATACAATGATAGAATTAGTAATATGATTTATATGATTACACTGATAAAGTTTTGCATATTTCATATGGAGAGTGAAGTACACGAAAATTTAACATAAAAATTGATGACAAACTAAATGTTTGTCAGTGAAAATCATTTCATGAATTGGTGGACAAGGGTTTAGAACCGCAAAGATCGTAAATCACCATTTATTGAAAAGTCAGCAGATGTATTTTTTTTAACGTTTGCAATCAGTATTCCAGTTGATCCATTATTTCAATTTAACTCATCTTAAGATCGAGTTATATGTTGTGATTCGAGAGTGTTTTGTAAACATTGCACGCTAGTATGCGTGCACATGTACACCAATAGTCGTAGTGGTAGTAACTCAGTGCACATGCTCGGCCGCGGGCCATCAAATATATCATTCTTAAACTTTTTCCCCCCTTTTCACCCATTTCCGATCCAGTGTTTTAGAGATCAGTGGACATTCCTCATGAAATTCTAAGACTTTTTTTCCTTATTTGCCTTTTTTCAAAAAAATCACAATCAAAAAAGATATTCGATGAAAAAATCGAAGAAATCTGATTAGTTAAAATTTATGACCCGAATAACTTTTTTGATTTTGAGTTTTGTGAAAAGTGGCAAAAGACTTTTTTATTCAGAAAAATATGAAAAAAATTTGGAAAAAGTTTGCTTCCGTGAATTCGACCGCCACTTGTAAGGAGAGGGCATCTATTGGTTAAATTTTCGGTTTTAATTACTTTTACGATTTTGAGTTTTTTGAAAAATTGCAAAGGAAAAACCAGAGCCGTAACTAGCGAGGGGCAGCCAGGGCGGTGCCCCGGGACCCCTGGCTACTTCTAAAAAAAAAAAAAAATTTCCTTTTTTTTAGAAACAACTTTTGGTCTTTAGAGCCCCATCCTTTTTTTCGCCCCGGGGCCCCGTTGATTATCGTTACAGCGTTGGGAAAAACAGTCTTAGAATTTCATGAGTAATTACAGATTTTTTGTGACACGAGGAATGGGATACACCCTGTATATTAGTATATATTATCACGATAATAATAAGAATATTACATGATAGCATGGTAATAATAGAAATGAAATGCGAATACTGTACTTACCGTTTTTTTTCATCATTTGTATTCTTTTTTTTCTCTTTTCACGCGCGATAAAAAAAAACTGTTTGTTTATGTTTAGTCTGTTTCAAGTCTGTTTACGCTTGTGATTCCTGCGCTCTCCTTGGTGCGTCGCCACCACTGTACGGCTTTATCGGGTGCAGTGTAGATGTATATATTTGCTCTCTTGTCACTCATATGCACTGTGAATATGCACTGTGAATATTCACAGTGCTCTCTTGTCACTCATTACACATCCTTATGGATTGAAATTCGAGAACGTCTACATTTACTCAAAATCTCTGGAGCAACCTAAATACAAGTACCTGGAAAAAATAATTCAGCCGATAAAAGGAGTAGGATATTACCCATATAACGAAAACGAGCAAGTTGTGAGTGTAGATGAAGTAATGCCAAACTCTGTAATGATATTTGATGATGTGGCGTGTGAAAAACAAAACAATATACGTGCATATTTCTGTACGGGGCGTCATCGAGATGTGAATAGTTTCTATCCCTGTCAAACTTACGCACGTATCCCGAAACACTTGGTACGAGATAATGCTAGTATGCTCACACTGTTTCTTTAAGATGATATGAATCTGAAATATGTTTACGATGATCATGTAAACACTGACATGGCGTTCACCTAATTTCGAAATTTTTGTGCAACATGTTGGAATGACAAGTACGGTTTTCTCGTAATTGACAAAGACAGCGATATGGATCAAGGGCGGTACAGGAGAGGATTCAACTGCTTCGCATCTATAAATTGAAGTGACTACGGAATAAAAGATCAATATTACCTGAACCACGATCGAGGTGACATCATGCATCGCAAAGATGTATTGCATCATATCGTACAGGCTAGTGAAGCCATTCGCCGAAAACATCATCTGCAAAAACGAGGAAAAGCTTCCATGGAAATGTCTGTGAATGAAGTTTTCAAGCCCATCATTAATCCACTACAGTCATTGGCACATTAAACGTAAGATGTAGAAATGACAGAAGTCAAAAAAGCAGAAATTAAGATGAGTCATCCATGCAATCGGAAGACGAAGATACAATTGAGCCATATCAAGCAGAGGCAGGTGAAGATTTGATGAGCTTTAATCAAACTATTGGTGATTAGAGTTTCGCACCAAGTACCGTCAGTTCCTTAGCTCCTGTTAACACTCTGGCTAAATATTGAAAGATGTTGAAAAGCAAGCCTCAACAAAAGAATCTCGATACGCAGTATGGAGTACGATCGTTAAAAGCTGGATTGTATATTGGGAATGCTCCAATTAATTTCTCAGATAACACTGTTTATGTGGGGACTGAGGAGTTTGAGAATACACCAGGGATCATCGAACTATTATTTAAAAAAATACCAAACAGTTTGATTGTGAATACAAATGATGTGAAAAACTGTACAAAAATCATCCGTCAAACTAGTGCAGATAGAAAAAATTATGAACCTGACAAGAGTCTGCGTGGTGGTGGTAAAGATTAGAAATATCTCACGTATATCGCTTATAAGGAGATAAAAGGTCAAGGAATGTTCAATATAGCTTACTGAGAACGAAAAATAGACTACGTGTATTGGGATGATCTGAATGAACTTGTAGAACGTTTGCGACTTATTCTTGCGTCTCAAGCTGCTAGAAATAACAGTCATACCAATGAAATAAATTCAATTATTGAAGAATTGAGAGAAGCTGATATCATATTTTAGACAACTTATAGCGTATAGCCTCATTCACAATCCAGACAATGTCGAGTGTTCACGTTTTCGGAAGACATTTAAATAAAACTCGTGGAATACGTGGTCCTCCTGGTATTAAATTAAATTGACTGCTGACCATCATTACGATTTACAGAATAAAAAATTACCTAATGTTGGAAAAAGGTAATAATGAAACTGATGGTGCTTCATATAAAAATATAATTGATTTTGAGGAAGTGCTGATACAAGAAATAGTGAAGTTGGAAAAGGATTTGAAAAAACCCCTTGAATCCTTGGCTAACATGTATCAAAAGCATGTGACTGAAAAATCTGCAATCATTTTATCAATTCAGAGTCGTTTAAGACGTATCAAAAAAGAAGTGTTTGTCGATGTGACACCAAAAGAAAATGTCTATGAGTAACTCATTTGACAATCATCCGCCGTACAACATGGATTTCAAGGAAGCTCTATTGGAAGAACTTCATAAACCTGCAAGAAGCAATTATCGACGACGTAATGTTGATGGATTGGATGAAACATGGCAAGCTGATTTCGTCGACATGTCAACCTACGCTGAGAAAGGCTACAAGTTCCTGCTCACCGTCATTGATGTCTTCTCCAAGTACGCTTGGGCTGTGCCTATCAAATCGAAGAATGGACCTGACGTCACTGCTGCTATAATGGCTGTGCTAAAAGATCGTCAACCAAAGAATCTACACGTTGATCAAGGCAAAGAGTTTCACAACAAGGACTTTAAGGCACTCATGATGCAACATGGAATCAACATGTATTCGACGTTCAGTGGTATGAAAGCATTAATCTGCGAACGCTTTAATCGTACACTGAAGAGCAAGATGTGGAAACGATTCTCTCTCCAAGGACATTACAAATGGATCAACATTTTACCGGACTTAGTATCGAGCTACAACGTATTGAAATATCATACCATCAAGATGAAACCCAAAGATGTTACTCCAGCTGATGAAAAACGGCTGCTCCCTCCGTGAAGTCTACTCCAAGAAATATGTCAAATAGAAACGAAAATTCCAAGTCGGCGACAAAGTTCGAATCAGCAAGTATAAGCACATCTTCGAGAAAGGATACACTCCCAATTAGACAACGGAAATATTCACCATCGCTGCAGTCAAGTCAACACAACCCACGACGTAAAAGCTCAAGGATTATCAAGATCAACCCATCGATGGAGGATTTTTCCAAGAGGAACTCGCCAAAGTGAAACATTCAGATGTATACCTCGTTGAGAAAGTGTTACGAAAACGAGGAAATGAACTATATGTTAAATGGTTCAGATTCGACAATACTCACAATAGCTGAATAAATGAAACAGATACGTAAGGTATAAATAAAACATTCGTTTAAACATATATCACTATGTATACATTTTTTCATCCTAAAATCATTAGATAGGCGTAGAAAATATAATAATTTTCAGGAAATTTTTATTCTTAATGTCTTTTTGTAACACTGACTTTGAATTTATTTAAATTTACAATATATTGCTGTACCTACTCAATTAACATATTTACATATTTACATATTTACATATTCACATATTTGCATATTTTTGGTAATCATGGATCAGTTTATAATAAAGCTATATTCTGATTGTAACTTTTTTTTGTGGCCCTGAAAAGGGGCGGTTTTGTTTGGAGTTTAGTCAACATCCATCGTCATATCAATCTTGTAGTGCCCCCAGGGCAACGTGTCTATGGTGTCCTTCTGCAGACATCTCTTATTGTCGAAAGGACTGAGGGCCAACTTGGTCTGCTTGATGGTCTGGATTTTGTGCAGCTTGGAGCGGAAGAGATGTTGCTGCCGCTCCACTGCGATGTTTTCCCGCAGATATTGCTCGTAGTCGGAGAAGTTCATTGTATTCTTCACGACGGCCGCTTTGACGCCTTTAGCCTTCTTCATCGCGTCTTGGCCGTTTAATCGGACGCTGCACATTTTGCTGCGGAGCCCGATGAATTCGGTCATGATTTGACCGTTGCACTCGTTCTTCATTTAGCCAATCACCTTCTTGTTGACCCGTGAAAGATTGAAGGGGTTAGATGCTTCGTCTGAAGTGTCGATTCGGTGGATGTGCTCGCTCATGACGTCGTAGATGTTGCGTCCTGTGATTTCGTAGATCAGGCTATCGGTATCTGGTACATAAGTTTGCAGGAAACAGTCTTTTTCATAAAATTATAATGAAATTCGTAAAGGCAAATTTTTGAAGATTCTAGGACAGAGTAACCAGCGTAAATTGGTTTGTTCAGCAAAACTTGCACTTGAGAAAGTTTTATGGCCACCAAGTTTTCATGGAAAATTGACCGTGCTTGCAAATTTAGCCTTGCTATTGGTGCTTCGGCTCCGTATCGACCGTTCCACTCGGTCACCATTTTAACGATTACTCGGTTCCTGACGTATTCCATCGTCTTGCCGAATACTGCGTTGTTCATGAGTTTGAACAGGTTTTGTTCAAACTCGTTTTTTGCTTGTTTTCACAAGCCACTATCAAGGTCGATGTAGGGCTTCAACCATGCCGACTGGGAAAACTCTGTGGATCTTAGTCAGTTTCAGCCCATGCTCAAGAACCTGCTGCAAATTCCTGTAGTGGATGATGTAGTTCTTTTTCGGTAGTAAAGTTGTGAGCAATTCGCTCTCTTTGGATCCTGGTGGTGGCATCTGCTAGGGGCACAAGGGTAGGTCTTGATGAGTGTTGTGAATGGCCTCTGGATATTCGAGGTCCACCTCCTAGAAGTAGCCAGTGTTGGACTCGGAGCCGGCGGTCCAGTTCAAGTTCTGATCGATGTTGTCCACCCACTTGAATCCTCCGTATAGGAGGAATTGCGTCATCGCCCAGCCGTAGAGGTTGTTCACGTCGAAGTACATGAGGTACTTGTCGTCTTCTTAGGGGTTGTAGTCCTCCATGTACATGTTGTTGGCGTGTGAGTAGCGGTTGCTACATTGGCTGACCTCTCTGCGGATGCCTCGTTCAACGAACATAATCATGTCGATGTCCGTTAGCAACTCGATTTTAACGCCTGTGTATTTGAGCATCGCGTCCCACGTAAAGCCCGGTGCTGTATAGTAATGTGTCGGATCCAATCCGTAGATGTTGCAGCACTTTTGACGAGAGTTTTCGTAAACATCGGCAAGCAGCATCACGTCAATTTTCAAGTAGAGGTCTGAGTACTCGCCAAAAGTGTTGATCCCAAACGTTTTCCACACCGTTTGAGCATGACTGTGAACAGAAAAATATGATTAGTTAGCAAGTTGCACTAAAAAAAAAAAAAAAAAATTAACTAACCCGTAGTTCTCATCAGTGATGTGACTGCCGCTGAGATAACTGTAGAATTGGTCGTGTGATAGTAAATTTTCTTCATCGAGCTTCTCCTAAGCGTCGATGTATTCGTAGGGGAAGACTCCTTTGCGTTGGAGAAGTTTGAAGTGATGATCGTTGATGTCGTTGAACTGTCTTCTCGTGAGTGGAGTGTCTTCGAGGTAGGAAGCCAGCTTGTCCAGCAAAGATGCCATGAACCGGAAAGAGTCGATGAATCTCAAATTTATGTCAATATATTTCAGCCTCTTAGTGAGTGAGATATATTTTTCCATGTTCAATGGAAACAAGCTGATTTTCCCCTCTACATGGCTGGCGACGTCTTTGATGATCAAGTGTGAGTCGCAGCCACTGAAGTTGTGGAACATGAAGATGATGGTCCTGGAATCCTTGAAGTTCAAGTTGCAAACGTTGTGTGCAGCTCCTCGAAAACGTCCAGTCAGGTGGCAGTGATCCCTCACTCGATCGGGACCTAGTTGTTTTTTGCAAAAGTGGCATGTAGTTGCCTTTCTGAAGGCTTCCTCTTCTTCGATAATGAGGTTCATGTCCATAGGGTTCTTGTGAACGTCGTCGACGGCTTTCCCCAGTTGGTGAAGTTCTTCGGTGAACCATTTTGCAGGATCGACTCCACGGTATGAATTGTAGCGCAAAAGATCCTCGTTGTAGCCGCATTTCACGAAGTATCCAACGCTGCTGGCTCGTGGATTTGCTCGACTTTGATCTTGGCATTGGTCTGATCATCGACTTTTTTCAAAATACATTCGAAGTCTGCGTAGACAACGAATGGTACTTTCTCTCTGTTATTTGCATTTTTGAACTTGAGAATGTTATTCTTGAGGTCAGGAAGAATGAAGCTACATTTGTTAATTTTTTCGCAGTCGATGTCATGGGCTGCCAATTTCTCTTGAGTCCTGAAGTAATGGAGGCAGCGATCGCAGATGAAGGTTTTACCGTCACGTTTGTTGAGTTGTGAGTTGACGAGTCGGGACAGGTTCTTGATCCATACGTAATGGAATTGGATTAGCTCATTGTTTTCTTCTTCTTCCTCGTTTTCTGGCTCGTTTTCATCCACGTTGTGGTTTTGGATGAGGAGCAGGTTGACGTGTCTATTTTTTTTCTCTCTTATGATGTATATTGGAGCTACGATGAAGTTTTCTTCTCCCTTCTTCTGCAGAATATACACGTTCACTGAGATGCTGTTGAGTTTCTCGAATTTCGGTACATCCTTGGGCTGTACGGGAAACTTGATAACGTCGAATTTCAATTTCGAATCATGTGGCATGTATTTCGAAACATGCTTTGCACTGTCTTTTGCAGGGTACAAAGCAGAGAGAACAGCCCACTTGAAGCATTTGCTGTTATTGTTCTCTACATTCACACAAGCTATTTTGTTAATGATTGCCTGCGGCAGTTCAATGTAGGAGCTTCCTCGCATCGGGTTGTACTTGTTAATGTTGACTGTGAGGTTGAGAATCCTGCAAAGGGTCTATCCGGAGCCAGTGTCTTGAAAATCTTCAACGCCGCTCACCAGGGAACCCTTGAAATTTTCATTGAACCACTCGGAGAGATCAGTTGTTTGGAGAATCGGCTTATTCTTCGAGTGGAAAGCCTTGATTTCCGTTTCTTCTTCGTTGTTCTTGAGAACGGTATATTCTCCTTCGAGAGAGGTATTAACCTTGAGAGCGTTGTGTTTCTTCAGGACAGCTTTGATGTTCTCGATGAATAGAGCTCGAGCATCCTCGAGGAAGCCCTCGATTTCAAGTTGCGTCTTGTTGACGATAAGGCCAGTGCTGTTGTTCAAAGGCTGAAAAACCATCCTCCCAAACGAGACCTCCAGGGTGCAATCCAGCTCCTTGCACCGAACGTTCTCTCAAGAGTTGGTTGTAGCCTTGAGTTGTTTTATCGTCTGGAGGCAGTGAAAGCGGACTAAGTTGACGCTCATCCGAGCCAAGGTTGTCAACTGCTCGATAATTTGCTCTGCCTTGAAGATCAAATCTTAAACTTCTTTGGAGTTGACGTCCTTGGTGTCCAAGAGTCGACGCTGGCGCTTGACGGTTTCTTTTCATTTTTCCAAAGACATTTCGTAGCTCTTCAAAAAGTTGCTTTCAATGAGATTTCAATGAAACTAATGATTTGCCTCTGAAATTCACCTCCTTATATACCCTAAAAATCCTGAGATACCCTTACTTTTTCTCCACATCAGCCAATGGAAATACACTTATTTTTCAAGAGTCAATCAAAATAAACTTGATCCGACCACGTTTCTAACGTTCAATCAAATTAATTTTATCCCCCGGGGAGCAGTATAAAAGAGCTGAAGATTATGTATATGCATTAGTCTATAGCAATGAAGCAAAGCAGAAAAAAACGAGCAACTTCTGAACCACCCCCAGCTACCGGGAAGCTGGTGAAAATTCTGCTAGGCGCGGAAGAAGTGATTTCTCATACTCAGAAAAAGGCTACTTTTCATGAAGAAACGGTTTTTACACAGTAATTAGAACAAATGAAATCATCAAAAGACCCAGCTACCGTTTCCACTTGAAGAAAAAAAATAAAACCAGCCCTTTTCAGGGCTGAATATCACTACTAAATATAAGATCAAGATATATATGGGTCATAAAATCAAATAATAAGTAAATTTGTTAAAATCATTTAGTTTTTCAACTTCTGGTATGGTATATTATTTAAGGCTCCTCTTTAACTTTTTCACTTTTAACTGGTCCATACTTGTCAGATTTTTTATCCGAGAGCAAGCATTGGCGTTCATCATCATTTCTCTTTGAACTATTCATCTTAACAGCTACTTTGAGACTAAGATAAATTTCACTTTGGAACTTATATTTATATCATAGAACTGATTGCGCAAGCGTGAGGATAAAATTTTTGAACTTTGTTTATTAACAAATGGCCTACTTTCTAAAATACTGAACATGTGACAAAATTTGCTTCGGAGCATACGAAAAGGTAATTTCTTGACAAAAAAATTTTCGTAGCCCTGTAAAGGGCTGACTTCTAAAATATGTATAACTCCAAGTCATCAGGAGTTTGAAAAAGAAGAAAAAATTTTTGTAGCCCTGAAAAGGGCTGATAGTTTCAGCAGCTTCCTCGAGTAAATCCTTGACGGATTAACTCGAGCCTTTCCTTGGCAACCCCAACGACCCCGTCTTCCTCGACAGGTTCCGTTGGTGAGGCCTTCCTCCACCTCCGGGAGCATGCTGCTCCTCCGGGGTAGGCTCCTCCAGTGTACGCCTTTGCCATTCCTCCAGGGCACGCTCCTCCGGGGTCGCCTCCTGCCGCTACTCTGGGGTAGGCTCCTTCAAGGTCTGCTCCTGCCGCTACTCCGCGGCGAGACTGATACAACTGGCTCAAACGCCCAGGTATATCAACTAGCATGGACCTTGGAGAGTTCCCACTGCCGTTTTCGCTCCTCCACTCACGCCACCTTCGCAGTTTTGCCCCCGCTCCCCCACTCCTCCACCGCCGTACGTCAGGAGGAGCGAGCGCGTTTCCAAGCCAGTCGGCTCTTGAGGTCGGAGCGTGGGCAACGTCCTCAAGTGATGTAGTCGCTTCATTCCTCGAGCTTGATTGATGATTTTCAGCAACTACATCTAGGCTTCACTCAACTCTTTTCCGATTGGTCAATCAGAGAGTGGTGGGGTAAGTTGAACTTCATTGGCCACCGGGTCAGGGGTGGGGAAAGAGGAACCTCAATGGCCACGGAGTCAGGGGTAGGGGAAAAGGAACCTCATTAGCTACCGAGTGAGGGGTGGGGGTATATTGAATACATATCGACTGGAGCTTGGCCCACCAAGTGCCCCAGAACTGTCCTAGCTGTACTACTTACGTAAACACCATATGCGATTTAAAAATAATTAGACTACATTTTCCGTCGCGACCCTCAATACGGGACTTAGCCAGGGGGTCCTAGATGCGAAAGTTGGGAAATGTTGCGAAAGAGAGGGATCGAACATTAAAAAACCACGCGCGCGAAAACACAGGCACGACTTTCGTTGTGTAGGAGGGGCTGGCTTGCCTAGTTGGTCGTGTTCAAAGTAAGCAGTCTGGACTCCCACTACGCGCGCTACACCTATCCCTACCCTTGAAAAACATTAGCAATTTGCTCGGTTGAAGTGTGCTACCTCTGGTCAACGCCACGTCGGCTTTCGCCTAGGTGTGTCCACGCGGACCCTACAAAGGTTTACTCGTTGCACGCACGGCTCGTAGGCAGACTCGAAGGAGCCAAAGTTCCCGAATCACAATCCTACTTTTCAAATTGCGCATAACGACATGAGCATCACCTAATTCATGGCCAGTGTAACCTTGACGGGAACTGGTCAAGAGTCATACATGCACGGTTACTTGCAGTCATGCATGAGATCTCTACCTCAGTATACTTTAGTTTAATAGTTCATCTCCTCTCGTTTCTTGTCCCTGAGGTACAGAGCAAGAAAACTGCGATTCTTTGATCGCTTATCTCCGCCCCATTGGCCCAGTCGGTAGTGTAGACTCGTCATCTTCCCGCCAGCATACGCTATTTCCCAAGCTCACTGTAACGAAATCGTTACAGCGAGAACATGGCGGTCTTCAGATGTTTTACCTTTTTCGCGGCAGTCCGACAATGCAGCGCGGGTAGCACAACTCATACTCCACTCCGCCGGCCCTAACATGTCGGTATCTTCGTACCACTTTCACGGGTCGCGGTCGAGTGTCATGCACACCACTCTGCCTCAGTTTGCCCCTGAGGTACGGAAAAAGCCATAGCCCTGTTGGTTGGTTATCCAGCCGACACCGCGTGGAGGTAGGGTTGGCGCTTGTAAAGGCCGGCGAAGATGCTTACTGTGGGCATCATCACCTGTCATTTACTTTGACGGCTGGACAGAAAGTAAGATAAGCAGGGGGGCTGAGGGAGGTGGGCCAGCGGGCGGGGAAAGGGGGGGGGGTGCGTATTACGCGCTATCTACCAGTCAAGAATTTTGAGGTGAGTTTTTGAAATCTTGAAAGCTGAGCGCGATCACGGCCGAGTCGGATAGGGCTAGGAGATCTGCAATGGGCGGGTTTGAGCTACGCGTTAAAACCCGATAACCTAACGAGATCAAGCTGTCCAAGTTCTCTATGCGTATGATCTTAGTTACTTCGAGATCGCTTGAACGAAAATCGGGCATGGGTTGACCGGAGCAGCTTGAGGCGATTTATTAATCGGACGTGAATTTTGCAGAGCGCCCGAATTCAAACCAAGTTCGGGTTAGCAGAGACAGCCCGAAACGATCGAAGTCTCGGGCAGACAAATATGCCCGTGCCCGGCTGGAAACTCGGGCCAGCGTGTGGGGCCCACCCGAACGATCGAGGTTTCGGGATACAAGTGCGCCCGTTGCCCATCTCATCACTGAGTTTGGGTTGGCTTTGCACACGAAGACCGAAAATACTTTCGTCAATAACTATGCGTGAAGTACGAGCGTATAAGGGTGCCAATCATATACATCACGCTATAAAAAATTTTACGATTTAGATACTTCCTGAATATGCGTGTGGTTTGTTCACAAAAAATATCGCATATAAAATTTCGACTTAAAAATCGTACATCATGAATTGATACTATTTTTTTTACTACCCCTGTACATAATTAACGTATCGTAATATTTATGAGTTTCAAAAATACCACAGTCATTAACTTTTTTTGTTAACATAACTGGTATGTTTCAAGTTTTTAAGAATCATATCACAACACTTATTATACTTAGAGTGATAAAAAAAAGTAAAACGGTGTCAACTTTGAAAAATTCGAATTCGGAAAATTATCGGGAGTTGCAATTTTTCACGACTTTTCAAATTAAAACTACATAGTTTTATATATAGCGTTGCAAGATATTTCAACATTGCATATTCAAATCCAGGAAATCGAACAAGATAAATAAATCCCGATAATTCAAGATAGGAAATCCTGAATCCGGGATTTCCCGTCCCGAACTCAGGATTTCCCGAAATTTCTGGGATATCCCGAACTTTTTGGGAAATCATGAATTTCGGGATCCCGTCCCGAAACATCGAGAAATTTCCCGTCCCAAAACATCGAGAAATTTTCCGTCCCAAAACATCGAGAAATTTCCCGTCCCGTCCCGGCTGAAAGAATTTGTCTTCCCAAACACTTCTATTGAATAGACATCAGAACTTCAAAATTCTCAGAATTTTTTATAGCACAGTTAATTGCTACATTGCACAGAACTTTGCAGAGTTTTCGTTCATGGTATAAGGTACAACAATAAGTTTTTTCAGTTTTTTTATAGTAATTATCATCATGTAAATGTCTTTCAAACAACATTACTCCGCAATTTCACTTTTAGGAATTTTCGTATTGATTTGAATAAACTTATGTTCCAAGTTTTTACATAAACGCATGTTAAACTTCTAATAAACTGCGTTCTCAAAATTTCATGAACGTTTCTGAACTTTAATGAACCAGTTTGTGGATTTTAATAAACTTGTATGTAGAATATTCATAAACAAGTATATTATTATTCATATACTGGTTTGTAAAATTGAATTAACATTCCATGCATATTTTGTTTACACTTTCACAAAAAAAAAAAAAAAAAAATACACACACAAAATTTGAGTATTTCCTTTATTCTCTCTTACTACAGGCTTCGAAAATTGCGAAATAACTCCTTAAATATTTTCGACAACTGAGCCGATGTCACATGTGAACAATCTTATTTCTTTGTAAATAATATGCATTCAGAGGTGTAATGCATAAGTTTAGAACGTCCAATAAGCACTGTATTGTTTTTGAATATAAATAACACGTATAACTAAAAAAAATTCAACTAAATTAATGACTCATACCTAATAAATAATTATATCTGTATTAGAAATATAACGGAAATGTTTATGAATTTCAAAGCACACGTTTGTTGATACAGAAATCTTACAGAAATGGATGAATTTTATTATAGTGTCATGGATTAGAGTTTTTTAAATTCAAGCATAGTGTTGGCGATTGGTGTACAAAATACTACTTAAGCATGTTTAATAAACTCTCTATACACGTGTATAGAGAGTTTATTATATATACTCATGTACTTGTATTTTTATAAAAAAAAAAAGGGTAATAATTCTCTTTTCATGCTCGTTTATTATTTTTCATAGAACCTTAAAAATGTAAGAAAGTTTATTGAAATGATTTACATTTAAACAGTGCGGCTTTTATTCATCAGCATGATAATAATCGATAATCTTTAAATCTCAAAAAATGTACTAATGCACCCATTATCATGTATACAAGCTCTGTCTTGTTAATAGAATATTATTAAATATTCTATTGAATTCAAAAAATTTATAAATTTTTAAGAAAAACATGCGAAAAAACACATGTATTTCGAATTTAAAACTTCACCAGCTTGTCACCTAGTACTTGATTGCTATCTAATTTAAGTAAAATTTATCGGAAATTAAACTTCAACAAATACACATGTCGATTGAAATTCAGCAAATCTTTTTCAACTTCAGCAGAAATACATTGCAATGCTTAAACAGTATATTGATACGTTAACATTATACATGTGCTATTAATAGTATGACATTAAATTCAATGTTTCAAAAAAATCACAAAATTGAAGATTGTAAAGTAACACTCATTTTCATTCTTAACTCCTAACACGTTTGCGTTAAAAAATTATAATTGCTAATGACCATTCCGTTCCAAATTTACAACAATAACAAATTTTTTAGTCGAAGAATGGTTAAAATTAATTAATTTCCGAAAAACCTATAGGCATAAAAAAAATCTCCGAATGGACTGAAACCATAAATTTTTACTTACAGAATAAGTGAATAAATAAGTAAAAAAATTAGACTAAAACTTTTTCTTACTAAAAACAAAAATACCAGTCCTATTATTGATCAAATAAATAACATATTTGAGTACATATTGTGGCAAAACTAAATCACGACTGTATGTGACTTGTTACCTTTAAACACAAAATATCTTCGAATGGTGATTGATAGATTACAGATGAGTTTTTAAATTATTTTAGTTTTTTTTACACCTCCTACGATTCAGAGAAAATTTCACAGTACGCTACATGTAGTGAGTCCAAAACAGCTTGAAAATAAGACAGAACTACATAAAATTAAGAATTCACGAATTGCAATTGAAAAATACGAAATATTATCTATAACAATTTTCATCGACAGATTAAGGGAAATTCGTCGAATATGCACTGAAATGACAAACATCAGTAAGAATTTTTTTCGGATAAAAAGCATGCTTCAAATAAAAATAGCAAATAAAATAATTTGCAAACCTTCATTTCTAATCTAGCTTGGTAGTGTGATATTGCACCAAAAGTTTCTGGGGAAATTATTCTAACATGGTTTAGAAAAATAATAATATATAGTCTGAGTATAATCTCTTACATGTACATTAAAAACATTCCCTTCAAAACATTCCGTTAATCCCACAAAGTTTTTAAAACTTTCTGAAGTCCAAAAATTTTTTCAAATTGATAAAATTACTGAAAGTACACGGAATTCAAAGGTTTCAAAATTTTCGTAAAAAAAAAAAAAAAAACCTATGGTCTTCAATGATCTTTTAATAAAATTTATTTCCTATCATTTTTGATGTTGGAACTTACAGAGAAATATGAAGCGTAAAATAAAAAACATTTTAAGTGATCCAGCTCAGTTAAAAATTTTGATCACTCCAGATCAGTCTATTTCATCAAGTAGCCACGGTGGCAGTTTCTACATTTTCTTGTTTGCATAATTGGCATCAAAAATCAGTGACCCGTCTGTTCTTCGACAGGATCAAAAAAAGTATAGACAACTCGTACGAATCTTATTTCCAGCCGGGCTTACGTTCCCTGCACGAAGAACGAACTGGTAGAAAACAGTGTTTCCCATCATTGAGAGTCAACGGGCGCGGGAATATTCGTAACGCCCAGCATGTACGTAGTTTCAGGTCGGGCTTGCATCACTTGCCCGAACTTCGAGTCCTGAAAGAACGTCATGACCGTCAGTGCGCGTTCATAGTACAAGATGCGCGTGGTCCGCCCTAAAAATCAAGAGGTGTGGGTCGGATGGATATTGCTAGTCACCGGGCTTTTTCGGGTAGTTGCTTTTTTTCTTGCGTTTCGGGACCCGATGCAGATCCCTTAGGGCTGCTTAGGGCTGCGACTAACTACGGAGCTCGCACGCGTAAGATTCTGTAAGATTCAATCATATCGCGCGGCACGTTGTGTTCAACCTGCTAGCTTTTCTATAAATAATAGTTTTAGAGAGCTCAAACTTTACAAAAAGTTCGACAATACACATTAAATTATGACAAGCGTGAAAACCCCGATAAATACGAAAATTCCCTCGATACATTTTCAACGCGAACGTCAA
The DNA here is from genome assembly GCA_028476575.1 of Platygaster robiniae. NCBI lineage: Eukaryota > Metazoa > Arthropoda > Insecta > Hymenoptera > Platygastridae > Platygaster > Platygaster robiniae. The sequence continues at coordinate 14,557,848 of CM052025.1, forward strand.
AAAACATGGTTTTTCAGTCGGATTTATGAAAGAGTCAGTTGCTAATAACTTTTTATAAATATTTTGATATTGTGTTCATCGCTAGACTTTCTCGAACAAAAGTATACAAAATTTATATAAATACGTTGAAACATGAATGCTCAGCGGCGATGTAAGTTTTAAAAAACATTGATTTTTCGGTTCAAAAAGCATCAGTTTTTATTATTTTAAACAAAAACTATGACTTTTACAAATAAAGTTTAAACAGAGACTAACATTCATTTTTCAATAGCCATCGAACAGTATTTTATGTTTTTTCAAATTCAGACTTTTAATTTTGACTTGTAACGTCACCGTGCGGACAATACCCTAGCTGACAATAATTAAATGATTTTTCCAAATGATTCGACCAATACAGTAATTCGTGGGTTATCCATTAAATTTTCGAAATGGAATTACTAGATGGATTTACCAATTGGATAATCAATTAGTTTACCTAATGGATCGACTAAATGGTGTACCGAATGGATTGATCAACTGATTTATCTGTTGGTTCGAGCAAATAATTTACGTAATGGATCAATCGAATCGCACTGAAAACTTTTTTCATGAAAAAAAAATTTATTATACATTGTAAAAAATAATCACAAAGAAGTTTTGAACAAATTTTTGAAAAGAAAAATCATATCTTGTTCGGATTCGAACCCACGACTTTTGCAACGGCAGGCAAGTGTCTACACCACTCGGCTATCGACACTTCATTTTAATGGCCGAGTACGAAATGAACTTATTTAGAACATGAACACAGTGGTAACAACAATATTCATTTGTTTTCTACAATGTATATGAAGTGTTGATGGCCGAATTGTGTATACACTCGCTTGCCTCTCGATGGTCGTGGGTTCAACCCTACCCGAGATTGAATTTTTTTTTTCAACAATTAGTTCAAAACTTCATAGTGATTATTTTTTACAAAATATAATAAATTTTTTACACGTTGATTTTTACAAATTGATCAATCCATTTGGTAAATCAGTTGATCAATCCATTTGGTACATCATTTATCCATTAGGTAAACTAATTGATTATTCAATTGGTCATTCCATTTAGAAAATTTAATGGATTATCCACGAATCCGGTCGAATGATTTGGAAAAATCATTTAATTTTTTTCAGCTGGGTACATCTCCGTATTTTCGAGCGCTCTTGTCAGGACGTTACAGAATCCGCGGCCAGGGGGACCAAACTACCATAAGAGTCTGTACTTTCTCTTTTTTTAAGCGGCGCCCTCCCCAAATCAGCAACTTTACCAAGATTTTCCCAACTCTACCAAGCGGCAGGGATAGATTACCCGCGCGCTTGTTCCTCTACTTTTCAAAGAGAAGGGGAAAGCAGGGAAGGCAAAGCCGGTCCTGTTCTGATCAAGCATCTAAAAACATCGTGGTTTCGGTGCTCCACCTCTTGCTTTATATCGCTTACCCCACGTATCGTGAGGTAGAAGTGGGAATGAGTGGGTAGAAGCTGGTGGGAGCGACTTGGCGATTCTGACGGGGAAAAACCGTCGCAGGTTTTGGCCTAAATTGGTCCCCCTGTCCGCGGCCTTAATTGAGGATGTCGGTGCAACAACAGCCTCTGACGTTCAAACGCGTCGTCCGTCTATTTCTTTTCGAATGAGATGACGAAAAGTTATCTTAAAATTAAAATCACGAAAAATGCGATTCCAAAAATATATGTCTTTTGAAAATATCAGCACACACATTTTTAGTGCAAGAGACATATTTTTAAAGTTAATTGTCATATAAATAATAAATAAAAACCACGTAAATCGGAGCATTCGGTTTTAATACGTTTTTTGGGTTCAACTCACCGTCAATACGTGAAATTTTCAACGTAAAAATCTAAAATTCTTTTAATACCTAAATTAAAGGCTACGAATAATGATCAACGTAATCCGTTATTTAAAATCTTTTTTTTCGTTTTTTTTCCCCCGGTAAAAGTACAAAATGTCATGAAACCGAGCGTTGAAATTGAATTGAAAAAACGTCTCGAGGAAGTATCTAGTTTATAAAAAGTAACTACACATTATGGATAAGTAGGCTTTTGGGAAGTTTTTTGTGAAAATTCAGATTTTTCGATGCACATATGTGATCTTGGCAACAATTTACATCTTGCATGTTTGGTCCGCTGGAAACGAATCGACGCGAGATCGACGAGTAGGAGCTCGAGCGGTAGAGAGAACAAGAAGAAATTATGCGGAAATCGTGGTGGAGCGACAAGGACAGGGGGCGAAAGCTGGCCATAAGAAATCTTGTTCTCACGACTGAGCGGTGGCGCCGACTGGATAGATTAGCCGGGTAAAGTTGAACTAGCGTCTGGCCTCAGTAAGAGCGAGAGAGAAAGGAAGCATAAGGAGAGCGATAGAAAGTGTCATGGTGCTTCACTGTATTTTGAGGCCTCAGATTTCGCCCCCTGGACAAGGACACAGCAGCTTCTTAATAATACAATACGATCTATTCCTGTACATTCTTTTCATTTAATTTTATTTACTGTTTGCTCACTTTTACTCCACAATAAATTTGTTTTATTTCACAAAAATTGTGCTGATAATCGTGGAAGTACTTATTCCTTTAATTGCTTTATTCATCAGCCTTAGTTTTTTTCCTGGTGTTTTTCGTTTTCATTGAAACTTCGCTCAGATATTTGTTAAAATATTCCTGCGCGTTCACATCAACGAACTTTAGCAAAGCTTTCGAATCTTTGACTTTTTCTTGCGATAATCTACTTTGTTCTGCTTCGGTAGCTTTGTTCAAATCGTCAATTGAAATAGAATTTTCTATAAAAAAAGTTTTCGACTAGCTTTGACTTGAGTTGTCATAAATTTCAACGTACCCTCAGGAAAGTATTCAATTTTCACAGCTTTTCTGATTTGTACCCCTTTCGGTAGTGTGAATGTATTTTTCATATGTTTTTCAAAATCTTTTATAACATTATCTTTTCATCCTACAATAATGAAGGGTGGATCTCTTGCATTTTTTAACATTTCAACATATTCTTTTTCAGTTTCTATAGTTTCAGTCATTTTCTTTTTTCGGCCATATGACCCAAAATTTCTATCACATTGACAATACGAATGTCCCTTTACCGGAAATAAATGACAGATTGAGACTTGAAGATGACGAGATAAAAGAGATAAAAAAAACCAGCATATTGTGATTTTTATTTTGTCCACCACAGCTGTCTGTGAAAAGGTATATTTTCTTGTACGTATTCAATTTGAATTCTTCCAAAAAAGTATGCCAAAGAAAATTGAAAACAGTGTTACTCGATTTTTTTTCAAAAAACCTTCCATGAAATAATACACGTAGCTTCGTTATTTTTTCGTGTCTGTGACATGGACGTGAACATTGAAAATGTGCAGCCAAATTAATCTTAGATGAAATTGAGCATTAACTGGTAATTTGAGAAGTGGCGAATTTTGACCGAAATCGAATTCAAGACACAAATTTTTCTTTGCAGTCAGTAGCATCGATTTTTTTAATTTTTCATGGTCTTGGATTTCTTGCATATGTTTCTTAGCTGCTGGTTCGTTTTGTTTGCCTAATTTTTCGTTTTCGTAACATTCGTTACAACAATCAGTTCTTGGAATGTCAAAAGAAAAATCAACGAAACAATTAAAATAATCGCTGTACGTTTTTTCAGCACGTGGTTTTCCCCCGTTCCCAGTTTTTTTTCAAAATACTCCAAAAAAAGCGTGTATAAACCTTTTACTGTTAAACTTCTATCATCGAAATACTTTAAGCTTAAAGTGTTATAATAAAAAAGGAAATGTGGTAGACTTCCACAAAATTCGTAGATCATTTTCTTCAAATCGGATGTCAGTTTTGTAAAGTGAATATGTTTTCCACGATTATCCTTTACATTTTGACTGTTTTATAGTTTTTTTTTTTGAATTTTTCTTAACTTTGATCTTCCGATGCACAGAACTTCCAACAAAAATTTTTGACAAACTTCGACATTCTCGTTGCGTTCGAACTGTTATGGACAACAATAATTCCACTTAACAATTTTTTTTGTAGTAACTGCATTAACATTGACTGATTCATCTTTGCACATGAGGGTACTCAAAAAAAAATATTGTGCTTCATAGTCACCGAATTCCCAGAACTTTTGATGCAAAGTTTTCTGATGATCAGTCTCGATTTTCGAAAAATATTTTCCTGTACAGCAACTAGTGATGTTCTTGAATAATCGAACACTGACTTCTTTTCCCGTACGCAACGAAACATATTCTTCTCCCTATAAAAAGGGTGGACAAACGATCAATATCTAAATATCAAACATGAAAAAAAATTAAATTACGATAATGGTCTCATTTCTCCTTTTGAAAATTAATGTTTGCCTACAAAATTTTTAACGATACTACATTTTCTCAAGTGTTTTTTTATTGTTAGATGCCAAATAATACTACTTTTCACACAACATTATATATAATTATTATATGAATTTAACGTGAAAAAATCAACGACATATTACAGCAAAATATTTACACAAATTCAATGTGTCAAGAAACATTCAATGAGAAATATAAAATACCTTGTTTCGCGACTTTTTCGCAACATTGCGTTTCCAAAGCTTTTCGTTTCGAACACGTTTACGTCCTCCACGTGGTTTTTCTTCGGAACTCATTGGATTTTTTAAATAAACGATCTAATTCTAGGATGAACAACTTTTAACTATTAGACGTTTGGGACTGATGTTGACTCTAGTGAGATTTTTTTTCTACTAATCGTTTTCAGCTAAAAATAAATCGTCGAAAAGAAAAGAAAGAAAGAAGTGAGGGAACATGCAAATTAAATTTTCTGGAAAAATGAAAAGCGAACGATTTTCTTGTTGATTTGTCCTTGTCGCTCCACCACGGTTTCCGCATAATTTCTTCTTGTTCTCTCTACCGCTCGAGCTCCTACTCGTGGATCTCGCGTCGATTCGTTTCCAGCGGACCAAATACGCAAGATATAAATTGTTGCCAAGGTCACATATGTGCATCGAAAAATCTGAGTTTTCACCAAAAACTTCAAAGCCTACTTATCCATAATGTGTAGTTACTTTTTATAAACTAGATACTTCCTCGAGACGTTTTTTCAATTCAATTTCAACGTTCCATTTCAGGACATTTTGTACTTTCACCAGGGGAAAAAAATAACAAAAAAAAAGATTTTAAAAATCGGATTATGTGGATCATTATTGGTAACCTTTAATTTAGGTATAAAAAAAAATTCAAATTTTTCCGTTGAAAATTCCACGTATTGACGGCGAGTTGAACACAAATAGTATGGTATATTGTGTAGCTAGGAACAAAAACAGATGATTTAGAACGAGTGTTATTGTTCCGAGGTACACACGATACTTTTTGCCTCGAAAGCTTCAATTATGAGCAGTCTAAACCGGTTTCGACCGACAAATATGGTGTATTTAAGGTTGACCGGAGGCTGGAGAGAAATACACTCGGCAGGGGAAAGGGGGGCACTTTCGGTATTTTTGGAATCGTAATTTTCGTGATTTTGATTTTCAGATAACTTTTTCGTCATCTCATTCGAAAATAGAAGAGACGGACGACGCGTCCGAGCGTCAGAGGCTGTTGTTGCACCGACATCCTCAATCGTATTTCGTCTAATAACCTGTGGCGAGGAGGCGCGTTTCATTCGAGGGACACCTTCTCCTTCTTAGTCTACTGAGAGTGGGAAATCTCGTGGCAATTATGCGTGTGATGAAATGACTTTCTTCTGGAAAAGAAGCTTAGAAGTTATTTGCTGCCTTGTAATCGTAGCAATTGGACAAAATAATGTTATGACAAAAAAAAAGGATGAATAGACAAAAACGATTATATCGAAAAATTCGTTTTGCTCAGTCTTTTCATTTCTTGAAAGCTTAAAGCTACAGTATGACTGGAGTTAATGACAATGACTCTTGAATAACTGTCCAGTTTCTCACTCATAGTAAACTAAAAAGGAGGTGTCCCTTTGGATGAAGAGCTCCGTCTCACCGAGAGTTATAGGACGAAATGGAATGATTAAAAACCGAATAAATTTTTCAAATTTTCGGAAATTGCAAAAGACGAAGTATCTTTGAATTTATTGAAGAATCTATGGTTTTCATGTGATCTGCGGGATTTGGGATACCCTGTATATGATTATTGAAACAATAAAAAATGTTTAATAAGGAAAAGAAAAACGCTTAAACACAATAATAATGAAAATATTGACTGCAATTTGATAAAAATGCTGAAAAAATTTCTAAAACATCATAACAATTTTTAGATCTACGTTGTTGTACGTTGGTATAAAGGCCAACAAAAGTCAACAAAATTTTTTTTTTGGGGCGGTGGGAATTCCGAGTACTCTCGAAATTTTCTGGAAAAGACGTGAAGCTCCACGCGGTTTTATCGGGTGATAAGCGCAGCTGGTGGAAGAAAGTTCGTCAAGCCCCCTGATTTGTGCGCCGATCAAATTCGGAAACGTACCTCAGGGGCCGCACTACTGAAAAGATCATATCAGATCAGATCACATCGAACTTCAATAGAGCCTTCTCAGCTCTGGAAAACCCCGCCATCTCTAAACCTGGGCAAGCTTACCCCCGCTCCGGTTATTTTCTCCCCAAAGCACCCGCTGGTCCGTGTAGCCTTTCTCGACTCCAAACATTTTCCAAGTTTTTCTCTGGCCCGTGTAGCCTTTCTCGGCTCCGGGTATTTTACCGCAAACTTCCAGTCCCGTGCAGCCTCTCTCGGCTCCGGGTATTTTCACAGTTTCCCTGTGCCGTATAGCCTCCCTCGGCTCCTGCCTCACCATTCTCAGAGAATTTTTACCGACCGAGGATTCAACAAAAGACGTTCTGGAGTTTGGTCAGGAACCGATCAACGCGTGACATCGATGGGAATAATAGAAACTGCCTGATAGAAAGATATTACAGTATCATATAATTTGAAATCAGTTATAGAAGACGTTGTAATTATTCATCGTTTGAAGAATATACGGCTTCTTGTGAGTCCTTAAAAGTAAAATTCTGATATATTATTTATTATGCCCTCATTGTTGACGTCCCCCCAATTGACGTACAACAACGTAGATATAACGATATAAAAAAATGTATTTTCAAAAACTATAGCAGAGAAATATATTATTGAAATATAGAGATAAAAAATTATGCAACAAAAAATCTTTTATGTACTACTTTTATAATTGATGATCAATATAAAATGAATTAAGATGTTTAATAATGTAGCCAGCTTATCAAAAAATATCCATATCCCCCAAATAATATATTTTGTAGCTAGGAGCAAAAACAGCATCATTGGATGTTATTGTTCCGAAGTATACAAGATACTTTATGCCTCAAAAACAGTAGAAATGAGCTTATCCAAAACTGTTTTGATATGGCACATTAAGTATTGTAGGCCTACCGGAGGCTGGAGCGAATGACACTCGGCAGGTGAAAGGGGAGGTTCTTTCTGGCCTGCTGGGTTTTCAAGGAGGCGAAAGAGCCCACCTTTCACCTCGCTGATTGTCATGTGTCGACAACCTGCATGTTGGCCTAGAATACTTCATTTGTCACTGTCTAAACTTGTTTAAAAACGATCTGTTATAGTGTTTGAGAGGCAAAAAAACATTTTTTGCCTCTAAAGCATCAATCATGAGTAATTCTAAACCGGTTTCGACCGACAAATATGGTGTGTTTCAGGCCAACACGCAGGCTGTCGAACAATGACACCCGGCGAGGTGAAAGGTGGGCTCTTTTGGCTCCATTTAAACCCGGCGGGCTTGAAAGTACCCCCCCTTTCCCCCGCCAAGTGACATTCTCTCCAGCCTCCGGTTGAACTTGAATACACCATTTTTCCCGTCAGAACTGGTTAAGATATGCTAAGATGATTAGTGTTTTCGAGGCAAAAAGTATCGCGTGTACTTCGGAACAATAACAGCCGATTAGAACTCGTGTGATTGCCACCTCCGCTTCACTCAGGCGGCAAACCTCACACTCGTTCTAAATCGGCTGTTTTTGATCCTAGCTACACAATATACTATTTATTATAGCGGTCTAAAAAGCCTACTTTTTTGCCCGCTTCGCGGGCAAAAATCGGCTTCTTCTCCCACTTCGATAAAAAAATCGTTCGCACCATGGAAAAAAATTAACTTACACCCTCGTGAGAAATTAATTCTTTCCCTAGATGCAAAGTGTACTATTATGCCGTTTTAACCTCAAAACTGACATTTCTACGTGACTTCTCTGTTTACACGGCATAAAATACCTCGCGTAACAGGCACAGATGTGTAATTTGGCGAAACAGCTAATAGAACTCAGCTTCATTTCGGTCCATTATCTTGCCGTTTCGCCAAATTAGCACATCCGTGCCTGGTACGTAATATACTATTTTAACGTAAAATTTGGAGGAGAAAGCGCATGTCTGAAAAAATTACCAAAAAAAAAACCAAATCTTCCGCATGCTCTCCGTGAGGGCAAATAATTGATGGTTTGATAATATAATGATATTATTTTAATGATTTATGTTACACCGTTACAAATGAAAATTTTTCTTATGTAGGTTTCATTCATTGATATTACTACAGGATCATACGTATCATTTCACTTTTAGTAAATCTGGACTCGAGCCTTTCCAGTCACTCGCCTGTCCGGTTTTTCTGACAAATCATTATATATTTACAAACCTTGAATTACTAATGTTTCTTAATATTTTTTCTAATATTGTCAAAAACAAACAACAGTTATTCTGAAGTTGGGGGAGTCATGAGGTGGTATGCATAATAAATTGTATCTGAAATGAATAGCAATGAAAATAATATTGTAATCGTCAATACTAGTGAACAATAGCAAGGGGAAAGAAGAGGTGGTGCTTCTGAATTATTTGGAATGCATAATGACAATGTATAATAGTAGTCGAAATCACAGCTGTTGGCCATAGGGAAGATGAACATTGAGATGGTCCCTCCAAAATATTCGTTTGGTATTTATAATTGTGAAAAAATTTTGTCTCATTAACCATGATTACAGGAAAACGAGAGGAAGAATTAGGAGGCACTTCTTAATTATGCATTAACAATTCATAGTTGTAACGATGATATTGTAAATGTAACTTATATCATAACAGAAGCAAGAGGAAAAAAGAGGTGGTGCTCCTGAAATAATTAGGATTCATGCAAACTCTTCATCAGAAACATTACAATGTGCTGCTATTACAAATCATAAAGCCGGGCAGGTGACTGACTAAAAAGGCTCGAATCTGGATGAACTAAAAGTGAAACAATACGTTTGATCCTGTAGTAATTTCAATGAATAAAACTTGCATTAAAAAATTTTATGTATAACCTTGTAACATAAATCATCATAATGATATATTATCAAATCATCAATGATTTGCCCTCACGGAGAGCTTGCGAAAGATTTGATTTTTTGGTAATTTTTCCAGACTAGAGCTTTCACCTCCAAATTTTACGTTCAAAATGTTTTTTTGGGGTCCTCTAGTAGTATTATAAGTCATTGCTTATTATCAGAGATGAGATAGTTATGTGAACAAATATGAAAACATTTTTTTCCATATTTTTACCTTTTCTTTGTTTAAATCCATATTTTCCTGAATCACTGCACAAATCCATATTTTGCTTATTTTTCAGGTCAGAAAGCATCTTTCTTCTGCAAACGTGCAAGTGCAGAAGCATAAATATAATTTCAGTAAAATTTTTATTGCCATGCTATTGTAACTTATTCGAATGTTTACTATTTATTCAATAGCGCTTAATCGAATATATATATATATATATATATATATTTTAGAGTTACTATGGTGATAAAAATCAAAACGATTCGTTTGTTTTATTTTCTGTCAGTTGGAAATGGACGTTTCGAAATTAATTTAGTTTTTTTATCAGAAGTGCAAAATGCCGAAAACGACAAAAGAAAATCTGCGTGAATTTTTGAAACGTATGAGTCAAGAATATCCCGGAATTTTTCGATCTGATGGGGCAGTGCTGTATTGTGTAGCGTGTGAAACCATAGTAAATGCACGACAGTTATTTCAAGTAAAACAACACATTGGGACGCAAAAGCATATCAATGCTGTAACCCGAAGACAAGCGGCGCGAACACCAAATCAAGCTTTGCTCACACAATGCCAGTCACCATCTGCACCTGGATCAAAATTAAATCATTTCAACATGCGTTTGACACAAACTGTCTTGAATGCCAATATACCTCTGCATAAAATTGACCATACATCTGTACGAGAGTTTATTTCTGAATTTACTCCATACGAAGCCCCGTCGCAATCAACACTTCGTAAAAATTATGTTTCACGAATCTACGATATTGTTTGAGAAAACTACGTCAGAAAGCAGAGGAAAATTTTATCTGGATCACACTCGACGAAACGACTGATTCAGAACAACGATATGTAGTTAATTTCGTGTTCGGTATTTTGGGTACAGATGAGGAAATAGGTCGCAGCTATTTGTTAGAAATGCAAATATTAGAAGAAGTGAACAGCAGCTCTACTGCAAAGTTTTTAAATGATTGTCTGAATTTACTTTGGCCAAAAGGTACTTTTTCTTACGCGTGTATTACAAATAGGTGCATGTCAGATAATGTGTGTTTCACTTACAGGAATACAGTACGATAGAGTTTTGTTGATATTGACAGATGCAGCACCTTATATGGTTAAAGCTATGAAAGGACTGACAGTCTTGCTACCAAAAATTATTCATTTAACATACCTGGCCCATGGTTTACATCGAGTAGCCGAAACGATTCGTGCGAAGTACACAAATGTCAATGCTCTTATTTCAGTTGTACGAGGGGGGACCCAAAAGTAACGGGAATTGTGTTACAACTTTTTTATTGACAAATTTTTTCACACACAATTTTTATCACCTTCAAAGTAACCCCCATTGACTGTAATACACTTGTTCAATCTTTTTTTCCAGTGTTCAAAACAGTTCTGAAATTCATTTTTTTCAATGTTTTTTAAACCTTCCAGCGATTTTTGTTTCACCTCTTCTACAGTCCCAAAACGTTTTCCTTTCATGTCCCTTTTGAGTCTAGGGAACAAAAAAAAGTCACAGGGGGCAAGGTCCGGTGAATAGAGGGGTGAACAATCGGTGTCATGCCGTTTTTGGTCAAAAATTTCTTCACGGACAGCGCTGTGTGGGCAGGTGCATTGTCGTGGTGGAAGAACCAATCTCCTGTGCGCCAAAGATCCGCTCTTTTCTTCCGGATGTTCTCCCTCAACCTTTTCAAAACTTCCAAGTAGAAGTGTTGGTTGACCGTTTGGCCTGGAGGAACAAATTCTGCGTGCACAATACCTCTGCAATCGAAGAAACAAATGAGCAATGTCTTGATGTTGGACTTCACTTGGCGTGCCTTTTTTGGACGAGGCGAGAGAGGTGTCTTCCATTGGCTTGATTGCTGCTTTGTTTCGGGGTCGTAGCCATAGCACCATGATTCATCGCCAGTTATAACCTTGAGAAAAAAATCTGGGTCTTCATCCAACTGATTTTGCAGCTCAAGACACGCCAGAAGTCGACGCTCCTTTTGATCGTCGGAGAGAAGGCGAGGAACAAATTTGGCTGCAATCCTCCTCATGCTCAAATCTTCAGTTAAAATCCTCTGAATGAACTCCATGACAATCCAGACATCTCACAAAGTTGATCGATGGTTCGGCGACGGTCTTCATGAACAAGAGTGTTGATTTTTTCAATGTTTTCGTCCGTTCTTGAAGTCGAGGGGCGCCCAGAACGAGGTTGGTCTTCTATTAACATCTCTCCATTCTTGAAACGCGAAAACCAGTCGTACACACGCGTTTTACTCAAAGCATTATCCCCATAAGCTGTTTTCAGCATCACAAGGGTTTCCGCGGGTGTTTTTCCTAACGAAAAACAAAATTTTACAGCCGCGCGTTGCTCTCCGCACTCAGCCATTTCACGTTTTCACCGAAACGGAAAAAGTCGTTTCACTAGAAAAATTCTTACGGACGAACGAATGCACTCACAGCAAATGAACTTTGCACACTGACTTGGGAGAGTAGCAGCTTGGAAGAGAACCAGTGGAGAACCCGATCCCCCCCTCCGCGGTCCCCCCACCACCTAATTCCCGTTACTTTTGGGTCCCCCCCCGTAAAATATATTTTTTCTGAAGTAAATCCAAAAAATTTCTAATTGAAGTTCATAAATCTAAAATCATAATTGATTTATACATCTTTTCTTACGATTGCCAGGCGCCACTTCGACGAAAAAAGTTTACGGAACCTTGTCCAGGTATACCACTCCCTCCTCAGCCAATCGTAACTCGATGGGGTACATTGATTGACGCCGCGATCTACGATGCCAATTATTTTGATTTAATTAGATCGATTATCGATTCCTTCGATGCTGACGATGCCTTATCTATTCGGGCAGCGCAAGAGCAGTTGGTATCGTCAGACATAAAAAAAGAATTGGCTTTTATAAAACGAAACTACACCTGCATTTCGGAGGCACTCAATCGTATTCAAAGCCAAGGCGTTTCATTGTTTAATGCACTTCAAGCGTTCTCGGAAATTTGCGATCGATTTGATAATGCCATTTATGATACAGTAAATTGAAAGTTTCAGGACTTGTTACGAAAAAATGAAGTCCTCAGCATCCTCAAGAATATATCAAATTTAATTCATGACGACGAGATCGACATGAATGCAGCGTACGATTTCATTAAAAAGTTATCGCTGAATGAATTGAATGCATATGCTTATGCTCCAGTAACATCTTGCGACGTCGAACGTACATTTTCGTCTTACAAACATATACTTAGTGACAGACGGCATCGATTCACTTTCGAAAATAGGGTTGGGACATGATATTGAAATTTTACTTTTTTCCACTTTCATTATCATCATTGAGCATAAATATTGGTATAACACAAAAAAAAAATTGGGCTTCAATTTTTTTTAGTTGCTTAAAACGGCATTAAAATTGTTGACCGCTCAGCGCCTACCGAACGGCAGCATTTTTACGCGTGACGTGATAACTGTACATTCCGCCACTCAACTTTATCACCCAGCGGCGCTGGCTGGACCCACACTTGTTATCGTTACATATCGGAATATCATTCGTTAGTTTTTTTTCCTCTGTTCATCTGCTGACTGAAAAATTTGTGTTTTTTGTGTAAATCCAAAAATAAATCAGACTGTAATTTGTGCCTTTTCAAAAAATGGCCAACAAATTAACTGATGGATTCGTTAAAGCGGACTCTCGAAATTTGCCGAAAATAGATATTTTCATGGTGGTTGATTTTTTAAAAAATAGTGACAACTTCAACGCTGAAGAAATACGGAATGCAAAAATGACCAGGTATTTATTACATTGCATATATATTTATATTTGTATTGTTTATTAAAGCATAATCATGAATCGGGTATTATTGTATTTTTATCATTAACTTTTTTTCTTACTATTCAATCAAATAATTATATCATGGAATTCTGTAAAGATAAATAGTTACAAATAGAAATACTAAACGATCTTTCAAATCGTAGAAAAAATAAAATAGTATAAAAAATACTAAAAGGAATAAAAGTCGATTTAGACACTGTTTTCTGAAATATCCTTCGAAACATTTTATGACAAAAACATTTAAAATAAAATTGTTGAATTTAGTGAAATCGATACAATTAATTGGAACATCAAAACGAAAAATGTATTGACGTTGTAAATCTACGGCTATAATTTATCCTCTGTAAATATATAATTAAATAAAAATTATATTTCAAGTAACGGAACGGGTTACACTTTTTTTAAGTGACTGTCCAAACCTTTGATATTTTAATCATAAAAAATTTCTCCGGATATTAGTATTATTATTATTATTGTTAATGTTTTTGAATTTATTTGTTACAAATGTATATTATTGTTTACATATTTATTTTTCATATTTATATATTTTGATTATCTATGTATGATTAGTACATATCATAAATGTTACTGATATTTATCACATATTATATTATTACAATATTATATTCTTGATATCATTTAGATCATCAAGAGAGTGTTACGGCGATCAAGTTGTTGGCTACGTCTCACTCATGAGAGATGGTCCTGTATGCACCGTAAAGTGTACCGTTTGTCCTGAGCATAAAGTAAGGGCAACTAATTACCACGTACAATTAGAAGTCAATGAAGATAAAGATGACATCATCAGCGCCCAATGTCTTGACTGTGCAGCTGCAAAGGGTAACTTAATTTAAAGAATAAAATGCGTCCTAACACATTTGCGGATGACTCCTCAATAATTATTAGGCATCCGATTTAGGGAATAATTTTCACAGAATAAGAGATTTTCATAATCATTATTGAATTCCAACGTTTTTTTTCTCTGTAGATTTTTAATCCAGAATTTTAACTTGTGATACTTTTTTCTACAATGAGCCTGTAATACAACTTTTGCGATTGCAGAAAAAAAAATTTTCTATAAAAAAAAACTTCGATTAAACATTTGAAAATTTTTGATTTTCTAGGGGGTTGCAAGCATGCGATTGCTTTTTTTATGTGGATGTACCGTCGAAGCGAGGAGCCAGCTGTAACCGATGTTCAGTGCTACTGGAAAAAATCAGTTCTAGCTACTGTTGGGACAACTAAAAAATTTATAAAAGCCTCGAAATTTCGCGATGTCGAGATGTGTACGTCTTACACGGAAAATGAGCAGAATGATTTTTTAGAAGAGTTTCTAGATAAAGCTAAAAGTATGCAACTTGACCTTCAGTTCACTAGATATCACTACGAAGTAAAAGAAAGACAAGTTACTTCAATGTCGATCCACAAAATTATTGTGCAATTTCATGCGAGCGGGGAAAAAAATGCGAGCGATTTTACTGTATTCGCAAAAACATCGATCACTTCAAATCTATGTAAATTAGCTGAATTGTCAACTAGATGTCAGAGTGATTCTTCATTGTGGCACAAATTAAGGTACGGGCGAGTCACGGCTTCAAATTTCTATTAAGCAGCACATTGCGGGTCTGAAAACGGATCTTTGGTTCGTTCAATTCTTGGAGCTGCAAAAATGTTTGAAAGTAAATATATGAAACGGGGGAAAGAATAAGAAAAACAAGTGTTGGAAATTTTTAAGAAAACAACAAACTTGAAATGTCGTGAATCGGGTATTTTGTTGTTGCCCGATCATCCGATGTTCGGAGCTTCACCTGACGCTATCGGCGAAGATTTTATTGTAGAAATTAAATGTCCGGCGAAAGAAAAAACTGTTGCCAATTACTGCCACAATGGCAAAATTAGTTTCAAGTGCGAAGAGCAGATGCAACTGCAAATGTTGGCCCCAAAAACTAAAAAAGGCTTCTTATGCGTCGCAAGTCCCGATTTTGAGAAAACAGAAAAGATCGAAATTCTCGTTGACATTTTTGACGAAGCATGGACAAATGATCTTATAGCTAAGGCGACAAATTTTTGGGCAACTTACATTTTTCCGCGACTTTTCGACAGCAGCAAAATGTAAAAAGAAGCACTGTAAATAAAACTTATTTAATTAATTTATATCGAAGTGTATTGACTACTCCTTTCTTTTTATTTCTTTTTGTACATAATTATTTGAACACTTTTTTTTCACTTATAATTTATGTGCGAATAATTGGCGGCTGCAAATTCACAAGAGCCCCAACAATAACGACGGCTGAATCCAAAAATGGTATTAACGAGTGATGGACGCAAGAATGAGGAACCAAAAATTCAAATTCTCTCAAACGACGTATAACACGTTCAACATGAATCCTAAGGCTCGCAATTTTTTTTGTTGCATTGACATCTGACGCAGAAAGTTTGACAGAACTGGAAACGCTTGGGGGCCGAACGGGAGTACATTTTTTTTTCTGCAGCAATGTTTCTATTTGCTTGAAACCTCTATCAGCCATTATACAAGCATTTTCGAGAAGCTTTTCCATGATACCCGAATTTTCGAATACAACTATGTCTGACGTCCGACCACCGAATCCCTCCGATATAAAATTTATCGTTCCGTCAGGTGCTACTGATATCAAATATTTCATTGTATTACAATGCTTGTAGTCGGACCATGTTAACGCTTGTTTCATCGGATCTGTAGGTTTCATAATTTCAATTTCGAAGCAATCTACTATTGCTTGAAAATTTTGGAAATTGGCTCGAAAAGGAATAGACAAAAGAAGTTGTAAATTCATCGTGGGTTGAAAAAAAATAAAAACCTGCAAAATTTTTGCAATTTTGTCAATATTTTCCGAAAAAATTCTTCCTGCCTGTCTGCGAGAAATTCCAAAATCGTCACCGATTCGTTCAAACGTGTCATTAAGTTTCAGTTTAGTCAAAATCATTTTAATGCTCTTGATACTAATGCTTGTGTGTTTTTCTAGCAAGTCTAAAATCCACAATACATCTTCTGAAACACCAATGTATTCTTTGGGACTTTGTTTAATGTAAAAATTCTTCAATTTTAAACTCAAACTAGCCATCGCGCAGTTTTCTGCTGATATTAATTTATCATCTGAATGGGAAGGACTTGACATGTAACTTGGAACATACGAACTATCTTCAGACGAAATGCCAGATGCCGTGTTGCCACTCACACAAAAAGATGATTGTCGTTTCATCGATTTTTGTTTTATAGGAGACTTTGAAGGAGACCTTGTGAAAACTGGAGCCGGTTTCGTAGGTTTTTCAAAAGTAGTTTCTAAGATTTCGCACATGACTCTAATGCTCCTGAAATGTACATCTTTTTGTCGGCTGGTCGAGAGTGTTTGAATACTTTTGTCCTCGTACAATGGTTTACGAGGCCCTATAATCCCTGTAAATTAAATGACATCAAACTATAAACAATAATTCATCTATACTTTATCAAGAAATTTGTCTCCGTTCTCAATTATACAACTGCGTCTGCAAGTTTTCCAGCAATAACACTCATTTCCCAGCATTAATTACGATTTTCTTTTATATTTCGTAATATCTTATGACTTTCTTTATTTTATCCTGATTAAATATGTAACTTTTTTTTATTTCCCAGCATTAATTACGATTTTCTTTTATATTTCGTAATATCTTATGACTTTCTTTATTTTATCCTGATTAAATATGTAACTTTTTTTTAAAGAATCCTGCAATTTTTCGTGAAATCCATAAAACTTTTCGTGTTACTCTATGATCTTGTTTTTAATTGCGATAACATTTGAAAAATTTACTTCATTTGAGAAGAAGTTTTGTGATTCATATAGTGCCAAATAAATAAGAAAAGAAATTTTTGAAAAAATCGTACTTATTGACATACCTTGACTATCATTACTCCCACATACATCATTTTCTTCTATTTCCATTGGTTCGCCGCTTTTCTCAGCAATGTTATCGTTCGAAGATTCTACCGCAGTTGAAGATTTTCCCATAATATCCTCGATGCGTTCTTGATGGTCTCTTTTGCGGAACGCAGAGCGAGGTGTTTCTTCCACTCGTAATTTTTTGTCAGCTTGACACGAGAAAAGATGAGGCACCACTTCTTTTTTAAGTCGTTTTTTTCCCCCCACCGTTGAAAATCGAAGGTAATTCTCCATATCACTTTTAATATCGAAATGATCCTCACAACACCATAAAACACTTTTTCCTGAAAATTTTCCACCCCTGCGTGCTTTACGAAGCCAGGTATCTCGCGCTTTTTTTTCTTTCGGCACGTGAAAAAAAATTTTTTCTGGCGTATTAATTGTTGTACTTGTACAGCATGGCACAAAACACACGCGGTAATTTTTCCCTTTTTTGGAATTAACCATTTTTGAAAATGGTCATAAAAAAAGTATTGAAAAATGAATGAAAACCGTACTTTGTTATGCCTAAAGCCATACTGAATAGACGGCGCGCTAGGGAATGCTGGCACTCGTGTACAGTTATGACGTCACGCGCCAGTACAAGGTCACCAAAGCGTTTGGCACCGGAGCATTTTTTAAACTGCTGCATTTTAAAAACTATATCTCCAAGTATTGTAGAAAAAAAATTTCATACACAAAGTCAAATTCATAAAATCTAAAAACAAATTTTAAAAAAATCATGTCCGAACCCTATTTGAAAATACATGCAATAATATACTGCAACGAGTTTCAATGCGATAGCTGTATAATTGTATTCGTGACTGTCACGTCGCATGTATTTATACATAAAAAAACTGTACCATGTCAAAAAGCAATATATGGACTTTCTGAAAATTTTTTAATCCATGTTACTGTCCATATTTCGCGATATTTTTATCCATAAATCCATAAATATTTCGGCAGTTTAAAAAACATATCTATCTCATCTCTGATTATTATATATCAAATCACATCACGCGCGATCGTCTAGTATTATTAATTTTTAATTATTTAGTATCAGTTTCCTTTTCTTAATGATTACGGCTCTGACAATCTGTATTTCAACTCAGGAGACAATACTTAGTGTTTTGGAACACTCGCAAACCTTTAAATTCAAAATTAGAATCATTTTCCCCTCGCATAAATAGTTTAAAAGAGAAGAACTGACTTACAATATCGCTTGTTATGAATCTTTTGCCCTTTTTCGGCGCACTGCCTAGTTTAGACTTATGAATTCTGAGACGGGCTCTTTCTCTGAATTTGTCGTAACGCGCTTCTGTCTACCTTTTTTTATTCGCTCTCTATATTTTCGAGGCACACTTCATTGTGGCCACGCCGTATGCTATCTTTCGCGGCGCACTCCGATGCCCACCGAGAAACTGGCGCTTTTATACGGTTCTATCTGGGTTGAGCTTCTATTGAGTGGTGGTTCTCTAAGAAAAGTCGTTTCCTTATTGAATAGCTCCTTCCTGCAATTTTATGAGCTTGCCCTTAATAAACTTATTATTCAACGATGATTTTATACATACCTTTATCTACAAGACTAATGTAGATAAGGCTTTTACGAGACACTTGCAAAGGATAGCGAACCCTGCATCATAAAAGTTGAAGCAGGAAACATAATGAAGGTCGCGCTTGATAAGAAGCTCGATCCCAAGACGATTTCTTAGCCTAAGTTAAAATAACACATGCATAAAATAAACCTGCGAAAATCGCGCTCGTCACAAATAGGTGTGAGAAAATAATAATCAGATATTTATAAGATTTTTCGGCCACAACAAATTATCATACCTTTAGAATCTTTTGTTCATACTCTTCGAGTAAACATTTCATAATGAGCAAATCATGACGTGTTCACGCATAAAATAATGTATATTTCTATATGTATACAGCTCATACATGATATTTTTTTGAACATTATTTTTGAAAGAGTCAGTGCATTACTACGAAATTACATATGAAGACATTGTTTATGTTGCAGGTAAAGTCAACCCAGTTAATATCATCATTCGAACTTTGAGTAGTATCATTCAGAAGAAAGGTATGATTTTCTGGAAAAATTGGTTAGTTTTCCGAGTTTGAATAGACACTAATAGCGCGAACAAATTTCCTTCTAGCGCGTACTGTAAATTATCAAGAAAGCTGGTGAATTTCAAGTAGTACAATCCGAGAATAGTTTGACGCACGTACCATGAAAATTGAGCCACGCTCGAAACCATCGGTGTAGACGTTGATGAAATGTCTTCTAGAGGGAAAGAGGTTATTAGTTTGTAGAGCATCGACAATGACGATTCGATAATTCAGATTCACGTTTGTCACTGTATTTACTGCAAGCGAATGTGAAAGGTTGACAAATTCGTGTTATTATTCATTAAAGGAGTATGGAAACTTGCTGGAATTTGAAATATTTTGTGATTTTTATCAAATTTTAGTTTGTGAATGACTTTTTCTTTTATTAATATTTCTTTCGGATTTATTTTATTCATTCTAATTATTGTAATTCTTTACACTTTTTAAGTTCTTCATTCTTATAATTTATATTTCGAAGATACATAATAAAAACAATTCACAAAACACATATAAACTTGCTCAAATACTACAAGTTTTGTGAGTTGTATTGTTGCTAATACCGAAAAATTTTTTTGAATTTTGGAATAATTTAATTTGCTTAATAATTGGACACATTTTACTGCTATTATTTAAACTCAAGGAATTGTCTTTACCCTATTGTAAAATTTTTAGAAATGCATCATCATAGCTGGCGGTAGTCAGCTAGAGGTGAGGGCTCGCCAGCGAGTGGCTAAGCTCTTGGCTCTTGACGACGGAAGTGTGTTCTCAATTTATCGTCCGTCGGTAAAAAGTACAACCTCCGACAGTTTATAATCATCATATTGTATTTATACACTGAATGATGTGTTTTTGTGTAAAAGAAAAAAATTTTTATTCGAAAATTAACCGTATCAATGATTTCGAAAACTGCATGTAACTTCAATCAACATGTGGTCTTTAATTGTTTTTGGAATTCGAGCGGTTTAAATGATTGGCCGTGAATTGCGGACATACCAGATTCAAATATCGGCTTGGTAAGAAATTTTATCTTATCATAATCACATTACCTATATTCTGTTAGGACCACTTTCGCTGGCGCGTTTGGCCGCGAAGGTCGCTCGGGTCAAGCAAATTTTATTTTCAAATTTCAACCCTCAATTTTCGCTTTCGAACCATATTTTATAAATTTTCATCGTCGATAATCTATTTTACAGTTATGTGTATTATATCTTGATTTTTTTACGTTATAATCTCATTTTTAAAACTTTTATTATTAACTTTGTTTTTTCATCAAGTGGAAAATTTTCCTCCTAAGTTCGAAATTATTACATTGTCAGCTCAATTACTTGTACTTCATATGTTACAGTCATAATTATCAACGTGTTTGACCCTTGTCGAAAAACAAAGCTCATCCATATATTTAAATATTCCTAAAACAAATTTATCAAATACTGTATAATAACAGCTAAAAGCTTTGTGGAAATAGAAAATATTGTCAATTACGATTGTGAAAGTTTCGTATGTCTTAAATCATTCACGTTTAACCTGTTTATATATTTGTTAAATTCTATTCAACAAAGCCACTTTTTACTCTTCACAGACTAAATCATTTGAGTCACGAAAAAAAAAAATTGAAAAATGAAGTTTTCTTCTTTCTAGTACATTCACAT
The DNA here is from genome assembly GCA_028476575.1 of Platygaster robiniae. Classification (NCBI taxonomy): domain Eukaryota; kingdom Metazoa; phylum Arthropoda; class Insecta; order Hymenoptera; family Platygastridae; genus Platygaster; species Platygaster robiniae. The sequence continues at coordinate 14,578,943 of CM052025.1, forward strand.
TTTGTAATACTATTCTGCAATTAAATGATGAAAAAAATAATATTCCTTTCGTATTTTCTGAGACTTTCCTCACGCGCCTTTTGTTCAAGTTTGATAAAAAGCATTCTCACAAATTTACATGTTGTAAAACTCGATATTTACGTAATAACGCGTTCATCGCCCAAGTTTTATTTCACTTTAGATACTGCAGCTCTAAAAAGCTGCTGCAAAAACTTGTATATGAACCTTGTGTGTACTGATATTAATTTGGCGGGTCATAAACTTTATAGGTTTTTCATGATACGCTCTGATGAGAAATGGAAATGATTTCTCTGCATATTCCGCGTTAATGGAAAAGGTTTGGAGAGGTAAAACATTTTTCAGAACATTTTTTACAAAGATTGAAATCTTTTCACAGAGAAGAAAAGAAAAAAGAAAAATAAAAAGAAAAGAAAAAGAATTTTTTTCAAACGATTTAAATTGTGTCGTTTCATTCAGTACTCGACAAATTTTGACAACGCACGTATTATTCGTTCATTTTGGAGTAATCAAGTTTTACAATTGAAAACTGTAAAGAGTTTTTTCATCTGAAAGTTTTTGATGTTTATTTATCGATTAATTAAAAATTCAAAGAACCGCACTACTTTCAGTACGGACTTAGAAACGAAGCAATTTCTAGTTCTAATACTGTCGATAATATTTCTATTCTCTTCCGTTTTTTAATTCAAATGTTAAATGATCAATTTGAAATGATCAATATGAGGAGTCTGATAATACTGACAAATTTGAATTTCACTTAAAATCAATCGATTATCGGTTATCATTCTAAAATCCAAAATCCAACAACTAGAAATTAAGGCTCGAAAATACAGAACAACTACAAGTTTTAAAATCAGTTGGTTATTTTGAAATTTATGTAAAATTGTTCGTAGTATTGGTTAAAATATTTTTAATCGCAACTAACATCGAATTTCATTGACATATTTGAACTTCATTTGTTTAGCATTTCATAATTTTATTGAACTATACTCCGACATTTTGTTGGAAAATGTTACAATTTTCAACAGGCATACTTTTTTCATTGTCTGTTTATTTACTATTTAAAATAAAAATTACTTTTTTTTCAATTCAAAAGTACCTTATAGTGGAAATTTTTTGATTATGTTCTAACGTATTTTTCCTTCTTCTTTCTGAGAGATTAGCAGTGCCTTAACTAGGCTTATGCAGGCTGTGCGGCGCACTAGGGCGCCCGGCTCTGATGGGACCCCGAAAATCTTTTTTTTTCAGAAATCGACTTTTCGAAAAGGCCTCTACAAAATCTCCCTCTTCATTTTTTCTTGGACTCGACTTTGAAGAGCCCTCTAGGAAATCTTGCACCAGGGCTCCCAAGACCCTCGCTACGGCGCTCGAGCTTAGTAACTCGAAGTTTCAGTAAATTGTTCAGAATTATAACAAATTCAAAATCATTACGTCATTTTTGTATTTACTGTAACTTTGAATTCTAATGATTATAGATGAATTCCTGATTTCATTTTTTAAATAATAGTCAAATATATAATGAGATGTTTCTTTTAGAAAGAATAAATTTTAATTTGGTTATTATTTGCGAATTTCTAGTTAAGTTTCACAAGTTTTAGATGTATGCACAGAATTTGAAATTTTTAAATGGCCAAATTTATACGAACTATCACTTTATTCACCTTCATTTAACACAATTCTTGTATTTTCGAAAATTCAAGCAGGAAACTATTTATAATATTTGTTATAGAGAGTAAAAATTTTGAATCTTGTATATAATTTTTTTTTTTCTGTTTTTTAGTGATTTTTATTGACAAATTACTTAAAGTTATTGTTCAAAAGTAACCGAGTGCAATCAATTGTAACGATTTGTTAAAATTTTTCTTGTTTCTTGCTACTCTCTGAACGCTGGAAAAATACACTTTTAATTCCTTTAACTTAAATAAAAAAGTTATACCAAACAAATCATAAACTTATTGTTTCTTTTCTGTTTTGACTTCAGAAAAAATTTACTCAGAGTATGGGTTCAGATGTACCAAATAACCATTAGTTGTGAGATTTCGTTTATTATTTCCTTATTTCTTATATTTAGAAATGGAATTTTTAAATTTCGAGTTCGATAGTTCATCAATTTCTTATTAGAGAAAGAGGAATGAGATAAAAGTTGCTAACGAGAAAGTTTACTGGTATATTACGTTCCGCGGGAAAAATATTTTTATTTCCGAGTAGGAAGATTGTAGGCCGAGGCTTCGCCTCGGCCTACAATCTTTCTACTCGGAAATAAAAATATTTTTCCCGCGGAACGTATCGTATTTCATACACCGAGGGGAAATAAAGAGCAGTTCATTTCCCTGAGGTGTATAACATCAATAAAGGTTAAACTATAGTGAACTCAAACGTAGAAACATTTCCTTTATGTTTCACATTTTTACTATGCAATTATCGATTTGTGTAACCTATAACTTGAAAATCAATCAAGCAGTCAGAATAAATATGAGTTGTAACCTAAAAATAACATTTTTTTGTGCGATATCTAAAAATATCGCAATATCGATTTTATTTGTATTATTTACATCGTAAAGGATAGAAAATCATGATGTAACAACTATCATTGAAAATTTTTACACGTGAGGGAAATGAAACATAACTAATTGAAAAAGATTTTATCCAAGGAGAATTCAATTAAACGTGCTAGAATAATACAGAACTGTTAGTCATAATTGTCAAAATTATACGTAATCTGGGAAGCATATTTTACGAGGAACTTGCACGTCGTGGTTTTTAGTAGTTGTAATAAAACGTTGACCGTAATTCAGGCTGCTTTTACGGGAAAAATTCTCATTGTTTTTTAGGCAGTTTATACGCCACGTCAGATAATATAGAAGTCCTTAGAGTAAAAGAGATAAAGACTTAAGTGCTCCGAGATCGATATTTCTAGAATTAATATGTAACCTGTCGCGAACGTAGGGTATGTTAGGGAGAAATGTTTTAGGTTTTTTATCATTTTTAGGTAAAAGAGAAAGTCAACCTTACACATTTCTCCATAACGTACCTTTCTTGGCAAAAGGTCACATATGTTTTTTTCCGAATTTTTCAAATTTTAAAATTAAAAAAACGTAAAAAAAAAACACATAATTTTTCATTCAATAGGTAGCCTTTTTAGTCCTTAATTTACCTCATTAAAATTTACCTCCACGTCCTCCCCCCTTTTTTTACTTTATAAAAAAAGATTATTGTTACTTAAAGGTAATCTTAATTTTTGTTTCTCTTTCTCATTTAATACTTTCATTGGGACCTTCGAATCAATATTTTTTTCGCACTCCAGCCCTAGACAAAGTCTTGATGAGGTTTCAATACAGATAAAAGAAATCTCAACGTTGAGGAGTAATGGTTTCTCGGACGATTCGGTACATGATGAAAATTCTCATCGCGAAACTGATTGCACATAAATTTCGCTCAATGTTTGCAAAACGAGCAGTAATGAATAATCAGCGTGTAAAAGGATTATCCGTCACAAGGTCCGGGGAAATATAGTTAAGCTGAGCGAAAAATTCGCAGCCGACCCAATTCGGGCGTTAATGGAATTAAAGTCTCAAATTGCATTGGCAATTAGTTTAAGCTTCAGCTTCATCCATGGCACTGCTGAGCGATACGTGTAGTCACAAAGCGGGATCTTAAAGGTGCGACGCCCAACGTGAACGCTTTACAGAATCTTGCAGGTGACTCAAATTCATCTATTGCCATTTTATGCCAATTGAATTGATAATGGCTGACACGGATTTCCACAGGACTATGAGAACGAGGAATCTATGAAAACAAAGACGCAGAAGTTCTGTTTTTTTTTTCATTGATTTGTTCTATATAATGTATGAATCGAAACATGTATACGCTCAGTAAACGACTTTGTTACTGTGACGTAACTGGTACGTCGCCAATTACGTCGCCGCTACGGCATAACTTCCTAATTTTTTTTGTCGCGGCAACATTACAGCGATGACGTTGCAGTTACGTCGCTCGTTTGTTTCAACTACGTCATCACGAATCGTCGCAGTTACGTCACCGCTACATAAAGGCATCGTATGTACAACGTGAATGGCGACGTAGCCGTTACGTTGCCAGTACGTCGTAGTGACGTAATTGGAAAAAATTTTTACCAGAAATTTTTCATTTATCAACATTTTTTATAAATTATAACGTTATTATTAAAACGGCATGATAACAGCGAGCTCACAACGTTGTTTTAGTTGCTATGAGCGAGCACCATGAAAACCATAAAAACTATGAAAAAATGCTGAAAAATGTAAAATATTCATATGCTCCGTTCCATAATATTGAAAAACGTCCTATTGATCTCTCGGAGCCACGATTGAAAGTGGATTGAATAATCCTGAAATATTAATTTCAATCATTCGTCTATATTTCGGCTATAATAAAGCCCTCTTCAGGAACTGTACATTATAAAAACCCCAATCAATAAATAACAAGAAAATACATATAACGAACAAGGCAACCCAATCGCAAATAAAATACTACATAAACTTAAGTTTCTCACAAAATAAAAATCACGGCGCCCATTACAAATCATGGTCAGTATCCATCCGTTGTCATTAGGTATAAAACTTAGTCAATGTATAAAAAAACGATTCCATTAGGGGAAATCTTGTCGAAATTCAATTCACAGATACTATTTTACAAAGCTATTAACAGTATGCTTTCTTGTGAAAAGGCGCCAATAATAAGTGGACGAACAAGTCATACGTCTCACTATCAATGAAATTCAATACCAACTGGTGCCCACCGGAAAAGCAAATTAGTCAACAGAAAACCAAACCAGATAAGGACGAAAATTACAATCATTAATCATAAATCTTTCAAAACATCCCCAGATATCTATCATAAATTCCATTTAAATTTTTCGTGTCCTCCTATCGATTAATAGTATTGTCCGTCTTCTTTGTGAAAATCATCTCAGATACACATATTTTAAAATTATTAGCCTCATTATCCAAAATAACAACATTTTCCCAATCAAAATCGTGTCCCATCTTTACTCTATGGTCAGTTATAACGGAATGAATGTTGTTAGACCTTATATTATTTTGGTGCTCTTTTAACCTGATTTTTAAGTTCCTCTTAGTCTGTCCTAAGTAACAAGAGCCACAGTCTCTGCAATCAATTTTGTAAACCACACTTTATCGATTAAGTCACTATAATTTATCTTTACCTCTTCTAATTACTTTCTGATTAATCTTATTATCCGTCTTGTTTACTAACTGTGTATCATTCTTCCTAAAAATCCTTTTTAATTCATAATTTAATCCCTCAACATATGGTGAACATAAAACATTCCTATTTTGAGAAGAGTCCATTTTCTGAGAATCATTAACATTGTCTCTAGAAAGCTGAAATAACCGTCTTTTAATGTATTTTCTAATAAAAATCAACGGGTAACCGTTATTAACCAAAACCTTTTCAATGAACTCAAAATTCTTACCTCGATACGTTTCATCAGCTTAATTAAAATTCTTATCAACGAGACCGTAAATCACACCTATCTTTTGATGTAACGGTGCTTCGAATGGAAATTAATATATCTTTCCGAAGATGTAGGTTTGATGTACCAGTCGAAAGACATATTCCCCCCCCCCACTTCCCTTCATAATCTTCAACTCCGAAAAATTGATAACACCATCACTCTCCAATTCATGAGTGAAGTTCAATCTCGGATGGTAAAAGTTGAGAGTCAAAAGGACCAAAGGCAACATCTCCAGCAGTACGATAGCTAAAATGTCATCGAGGAACCTCACGAACAAAGGGCACCCAAAACCCAAGCCAGCCAAACAAGTTTCCTCCAAGCCCTGCATAACCAAGTCAGCAAGAATTAAATAGATTGGAATTGGAGACCCCATTGGGGTACCAAAGGTCTGCTCGTAATAAACACCGTTGAATGTGAAATATGTCGATTCCATCAAAAACAATACACAATTAACAAACTCGTCTTCAGGAATATTAATGTGTCCCTTCAAACGTGTGTCCCTTAATGTGTCCCTTTTTTTAGGAGCAGACCCTTGGTACCCCCATGGGGTCTCCAATCTCTGAAGAGGGCTTAATTATAGCCGAAATATAGACGAATGATTGAAGTTAATATTTAGGGATTATTCAATCCATATTCATTCGTGGCTCCAAGAGATCAATAGGACGTTTTTCAAAATACTGAAAAACATTTAAAAGTCCCTGGAAAGCATTAAAAAACCTGAAATAATTGAAAAAATTCCAGCAATATCTGCTTGGAATAAATTGTAACATAGAACACGTCATGTGAATATTTTTAACACGAGACTCAAGTTCACCGTAAAATCGTAAAAAAACTAATTAACGAATTTTGATGACATCACTCCGCACACTCACTGCAACAGCAATCAAAATCTAATGAACAACTCAATCCATTTACAAGCAAAACTTCACTTTACCCTACACGTTCACTGCGGAATCACACATATCTTTATTAATGCCATTTTCTTGCGAAAAAATTCACCAAATCACTGCCCGAAATCACTCCACACCACTGCATGCAATCACTGCACACCGAGATTTTTCACTTATTTTCCGGAGCACCCCTTACGGAAAAAACTCAAATTTGAGCGTATATGCTCAAAATTACGCATATATAGTCAACTTTGAGCGTATAAGGTCAACTTCGAGCATAAATGCTTAACAATGAGCGTATACTCTTCAGCGTTTGGCGTTAACTCTCAAAGTTGAGAGTATACTCTCAAGTGTTGGGCGGTAACTCTCAAAGTTGAGGGTACACTCTCAAGTGTTGTGCGACAACTCTTAACGTCGAACGTATACTCTCAAGTGTTGGGCGGTAGCTCTCAAATTTGAGGGTACACTCTCAAGTGTTGGGCGACAACTCTTAACGTCGAACGTATACTCTCAAGTGCTGGGCGGTAGCTCTCAAAGTTGAGAGTACACTCACAAGTGTTGGGCGTCAACTCTCAACGTCGAACGTATACTCTCAAGTGTTTGGCGGTAACTCTCAAAGTTGAGGGTACACTTTCAAGTGTTGGGCGCTGACTCTCAACGTCGAACATATACTCTCATATCATCAGAGTATACGTTTTTTTTGCATTGCATTTTTTTGCATTCTTTTTTTTCGCATGACAAATTGCATTAAGAATTTAAATAAGTAGAAAAAAAAAAGAAATATTTAACCCAAAGTTTTCAAGTGATTGTGTCAAGTGATTGTGTCAATTACTTTAAATTCAAATTATGAAAATTCGCGCGCTCTCCCAAACACTCACCAGATGGCTGCTGGGTTTTTTTCTCATATTTCAAGTTTTGTGTAGAATCCTTAAGCCAAGTGCATGTCAATCATAGACAAAGGAATATAGGGACGGAGTGTAAAGTCATACTTCAGGCCATAGGAGCATCCCGCAGAGGGACGAGGGGAACAAGATTGTCTGCCTACTTTTTATTGGCCGAGGCAGTGCGCATGCTCAGTTCCGGGCAATTCCGGGAGAATAACGCCTAGTTTGCTCAATTTTTATTGGTCACCGACTACGTGCATGCTCAGTAACATGTTATGTTGACGTTATAATACCCTGCGTCTCGCCCCTCAACAGGGGCCACCCTGCTTGCTTACACTCCGTCCCTATATTCCTTTGTCTATGATGTCAATGGAAAAATAATATCACACTTCTAAGGCCCACTTCTCTAGTAGATGTCATTACTTGCGCCACAAAGGCATGGTTGATGCAATCATTAGCAAACTTTGGGTTATAAATCATCATTTTTTTAAGTTTAGTGGAATTTTTCATTTAATTTTTCATGTTAAAAAAAATGCAATTCAAAAAAAATGCCAACTTTCGGTTAAATGCTTTTATTTATTTTGAAATGATTGGAATTTTTCATGTCAAAAAAAAAATGCTCAAAATTAGGCGTAGCTCAAAAAATGCTGAACCTTGAGCATTATTGCGACCCCTTAACGTTCAGCGTATACTATCAAGGTTAAGCGTATATGCTCAAAGTTAAGTACAGTCAAAGTTGAGCGTACACGCTCAAAGTTAAACGTAGATGCTCAACATTGAGGGGTTGAAATGATACTCAACGTTGAGCGTATACGCTCAAATTTTAGAGTTTTTTCCGTAGGGGTGAATTTTATAATATAAAACGAGTATTATCATTTCGTTGAGATTATTGGTCTATATTGCTTCATAACATACAACGGACAGATAACTGGAAGTTGAAATCGGTAATGCAAAAGTTCGACTTGATGCAGTTTTCTGTGGAAAACGACATCCAATTAAAAATTACTTGATAGTTACTAATGAAAGTTACTGACGAACTTTTTATATTATTGAATGGGATTTAGTTTAAGCAATACTGATATATGACCCAGGTAATTTTGTCCTTATAAAAACCTTATAAGAAAATAAACTATACCATAAGAATCAAATTTCTCAAAAGGTTACCTTATGAAAATATTATAAGAAACTTGAATTTCTTATAAAGAATTGAGCTAAAAAATTTTTGTAAAGTTTTTTTTCTTATACGATTCAATCAAATAAAACTTCAGTTTCTTATAAGGTTATTATAAGGTCTAGAAGGTGCACCGTATGAGAAATTCAATTAAATTTTTTCAACGCTCCTTCTCCTTTTTTTATGAATCTCAAATCTCTTCGATTGATATGGAGCAAATTTTTTAATAAAAACCACATTACATTCTCTTGATGTTCTTTTATTATATCTTCATTCCAAGCTTTCGACTCTTATGCTTTGAGTCCTCGTCGGGGAAATTATCATTCCTATTTTCAAAACATTGATTGTAAAACAATAATAATATAAAACCAAATCTTCCCTCTTATTACAATGTAATGAACTATCTCACCAATTCATATGATGCGTCTCATCTATCTCTCCTTGTATGTTGTTAAGTAAATCAAATATCCCATCGGTTTCAAAAGCCAAAAACCACATCCACTTCCATTTTTCTTTCCACTATCACTGTCTTCTTAGAAGTGCCGTTAATTATATAGTTAGCGAAACAGGGATCGTCAAATTCAATAAATCCTCTTTAAATATGACACACAATGTATGAACTGCTAAGAGGTATGCAGTAAAGTGATTCTAATATCATGCAATTTGAAATTTAATATGAAAAACGTCAATAAACTATGATAAGATAAATCCCAAATTTCTAACGAAAACATCAATGAAATCAAAAATTCAAAGGAGACAAGAATACCAATCGCTCAAAACAACTTATTCCAGAGTTTATCATAATTCGAGTTTAATTTTTAGGTGTCCGTCTGTTTATTTATTGTCCTTTCATCATTTGTTATAGAAATCATTTCAGCAATTGACTTTTCAAAACAGTTATCCTCGTTATTCAATGTTTTAACACCCTCCCAGTCAAATTCATGATTATTTTGTATTCTAGATCAATTAATAAAAAGTATTTTGTTTTTCCTGAAGTCTGCAGATTTCATTTACAATGGACAGATTTTTGAACAAGTTCATGGTACCTCTATGGGAAGCCCTAGCTCACCTATAATAGCCGATTTAGTGGTGCAGGATGTAGAGGAGGAAAGTCTTGGAAAATTGGATTGTAAATCGTCATTTTATTGTAGGTTTGTGGATGACATTTTCATGATTGTTCCTGAGAATGAGATTGATTTGTTTCTTCGGGTTTTCAATTCTTATCATAAGTGGTTGGGATTTACACATGAGATTAAAAAAGATGGATCCATAAATTGCTCAGAATTAAGGGTGATAAGATTTAAAAATACGTTGAAGTTTGATTGGTTTCGAAAATCAACGTCGGCTGAAAGATGTATTGATTTTTCCTCTAACCACAAAAATGCTTAGAAAATATAAATTTCTTACTCGCTTGTTGACAAGGCATTAAGATTATCAGATATAGAGTTCCAGGAAAAAAATCTCTCCATCGTACGGAAAATACTTAAGAATAGCAATTACCCAGAGAATTTCATTGATAAATTTGTTGAAAAGAGAATTTCATTTATAAAATCAGTTAAATCAAGGGAAACAAAAATAAATCCTGATGAAAGGGGTTTTAGTATGTCATTAACATATGTTGAACGAATATCTCATGTTTTTGAAAGCATTAACAGAAAATATAATTTGAGAACAGTATTTAGGAACACTAATACAATAAATCATAATATCATTAAGAAAGGTAAGGATAAAATTTTGAAGAAGGATTGCCAGGGAGTAGTTCATAAAATTCAATGTAATGACTTTAATGCAGTTTCCATAGGTGAAACTAAGAGAAAATTAGGAACAAGCATTAAGGAACACGAAAATAGCATTAGACATGCCTTGAACACACATACGGTGGTAACAAATCATAGGATAGAAAATAATCATGAATTCGACTGGGAGGGTGTTGAAATATTGAATCCTCACAAAAAAAATATTGACATGTATAAAAAAGCACTAATTTAAAAAAAGTTGTAGACCGCCACAACAATTATTTATCATTCTTTACATACATAGAAATCTTCATACTATAAAAGTGATTACTTCTACAAATCAAATTATTTCTGATGAATTTTCAATGTTTAAAAGCGAGTCACTAATTATCTGTGAGCTTCTCAGTTTTAAAGCTTTTCATAACTGGTTATTAACAAGTTCTCGGTCACATACGAATCCCATAAATATCAGTTGATTTGTCCCCCATGATGATGAGCACTGTTTTGATGTGTTAAATGTAATGTCACAGCTGCCATTACCTCAATAATAAGTTTGTACCCTAAGGCAAAGTAACGTGTCTTAGAATAATTCGGAGTGATAAAAGAAAAATTAATTTTGAATGATATTAAATTTCACTGCTTTAGTAAGTGAAATTCCTTCATTTTTTTTTGTCTTGAAACAAACAAGTTTAAAAAATATGCGGAAATGTAAATACTTTTATCTATATATGAAGAAAAAAATATATAGATGAAGTCATCAAATGAGTACCGTTGATTTTATTTTTTTCAACAGCATATTTTTTTTCTAAAAGGCAATGTTCCACATAAATCAAATATTTTTTATCTTAAAGACATACCTTATTTTAAAATGAAAGTATTACTTGTAACATGTTAATTATTGATAGTCGTTGTTTTTCTTGATTATTGCCAGAGACTTGAGTTTCGTTATTTGTTTGTAAATAAATTAAATTTGTATCGCTGATTTTCATACTTTCGTAGGCGTATTTATTTGGTTACTTTTCTATATTGTAAAGTTGAGTGACATTCTGATTTTTGTATTTAGATATACAATTCTACTAAAATCAAACACTTTTATAGTACGAAGATTTCTATGTATATAAAGAATAATAAATAATTGTTGTGACGGTTTACTACTTTTTTTGAGTTAGTGTTTTTTTATACATGTCAATGTTTTTTTTTGTGGAGATTTCACTCCATTTTTCATTAAATTCAAATTTTACTTTCATGGTGATCAATGAGATGTTGTGATTAAAAAACTTTTTCATTCAATAGCTCTGATTAATATAAGAGAATGAATGTGTGAATGTAATGATATTTTCGGACTACTGCTTTGTGTGCCTTTTGTAACACGTCTTTTTGATGTATTGGAAAATCGAATGCAGTGAATCTTTTGCAGTTGTCTTGAAAAATACCACATCGTTCATACATTTTCCGAAACTTTTTTCGATTGCGTAGGTATATGACAATGACAAATAGGCGCAAATTATTTGAAATACGACTCAAAAATCTCTTATACGTTAAGATAGAAATTTGTAACTCTATGGCTACCCATTCACGTAATTCCCTATCTGAATATTCGAATGACAAGTTCCAACTACAAATTCTGTAAATAAAAATTTCTATAACTTAATTAATATCATAATTTTCGAATAGTATATTAATTAGTGAGAGGCCGGGCCGGGCCTCTTAGATATTATTATACATCTTTCAAGTTTAAAAAGAGTCAAATAATTTCCGAATAAATATAAAAATTAGGCGATAAGGTGTATTTAACCCTCCTCCGTCCCCTTACTGCCTGTACCAAAATTCACATCAAAACAATACACATTATACTTGGAATTGAATACTAATTTTATAAGTTTTTTTGTACAAAAAATGGATATTGTTGTTTTGATTTCGATTTAACAGATATACTTTTTTATTTTTTTTTATTATTATTATAATTAAAAAAAAGGAACTAATTACTTTTTGAAATATAATAAAACATATTTCATGTACTCCGGTAAGATTAGTTACATCATTATTTGTTTTGTCGCAAGAAGATAAGGTACTCATCTTCAGCATTTTTCGGCCACCTGACTTTACTGACACTGTCACCCTCAATGCGTATCCATCCAGATTTATTATCAGGTATTAAAGTCGAATAAGAACTAGCTTCAGGAGTCGTTGATCCACTATGAAATACAGCATTTATAACTGAATATGACATTCCACTTATAAGTACAGATTGAGGAACTGATGTGATTTTACATGCAGCTTTTTTAAACGTGAAATTTTTTTCGTTACTGTATAATTCTAATCTGACGAGAATTACTTCTGCTGTCTGCATTTCGACTTTAGTCATCATTTCACTTGAGCATTCTGTACATATTGCTTGCAAATATTTTTTCCAAGTTGACTGTGTTTCGTTATCGATGTAATCTTGAAATTTATAACCTTTCATACTCTCTAAAACCATTTTGTTAACAGGCAAATTTAGTATGCAATGCTGTTTTCGTGTTATTGCGTTGTACGTACATTGTCTGCAGTGTAGAGTAGTCTCGGATTCGGACCGGAAAATTTTTTCAACTTCTATTAATGCACCACCTAAAGTGAGAAAGAATTCGCATGGATCAAATTGTTGATTATGAACAAATTTCCCACTAATAAAAGCTTTAACTTGACTTACATCAATATTCATTTGAGCATCAAAATAGTTCTCTGCAAATATTTTTACAGCATTATTTTCTTTTGATCTTGACAGTGCATCTCTAAGTATATAGCATTGCACAACACATTGTAACGTAGCATTCGTGTAACTTGATACATTGTCTATATTGAAAAGCCTGCGTATCGTTCCAAAATCGACATAATTGTCATCTATAATTTCAGATTGACATTTAGAAACTTCTTTAGGTATTGCCCTAACATTGTCTTTAATTTTACTATACTTAACTTGTTGTACATTGTAAGTAGGTAATGGGGGGTCATGACTTTGTCTGAGTCTATTGTATTCAAGTATCGCTGCCTCACTTGCAACCACACATTGAGGATTGAAATTTATTTAATTAAGACCATCCAGTGAGATGACTCTTGAGAGGCAACATAAATTTGACCACTGGAGAACACCGTATTCCCAGCGTCTATAATAGCATTTTTTTAAACTCAGACCTTGACTTTTGTGTATAGTGATTCCGTAGCTAAGGCAAATCAAAAATTGTTTTCGGATAATGAACACTTTTGTCCAACACTTGGAATTTCACACTCGCTCGTTCGATAATATGCTCTTGGACATTTGGTAGTACGATAGTTATGTTTTCAATGCCCTTACCATTTGATCGAGTGACTGAATTTATTGTTGCAATAGGTCCATTAACAAGACCTAGTGTAAGGTCAATATTTTTTCGAATCATAATTTTTGCTCTCAGCTTGATTATGATGACTTTAGAAAGACCTGCACTTCTACTAGTGTCTTATTCATTTTTATGCGATACATCTACAACTTTTTTTTTTTTCAAAAATTTTTTGCAGTCAATGGCATCATCTGCAATGAGCTCTATTTTATCATGTGTAATTTTATCCAACATTGCAGTATTTAGGACATCACACAAATGACATGTTGGGAGTAAACACACTGTATCTTGAGGTAAAGTATTCATATGTATACACAATTCGTCCAATCGTCCCAGACATGTCGAAGACTTGAACTCCAATTGTTTACTTCGTAAAGTTTCGATGTCTGTATCCAATAACAATTCAAAAAGAATTCTAGATAAAATCTGACGATATGTATCGTCACCTTTTTGACGCATATTTATGGTGAGCTCTTTATATAGAAATAAAAGCCATAAATTTGGACATATTATTGAGCCGAAACATTTTTCAACTTTATCAGTGGACATCTGTACAAAACTAGGTTCTTCGCGGACGGGTGGGAGCTGTAGCAAATCACTAAATAGAAAAATATGTTTTTTTCCAAAATAACCATTTGCAACACATGATGTATTGAAAATTTCCAAGAAACGTTGATGGATGTAAGTCAAAGTTATGTTGGATATCATAGATACTTCATCAATTATTATTGTCACGTTCTTAAGCTCTTCTCGCAATATCTTAAGCACCGCGTCAAACAGCTGTCTATATGGTGGAGTTCCACCGTGTTCTACAGCAATTGAAATAATCTATGAACCGTCAAACCACTGATTTTAAAAGCTGCTATCCCTGTTAGCGCAGTTACTGCAGTATCTTTGCCATATCTTACTTTAATGTGTCCACGCAGTGCATGGATTAAACGACTTTTTCCAGTTCCACTTTCACCACTTACAAAAAGTCGCAATATTTCTTTTTCACTAGACTCTATTGCAGAGCATACTTTTTCGAATATAGTTTTTTGATCACGATTCGAATCATTTATCATTTGAGAAAGATCGTTTTGATCAATTTTTGCTTCAGCGTCATGAAAGTCCTTAATTGCATCACCAACTTCAAAAGCGTCACATTCTAAAATATTTCCGTCTATTTCTTGGCTGACAACTGCAGTTTCTTTTTCGACTAACTAGTTTATTACATCAGTTGTATCTTGAATTTCAGTTGATCTTTCATGGTACTTCAACGCATCTTGTAACTTTGATTTTACCAAGGAAAACGATTCTGAATAAGTATCACGTTCATTTTTTAGTTCGTTGATATCTCTCCATGGTTGAAATAGTAACAAGAGGGCGAAGAAATACTTTTCTGGTTGTGTTCAAGCATTATTTTTGTAATAATCTATCAATTGTGGTTTTCCTCTCTTAGTAAAAAATTTATTGTTTATTTGAAAGAATTCGATCAAATCATTTTTTGGTGGTTTATTAACTGCATTATAAAACCTTGCAAAGTCATACAAATTTACTGACTCATACTTTGTAAGTCTTTTAGGATAGTAATCATTAATTAGGTTCGGACAAAAAATATCAGTACTGTCAGGGTCCATTGCTTGAACCTCATCTTTTGATTTTACTTACGATTTCTTATTAAATTGACCTCAATCCAAAATATCTTCGTTTTCGGATCTGTAATAGAGAGAGGGATGCCTAGTAAGGTGTCCGCTGCTTCAAGTGCACCACATTCTCTGTTGTTCAACAATTGCATTCTAATGTTCCATAACATGCTAGCTAATAGTTTTGTTGGTTCAATATCGTTAACTATTTCTCTCGTAGCTTTTTTCTTGCTTCGATAAGTATTTTGTGTAGTAATTACTGAGTATGGTTGAATTTTCACCTATGAATTGTATATCCATATTACCCTTCCAAGCAGTGAGAATACATGGGCTGTAATCATTGATATTTTTTTCTCCACTATTATGTGGTAGATCATACGGTCTGTTTCGACTCTTTAGATTTCGTCTTCCTGCTATTGATGTCGCTACATCTCTCATCGCGATACTTTCCGTAATTAGTCGGGGAAATCCAAAACGACACACATGTTTATAGTAACCTTTCGCAGATTTTTTAGTTCTCATGCAGTAAGAATAATGATAATGTCGTTGATGATTATTAACACGTTCATGTAATGTCGGTGAAACAGAAGGTTTTGGTAATTGGCAAGTGACATACTTTGCGATGAAATTTGCCACCTCATCCGTAGAATTGACTCCAATTACTGGAGCATTCTCGATCCATATCAATAAATTAAAGGGTTGTGTACCTCTTCCTTGATATTCTCTTCTCCTAAAGTAATGTGTCACTTAACCCAAAGGATTACTTTTCGCAAAAATGAAGTCTAACATAGCATGAAATTTATTGTCAAGAAATCGTGAAACAGATATAGGATCAGCAACAATTAACTCATTGACTGACATTTTGTCCATATGAGGTCTATTTACTTCTCGAATGTAATCGTGCAAATCTGACCACAGCCACTCAGCGGGGCTTAAAGTTAAAAACCAAGTAGCTGGATCATAATTTTCGATAATGCATTTTAAATTGCTCCTTGGTATTCGCAGAAACTGCTCAGTGTTTCTTAATCGTGAGAAAATGGTCGTAAAATCACGCTCCAGAAGATCTTTCGATATATTCAAATAATTACCAGCTGTATATGAATCATGGGGTATCGTTATATTCAATTTTTGATAAATACCTGCTTTTATTTGTCACAAATTAGCATCGTTCAATAAGTAAAAAATTAATTGTATATCTAAACTGAATCTAGACTGTTTGGACTTTAGTAATCGTTTGATAATTTCTTGCATGGATATGTGTACTCTTTGCACGCATCCCATTTTTTCCATCTGGAAAAATATGTGGAAAACACTGTAAATCAAGCGTTTCCATGCGATTGTCAATAGGAGTGTCGTGCACTTTAAGCTGTTGGAATATGGATGTTGACATTTCATTCGTACGCTTGTCATACATTGGATAAATCATAAATTGCTCATAATAACCAGAACTCTCATCAACTTGGGTTACTAATGCAGGTTTCTTTGTATGTTCTTCATCGCACGTGTGTTTTTTTTTTCACTATCGTTTTCAACATTTTGAAATTCGATGTCGATTCTTCGATTCTTTCATCGACATTGGCAAATAGAAAGCGCGACCTTTTAATTTCGGCATCAAATGTTTTCTGGGAATGTTGTTTTTTATTAGATACAGTTTATGATTTTTGGATCACTTGGAAAGCTTTTGCTCTTTGAATAAACAATTTAGCGAAATCGTTTAATTTCGTGATTTCATGAGGAACTTTCGGAAATTCAAAATCGTTTATGATACATGTTGGCGGTAAATTGTTTGCTCCAAACTTTCCCAAGCAATAATTGCTTATAAAATTACTCTTAAGTTCATTTTTTTCAGCATAAGCCTTAAAATTGTTCCACGTTTCTGAATTCGTGGGGTTTTTTCTGATGTTCTTCAATGCGGTAACATCTCAACGGAAACACAATTTTTCACAAGAAATGCAAGGGTTTTTGGGAGTGTCTAATGTTTTTTTTTTAATACGCTTGAAATGCATGTTTATTTACAGACATTATATCTTGTTAATTAAGAATTACAATTAGATGATTATTTATAAAGAATAAACTCATTTTTTTTGCCTCCTCAGATACTTCTTGCAAATATTTCATATCATTTTCATGCAAAGCTAGATTGAGATTACGAACACTTTTATACAGTTCTAAAATTTTATTTATTTTTCTTGAATACATCTAATTTTAGTAAAATGAGGTGCCAGCAGTTAAACAGGAAAAAATGATGACGCACATGTGTGTGGTGCAGTATAGCATGATATAGAATGTCCAGATTTATATGACAGGTCACTTCCACTACACAATTGCATGATTTCAACAAATTTATGAAGATTAATTATCTTTAGAGATGCAATAGATACTCTGAGTAATGTCTCATATCGCTCTAGAACTGATTCGTCATTCAGTTTACACATGTCATTACATTTCCACATCTTTTTTCCCGAGTTAGCAATAATGGGAAGAACGTTCAATACTTGCCCCTTTTCATTCAAAACAAGAGGTTCCTCTTCTCTTTGGTCAGTTGAGAGTAATGGCTTGTTTGCGTATTTGCAGGTATAAGTTGTTTCAAAAAAATATGATTCTGTTGAAGATGAATGCCCAGAAATACCACATAATGCAGTAAGACGATCGGATTTTACCATTAATTGACATCGAGCAGCGCCTGTTAAATCAGCTTCAGCTTTTTTTCGTAAAGTCTTAATTTTTTTCTTCAGAGTTGACATGTAGTTCATTCTCATTTGCATGCAATAAGAAAGAAATTTTTGAGCTTCTAAACGGCATTTTACAAGAGACTTGTGTTTCTTTTCTGTAAACATAGCTTTCTAATATTTTGAAGAAACTTTTCTGATGAAAGACGTAACTTATTGTGTCTTTGGGTAGGTGTAAAGTGTTTTCTCGGTATGATTTTTGTATCTTCTTTCACAATGAAGGGCAATTTATTTTCAAGATAAATTCGTTCTTTACGTTTTTCGTCATCATCTGTATTGATATCACATTTTTCTTTTGGAGGATTGACTTTTTCAGATTTATTTTTTATGGATTAAGACCTTGATTTCCGAGGAATTTTTGATCGTTTTGAAATATGATATTCACGATAACGTTTTATTTTTTTCGCTGCTGGGGAATTATCTTAGGCTTCATTATTAAAAGTATTTGAAATTTTTCTATTATCGTCGTTTACAGCAGGTGATGAGACAAACATTAATGATTGGCTCACGTTGGTGTACTCAATTGATGAAAAATCACCCTTTCTGATACGTTCTCGAAGGAGAAGCTGAGATTTACTGTAAAATCCGTATTCGTCATTAGATTGTGTAGGCATGTGATCGGAACATGTTTCTTTTCGTGTACTTGGCTCACAATCCAATGGCGCGACTGTTGGAAAATGCTCTAAGACATTGTTTTCACAAATATGCAATAAATGACTCCGCAGTTTTGAATGATCATATTCAATTTGATCTGGCTGAATTCCTAATGCGAGTGATACACTAAACGCGATTGCATAAACACCGCAGTCATTGAAATTTGGCTGATGTTGAACAGTGGGTAGGCTATGTCATTACTCTCGAATGAGAAAAAAAGAAACAAGTGGCGAAGAAAAAAAACATAGTGATGCCTACGTAATTTTCGCTGATAAAGAGAGTCATACATAAAAACTTTTTTTCCATCATAATAACAGCATACCTAATGATCAGAATTGTCATTATTTGTAGAATGATTTCGACAATTATTTCTCACATTTTTTCCTACGACCCCGTCAATTATAATTGTACTGGTATCACTCTTGTTTGCTTTTACATTGTGCTTGGACTCATCTGAGTTATACAAAATTTGTATATGTTTATTCGAAATTTCTACCGGAGTTATTCTCAAAGGTCGTTGCAGATAAAGTACATCACGTGGATCGTACTGTGTGAATCGCCTTAAAATTTCGAAAAAGTAATTGATGTGGGTATCACATAATTTCCGACCACTTGAAATGATTTTTGTATAAAAATTCGACATTTTCGAATTCTCAGTCTTGTTTTTCTTCACTTTATTATTACACTCGTCTACATTAAGTCGTTTGCGACGATCAACTAACAATTTTTTTTCCGTTTTCTTATCACTGTTGAAATTTCCAAGTATGTTAAGAGACGAATAACTGTGCTTTTTATAAATCCACTCATTGTCCGAACTATTGTTTAATGGACAAGAGATACTACTTTTGTCAAGAGACTGTTTGTTAGCGAAGCTCGTTTTCTCTGTCATATCGAATAAGAGGTTTTTTGGCGTCTTGTTTGTCAAGCTTATTCTTGAAAGATTTTTTTCGGTTAATAATACATTGTCACTCACAGCAGATATGTCCCTATCACAGTGAAAGTTTTTATTGCTTTCATTAGACAATCTACTGTCGCTTTCAGCAGACAAATTTCAATCAGCACTAACTTTTCTATTTTTAGCAAGCAAATTCGTTTTCACGGTGAATGTGTCGCTTTGAGCAGACAATTTTTTATCATTATTAACTCTATTATTTTTTACAGGCAAATAAGTTTTCAAGGTAAATGTGTCGCTTTCAGCAACCAAATTTTGATTAGTCATAACTTTCTCATTTTTCAAAAGCAAATTCGTTTTCACGGTGAATGTGTCGCTTTTAGCAGACAATTTTGTATCATTATTAACTTTATTATTTTTTACAGGCAAATAAGTTTTCAAGGTAAATGTGTCGCTTTCAGCAGACAAATTTTCATAAGTAGTAACTTTATTATTTTTGACAGGCAAATGAGTTTTCAAGGTAAATGTGTCCCTTTCAGCAGACAAATTTTTATTAGTTATATCTTTCTCATTTTTCACAAGCGAATTAGTTTTCCCAGTAAATAGGTCGGTGACAGATGGTATACTTTTTTTTGTAATGAATTTATTGTCCCACACAGTAGACATTATAGATTGATATTTTGTCACGTTCTTTGTAAACGGAAGTTTGGTTGAGGAATATTTACTGCAGTTAGTAGAAGCAGATATATTCAAATGTTTAATTTTTGTTTCTTTCTGAGACGTATCCTGGATAGAACTGAAGTTGTTTCCGTCAAAAACAGTTAAATTTGTTTTATTTCTTTTTCTTACATTATTCATCTTAGATGATGAAATAATTCTTCTCTGTGTAATACGTGATGATAAAAGCGGAACTATTTGTTTTAGTGGAACGGAAACTTGAGGAAAATGAATTAGCTGAATATTCGACAAAATATAGTACGCATGCTCACACATTTTACTTGTGTCATAAATGATGTTTTCGGGTTCCAATCCAAATGCTTAAGATATTCCGTAAGCCATGGCAAACAGCCCACAGTCGCGAGCGTTTGTTTGTTGCTGAACTTTAGGAAAAATAACCGTTTTGTTGCTTACCACCATGTGAGGGTATAATTTTGTAAGATATTGCTTTTGTTCATCATGCAAATAATTTTTGCCTTCGACAGGCAACTGGGAATCATAAATGTAAATATTCCTCGTATCATAATAACTACATGTCCAATTACCTAGACGATGTAGAACTTGTATATGATCAGTATCATGTTTGACTGGACTGATAGGATCAATGCATGGGTTTAAATAACTGGGATGTATTTTGTAATGATCAAACTTATGCAAAATAAACTTAAAAACCGATATGTGTGAATCTTCCAACCAGCCGCCTGATACCTTGCCATTAATAATTCGTTTAATTTCATTTGTAAAGGGTCCATCTTTCAGGACCACTATATGTGACGCGGTTTCTAGAAAGGGACCTAACAAGCAAAACAGCGTTTCGAGAAAAACGGGTTTAAAGTTTCAGACTCGAAAAAAGGTAAATCGATGCGTATTCGTTCCTTCCTTTTCTATTTTCTACGCCATTCTTGGACGAAATAGTCGTGAACTAGAAGATATCATTAATGATTCGACACAATGAAAATACAAAGGGACCAGTCTCCGAGGGACCGTTAGGTACGGACACCTAAGCAAGTAGAGAGAGACAGCGATGCTTTAGCGAGATTTTACCGGAAATATTATTGGAATACACATTCAGAAAAAAATTTATCCTGAGCTCAATTTTTTATCGTAAAAACGTGAGATTGGCCGCAAATGAAAGATAATGATTTACTTAATCGATCCATGTAAAAATCTCAAAATCGAGGTTTTGGTCGTTAGGTCACTTTCTAGAAACCGCGTCACATATAATTTTTTTGGTTTTTACCTAAAAAAAAAAAAACTTACCCAACACTTACGATCAAGAAATCGGGACAGCTAAACTTGAAAATGACCGGAGAAACCTGAAAGCTGATTAGGGTAGAACATAAATTGAAATTGTTTTTATATTAATTTTCATATTTGTATTCAAATACATCTGTTATAAATTTTTGTAACAGTTGTAATAGACAGTTTTTGAAGTTTTTCACATAAAGACGTTTTTGAAAAATGATTAAAGGAGTTACTTTAATACCATAAACTTTCTGGGATTTTCATAATTCAGTATAAATATAAACATTCATTTAAAATAAAAACTAAATTTACTAAATTCAATTGAAAAAAAAAATTAATTTGAATTTATCCAATTTATTTACAATGAAATGTATTTTCATTTATTATTTTCAATTGCAGTGCATTTTAATTTGTTAAGTTCAATTTAAATTAAATCCTTTTGAATTTATTAAATTCAATTTAGATAAAATTCATTAAAAAGTATTAAATTCTATTCAAATAAAATTCATTTTAATTTATGAATTCTATTTTAATAAAAATTAATTTGAATTTATTATGTTCCATTCCAATGAAATTCATTAAAGTTAATTCAAATAAAATTCATTTATATTCAATAAATTCAATCTAAATACTATTCATCAGAATTAATTAAATTGGACCTTAATAAAATTTAATAAAATTTATTAAGTTTAATTGAAATAAAATTCATTCAAACTTATTGAAGTTGATTCAAATAAAATTAATTCATATATATGAAATTCAATTCAAATAAAATTGACACAACGCGAAAGTGAAAGGGAAAAACAAGGCACAAATAAAAAAATATACTTACTCAGCACCGCCAAATAGTCAGGCGTGGTCAGACTTGTTGACATTCGTTGATATTAACCAATATTGACGTAGAAACACGAGGCAAATACCAACGAATGAATGAGCACTGATGTACTGATCAGCACAACGACAAAAACTTAAGTTTTGAGAAAGTTGCAATCGTTGCAATCAATTCAACAACAACAACAACAACAAATATTGCGAAATTGTCAATTGTAATAACCTAATGACATACATCGATAACCCACGATAGATCATGTAGATAATATCAATATATGTCGATTACGTATATAGGTATATGTCATTGGACGCCACCGCCGAGTGTCTAGGAACTTTAGTTTTTTTAGAGACAGTAAATTGGCAACATGGCGTTGCTTCATCATATATATGTATGGATATACATACATGTCACACACAGTATTACGTACACTGAGGAGCATTAGATCGCTTCTGAATTCAGGGGATTTAAGCTTTTATTGTTGGACCAGTCCAACAGAACAAGCTTAAATCCCCTAAATTCAGAAGCGATCTGATGCTCCTCAGTGTATGTAGGCATACATATGTTTCTGATTATAAATATATATTATATATACCACATAAACAATTTTTTGAAACTGTTGACAAAACAATATTGACATGTTTTGCTTTGCATTATTATTTTTATCAGCTATCATTAGCTGATCGTTATGATTTTATGAGGAATCATGATAATTATAAGTGGTGCAAATTCACAAATCGTGAATTTGGCGTGTTTTTATTGAAAGGTCCTGAAGGTGTTTTGCCCTACTAACTTTGATTCTCATAAGGACCTTATAAGGGCCTTATAAGATTTTAGATTTCTTACAAAGATTCTGATCCCTTATAAAATTCTTATAAGGTCTCCTTATAAGAACCTTATAAGGTCCTTATAAGAAATATAAAATCTTATAAGGCCCTTATAAGGTCCTTATAAGGATCAAAGTTAGTAGGGTGATATGCACGTATCGACAACTTTAAATAAGTGAAACTGAAATTCGCAATGTATACAGGAAATAAGTTATACTTATTCTTCACATTAGAGAAAATACTTCAGTCGAAAAATATGTGCAATTTTCTTGAGTCTCAGAAAAATATTGTTTTGCATTGTTTTTTTTTTTGACTCAAAATTTATTATTCAGATTTTTTACTCTTTAGTACCCAGATTTCTTTACATACATTTGAAAATTTTGACAAAGATATATGCTGTGAAGCGTTTTCTCACATTTCAATAGTTTTGCCTCAACTATATCATGTAACACTAGCAAAATGTACGTTTTTAAATTTAATTGAACATTTTTATTTGAATTAAAGGATCAGAAATTAAAAATTTACTGGTAAAAAAAAGACAAGTTACTTTGTATTTTTTGAACTATTTTAATGAACTGGTTCTAACTAGTAATATTTAATCTTGGGGAAACTTACTGTTGCAAAGAATCGACAGATATTTATTTGACAAGTAAAAAACATTTTCACTTGAATTATCGCCAAGTCTGTAGAAAAATATTCTCTTGTAAATTACAACAAAATGACAGATGGACCAGAGGACATAACATAAAAATAAGAAAATAGGTTTTTATGAGGTAAAAATTTATTTACAGAAGCTACATTTACTTTTCAGTAAAATCGATAGCCCCCCCTGCTCGCTCCTCTCCAAGTACCTCTTGACCTTCCAGCACTGGATCCCCTGGCATGATCTAAAAATTGTAATTGTTATAATTAGATATGTGATTGAGGAACATAAACTCCATTACTCTGAACAAACCTTAGTTTGATTGATTAGCAAGGTATTATTTAAATTCTAGTCTGTGTATTTTTCAAAGTCTGTACTATAAAATTAATTAACTATTTTAAAAAATTTTATGATTTAAATTAAATATATAATTTTTTTTCTTTCGCCTTCTCGACCTGGTCAGGTCTTTTGATTCATTATATTATTGAATAAATTTACCTTCATGTTCACCTTGAATGACTCAATTTTAATTTTTTTACGGGTAAAGATGTTGCGCTATATTACACATGTTTTTTTTTTACCTACAACTTAATATTTAAAGTTTCATTATTTATACCATTTCGGCCAAGCTGCTGCTGCAGCATGTGCATCAACATATTTTTCTCAATATGCACTCTCGCTAACACTTCTTTCAAATTATCAACCTGGGTTTTAAGTTCATAAATTATTACGTTCGATTGGCCTACTCCATCTGGTGGGTATGTTCCTTGGCCACCATTTGGAGTCGCCGTCTGGTTGACGTGGTTCTCCAGGGCGCCTGATGCAGGGCTTTTTAATGCCTCTTGGAGCATTTCAGATATTCTTCTCAGACCTTCTTGGTCCACTATAAACATAAAACATAAATTTTTAAATGAAGGATTTTATTAATCAATCACCACAAATTAAAATAAATACCGAATATGTAGTAAATATTCCTGTTAAAATATTTGATACAGTTATATAATTAATATTTAGAATATTGAGAAATTACAACCCTATCGGGCATCTTCTAATATAAGAAGTATTAGAACTATTGAAATTGCCGGTAAAGTACAGCATTCAAAAAATGTGAATCCTCTGGACGGATATCTTTATGCAGGGGCACTGTTGTGTAACCAACGATATCAGGATTTCTTAGATATAACGGGTTGACCTCCATCGAGGCACGTAATCCTTTATTTAGATAAATATTTCATCATTGTGAACTGATCTAAATTTAATATTTCGCGATATCATATCTATAGCCCACACGACGTGCCACGGCGACGATGATAATACGCGAGGGGCACTATAATAAGGCC
This sequence comes from Platygaster robiniae, assembly GCA_028476575.1. Taxonomy (NCBI): domain Eukaryota; kingdom Metazoa; phylum Arthropoda; class Insecta; order Hymenoptera; family Platygastridae; genus Platygaster; species Platygaster robiniae. Next base: position 14,604,011 of record CM052025.1, read on the forward strand.
CCACGTCCAGCTCCGGTGCGCATAAAAATCGAACACTCACACCGCTTATAGTACGACGTTTGTAGAGTTGAATAAACCAATTTTATAAAAAGTGAGTTGAATTTTCGTGAAGCCGAGGTGGAACCCAACAAAATGGCGACGAAGATGGGATCTCAAAATTAACTGTGTGCGATTTCAATCGCGAATTGAGATAGATCACCTACTGAGGCTGTCGAACATCCGATCTTATTTCACGTTCCGGCGGATTCTGAGGTACTAGCACACTTTCCCGGACCTGGAATAAACGACGAAGTGCAGCACTGACTCCTGGCTCAATCCTTCGAAGATTCAACGCTGAATTCCGGTGGTTTCTCAGGACGTAGCATCCCTGCCCGGAAGCAGTCACATCGAACGATTTCGATTTTTCGAGCCTGACCTTGAAGGTGCGGCATCAACTCAACTCTACTTCAAAACACAACGCAGAATTCTGGTGGTTTTCATGGACGTAGCACCCCTGCCCGGAAATCGACGCGCGGAATCAACTCTTCAACGACCTTGATCGAGAGAAGGGGCACCGACGTAACAAAAGTAAGCTTCGATTTTTCTGTCGTCACAAAAATCTCACACGCGTTTCTTTAAAAGCCGTTCAATTATTTCATCGTTATTCAGGAATATATGAATTCTCTTGTTATCTTTCGAATTTAATAGTCTAGGGTATTTTTATTTTCCCTTGGACGGATTTTTGATTTGTGGGACCCAGAGCGGTCTTGTTGTTTTTGTCACATTCTATTTGGAGAACCCAAAGCGAAAGAAAAATGCCGGACGAAAGTTCCGTTAATTCCTCTGCTAGTGTCCAGCAGGAGACGTATAAAATCGAATTTCTGATAAAACTGATAACCGATAGGTTTGATGGCGACCGTCATAAGGTGAGGAGGTTTATTAAACAGGTAGCCGCTGTTTTTGAATTAGCTACTGAACAACAGTAGCTAGCGCTCCTGTTGTACGTGAAAAGCTTAATAATCGGGAAGGCGCGCGAGCAAATAGATGTCCATTGTGATTTGACTTCTTGGAAAGATGTTTCAGCTCTTTTGCTTAGCTTATATCATGGTAAAAAGACCATTGATCAACTTTTGGAAGAATTACACTCAATGAAACAGAGTAATAGCGAGTCAATTACAGGTTATTATCAGAGATTAGAGGATTTGAGTTCAAAGATTTTGGGAACAATCTATAGCTCGACTTCAGATAAAGCTCAATTACCCGGGAGAGTATCCATGGTGACGCTTATGACTTGAATAGATTCGTTTATCATTCAATTGCCTCGATTTCTCAGATGTTGCGTTACAGAGAGTTTTCTACTGTCAATGAAGCATTCACGGCCGCTGTTGCGGAGGAAAAGGCACTGAAATTGCATCAGAGAGATCAACCGAAAAATCGTAGATGCTCCATTGCAGTCGAACCAATCATTCAGAAAGTCAGTGTTATCAGAACCCGAATCGCTCGCGCGGTGCTTATCATTTTTCTTCCAATTCAATGTCACCTGTGGCTCCTAACAGGACTCAATGTAAATATTGTAAGAAGATAGGGCACAAGATCGAAGATTGTCGAAAACGAGAGTGGAACAACATCATCAGAGACAAACATTCCCCCAAAGTTCGTATCAGAATGGGTTTCAAAACTCGAATCAATCGCGAAATCCTAATCGAAATTTATCTCAGAATTCAGACAAAAGGCAGGAGAACGTCAATTTTTACTGTGAAAATTTTACACGGGACGGGCTTCAGGAAGATCCCCCGGATCAATCGAACCAGTGATAGTTAGATCAGGTACATGTGAAAGGGTTAATTTTGATCTTAACCACCAGTACACAGGGGTTTTCGCAGAGACAAATGACTTGACCTTTGTTCTTTTCGAATGCGAATTGTCTATTTCACAGGATAAAATATTGAAATTTCTGGTTGATACGGGAGCTTCCGTATCATTGATAAAAACTTCAAGTCTTGAGAAATACGATATTCACGATACACGAACAATTACCTTAAATGGTATCAGCCATAACTCACCTGTATTTATACTTGGACAGACAAGACTGACTCTCACAATTCATGGTCATTCTTTTGAAAATGATTTCCATTTGATCGATTCATTAAATGATGTTCCATTTGACGGTATAATTGGTCACGAATTTTTCAGAAATCAGGAGTCATTAATTAACTACAGAAAGGCGACTTTTACTATTAAATCCATTCCATTTTTGATTCCTTTACAGAGGAACACGAATCAGAATTCGCAAACGATTTTAAACTCTCGGACTGAGACTGTGATCAAAGTTGACGTAGAGAACCCAGAGGGATTAGATTGTGGAATAATCTGTTCCCTGCACCTTGATAATGACAAGGAAATTTTAGTTCCGAACGCTATGGTAAGAATTTTACCTAAAGACGAGGCTCTTATCACGGTTATAAATTCATCACGGAATAGAAAAATGATTCGGAAACCTTGCATTTCTATTGAGGGGATTCCCAAACGAAGTTAGATTTTTAGGACCGTTGTTTCTCAGAATGATGATAAGAAACGCATCGAGGAGTTACTTGATAATCTTAGACTCAAGCATATTGGCTCAAATGAGGGTAGAGAATCTGTTATTGAGATTTGGAAAGAGTTCAATGATATTTTTTAACTAACTACTGATGGCTTTACTACAACTACGGCAGGCACACAGATTAAACTGAGAGACGGGAATCCAATACATACGAAATCCTATCGATTCCCAGAGATACATAGAGAGGAGGTGCGAAACCAGATAAAGAAAATGCTTGATCAAAGAATTATCAAACCATCAGTTAGCCCATGGTCCCGCCCATTATGGGTGGTGCCAAAGAAATTGGACGCCTCAGGGCAGTGTAAATGGTGAATTGTGATAGATTATAGGGAACTTAATGAGAAAACGATTGCAGACGCATATCCTTTGCCTAACATTGAGGGTATTCTCGACCAACTAGGGCATTCTCAATACTTTACGACACTTGATCTAGCGTGCGGATTTCATCAAATCCCAATGAAACCACAGGATACCGCGAAGACGGCTTTTTCGACCCCGGAAGGTCACTGAGAGTATAATGTTTTACCAATGGGACTGAAAAACGCCCCCTCAATTTTTCAGAGGATCATGAATAATGTATTGATGGGTTTAATGAATACCCAATGTTTTGTTTACCTTGATGATATCGTTATCTATGCTTCAAACTTGCAAGACCACAATTTGAAACTGAGAAATGTTTTCACACGACTACGACAAAACGGATTTAAGTTGCAAATAGATAAGAGTGAATTTTTGAAAGAGGCTTGTGAATACATGGGCCATGTTATCACTAAAGACGGCGTGAAACCGAACCCAAAGAAAGTGGAATGCTTCGAGAAAGTACCGCAGTTAAAGAACGAGAAAGAGATAAAGACATTCTTGGGCATGACGGGATATTATAGAAAATTTATTCCGAACTATTCGACTATCGCGAAGCCACTCACATCACTTTTGAAGGCTGATTCTGTTTTTGTATGGGGAGAAGAACAAGAGCAAGCTTTTCAGACCTTGAAAAATAAATTAATTTCGGAACCAGTATTACAATATCCGGATTTTACGAGAGAATTTGTTTTGACTACTGACGCCTCGAATGTGGGGATTGGCGCAGTTCTATCACAAATAAAGGACGGAAAAGATTTGGCAATTGCATATTATTTGAGAACTTTGAATAAGGCGGAACAGAATTACTCGACAACCGAGAAGGAACTACTCGCTATAGTGAATTCAATGGAACATTTCAGATCCTACCTGTATGGTAGAGAATTCGCTGTGTATACTGACCACAGGCCATTACAGTGGTTATTTAATTGCTTTAATCCATCTTCGAGATTAGTAAGATGGAGATTGAGATTGAAAGAATACTAATACAGAATTAAATACAAACCAGGACGGATAAATTCAAACGCAGATGGACTATCAAGCCTGATACCGAGGAATGAGATTTCTCAAATCAATCATATAACAAGTGAGGGGCCATATTCAGAATTTATAAAATTTCACTTTACGAATCAGGATGTTATCGTATTTGAGAAGGAGACTTCTTATATTTCTAAAATACGGAAAGATTTAATTCTTATCTGGTCCCAGGACTTGGATGAGAGCAATCAGTATTCGAATTACATTCAAGAGAACTTTGATACGAGCAGATTATCTCCATCAATCAATACTGTAGGTAAATTGCAGGGCAAAGATCAGTCTGTCTACCTATTATTTGCAAAGAATTTCCACCATGATAAATTGGCATATAAAGATATTTTTTATACACTCTCAATTTTGAAAAATATGACTGAGCACGTCAATGAATTTATTTTTGTTCCTATTGAAAGAGATTTAAATATCAAACAAGTTCGAATCAATGAGATGTTGAGATTCCTGTTTCCGAAATTTAAGATTAAATTACTTGAGACCTCAAGGGTCACACCTCAAAATCAAGAAGAAATTAGTACGATTTTGAAAGAATTTCATGATAATAAAACTTCAGGACATAATGGTTTTCATAGGACTTATGCTAAAATAAAGGAGCGTTTTTTTTGGTCGGATATGAAGAGTGGCATTAGGAAGTATATAAAGAGATGCCATTCATGTCAAATTAATAAGACTAATTTTCGACCTATGAGACAACCTATGGAAATAACGGTGACTGCTGAAATGCCATTCGAAAGATTAGCTATTGATATAGTTGGACCATTACCCTTGATAGAAAATGGGAACAGATTTATTTTAACAGCTCAGGATGATTTAACGAAATTTTCATTTACTTTTTCTATTCCGAATCATGAAGCAATTACAGTCGCGGATGAACTTGTCAGACTTTTTACGACTTTTGGTATACCTAAGAGTTATCTTTCAGACCAAGGGATAGAATTTATGTCAAAATTAATGAAGGAGTTTAGCAAATTATTCAAAAGTAGGCATATTTCTACAACACCATATCACCTTAAAACAAATGGTGCACTTGAGAGGAGCCATTTAACACTGAAAGACTATTTGAAGCATTACATAAAACTGAATCAGACAGACTGGGATAATTATGTACATTTTGCAATGTTTTGTTACAATACCTCAATTCACAGGACCACGAATTACACGCCTTATGAATTACTCTTCGGAAGAAAGGCTTACATACCAACATCACTGACTAAAGTACCTTGACTTCTTTACACATATGATGATTATTATAATCTTTACAATTTAGAATCAATAAATCATTTCAAATTGCACGGACTCACATAATAGAAGCTAAACAGAAAAGCAAAGTTAATTATGATAAAAAGATGAACCCTTCGAGTTTTGAGATTGGTGATAAAGTTCTAGTTTCGAAACGTGATTCTTAACTAGGAAAATCGAAGAAATGAGGCCCTTTGTATAACGGTCCATACGAGATAACGCGACTCTTTAATAACCAGACCGTGGAACTTTTGATTGGAAAGAAAAGGAAAAAGTATCATATGAATATGCTTAGACAATATTACGAGGGCATATAAGGAGTATCTGAATTATGGAGTCTATTGGAAATGGATGATTTCTAAATGATTTTTAGATTCAATTTGAGATACATTTTATTATTTGTTTTATTTATTTTCCAGATGGTTACACTCAGAATCGCGATCTCGCTACTCTTTCTATTTATGAAAACTTTCGATGTTCAATCCGTGTCTTACGATGTCAAACCCATCGAGAATCCTGGTGGAATATTTTACTTCAAGAAAGGAATAGCGAGTATATCGAATTCCAAATTGACACTTCTGGCTCATCTTAATACGACTTACCTAAAAAGGATAAGAAATAATTTTTTGATTCACCTGAAATTAACAGGGGTTTATTGCGAAAACTTCCAGGGAAAATTCAAAGATCAATTATCAGATTATAACTGTAGGAAAGATATTGATGTTTTTCAGAACGAGTATCGAATCATTGAAAGAAAGCATGACATTTTGGAAGGACTTATATCAGTGAATCATAGGCTTACGAAACGCGGAATTTTTAATGGGGCTTCTTATCTTTTGAATTGGGCTTTTGGGATACCAGACGCTGATGATGCTAATTATTATTATGATAGTATTAATTGCCTTTTTGACGACGACAAACAAACGAAAACATTACTTAAGGCGCAAGTTCAAGTTATAATGAGTACTATAAAAAACTTCAATATGACAATAAACTCGTTTCAAAATCAGGAGGTTATTCTTAATCAAAATGTTAAGCAAATGAACATTTTTATGGAGGAAAGTAACAGACAGTTTACGAAATTGGAACAGGAAATTAATCAACAGATCACAATACCTTTGACTTTAAGTAAAGAAATTTCAATGAAATACGAAGAATACATAGAGGCTTTAACTTTAGGACAAAAGGGTATTATTTCTCCAAATATTATAACTTCAGAAGCCATAAAAGAGGAATTACGGAATTATCGGGGAGAATATGATTTGTTAATAAGACCTGACACGGCGAACGCGAATTTGTTTTATAAGATCTCGAGACTTCATTTGATTCATTTCGATGGAATAGTGATCTTTGCTTTGGATTTTCCACTATTTTCTAAGGTGACCTATGATTTGTATCATTTAATACCCTTGCTTATTCAGCATGAGAGAAAACTGTACTTTTCGTATATACGACCTGTATCTCCTTTTCTTCTGATGTCAAATACCAAGGTTCAATTTGCTCAAATGCAGAATTTGCAAGATTGTAACGAATATGAGGAAAGTCGGTTTGTTTGTTTCCGTATTCATACTATTAGAGACTCTGTAGATGCTAATTGCGATGTAGGACTATTTCTCAATCAACGACGAGAAATACCGGACGATTGTCAGATATCTACTATTAAGGCGACTATTGAGACATGGTTTTATTTGGGTAGAAACCATTGAATATATGTATTAGAAAAGTCTGTGACGTTGACTATATTTTGCGAAGGACCAGATGGATTTTCGAAGGATATTTCCTTGACTGGAACTGATGTGTTGTCTCTTGATAGAAATTGTAAAGCGTATAGTCTAACACATATATTAGAATCGGAAGATTACAAAAGCCGGAATATTTCTTATCACGTTCCGCCTATTAGTATTTTGGATCACGAGAGTTGTATCGATATAAGTAAAAATGAACCACTTTCAATTAAGAAATTGGAACCTGTTTCCTTGTCGGGAGTTGATTTGAATGAATTAAATTTTGCAGCAAAGACATTGAAGGATTTCGACGATGTGTTAACAAAACAAATAAACACTCCTTTTATTGTACACCACACGCGTTGGTATACTATCGTTTTAGGAATAGTTGCATCAGTTTTTGGTTTGGATATGACCTTTAGTTGCTGTAAATATTTTAATATTCACCGGGGATTATACAGATTTCTGTGCATGCATAAGGACCCTCAGACAGGAGAATTGATGCGACCAGTTATCTGTAATTACGTGAATTGTAATTTCGACTCAAACCATGTCATTCCCGCTGAGAAAGTTACTATAAAACGAGAGAGAAGATCAAAATCTGTTGGAATATTAGAAACGGTATCAGAGAACCACGACGCTGTAATTGAGGATTCGGAAACTGTATCTTTGCGAGCAAGGCGAAGTAATATTCCATTATAATATTAACGATAGACTTAGCAACTCGAAATTATATTTACGATATAATTCTATGTCTAAAAGGGGGAGGTATTGTGTAGCCAACGATATCAGGATTTCTTAGATATAACGGGTTGACCTCTATCGAGGCACGTAATCCTTTATTTAGGTAAATATTTCATCATTGTGAACTGATCTAGATTTAATATTTCGGGTTATCATATCTATAGCCCACACGACGTGCCATAATAAGGCCCCATTTCCAGCTCCGGTGCGCATAACAATCGAACACTTACACCACTTATAGTACGACGTTTATAGAGTTGAATAAACCAATTTTAGAAAAAGTGAGTTGAATTTTCGTGAAGCCGAGGTGGAACCCAACAGCACGTTCGCTGACGCACTTATATATATTTCATTTTTAATAATAATAATAATGATAAATTATTAGGTTTATATCAATGAATAAATATTTATTTATTTATTTATGATAATATATAGTAATATGTACTAATTCTGTTACAAAAACGGCGTAGAATAAAAGAACATCATTTTTCATATTAATAACAATCGAATAAAATTAATCAATCATTTTTACTATATCAGTGATTGACTTTAATCATGATCTTATTAAACAAATTATTTCTGATGATACAATAATAATTATTATTTACAATATTGCATATGTAAGAGTAAATACTGGATATCATTTTGGAAATACTTTACAAAACGAAAGTTTTGATTTATTACAATTTTTCTTAGTTGTGTTGGTTAAAGGCAATAAGTAAATATTATAGATTTTATTCAAAAATCAAATATACATTTTTATCATTCTCAATGACTCGAAGTATCTATAATATTTTTTTTCTACATTATACCAAAAAATCGCTTGTAAAAATTACACTGAGAAAATTTTTTAGCGATCATTCCTATAGTTTATATGAATTTTGGTGTATCGAGTATATTCTTTTGTTTTTTCCTATAAACTTTTCGTTTATGCCTATACACTGAGGAAATACTGCTAGAACCAATAGGAAACATTCCTATTGGTTGCAGTTAATGCAGATATATCTATATATACAACTTCTCTCCTTAACTGAACGGAGGAATGAATTCACGGAGTTTTGGGGTCTCGGTCTTCCTTGCCCACGCTGTTCCGAGGCAACGGGAGGGTGGTGGATCTGGGTGTTGACGTTTCTGGTAAACAAGAGAACGCGCTTTTGATGAATCGTGACGTTGATAAATCGATATTCTGGCAAGCCGATGATTTGAATGTTCGGTAATTAAGTGATTCGAAATATTGAATTTTAGGTGTTTTGATACTTCGGATTTTTAATCATTCGGAAGTATGATAGAGCGGGAATTTTCATAATCGGCAAAATGCGGGTTCGGTCAAATGACGATTCGTAGAACTGAATAAAAGGTAAATTGAGGAAACGGAAAAAAACAGAATCGGCCAATTGAGCTTTCGCCGTTTCGAAAAATCGGAATTATATTTTTGCGGAAAAACGACAACCCGGTATGTTGTTGAAACAGGATAAAAAACTGTCAGTGAATTGAATTTTCGGCGCTTTAATTCATCGGCGCTATGAATATTCGGTTAAGCACGATCGCGGCAGTATAAAGAATCGGGGGAATCGTTTTTCAGAGCAATGAGGGTTCGTAGTATGTTTTTCACAGTCTTTTGCATTTCCGGAGTTTCGTGATTCGGACATATGACAAGTACGGTGTTTTATAACTTCGGAGTGACGAGTGTGTCCCGATTATTTTCATTTGATTTTCATTAATATGAAAAATGATGTTTTTTTATTCTACGCCGTTTTTGTAACAGAATTAGTACATATTATTATATATGATCATAAAAAAATAAATAAATATTTATTCATTGATATAAACCTAATAATTTATTATTAATATTATTAAAAATGAAATATATATAAGTGCGTCAGCGAACGTGCCCCTGCGTAAAGATATCCGTCCAGAGAATTCCCATTTTGTGAATGCTCTACTTTACCGGCAATTTCAATAGTTCTAATACTTCTAATATTAGAAGATGCCCGATATGGAAGGTAGAATTACAAGTCAATGCAATATTTTGGAAAAAATTGTCATCACATGAATGTTTTTGATCCTCAGGTTTCTAAAATTCTTTTTATGCTTCAGTTTCATTGTATTCAATTTTATTAATATTCTCATACAATTATGATGATATGATATAATAATATATACCGTGTGTCCCGCGGTCAAAGTAAACACTCGAGTTAGTAGGTTAGCGTAAGTTAGTACTGATTTCATAAGAAAAGCATACGATCAGTGCTACCAACTTAACTCAGCCATTCGCCTTGACGCCGGGACACACGGTATTATTGAATGCACGCAATCTCGAATCTCCCGATTCGAGATTGCGTGAAAAACCAATGGTAACAGACATTGTAATTTCAAGATAATTTAATTTAGATATGCATGTCCAATATCTTACATCATTAAAATAATTTCAGTATAAAATATTAATTTTTAGTTGTATTTTAATTATTGCGAGTATTTATTATTATTTTAAGTAGCGAGTTTTTATTTAACATTTTTCAGGTTATCCACTTTGAAATTTTTTTCACATGATATAATAACATAATATTTATAATTTATAGTTGTGACAATATGATTATGTACTCTCTACTCATATATATAAACATCGTTCTTATTATATATAATAATAATTCACTATTGAATTTTTATATGACTAATTATTTATTGATTTATCAATAAATTTTTTTTTATTAACAGAATTAGATTTATAATAGTAATGCATGGCAATATATAATCATTATCAAATACTGTTACATAAATTGTTCATTTTGAAATAAATGATTGTACTATTTTATTTAGTTTTCAGAATATAATTTCTTAGCGTAGAGTAAATGCATATATTCGTTCACTTTAATGTTTTGAAAATGATAAATTTTATTTCATAAATCGTTTCACTTTAAATTTATTATGTGTACAACTGTTTTCAATTAGTAAACCGTTTACTACATACAAGAAAATGCACTCGTTTTAAGGTTATCAGTATCGTGAAAATTGTCAGGCAGATTTTTACATGAAAAATTGTCAGACAAATTTTCACATGGAAAATTGTCAGACAAATTTTCACACAGAAAAACGTAAGTGACATTGTTGAAAGGCACCGAATTGAACATGAATTTTTTCCTAATTGTTTTGTGCATGTTATAAAGTGCGCTCATTTTTAGTTAGGTAATTATAGTGAAAAATTTTCGGCCACGTTTTCCTTAAGGTAGAAAATTGTCAGCACATTTCTTCAAAAAGGCCAAAGTTTTCAGAAGACAAAAAATGTAATTTTCCACGCTCGCAGCACGGAAATCACTTATTCTTGTGTTTACTATTGTCCCGTGAAAAACTCGTTCTCGCCGCGCGCCTTCTCGTCGTTTTCTATGCCTTTCGAAGGTCGAGCGGCAGAGAAACTCGTCTTTTCACGACACAACAGTAAAAAAAAGACTAAGTAATTTCCTTGCTGCGAGCGTGAAAAATATCTCTCGTGTTAAGGAGCATCAAAACTTGCTTTTTACTCGTGCGATTTGCTCACTCGCTACGCTCGCTCGCAAAACTTCGCACTCGTAAAAACGCTCGTTTCTGCTCCTTGATACGAAATATACTATAAATGTAAAGACACTCTTAAAATAAGTTTTATTTTTGACAATTATATTTTAAAATCATAAACTTCACGTTTACACACTTTTTTTTGCTTTTCGGTCGAGAATCCCAAGTTGTTCCAAGCTTGTATACAATCATTTAGCACGTTTAGCACTGTTTAGCACTGGCGCTGATCACAGCTAATGACAGCAGTGGAAAGCAGACGACAAGGAGAAATAAACAATGTTTTACATACACAAGCACCTCACTCACGCAAAACAAATTCAAAAAAATGACTTTTGATTTGGCCCAAAAAAAGCGAAAGCAATGATAATCGTTGTGTTACATTAATTGATAAATGAATGCGTTGCTACTTCTGCATCATATTCTATTGCACAACAACATTTCAAATCTCGCGCGCTTCAGTTTTTCAAAGAGGATTGGTTGGGTGTGCTTGGATGAAAAAATGTTCGATTCGTTCAAATTTGTTCGAGATATCTCGAAAAAATGCAGCTCACGCCAAATAATAATAACATTACATGTCTGAAAAAAAATCCGGAAATATTTTGTCGTTTTTAGTGCGACAATTTACTTATAAACCTAAAAATAAAGTAATTAAACAATTGCCTGAATGCAAAAATTGTGACAATGAGTGTAGAATAGTGTTTCAAATGATCCCTGCATCTCAGAATGTGAGTAAACAAGGTATTTTTTAAGATTTAGCTCCAAATAGAATCGCCGACCATTCCAATTACTGTATATATAATCCCGGCTGGCCTTTTACTTATTTTTTTTTTTTTAATTAGTGAGAGGCCCGGCCGGACCTCTTAGATAAAGAGGATAATTGTTTTAAAAGGTCAATTGCTGAAATGATTTCTATAAAAAATGATAAAAGGACAATAAATAAACAGACGGACACCTAAAAATTGAACTCGAATTATGATAAACTCTGGAATAAGTTGTTTTAAGCGATTGGTATTCTTGTCTCCTTTGAATTTTTGGTTTCATTGATGTTTTCGTTAGAAATTTGGGATTTATCTTATCATAGTTTATTGACGTTTTTCCTATTAAATTTCAAACTGCATGATATTAGAATCACTTTACTGCATACCTCTTAGCAGTTCATACATTGTGTGTCATATTTAAAGAGGATTTATTGAATTTGACGATCCCTGTTTCGCTAACTATATAATTAACGGCACTTCTAAGAAGACAGTGATAGTGGAAAGAAAAATGGAAGTGGATGTGGTTTTTGGCTTTTGAAACCGATGGGATATTTGATTTACTCAACGACATACAAGGAGAGATAGATGAGACGCATCATATGAATTGGTGAGATAGTTCATTACATTGTAATAAGAGGGAAGATTTGGTTTTATATTATAATTGTTTTACAATCAATGTTTTGATAATAGGAATGATAATTTCCCCGACGAGGACTCAAAGCATAAGAGTCGAAAGCTTGGAATGAAGATATAATAAAAGAACATCAAGAGAATGTAATGTGGTTTTTATTAAAAAATTTGCTCCATATCGATCGAAGAGATTTAAGATTTATAGAAATTGAATTCTCATATAAAATTTCGTTCTCTTATAAGTTTTTATAAGGAATAAAGTTAGTAGGAGAACCAATTGTTGCCTTTCAATCGAGTGTCTCTACAGCACTGTCAAGTAGTTAAAACACAAGTCTAAAATATGTCACCTTTTGAATTAATGAAATAAATTACATGAAAACATATAAAGAGTCTAAAAAAGATATAATTGCAATTGCAATTATGCCTCGGTAACTTTGCATATAATTTAACCTACTTTTGTTACTGAGACTGTTATTTTTTTACGAAACTTTAATTTGAGAAAGTTTACTGTATCTGAATTTCATATTAAAGTGTAAGAATTGATGTTGAAAAAAAAAATTTTTTTTGTTTATCAATTCAGTATAATTGTATATAATTGAATAAATTGGAATCCAGTTTTCACCATGATTTATTCATGTTTCAGCTTATTTGTCTCTTCAAGATTAGTAAATTATTAAAATTCAAAATCGTTTCTAGATATTAGTTTTGAAGCTGTTCTCAAGTCTTCCATTTTGAAATGTTCGGTATCTATAAATTTATTGAGTCCCTTCAAATCGGTTATAAATCTGATTGAACCATCTGGCCTTGGAACTATAAAATAAGATGACAATCATTGATCTTTAACAGCTGAGCATTGTACGATTGCTCCTTTTTCAAGTAGTTTAATAACCTTTAATTTTATATTTTTTCTCCGACCGTGAAAATTCTTTTAATTTTTGAGGAGTTGTTTGAGATACCTTTCTTGAGAATTGGATTTCATATCCTTGAATGTAATTTAGAATTACTTTGTTATTTGTGATTTTCTCCTAATTTTCTCGGAAACGTGATAACCTGCCTGCTATTCTACCCACAGTTTTTATTTTCTCTTCTTTTTTCTGTTCCAATTGTTTTGTTGGTTGTACGGCCTGGACGTGAGTTTGTTCTTGTATAACTGCATGAGCTTTTTTTGGTAATATCCTTGGTATTTTCCCGTCTGCTGGAGGAATGGACCCTTACACTGCTGGGATTTCCAGTTTAAATTTCTTTTGGCCAATTGAATGTCCTCTTCATTTGTGATGTCTTGATCGAATTTGAAAATTGTTCCATTGTTTTTGCTTCTTTGACCTTTTCGGTCAAGTGACCTCTAAACATTGAACTATTTGTGATTGTGCCTTCAAAGATACTTTTCACTGACTTTATTATTCCAAGTTGAATAAAGGCTTTTCTTGCAGTAGATAGTTTTTCGTGCAGAGCCGAGAGCGTAACGCGACTGCTGTTCACATGTTCGATGAGCGTCAGGACATCGAGTGACCCATCAGTGTCATTTGAAATCATTTTCAGGCCAGTACCCAGTGCAATCATTATTTTCGCGATCAAATCTTGGTTATTGACAGAATGTGCGTCCCCTTTGAGAGCACTTTCAACAAGTGTGGCCTTGATTTCCGGATTCAAGATTAGGGTATCAAATATGGTCAGGGCCGGATTAACCCTCAACGGGGCCCTAGGCAACCATCAATTTGGGGGCCCTTTTTTTACGTCCGTTCCCTTCTTTTTTCGATTAAAAAATACAAACTTATATCTTTCATAAAAATTTTATTGTCACAATGTAATAATATCAATAAAATTACTATCTACATTTCAAACATGTCGTTTTCTACATTTGTTTTCGGCAAATTCATCAATTATATCATCAATATCGATTTTGTTCAATAAATCTGACTCAATGCAAAGTATACCTAACATCTCGAGTCGCTCTTGTCGCGTTGTAGCTCTTTCAGCAGCTTTGATTCTTTTTAATTGCGAGAAGGATCGTTCGGCAGAACAATTTGTGATCATTAATGTTAAAAAAATTCGAAGAGCTATTTCTGTGTTAGGAAATACTTCGGCTAATTGATCTTCCATTAGAATCTTATACAAATGACTATGATTTTTTTGTGCATCGGTGTATCTGGAGTTCACGTAACTTTGGAATTGTTTCATTTCAATGAAAAATTCTTCCAAATCTCTAGGATAAAAACGAACTAAGTTATTTATAGCTTCGTGGAGGTCTCCATCACTTAGAGAAAAGTTGATGAGAAATGCAAATCTCTCTGAAACTTCCATATACACTTTCGCACGCCATTTGATTTCACTGTGAAGATTGTCGATGATTCCGAGGAAACCTTTTGTTCTAAAATCATCGCGAGGCGAAAATTCTACTTCTGGAGCATTTCTGTCATTAGGTTGTTTTTTTCTACGACGAGTACGTTTTACGATTTCTGTATAACCTACACCAGGTAATAATCGTTTTGTTTTTTCCTCGAAATCATTGAACTTTTCACGGAATGAAGCTAAACTCTCTTCTAACAATCCGTACAAAGAAGCACACGTTTGCAAATCTGCTTTTTCACTTTGCAATGACTAACTCATTGAACGCATAGCAGTCAAAATAGAGTTCCATAAAATCAACATGAAACCAAATTCGAATTTTTGCATTTTATTCGCGATACACGTCGCCTCATAACGAGTATCAGTATTTTGTGATTCATCATCAGCAATGATTTCTAGAGCCTCTAATATGATATCAAATGAATCGTAAACTGCATTCGTCGCATTCGAATGTGCTTCCCAGCGTGTAGTTGACAATGTCTTCAAAGTTTTCTCATTGTTTATTTTATTTTTTAATACGCCCCAACGATAGGTGGAAGCGGAAAAAAAATTATATAATGTCTGCATAATGGCGAAAAAATCTACTGCATAAAAACAGCACTTCACAGCATGCTCTCCAACCAAATTAAGGGAATGCGCGGAACAGGGAACATAGATCGCATTCACATTCAAACTCAATATTCTTGCTTGCACACCTTTATACTTTCCGGACATGTTGAATGCGTTGTCATATGATTGTCCTCTACAATTTTGAATATCTAAACCACAGTCTTCAGTAAGAAAGTTTAAAGTTTGATTCGCTAGACTTTCACCAGTATGACCTTCCAACTGAAGAAAAGTTATAAACCTTTCGACTGGTTGAAAATCGTTCGGAGAAACATATCTTGAAATAATAGACAATTGATCAACATGCGATACATCAGGAGTCGAATCGACAGATAAGCTAAAATACCTAGCCGAAGTAACCTCTTTTAAAATGTATGATCTGACTTTTTTACCCATAATGTTAATGAACTCCTCGCAGATCGTCTTCGATAAGTAAGAAGTTACACCTGTGCCAGCATTGCCGTATCTAACAATATGACCTTGCAAAAAAGGATCGAATTTCGCAACGAGTTCAAGTAACCCTAGATAATTTCCGTTGCCCGGCACCCCGAATCGCTCATTCGAACCTCTGAATGACAAACCTCGCTCTGCTAATGTGGTAATGACAGAAACTACCCGTTTTAAAACGTCGCGCCAGTATTTTTTTTCACTTAGTAGTTCATTCTCGAGTAGTTCTGGCAGATTATTTTCGTCCTTTCGTTTTTGCCGGTAAATCAGCAAACACTCCCGATGTTTTGGATTTTTTTCATGCTGTTGTAAATGACTTCCGATGTTTTTCCAGTCATCATATCCTTCACGAGAAAGTTTTATCGATTGGTCGGGTGGTAGAAATAGCTTGCAATAAAAACAATAGACAGACCCTGTGAATAAAAACCAAAAATTATTATTATCAATTACACTGTATGCCTAAAAATAATTTTGAAAATTATAAAAAAACGAAACCTGTCTAGAATGGTTGGTAATGACCCCCTGAATACTTTCTTTACAGGTTTTTTTAATGTTAAGTCTATTTATTCGACCGGCTTTCCGGTTTTCTGTCATTTTCCGTTTTCTTTTCTCTGAATGTTTTTTCAAGGTCAGAGAATATAAAAAAAAGACTCATTGACCGCTATTTCAAATTTTTTCCCGTGCAGTTTTTGACCTATTTTATTCCAGAAACGTGATCAGGTTAATAAGAGGACACAACTAGTCTTTTGTTCGAAAAAAAGGACCAATATTACGTGATCAAAAGCATGCTTTTAAAAAAAATTAATTTAATGAGTAAATCGAAAACGAGGGCTAAATTTGAAAAAAAAATGTAATGGAAGTATTTAAAGAATCATCACCAGCCATTGTAGACAGGTTTCGTATTTTTTTTTTTTTTTTTTTTTTTTGTAATTTTTGAGGTCACACAGTGTTACAAATTATGTGAATGATACACAAACTATGAATTAAGGGTGGGTGAGTTACTTTTTAAAAGAAACTTGGTTGAGTTAATGTAACTTGTTTAAGTTAATGTAACTTGGTTATATTACAAGTTACCCATAAATTTTCAAGTAAGAAATTAGAAGTTACTTTTTAAGCGAATTCGTTTAACCTCAAGTTTTATTTTTTGAGGATTTTTTTTTCTTGCTAGAAAGAAACCTGATTCTTTCTCAAAAAATAGAGTGAATTTCGTGAAAGAAATTGATTCAAATCATACATCACCTTTCATTGGTGAATAAATAAGCCAATCTCGGTTTGTTTTTTCTCCATTTGGTTTAGTCCCAAAAAATACGTTGGGCGAACAATATCTCGATGTTGATTCGTTTTCATACCAACGCTTAGATGATTCGAATGGTCCAGTCGAATTTTGACATGTGGATGGCCCATGTTCAATCCAAAATCTTACATCTTCACTAGTAAATTTTTCCCATTTTCCTGGATCGTTGGAACGGTTGGAAATTTCTACACCTTGATTTTTATGTACACTTTCGCCCACAAGAAATTGGTTTGAAGATTCAGGTGTTGAGTTGACTGGATCATCGTTCAATTCAGGACTAGTTGCAAGTCCTTGACTGCCTGATGAATTTGGTGTTTTTACGTTCCGATGAAAATAATTGTCGAGTTTTGGAACTTTTTCTAACACTGCACTTGTTTGTGATCGTTTTTCTTCGGCAACCTTTCTTTTTTGCGCACCACTTAAATATGAACGAGACATTTTTTTACAAAATAACAACTTAAGACACAAACGATGGTTTTAGTATTTACTAGTGTATTGCACTTAAACTATCACTCCCGAAAAATGATGGTCTCACTACGGTAAAGAAAAAAACGCGGACATTTACGAGATAATAACAAGGATATTTCATTCACTTATTCACTTTACACTATGTTATTGTTCACGGTGAGTATTCTCAGACGTGACTATCCCCGTACAGCGAATTCTTCGTCTTATATACAAATTCAAGTGTTCCAGAATATTACAGAAAATTCCAGTCATTTATTGTTCTCGAATATTCTCGACCTTTTCATTGATTTCTATTCTCGAACATTCACGAAAACGTATTTGTTAAATGATACCAAATGACAGGCTCAGAGGCAAAACGACACAAGAATTTCCAAGAAAGGATAAAAAATATGCTGACTCACATAAGTCGGTCTTTCTTTTGGGAATTCTTGTGTCGTTTTGCCTCTGAGCCTGTCAAATGATACATTAATTTATTTGTCATTTGTCATCCATCATTCACTCATTCATCATTCACGTTGAAATTTCCGCTTGAAGGCTTCTATTCAAGTCAATTGTGATTTCACTTTGTTTGTTTTATTATTTCGTATTTTTTCAATTATTGTCAGTTCTGATTATATTTTTCTTTCACTCTCTAGAATTGTATGTTTGTAAGAAAATTTTAGAAGTCTTTTTCATTTTTCGGGGGGCCCCTAAAATCGGGGGCCCCAGGTAACTGCCTATTCTGCCTACTTGTTAATCCGGCCCTGAATATGGTCTTACAATAGTATTTTTCCTCAAAATTTTTAAAATCTTTTTCGGAAGTCCTTTATCAATATTGGTGTTTCCAGCGAGCTAGTAAATGAGGATGAAGTTTGGTTGCCACAGCTTTTGATATCGTAGGATCTTTACCCAGGGCTTCGAGAATTTAATTATCGAGTTCTGTCGAACTCTCACTTTCAGAAATTTTTTTGCTTTGAGAATAATTGAAATCTGAATAAAGAACCAAAGAAATTTTTTCCTAAACAAAAAGAAAACATTTTTTCCTCATCATCATCATCATTTTCATCGACCCTCTTCAGAATCTACATAGAAAAATTCTTAATAAATGATATAAATTTACAAGACACAAAAAAGCGAAATTGTTGACAATTCATCATAACTTACAATAATGCCGAAGGAATTCCGGTATAACATAGAAAAGAAGGAAATCCCTTTTATTTCTGTGCAGAAAAAACACTAGTCAAAATACATAAATCCTCGAAAACATCATATCACTGCCTTTACAACTTATTTACAATCTGAGCAGATATATATTAATATGTAAAAAGGCGGCAAAGTAAGAAGACGACAAGTACGTCATCGTCCTAAGAAAATCATAACAGGACTAAATCCTAAATCAATCGTGACCGGGAATCATATAAAAACCCCGTTATGGAACCACTATATCAAAACAAACCCAAAAATACAACGAATCATCAAATCTCAAAATATCCCAGAATATTCATCATAAATCAGATTCTTAGTATCATCTTGCCTATTAATACCCAGTCAACCTGTTACCTTTCTGCGAGCTACCTGTGAGCTTACATCATCACTCACAGTAAGCTCACAGAATACTCCCTATTTTCCCATTTTTGTGAGCATGCTCTGAGCTCACGGTGTTTTATGATGTGATCTTGCAGTGGGCTTCCTGTGAGCTCATTGTGAGATTCCTGGTTCCCCTCAAAAATTGTTTTTCAGTTTGAAAAAAAGGTAATTCATCATTTACAGTAAAAGATGGTAACAATATATCCGTTGAACAATTATTGAAAAAAAAAAAAAATATCCTGCCCGAGTGGGGCTCGAACCAGCCGTTTTGTGAAGGTGAGAGTGAGTGTCTAGACCACTCGACTATCTCGGATTCTTATTATACTATGGAAACAGAAGAAAGTAATTGTGAACATAAACACAGCAGTAAGAATGATATCCTGTTGTTTTCAAATGTGAAAACAACGCTTCCTGTGAGCTCATAGTAAGCTTGGAGCTCACAGGGAGCTCATATTGCGCTCACATCGTAACTCACAGTGGGCTCACAGGAAGCTCACTGTAAGATCACATCATAACACACCGTCAGCTCACAGCATGTTAACAAAAATGGGGAAATAGGAAGTATTCTTTGATTTCACTGTGAGTTACGATGTGAGCTCACAGTTTGCTCACAGAGAGGTAACAGGTTCACTGGGTAGTCTCATTAGTCTTCCTAATGAAAATCATCCCTGAGACACATCCCTTAAAATAGTTATTTTCTTTATTTAGAATCTTAACATTCTTCTAATCAAAATCGTGTCCCATATTTATTCTATGATATGTAATAATGGAATGATTGCAATAAGCTGTAACATTATTTTCATGTTTTTTACCCTTGTTTTCAATTTCTCTTTGTCTGGCCACTGTAACATAAATTACAATCCTTACATTCCATCTTTTAAACAACCTCCTGTTGATTTAAAATCTGTAGTCTATCTTTCTCTCTTCTAATGATATCTCGATTTGATTAATTACCAATATTATGAATTATTTTATTGTCACATTTACCTAAAGTTCTCTTCAAATGAAAATTCAAACCTTCGACATAGGGTTGTATGTATGCGTTTCATAATGTGTTTTCTAAAGAAATTCTCAGGATAACCTTTACACCTCAAAAAAATTTTCCATTCTAATAAAATTCACTTTATGATATTTCTTATCTGTCAATTTTAAGTTTTCAATCTACTAAATTTTAAATCAAGCGAGTCTTCTGATGTATAGGATGTTTTGAAAAGGTACCAATCAAGCCGAAATATTAAAGATTTTTAATATAAATAAGCCGAAATATTAAAGATTTCTAACATAAATAAGCTGAAATATTGAAGATTTCTAAACAAAGAGTGAGGTGGCTCATTTATGAACTTTAGCTCCATGTGATCATACAAGGGATTTATTTACACACATTTCGGAGCACGTATATCTTTTTCTCTGTATTATATTGTTTTGCATCTTGTGCATTAAGAATATTTCGTATGACATGTTTTGCCTCTCATGCAAGCTCGTCATTTTTTTAGGAAAAACCAAAGACAGATCTTCCGATTTTACAAACGGAAAAAATTAACATTTTTTGCCGCCTCTTTATTTGCAGAATCAGTTTCTGGGGTTTCCTCGTCGTCTTGATCTGAAGATTCGTCACGTTCAACGTTCAAAGTTCAAACCAAATTTCAAAAGAATTTCTGTAAATTTTTCCATGGCGATCTTCCCTTTTAATTTCTTCGTAGATTTTTTCAATTTTTGAATATATTTATCTGGATTTTTGTTGGAACTCTTCCTTTTCCTTGTGAAAGTCATTTTTCATCAAAAGTTAAGATATTATTGTAATTAAAACTGCCTTTATGATAATTTAAAAAAATTAATACTTCTTGACATTTTCGCACAACAAAAAAGTATGAAGTAAAGTTGGACGCTGGTTGCTATGGTGGATTGGTTTTTGTTTTTAATCATAACTATAAAAACGTTGTGACATTTGGTTCCACAAATGGTACTACTACTTAGTAATCTCGAGAACGAGGTGCAACGAGGTGATTGAGTATAATTATCATTAGCATTATTATAAACACCAAGTTCGGGTAAAAACACTTTCTTCGTATTTCCTATAAGCTTTTCATTCAACTGTAATATAGATATGCTGTTTCACTGAACTATTTACATTAATTTGAATGCAGTTTATTTGAGTGAATGCAGTCATAATCAGATTACATGCCGATGTTCATATGGTTATTTTAGTTGTAATTAGAGTTGCCTCCAGCAATAGATTATAAATTAATATACAATAGAGTCTCGTCATTATGTCTATAGTTCCGCTTTATCATTGGATTGTGGCATTGTAAATTGCATGACGATGTTTAAACATGATATGAAAGGAATACTCAGAATGAGTTTCTGAACAATATGATGAATCGCTCTTTGTTCCATTAAGACGATGGCTGAAAAATATTAAACCATTAAAAGAATTTTTAGGTGGGCTTGAGTTATCAGAAATTGAACAACAAATAATGAATGATGATCATGACTTAATTATGTGTGTGTCATTCAAAGGTAAATTTACAAGATTTTTTCCCCTCAATTATTTTATATTTCAAAGATCTTAATCTGCAGATGTTTCACAGATATTTTTAAGATTTTATATTATTATAGCCGAAGTAAGTGAGCAATCATACAGTTCAATGAATATCTTTTTGGAAAATAAATTTTTTTTTGCAAATAACTTTCTAATGGGCCATTTTCCATGTATGCATGAAAATAGTACATTTCGCATCTAAGGAAAAAAAAAATTTCTCACGAGTGTGTAAGTTATTCTTTACCATGGCAAGAACGATTTTTTTTCATCTCAGCGGGAGAAAAAGCCGATTCGCGCTCGATCGCTCTTTTATAGAAAAGTTTTTATTTTGCAGATAAGAATTTTTAATAATATTTTCAGAGCTCAAAAAATTGAAAGCTAGGGGAAAACGTTCTTGCATACAGAAAAAAAGGATTATTCATTTTTTCAATCGTTCAAAAACTAGGTACATTCATAGACTAATGAAATTTTTTGGATTTTCTAATTTAACTTGACCTGTTTGACTTTCATCGTGGTCACCGCAAGCCTCTTCAAAAAAAAAAGTTAATTCGGGGAAAGGGCCATAACTCCCCCACTTGTTATTATTTTTTTATGAACAAATACTTGTTTTTTCAACTCGAAAATATAAGTTTAAAGAACAATAATTTTGATGTCATAGCATTATTGCTACATCCTTTAAAAAATACTCCAAAACATCCTCAATTCACTCGCACAAAAAGGTATGAAACCCCTTAAAATTATTCAACAGAAAATGACAAAAATCACAAAAGTTTTAAAAATCGTTGATCCTTATTAATTCAATAATAGAAAATTTTTCGCTTGTAATTTTCCATTGAATTTTTGAAATCTCTAAATCAAGGGATCCTCGACGAAATCATTTTCCGGCATTCATGTCAACTTTTCTCAACCAAGTCTTGCACTATCCCGAGGAAAAATACCGTTGAAGTTTTTTCACTCATTTCTTCCTTTCCATGCGATCGTATGTCACGCAGCACGAAGAGCATGGAAAAATGTCGCGAGCTGCGTTGTTCCACGCACGCAGGATTATCTTCCGCGGTGCTTTCTTTTTGCAGACTTTGTTCTCCTCGAGCATGTAGAAAACGAGAAACGTGGTTAGTAGAAAATTTGTGGAAAAGCAAGCCCGAATGATACTTTTGCTCGTTGCGGTACATCTCGAGGACTTATGAAGCCACTTGAAAAACACAGAGTCGAGGTCGAGCCTCCAATACCGTTCCACCTTTCAATGACACTCGCTTATTTTCTCTCGCTTCTTTTCAGGATAGGAAGCTCTCGGAACTTTTGCTTCGTGAAGCAATTGTTCATCTGGCCTCATGAAGCTATTATCGGGAATACACTCAATACTCGTATTTTCAAAACACTGAATTGTCATGCTATCGAATAGAAAAATTTTATATTTTTTCAGAATATTTTTGAATTATAAGTTATTTGATCAAAATGACTATACCTTTTTATCATTTTTTCACGGCATCTATGTAGCTGATAATAAAAAAATCTACGAGTGAATCGACGAAATATGTGACAAAACTGAGTGATAAGGAATTTTCAGGACATGCTCATCGCTTAAAGAATAGTTTAAGAAATGATAACTCTAATATGAATACTCATCAACAATTTATGATTGGTTTCTTTTATTATCATTAATATATTCAATCATTTTATTATAAATCTCACATCATATTTTCATGAATCCATTAAACATACATTATTATCAATAGTTTCTGTATTTTTTAATTATTATATTAAATTGTTTCAGGAACTATGAATTTGCAACTGCTGTGGAATATTTGCATTTACTGTTTTCATTCGTATCCTACAAACATATAAATGTTTGCGCTTCGGTTTTTCTCGTAAGATTTTTTTTCATATAATCATTTGGTTTTTTGATAAAGAATTAATAATTTTAGTCAAATCGTAGTAACATATATTTTACACATTCTACAATTTTTAGCTAAACCCTGAAATTTTTGTTAATGTTTCAATAAATAAATAATTTTTCATTCGGACATGTTTTCACGATACATGTACCATATATACATTGATAGATATTCAAATTGCATATGTGGCGTGGAACTACAAAAGGGACCTAAGAACCAAAATCGTCTTGGATACTTTCTAATGCTTTCGAGTCAGATCCCTACAAACACTGACGATATCGTCACTTTACTCGTCATAACGTCTCGTCATTAAAATATTCATAATAATCTTAATTTGCATTGATTGTTGTTTGCTTTTATCATTACAATACCTAATGATAAAGATTGTTCTCATAGTATCGCTAAAATTTATTACAAGACCTTTTTTGCTCGACGATACGTCATGACGATATGACACTTAATATTTTACACATGTATCGTCACTTCACTCGTCATGACGACTCGTCATTAAAATATTTATAATAATCGTAATTTTGCGTTGATTGTTGTTTGCTTCTATCATTACAATACCTAATGCTAAAGATTGTTTTAATAGTATCGCTAAACTTTATAACAAGACCTTTTTTACTTGACGATACGTCATGACGATATGATACTTAATCTTTTACATATGTCGTTAATTTACTCGTCATGACGACTCGTCAGATAAATATAAGGTGAAAACGCTGAAACGTCCAGTAGGCTTTTTAATAATATTCATACATTTTTTTTCTAATCAGTCTTATTTCTTCCAACATTTCTTTGTTTTTGAAAACATTAATGAAACTTCGATGTTGAGCTTGTGATGTTGGGCTTTCAAAATGTTATTGTTTTATATGTTTAAAAATCATTTTTTCATCTGCAATGCATTAAAAATTTTTCCCTGCAATATAAGATAAAAACGAAGCATCTAGTAATGATGAATTATACATTTCGTATTTGATATATTTTTAAACTCGCGATATATTGGCGCGCTTCCCCACCAGCAGCATATGAAGATATATGTACATACAGCGCACGCTTGTTTCTGGTCGGATCGGGTGATCAGGTCAGATAACATAATCCTGCAATTTGTGTTTACGTTTTGTGAAGTAAGTGATATTGCACGTGGTTGCACGTGGTTACGCTAAGTAAATAACAAATTTTGCATATTTAAATCGTTAGAAAATGTGGTAAAATGTGGTAGACTAATAAAAATTGTTTTTTTTTTTTTTTTTTAATTTTGTAAAGGTCTGTAGAAAGCTTCTAGAGGAAGATTTTTAACTGTATCTGGCCTATAACACTCACGACGTACAATCAACTGCAATCAACATTTACGGAAACAAAATTATTTCAAGTAAAGCAGGAAATTGGGACGAGCATTATCAAAGAACAAGTAAAAAAACTTTTATATATATAACCAATATACACTAATATATGAAACATGGCAGATAACTCCAGAAAGTTATTTTAATTCAAATACAAGGAAACATTTTTTTTTGAAATTTTCATGTATGCTACGTGTTGTTAAAGTAAAAAAGTTAATTTTCTGATCCTTGAAGTTAAAAGATTACATTTTAAAATAAATTTAAATTCCATTGATTAGGTGCTAGTCGTCATAGTACATTTTTCCCCCTCAAAAATTGGTTCTGGTAACCAACGATTATTATTCTGGACTTTAATAAGACTACATGGATCTGTGGACAATAACATTACAAGAAACCAATAATCACAATGAAAATATTAAAATCAGTGATGGTAAGTACAATGCTCAAAATATTTACCATGGATATAAATGAAATATGCCAAAAACCATAATTCAACAAAATTTGTACACAGATATAATTTTTCACTGTCTAAATTTTGTTATTAGCTTCTTCATTACCTTACATATTTTATTTATAATAATCGATTTCCATGTTTATTTATAATAATGTATATTTACAATACTTCAATACCTAATAAATAATGCATTTTTCAAATAAGTACTTTATAAGTTTTTATGTAAACACATAATATTAAATATATAAATATAAATACTTTTAACTGATTTATTATAAAAAGTACTTCGCCTTTGTATTTTCAAATATTTTTATTTTAATAATCACTTTTTCATCATAACATAATTTTTTTTTTTTCTCAAATTTGTATACTTTCCTAACAAGATTTTTTACATAATAAAAAAACGTTTTCCAATGCCTGAAACTTTTACCTACTTCGTAAACAATATTTCATAAACTTGAAAATTACAAAATTTTTTCAGTATTCAGAAAAAGAAAAAAGACTATTAATTTTGTCATACAGTTTTCCATGTGTATGCAAAATTACATGTGATTTTCCGAATTAATTTTTTCATATTGCAAGCCATGAATTTTGTTCAATTGAAATATTTTTTTTGATGGTAGAAACAATGAAAAATCTTTAGAAAATTACTTCACCTATTTCGTGTGTATCCATTTATTTGTAAGTTTACTCACAAAATGTTATAATGACATTATAATATGTTATAAATAATATATTTTTTAGTAAAAAATACTTCACAAATAATGTTATTTATGTATAGATTTGCAGCATATTTACTCTGAGAAAAGAATACCGCATTGGTTACGGAAAAAAAATTTTTTTATAACCTGCCTGAGTACTGTCAATGCAGTAATTACGGTGTCCACGGTACTCATTGTGGTGGATACCGTAATAATTACTGTTTTGACAGTACTCAGGCAAATGATTAAAATAAAATTTTTTCTCCTGTAACCAATGCGGTATAATTTTCTCAGTGTAGTAAAAAAAAATTTTTATTTATTAAAATTATATTCTTCATTTTAAAAATCTCATTACCTAAAACTGGAACCCATTCTAATAGTTGAATATTCCATAAACTGGATAAAACTGCGTAACATTTATAATATTTAAAAAATAAAAAAAAATATTGATTTCTTAACAGTATTTACTTTACTATTGAATACAAAATGAAACGTGATTTTGAATCAATTTTTTTATTGTGTAAAAAATACTCCAAAAAGAATGTCAACTATTTCGTGCATATTCGTTTATTTGTACATTTATTCATATTAAATAACTTAATTTTTATTTTACAATATTCACTTCTTTTTAGTCAATTTTTCATAATCATGTATGTATTTGTTTTTACATAGATAATGTACCTTAAAAGCATTTATGAAAAAGATAACTACCAAAAGACAACGCGGTTTAGGCTTGCAGCCATCATAGACAAAATCGTACCATGCTTGTACAATATAAGTGTTTTGCACGAGCGACTTGATTTCTCGATAATAAATTTCTGCAAAACTATTGCAGGTGATTATCACAACTACGGTTTGTTGGATATTTGATGTTAATGTTTTGGACTAATATATTTTTTATTATTTGGAGAAACGGTTACGGACTTGTTTCCTTACGTGAAACAGAAAGCAGTATAGAAAGTCATAGGGGATAAATTGATCGTTATGAAAGACATGACGAAAAGACGAGATGATCGTGTTTACCAAAAAGCAGTTGCAATTTTAAAGAATTTAAAAGAACAGGGAAAAATACCACAGAAAACGACGAAATCAAAGAACGCAAGTGAAGAAAGCATGGAACGCGTGGGTAAAAAACGAACCGAATTAAAACGAAAAACAGAAAAAGAATCTGAGAAACATTTGAGTAAAGATGAAAGTACAGTGGCACATACTTCGAAAAAAAAAACCATATGGGAGAATCGTAATTACTTGTAGCAGCAGTGACGAGGAGGCAGAAAAAGAATCTGCAAAAATAATAGACAAATCTTTTGTCTAAATCTCGAGTGAACACGAAGAAGAAGAAAATTGATGATGTCAACGTAAACTCCAAAAAATAAGAAAATTGTTCTATTTTTCCTTATTATTTTATATGTATTACAATGTTCTAGGGAATGTAATAAAATATTGAAGGTTCTAAGCAGCTTTGTTATTTTTTATTTTTTATGCTTTAGTTATATTTTCGCATCGGGAAAAACATCCTGCATCTTCTATCACACACGCGCAACATATAGTCGCTTGTCTTAGGATGAGTTATGGCGAAACTCGTCGTTGTGGCACACTTTACGCTCTTCAGACAATATGCTGGCCGATGATTTGTTGACCATCCGAATAACGATATTGTCGCGAGCATGAAATTGAGATCGTTGACAAGTCTCTGACGAGATCAGTGACGAGTGACGAGTCTCTGACATGGTCATTGACGAGATCATTGACGAGTCTCTGTCGAGATCATTAACGAATCTCCGACGAGATCATCGACGAATCTTTGACGAATCTCTGACGATATCGTCGACGACACAAATAATGTCTCGTAAAGTGACCGATGCCGAGTCTCGTCATTTGTCTCGTTTTTCATGTCGTCAGTGTTTGTAGGTATACTGTGCCCAACCGGTTTTAATCCTTAGGTCCCTTTTGTCGTTCCACGCTACATATATTTACATACTACGATTATATTTATTGATTGGAGAAGTATTTCATAATTTTTCTGACTTGACTCATATTATTCATAGGATTTAATATTAGTGTACTTAGTATTACGAGTATACAGTAAAGTGCAAAAGTCTTTGAACCTTCAATTTAGTGATGATTTAGGATAACAATAAAAAAAAGTATTTGTAAAACGTATCATTCCAATATCAACAGTGTCGTATACAATTCAACATTGATTACCGAAGACTTTTACATTCCAGTTTAATCTTTCCAAATTCTACATGAATTTCTCTGTTTCTATTCAACAAATCAAACATTTTAACGAAAATAATAATTTGTTATCAACTAATGAATGACAACTGACCCCAAAAGAAAAAAAAAAAAAAAACATCCAAAATTCCTTTCTTAAACTTTTCATCTAAAAAATCCCATAGTTTGGAAAAGCAATTATAAGTCTTTGTTAATTTTACAACTCGGGAAACATTCGACGCGTTTTTCTGATAAGCAAAGTGAAAAGCATAAAATTAAGTTTAATTCATCTTTCGCGACTGAGAAAACACGACTCCTCATTCGAATTTCTGAATTATTCAAAATGCCCCTGGCTTTTTCATTCGTTTATCTTTTATGAGTTCCACCGGTGAAAATTCACCCTTTTTCCATAAACATTTGCCGCGGTAAAGGAGAAAAAAATTTTCCACGCAACTATTTCACGGGAAATTGAATAAACCGCGCTGATTCAGTGACGCAACTTTACGTAGGTACATTTTACCGAGCCAAGAAAAAAATTTTTTTTTTAATCCCAGCCCGGGTGAATAAAGTACCCGGTTTCAGGCAATATATTGCTGTTCCATGCGCCCGAGGCATAAGTGTTCGCAGGTTTTGTCGCGATATACAAAGCGTATTTACGAGGCAGCGGTTGTAAGTGATTTGTTTAAGGATTTCGAATATGCTTGATGGTGAAAGAGGACTTTTTTAATCATGATAAATGATTTTAAAATTACTAGAATCGTAGTATTGGAGTGTAATTAATTAATGGGACTGTTTTTTTATTATCATTTTCAAAAATGTTGCAAAACTTCAATTCTGTTTGACGATTGAGAGATGGTTTGATTTATGAAGTATTCAATTATTACGTTATACCGTGTATGTAGAAACGTCTTTTTTCACATGTTTTGACCATGAGATTCTGTTTGACAGCTTGAATTTTTCCTGATTTTCTTTTTTTCGCCAAATTGTTTTTTTTTTCTTTATTTTATTTTTTGCACTGAGTATGCGTTGTATTTTTTCGGTAGGCGTTCCATTTTCCCTAAAATTTTTATTATTTGCAAAATGAAATTTTCACTTTTGTGGGAAAAATTCATGGGATCGAACAATTTTGTCGGCAGAGTTTCCAGTTTACACCATTGATCAGTGAGCAGAAAAACAGGATTTTCGACTCTAAGAAAAGAAAAAAAAGAACATTGCCCTAGTCTACGGTGCTTCTTGGAAAAAAAAAAAGTTTAAACAATACATCAACATTTTTTTCCACAAGTTGTGACCAAAATAATTCTCTTCTTAATCATGAGAGATTTTGTCTGAGAGTGTAAGTAAAGAAAGAAGAAACTTTAATTTATGTGACAGAATGTTTTCCTACTTCTACAGTCGTAGAGTGTCAAAATAATTTTGTGTTACATCTGCTCAAAATCTCGAGTTGTGAACTTCTTTAATCTCGGAGGAGAGTTGTCGAGTTGCCACTGAACTCGAGCTGTAGCCTGTAACGAAGGCGATAATATGCTTTTACGGCGCCCTTCACTGTTCGCGCAGTGAGCGACTGCAGTCTTTGTGTCGCGTAATGTAATATTAATTCAAAAAGCTTTTGAATACGAAATAAAGTGAAATGCTGCAGAATGAAAAAAAGCTGTATCCTATTTACATATTAAGTGCGCCGTTATCTTGCGATAACGCCTTGACTTCATTCTTTTGCGCATTCCTCGAGAAGCATTGAGCTTTTAGTGATCGAGAGAGTTCAAGTTTACGTACTGTTGGTGGTGAAGTGTGATCTTAAAATCACAAGTAGCTTAAAATTTCTCAATACGATTACACTTTAAATGATATAAAAAATTGTTTTTCCTTTTTTTTTTTGAAAAAAACTAGGTTTTCGATAAGTACAGTCTGTGTCAGAAAAAAGGAACCGCGATTATTCATGAAGTATAAAAGATATATATATATCAATTTTTTTTACATGAAAGTACAAAACTACGAGTCGCAATTACTCAATAAGCCGTGTAGTCTCCATCGTCGTCAAGTATAGCCTGGCATCTTCTTGGCATGCTTTGAACCAGCTTTTCTGCGTAGCTCGTCGACAAAGAGGACCAGATTTTGCGAACTTGACAGACAAGTTGCTTTAAATCGTGGACTGGCTTCCCGGCAAGATGTGTTTGCATAATTCCCCACACAATTTCAATAGGGTTTGCGTCTAGGGACTGGGAAGGCCAGTCCATTACTGTGACGCCATTTTCTTGTTTCCAGGCCTTACAGAGTCGAATTCGGTGTTTTGGGTCATTATCTTCTTGCGAGACCCAATCATTGTTTCTTCCTGGATACATCTTTTTACCGATCTCAAAAGTCCTCGAAATTTTGGGTGAAGTGTTCCAAACATCCGAAGCCGCGCTCGGAGAAGCATCCCCAAACATTCACGTTCACTGGGTGTTTAACTGTGCGCTGTATCATATTAGTATGGCTCGTGGACCAAGCTCCAAGCCGCTTCAAGCTCGCTTTAGCGGAACCCATGCCCAGAAAGTTGCTTCATCCGAGAAAACAACTTGGCTCCAATCGCGTTTCATGTTTTTCGATAGCCCAAGCTTTGCGTTTCTCAATGTGTTTTTCTGAGAGCAGTGGTTTTGATGACGTGGGACGATAGGATATTTTTGTCTCCTTCAGACGTCATTCGATGGTGTTGATATTCATATCTATTCCCTTTTTAGCAAGAATTGTGCGTGCTTGACGTAGTCGCAATGAAGGGTCCCTCTTAAAAAGTTGCAAGACCACTTTATTCTGCTTTTTTGTCGTCACTCGCTTCAAGGCGCGCCCGGAAAAGTCATCGATATTTTTGTACGCCTTGTACCGCTGATTCCACAGCACAACAAACTTTCTTGATTTTTTAATCACTTTTGCAGCCGCGGCGTAAGATAATTTCGGCCCTTTCAAATGCGTACATATAAATATCGCTTCGAAACGCTTCGCGAATTTCTCACTCATTTTTGTTTGGTTGCGTTTACGGGAAAGTTTCGAACGACACTAATCTGAGTTAGCACTAGCGTCGTAGCCCTTGAGTAGGACTAGTACGCAGCAAAAAGCGGAACGAAATATGTTTTGGAGCTACAAGAAAAAAACCAGTTCTTTTCTTTTGACACAGACTGTTAAAGAAAAAAATTGAAAGTCATAATACTCTCTTTCGCAGAGTAAAATATTTTTAGAGTACTTTCACACGCTCTCTTTCACTTTCTCTTCACATGCTGATGAGTATTTTAAAACTATAGGAAGCATATACAATATTTTGAGAATCTTGAATATCAAAGACTTTGGCATTTTATAAAGTGAAAGTACTCTTCTAACTGTGATCTTTATAAGAACCTTACAAGGACCTTGTAAGAATCGGTATTTTCCTTATAAGATTTGGATATCTTATAAGGTTCTTATGAGAAGATCTTATAACATTTTAAAAGGAATCAGATTCCTTACAAGACTGCCTTATAAGGTTATTATAATAAATCTTAAATCTTACAAGGTCCTTACAAGGATGAAAGTTAGTAGGGTACCAAATTAAAATTTTTGAATTTCGGAATCCGTCCGAAAGATTTCGGTCTACTTTTTTATGTCAATAATTTTAGTAAATATTTATGGACACGTTTCCATATTTGATATATCATAGCTGGCGATAGTCAGCTAGAGGTGAGGGCTCGTCAGCGATTCACTACGCTCCTGGCTCTTGGACCGCCAAGCTATATTTACAAAAACTATCCAAAACGGTTATAAGTGTACGTATAGAAGTACACCTTTTTTGTTCCTCAACTGGGTAATAAAAAAATGTTCGTTTCCTCGAAGTAAGAAATTGGTCAATCTTTTCACACGAAATAGACAAAGAAACAAGCTCTTTTGAAAACTATATATATAATGAACTTCTCTTTTCTTTGATTTTTCTTTTCCCACCTCTCCTCATTTCGTATAGAGTCCTTGAATTGTAAATTGACCTTAATTCAACAACGAGTAGAAATGGGAAATCAGGCTTCACATTTGTCTATTTAAAGTAGCTTTCGCGAAAAAGCGAAACAAGAGCGTCCACGTGCTTTATAGTCGCGCACTTGCACGGCGTTCGTGTTGCCATTAACTAATGTTGTTGGAGCGATTGATGGCTCAGACAAATTGGGCGCGATTCGTTGCCGGAAAACAGACGAGACAAGCAGCCCAAAGCGCTCGTTACTGTTTTGTTCCTTCTTTTAGTTTCCGACTTAATCTCCCGTGTTAACTCTGATTCTTCGGCATCCTTTTATTTTTTGAAATTTATTCCTTGTATTTATTTTTTGTCCGTGGGAGTCTGAATAATTAGCCGGCCCTTTTTTGTACTGGCAAGATAAACTAGAGGAACGAAATTCCCCCTGTTTTTGCCTTCTACGTTTTTTTATTGTTTTTTTTTTTACGTAAATAAAGGTTGGTACGTGTGTAGTCAACTGTGATAGTGAAGAGCTTCATGTAGAGTTGGGTTTGTCCAGCGTTGTGGTTCTGATCTTCAGCTTTCAGCCTAGAAACAATGCTTTATTTAAGCGTGTACATTATAATGTAAGTTGTAAATGATTTCGATGGCAACAATGTCTTTGGAGCATACAAAGCATCTCGGAAACGAATTCTTGCAGTGGAATTCGCTTGCCATGGGAATGTTTTTAGTTCTTGCCTATCTTGCTATCTCAAAACCTAAAGAGCCGAGGATGATAGACTTCCAGTCTATCATCCTATAAACTTGAATGATTTTGTCTATAAACTTGAATGATTTTGGCGGAATAAATGCTAAGTCAGTGAATGTTTTTCATTTAAATTTACATGTCTATGCGTATTAAACAGAATCAGTCTACACCAGAAGCATATTTGTAGACTCCGTTATCGAAACTTTGAAAAAATTTGAGATGTAGAATTTTTTGTAACTTTAACTTCGCGATTCTTTCATAATCATGATTTTATACTATTGGAATGATTTACTAAAAATTCTTAAATCTCTGTGGAACTAATTTATTCATTTGTCAAAATCTTGCAGTTACTCTAAATGATGAAGACTTTAAATATGTCTAGAATTTATTTAACCGCAACCTCATATTCAGCAACGATTTTAAAAACAATAATGCCCTGCAAAAAACGATGTACAAGTCATCAATGCATGAAACATACTTGCGCAGTTTATTTTTGTTCTTTTATAAGATGCACCAAGATATAATTTATCAGGCAACAATTCTCGAAATGCCCGAAGGACGACATACTTTTGCTTAAATGACAACCAGCCCATCAGACTTTAGATTAACTTTTTTTTGTTTAACCTATCTTTGTTTGCACAAGTAACAGTTGCGTAACACGTGCCAATCATCCTAGTGACTTCACAAGCCCTGCAAAGGTTAACGAATCCACTTCGATTCGTACCGGAAATTCTCGTTTCACGTCGATTCGCAATATCGGCTCGTATAGAAATAGTTATGATAAGCGGCAAGGCATGCACAGAATCAAATGCTGGTTCGCCCACGCAAGATGGAGAGATAGAGATTCAACGCGTTCGCGCGAGAGCGCCGTTACCAGAGTTTCCACAAGTTCCGTAGCCGAGTAGATCGACCGTTAAATGGCGAATGTTTTTCCAATTTGTCGTAAAGTTTTTCCTCGTGCTTTCTCGTTGACTACATTTCGGCTGGCCCGCTTTTTCTATATTTATTTTCAATCCGAGTTCACGATCCTTCTTTTCGCTCCCGAGTCACGAGGAAATTCATTAATGGAAAAAGAACGAACCGCGGAGCTGTGGAGCGAGATTTTTAGGCGATGAAACTGGAGACGTGTATCGACAGGTGAAAAACTTGTTCGAAATTTATTCGCTTTATAAATTGATTTAAAAGTTTGGAAGAATTGGCAAAAGAGGAGGAAGGATTCTGATTATCATAGCTAATTGAATAGTGAAAAAAAAATTTTAGACATGATTTGGTACAGAACAAGGATCTTTCAAATACTTCGTTTTTTTTTGTTTTGATAAATTTTACGTGTGTGATACTCAAAATCGTACTATATCCAACTGCAAACACTGAATTCATGTATCGAAATTAGAGATGGTGCGCGCTACTCACATCTGCATTTTATAATAAATGAATTGATTAAACCAGTGGGGTGAAACTCGGTATGCTCCAGGCTTGAAAAGCGTATTTATGTTTTTTGACTGATCCGTGCGGCGTCGAATAGTCGGTAGAGGCGCTGACGGTCTTAGTAAAAATCACGTCATTCGCTCTTGAGTGGACGATTGACTCACGTGACTGTTTCAATGGTACTTGATTGGACGTTTGACTCACGTAACCTTTTCACCAGTGGCACCGGAACAGGAGGGGCAGGGAGGGGGCAACTGTCCCCCCTCACAAATTTTAGTTGAGGGGGTTACCAATGATTTCTGCTCTCCCAAAAAATTATGGCCTTCTATCAATAATATGAATAAATCTTATCGACGTTAGGAATTTTTTTTTTTTGCTTCCTATGATTCTTATGTTGGCTTGAAGTCAAAATGTATGTTTTATATCATCAAGGAAAAATAATTTTTATTTTAGAAAAATATATGAATTACAGATTTCTGATCGTGAGAAAAATTTTTCGAATTTCACCGATATTATTTAATAACATAAGTTTAGATGTCGCTAGGTCCGATCAAAATATCATAAGGAACATACAATCAAGTTTGTGGTATTTATGTATTTTCCAACTGTTTCTACCCTGAAATTTCTACGGCTTTTAATCCGGTTATTTCGTTTTCAAGTCAGTAAGAAATTGTTTTTTAATGGCCCAAAAAACATTACATGATGTTTTTGGTGCATGTTCATCGAATAGGGCCTGAAAAAAGTGATGATGGTTGCAGTAGCGCGAAAAAAGGTAAACAAAGTAAGACTTAATTTTATATTTACTATAACAAAGCACAATGAGACATTTTCTTCTTTCGATTAGCTTTGAATTTTTGTTTTATGATAAGATCTTGAAGCAATAACATAATAAATATAAAAAATTTTTTAGTAGAGTATTATTTATAAAACAATATTTTTTAATTATGAATACATGAGCTTCGAAGGAATTCTTTCGCATGCGGAAACGTTAGAAAAATGATGCATACTTTGTTTGACACCTGAGACTTGAGAAATACGAGAAATTTTCCTCAGGATATATAACCAAGGAGATACTACTTGAAAAACTTGAAGATCTGTTATCAAAGATGTACTTTTAAGACTGAATATTCCATTGGCCAAACTTTGTGCACATTGTTTTGATGGAGGTCGAAATATGTCTGGGAAAAACAAAGGCATCCAACAGTTGTTATGTGATGAGCAGCCAAGATCTTTATTCATCCACTGAGCAAATCATTCTGCTGATTGAGGTCTTCAAGAGGTAGTGAAAATAAATCGAGGAATATGTGACCTTTCATAAGTAAAAGACTCCTCGAACATAATTTTACGTTCAGCAAAAAGATAAAATACTCTAACATTGTCAGCCCGCCCTGCGATGAAACAGGATATAACAAAACCTAGAAAAAAGCTTCTTGCTCTCTGCCCTACAAGAGAGAGCATGCGAGCAAAATCATTGGTACGATATAAACAACAGTTCCTATTGCACGAGAGACTCTTGAAAAAATTCTTAACGAAGTTGACACTGTGTCGGCAGAAACAAAGTCTTCGATAAGAGGCTTTTTGAAAAAACGTAATACTTTTGGCACAATGTTCTATTCGATTGTGAGCATTTAAATATTTGGATCGTGCGAACAACTGGCCAAATCTTTGCAAGATCCACATTTCACAGCTATAGGTGCTAAACAAGCAATTCAAATATGTTAGCTTAACGAATGAGAAATGTTCGTTCTAATGAAGAATTTGAAAAAATTGAGAACAATGCAAGTGAATCGGCGATACAATTTGAACTTGTTGATGCTACACATAGAACAAATAAAATTCCCAAACGTTTGGAACAAACCAATTCTCTACTTCCTTCGGTGACGATACCGAAAAAGGTCAAACTTCGAATGGAATTTTTTAAAATTCTGGATCTTCCATTGAACAAACTCGGCCATAGGTTTGATCAAAAGGGAAATATTGATAATAAAGACTGTTTTCAAATATTGTACTACATTTTTAATGCCTTATATTATTTAGCCCTCGATATTTTAGAAATGCTGGGAAATATATTACTTGATTCTTTCAAAGGAACTGTACCAACTAAAGAAAACTTGGAAACGAAATTAGGTCTTATCGTTCGAGATTTTGGCATCAGTGATTTACACGCACAGTTGAAATTGCTCAAGAATATGCCAGAAAAGTCTGAATTTTCGCCTTTGCCTAGCCTTGAAATTTCTGATATGCTACGAAAAATTCCAAGTATAATCAAAAATCTCTTGTGCGAGGTAATTCGTCTGGTAACTCTCATAACAACAGTGCCAGTATCGGCAGAATCATGTGAACGATCTTTAAACTTTTGGGACGCTTGGAAACTTACCTACGCTCAACGATTATTCAAAAACGATTGACGCATTTATTACCTCTTCATGCTCACAAAGAACTTACGGCAAATTTAGATTTACAGATGATCGAGAAAGAATTCATTTCCCGTATAAATAGAAAAGTTGTTTTCGGGAAAGTGTAAATTTTTTTTAATTATTGAGTGTGATACAGTGACAGAACAAATTATTTTATGGTACTTATGATTTTATTGCAAATATAACGACAGATTAAAAAATTCAAACTGCTGACTCGCGAGCTGTTTTTTGAAACCCTTGTATGTAATCTTATTAGGAAAATTAATACTATATGTTTTATACTCAATACGAACTTCAAAATACGATATACAAATTGACCAGTAAAAAATTTTTTCGCCCCCCAAAAAAATTTTTGTTCCGGCGCCACTGCTTTTCACTTGTTCTGCCAGCGCTCCACATTAGCAAAATGATAAACTGCGACCGGTTACGAAACCGTAATACACTTTTTTCCAGAGTTTCACCCCCCTGAATTCAACCTATCATATATCATTGAAAAAAATGTAACGTGGGTGCATTTGTTTGAGGTTTGGGAAAATTTGTCGAAAATGAAAAATGTAATGACTCCAAACTGTATCTCTCACAAATTTGAGGCTCCGACTTTATTTCATTAAATTTACCGCAAGCTGGGAAATAAATAGGGAAACCAGAAAAATAAACAAATCGAAATTTTCCATGTTTATTTATTTTCATATTGGGAAAGAATCACCTTTCCCAGACCCTCGAACCTTCGATGATTTGTAGAGCTCGAAGAAAAGATAGGCTTTTCAGAATAAAACACTTAACACTTTTATGAATACAATATTTATAATTAAAATATCTACTACCTTATAACTAATTAACTGGTAACTAACTAACTAACTACTAACTAATAAACTACTAACTAATAAACTAATTAACTACTAACTACCGCTCGAATCACGGTCTTATATAATTGCTTAAAATTTAGGTCACTATGTTAGTGGGAGAGAGGATGATGAAACAATTTGAAGATCACGTAAGGCGAATTATGAAAAGAGTTTATTATTTTATTGTTGGTTTCTTTGTTTTAAATTTGCAATGTTTAAAAATTGAGTTCGAACGATAAATGTTAAGAATCATGAAAAGATTATTATTCTTTCGAAAGAGATGCGCGAAACGCTGAATCGCATTTCGTCATCTATTATTTCATCATTTTCTTTGACTGATATGGAAGAGCAACCTCGCTCTTCACATCTTCCCTCCCCGAAAGAAATTCATTCGTATGTGGGAATGATTTTCTTAAGATTATGAAATATAAATACACACAAAAAGGTGCTGGAAATGACTTACATACGAGTTAGGTGTGCTCGGCATGGTTGAACCTAACTTCCTAATAAATATTTATCACCGATTTTCACCAATTTTTGTAGAATTCCTTTTGATTTAACAGTCACATGACCAGAATAGAGAAAGCTAACAAAATGCTCAAGAGTTTCAAAATCACAATCTATAAGTTGAAGTTGGCTCGATGACTTGCTTTGTAAGGCCCGTTGATCATGACGGAAAATACTTCGCTCCTTGCTGTAAGTACGGCTCTGTGAACCTCCAGCATCCTTCCGTCTTGAATGAAGATTTTCAAACCTCGGTGAGCGTGTAGAAAATAAAAGTTTGTGAAGTCCTCAGCAAACTTGTTGTTCGATTCCGTTTGAAAGTGATCAAGCATGTCTTCGTCTCTGGTCGCATTTATTGTTATAGAGCAGTCCAAGTACATCATGGGAGTAGCAGGCTCTACAGTTGTTTCGGCAACCTTGACTTCCGATTTGTTTGTATTCAATTCCTGCATTATAATGACATTACTTTCTTCTTCCTAGTTTTGAACGTAGATAGTGGCTAGAATAATGCAATTCCAATGAGCTCCAAACCAAGAGTTTCTCCGGCTGCAATGAAGTGCGACTTCCCTTTGGTTGTCCTTTTTGATAACGGAAAAGATCCAGATTCCAACATATGTAGGTTCGCTGAATACTTCATCTTAGTTTGTGACAGCAAAACTTACTTTGAAATTCATCTTTGAATGTCTGAAGGTGACTGATAATGAAAATATACATTTAGTCTTCAGTTAAATTGGCTGATCTTGATAAATAGTTTGACAAATGAAATTGAAAGAATGATTAACACAATACCGCTACGTTTATTCTTAAACATTATTACAGTTCTTATTCATCTACGTCGAGATTACGAAACTTTTGCAAATGAGGTTTCCAATTGTTTGTCATACATTTTTTTTATGAATTACAAGTGAATTCGTTCAGACAATTTAAAAAAAAAAAAAAAAAAAAGATTCGTGTGGAAATATCATTTGCAAAGTAATTCAGTGCATCACAATGTTTTGGTTTTTGTTATATTACACCGTTTTGATAACGATTCTTAGTATGACATTTCAAAGGATAAAACTAAAGCCTAAAAAGTGTCTAATATTTCTCCTCCACGAAAGGAAATCTTAGCTGAAGCTATGATTTTCTTCTAAGAGAAAAAAAAGTGTTTACACAGTGAAAACAAGATTTATTAGATCACAAATAGTGTCTTTTCTAATATTATTATTTGTTCATTGATCAAACTGTTATTTGTTCAAGAGAGTTATCGAAATTTACTTTATTGTATTCACGGCTTTGAAATAATTTTTTCGTAACATTTCTTTTTAATTCAATTAGCTTTGTTCATTTTCATGTAGTTAGACAAAATTATTTATTTTTTATTTTTCTTTCTAAGTTTACATATCTTTATATAAGGAACATTTCGTAAAGTTTGATACATACCTTTAGTATTATATCCCCCCTGTATTTTCTCTTTTTCATATTATTTTATTTTATCCTTTTTATTTCATTTTATCATTTTTAATCAAGTTTATCATTTTTTCATTTTATCATTTTCATTTAATACTTTTACTTTTCTTTGATTATTTGCATTTTATTGTTATGTATTTATTCATTTATTCACTCATTTTTATTTTTTAATCATCATTTCCTACTTTACACGGGTATTAATTTATGTGGAGCGCATTTTCTCTCCTTTTGTATTATACCCCTGTAAGACCTTATTTCGGCCTTTTTTCTTTTTTTCATATTCTTCTTTGAAGCTATATTGACGCTCTAGCCTCATTTTTATTTTTCATTTCTTATTTATCTTTATTCTATTCAAGTACTTATTTTGTTTATTTATTATTTTCCCTTTGTTTACATAAATTTCTTTTAAGATGGCCATCTCACGCTTGTTAGAAGAAAGTAGTAGTCAAAGGCATAATTACATTCGCTTGAAACACCCGTAACCCGAAAACCTTTTCGAACGCGATTCGAAATGAGCATGTTTTACATCTTATATAGATTTTCTCGTTCAAGCAGTTAGCTGGGCTGTGATTTGAGTTTTTCTATAATCTGTTACGTAAGTGAAACCATATACCCTGACGTTCTTATCTTCGTTATAAGTATAACATTATGCTATTCCACTGTCGTATGCATTTTACTACCTTTAGCACTTTCATTTATTTTAATATTCATTTTTTTCTTTTATACAACGTTTTTCCTCTTTGTAGTTGGTTTTATTCATCTTTTGCATCATTTCGACTTTATTTTCTTTTTCTTCTTTATTATTTGTATGTATCTTTTTAAGTATAACTTGATCATAGCAGTCATTTGCTGTACAACTCTTTAGAAATATTATAATTTCATCACTATTTCTACATTGTTTTGAATGTTCATGTTATGGAACACCATTTTTTTTTGAAAATTTTTCATGGATAATATAAAGACATTTGTTAATATGATAATGATCGGTGCAACTATTCTTTTTATTACATTTATTTAATATTCTTTGGAGAAGAAGAAAAAAATTGTTTTTTTTTTTTTTTTCTTTTGAATATCATAATAACTTTATAATTTTTCACTATGTAACTTGTGCTTTTAAGATAAATTACTCTATATAACTTCAAACTCTTCAATCTCATATCATTTTATTATTTTTTTTTTATTCGTGTTTTTTTTTCATATATTTATTTATATTCCATACATTTTGATATATTACATATATTTTACTACTATTATTTTTGATTACTAATATATCATTACTACTCATTTTACGATTTTTTAACCTTATATATTGTTCTTATGTTATACCTTGTTTCGGTTCTGATTCCTTCACCTTGTAATAATACTTTTGAAGTTATTATATCTGGTCTTCAGATAAAGTGCTCCATTAGGCTGTTCCTCCGTCTGTTCAGCCATGATGGGGTTGGGTACATAAAATTTTCCTGGATTTTTTTCCAACATAGTTTTCGTAATATTTCCATCGAAGTTTCCACAATTATACCACTGCAGAGCCGTACTTTCTAGTATCGTTATGAAAAGGATGAAAATCGCAGACAACTTCGTATGAAAAATCATTATATATCTAAGAAAAATAATATGGTTAGTCATTTAATAATAACAAGAGTTTAAACGCTATGCACGCCAAGAAGCGATAACAGTAACTGCTGTTGTAGAATCACCACTGTATAAAATTCTATATAATTTTCTGGGCAATATAATGCTCTTAGAATATACGCAGTATGTAAATACTTAATAAGTACGATTCTATTGTAAAAATAATATAGTCATGTTATTATCGAGAACTTTAACAATTTCATACGGGCCGTTTGTATAGTCTGAAAATTTTCTCGTTTTACGCCCTTTCTTGGAAAGACGTATTCGTTTGCTGAAAATCATAATATTTTTTGTACCTTTCATTTGCCATGATGAGGTTTTTTTCCAGCGTCATTTCTGATAGTGTCACTTCAATGAGTCATAGAAACTGGGTTTGAAATCTTGTGTATGAAAAATATTTGATAAGGAGGTACTTGCTATAATCAATTATATAATAAACTTCAAGATTCTCATATTAAACTTCATTATTGATATTCAATGCTATTCTTTCCTTAATCATACTGATAAGGATTTGTTTCATAATGTACTTTTAAACTCGTAAATTCGAAGCAGAATAAATTTTCGGTATGGATAAATTTCTTCAGTGATTCTTCTCTTCCATTCTGATTATTCTACTTACTTACTTCGATAAAATAAATTTTCTTTCATTATTTCTTGAACATTCGAACGAAAATGATTAAAATTTTTTTTTTCTACTAGTGTTTTTGTTTGCCTTGGATATCATTTCGTTCATACATATATTTAGTTGTAATAACTTCGTAGGTTTGTTTTCAGGCGATCTTCTTCTTCAAAAAAAAATTGTTTCCCTTCCCCTAGGGTTTTTGGTCTACCTGTAACCTTAATTCATGGGTTTTTGGTTTACCCGTAACCTTAGTTCATGGGTTTTTGGTTTACCCGCAACCCTAGTTCATGGGTTTTTGGTTTACCCGCAACCTTAATTCATGGGTTTTTGGTTTACTCGTAACCTACACACTACACATTTCAAAGTTTTAAACGTTTCCTTGAGAAAACATTGCCCTATTAACAGAACCCACGATATGATTTTATTTTGTTTTCCTATATAAAATACTTTTATTATTTATTGACTATATTCCAAACTTGGACAATCATAAATTATAAATTTACTTTCAAGCGAAAAAACAAAAAAATATATATATATTTTTCAATGAAGCTTAGAAGAATATCGAAGTAGCATATAGAAGAATTCCGCATTCTGTTTTCGTGACAAGGTTTAGAAAAACTTTACATCAAAATGAAAATTCTCATATATACAATATTTTACTTTATCATTTTATGTTCATGATTTTTGATATACATTGCAGCTTACTTGTAGCTTATAATAATTGTATTTTTAATGTCAATTTTCATATATTTTATTCTATTTTATGCTTTCTTTAGGTATAAAAAATTCCTCAGGATTTGAAAATTTATTGCGTTACATATCTAAATACGATTTTTACCATTCAACCCTTTTTTGTTTTCAAATTATTTTGGGGTT
This sequence comes from Platygaster robiniae, assembly GCA_028476575.1. NCBI lineage: Eukaryota > Metazoa > Arthropoda > Insecta > Hymenoptera > Platygastridae > Platygaster > Platygaster robiniae. The sequence continues at coordinate 14,646,977 of CM052025.1, forward strand.
TTTCTCTTTTTCAAAATTTTTATGCTTCGTGTAATCTGACAAAAGTGTACCTCCTCTTATCGATCACATTTTGTAATACTGTCCATGTACTCGAAGATTTCGACTACAGTCGACCAACGTAAATCCAAATAAAAACAAAGCTGTTTTGGCAATTTTAAATGTAAATTTCTTCCGAAAATTAGGAAACGTTTCAATGATTCTATTTTACCCATTCGAGAATGCAATATGAAAGGTTTTCACATTTTCCATTTTTTTAATTTTATCATTGTTTCTTCATATACATTGCTAAGCCCTTCATTTCAGAAAAAATTTTTTTATTGCCTTTATCCTCAAAACAATGTTGGTTCTGCCCATACTAACCTCGAGCCTCAATTTTCAATGCCACAATTTAAGAGAGCTTTTTCAGGCCCTCAATTTGTGATGCCTCATTCACTTCGAGCCCAAATTTTCGAGGCCGAATTTTCGAAGCCCCACGTTAGGCGCCAATTTTTTTTGGGCCGAGCGGACTCGTACACAGAGGACCTTAGAAAAGAATTACCTTTCCCAGACCCTCGAACCCTCGATGATTTGTAGAGCTCGAAGAAAAGATAGGCTTTTCAGAATAAAACACTTAACACTTTTATGAATACAATATTTATAATTAAAATATCTACTACCTTATAACTAATTAACTGGTAACTAACTAACTAACTACTAACTAATAAACTAATAAACTACTAACTAATAAACTAATTAACTACTAACTACCGCTCGAATCACGGTCTTATATAATTGCTTAAAATTTAGGTCACTATGTTAGTGGGAGAGAGGATGATGAAACAATTTGAAGATCACGTAAGGCGAATTATGAAAAGAGTTTATTATTTTATTGTTGGTTTCTTTGTTTTAAATTTGCAATGTTTAAAAATTGAGTTCAAACGATAAATGTTAAGAATCATGAAAAGATTATTATTCTTTCGAAAGAGATGCGCGAAACGCTGAATCGCATTTCGTCATCTATTATTTCATCATTTTATTTGACTGATATGGAAGAGCAACCTCGCTCTTCAAAATATACTATTATTATTATTTTATTTCAAAAATTGAAAAATTGTTATGAAATGTCAATCTCGAATTCGTCAGAAAAAGTGATATAAAAAAAATAAATTCTCATTCATTGTTTAATATGCAATTTAAAAAATTTTCCATTACTTGAAATTTTTAAACCGTTATTTGATCTCAAAATTCTTCTGATTCAAAAATGTTTACTTATTTGTTCTTCATTGAATCGACCATCTTTAAAATATTTTTTCCTTACATTCTCCTTCTGGCTTTGTTAAATATCAGAGATTGTATGTATGTAATACGTTGAAAATTTTACTGAAAAAATTCTGAAATTCGTTCACCTAACAGATTTTCTCTTTTTTTCCACATATTCAATGTTGTGCTTCACTAATTAAATATATTTATGTTTCAAAGATTACATTGTGGAAATTTTTACAGGGCGATCTGTATAATACAACAGTCTATAAAATATATATAGTCTATAAATTTTTCTTTTTTTTTTTCTTACTTCACATAAATGTCAAAAATAAATTGCTAATTAAAAATCTTGTTAACTTCAAATTTTGATTACCTGGAAATGATACTTCCCAAAAATGCTGCGATTGCCAATTTTTCATTAATTGATGGTATAATTTTCAATTGTGAGATATAAAATTGAAATATTCCTTGTGAAGAAACGATACAGCCTGAAATACGTTAACTCCATTTTCTATCAAAAAGTAAAATCATAATCAACATAAGTGTATTTTTTCTATTTAATTATCTGCATCCAAATTCGTAAAAAAAAAATTAAAAAGAAACATTTTCTATTAGTAACAACACTGTGCAACAAAAAAAATTTTTTTTTTTTGCTATAGATCTAAATACGTGAAATCGATTACTAATGACCCCATATACAAGTCTGCAAGAGCTTTTCACGAAGTTAGTGCAAGTTTCCGAGAAATTATTCATGCAAAGTTTCGAAAATATAACATTGTAATTCATACAATTATGGCTCGATTTTTACCGGACAAAAGCGTATATCTATGTATCTGAGTATGAAAATTCTATTTTCAGCATAAAAAAGCTGAAAAACTGTATTTTTTACGAAGTTGAAAATTTGAGGAAAACCACTCAAAGCAAATGACTAATGGTTCTGCCTGGGGGTCTCGCTCGCGCTCGATCGTCTTAAATAGGCAGGCATTCAGAACTACCGAGCGCAAGCGAGACCCTCAACCATTACCGTTAGTCATTCGCATAAGGTGATTTTACTCAAATTTTCAAATTAGTAAAAAATGCTGTTTTTCAGGGTTTTTATGATAAAAATAGAATTTTCGACCTCAAATACATAGATACACACTTTTGTCCAGTAAAAATCAAGCCATTATTGTATGAATTACAATGTTATCATTTCGAAATTTTGTATAAATAATTTCTCGGAAACTTGCACTTACTTCATGAAAAGCTCTTGCAGACTTGTTTATGGGGTCATTATCAATCGATTTGATGTAATTAGATCTATAGCAAAAAAAAACTTTTTTTGTCGTACAGTGCAATCTGCATAAATGTACATATATCTAATGACTTTTAGTATGATACTACGTTATTATATTTCGAGCCTCGTGCTCGAAATTACCACACTATGTAGTTCTCCTTATTCACGCTAGATGGCACAACTTTAGAGAAAACATCAAAAAACCTATGTTACCTGCATTCTATCCGGTTCCCAACTTCTCATATCTCAGGGCTCGTACACGAGAGAGGAAAAAGTGTTCATGTGTATAGATAGGTATACCTTCCAGCAAAAAAGCTTGGCTTTTTGACCACCGCGCGCTGACAATCGCTATATGTGAGGCGATCCGGAAAAAGGGACCTACTATCCAAAAAGCAAATTTTACAGGACGGGCGATTGAATGAATGAAAATACACAACGGTAAATGGGATGAAAGATTTAATGTCCAAGTCGGGAAATTGATCACTTGGAGTTAATCTCAGTTAATTTTATTTATTCGATCGATATTTCGGCCACACATGGGGCCCTCATCAGGATCCTTCAAAATTAAACCATTGAAACACTTAATATACAATGAAAAAAAAACTTTTCCAAACAAAAACATATAAAAAAATTATTCATCACTACTTCTAGTAAGTTTTCTAGTAAGTTTTAATTCTTCACTACAATAATTTAATTTTGGGTTTTAAAAAAACTTTTTTGTGAGTATGAATAATTTTTTTATATGTTTTTGTTTGGAAAAGTTTTTTGTTCATTGTATATTAAGTGTTTCAATGGTTTGATTTTGAAAGATCCTGATGAGGGCCCCATGTGTGGCCGAAATATTGATCGAATAAATTAAATTAACTGAGATTAACTCCGAGTGATCAATTTCCCGACTTGGACATTATATATTTAGAACAGAGCATAGAATCTTGATTTCTTATATATCAGATATGAAAGATTTTAAAAAATTTATACCCTGCAAAAAAATCAACGTTAGTAAATTCTGATTGCACATAATTGAAGATTGGATTAAGAACTTATAGGATCACTCATAATCGGAAAAATGATTTTTTGAATAGTAGGTCCCTTTTCTCGGATCGCCTCACATATATCGATTTACATCATAGCCAAAAAAGTTTGTCCTTTTGACCACAGTGGCGCTTCACCGGACACTTGAATAACCCGGCCGTGTACGAGCCCTGTCATATCTTCTTAGGGGGTACTCACTCATACCCGTGTGATGTTAGCCGACAAAAATGAGCTTTTATGCTCAAAATTAATTAAATCATTAGGTTTTCGTTTGGCGATGATCGGCAGTCTATTTTCAACGTTTGGTGATTGTTAGTTAATTAGGAAAAAAATAATTAAAAACTGTCATGATGCCAGCCGACACAATGTTGTAAAAATGATTTAAAAAAAAAAAACTTTATTATAGATCGATGCAAAATCGTATGGTGATCACAAATCTATCAATGGTATAATTAAGTGTTCAATATTTAACGTACAATTAGCAGAAAAGCTAATTGCTATTCTAGCGCCTATTTGAATTAACGCGTGCTTGCGCGCATGCGCCGGTTATTATGGCGGGTAACATGTAAAATCGCAAGATTATAGCAAAAATTATGTACGCATGCGCCTGAAATGCAAGCAAGTGACAGCTGACAGCTACCTTAGTACTGCATAGTATTGTTTAATGCAGTTTAATGTTTATTATACGTTACTTATAAACCTTATTTAATTTGTCTAATAATAAGTTAAATTATATAATAAACTTTATCGAAAATGAAGGATCGATATAGAAAATAGCATTTTTTGTAGCAAATTACAGTTTTTACTGGTATATCATTTTAATTGAGAAAACTTTTTTTTAAACTTTGCAATGATTTTTGTATTGATTGGTATTTGCCATCATTAATCACCGTGTACGTATTGTAGGTCCTGAAATTTCAGTCAAACTTGGCTGAAAAATATAGAAAGGGAACGAATGCATATCAAAATTTAGTTGAACAATCCACAGACAAAGATTTTTCTTAATGAGAATTCTTGAATGTTTTTTTTAAAATTATCTTGTATCTAAGTTAATTATGAATATGTGAATAAAATAATTATAAGAATAAATTATATAAATATAAAAATATTTTTAAAGAAATGAAAAGTTTCAGCTTCGTTAAATCGAAAACAAATGTTTAAAAAAATGTAGACTGAAATTTCCATAAATCACTTTCCATATAAGATGTTAAGATTCATGCTTGGGAACGAAAAATTTAAAAAATTCATGTTTTGTTAGAATATCACTCAGCGAATTGTCATTGTCTGAACAAATTGGGACTTTACCCAGACGGCAAAGTAAGCTTCAGTAAGCTATCATGTGAAACTTTTCATCCTTTCAGAAAGCTTTCCGAGAGCATGAAATGTCCGCCGGTTAGCTTTCAGAAAGATTGCTGCAAGTTTCTGAAACCTTTCAACAGAGAGATTTAAAGTGAAAGATTCGGAAAGGTTTCACTAGAAACCCTTCGATCAAAAGGTTTCAGAAACTTTCAGCAATCTTTCTGAAAGCTAACCGGCGGACATTTCATGCTCTCGGAAAGCTTTCTGAAAGGATGAAAAGTTTCACGTGATAGCTTACTAAAGCTTACTTTGCCGTCTGGGTAGTTTCTGTAATTACTATCTATGAAGCATATATGTTTCTATGTCGTTGGAACCGAAAAAATCAAACCAATTAAAAATCATACAATGCAACTTGTACCTGTTGAATAAGAACAAATTTTATGCACTACATAATAATAAACACTCTCGAATGGCATAAAGATATAAAATATTCGTATTTTCTTTTCAAGTTAATGCAAATACAGCGTGCAAGTACATTTTTTTTTAATGTGGGGAAAAAATTGAAAATTATTTTTTTTTTATTTTTAATGGAAAACATTAGTTTTATGTGCGATTTTCCATAAGAGATCCTGCATCCAATTTTGACATTCATTGCAGAACTACCCTAGTAACTCGAGTTTTTATAAAACACTTTATAAAATCCCTGGTTTTTTTTATAAAAATCGGCTTTTTTATAAAGTATCTTTATAAAATTTTATAAAGTATTGAAAACTTTAAAAAATCATTTTATTTAGTCTTTATAAAACTTTTATAAAAACGTGAATCTTTATAAAGCTAAGCGAATATGTATGAAGGATTTTATAAAGCTAAGCAAATTTTCATAAAGAATTTAATAAAACGTGATCAATTTTTATAAATAACTTACCTGTTGCAAAAAACTGGTGAGTTTTCGATCAATTTTCATCATTTTCCATAAGATTGCTCAGATTGTCTATCAGTTTTCATCAGGTTCAGTTCAATGACAAGAAAACTTATTTTTATTTCTGTATCTGTTTCCTTCATTTCTTATAAGGTGAAGATATAAGAAACCATATATAAATAAAAGTTTTTCTGTATCAATTTTCATCGATTTTCATAAGCCTTTGGCAAAAACAATTAAAACGCAGTAGTGAGATTTTCATTCGCGTGTTCCTATTCTATAGAATAATCACTGTACATCGCAGGAACTGAATGACAAATTCATATGAAAAATTGTTTAAAAATTTATTGTTTGCTATTTTTTATAGTCTATTTTTACCAAATTGTTTATTTTTTGATATCAAATTTTCAACATTTATTTTTGTGGAAACCTCTCCTTCATTTAACTGAGTAAACTATGTAGTATCGTTAAAAACAATATTTTGAATTATAATTTGTTGATAATAAAAAAGTTAAGTAACTTATGTTACTACATTAGAACATTTTACACTGAAACGGCCGATTGAGGAAGATAAACTACTGTTCCGAATATTATCTTAACCCGTTTATTTTCCCTAGAATTCGAGACATTTGTTGTGAATTCTAAAGCTATTGACCATCATTTTATGATACATATATATTTTATTGATTCTTTGAGATTTTCAAGGATTTTTGAATAGGACACCGTCTCTACAGTTTTAAAGAATTTATAAAAGGGCCTAGCCGGGTTTCCATGTGAAATCGGCACCCAGCCCGAATGAAATTTCGTATTAACTTTTCAAAAGCACTACGTTAGAGATTATTTTTCGCAAATTTTCAAACCAATAGGCGCCATCTTTAATGTGTTATATGGTCAATCATGTGGATTTTGAATTTGTCGTTTTTTAGCTAAACTAATGGTCAGAAAAATTCGAAAAAATTCACCGTGTTTCTTCATATCAAAATACATCTCTGTAAATTTTTTTAGAATTTCCTCGCGAAAAATTCACTTTGCAAAAAATTGCGAAAATTTTTGCATGCGAATTTTTCGCGATAAAAAACAGATACCAAGCTAAATTTTTTCATTTTTTTAAACTATGTGGGAAGTACTTAAATAAATGGCGAATGCCAAAATCGGAGTTTTCAATTGTATCTGTCGTTAAAATTGCATGTTCGTTGATTTTTTCATAATATTTTGCGATCTGTTATGATAAATGAGGGATTTGAAAGATAATTGGAAAATGAATAACTGTTTTTTGCGATCGTGCATTTTGTAAATACAAGTTTTTTCTATATTATATTATTACATTTTATTTTTGTATTGTATTATATTACATTATAAAAAAGTGGGTTGCACTGATAATATTGTGAATAACTTGAAACACATCAGAAAAAATGTTTTTTGTAAGACTTATTGCGAGTGATAAAGCGGCTTTTCTTAAAAAGTTTTGTCTTAAACAGTATCACGCTAAATTGAATGGAAAGCTTTTCACCTAGATTCTGCATAGAATGTTCGAAAAATAGTTAATGAAATTTTTCGAAAAAGTAGTTCATATGAAACCTCATTTGGTTCTAAAGCAAGTTTGACGTACAAAGTTGAGTAGGCTATTCATTTTATTATAACAAAACATATGATTGAGCGAAAAAATGTTATATCAGAAAATTTTTTTTAATTCTTATGTATTTCATACTAGATCGAAAGAAAAAATGAGCAAAAAATGATATTTTCACGACAGATACCACTGAAAACTCCAATTTTGGCATTCGCCATTTTTTTCAAGTACCTCCCACATTGTCTAAAAATATGAAAAAATTTCACAATATGTATCTTCATTAGATTATTCATTAGTAAATTTTCAGCTTAGTACCTCTGTTTTATTGCGAAAAATTCGCATGCAAAAATTTTCGCAATTTTTGGCAAAGTGAATTTTTCGCGAGAAAATTCCCAAAAAATTCACAGAGATGTATTTTGATATGAAGAAGAACGGTGAATTTTTTCAAATTTTTCTGACTATTAGTTCAGCTGAAAAACGACAAAATTAAAATCCACATAATCGACTTCAACTCAATAAAGATGGCGCCTATCGGTTTGAAAATTTGAGAAAAACAATCTGTAACGTAATGCTTTTGAAAAGTTAATACAACATTTCATTCGGGCTGGGAGCCGATTTCACATGGAAACCCGGCTAGGCCCTTTATTACAAGAGAAGAATTCAGTTATTTTTTTTTACATCGCATAACTTTTTTAATTTTTAAAATTTTTGGCAATGTTTGCATGAAGAATGTATATTTTTCAATATTTTAACATTTTCACAATTTTTTTTTAATCCTACATAATCGAGAATGCTTTTTAATTAAGAAAGTTCCTCCATTTTTCTTGAAATTGTAGAAATTCGTCATAATTATAAAAATTATTTACAATCTTTATGTAATGATTATGAGAATTCATTTTTTTAATATATTCTAAAAATTTTTTCAATTTTTTTTCAATTCTAGAAATTTGTAGTAATTTTTGAAAGACTTGATAATCTTCATATGAATAATATGTGACCCGATCTGTAGAAACCGGGCTAAGGACCAAATCGACTCATCCTATTCGTCATCTCAAATGAATTAGAAAGTAGGCCTTGTCGATTTGGTCCTTAGCCCGGTTTCTACAGATCAGGTCACATATAGTTTTGATTCAATTTTGAATATCCTCGAAATTTTTGAAAAGTCCACAGTTTATGTAATCTACAGAAAATTCCAAACTGTTAAAAATCTTTACATGGTATATATATACTTTTTCAATATTTCAACATTCCAAAAACATATGTACATGAAGTTCCAAACGTTTAAAATTAAACGAAAAATATTGATACATATAAATTGAAGAAAAAAAATTCCCAACTGCTTTCGAGTACTTTTTGTTGGGAACAACAAACTTTACACTTTCTAGAAAAATATTTAGCACAATCATTCTCACGATAATAAATCAAGAATTCAAAAATTTTGTGTTTTCATTTAATTTGAAACGTTTGGAACTTCAGGCACATAAATATTTTCACATTTTTCACTGTTCTCATAATTTAATGGAGCCCTTAAAACTGTTTACAATTTACAAAATGGATCGAAATTCTTTAAGTTTTCAAAAATGCTTCCAAATTACAAAAATCGCTGGCAACTGTCATAATATTCAATTTTTTCTATTTTATATAACTTACACGGTTTTAAATATAATGCAAACATTTTGAAGGTTAACATATTCTCAAAATTTTATCAACTTATCAAGATTTTTGCAAATTTTTGTAATAATCAATAGGTTTGACAGAATTATCATCAACAAAATATTCTTACTTTTTTTAGTTTTTACTTTTACCTCCCTTCTCTTTTGCTTTTTAGTACTTGAGTCACAATTATTACCTACCCCAAGTATCTTCAGAAAGCGCGTCCTGTCTGTAGACCAACAAACATCCGAGCGTTTAAAGGTCAATGCACAAGGAAGTCGATGCTGCTTCCAAAAAGCTGTTGATATAACATTAGTCCACACTCCAGGTCTTAAAGTATGGTCGGTTCGTTTGCCCTCTGAGTGTTCAGGTTTGATTTTGTTCCACTCTTCATTAGTCAGGGTCAGTAGAAAATCACTGCACTCTTGACTGGCGTTGTCGTTGATGGATGAGCAACTGGATGAATTAACACTTTTTAAATCATCGTCTGAAGATACGTCGAGTGATATATTTTTTAAGACTTCTTCAGCCAATCCAAATTTTTTTCTTGTTGTTGTCCAGATTCCTTGCCGGTCTTCTCTGATGTTTGTGTACCAGTTTTGTGCTGACCATTTTTTGTCCAGTCATCAGTTTTTGCTTGTAGATGTCAGAGGTGAAAACAGGCCAATCATTTTTGTCCACACTTTTGAAGTGTTCGAAAAATTGCTCCAAAATCCTGAGCCTTTCTTCAATGGTCACCGAAGGTTTTCGTGGCATTGTGGTATAATTTACCTGTACCTGAAAACATTTCACGTTGTAAGAAACCTGTGTAAGGAAAAAAATCATTGACATTTGTGAAAAACACTTATTTCAAAAAAATTGTTTACCTTCAAACAAAAATTTTCATGTTCCTGGAATGCAAAGGAATGTTTTTTTTTTAATACGTCCCATTTAAGTTACGCTCTATCTACACTGACAAACCGATTTGCTTCGCCCAACCAAATTATTTGGTCGTTTTTGGTATACCAAACAAAACTGGTTGTGTTCATTTCAAATTGTTTTTTATTCAAGTGATAGTAAGTTCGAAAACTACGTGAAGCTGGCACCGAAAAGTAATAAATTTTCTTCATATTTTTCCGAGTAAAAAAGTCCTTTGCACCTTTTTAAAACACTAAAAATTTAAACAGTTATTCGAACATGAAACTTAAGAAATCAAATTGATGAAAACTTGTGACCTTAATAACTTTTTTTATTTTGACTTTTGTAAAAAGTGGCAAAGGACTTTTTTATTCAGAAAAATAAGAAGAAAATTTGGAAAAAATTTTTTTCCATGAATTCGACCTCCACTCGTCGGGAGAGGGCATTTATTGTTAAAATTTTTACCTTAAATAACTTTTTTAATTTTGGGTTTTTTGAAAAATAACAAAGGGGAAAAAGTCTTCGAATTTCACAAGAAATCCATGGTTTTTTTTGTATCGTGGACTTTGAGACACCCTGTATATATATTTTATTATGGTTCGATTGATATTTAATTTACTTGGAAGGGACTTCTTTTCAATTTTGGCCTTAAGGGGTTTAATTTTTTTGAGGGGTGGGGGGAATGATTTTATGAGTTTCTTGCTCCATCCTGTTAACACTTATCAGTGGGAGGCGTTCCTTAGCGGCGCCGTAAGCGCGCTGGGAGTGTTCCGCCGTGGGTGAGGAGTCGGAGAGTGGCAGAGTCGGTTTTATTATTATTTTGTGATGAATTTCATTTTTTTATTGTTCACCATGGTCACTTGGTGAGGGAATTGGCAGGCCACCGAGGGAGTTATGTGTGTTTTATTTTGCATCATTGCTTGGGGTTTGTTGTGGGGTGCGGTTGATTTTGGTGGGTGCTTCGAATTGTCCTATCGTGGTATTGGTTTTACCCAGGCACATGCACGCACGTGTTTAGGCGGAGGTGTTGTTATTGCGTTATTGCGCTTGATTTTGATTTTGCGAGGGCCCACTTTGCCCCAGTGTGGCATTTTGTGGGGTTTGGCGTTTTTTTAGATTAAGTCGTTTGCCTTAGGTTAAGTTGCGAATGAAATGGTCCCGCGTACGTGTTTGTGGGTTTGTTTCAGGAGTTTGGTACGCTAGCCAAGCCGCCGTGGAGTCCACCCCGCGAAGTGAGGTCAGAATTTGAAATAATTCTTAGGAATATTGCGGGTGTTTTGGCACAGAGTTGCCCATTGGCTATTTTGTTCATTTTGGATTATTATTTTGGATTTGTTGTCGAATTTTTCCCTGTTCATTTTGCCCTGTAGTCTGATTATTTGTCCTTTGGATGTTATTATTTTGATTTGGATATTGGGTTGTGTTTGGGCATTGAGTGTCCAGTGTGAATTTATTTATGAGGGATTATTGATGCTTCATTTTGTATATCGTATTGATTTGGATTTTTTTTTTTATTATTTGGATATTTGATCTGATTATTCTGTTCCGTGTTTATATTTGCCCTAGATTTCGCATCTGTCCTTTTGTTTTGGGCAGGTTTTGTTTTGTGTGTTCCCAATCATATTAGTTGTTGAGATAGATAGGTGGGGTATAAGTTACCCTTTTGGGGGGTGCCCCCGGATTGGGAGGGGGGTCAACAGTTAGGTTGGTAGAATTAGAGGATTTGAGAACGGAAAAACAGGTCAACATGGCGGAAATACAGGAGAGATAAGAGAAGAGGGGACGACCAGTGCGCCGACCCAGAGTGTAGGGGAGTTCCCCTCCCCCTTGAAAGCTATGCTTATTTTTTTTTCTTTTTTTTTTTGTTCTCTCTTATTCTTTCCTTCCTTGCGTGGTTTTTTTTTATGGATATTTTGTATAAGTTCTAAGAATAAACGGGGTCGCTGGCGACACCCTAGAGATTGATGTATTTTTACTTGTTTTTTTTTGTTCTTTTAATGAGAAGAGAGAGGGTAATTGTTGACGATATCATTTCATTTATATTATCTATCACCTACGGGCACAGCGAACTGGAGATTTCGTTTGATTTTGAGTCTGATGGTTGTGTCGAGGGGTGAGGTACTAGGTTCGACCAGGTAGAGATTGGTAGTTTTGGAGCCAGGTTCACGACCAAGCACACTTCGTAGCCCGGTGAAATATGGCTTGATGGAAAGCTAAGGACCTGTAGAAGAGGATCCTGGAAAGAAATTTGAAGGTTTTATGGCTGTGTCGCCTGGTATTTCCCGATTTATGTGGTGAAAAATGGAGGAGTTGGACGGGTAAAAGTGACAAATTGACGCAAGTTTTCCACAGTGATAATTATTTTTTTTTGTCGGCACTTGGTTGTCCTCTAGGAACATTGGTCGTGGAAGCTGTGGTGTCTTCTAGTCTTTCATGTATTGAGTTACTTTGTGTTTGAAGTCCATTTCGATAGAGGGCGCCAATGCTCCATTAGGAACTGGCAAATTCCAGTCACTGGTGTCAAGGTTTGATACTTGGGTGAGGAATGGATATTGATGTTGAATTGACTAGGGATGCTAGAGAAGGAAAAGTTTGGTGTTGTATTTAGGCTAATCAGTGGGTCATTCGAGGTTCCAGGGGGGGGGGGACAGGAACTAGTAGAGTCAAGATAGGGTTTGCCTACGTTTTATTTATTTATTTATTTTTTTTGTGTGTTGTTCGTTGGGGTTTTTTTCTCTCATCTTGTTTACTCTTTTGAGGTTTCAAGTTCTGTCCTGGATAGTGGATCTTATCAGGTTAAGTTTCAGGAGTGATGTTAATTCTACTTATTTTCTCCGGATAATGGGGCGAGAAAGGTTCCTTTTCCCCCTGTACTAGGGTGGAAAAAGTGAAGAGCTGAGGGGGGAGGGGGTATTGTGACGGTTGAATTTTTCTCGTTAAATTTGGAGTTGTATATTTCCAATAGTCAACCGTCACTTAAATTTAGGCTCCTGAAATAGACATGATTCGGGGAAGAGGGAGAAACGATTCCGGGAAATAGGAGAAGGGGAGAAACGGTTGAAATCGGTTGCGGCGTTGCCGTTGTTAACGCGAGGTTGCCGGCGTTGTTTTGGAGCGGAGTGTGGTGCGAGGGCCAGTCAGGGCCCGGGCCGGCATAGGTGGGGCGCCGGGCGGCCTCGCTCGCGCGGCGGTAGCAACTGCAGTTGGTAGGGGTCGATCACTGTGGGTTTTGCTTTTGGCTAAAACTAACCTAAAAATAAGTAGGAGTGTATATCTGTATCTATACAAATATATAGGTATACATTCCCAACGATCCCTCCCACCCCGTCTCTGCCGGTCCCCCCACTTTTTTTGCCAAAAAGTGCCTACTGAGTGATCGACCCCTGGCAGTTGGGCTCGAGCATTACGAGGGAGCAAAGAGTTGCGGTTTTTTTTTTGAGAACGGAAGAAAAAGAAAGCGTGCAGGAGTGGGCTGGTTGCCGGAAATTGGGGAGTTAACGAGATCTTGGAGGTGAGAGGATGACAAGGACTATGGGCGGCTAGGGAACCACGGCGTCGCGAGAGTGGACGATGTGGCGGCTGCGGCGACGACGACGTCGTTGGGGGAGGATGCCCCCAGGGGATGAGTGAATAAAATACAGTGCGCGGGACCGTCGGTTTTCATTGTATATTTTCCGGGGTTTCATTATTTTCTTAATAATGGGGAGTCGTGCGTCGGATATTAGGGGGCGGGGTGGCATGGACCCCCCCCCACCTTATTTTTCTTTGTATTCTTCGTATTCGGGTTTCGGTATCTGTCTCGGTTTTGTTTTATTTGATTTGAATAAACGCGTCATGATTTATATGTGATGAAATAGTTTTTTTTTGTATTGACGCATTATCCAGGAACGCGTTACTTGCCCCTTACCCCTCCCCTCTCCGGCGTTGGCCGGGCGAGGTTTCGTTTGTGTTCCTGAGGACGTCGAGGGTTTCGTCGTTCTCTGGGAGTTGGTTTTGGCTTTCGCGACCGCGGATTGTGTTTCGTTTTTCTGGTTTTCTGTATTTTAAGTAACGGGGGACGACCAGGGGGGATTACCCCGTTAGACCTTATCGAAAAAGCCCTAAAAAAATCGAGTGTTTAACCCTCAAAATAACCCTAAAAAAATCGAGTGTTTTTTTGAACAGGGTTTAACTCTCAATTGAGAGTTTAACTTTAAGTTTGAGGGTAAGACCCGTAACATTGAGGGTTAAACCTCAACCTTAGGGTTAACTTTTACTTGAGCGTTAACCTCTGATTTGAGAGTACAACCCTCAACTCAGGAGTGTAACTCTCTTCTTGAAGGTATAACTCTTATGTTGAAGGTTAATCTCTTATTTGAGGGTGTAACACATAACTCGGAAATGTTGTACCCTCAACTTATAGTTAACGCTTGAGTGAGGGTATAACCTTTTACTCAAGGTTGTAACCCTTAACTAACGGTGCATCATAAATTAAGGGTTACCTCCTGCTGAGTGTTTCACCCTGAATGAAGGGTTTGTTTCCCGATATACACTTTATTTGCGGTGAACCCTTTAATCAACGGTTGTACTCTGGATTTAGGGTGAATCTATGAGTCGAGGGTTATAACCTCAATTCAGGGTTAATTAGAGTTGAAGGTGAGAACCTCAGTTCAGGGTGGGACCCATGATTTAAGGGTTATACCCTCGTTACGGGGTGCACCTGTGGGTCGAGGGTTATACTCTCAATTTAGGGTGAGTAAGCGAGTCGAGGGTTATAACCTCAGTTCAAAGTGAAGCCTGAAATTTAAGGGTAATACTCTCAATCTAGGGTACACACGTGAGTCGAGGGTTATACCCTCAATTCAGGGTGAATTAGAGAGTCAAGTGTGAAAACGTCAGTTCAGAGTGAGACCCGTGATTGAAGGGTTATACCCTTGTTACGGTGTGCACTGGTGAGTCGAGGGTTATACCCTCAGTTTAGGGTGAATTAGCAAGTAAAGGGTTATAACCTCATTTCAGGGTCAAACCCATGAGTGAAGGGTTATACCCTTGTTTCAAGGCCCATTTTCTCGAAACAGGGTCGTCACTTAAAATTCAAGGTTTGCTCTGATATCAAGAGTTAACCTAGACAGCAAACTTGGAGGAGCCTCGTGTCCAAAATTAGCGAGAGTGAGCCTAGGGATTTTACTGGCGGCCAGTAAATTTCAAGGGAGAGCTTAAAACTTCTAGACTGAGCCAGGCAAAATTGCTAGCTTCTCGTTATTTCGTGAACCAACACGATGAAAATCACTAACCTTATTCTAGTATTAAAATCACGAGTGGCTAGAGATTTTCAACAGCGTTTTTTTACTGTGTACTCAGGGCCTAACAACCCCCATTTAGCCTGTTGTCCCAGTAAATACCAAGCCCGATCTAGTAACTTCGACTGTAGAGCCTTACTCGAGAAAATTTGAACTATTATCACGTGGCATCCGAAGTGGCAGATTTCGAATGTTTCAAATGATCATACTGCGAATTTAACAATGGCATGAAAATTTTTTTTTAATCAACTTCTTCCATTTGACTTTTAAATGACCAATTGCAGTAAATCACATTTCACAAAATTTAAAAAAAAATGTGAGCTGGGAAGAAAGTAATAAAAAATGAATCTATATTAAATTTAAGGATACACGTGTCTCCTACTTTTGCTAGATTAGCCCGAGTTCATGACTTATTCAACAATATATTTTATTTATTTTCTCTTTCCAGCATATGACTTAGGTAGCTCTGTTCTTTGTACACCTCAAGGTTTAAATGAATAACTTTATTGACCTTATCTAGAAAAACTGCGAGACACGTGTATCCTTAAATTCAATATAGATTCTTTTTATGTTACTTTTATCTCAGCTCACATTTTTTTTTTGAAATTTTGTTGCACTGTTATTTGTCAAATCTGTACTTGTGGTTTTTATAAAACTGTAAATTGCTAGATGGTGAGTTTTTAGATTTTTAATTTTCTATTAAGTATGTTTAACTCATTGCGAATTTTTTTTAAACTCATAAATCCAATTTCTATAATTCTAGATTAGGAAAATTCAATGTTCAGAATTTTGAAATATTGTAATGTAATGGAGTGAAAGTAAGAGTTAACACACATCGATTTTTTTTATGTGACGAGAAAACAAATTTGTGGTAACTACTTTTGTCAATTCATCAGATTACAATATTTCCAAATCTTAAGAACTGAATTTTTACCAATTCAGAACGGTGGGGAAACGCATATGAAATTCAATACAATTTTTTAATTAGCTTCTTCTACTGGATCCAAACTCAAGAATTAAAAAAAATGGTCATTTTACAATTTTTCGTTTCACCAAATTTGAATTTCAAAATTTCTAGATTATGATTTCTGCGAGAAAGAAGAAAATTAATTTGTCATGTCATTTTTTCCAGTTCATGATCCCCATAAACAAACGTTGCCGAAGCAAGACTGACGCAACACCTGCTATAAATTACCCTAACAGCACACTTAGTTCCAGGGATGTTCCAAGGACGTCCCCGGGACTTTAGGACATCCCAGGACGTCGCGGGGGTTTCCCTGGGACATTTATGCTGTCCGGGTATTTTCTCAATATTGCCGTAAAACTGCTGGCAATGTTATCAGGCCAGCAGTTTTGTAATTTTAAAAATATCACAAAATATATATGTTTTTCGATTGATGAGGGTTGAATCAAAATTTTAGGATAGAAATATTGCAAAAATATTTTTATGATATATACCTTTACATACCCTAGCGGGTCGGGTGAAACGGTTTCACCAGGTTTCACGAGGTTTCATTGCGTTTCAAGCCGTTTCGTGAGGTTTCACAGAGTCTTGGAAGTTTCCTTTTGCCAAAATACAATTTATAAGAGCTTGATGGTGACGGAAGTAAGGCAGATTGCTCTAATGTTGTTCTGTATTGGTATTTTGTGTTCGTTTTTATCGCCATTTTGCAGTATTGATTAAAAATATGAATTCTCTAATTTTTTTAACTATCGGTAAGCGAGTTTCGTCTTGCGGAGGATAAATGATTGGACGAAATTTTTTGCAGAATTTTGCTACTGTTGATAAACTTCTTTTATAAAAAAAGCTGAAATCATTTACATCAAACGCATGATTAATTTTTATTACACAATAATGTCACATAAATAATACTTGTCCGTAAGCGAAAATAGTAAAATTTATAATAATTTGTGGCAGCATATTTTTAACACTAAGTTGTTTGTAAAAAACAATTTTCATAAATAATATTTTATAACAATTTTATATTTACAGTAAAATTTTTCCATTATGAATTCCAAAAATCACGAAGGTATATTTTTCTTAAGCCTGAAAAAAATAATTTTTCTCTACATTTTCGGTATGCAGTGCACATGATAAAGTTTTAAGTAAATAAACAGAATGTTACATTGTCAAAAAATGTTTATCATCTTAAGTTTTCTGTCCTTACTGTGAACGATCGATGATGATCGACGGATTCATCATTTAAAAAATAGGTGAACAGTGTTCTGGGTGGTATTTATCATACGTTTGATGTAAATGATTCCAGCTTCTTTTTAATAAAAGCAGTTTATTAACAGTAGCAGAATTTTGATGATAGGAAAAAAAAAAAAAAAAAAATATCGTGCCCGAGGATTTGAAACCCAACATGTCCAGGTAAGAGGCAAGAACTCTGCGGAATACTCCACCGCAACTCTCCGACTCTATGTCGGTAACATAGAATTTCCGGCCGAAGGGAACTTGTTTGTTAACTTTGTGTATTTTCAGTTTTTATTTTTCATAAGTATTCGGTCGAAGAGCTTGAGGTTTGCTAATGGCTTAGGCTATACAATTTTCCAGCTCAATAAGCTCCTGAAATTGATTTTTAAATGTCGAATTAGCCGCACGATAACGTGTGAACAATTTTTGCCAGGGTTATTAAATAATTGTGGTTAATAATACTCAATTAACATTGACTTACATTGGTATACCACTGTTCAAGCTAGTTTGAGTCTAGAATTAAATCTTTCATGATCCTATGTCATCAATTCGAAAAGATGAAACGTCATGAAACTACGTGAAACGCGATGAAACTCAGTGAAACCACATGAAACGGTTTCATGAGGTTTCAACCGACCCAGTAAGGTATATAATAATTGTAATAAATAACGAAATATAGGTTATTAAGTTGCCTGATTCATGAATAAATTAATTCTTCAAAAAAATTCATATTATTTGACGATATTTTGCATATAATCTTATATCTCTAGTAAGTTTTACGTTTCTATAAACTTTCTACAAACTCTATCATACAATCAGGGTTTTTCTCGATGAATTATCATATTATATTATATTATAATGAATATCAAGAATGTTGTATAATTCTTGAACTTTGATATCAGTATTGATATTGTTTTTTCAAATATTAAAATTATATAACTATATTTTTATTTTTTCGTTTTAAAATAAAGGTAAAATAATTGAATTTGATGAAATAAAATTCACTAAGTATGAACATATATCAAATTATGAATGTTGAAGCAATTCCACCATTTATGTCTGAATAATTATCGTAATTTTCTCAAGTTCCATTGTCTCAAGTTTCCTTCTTTTGTTTTTACTGCAGTGAACAAATTGTATCCGTACTTTAATATTATTTGCATTATTTGTAATAAAAAATAATTGAGGTTAATGAATCGTGCGCTCAAAAAGGCGGTAAAAATAGTATGCATTATTTACAGGCAATATTTTGTGACATTTCTTTGCAAGAGTGTTAATTAGGATAATCTGTTAATATATGCCATTTATCATCAAATTGATAGGAAACAATAATCAGAGGGTACTCGCCGACAATGACAATCATCGCCAGCAATGATGAAATTTTCGGAAATTTTGAAGTTCTATTTTTCACGCCATGTCAACATACGTCAACTTACGCCAAGTTACGCCAGCCGCCATGATAACCGGTGCATGCGCGCAAGCACGCGTTAATTCAAATAGGCGCTAGAATAGCAATTAGCTTTTCTGCTAATTGTACGTTAAATATTGAACACTCAATTATACAATTGATAGATTTGTGATCACCATACGATTTTGCATCGATCTATAATAAAGTTTTTTTTTTTTAATCATTTTTACAACATTGTGTCGGCTGGCATCATGACAGTTTTTAATTATTTTTTTCCTGATTAACTAACAATCACCAAACGTTGAAAATAGACTGCCAATCATCGCCAAACGAAAACCTAATGATTCAATTAATTTTGAGCATAAAAGCTCACTTTTGTCGGCTAACATCACACGGGTCTCACTCATGCCGAAAATCTATCAGATTGTGTGAAAGCGTGTGCGTTGTCATGGAGAAGTGAATGTGTTGGGAAACGTACACGAAAAAGGAAAAGAAGGAGAATTCCTCTCTTCCTCTCACTCCCTTCTCCCTCCCTACGAGTTACAGTTCAATCATCGGTATGCCGATTCCTAGGTTCGCTGCGATCGAGCCAGTATTTCATAGACTCTATGGAAGTGAGTACCCCTTGTATCTTCTTGTTGTGCGCTTGTGGAATAATTGATGCGTGTGCGTTTTTGATTTTCGGAAAAATGTTGGAAAGAAAAATAGAAGAGTTGGCCAAAAAACTGAGAAACATTCAGGAGGAACTTGTTTCATATCAAAGTCAGACTGTGGAAAAAGAGGAGTCGGACAATGATCCCGAATTTGACTCGACCGAGGGCTCGGAGTGCGAATGGGGAGTGGTGAACGACAACCTGCATGGAAAAGAGGGAGTCGTACCCCCGATGGTCCCCGAATTGGAATTCGAAGCAGGAAAAGGCACGATCGACGAACGTAAGTTTAAAAAGAACGTGAAACAAACAAAAGAAGAGAGAGACGGAAGACGAGTCGCGCTCGCACAGAGCGGCAAGACGACAAGCGTCTGCACTAACGGCAGAACACTGGGCGATTGTTCGGTCTTTCCTTGCTGTTTTTTGCTTTTCGGGGTCGAGATTTTATTCGTAAAATTCCTCTTGCCTTTGCGTCTGCAAAAGCGGCAGGACGGGGCACGGAGGAGGTACAGTCCGTCTAAAAAGTGGTCAAGATTTTATTTATGAATATCCCTTCGCCTTTGCGCCTGCACGAGCGGCATGATGAGGCACGGAGGAGGTACAGTCCGTCTAAAAAGTGGTCGAGATTTTGTTTATGAATTTTCCCTCGCCTTTGCGCCTGCACGAGCGGCAGGACGGGGCGCGGAGGAGGTACAGTCCACCTAGAAAGTTAAGAAATTGGGGTTAGGCCCAATGTTTTCTCATTTTACACGTTTTAGAGGGGAAGGCAGATAGTGTGCCGGTGAATGACGAGGTGCTAAGCATTTTGGAGGATAACCCCTGTATTAAGAAGACCCTCAACCTCGGTTTGCACAAAGAATTGGAGGCTCGATGGGGATTTTGGGTAAAAAAGGGGGTTCCAAAAAATGAGATCGAGGAATTGTGTCAGAAATACGCTCGGAAAGAAGGTTTTGAGACTCTTGAATTGAACGAGCCAGTAGGAAGACAGATGTCAAGCCAGGGGAAGAAGCGCGATTCTTACAAAGTCGAGACGCAAAAGGTCCTCGGGGCTTCCTTGATGGCAATTGGAGCGGTTTTAAAAGATGTGATGGAACACTATGCTGAAGGTGTTGATCCGAGACTGACTGTACAGTCCCTGTCGGACGCGGGCAAACTGATAGCGGACGCGTTCCACAAACAATCGGTGTCGCGAAAGGCGACGATTACACCGGGTTTCTCTTACGAAACAAGTGAGAAATTGAGCATAAAAGATATTTGTTTTTTCCTTTTTTCTCTCTTTTTGTGTGTATTGGTGTTTATAAATAGTGGATATGCACATGAATTGATTTATAAATAAAGCCAAAGATACGTAATTTGATGAAAAATATAATGAATATGGTGAATTTTATAAATTTAATAAATTAAAACGCAATAAATATATATATATATATATATATATATATATATATATATATATATATATATAAAAGAAGAGGTAAGAAAAAAAATGAAAATAGAAAACTGAACAGGCAAATAAATTTTAGAGGAATTATTGAGGAAAACTGAGCCAGAGAGTCACCTCTTCGGGAGAGAATTAGTGTCGGAACTGAAAGAAGCCGCGGCCTTAGATAATCTGGTCTAAAAGTTCAGAAGAAGAGGTGGGAAAATGAAACTAAAAAACGAACATCCTCAATTCGTACGGAAACCTCTGTGGCATCGAGGCAACTACAGGGGACAGTGCAATCATCGCATCCCGTTCAGGCAGGTGCAGCAAGAGCCCAACCACAAGTTTTTGCCTCTGAAAAACTTAGAGCAAAGGAACAAGAAGTTCATCGCGAAGAAGAAATAAAACCAATGGTAACACATATTGCGGGAAGGTTGGAAGATTTTTTGAGGGAATGGGAAAAAATAACAAATGAAAAATGGATTCTAGATTGCATAAAAGGTTACAGATTAAAATTTTTCAAGGAGGTTCACCAAGAGCAGGAACTCATCCCTACTATCCCGGGTTCAAATATGAGTGATTACAGAGCGGCGCATGATAGTTTGTTGAATAAAGGGGCCATTGTGTCATGTTTTGAAGAGAAGGGGCAGTTCTTTTCGTCCAACTTTCTCGTTCCCAAGTCAGATGGGACTTTGCAGTTTATTTTAAATTTGAAAAAGTTGAATGAATTCATGGCTCCGGAGCATTTTAAAATGGTGGATCTAAGGACGGCTACGAAGTTAGTTTTCAAGGATTATTTTATGGCAACTATAGATATTCAGGACGCTTATTATCTGATCCCAGTTCACGATTCCTGCAGAAAGTTTCTGAGGTTTAGATTCGAGGGTAAAATATATGAATTTACATGTCTAGATTTTGGTTTGTGTATTGGGCCGTATGTTTGCACAAAAATCATGAAACCAATGGTGAGAATTCTCCGTTCAAGGCAATTTTCGTCTGTGGTTTATTTAGATGACTGGCTTTTTGTTGAAAGTCCAGAAGGTAAATGCAAAGTAAATGTTATTGAAACAATTTGTTTATTAGAGTCTTTGTGTTTTTTGATTAATTACATTAGATACGGCAGGTTTGACCTTGAAACTGACGCAAGAGAAGAGGGAGCATTAGAAAGTGTGGACGTCCGAGTTTTTACAGAAGGATAAATGTGAAATTGGAGAATTTGCACAGTTAATAGGCAGTCTGGTGGCGGCATGCCCAGCAATGGATTATGGTTGGTTATATATGAAGAGGTTAGAAATGGAGAAGTCACAGGCTTTAGAAGATAGTAATGGTGATTTTGGAAAGAAATGACAATTTCAAAGTTAGTGAAAGAGGATATTCAATGGTGAAAGAGAAAGTAGGGCGAGAAATTGTTAAAATTCGTAAATCGGAGTTCGAAGTAGTTATTTATACTGATGCTTCTAATGCAGGGTGGGGAGCGTCAGATGGACGAGATAGTATTTATGGGTTTTGGTTTAAAATGCAGGGGGAATGCCATATTACTTTCAAGGAATTTTTCGCGATAAAATTGGCTCTGGAGATTTTAGCAGATAATTTGAGACACTGTCAAATCTTGCTAAGGGTGGACAATACAATGGTAATTTCGTATGTGAATAGAATAGGGGGTGCAAGGTACTTGAAGTTACACAACCTTGCGAGAGGGATTTGGCAATGGGCTAAAAAGAGAAATATATTTTTGGTGGCGTCATACATTCCATCTGGGGGAAATATAGAGGCAGATATGTTATCTAGATTTAATCATGATGATACCGAGTAGGAGCTAGCTAACTTCGCTTTTGAAAGAATTGAGAAGTGTTTTGGAAAAATGGAGATTGATTTATTTGCCACAAGGGAAAATAGGAAATGTGAAAGATTTTTCTCTCGCTTCCCAGATAGGCGAGTTACGGGCATTGATGCTTTTACATTTTACTGGTTGAAATTGAGTTTTTATGCCTGTCCCCCTTTTTCGGTTATTCTTAAGAGCTTAGTGAAGATAAAAAGTGAATTCGCTTCAGGGGTCATCCCAAACTGGTCTAACTAGCCGTGGTATCCACTGTTCTTGGAGATGAAAAAGGGGAAGATTTTGACCTTGAAACCAAATGCTGGATTAATGTTGTCCCCACGTAGGAAAAAGCAACATCCGCGGGCTCACCGGTTGGAGTTGTTGGTGGGGAGATTATCGCGAGGGCCTTCTTTAGGAGAGTTGTACCATCGGAAGCATTGGAGTTTGTTACTGGTTAATTGGCAGAATTTACGCTAAAGCAGTATTGATCAGTTTACAGGTTGTGGTATAGCTATTGTAGAGATAAGAAAATTGAACCCGGTGATCCCCAGAAGGGGATCACCGGGATAAGGTTCCTAGTTGAAAAATTCAAAAGGGGAGCTTGCATCGGGACATTTAACACGTCTAGGGTGGCATTATCGTTGATTTCGGATACGAAGATTGGGGAAGATAAAGAGATTTCACGTTTATTATCTGGATTTAGTACATTGAGGCCAACAACTCCAAAATATTCAGGGACCTGAAGCTCAGACGTTATCAAAGATAAAACTTAGTAGCATTGTACATAAAGCGGATGGTTTTGAAATTAAGATTGATGATTGTATTAAAACTTCGAGAACTGGTCAACCTCAACCATTGTTGAAGATACTGATTTTTGTAGAAAATCCAGAGAGGTGTGTAGTGAGGTCGTTTTTAAATTATATCAATATCACAGAAAAGTGCGGAAGGGCATAGACCAATTGTTTATTGCACATAAAAAACCACACAGAGCTGTTAGATCTCAGACGATTAGTCGCTGGCTAAAGGAAGTTTTGAAAGAGAGTGGGGTTGATACCGTTGTCTTTTCGGCTCACTCGACAAGGCATGCGTTGACCTCCTTAGCACATGCGAAAGGGTTAGATATAGATACTATTAGAAAAACGGCTGGTTGATCCGAGGATTCGGAAATATTTTCAAGGGTGTACAATTGACCAATACAAAGTAAAAGTAATGAGTTTGCGAAATTAGTTCTGTCAGCGTACTAATTAAAGTGATTTTGATGTTTTGTAGAAGTTGGTTGGATTTTGAAAGATATGATAATTGGAGAAAATTGTGGCTATATATATATATATATATATATACATATATATGTTTATGTATATATTTGTCTCTAAAGAACTACATGGTATGGTAATTTCGAGAACGAGGCTCGAAATATAATTCTTGATTAAACGAACTTGCAAAGGGAAGTTCGATCACAATTATATGCAGAGCCTCGTTCGAAGAAATTATAAATTCCTACCCGGTATTTTTCCATACCTTATTCACACCCATCAGTCGGACCACATTTTCTCCGTTATACTCTGAAGATACGAGGAGTTGGGGAACAGGATAAAATGCAGGTAACATAGGTTTTTCGATGTTTTCTCTAAAGTTGTGCCATCTAGCGTGAATAAAAAGAACTACATAGTGTGGTTATTTCTTCGAACGAGGCTCTGCATATAACTGTGATTGAACTTCACTTTGCAAGTTCGTTTAATCAACAATTTAACACGTATGGATTATGTATAAAGATAATCGTAATCAATAAATGAATAGAATTTCAATACAAACTTATATTCAGCATCCGACAGATTTTCAACTGTTTCTTTTTTTTTTATGACAAAATGATCGATTTATTATTTTTTTTTACTTTGTATGGAAAAATTTAAAATTTACCCGATTTGTGGCTCGATATTTTAACAAGTTTTCAGATTCAATAATCCTTGTTAGAATTTCAGATTCTTTTGCAAACAACGTTCTTTTCTGCAAATACTCATAAAATTAATGAATATGCACTAAAAAGTTTTGCAAATCATTCAGCTTCAGGTCTCTAAGTTTCAATAATTCTCGAACTAAATAAATGGTTGCGAGAAAAGCAACCTTTAAAAATTTCCGGAAGTCATTAGTTTTAATTTAATTTTTTTTTCTCAATAAATTCTCTTTTTAGTCAATAAAAAATGAAATTATTGAAACTTAACTTTGAATTCCTTACTACTTTTTCAACAACTAATAGAGTGCCTGAAGCTTAGCTCTATTCCTCAACTATTGCATGAAAATTCAAAACCAATACCGATGATTCTTCTTCTTCTTTTTTTCATCATCTTCCTCTGTCCCCATCTAAAAAGTTAGCCCCTTGGAATTCCGGCCAAGACAACGTCGGATCCTTGCTGCTTGCCCATCAATTTCCAATTTTTCCGGTCCTGGATAATTCATTACTCCGGCTTTCATAAACTTTCCGATCTAATGGAACGCGCTAATTGCATCAACGCTTGGTAACGAATCGCGTACTTTCGGCGATTAATCGCGCTTCTCCGCTTGAATCATTAACGGCGCGAGCGGTAATTGAAAGCGCAGTTAGCACGTGCGAAAAATTTCGGCTTCCTACTCACACTTGCCACTTTTTTAACGTTTCCGGGACAATGTCAAGGGAAAAGTGAAAGTTTTTGCTTCCCAGAATTAGTTTCTTATTTCTTGTAGATTTATCGCCGTCAGTATCAGTGCTGCTTGTGCTACTTTAGCTGTGAAAAATGAATGTAAATTTTGATTATTTATATTTTTCACTGGTCATTCTCTATCAAAATATCTATTACTCGACGCGAGCATGGAAAATGGTATCTTTCGTAGCCTCTAAGCCAAAATGTCCACGTGCAGCCCACTAACAAGTGACGATCGCTTAAGTTTACGTAACCGTGTAAAGTTCATTTTCGCACCTATTTTCGTGTACCAAGGGGCGAAAATTTTTGCATAAGTACGCGAAGGTAGGTACGAAAATGAATTTATGTCACTCTAACCTCAAAATTGCAACTTTGAAACGGTTTTGCGGCCTTCGTGGCATAAAATATTGTATGCAACGTAGTGCAATTGTCTCATTTGTCAAAGACGATTCACTCCCTCGGCTTCGCCTCGGGCCGGAATCCTCGTCTTTGCCAAAATCGACACTGGCACTACGTTGAATAAATATCTATTTGACAGATTCGTAAACTTAAGCGATCGTCACTTGTTAGTGGGCGCATGGACACTTTTGTGATGACTTATTGGCCATAAAAGCTGCCAAAATTCCATGCTCTTGTCGAGTAAAATACGGTACGCACCAAGAGACGGACCTCGTGATGCAAACTCGGGCTAATTTTAGCAGCACTTGGGCGCTACGCGCCTGAGTGCAGCTAAAACCGCCCTCGTCTGCAATCACTCGGTTTCGTCCCCTGGTACGTAATGTACTATGTTGAAGAAATTCTACAAAAATATTAAAATTACAAATTTGATGCGTATTCAACCCTATAAAATTCAAAGTTTCAGTATTTCATTTCAGTCAAATCAGAGCGGTGAAAAAATACTTTCGGTTCAAAAAAATGGCAAAAATTCAACACAGGAAGGGTTCCACGAATAGATACGCTACTGCACAAAGTGGTTAATACTCGCAAAAAAACTCTGCCATCCATCAATTTTGAAGATATGAGCTTCATCTCAAGGGAAAAACCATATCTGGCTATTCGGGGTTGCGAAGGGGCTCGAGGCAGAGAGGATGGAACCCGGTAGCTAGAGTAGTGGTCCCGCTGGTTTTCCAAGCTGCTGCTTCTTTTTAAGCGCGATAAATCCCAGATTTGAATAAATGAGCCACTCGGCCCTTTTTCCTTCACACCGGTCTTTTTCCTGACCGACGTTTTCATGCTTTTCGGATTGTGAGTTAATCGTCCGTCAGGGCTTTAAACTCGTGAAAAACTTCGTTTTTCACTCTTTGACAATAAAGAGGTATACAAAATACCATAAAGAGAAGCTCGCATCGGAATTCGATCCAAATATACGCTGCATGTTCATGCTCTTTTCGAGTAACAGATATTCAATATATAGAAAAAAAAGAAAGAAATGGAAATTGTTGCCTTATTTTTATGGAATATGAATCTCGGAATGAAATAAATTCATATTGTTATTACATATTCCTAATAATGTATTAAATTTGTAGAAACCGGGGCATAAAGGGAGAATTGTAAGTGTGTTATCGGTACTGCATATTAAGCAGAAGGAAGGGAGTTGATATGAGCTTTATGCATAAAAAGTTGCATGAACTGCTCGCTTGTCATTTCCGATGTTTTTCAAAAACTGGAAAGAAAGATCGGAGAATTAGAAGTTGATAACCTTCACATGGGAAATCCTTCCTTAAAATGATGAACTGAATTTTGCGACATTTATTCTTAGAGGACGCAAGAAGTTGGCTGCATGTCGATTGTTTTGTAAACAAACTGAAAAAAATTGCGAACTCACTGTAAGAATGAGTAGTTATAAATTAATAAATGAAAAAAAATCGCAGCTCACGCCATGATGCTTGGTTTTTCTTCAATCTTGTAAGTGAATATCGAAAAATAATATGTTACTGTTTGTGTGTGCATAATGAAATTTTGAGTCTAATATAGATTCCGCGGTTGATATTTGATGAAAAGTTATCTTAAAAAATGTTTCGAGCTTAAAGAAAATACAATATGTAGTGCTTTGAAAAAAAAAAAAGAATAATCATTGTTGTTTTTCTCGGAGGAACCAAACTTGCATATTTGTTTACTTTTTGAATTTTTCCAAGTGATGTTTAGCAACACGTCTTATTTTTTCAGTTTCCTGGCAAAGGCCCAGGGACGGAGTTCCGTGCTTTTTGCGTGCTCTTTGCGTCCTTTTTCCGTCCTTTTTCCGTTCCATGCTTTTCTATCAGCAATTATTATTATCACAATCCTATACATTTTTCCCGAAAATTGCTTTTTGGAGTGTGATGTTCTTTAAACATCAATTTCGACTTAAAAAATTTCTAAATCATCAAATTTTTATACAAAAATAACTTTACACAAACTTATCCGGAATCTTCCTTACCGACTTTTTTGCTTGACAGTTATCATGCGATCACGGATTAATTTTTAGACTTTTTGAATTAATACATGTAAAAATACAATTATCAATTCTTCAAATAGTTATTATCAACTCCATTATCATTTCTCCGTTATTATTAACGGAGAAATTGACTATATGTAATCAAAAACAAGACATTTCAGCTTGAAATTTAGGAGAATTTATCAAAGGACGGAAAAGGCACGGAGTTAGAACGCAATGGGCACGGATTTCCGAGCTTTTTGCGTGCCTTTCGCGTCTCCGAGCCTTTGCTAGGGATTTGTCGCATAAAAAATTGTTTTTTTTTTTTTTTTTCAATTTCACTTATCTAAAATGTTACATAAAATTATACAAAAACTGTTCGATTTTTTAAAAATAATTTTTAAAATTGAAAGTTTAAAATTTGTAACGCAAAACTTAAATATGGAGGGTATTAAATAAACTTGAATTTTGAAATTTCTATATTAACATACAAAATCGATTTAAAATTCCATAAATTGGTTTTTCATAAAAAAAAATTTTTACTGCTTAACATAATTGCACGAAATAATAATAATGAAATTTCAATTATTCATATTTTATATTTTTCCTTAAATCATAATTTTTTTTCGATACGAAAATAAAATCATTAAATATTAAATAATTGGAAATAAAAATTGGATAAGGATTGCTTGTTTTATATATTAAGCTCATTGGAGTTGTGATACATTATTTTAATTTATTTATTTACTCTTCATGACATAACCTCTAATTTGTTCACTTTAGTTGTAAGTTATAAAATCAAATTCAATTATTAATATTACTATACATCGAATCATGGATGATATTGTATTACATCATTTAAATTGTGAATTGTGAATCATTTTTCTCGATATAATAAAATAATGTTTCAATAATTTCAAAAATTAATTCAATATTCTAATAATGATTACAAGTTATTTCATTATTTTTTTATCAAATTCGTGTACGATGACGTATGCATACATGTATTAGAAGTGAAAAATGGATGTATGCATTATTTACTTAGTTGAAAAAATTCCACTTTCAGGATATCCTCTCGAAGATGATATTGTCTAATTAATTTCCAAATTTATGCAAATATTTTTTGAAGGAAATTCCTCACAATATATTAAATGTTTATACTTAATACCCTTGACAACCATAGCAGAGCCATATTATTGGAGAGAGTAAAAACTTCATTTCACTTTTTATTGTTCCAAGATTTGTCAATTTAAAATTTTTCAAAAGTTGTCCCAAGTGTAGAAAAAATGGTGTTTCAAATTGATGACTAAAAAATACATAACAACTGAACAAACTTAAATTTGAATGATTACGACGGGAAAAAAAAGTATTGAAATCGCTAATTAACGAAAATTTTGCAATTTATTTTCAAATTTTTTTTTTCATGATCCAAAAGTATCATTATAAAGGCAGAATAAGAAAAAAACGTATCTATATAATAAAATATCAAAAAGATAGAAAGGGCGTTTCTTTTTTTTTATTCATCTCAT
Organism: Platygaster robiniae; assembly: GCA_028476575.1. Lineage (NCBI taxonomy): Eukaryota > Metazoa > Arthropoda > Insecta > Hymenoptera > Platygastridae > Platygaster > Platygaster robiniae. Next base: position 14,676,258 of record CM052025.1, read on the forward strand.
TCATATTTCAGGTACAGCTAAGGTAAAAAATTGTTAACAAATTTTTTCAAGGGCATCTTATTTGTTGCTACACTGTAAAAGTTTGGTAAATTTTCGATGAAAGTATATTGGAGTCGTTAATGTGTACTCTGAACGGAATTTTTCCCAATGATTGCTCTTGAAATTTTCTATACGTGATAGAAATAATCTTACAAATCATGGTAAAATTATGATAATTTTTTAATAGTTCTATTCTCAGTATATTGAAATAACGTAAACTCATTCTTTTACCATTATGATATACGTGCCATATCAATTCCCAATAAAAGACCTTTTTGACAGACCTTATTCAATTCAAATTTAAATAACAAATTATTGATTGATAATAAAATATCCATTTGGCTAACACTTATTTGCGAAATCAATTTCAGACTCTGTAATGCAATTTTTCCATATTTCAAATGCAATCATCAGATTCTATTGTATGGTTCGATTGCTAATAAATTTAAAGGTGCTTCTAAGCGAATCGACAACCTCTCGAGCAAAACTCAAGCGCGCTCTACGCAGATGATATAAAATCAAATATTCTAATAATTGTAAGCAGCAACATTTGCTCACTAACCAAACCAGATTGGTCATCTCGAAACCCTTATTTAACAGTCAGTCATTTTGAAAGTTTATGTACTTTTTTTTTATTCTGTCCAAATGATGATTCTTGTATCGCGCGCTAATTTGATCTACTTGCAGTGAAAACTCGAATATAGAAAAGATTTTCTTATAATTAACTGGGATATTTAATAAAAGCTTTATTTTAATAATTTAGAGATGGTATTTTGAATAACTGTCAGTTCTATTCGACATTGTAATACGTCTTTTGAGTTTCATTTTGAAACATTTTACATCGCACATTTTCTTGAACCATTTACATATAGACTTTTATCACATATATCAAGTTTTTCTCTAGTCTAATAAATCGTACAGTGATTCGGATATAGTCCACCTAGTTTTTGATATTTTAACAAATATTATACCTTTCTTCGATACTTTACTGTAACGATAAGTTATTCTCTTTACCCTGAAAAATAAATTGATACATATTCTTATACTTCGAACTATGAAAATCCAGCAAGGTTTTAAGGGGGGCACTTCCTCCAGAGGGTCAAAAAATAATGGTTACTTGGTGATTTTTTTCCACTTAAAGAAAACCAACACACGTGAATCATCTTTTGCACATATTCAGGTACATGCTTAAGCTACAGAAAAAAATTTTTTCATAAACAAATGATTAAAAATGGCGGATTCATACAAAGTCCTGTATGACAGTTCAGATTTTTGCGCGGTACACGCTGGAGTCGATAGTTCTTATCTGAAACGTACAACCAATTTTTCTAACTATTTAGTAGATTTCTTTCGAGTGCATGGATATCTAACATTCTTAAAAAAAATTTTTTTTTTAGTTTTTAGTGAAGAATAGCGACAAAAATGACGTGAAAATCGCATTTTTTTTTTAACTATTGCTTTAATACTTTTTAATAAATTTTTTTATAAGTTTTAATAATTCATGCATTCGAGGAAAGTCTGCTGAAATATAAAAAACATTGCTGTTATGATTCAGATAAAAACTTCCGACTCCAGCGTGTACCACGCAAAAGCAATCAGCCGCGAGCTGTCATACGGGATTTCCAATTTAATCCAATATTTTTGAATAATTGTTTATGAAAAAAACTTTTTTTTTTAGTTCGGGCATGTACCTAAATATATGCAAAAGATGAGTCACGCGTGTTGATTTTATATGACTGAAAAAAATCGACAAAAACCACAATTTTTCAACACGCTGGAGGAAGTACCCCCCTTAAGATATTTTTGCTCTCCCTCATCAAATTTACACACAATACGTAATGTAACACTTCTTACCCCTTTCTCCACATTCCTGAAAAATTCTCTTATTGCTTTTTGAAACACTTATGAAAATGGTTTCCAATTAAAACTAGTTTGAAATTGGACTGTCATTTTTGAAAAAAATAAGCCTAATTTGACTCACTTTTTCAACAGTAAATTAGGTATCAACATTCAACTTGACTAGTGAAATTATTATTGACTGTAAATAGACCAATCGACTGTTAACTGTTAATTGATTTTACAAAATTACAGTTGAAAAATCTGCGGGCCAACAAAAAACTGATAGCATTATTTGACAATCAACTATAAATTTAACTTTTTTTCATACATTTCTATTCAATAGTACAGTGATATTCAATGTGATCAGTTGACAATGGTATTCAATTTCGAATTCGTACAGTCGATTTAAAATTCATAAAGTTAGTCAATCTTATCCTATGAGATCTTTATAAAATCATAAAAAGTATAATTCATGTAACTTCATTATCCGAAAGTTTTGAACAATAATTCTTCACATTAACAGCTCAATCCTTTAATCACTACACTATGGTGGCAGTAGTTTTTCGATTAACTTCAATTTTAGTTAACACTTGTAAAGGCAAACTAAAAAATTTTAACTACTTTCAACGTCATTAATAAAACTCTGCCAAATTTTATACAGGTTTTAGTCTGTTATGAAAATTTCAAGGAGATTAAGGAAATTTTTTTAAAGAATATATTCATGAAACACAAGCTCCTCTAGATTATTATATCCTAAAGTGTTATAATGAGGTATATAGTGATCTTATGCCATATAGATCTATTTTCTTAAAAATTGAATATAATTTTTATTATTGTTTCATTGAAATTCAAATATCAAGAGACATTTAATTGCAAGTTGACATTCAATTACAAGATGACTTTTGACACTCAATTTGATAGTATAGTCTTTAGTTTTAAGAATTAAATAGTGCTATGTATAAACATTCATCACTACTAACGTTCGGTTAAATATTAAACGTAACTTTGAATGTACTCAAATGGCTTTTATGCATACACATGATCATGCGTTTTTACAAGAAAAGAACTATCATGTTTTTGCAAAGAAGAAATACTAATCATGGTCAAATAATGCTTTCCGAAAAGATCAGTATGCTGAAAATAATTATGATTCTGAAGAATCAGCAAGCAACAGTGAACGGATCGAATAACCGGTCGAGACGCGTGAACCTTCCTGGCACTAGGAAGAATGGTTAGAGAAACTGCATGAAAGTGCAAGGATTAGATTCGGAGCGGTCCGCGGGTCGAATTTTTCATCTTGTTTAACTCGCTGTTGCTTTGGTTCTTATCATCCGATTCAGTTAATTTTTACTTCAGAATGCTCGTGATACTTCAGTGCTTCCGTAAAGTTCAGTTGTGTTTCGAGATGTTTGTTCATTAAAAAGTGATCGATAAAGAAAGTAGAGGTAATTTGGGACCAGAAAATCATACTTTTGATTGTTCTATTTGTAGAAAAATTATTACAGACTGATATTATAATATACAAAATAAGAAAATCGGGAAAAGTTTGTTGCTACTTGCAAAAACGGGATAACTGAACAAACGCTATGCCTAGTTTCGAGAATTGATACAAAGTAGGTGATATTGGGCTCGTAAAATAAATGTAATTGCGAGCTCGCGGTTTCGAAATTTTTATGGCAAAAAACAAATCGTTAATTTTTTTGCAAATTCGGACACTTTTTTGGCAAAAAGAGTCCGAATTTCGGCCGAAAAGTTAACAGATGTTATAAATTGTTGTCATTTTTCATTTTACAAAGACAAACTTTTTATAATAATTTATTAAAATATCATCATCTGGAACAGAAAAACCAAACTGATTCTTAAAAAGCACATAAATGGCTATGGCATGAACCTCGGTCTTGATTTTCATATAATATTTATTAACAATTTGGTTCAGTTATTCTTTAAAAAAGTAGAAAAAAAAACAAAATGTAGCAAAATCTTCCACAGTTTGTTTATATATTATCTTTGTTTTATTATTCAGGTTCATGATATAGCCGTCTATGTGCTATTTGGGAATCAATTTGGTTTTTCTTTCCAGATGACCCCTATTTGAGAAATCATAGTGACAGTTTTTTTAAAATTGCGTCATCAGATCGCTCATTTATATGCCAGATATTAATGAAAATAAAAAAAAAAAATTTTTTCGTTAGTTAAAAACATGCCTAACCACAGACTAAAAACTTGTGAATGTCAATTAAAATAACCTCATAAAAAAAGTTGCTAAAAAAAAGGTCATTGAAACCTGCCTACCCCCTTAACGAGGACGATACAGATTTTTAATATGTTCAAAAATGGATAAACAAAACGTGACTAAGAAGCGGCTCATCGAACTTGATTTATTTCACCATGAAAATCCTTTTTTCACCAAGATATTTATTCGGTTAAAAACCGTGCCTGGTTAAGTTGGACAGTATATATTTAAAAAAATTTTGCTCTATATCTGTCATTGTATCTATTTGCATGAAAAAAATTAACGATTTGTTTTTTGCCATGAAAATTTCGAAACCGCAAGCTCGCAACTACATTTATTTTACGAGCCCAATATTACCTACTTTGTATCAATTCTCGAAACTAGGCATAGCGTTTGTTAAGTTATCCCGTTTTTGCAAGTAGCAACAAACTTTTCCGGATTTTCTTATTTTTTATGATATAATATCAGTCTGTAATAATTTTTCTACAAATAGAACAATTAAAAATATGATCTTTTGGTCCCAAATGATCCCTATCTTATTTTTTCGATCACTTTTAAATGAACAAACATCTTGAAACGCAACTGAACTTTACGGAAGCACTGAAGTATTACGAGAATTTTGAAGTAAAAATTAACTAAATCGTATGATAACAATTCGAACAACAGCGAGTTAAACAAGATGAAAAACTCGACCCGCGGAGCGATCCGAATCTAATCCTTGCACTTTCATGCAGTTTCTCTAACCATTCTTCCTAGTGCTGGGAAGGTTCATACGTCTCGACCGATTATTCGATCCGTTCACTGAATTAACACTTCATGCTTAAAAATTCATGAGTTTTTGTTATGCAAACATTGCAAAGTGTATAATAGATATTTATTATATGTTACATCATGTGCAGCAGTCAACGGTATTTCAAAACACGAAATTTTAGGGAACAGCAACCAACCAGACTGTGAAAGTGTAAAAGTTTGATTACTAACAGTTACATATATTGACTTGCAAGTAAAGAATGTTTGACTCTCTAGCAGTTGAAATTGAAGTGTAGAACAGTTAAAACTTGACTACCGACATCAAATTACCTGTCAAATAGTCAAATTTTGACTGTCAACATGAGATCCGTATGTAAAACTGTCAAAACTTGACTGTCAACAGTTGATTTTACAGTAAAACAGTTGAAACTTAACTGTTGACAGTCAAACTAACTGTTCAACAGTCAACAATTCATTATGAACAGGTGATTCAAGTGTAAAATTGACAAAACTTGACTGTAAGAAAGCCACATTTTATCTGTCAACATATGATTTGACTGAGAAACAGTAATTTCGTAAGGGAATTTCCATCCTTACCCTATCATCCACTTCATTAGTTCGCAGAACCGCAGAGAAGAATGAAGTGTATAAGACACGATTACGAAGATACGTAAGCAAGGACGCTTGGTTAATTCATTCCTGAAAATTGAATCCCCTTGGCCCAGTTAACGCCACGGGGTGCATCGATGCGGCAAGTACGCGCGAACGAGGACAATGAGTTAAAATTCGAGGCACAAAGCTCGACCGAAAAAAAGCTTGAAAGCGTCGTTTCAGCGGAAACACTTTCAGACTCAATTTCCACCGCGATGTAACTCTAGTTTCATCGCGAAGGATACGAAGGAGCTGGCACGATGATTCGCTCGACGTTCGCTAAATTTGTTTGCGGCGCCCCAAATCTTAGAATTGAGCAGGCTTTTCGCAATTTTTTTTCTCGAATAATTGACGATTGGTTTTTGTTTATTTTACATGATGTAAATGAATTTTATTGTAACTTTTGAAAACTTGGTTGCAGAATGTTATTATTTTTTTTACTATGAAACGAAGAATTAACACGTCAATCTAGCCTATCCTTTCACCTAATCGCTCGTTTTTCGTAATCGGAAACGATTGATCCCGAAGCTGATCCTTAATTTTCAGTCGTGTTCCCACTTCACCTTTTCCGATTTCTCTCTTTTTTCCATTCCCTTTGGACGCGACGAAACTTTGAAAATGGAAACTTTTTAGCGCGTTTTAAAGGGAATGCGCGATCACGCCACCAGTGGTCTAAAAATAAAAAAAAAGCTTTGAAAAAGTGTGTTCGATCCAGGAAGTTGGAAAAGTTACGGGCGTCGTGTTTGCCGATGGAGAAATTTTTCATTTCCGGATTGATCGGGGCTGCTTTAACTGGCAAAAAATAGCGACTGGTGGTTCAGAATGAACGCTCGAATCGTTCAAATTGAGGCGGTTGAAAAAAAGGTTCATCGATCGCGAATGACCGTTTTCGGGCTTGTCGGCGACGTCAAGCGAAATGAACCGCAGCCGTAAAATAAACCGCTTATCACGTACCGAGGTCCGGCGGCGCGCCGTGTTCGACACGAAATGGAACCGCATTTACAGTGCGTCGATTGGGGCTTGATGACACATGGTTAGGACGGTAAAAATGTGCTTAGCTATTTCTTTCTCGAATACAGTGTAATCAGAATAAAATTAATTGGACTTTTTTCACTGATTCCAGTAGATAAGTTTTGTACGGCTATATCATTTACCTACTTTCTTGATTTCTCTAACAAGTCAAACTTTGATCATTCAAGCTTCACACTAAGGTGTCACATATTTTGGTGATGTCGTAATTTTCCATTCCGGGGAAATCAGACATATTTAACAAATCGGACATAATTAATCCGAGCCACAAAACGACCGAAGCTTTAAATTAGATTTTCATGTTATTTTTCATAGATTTTGTTCAAATACTTACAACTTTTGCGAAATTTATATTGAATGTTTGAAACTCGGCGTAGTTTGAGTGTATAATGTTAAGTCTAAGATAAAATTTTTCTAGAATTTTCTATTACTGTTATCTTGTGTTACAAGCACTCAAATAGTACATATTTTCATAAATTTTGAGTACTAAGTGACCTGTAGACCTTAGCAAATGTACATAGATCTACCAGAGATATAAAAAATCTACTAAAGATTTAAGTGGATCTACTCAAGATCGATGTAGATCTACTCAAGTTATATATAGATCTGCTCAAGATCTATGTAGATCTATTTTTTTTACCTAGGAATTCAGGTATGGAGCAGGGAACAAGAAAATTTTATTGAACGTTATTTATTCTAAACGTTTCTGTCACAAACCAAATAAAAAATTCTGTAAATTTGACATTTTTGCAGTCGAGTAGTGAATTAAAATTTTAATGAAATCCCTAAAAAATTGTTTACAAGCACATACTCTAACACGTCATTGGCCTACATTTTCAAAATTGTAGAAACTGTTCTATCTTTTTTTTTTGAGAACGAATTTGCATTCCTTATTTTCACTAGGATATTCTATCCAAAATTTCATTTAGAAATGTATTTATATTTTTAAAATATACATTCAACATATTAGACATTATACTTCACATGTCCTATCTTTTTATATAGGTATTATTTTATGACATGTAATAACAATAATAATAATAATAATAATAATAATAATAATAATAATAATAATAATAATAATAATAATAATAATAATAATAATAATAATAATTTAATTCAGGTGTTATAATTACAAAGTAATTACAAAATCACCGCCCGCAAGATATAAACATATCTGTCTCAGGCCCGAAACTATTTAACTACTCATTAACATTCTATTGTCACAGTCCAAATCGTCGAAACACAATCAGAAATGAATGAACAACAAACTATCGTGTAGTATGTAATGTATTTGTATTATCATTAATAATTCTTTCTCATTATTTAAAATATGATGTATTAATAGTGTAAAATGTATTTGTATTATTATCCAGAATAATGTTCGAAATTAAATTTCTTTCGGAGCTATTAAAACAAGCTGTCACTACTTACATAGCGCACGCGCACTGATATATCCAATCACGATATAAGACAATAAAATCTGTTATGGTAACATCAAATAAAGTATCCTATATACAATCACGTCATTTAAATTCGGAACCCAATGCTTTATTTTAGTCTTAGGACAGGGTCCCTCCCAAAGTTTCAATTCATCCGGTAGCTGATTCAATATTTCAAATCTTACATAGCAAAATGATTTCCTGAATAATGTTTTTCTATACGATGGCATACTAATTACTCTCTTTGGATGTGAAAATCATTTGTCCGATTTAAACCATTCTTGAGTTCATTGTGGAAGTATTAAATAACTCTCTCTATGAATCATCTCCTTATGCTAAGAATCCGTTGTTCCCTAAATAGTACTAATGATGAATAGTTTCTATCTTTCCTAAAAATTATTTAAACCTTATGTTTCTGTACTATTTCCAACTGTCTCATAGCGGCTTGGTCCGCACTACCCCAACACATCAAACCGTATGAAGCCACAGACAAAAATGAAGCATAGTATATCTGCAGTAGTTGTCTTACATTCATAACTTGCTGAACTTGCTGAAGTCAGTAGAACACGTACAGTAGATATCTAGTCCTGTCGGTAATACTCGCCACATGCTCATTCCATTTCATATTCTCATCAATAATCAAACCCAGATATTTTGTATTATGGACCCTCTGAATACATGGACAAACACAACTTTCCCGGTTCACATAACTACATAGACCCCTATGAATTTTCATTCTTGTTCGCAGGCGTGCTGTCCTTATACGAACCAAATTATCATATATTTTATTATCACATGATAATATTTTATGACATATGATTAAAATAAATAAAATATTATTATGTTAAACACGGTATAAAGTGTTCTGGCCAAATTTATTATATTTTTTCGAGTTTATTGACACAGTTAAGAAGAATACGTATTTTAAAGTGCTCCTGAAGTACGGATAGGGGAGCGTGAGGCATGACGGGGTAATTTTTATGTGTTAATTTTTACGCATATAAAAATTGTCAAGACTGTGCGATTTTCTTTTCAGGAATCTTAAGTAACTCCTCTTGTCATAAAAACAACTTTACAAGTTTAAATATCATGTGAGTGAATTATATTTTTTGACGATTAAGGAAAAAAAAATTTTTACCGCGTTACATCCCAAGCATGGGGCATAGCGGGGTACTTCCTTCTCTTTGTCAAAAAACTTATTTTCATTGTTAATGACTGCATGAGAGGTATTTGTTGTTGATAAGCAAGCCAGTCAGTTGCTGTTAAAGGTATTTTTCGTATTTAACAATATAAAAAAATGACGTATCATTAAAGATTCCTTCAAGAAAACTTTTAACAATTTTTTATTTCTTTTGACTTCGTTTTAGAATTAAAATCTTTATGTTTGTGAGAAGTAACTTAAAAATGAATATATTGACTTTTCAACAGATAAAAACAGCTTTCATTGTCAATTGTATTTGGAGTTTGCTTACTACAGTAGATAATATCCCGTTATACCCCTCCCGTTATGCTCCCGGAAACACTTTTTTTATTTACACTGGGAAAAAATAAACTAACGCGTGTAATGAAAAACGCACGTATGCAACGTAAACCTGAAACAACATGTTATAGCTTGGATCGAACCTACTTTTTATTAAACATTGATAAATATCATTAACTTGCATGTGGAAAACCTCGAAAATTGTAATTTGGCCGTAAAACAAAGCACACATGCCATAAAAAATATGCTGACGCAACTATTATGCCAGATTTACTTGCAAAATGTCGGATATGATGTACAACTATGTATATGTGAATTTGGACAAATGATGCAAAATTGTAAGAGAAATATTAATTTCACCCCGTTATGCCCCTTACCCCGTTATGCCCAATGCTCCCCTAACAGTCATGAAAAAATTTTAAAATGTTGAAATCTAAAAAACTACAATTCTAGCAAACGCGGTGGTACCTTATAAGCAGGGCAACCGAAAATGTTGTTTTAAGTAATATATATTTAAATAAATAATTCGGCTGTCCGCGTCGATCAATAAATATCATATTTATTATACATATATCGTCAATATTCTAGCTTTCGGAAATTATTTTTGACTCTTTTGCTCTCGAATATGAATGAACCTCGCGATTCGACAGACGAAAAGTAACAAATGAAGGTAATTTAATGCGGCTTTTAGTATTTTTTTTTGTTTTGACAGAAATTTCACGGAAAAAAATTGTTTCATGCATCCAATGAAAATTTCATCATTCATATATCAAGCAAATTTTTTTCATTAGGATAAGTAAGGTTTTTGTTAGCCTGATAACTTGTTATACTGGTTCAAGAATCATGTGTTTTGAGCTCATGAAAATATTCCTCGTATCAAGAAAAAAATTTTGTTTGATACATGGGCAATGTAATTTTCATTGAATGCATAAAATTTTTTCCGTGTTTTACAAAATCAGAATCCTGATGAACACAAAATGCTAAAAATTTAGGGAAGTACTTCAAATATTATCAAACGAGTTGCGGCTACATACACGGAGAAAAGGATCCAAGAACTTACGCTAGCCGCGCAGGTTTGTACTGTGCGCTAGTCAAAATTTCACACGGCCTAACCGAGAATCGTGCTCTCGCAGGGTACATTCCTGCGTGGGCAGGAAATAAACGTGGGAGGCACAATTTCCGAATCGCAGGGCTAAGCCTTGGGCTAGCAGCTGTAGGTTCTGGACTCACATGTTTCTTTCTTGCTTCACCGGTCTACTCCTTGTTTCGCGTGGAAGAGAACCTGTGCAGCCCAGGTTTGTGGCCTGTGCTGCATAACTTTTTCGAAAGCGCTTGAGTTTATCAAAGCATGACCTAAAATTTTAATATTGCTTTAAATTTGGTCTATGTTTACAATTACTTTCAAGCGCGAAAATCTTAAATTAAGAACAATTACCACGATTCAAACAAATCATTATTGATACAGAACATATCTTTCAATTTTAGGCTTGCTTGCTTGGAAAAAATTTGAACATGGACTAAATTTATAATAATATTTGCATCTCAACTCGTACCTCAATTTTGCTGCATCTTAGAATAAGATCGACTTTTTACAGTGTGAATAAAATGTATACAGTATTTGACGTAAGATATGATTGATTCACTATTAATTTTTGTGGATTGTTATTAGATTAATTTATTAGATTTACTATTAGATGAAATATTAGATGAATTACTGAATTGATTAACTATGCATTTTTGTAAATTTTTATTTGATGAATTATTAGATAAAATATTAGATGAAAAAAAAAGAAAATACATTTAGATAAATTAAGTTATGGAGTTTTTATTGTCAGTCGGTATGATTAAATGTGAGATAATTAGAATCTAGTGGCGTAGAAGTGAGGGGGGGATTTTCGGGGACAACCCCCCCCCCGAAATTTTTGTCATAGAGGAAATCCTCTAAAGTCATCAGTCATTAGGTCATTAGTAGCGCTTGACAGCACTCAACTGCGCTTGTTTGGATTCCCAAAAACGAGAAAAAGGTCAGAGTCATTGGTGTGGAGAAAAGAGAAGAAATATACTTCACGCTTTTTCTCAACTCCGTACACTACAGTACATTACACAGTATCTATATTTATCACTATTCCCATGTCAACTTTCTTGCTCAGTCATTTTACAGTGTGCGGTATTTGTAGACTGTAATATAATCACTGTATCGGCAGATAAAGAAAAACTGATCTTGAAAGCTACAGAACCTACAGATTCGTGCAGTCATCCTCAGTCCCTAAAACGAAAATCTATACATACGTCGTTTATATTTCACAAGTTCTGCTGTGTACGCCAACTAGGTGAAATTCTACAGAAACTGCAGTAACGCCAAGTTTGTAAGTAATACACAGAGATGGCCGTACTCGAGTACATTGAGTACTCAGTACAACGCGGAGTACAGAGAACATGTACTCGAGTACACTCCGATTCCTCGAATCCATGTACTCGAGTACTCGGCTAGAGGTTGAGTACTCGAGTCCATGGACTCGTGTACTCGGACTTTACTCGAGTCCACGTACTCTGTACTCAAGTACTCGTGAGTAGTACTTTCGCCCACTTCAATTGCTCTTACTGCAGGTAGCGCGTTACGTAAAACGCTTAACGCATTACGTGGCTTTTCGGACTAGTTTATTTTTACTTAATACATAAAACTGACAATCATCACAAGATACATGTGGATGGTATTGTTTCTTTATCTGCTCATTTGAATTCTGCGATCAAATTAGATGAATAAATTTAAATATTATTTTTTAAACAATTAGGGGCGAAATTTAATTACTCGCAATATGCTTATACAATATTTAAGACTTTCAGATGCTTGATAATTAATCTAGTGTATAATTTACAAATTTGATTTTATAAACATTTTTCAACAATTACTTGTGGAATTCAAGTATCTGCGAGACACATACCAAATTATTACAGGAATAAATATTATTTTAGGTCCATTATTTCTAACTAGTGTTAATAGTAAATGTCCTGCTACTATATTTGCTTGATTTTTATAGTTTTCAAGTGCACTGATGATGAATCTTCGGTCGAATTTGGGAAATTGATTTGATTAAACTTTTCTTTCAACATTAAGTTGGAAAATTGGTGTTATTGAAATATGCATATGCTTTCCATAGTTTTCATTTGCGCTGATAAAGAATCTTTTGTCAAATTTGCAATATTGATTTGTTTAAACATTTTTTCTACAAGGTGTTGCAAAATTGATGTTTTTGCAGGATATATATACTTTTTATGGTTTTCAAGTACGCTGATGCTGAATCTTTCGTCAAATTTGCAAAATTGATTTGTTTAAAAATTTTTTTTTGCGACATGTTGCAAAATTAATGTTTTTGCACGATGTATATACTTTTCATGGTTTTCAAGTTCGCTGATAATGAATCTTTGGCAAATTTGCAGTATTGATTTGTTTAAACATTTTTTTTTTGCAATATGTCGCAGAATTGATGTTTCCGCGCGATGTATATGCTTTTTATGGTTTTTAAGTTCGCCGATAAAGAATCGTTTCCTAAATTTGCAGTATTAATTTGTTCGAACGTTTCTTTTTTGAATTAAGTTGCAAAATTGATGTTTTCGCACGATGTACACGTATAATTTTTTATGGTTTTCGAATTTGCTGATGAAGAATCTTTTGTCAAATTTAAAAAATTGATTTGCTCAAACTTTTTTTTAACAATTTGTTGCAAAACTGATAATTTCGAAGTGTGCATTTGCTTCCCATGGTTTTCAAGTGCATTGATTATAAATCTTTTTTCGAATTTCAGAAATAAATTTGTTCAATTTCGAGCAGAGGAAAACTGCTTGAGGAATACCTAAACGCCCTCCTGAAAGCTTTAAGTTCCTACAGAATAAAAATTTGTTTTCACTTGCTACTGCATAAACATGCAAATATTTCTAGCTAGCCTATTGTGTCAGAAACTTTTTTCATTTCTTTTAAGAACCTGTTTCATTGCCTTATATAACAAACCTTTTTTTTATCGGAAGGGACCACGTTAGTCCCCGTACTTCGTAGTAGAGCAATAAAATTTTTTTACCTCTTTCTTCTCATGAAGAGACGAAAGACGATCGTGTCCTATGGAAGCTATTACGGACCATAACTAATTTCTAACTAACTAAACTAGATAAATGGCTGCCGTGAAAGCAATACGTGTTTTTGGGTCGCTTTCAAACGTTGTTCGAATTCGTGTATAATATCGGCTATCGGGTGGCGAAAATTGCAGGACTTGTGCATTTATTCGTGACAATACTGGATTGCAGTGCTGTGGTGTGGAGTTCTCACGTGTTTCACGAACATTGTACATTTGAAATCGGAATAGGTTTATAAACTCTGGATATTCGTGTTTATTTTCTGGAACTTTCGAGATTCCTGTTTTGAAGTGACAAAATGTCGACACCTGCTGGTTTGTTGTCGAGAAACACATCAAAACATTGTACCGACTGTGGAAAAGTTCCTGCCCCTCAATCGAAGATGTCTCAATGCCCCCTCTGCGCAGCGCCTTATCATTCCGGTTGTGCCGGGAAACAGATACTTTTATCGAATGGTGGATTTACGGATTGTTGTGGAAAGGCACAATCTATGCCAGATAACGCGGCAGTGACCATGCACGACCTCACCGTTTCACTCGATACGCTTTTCATGAAAATCAAGAACGAGCTTCCAGGTATTGTAGCTGATTCATTGAATGTGATCCAGATACTGGTTGATGATCATGAGGCTCGTCTTGTGGTGCTTGAAGGTTCCCGTTCTCCATCTATGACTGTTGAAAATGCGGAGGCTTTTCACCGCGAGACTGCCGAGCGTTCTCGCCGAGCAAGGAACGTCACACTATTCAATTTCGCGGAAGAAGGAAATGCAGCTGCGGATCTGTCTGTGATTAACGATATTTTGGCCTCATTACCGACACCGCTGACTACTCGATCCGCGTTCCACCTTGGTAAAATACGTGGTGATTCTGGGCGTCCACTGAAGCTGGTTTTCGATACTGAATACGAGGTTCGTGTACTTTTTCGGAACAATAAGTTTTTCAGTTCTCGTGGCATTTCGGTGAGGTCCGATCAGACACCAAGTCAACGAGACTATCTCAAGAACAACTTGATAATCGTGTAAGAAATGGTGAGAGAGATATAATAATAAAATATGTATCTGGGACTCCAACGATTGTTAAAAAGGGAAACGAGGTCGCACGGAATATGGCTGTCAACTAGATGCTTGTTGACTGACTTTTTATGTGCAGAATGTTCGCGGTTTACGGACTAAATTACGTGAATTTCGGGACACATTAGCTGTTCCATCGTATCGCATAGACATTATTATACTCATTGAGACGTGGTTGCACGATGGAATCTTGGATGCAGAACTTTGACTTAGTGACTACAAGGTTTATCGTTGTGACAGATCGATAGAAACGAGTGTTCATGAGCGAGGTGGTGGTGTGCTTATAGCAGTTCATAAAGACATTTTTTCCTCACGGGTTGACATTTCGGGCTCGACATTAGAACAACTTTATGTGAAAATTCGTCTTAATCATAGTAATGCTATTGTGAGTGCTATGTATCTACCTCCTGTAAGTCCCATCAGTGCCTACGAGACCTATGTTCAGATTCGTACCGACTTGCATGCTCGATTCCGGGACCACGAATTATTCTTGTCTAGTGATTTCAACTTGCCTCACATCAGCTGGACTCATTATGAATATGGATCCTCATTTCTTGCTGCGCCATCGGCTACTTCGTTGATCATCGATAAAACTAAGGTACTTGCATCTATTACCGGACAATTGAATTTATTTCAATCGAATTCTGTACGAAATGCTAATGATAAGTTTTTGGATTTATTTTTTGCTCGTAAATTGGATTGTGAGATTTGTTCCGTAATAGAACCGCTTGTGAATATCAATAGACATCATCCGGCTTTGACCTTGAAATTTGATCTTGTTAATAGGTTTGATCGTTGCAATAAAGATAGGGTTGTATATGACTTTAAACGTGCTAATTACGATTCCATCAACAGAGTATTCAATTACATAGATTGGGATCGACTGTTTGGAGATTTGAGTATCGACGAGGCTGTAGGCGTGTTTTATGATGTACTGCATAGGATTGTTGATGATTTCGTTCCGAAAAAGAGAATTAGGCATGATAGCTTTCCCTCGTGGTTTAATGCGGATTTGAGGAGTCTAATCGTCAGGAAGAAGATAGCCCATGTGAACTATAAGACTATGCGTACAAGATATAATTATGATGTACTTTCGGGATTGCGTTCAGAATGTAAGATGAAGGCCAGGTTATTACGTAGGGAATATATGAGCATTGTTGAGGAATCGGTAATGTTAAATGCGAGATTATTTCTGGAAATATGTAAACTCGTTGAAAAGAGATAATTCATTGCCGGATGTGGCTTTCCTGGACTCTGTTTCGGCATCGGGCCCTGAAGAAAGCGCCGGATTATTTTCTTAGCATTTTGAGTCATTTTTGTCGTCTTCTGTACCTGCTTGGGGGTCTTACGATTATGTGGACGCGGTGGATTCAGATGTTTTGCAACTCACTTTGGAGGAGGTTTTTACGGTGATTTCTTGACTCAGGCCTGATGTTGGACCAGGTCCGGATGGTATACCGAGTTTATTTTTATGCGGCTGCTTATTTTCGATTGTACGTCCTCTCTGGATTTTGTTTGATATGTCTTTATCTACGGGATGTATGCCATTAGCTTGGAAAGAGAGTAGGATGACGTCAATACATAAATGTGGTGATAGGTCGAACGTGGCGAATTATCGGCCGATTTCTGCCCTTAATGCGGTGCCGAAACTTTTTGAGAATCTCATTTGTGCCCACTTGTCTCGTGAATTTTCGCGTATTATCATTGATGAACAGCACGGTTTTTCGGTGGGTAAGTCGACCGTTACGAATTTGACAATATTTGATGCCTATTTGTTTGATGCGATGGATCGTGGTGCTTAAGTTGATGTGGTGTACACGGATTTCTCGAAAGCGTTTGACCGAGTAAATCACTCGATTCTCTTGGATGAGCTGCGGCATTATGGGTTGGGGGGCCGATGATTCGCTGGTTGGAAAGCTATTTATCAGGTCGCACCCAGACAGTGTGCATTAGTGGCTTTAAGTCGGTTCCTGTGAGTGTAACATTGGGGGTCCTACAAGGATCCCATTTGGGGCCACTTCTTTTCAATGTTTTCATAAATGACATATTACAGGTGATCAAGTATTGTAGGACTCTCATATTTTCTGATGATGCGAAATTTTCTTTTAAGGTCGAGTTTGAGGATGATGCTCGTAGACTTCAGGGAGATTTGGACAGTGTAGCGGTGTGGTCAAGAAAGAATGGGTTGGATTTGAATCCATTGAAGTGTAAGGTCATGAGGTTTACATGGTGTACTGCGCCTATCAATTACCCGTACTCTATTAATTCGGTGGGAATCGTGACTGCGTACGAGGGAGTTAATCTTTGTGTGACGTATACAACATCACTGTTCTTTTCTCGGCTCATAGAGTGTATATCATTGAGGGCCTCTCGTATGCTAGAATTCATAGACAGGGTGTGTACTGATTTTAGGGATCCCAGTACACATAGAAAAATGTATCTCACATTAGTGAGGCCTTTGCTGGAGTATGCATCTCCTGTCTAGTCTCCGTGTGCTAGCGGTGATGTACGCGATCTTGAGAGGGTTTAACTTAGATTTTTGCGGCGCCTTGCGGCGTTATCAGGTAGCCCGATTTCCCGTGACTGCCATGAGTATCAGGATTTTAAGATGCGATATGGGGTTCCTTCGTTGGGGGGCCGACAATTGAGGGCTAATTTGATGTTTTTTTATCGGCTACTCGCCGGTCACACACAGAGCATGGAACTTCGTAGTATGATAGGATTTCATGTACCGATTCGGCCTCGAAGGCGGAACACGACGGGTGACCTTTTACATGCCATATTTCGCCATACTGAATATGCTAGAAACAACACGCTGGACCGCATTTTCCGTTTGGTCAATATGTACGCAGAAAGCGTTGATTTTTTCGAGCGGTCGAATTCAGTTTTTAGATAGTGTCTTGCGGGGCATAATTTGTAAATATATATGTTTACTCCGGCTCGTTGTAGGGCACTCATTTGATTGAATAATTAGATTGTATTTCGAAGCCAATTATTGTAGGATACGATACATTTTGTAATAAGTGTAAAAAGGGCATATGCCCGTGCAAAGTTTTGGATATATAAATAAAAACTTCGAAAATGTATTTTCTGAAGTAATATCTGGAGATGCAAGGCAAATTTGAAAAAAATTTCCGTTTTTTCGAATTCAGGTTCAGAGTGATGCATGTAACCCAAGACTCAAGAATTTAGGATGGAAGTAAAATAATTGTTATAAGTTATAGGTTCCCACAGTGATACAAACAAATAGTCGATAACTATTCAAACAATCGTCAATGGTTTAAACCATAGTAGAATTGTTTGAACAATCAACAGTTGTTCGAACGATCGATAAATTTGACAAAAGTTTCATCATCAGTGCACTTGAGAACGGTGAAACGCATATGCATATTTCAAAAACATCAATTTTGCAACTCATTGTGAAAAACAGTTAAATTAATTCAATTTTTTAAATTTGACGAAAGATTCTTTGTCAGCTAACTTGAAAACAATGAAAAGCATATACATCGTGCGGAGCCATAAATTTTTCAACATATTGCAAAAAAAATGTTTAAACAAATCAATACTGCAAATTTGACAAAAGATTCATTATCAGCACATATGAAAACTATGGAAAGCATATGCATATTTCAATAACACCTTTCCAACTTAATGTTAAAAGAAAAGTTTAATCAAATCAATTTCCCAAATTCGACAGAAGATTCATCATCAGTGCACTTGAAAACTATAGAAAACATGCCTCTCGCAGATACTTGAATTTCACAAGTAATTGTTGAAAAATTTTTTTAAAATCAAATTTGTAAATTATACACTAGATTAATTATCAAGCATCTGAAAGTCTTAAATATTGTATAAGCATATTGCGAGTAATTAAATTTCGCCCCTAATTGTTTAAAAAATAATATTTAAATTTATTCATCTAATTTGATCGCAGAATTCAAATGAGCAGATAAAGAAACAATACCATCCACATGTATCTTGTGATGATTGTCAGTTTTATGTATTAAGTAAAAATAAACTAGTCCGAAGAGCCACGTAATGCGTTAAGCGTTTTACGTAACGCGCTACCTGCAGTAAGAGCAATTGAAGTGGGCGAAAGTACTACTCACGAGTACTCTGTACTCGAGGACTCGTGAGCAGTACCTTTGCCCATCTCTGGTAATACAAAATTTGTAAAATGAGTTTTTATTTTGCAGACTATTTAAGAATCCAGCTTTAAAAGTCATCACTTGTTTTTTTTATCAATTCAGACCTGTGCGATTAGATGTACTCATGCTAAAATACGAATGTATTGCACTCATCGGTATCTACTTTACGGTAAGATATTTTTTAAGGTATTATAAGCCCATGAACCAAAATAAGGGAACATGTCTGAAAAAATGTTCGTTTGGCAATCATAGTCAAAAGAATGTGTACGCGTAGTTACAAGCATTTTCTTTATTTACTTTTTGAGAAAAAAAATCCTAAAATATGCGTCGATCTACACGTGTTCTTATGGAGCGAATCGTATTTTCGTTATTATTATGAAACATAATATTCGGAATTCAAAAATGATTTTCACAGTCGTATAGTTTCTAAAAACAAAATGGAAAATTGTGGGGACTGATAAGATAAAAAAATTTTCTCAAGATCAAGTTTCATATCGTTTTTTCATTACATCTCCTCAGCAATGAATAAATTCCTATATAAAAAAATAATCATGAGCCTTTTTAAAATTATCGTAAAAAATCGAGTACCTAATTCTCGCGAGCAACGTATGTGGAAGAAACAATAGAAACTCTATGAATTCTGCTATCATAATCTGCGAACGCTGGTAGTGACACTGTCACGACCAGCGTTCTGTCTGCTCTTTTAAGCTGTCATGGTGACTGCTTAAAAGCGCAGACAGTTTGACGGCTTTGAGCCACGTTCAGAGTCTTTCACTGCTTATGATACCTTAAAAATACTCATAACTATTCCCGTCGTTTTATGCTATTATGAATAAATAGCGTCTGATATATTCTTATGTGAAATTTCAATTATTTTCTTCATTTTCTGGCATCGAATGACCTTTTTGAAATTTTCTTTATTCAATTAGTATTTAAGATGGACCACGATAAATATTGCAATTTAAGAATAAAATTTTCAAAGCTACTAGTTTCAAAATGTAACACTTAGTGAAATCTGTAGGTTATGTGCGATCCTTTGTCAAAATGGATAAATGGCTAATCAAGCGACCGAGAACAAGCAATGTTCAAGAACATCAAGAAGCGCACGAGGAAGAAACCGCCAGCAATGACCAAAAAAAGAAACGGGTTCTTGTATCGGAAAATGTTTAAGGCAATGGTAAAAAACAGTTCTTATTACTTAATGATAAAAATTGTTCTCATTATTCAGCAAGAAAAGCTTGCTGAAGAAAAAAAATAAAAAAATTTGTCAAAAAAAGTTCAAATGTTAAACGTAAAAACCACGTCAACTAACCTATATTCGTTTTATGGTCTCACTACAGAATCGGATCAAGAATCAAGGATCGACGACATCAACGTTGATCTGGACTTGGGTGACGTTAATATCCACTTCAAGAGAAAACTGATAGATGAAGAGAAGTACCGCATTTTGAAAAATCGCTGGATACCGGAAGAGCTTCACGCATTTCCAGCCAGTGGTCCCAGAAAATTGAAGTTCCAGGGAAAGTGGCTGCAAGAGTTTGCCTGGCTGGTCTACTCAAAGGAGCTTGATGGGGCGTTTTGTGCATGTTTTTCGCCTCGAAAGAAGTTGGAAAAGGAGGTCATACTGCAGTTCGAAGTTTAGTGACTCAACCATTCCGACGGTGGAAAGTTGCCAAAGAACAATTTCGAATCAATCAAGATCTAGAATACCATAGAGGTGCAATTGTCGTGGCACAGAATTTCAATGACGTCAAAGAAAAAGGAACAGCTGATGTCAGTTTGCAGTTGAATACTGTAAGAAAAAACGAAATTGAACGAAATGACGAAATTTCAAAGTTGATTGTGGACACGATATTTTTTATTGGCAGACAAGAAATCGTTGTGAGAGGACACCGTGATGCTGGTCCAATTACATTGCAAACTCCACTCAATAACGATGGAACTTTCGAATCTCTGTTACGATCTCGTATGAATACTGGCGACAAAGTTTTAGTGCGACATTTAGTTAGAAACGAAATAATGAAGAATCGCGTAACGAGTTACACAAGTCTACAAATTCAGAATGAACTAATTGAGATTTGCGTAAACATGATTATTGAAAAACTTGTATCGAAGATTAATAAAAGCGAATGCTGCACGATTCTCGCAGATGGGACAAACGACATAAGCGGTATAGAGCAGTATTCGTTATGCTTCCGCTACACTGAAAAAACTGATGGGACAGTTATTTTGAGAGAAGATTTTATAAAATTCATTCCCATCAAAGACGCAAGCGGAAGAGGACTTGTATTGTCTTCGTTGGAAGTTTGCAAAGAATCGAAGATCATTTTGAAGTTTTAGGTCTCTCAAGGCTACGACGGGGCAGCTGTGATGAGTGGAGAATGAAATGGTTGTGCCGCAGCTGTCATGGAAAAGCATCCTTCTGCACTGTATGTTCATTGCGTAAATCATTCAATGAATTTGGCTGTTGGTGAAGCTTGTTCAGTCCCTTTAATCAGAAACTGCCTTGTATCGATCAAACAAATAATATCCTTCTTTAGGTCTTCTGCTGAACGTGAAGCTATCCTAGTGGATTCCATTGAAACTCTGGATTGTCCAACAAAACGACAACGCCTTAAGAATCTTTGTAAAACAAGATGGACTGAAAGACTAGATGCAGTTATATGTTTCAAAGAAATGTCTGTCCCAATTTTTTACAGCTTGGAAAAAATTCAAGAATGTAGGAAAGGCGAAAGCACTAAAAATGCCTTCAGCTACTATCAGACCCTCAAAAGTGGCACATTTATTGTGTCCATGGTAGTTATCGCTGAAATTTTTTCCATGGCTCACCCACTAACAATTTACCTTCAAGGTAAAAACGTTGATTTTGCTGCTGCTGTTTCGTCAGCTGACGATCTCATTGAGTTGATGAAAAATATACGAGAGAATGCTGAATCAGAGTTCGCAAAAATTTTCGCTGCTGTTGAAGAAATCGCAAATGTTTTTGGAGTAAATATCGAAGAGCCTAGAATCGTGCAACGCCAAAAAAACAGAGAAAATTACCAAACAAATTCGCCAGAAGAATACTTCCGCAAGTCTGTGTTTGTACCATTTATGGATCATTTCATACGTTCATTGAATGACAGATTTGTAAAACACAAACGAACCTTGTCCATGATCCAAAACATGATTCTCAGCAAGTTAGTTCAACTTGGTTCCAAACAGAAAAACGAAGATGATAAAAAATCGAACGAAAGAGTTTTAAATTCCTGTGATGAAGCACTTTTCCCGAATGTTTATAAGTTTTTGAAAATCGGAGCCACCTTAGCTGTGACCATTGCCAGCAATGAAAGAAGTTTTTCGACTTCAAGAAGGCTGAAGGATTGGCTAAGAGATGCGAGTGGGGAACAACGGCTAAATGGTTTAGCTTTGTTAAGTATTCATCGTGATACTAACATTACTGCAGAAGAAATTATTGACAAGTTCGCTCAAAAGCGTAGGATGTTTGATTTGTAGTATTTTCTTTTCTGCATTATTTAAAAGTTGAAATGTGCAATAAAAAAAAACATGAATTTGTATCAAACTTCGGTAATTATCACCTTAACTCCACAGTAAAATAAAGCAGCGTTCATTTTTAAAAATGAACTTCGATATTTAAATTATGTCTTTCACCCCCCCCCCCCCCCCCCCGAAAAAATGTTATACTACGCCACGGTTAGGATCTCTCAAGTTTTTCAGCAATATTTCGCTTTTAGTTTGTCGAGAATATGATAATGTCAAACATAATTACGATTTTATAAAATTTTTTGAAACTTCAAATTACATATTTTTCAAAATCAACACAAAATGTGGTTTTACAATATAAATAGTTATTGTTCATATTTTGAAAAATGATGTGTTTTTAGGAAGTAAATTCACAACACATTATCCATGAATGACATATACGTTTTTCGTTTATTCAAAGGATGAATAATGTGAAAATTATCAATCTCTTGAATCCTTCATATAACGAGTAAGAAAATGAAAGAATAAATCAGCACATTTCAATCACATATCCTGTAAGTTATAATATCGATAAAATTAAATACTTAACAAGATGCTCTTTTCCTAGAGAAAAGGTTTTAAACTAGTTTTATGCCCTTTTCAACCATCAAAAATATAAATTTTTCAAATATGCGCTTACATTTTTTTACTCGGTAGTATTTAATAAGTTTCACTGTTTTGTTTCAACATTGAGATTTAAATTCAAAACTTCTAATAGATTTTAATAATCACAAAATAAGAACGATAAAGTAGGAAAAAAGTAAAAGAATAATTGAAATACAAATAAAAAAAAAATAATACAGGTATATTATTCTCATTTTAAATTACAATTTGACTCAAGGATCAAATATTTTGCATACATTGTAAATATGCTTTTCATTTTTTTATATGCTCGACAATCACAGAGCGAAATGTGGCTGACAAATTTGGTATAATTTGATTAATTGACTGATAACATCGACTATCGGCCGAAGTTTCACTTTACGAATTGCCTTATTACAATGTAAGGAATTGATGGAACTGCATTTATAGAACAGTTTCAAATCAGATTACATTTTACATGTTAAAAAAATCGAATTCATGCGCTTTCAAAAAAGTTGTGCGGCACAGGCCCCAGATCAAGGCCGCACAGGATTCTCTTCCGCGCGAAACAAGGAATAGACCGGCGCATGCAAGAAAGAAACATGTAAGTCCAGAACCTACAGCTGCTAGCCCAAGGCCTAGCCCTGCGATCAGTGATGCCAGATGCTTCAGAAAAATCCCACAAATTCGTGGAAATGGGACGAGATGACCAGGTAGAAAATGGGAAGCTTCAGGCCCACGGGCCTCGAGGTCCCTTTGGGATTATCTTGCAATTATCGAGGCCTTATTGCCGGGTCCGGAAAATGATTAACGAACTCACTTCAATTTGTCTGTATTTTTCCAGCTACTTCACTCATTTTGTCTGATTTTTTTTAGTTTCCTTTAGTTTCCTGGTGAACTTCTTTTAATTCAGACCTTTTGCCAGATTTTCTTATTTCGAAGCTTACATTTTTGTTTGCAACGTTCTCCACAATATTTTCATTTTTTACACATTGTTTGTAATAAGTTGTGTAAAATTGATGAAATATTCTTCATACTTATCAGGTAATTTTGAAGTTATAGTACGTTGTTCTTTGAAATTTTTAGTTTTTATATTTGGTTTTTCTACTATTAGTGCTCTTGTTTGATTTTAGAGCGATTTGATTACTTTTGAAAATGGACACAAAAAAACGTAAGAAGTTGTACAATCCAAAATTCGAAGAAATGTTCAAGCCGTGCATCGCTGCCTCGAGTGATAACGATCCTTGCAAATTTCGTTGTAAAGTGTGTGAAAAAAACTTAATGGGAGGGAAAAGCGAAATCCAAAAACATCTGAAGAAGAAGGCGCATCTAGATAGGGCGTTAGAGAAACTGGAACAAAAAGCTCGAAATAATTGCATTTCTACGATAATTTCAGGACCGAATTCCGATAATTTAACACAAGAAAATAACAATTATCCCCCTCTTCATAAGCCAGAAAGCAGTATGTTATGTGAATTTCATGATATCGATTATAGCATTAGTTCTCCGAGAACCAGTGAAGATTTTGTGGAAAACTTAAATTCCAATTTTCCAGGCTCTTCAAAAATTTCAACTTTTAATGAAAATTCAACTTCAGAATTCTTCAATTCGACTTCAATTGCAAGCTCAAGTGATCCAGAATTTTCTGTTGCCGAAACTCACTCTAAAAATGTATTTGAAAAAATTGACAAAAACAAGATTTGTAAAGAGACTTCTCTAGAAACACCTTTACCCTCCACCTCCACTGGTCGAGGAAGCGTCCCTTACGCAGAAATAAAATTGACTGCTCTTGTTTGTGAAAAATCTTGGGCTAATACTGGTGGGCCTGCAATTTTAGAGTATATGAAAGACGCGATTACTGATTCTAAAATTGTTAAAGCAATGAAGTTAGGTAGGACTAAACTTGCAAATATAAAATCTAGAGTTTTAGGAAAAATAGAAGATGATCAGCTAGCAAAAGTTTTAGCTAATGTGAAATTCTCTCTTCATGTTGATGAGTCGGACAACAAAACGAACGGAAAAATAATGGCAATAGTTGTAAGATTCATTGACGATAAAGGAAATTTAAATGTTCAACTGTTAGGGATCGTTCAATTAGATGCCACAAGATGCAAACACGAACTGCTTTTTTTACAATTTCAAAACTATTTGATTGCAAAAGAAATTGCAATCTCGAATTGTGTTTTTTTATCAAGCGATGGTGCCAACATCATGGTTGGTAAAAAGAACTCTTTTTTTACGGAACTAAAAAAAGTTAATAAAAATGTCATGCTTGTTCCTTGTGTTTGTCATGTAAGTGCTTTATCAGCTAAAAAAGCTGTTTCAGTCATTCCAGAAGATGTCGAATTATTCATTCGAAAAATTTGCAATTTTTTCAACGCAAGCATGAGAAGGTCCGATCTGTTAAAACGATTTCAAAAAAAGTTTTACGTTCCAATTCGAAAAATTTTGAAAGTCTGTGAAACTAGATGGCTTAGTTTGCATCCATGCATCGAAAGAATTTTGGAAAATTATGATGTCATCATTGAATGTCTCACTTTTATCAGCAATCAAGAAGTCGTTGGAGATAAAAAAAAAGCAAAGGAAATTTTGGAAAAAATGTCTCATGACACGTTTAAAGCTTATTTGTTATTTTTACAATATACTTTGAACGAATTCAATCAATTCAATGCATTTTTTCAAAGTAAAGAAACACGCATACAAGAAGTTTTTCCTCGAGCAATAAAACTCATGAAAGAATTCGCTTCAAATTTCCTTGAACCTAGAATCGCTTTCTCGTCGAATTTAGTCGCGATTAATTGTCACGATTCAGCAAATTACCTTTCATGCACCGCGGTCGGAGAGGATTGTGAATATTTTGTTGCCAATTCTGTCGCTATGTACAATTCATTAAATGCAAGTTTTACTACGTATTGCGAGGAAAACAACAAAGAGTCTCCTTTGGATCCAAATGATGAGAATATACGAAAAATTCAAGAAAATCGCGACACCCATTTTTCAGTTGAAGATGAAAAGATTTTCAGAAAGACTTGTTTGCAATTTTGTGTTACTTCCATTACAGACTTAATCAGCCGCCTCGATTTGCAAAAAAATGATTTTTTCGAACATATTTCAGTCTTCCGTTCAGATTCAGCTTTTTATCGTTCAGCTTCTGACAACTCGTTTGAGTCTGTGGAGTTTATTGCAAAATTATTAAATGTTGAAGATTTAAACAGTTTGAGGTGGGAGTGGGAAAGAATTGGAAATTTGAAATTGGAAACGAAAATAAAATTATCTCAATATAATTTCGATAGTATTTGGCAGACTCTCACTCAACAAAAAAGTGATAATGGAAAACATGTTTTTCCAGAATTACGAAAAGTGACAGAATTTGTTCGTACTTGCCCACATTCGAATGCCGATGCTGAAAGGATTTTTTCGATGGTGAAAGATGAAAAGTCACACAAAAGAAATAGGCTATCTGACGTAAATTTGTCTCATAGTATTGTTTTTAAATCAGCTTTGAAAAATCGCAAAGAAACAAGCACAACGACTACCCTAACAGATGAACATTACGAATTAATAAACAGTAGCAGTTTGTACGGTAAAAAAAGGAAAACAGAGTAATCGATATTCGAAACAATCACATTATTTTTCCTGATGAGTTTGTCGAATTTAAAAATAATTTGAATTCGGTATTTTGTATCTTAAAAACTTCATCGATCAGATATGTAAAATTGTTTCATTTCCAATGATTTGAATAAATGATGTTTGTGAAAATATGACGATGTGAATAAAAATAAACGTGTTTTAAAAAATATGCAAATACTGAAAAATTGTACATCTATGTCGGCACGACCAAATCCTTATATCCCTCAATAGCTACAATTAGCGATTTCGAGAACATATTCAAAAACTCTAGTCAATTCGAGACATTCGAGTTCCTCCGTTTTCCGGACCCGGCAATAAGGCCTCGGTAATTGCAAGATAATCCCAAAGGGACTTCGAGGCCCGTGGGCCTGAAGCTTCCAATTTTTTACCTGGTCATCTCGTCCCATTTCCACGAATTTGTGGGATTTTTCTGAAGCATCTGGCATCACTGCCTGCGATTCGGAACTTGTGCCGCCCAGGTTTATTTCCTGCCTACTCAGGAATGTACCCTGCGAGACCACGATTCTCAGTTGGGCCGCGTGAAATTTTGACTAGCGTAGGGTACAAACCTGCGCGGCCAGCGAAAGTTTTTGGATCCTTTGCTCCGTGTATCCTAAAAAAATTATTCTTGATGATCGACAAAGATCATTTCTTATGTTCGAAAATCTTTTTCAGCATGTAATTTTATATTGTAATGAAAAAATCAGGATTTACAATAATTCATTCAATTAAAGTATCCATTGAATTTCAGAAATAATGACTGAATATAAACATTTATCGTCTTTCATAAATATTTCAGCCTTTTTATCGTAAATAATAATTATACATCTTGCTTTTTTTCTTAAATATTTCCGGTTGCCCTGCTTATAAGGTACCAGTTAGGAATCCCTCAGGTACCACCCGGTGAACCTGTGAGCTTGCAGCGCTTTCATTGTTTTCGCCACTTTTCGAACAAGCCGCGAACTCGCCATGAGCTCGCAATGTACTTTCAGTCATTGATTATTATTTACGTGGGGCTACTCACTTGCGAATCACGCTATTTTTACGTACGAAAACGTAAACTTCGTTATTAAGTAACGCTTATAAGGACCGCACATTACTTGAAAACTGTTGACTCTATTAATTTAATGAGCGCGTTATACGAATCAAGTTCAATAATATAAGCCTTAAATTTTACTGTTCGAATCATGCTCACAATGTTGGCATAAAGTCGACAGTATGTATAGGGTACAAATAAAGCATATAACGAAAAAATCTTGACAAATCCGCACAGCATCGCTCGCAACTCGCAACAGAGTGAAAATTTCTCAAGTGGACCCCCCAAAAACCAAAAGTCAACATACTGAGACGATAATAAAATTTTTCAATAGTGCCTGTGATACAACAATACTGCCGAAAAAAATTTCTTCCAAAACTGATAAATTACAACAGATATATATGCAACTGTTTTTTATTACTGCTTTTCATGGAAAATTTTGTATCTTTTGAATGGTTTGATGGAATGGGACGTGGTTTGTTTGAAAATACGGGAAAATGTTTATTTAACAAAATAGACTAATTTATGTTACCTGAAAAAAATATTTCGCTATAAAAAATTTGTTTTGTTATAAACAAATGATTTTTTTTCTTACTTCTTGGGCTTTGATTTTAGTCCAACAAAAAGAAAAATGATCGCAATACCTTCTTCTTTGACATAACGAAGAAAAAACTAAGTACCTTTCAATATTTTTCGAGATCTGGACATTATAAGTGAGCCATGCATGGCGCCGGCAGGGACTGGCTTGCGTGCCGCCAGCTTAGAAAATCATATTGAGTCGAAAATCACACGACGGTTATTATATGCGTTTGAAATGTAACTAGCAAAAATATTTTTAATTATATCATTAAAGGTTAAAAAATAATTTGTTTAAAATAAATAATTTTATGAAAATATATTGTTAATCTTGTTTTTAGGGTTTGAGAATTGGAGTATTAGATAAAACACTGAAAATTGAAAAACTTTATAGTTTTAAGTAATACGCTCGTCATAGCACTGTATCGAAATTAAGTAATTTTTCCAAACAGGTTGAAATGGTTTTAAAAGAGCTAGCTTATGATTTTTAATTAGGAGAAGAAAACGCACAGTTCTTGTAAGAATCATACACATCATTTATTATGATGTCGGTACATTTAATGTTTTGCCATCCTAATTACAGTTTGGAGAGCGTAATTTGTGTCATTCGAAAAAATTTTACAAATTAATTTTTTTTCACTCGTCGGTACATAGCAATGATACTGCCGCGTTCGATTCAAAGTTTTTACCATTGAGAAGCGTTCTTGAAATTTAACATCATAAGCTGTATGATCTGCTTTTGTACAAAAATCGAAGTGAATATTTTTGAAATTTTCTTTTGTCCAGTTGTAAAACGCCTTTGGATTATTTATTTGATCTCCATCGATGCGTCGCAAACTAGCAATATATGCAGTTCTTTTGACACAACCACCTATGCCGTCGCAAGCCCCTTTTCCGTGAGACGTATCAAAAAAGTGCCATTGGGCATTTACTTTAAAGTCATTATAATGTTCAATTAAATTCATCAAATTAAAACGATTTTTATATTGAGATCCCATGCCATCGGAGAAGTAATATATTTTTTTAACATTATCTTCGCCAAATGTGTCTCGCAGATATTTCATTAATTTTTCATTGAAAAGATGCACGCAGTTAGCATCACGTAAAGTATTTTCGGACAAAACAACAAAATTTTTTTTTTCGGGTTTTCCTGTGCCATTTTTTCTGTAATTATAATGTAAACGTGCAAGGTCATTTGCTTTTTTGACCAGTGCTGCGATTGCACTGCGTCTTGGACATCGAAAGAGTAGTTCTCCAAGAAATCCACCGTCACCACGAACTCTCTTTCATTGAGAGTTTTCTTTAAATCATCTGAATAGAGATTGAGAGCTTACAATGAAATCATGTTTTAGCAGAGTAGGCAAATCGGATTGAAATTGTTCCAAAAACGTTTCAACTGTAATCTGTTTGACTGAGGAATTGACATCTGCAATTGAATTAATATTTTTTTAAATAAAACTAAAAATCTTTTGATAACTATTTTGAGCAACTCAAATCCGTACAAACCTATCAGTCGTCAGCCATTGATTGTATGTAATTTTGACGATTTCATTTTCGGTTATTAATGCTTTTATTCTTTCAAGCACTTTAGAAGCTCCCGGGCATTCTGAACACGTAGTTAAATGACAGGCCGACGTGGGTTTAATACATGTCATTTCATCGAGCAAATTAAAAACTTTTTTTAACTATTCCTGCTTTAAGCCGCGCTTTTTCAATCTTATATTCTGGTATGTTTTACAAACGCACACGTTATGTGTCCCTTTTGCTCCAACCAAGATACAAAACTTCGGTCTCAATGCTCGGAACTTTGATAAACGCAAATTTTGATCAGGATGTTTTTTTCAAAAATTTTTGGTGAAATTCATTGAGAGTTCCAAGTAACAAACGCTTCTGTAAAATTAATTTGATATTTTAATTGAATTTAATGAAGAAAACATTTAGTCAAAAAATATGCCAAAAAAATGTATAATCAGTAATGACAACACTGAAGAGTTTCGTTATAAGAGTAAAAAATAACACTGTGTATAACAGTAAAAAAAGAGTTAATTTTTATTTATTCAAATGCAAACATAAATATATCATACCGTTTCATGTTGTCGTTCACCATCAATCACAACAGACTTGAAATCATTTTTTCCAGGCATAACTCTGCTTATTTCATCTGATAAGAAAAATTGTTTCACACTTTCTATGATTACTGGATCGATAGGTCGACCTTTCTTTGGGTCGGGATGAGATCCGTATCCCTTTTTTGCGCGCAGTCTTTTCACCCTGAACGCCAAACGGCGTGAAACTTAGAAAGTGTTCTGATTTTTTTTTATGCTCTAAGCGCGTGGTAATGTAGTGAGCAAGTTCATTTTTTCAGCATTTGTGGTTGCTTTTTGTAAAGCGCCTTTTAAATCGCTAACCCAAAGGTCATCAGTAGCACTTTCAGAAAATTTATCACCAAGTCTTCGGAAAGTCTCCGATATCATCACTGTTTCGGAATCAGAAATCTTGAATTGCTCGGAAGAAGTTGATGGCCTTGCAACTGTAACGAGCGAGACCCGGAATATTTAATTAAATTTAGAAATTTTATTTATTTATTTTTTTTGTATTGTTAGGCGGCGTGCCTAGGAATAATTATATTCCTTGATCTCGTCGACAGAAAAGGACCCTCTGTAGACAACGGTCTACAGTGACCCTTTTATCCGACTTTTAAGGGAGTCGGGAGAATTATTCAAGGGTTAAAAAAAAACACAATAATTTATATTTGAAATCACAAGGTGACGTTATTATTATAATGTTTCTTTTACAAAATGTACTTCTTAAACTAGACTTGTTCCCTTATTTCTTCCCTTATTTGTAATAGCTCCTTTTTGTGTGACTCTGGCATATCGTTTTCCGAACTTGGGTCATAAAAATATCCTTTTTCTAATGACTCAAAAAACGCTGGAGTCGCCTCATCCTTAGAGATATTGAGAAAAGATTCCAATTCAGAATCAATGCGTGAAAGCGGGAGGGAGTAATAGTGCGTTCTATTACAATCGACACATTGAACTTTTATTTCTTTGCTCGGTGATATCAGGAGTATTCCGCTTTCCTGAGAGTGTTGCTTAGCTATGAGCTTGTCTATTTTTTCGATCGAAATTTCTTTGTGTAAGGGAAGCCCTTTCAAAACCCTCAAACGCGAATATATCTTTAATATTCCTTTCTTCTTGAAATACAATTTTCTGGCGCTAGGCCTGACTTTCCTTTTCCTAGCTAAACTCTTGAGGCTCCAGATAAGTTTCTGCACGGATGGCACTTAAAGGAAAATGAACGTGGCTTTTAGTAAAAAGAGCAAATTCGAAGACTATTTTTAAAGGAAGTGGGCTCGCGTTTTAAAAAAGAAAGATACATTGACAATAAACCAATAAAATTTAGAGTTTAGCTATATATCCCTCATGGTGCTTAAAAGCTTCGATTTAGCTGGTCAAAGCCATTGCTCAAGTTGGGTACGGCTCTAGCCCCGGCCCTGAGCGATGAACAGACGACAGAAAAAGGGAAGTGGGACCACTGGGCGTAGGTCTTTATAGTAAGGACATACTTTCGATGCAAAAATAAAAATAGGCGAAAATAGCGTATGTGTAAGAAGTCGTCCTATTGCTTTTAAGGATCACTCATTTGGGCAGTCTCATAAGAGAAGCGAGTAGATCGAAGCATCGAAACGACTACTTGGCGAAGATTCTTATAGTAATATCTTGTACATACTTTCGATACAAAATCAGCACTTGACACTAAACTAGGCGATAAATAGCTTTTTGTTAGAAAGTCGTCCTATTGCTTTTAGGGATCACTCATTTGGGCAATCTCATAAGAGAAGCGAGTAGATCGAAGCATCGAAACGACTAACTTGGTTTTTGACAAAACGCGCGGGTTTATATACTATTTCAAACGAGATAAGTGGTTCTTTTTTTAGTTCATTTGTGTCTGGGTAATTAGATAAAAAAAAAGGTGAGAATAATTATCGCATGAAAAATAGTCAAATGACTAAGCGAATTGATCTGATAAAAGTTTGAAAAATAGAAATCGTTTATCTTCTTTGAAAGAAAAACATAGCAAATGTGTTTTTTTTATCAAGAGTTGAATGATCGGAGAGTTCGCTATTACAATAATGATTTAATTTTTTTGTACTGTGAAATTAAAAGATAGTATGAAAATAGTGCTTATCAAAATTGATTCTTTACTTCTATTCGAGAGCATCAATTTCCGGCGTCGGCGGGATCGTTACGATTAAGATATCGCGGCGAGTTATCTACTTTGAAAAGGAAAATTATTTGCACTTGGAATAAGCAAAATTTGGACGAGTGAAAAAAACCCCGCTCGTCACACAACTTTCTCGAGAACATTGAAAAATTTAGCTTCATTTGCAGCTTTATCAACTTTGGTAAACGAGCAGTTGCTATCATTATGTGCCTCGTCCTCAGGAAATTCAGTGTCACTGGAAACATCGATATCACGTTCGATTTCTTTTTTCTCCTCACTTTTTTCAAACACGATTTCTGGATTTTTTTTCAATTCCTTGTGCATTGATAATTTGCAAGAGGCACAAATATATATACCAATTAATTGGTGGAAAGCCACATTCCAATTCTTTGTCACTAGGTTCAATCTTGTGTAAACGTAATTATGTTTTTTTCGGCTTTTTGGGTTGCAACAATAATTTGGGCTTGGCATTGTAACAACAATTTTTTAAAAGTGCACTTTAAAACTTGATGCATTCAAAACACTCGAAACTAACTTCTTTCACCGAGTACCGACCAAAACTGCTTCACATAGTAGCTATCCGAAAAAAACTTTCCACCAAATTTTGGTGCGGATGTCTGACTTGCGTAAAAATAATGTCTAGGCATATGAGGACACGTCATTTTTCACAATTTTATCTTATTATGTTTTACTAAAACCCTACAGATAACGATAAGATCATTTCCTTTTTGTCGATATTTCCAGCCGAATCATTTAAAATTTTCCACGTGGCTAAAGATTTTGTCTAAAAGCTGGTACCTGAGTGTAGGTAGGGCATTCAACTTGTATTTGGTAAGTCCTATGCCTTGATCCTGGCTTTCAGACAAAAATTTTTATCTCACAGATAATCAAACAGGCAAGAAATATTGGAGAATAGAGAAATTTCAAATTTATTTTAAAACCAGTGATGAAGAAAAAAAAGAAATAAAGGTCATAGTATCGAATAAGTTTGTTATTTATAAAAAAGTAATTAAAAACATATTATTTGTTCACTTACATTTATTAAATCTTTACTGTTTTTGCAGTTTTATTCTAAACGCATATAATGACCATCGTGTGATTTTCGACTCAATATGATTTTCTAAGCTGGCGGCACGCAAGCCAGTCCCTGCCGGCGCCATGCATGGCTCACTTATAATGTCCAGATCTCGAAAAATATTGAAAGGTACTTAGTTTTTTCTTCGTTATGTCAAAGAAGAGGGTATTGCGATCATTTTTCTTTTTGTTGGACTAAAATCAAAGCCCAAGAAGTAAGAAAAAAAATCATTTGTTTATAACAGAACACATTTTTTATAACGAAATATTTTTTTCAGGTAACATAAATTAGTCTATTTTGTTAAATAAACATTTTCCCGTATTTTCAAACAAACCACGTCCCATTCCATCAAACCATTCAAAAGATACAAAATTTTCCATGAAAAGCAGTAATAAAAAACAGTTGCGTATATATCTGTTGTAATTTATCAGTTTTGGAAGAAATTTTTTTCGGCAGTATTGTTGTATCACAGGCACTATCGAAAAATTTTATTATCGTCTCAGTATGTTGACTTTTGGTTTTGGGGGGTCCACTTGAGAAATTTTCACTGTTCAGTGACATAAAGTGCTATCTATAGTTTGTGCTCGAGAGCGTGCGTCGTCGAAAAGGTCGAAACAAAATCATTTTATTTCAGTTGAATATAATATTATTTAATAATATAAATGATAACATGTTACATTTTTAGATTTCAATCTCGAAAAACTCAGATAAATTGAAGATATTATAACAAATTGTTAATAGTTGCACAAATTTAGGATCAATATGAATACCTTCGAACAGTGTAATCTGTTGTTACAATTTCAAATGTTTTTAAAATTTTAGAAAAGTCAGAAATAAAAAACCCTATTAAAACCTCTGAAAAATTCGCAAAATTGAAACAGTATCAGAAACTTTATGTGCCTTGTGTTAATTATCATATTTATTTAAAATCTGAATAGTTTACTGTTGTTTACATTTTTTATTCATTGTCTGATAAACTTTAAGAAAATCATAAAAAGACGAAAAATCTTATGTAATGAAACGAAAATGTATTAAATCTTCAAAATTTTTAATACTTTGAATCATGTTCGAAATTTCGGAAATGAAGTTGGATAGAAATGTTTGGAAATCACAAAGATTATCGACAATTCTATGTTCCTTAAAAAATTGTAGAACATTAAAATATACGTTCTTCACTTTTATCGATTTTGTTAATTCTAATCTTTGAAATATACATGGCTACAGTTTTTTTTTTTTCATTTTCAATTCAAACCTGTACAACTTGAGAAGCTTTAATTATCCGGATTACGTTTGAAATGTGAAAAGTCTGAAACGAAAAATATTGTGAAACTTCGAGGAATGTCAATAATTGTACAAAATGCAAGCAATTTTTATAATTTCCGAAAGAGTTAACATATTCGGTAAATTATGTTCATTACCTATCATATTCTTTCGAAATGCGTATATAACGTTTTTGATTTCTTTTTGGATTCGAATGGAAATCAGTGAACATTGAAAAGTATCAACTAAATAGGAATCATATTTTTGAGTTCTTAAATTTTTTATAAAATTATGAAGGTTTTGAATAGTTGATGTACTATGTTCGGAATCGTAGAAATATTAAAAAATTTTAAAACATGAATAAATCCAAATATCATTAGTAATTCTAACGAATTCAGAAAATTAATGAAATATGAGAAAATATTCAATCATTTTGCCGATGGCGTTCATTGTTACATTTCTTCGATATAAGTAGGCATGATATTTTTTTCGTAAAAAAAAAGAAAATCTTAATATCATAGAGAAAAATACAAAATTACGAAAAATCCTCATGAGTTTCGAAAATTTTTGCTACATTTTTGACGTTCCTGGATATATTGTTTTTGAAATTTTCGATTTCTCGAAAAATGAAAAAGATATAGAAATTTTTTTAAATTTTCAATAATTCTAATAAATTCGAAATATTTGTTGAATTTCAGGAAACGATTAGAAATTTTTTAGATCGTATCCATTATCATTTTTTTCGGTAACATGTATAATGTTTTTGTTTTCATATTTTTTTCATTTTTAAACCAAAAAGTGAAAAATGCAGAAGGATTTGAGAAATCGAAAAAAATCTGCATAAGTTAGACAAATTTCATAACATTTGGAAAGCTTTGACGGGTTCGTATTCGGTCTAGGAATCAATTTGTGCTGTTTTAATTGAAAATAAAGCTCTCTTTCGAAAACAAAATGAACTCATACATTTATGAAAATATTTTCCATCACTAGCTACTATTTTTTACCATATTCCAGACAACGAGACAACTTACGGATTCTGTGTCAAAAGAATTCCTCATCCTTTGAAGTGGTTCAGTCAGAGACCTATTTTTCGATAACCGCTGTCCAGTGAAATCGTTATTTATGCAATCGAACAAGCGTTAGCCAGAAAGAGCAATGTCTGGTGAATACGGCGGGAGGGATAACACCTCCTATCTGACATTTTTTAAATTGTTTTTGACCGGTTTTGCGACATGTGTTCAAGCGTGATCATGTTGAAGAATTAGTTTATCATGTATATTACCCCATTCTCGTCGTTTTCCGGCCAGAGCTTGCTTCAAACGCATTCATTGTTATCGGTAACGTTCTTCATTAATAGTTTCACCAGATTTTAGAAACTCATAACATCACACCTTTCATATCCCACCATATGCATAGCATAACCTTTGCAGACTGAATATCTCGTTTTGGTTGCGATAGACTTGGTTCACCTAGCTTTGCTTAGGTCTTTTTTCGTATGGGATTCTCGTAATAAATCCACTTCTCATCACCAGAAACAATTTGTTGTAAAAATCCCTTTCTTTTCTGTCTTCCAAGCAGCAATTCGCAAATAGTTTTTCTTCTCTCAATTCATGTGGAACACAATGTGACATCTTTTGAATCATTCCAATGGCTTGGAGGCGATTGGAAACATTTGTTTGCTTAACTCCTAATAATTCTGCAAGATTTTATTGCATTTCACACGAATCTTGATCGAGCAATGTTGCTAGTTTTTTATCTTCAAATTTTTTGGATGCTCGTGTCGCTTTTGGTCATTTAAGCAAAAATCACCACTTCTAAACCGTGCAAACCACTTCTGACACATTTGCTCAGCTAGAGCATGGTCTCCATTAACTTCTTATAGGTGTTTCGGTTAATAATGTCGATTTTTTCCGGCAAATTGAAGCATTTATTTTGATATCAAAATTAAATACCTTAGTAATCAAAGTATTGCCCATCGTTAGACATGACCTTTGCCTATCTTTCTGTCAAAGAATGGATTCCGTGCCAAAAGAACTGTTCGTTTTTTGAGGCCAACCATTCATTAAGCCAAATTTTCACTTCTTCGTAAGAATGAAATTTTCGTTCTGAAAGTCCGTGCTGCATTGATCGGAATAAGTGGTAGTCCGAAGGGGCCAAGTCCGGTGAATATGGCGGGTGGGGTAGGACGGCCCATTCATTGTTTTTCAGGTACTTTTTAACACATTTCGCAACATGGGGCCGAGCATTATCATGTTGAAAAATGACTTTATCGTGTCTTTGGGCATATTCTGGTCGTTTTTCCTTCAATGCTTGGTTCAATTTTATTAATTGTTTTCGGTATCTTTCGCTAGCAATTGTTACACCTGGTTCCAACAGTTCATAATACACAGCTCCCCTACTATCCCACCAAACACACAGCAAAGCCTTCTTTCCATGTATGTTGCGCACTGGTCAGGATGTTGAAGGTTGACCAGGGTCTTTCCATGATTTTCTGCGCTTTAGGTTTTCAAAATAAATCAACTTTTAATCACCTGTCACAACTCGATGCAAAAAACCTTTCCTTTTTCGTCTAGCAAGCAAAATTTCAAGCAAAATTTCCTTTAATTCATATGGCACCCATTTTCCTTCCTTCTGAATCTTTCCCAATGCGTGTAGATGTTCAGAAATAGTCGATTAGGCAACATTCAATGCTTTCGCTAATTGTTTTAAAGTTTGAGTTGAGTCTTCATTTAATAATGCTAGAAAATCTAGATCTTCAAATTTTTTAGGTTGACCAGAGCGTTTCATGTCTTTTATATCAAAATCACCACTTTTAAAGCGTTGAAACCATCGTTCACAAGTTTTTTGGGGAAGGGCATGTTTGCCATAAACTTCAACTAACAATCGATAACTTTCAGCAGCCGTTTCCTTTAAATGGAAGAAGGTTATTAAACTGCCCTGCAAAACGTCTTTTCCTGGTACGAAATTCGACATTTTCGAAGCGATGGAAAACTACTTGTTTTAAACAATGACAATTCAAAACAAACTAGCTGTGAATGGCATACGTTCACACTCAAAAACACTACAAATGTCACTAGTCTATGGACAAAAATGTATAAGTAACGCCATCTCTTAGCATAATCGACATTATTAACTGAAACACTTATTATTAAAATACGATGACTTTCGGTAGCACTTTTCTTTATGTTAGAGTAATGAAGACGAACTCCCCGCAAAAACTCTTCATCATGCAAAAAATTCGACATTTTCAATAAAATAAAAAATGTTGTTGTAAATGCTTCAACCAAATGACGTATACTAAAAAAGATGCTCAATGACAGTAGCTTTCAAACGCATTTTTAGATAAACGGAACGATGGGACAATAAGCTGGTTAGGCGATCTCTTGTAAAACCGCATGAATTAATTCCTACATCGAATATTATGTTCGAAATTTCAATATCGTTGAAAAATTATAAATAATAAAAATTTAAAAGATTGGTAATAATTCTAAAAAATTTTTCGAATTTTTAAAACATCAGAAAATACTCATGAATTTGTTATGATTACGTTTTATCCCATATTTTTTCGTTATATATTTATTATGTTGTTAGTATCGAAAAAAATCGTTTCACTCTTCAGAAACACATGATTTTTTCTTCTTTAATTTTGTGATGAAAATCTTGAAAACTTGAAAAGCATAACAAAATTACGGGAAATTCTTATGAACTGTACAAGTTTTTATCGAGTTGAAAAAGCTCTAAATAGTATGTACTAATGTTTCGAATTTTGAAAATTTCGAAAAATTGGCAAACATCAAAAAAATCAAAAAGTGTTAATAACTGTGAAAAAATTTGCAAAATTTGTTCAACCCAATAAATCGTTAATCAATTTTAAGATTGTATAATGTTATTAAAATCCAGTGAAACTAGAGAAACTGAAAACTGAATAGTATCCTTCTAATTTTGAAAAACAAATATATTTACCATACGGAAAACATCGATACTTTGACGATTGCGTTCTTTGTTTTTTGAATGATTTATTTTTTTAAGTGAGAGAGTAGTCAAAAAATACAATAATTTTCCTATTTATATTACGTAGATAAAAAGCAACTTAAATCGAAACAGAGGAAAACTTTTGGAAATAAGGTAGGACGCTATGAAATAGCGTACACGGAAAGAGCGGGATACGTGTGGCCAGTGTCTGAAGACTGCTGAGCGTTGTCCGGCCGAACTTTCACATCGGACATTGATAGGCATTGTCCAGACACTGGTAGGCATTGTCGAGACAGTAGCTACGCGTGTCCCGTTCTATGGCAGCCAGTCTCCAAGCAACGCCTACCAGTGTCCGAAGTGAAAGTTCGGCCGGACAACGGTCAACAGTGTCCAAACACTAGTTTCGCGTATCTCGTTCTCTCCGTGTAGAGCGAAGAGAGGCAAGTTTGAATAAAGGTCGGACGGTGTTGGCTACGACGAATCACAGCTTATAAGAAACGAATCTCGATGCGTTATGTAGACGGTATCGAATAACGTTAACGTTCCAAAATAGCGTCAATTTTCGGCATTAACGCATCGAATCTTACATTTTACGTCAGCGGTATTCAATAGCGATGGATACATTTCAAATGATTCGTAAGTGAGTAGCCCTTCGATTATTTATATATATTACAGGCTAACAAAAAGATAACTTATTATTTACAGTATAATATAGTCACAACAAAGCTTTAAAAAAATTATTGCAAAAAAAAAAAAAAATTTTTTTTGCGTGTGGGATGATTTGATCCTCGCGTTCTGCGGAGTTAAAAGTCAGTGTCTAGTCCGCATTACCGTCGAAGCTTCTTACTATACTGAGAAAAGAAAAGAAGCTCATTGTTAACGTAAACACATTGGTAATAACGATATTCTTTTCTTTTCTCAGTATAGTAGGAAGCTTCGACGTCAAAGTGGACTGGACACTAACTTTTAACCCCGTAGAACGTGGGATCCGAATCCCACACGGAGAAATTTTTTTCATTTTGCAATAATTGTTCTAAAGCTTTTATGTGACTATATTTTACTGTACATAACGAGTTATCTTTTTGTTTGCCTAATATATATACATATAAATTATTATTAATGACTGAAGTACTCTGCGAGCTCATGGCGAGTACTCTGCAAGCGCGCTGGCGAGCTCGCGGCGTGTACGCAAAGGGGCGGAAATGATGAAAGTGCTGCAAGCTCACAGGTTCACTGGGCAGTTAAGTATTTTCCCAAATATTTACCCCTTTTTATTGAAAATCGGTAGATTTTTTATTATATCTTGTAAATAAAAGTGTTTTTCTTTATGTTCTAGTGGTCAAACATCCGGAAAAATAGTGCATTAATTTAAGAAAACGAAAATTAGAAACACTAATTGTCAGATAAGTGTAGGTAACACACTTGTCATGCACTAGATAACATTCAGATAATGCGCTACGCGGGAAATTCGAAGTGCGCCATCAACTTAGTTGTTCTCACAGGGGCGTACGTAGTTGGGGCACAACAGTCCGCGATTATTATTTTTTTGGATAGTTCTATTGCATTTCGAGTGTTCCCAGAGTTTTAGAACTTTACCATAATCATATACCAATAGACGGTTAACGCTCGGAAAATTTTTACTTAAGTTTTCCCGAACTTTATACACGATGTACATTGAAATTAGATTCAAATAATTTCAAGGTAAAATTAGGTGTTTAGCCCTTACCGCAAAATGTCAGTGTTAATCGTGAATTATATAAAAAAATATTTTACACCGTATTTTTTTATACCTGTCACATTGCTAGCAATCAAAAAATTCTCAATTAATTTGAATAATTTAAAGGTGGAATTAGTCGTAAAAACCCTCAACACAAAAATTTCGATGTTTATCGTGTATTAAGTTCGGGAAAACTTAGGCAAAAATTTTCCTAATGGTAACCGTCTTTTATAACATCATTATGATAACTTTCGAAAACTCTGGGAACACTTGAAATTCAATAGAAATATCAAAAAAACTAATAATCACGGACTGATGTGCCCCGACTACGTACCCCCCCCCCCCCCCCCCCCCTATGAGAACAACTGAGTTGATGGCGCATTACAAATTTTATTCTGATAATGCGTTGCGCGCATTATCTGAATGTTATTTAGTGCATGACGAGTGCGTTATCTACACTTATCTGACAATAAGTGTTTCTTTAAATAAGTGTTTTTTTAAATAACGCACTATTTTTTTTTTATAAAAACTTAACCGATTTTCTATAAAAAGGAGTAGATATTTGGGAAAGTACTTAACTGGTACCTCACAGGTACTTAATTGGTACCTTATAAGGTACCGCTTAAGTACCGATTACGTACCTG
The DNA here is from genome assembly GCA_028476575.1 of Platygaster robiniae. Classification (NCBI taxonomy): domain Eukaryota; kingdom Metazoa; phylum Arthropoda; class Insecta; order Hymenoptera; family Platygastridae; genus Platygaster; species Platygaster robiniae. The sequence continues at coordinate 14,717,304 of CM052025.1, forward strand.
GGCGTTTTACTAGTGAAATTTCAAGTTTAATTTAACATGTCATGATTAACAAAAACCCTTCCAAATATCAAGGGTCAATCTGAAGTTTTTTGATAGCTACCAAACTATAAAGGAAATTATTGAAAATGTATGTGAAACTAACGAAAATATGTGATATTCGATTGCTTTTAACGCATTAGATAACAGTGATTGACGAAAATTCAGAAAAACTTGAACAATGCTAAGTTTACAGAATGATTTATAAGTTATAAAAGAGATATCTATTTGTGCAGAAAAGAAATGACAAAATACATGAAACTAAGGCAAACGATAAATTTTTTAGTGCTTGTAAAACATACATAACAGCAATATAAAAACCCACACTAATTTGGTCTTGAACGTTACATTATACACCCAAACTATGCCAAGTTTTGAATATATCTCAAAAGTTTTGCACAAGGTATAAATTTTCGAACAAAATGTAAGAAAAACGCATGTAAATCCTATTTAAAGCTTTAGGGGTTTGTGTGGCACGTGTCAATAATGTCCGATTTGCTTCAAACTTCACAAACAAATTTTTTTCAATATCATCATATATTTAAGGGGGTATTCTGTAGTAACGGCTCTTTTTTCAGGCGTTTTTTGAAATTTTGCTGTAAAGAAAGTATTCGATATTTTTTGATACGGTTTTTTTCTTAAAGTTTTATTGTACTTTTAACTACGAAATGCGGTATTAGGTTTTTAAAAATATTCATTAGTTGCTGCACTGCAGCCCCGTAAAGTGAAGCCCTCCAAAAAAACATGTGTTGATGGTTCACACGATTGCGCCAGTCTGAAACGTTGAAATTGAACAACTTTTTTTTTTGCAATCTATATACGGAGGGAAAAATATTGCGGTGGCCAATGCGCAGCAGATTGGTGGTCAACCCACGGGCGCACCGAAAAACGCCGTGCTTGCGGGTGGAGAAACATACGCATCGATAACGCACACGTGCCCACTGATCACGTGAACGCGTCTGCTGATCTCAGATCGATACGCCGCTTCGTATTTCTTCATAAGTGTTCGTAAGCGATGATTACAAATATCCAGCGCATCAGTTGGAGATCAGCGTAGACGATTCTCCCGACCCAGTGTATTGGCAGGCGATATCCTAAAAAACTTTTCGCTAGTAGATTGAGCAGTGATGCGCTCGCAGGGCCCGTACACTCTTAATGGGATGAATTCATGTCAAAACATAGTATTTGGTTTAGAATTCAGGTGTCGCTAATGTCATTTATACCGGCATTGCCGGTTATGGAGTATTACCGATCGACTAATTTACAATAGAAAAATCGATAAAACAACAGAGATTCATTGTGTTTCCAAGGTTTGATTCTCAGCGAGCGCAGAAAATCGTGCTCAGTTAAGGCAAGAATTTTTCAAACCGGAGTGTAGGAGGCCTGTGCGCGCGTATTGGCCGCCGCACTATTTTTCTCTCCGTGTATGAGTGCCCTTATCGTCCGATGGGAGTTTTTTTACATCAAAAGTTTCAATATTGCGCAACTTGAAAGTTAAAAAATTTTTTTTCGCTAATTTTTTCGGCTAAAAAAATTCATAAGCAACTTGTAAATAATAATATCGAAAAAACCGCTCGTCGGACGATAGCAACAACAGTTTTGAGCATTAAAAAAAAAACTTATTGAAATCCGTTCGCTCAATCGTTAGTAATCGTATGAACCAGTCTGAAAACGTGGTTTCGAGAAAAACGCATTGAAACGCCAAACGTACCGTAGGAACTTAGCGGAGGGCGTTACAAACCCCCCCTTAAAAAATCACTTTCCCGTCCGAATTCTTCTAAAACCTTTTTGTATAAGATGCAAAAAAAAAATCAATTTATTGAAAGTGTTACTACAGAAGACTCTCTTAAAGCCCGAAATGCAAAAAAATACAAAATCACTAAAATAAATGACACCCTATTACATACTTTTGTTTTTACCACCCTTATAGTTAATTTCACTGACACTCAAATACCCGTGAACTGAAACCTCGTTTATATCAATTAATATTGTTTCTTATAGAGATAATTACTACCGCAATATGGATATTTTTTACTCATGTAACAGAATTTTCGAATCGATGTATTTATGAACTCATGATAATAAACATTTATCTTCAAGAATAATATAAAAATGGGAAGGGGGTTCATCATTATTTTATTTATTCGAAATTTGCATAGTAGGTATTTTTACATATCATATTATTTACAGTATGAAGTACTTTGAAAGTAAGAAATTTTAAATTAGATAACTTGGAAATTCATAAATACACATTATGGCAGTAAAATATTGTAAACGAGTAATAAGGTTTAAAATGTATTTATTTTGAAATTGAAAAGAAAATTTTAAACTCCATAAAAATATATGGTTACCAGTGAACCTGTGAGCTCGCAGCGTGCTCGCGGCGGGCATGAAAATCAAACTCGCTTTTTTATTATTTCCGCCCTTTTTCGAGCACGCCGCAAACTCGCCAGCGAGCTAGCAGCGTACTTAAAGTCATTGATAATTATTGATATATATTTTAGGCAAATAAAAAGATAATTCACTATTTACAGTAAAAAATAATCACAATGAAGCTGTAAAATGATTATTGAATAATAAATAAAAATTTATCCCGGGTGGGAATCGATCCCGCGTTCTGCAGCGTTGAAAAAGCCGGTGTACACTCCGCATCACCGCCCAAGCTTCTTACAATACGTAAAAAAGAAAAGAAGTTTATTTTTAACATGAACACAGAGGTAATGATGACATTCTTTTCTTTTCCATGTATTGTAAGAAGCTTCGGCAGTGATTTGGAATAGACACCGGCTTTCAACTCCGTAGAATGCGGGATCTACTCCCACCCGGGAGAAATTTTTTTTTCATTCAATAATCGTTTTACAACTTCATTGTGATTTTTTTTTTACTGTAAATTGTAAATTATCTTTTTTTTTCGCCTACAATATACATCAATAATTGTCAATGACTGGAAGTACTCTGCAAGCTCGTGGCGAGTACTCAGCGAACTCGCTGGCGAGTTTGCGGCGTGCTCGAAAAGGGACGGAAATAATGAAAACGCTGCAAGCTCGCAGCGAGTTTGATTTTCACGCTCACCGCGAGCACGCTGCGAACTCATAGGTTCACTGGGTATTGCTGAAAGTTTCGAAAAAAAAGGTCATCAATATAATAAAATCAAGACATATTTTATATAAATGTAAAATAGATAATTTAGGATGAGAATTCATAAAATATAGTTCGAAAACGGAAATTCAGTGTTGGAATTTTAAAAAAAATTTGCTCAACCCGAGCGACCTTCGCAGCAAAAATGGTTCTTACATACTATAGGCATGCTTGTGATAAGATTAGTTTCCTTACCAAGCCGAGATTTGAACCCGGTATGTATCCGTGATTCACGGCCAACCATTTAAACCACTGCAATATCATAAGCGGTAAAAGACCACGTGTTTATTGATGATTTAAGTTAGATGCAGATATCAAAATCATTGATTTGGTTTATTTACGTGAAATAATTTTCATCCACCAAACAATAACACATAATTCAAAATGTAAATGTAATTAAATCATTAAAAACTGTTCTGTTCAGGAATATGAAAATTGTTTTAATATGATATTCAGTTTTCGATAAGGATTTTTCAGCTTTCATAACTTGATTATGTGTACATAATTTTAATGATTCTTGGATAAAAATTTTCAAAATATTTTATTAGTTGCAAATAAACAGCCATGTGTATAAGTCAGTAATTTGCAGGTAATAAAAAAATTTGCAGAATTTAATAAAAATCCCTAGTTTCGATGATTATAATTGGTTGATCCGGGCCAAAAATAAAAACACCAGATGTATTGTGTTTTGAAATGATTTATTCTTCTCTTCTTAGCTTTCTGCTACATATTGAGCTCTCATCAGAGATTTTCTACAGTTACAAAAATACACAATTAGCATACCGTTCTCGTAACACGCGTCAAATATACCGCTCCCCCTCCCACCAAACATCGCCAATGTATTAATACCAGAATTGATAAAAATAGAGCGAAATTCCGATTGAGAAAAAACTTGCACAAAAAAGAAATAGGAGGAATAGAGTGACTTGCAATTCGACCGCCTAAGAAGCATATGGGCAGACAATAATACGACGGACAACAAATGAGCCTACTATCACCTAGGAGAAGAAAATCTGTGTCTAAATAAAATAGTAGGTACCATTTATCAATCATCATTCGATGTTCGATTAGAACCCTACGATTATGTCCCATAACTACCTATGAATGGGCAAGAAATGTTTTTACTGCTTTGTCACCTTTTGTATTTAAACATTCGGGACAAAACCATCTCGAGATTCGAAAGAGGCAGGTAAAACTTTGCTGTGTCAAAGTGGATGGACAGAAATTCCCACAGTTTTTTCTGTCGGGTTTTCATATGATTGGGCTGCCTAATAACTACGGGTTTAGGGTTTTTTCGGGTAGTTAGGGTTTTAAGAACTTTTTGGGGCCCGATGCAGACCACTATAGTCCATCCTGAGTTTTAGTATTCTTGACTTTACTAGTTCATGTTTGCCATCATTAAAAAAAAAATTCCCTCGGCCTATACTTGAACCTTGAACCTTTGACTTCTTAACTTACAGGCCAGTGTCTAACTACTACGCTATTAGAACCTTATATATAGAGCAGCAAAAAAAGCTTCATGAGTAGCCTTTTATTTCATGACAAATATCATTAAGTAGGTTTAACTCAGAATATTTTTGAAAGTCAGTTTAAGTCAGTTACTTGCATATACCAATAGATATGTATGTGGGCCTTATTAAAAAAATTTTCTTGAGCCAGTTAGGTACATTTACCAACAGACGTGTGTAAGTTTGACGAATTTTTTCGTATCGCTTACGAAAAATGCATAGTCGTGACTCATTTGTAAACGGGATCATCAAATTTTCTCTCAGTGCACTTAACTACATTAAAAATTTCGTTAGTTGATGATAAGTATCTAAGGCAAAAATTATTTTCACTTTATGTCAGTCAAACATAACTTGAAAATATTGTATTGAACAGAAACTTTGTATCATAATTTTTTGACTTTCCACAAAAAGCCGAAAATCAGTAGTGAAATATTTACTAATCGCTTGTTTCAGTTGAAATCAAAACATGTGATCAATAATAATTAGTAACTTTATTTACCTTTTTTTAGCGCTACTACAACCATCGTCGATTTCTTCGGGTTCTCGGACACTTCTTGATGAGCTTGCTCCGAAAAAATCATGCAGTGTTTTTTGAGCCATAATAAAATATCTTTCAACTTGCACTAAACAACGAAAATAGCCAGAAGACGATTTTTCAACGATCCTTTAACAATTTAGCTTAGAGAATTTATGAATGTGATCAAAAAGACTATAGAAGAAGGGATGACTTAACTGATTTCATGCTCCCGGATAACGGAGCAATTTCCCCACCATTTCTATATGCGCAAAGGGCCGAAATACATTCAAAAAGATTCAAAATACCATTCTGCGCAACTCAGCGCACAATAGCGCGTGTAGGGGAAAAAAGGAGAAATTACTCCGGTATACGGGAGCACGCTGTATGCAGGGCTAGATCCACTAGATGGGGAGTGATCCCTCCTTCTCTAGTCTTCTTGAATTTGATAAACTTTTGTGTGTGTGACTTCGTGTTTTCCTGATTTCGTAACACTTATTTTGTTAAAATTAACGTTTTCAATAGAATTCAATTAAGCTCATGAACGTAACCATAATTTTTTTGGGGAGAGGGGGGGGGGCAAAAGGTATTGACTGCCCCCTCAACCAAAATTTAGGGGAGGCAACTGCTCCCCTACCCTCCCCCTGTTCCGGCGCCACTGGGGGCACAGTAAAAAATCTTTTGGTAAAATTATTACATTTAGTCTGAATTGGTCTGAATAATTTGAGACACTGGTTAATCTAGTAAAATTACTAAAAGAATACAGTAAAACTGTCTCACTAGGCCTGTTACTTCTATTACATAGTCGACTGCGAAATCATCCGCTCGGATAAAATCACCAGTTGAAGTTGTGTCCCAAAGTTGTTCAAATTATGGATAAAGTTTGTAGCATGCAAACGTTTTTCCTAGTTCTTTTGGCCTGCATATTACAAACGTAGCATCTAGTTCACAAAGTTAAATTATTTTAAATAAAATTACTGCATAGTCGCTCAAAAATGAGAAGTTCTTTCAATTTCCGGATCTATTTATGGAAAAAAGTTACTTACAGAGTATGGGTTAAAAACTTCCAATGCTTGTATGGAAAATTTACCAAACTTTTTCTAACAATATATGCTTGATATCATACACTGTTGGTTGCCAGGTCAACAAACATATTGTCACAATATTCTCTAGGAAGGTGTACTATTAGTTACTCGTGAAGTAAACTGCGAACTCAGTGTCCCCAAGTATCGATTGTCGTTCTCTTTATAGCATAAAAACAAACATAAGCTCATCTTTGTTTAGTAGTAGTATAACACTACGACTTGGAAGGGCTGTGTTAACTATTGAATATGTATTTTATGAGCAATAAAAACAAATTTGGCCTAACGATTTGAAACAACAAGAACTATGTACAGTACAACTCCTAGATAGGGCGTCGGTTTTCTTTTTCTATTTCCATGAACGCCTTTTATGAGTGTGAGAAAAGACAGAATGACGCCCTATTCAGTGGTTGTAATGTATATGCATCTCTAACTCCATGGAACTTCAATTTCTCAACTATTTGCTAGCAATATTAGTTGAAGATTAAACAGTTTTGTTTTGGAAAAGGTGCAAAATTTGGAATCAGTTGGCAGGAAAGCGAAAAAAGCATGTGCATCTAGCGGACTGTTCCATTTCTAGACATAGTCTGTTAAAGCTCATATAATAAAATTATTTCAAAACAATACCACCGAATTCATTACGAGCGACCCGGAAAATCATGAGAAGCATATGCGACTCGCAAAATTTTTCAATTTGCAACTATTTGCTGAAAAAGTTAAGATAAATTTATTTCCGAAATTGATGCCAGATCTGTAATCAGGGTATCAAACAACTATGGCAAGCTAATATACATCTTTGAAATAATACCATTGTTATAAATGATTCGTTTGAGCAAATATTTTAATCAATGAATCATGCAAACATGGCACAAGATTCATGATCAGCGACCACAAAGACCATGAAAAGCAAATGCATTTTGCAATTACTTCAAATTTACAAGTAACTGCTGGGAAAAAGTTTAAACAAATCAATTTTCTACGTCTGATAACATATTTCTGATCAGGGTTCCAAACAAATGTAAAAAGCAAATGCATATTGTACACAACCCAATTTTTATTCATATTTTGTGAAAACTAATAGTTACATACATAAATTCTCCAAATCTTTTCCTCACTGCGGCAATCTTTTAAAATATTTTCTACTTTTCGAACAGAATTAAACTGAACTATTGTTGCGTCAATGAATTCAAACTCGCCCACTCTCATTCTAATTATATGATTGAACTATATTTAAATAATCGTATATTCCTCGATTTTCACAAGTGCCTTAATCGAAAAATTATATTATGTATGTAAAAAAGACTATAAAGATATTATTTAGTTTTCATGCGGTTCTAACGAAACCTTCTGTATACAAGTTAAGTATTTATCGGTGGAGAAAATCATAGAAATCTGAAAAAGTTAGAAATACCATAAAAAAGTTTAATATATTATTGTGTTTGAAAAAAAAAAAAAAAAAAAATTACCTCTGATGAGGTTCCGATCTAGTGACCTTGCTGTCGCGGGGTGAGTGCCTTATCCACTACGCTACCGATCCCATAGATGTTGGAGACTTCCTAAAGAATCCCACCACACCGCATTAATTTTTAAAAATATTCTTCGCAAACTAATGATCGTTGTGATCTAATATTTTTCGTGCGAACTTTAGTAGATGAGCTAGGCGGGTTCTGCGTCACCCCACTCCTCCTCCCATCACGTGACCCCCCCTCCCCCTCGCGCCCCTCCCCGCGTCGGTAAGGCAGGTCCCCCTCCCCTCCACGCGTCAGTAAGGTAGGAATCTAATATGGCGGCGGTCGGTAAGGTAGGTGTGCGGTCGGTAATACCTGTACCAGGTGTACTCCTAATTAATTTCCGGTTTTTTTGCAAATAAAACACATAATCCAAAAAAAACCGTAACCTTTATTTTATTCAAAGTATTTTCCATCGCTTTCTACACATTTTTCCCTCCTTTCTGGTAAATTGTGGATACCACGCCAGTAAAAATCATTGCCTTTGGAGGTGAACCACTCGGTGAGCCATTTTTGTACATTTTCGTACAAGTCGAAGCGCTGCTCAGAAAGGGCATGGCCCAACGAGGCAAAGAGGTGGTAGTCGGATGGCGCCAGGTCTGGTGAGTAAGCCGCATGATCAAGCACTTCCCACTTGAGCCTTTCCAGCGTGTCACGAACGACTTTCGACTTATGCGACGGCGCATTGTCGTGGAGCAAAATCACCTTCTTCTGTCGTTGTTGATATTCTGGTCGGTTTTCCACAATGGCTCGGCTCAAATCTTTCATTTGCTGTTTGTAGCAAACGGCATTCACAGTTTCACCAGGTTTCAGCAGTTCAAAGTATATAACACCGGACTGGTCCCACCACACACACAGGATGACCTTCCGATCGTAACAATTTGGCCGTGCCGTCGATGTCGATGCTTCACCTGGACTCACCCACGATTTGTTGCGCTTAGGGTTCTCCAGGAAAATCCACTTTTCATCACCAGTAACAATACGATGCAGGAAAGACTTTCTTTTGTATCGTTGAAGCAGCATTTCACAGGTCACTTTTCGATTCTCCATTTGTCTCTCGGTCAGTTCATGGGGCACCCACTTTCCACACTTCTGAATTTTTCCCATGGCTCGCAGACGTTTGGAAATTGCTTGCTGTTGAACTCCCAACGCATCTGCAAGCTGTCGTTGCGTTTGCGTGTTGTCTTCATCTAATAATGCTTGCAATTCGGCGTCATCGAACGATTGTCGCTTGCCGGAGCGTGCGGCGTCGTTCAGGTCGAAATCTCCATTTTTGAACTGTCGAAACCACGTTTCACATGTTCGAAGTGTTAATGCACGATCACCATAAACTTCCACAAGCGCACAGTGGCTCTCGGACACTTTTTTCCCCTGATTGAACATGAAAAGCAATGCATGGCGCATATGCTCAAAATTCGGTACAAAATTCGACATTTTTGAAGCGCAATAAAAACTTACTGGAAGATTTTTTCGAGAAAATGTCAACGCAGTTCAAGCACTCGATATGACTGAACAAAATGACATATGGTATGTGTTACCAACAGCGGTACAAAACAGAACGCCATCCATTGAAAAAACCGGAAATTACTTAGGAGTACACCTGGTAGTCGGTAATACCTTCGGTCGGTAATACCTCAGTCTTTTTGTTTTTGTTTTGTTTTGTTTTTTTATATTTTTATGTTTGGTTTTTTTGTTTCATTTTTTTTCATATATATCTTTTTTTTGTCGATTGCATTTTTTTTTATCTATATATAATATCATTTTTTTTCGTTTTTTGTTTGTTTTTTTGTTTTGTTTTTTGTTTTTTAATACATTTTATACATTTTTATTACAATTTTCGTTGAATATATAAACTTCTATGCGATGTGAGTAACTTATTAACTATTCATTCAAAATTTCCACCTCATCGTCATCGTCCGACCACAGAAGCCCCAATTTCACCTCGAGCTCTTCTCGGTTTTCCAACATTTTTACTCTCTGGGCTACACGGCCAAACAAACGCTGCAATTAAAATTTCTTATTAGTTAAAATCTTATATTTTCAAATCAATTTTAAATTCATACTTACAAGAACGAGGTATCCATCTTTCAATTCATATGTAGATCTTTCTATTTTTATTGGAGTATTTAACGAAAATTTGGTATAGTGTATTTGAATCTTGCGCACTCTATTATTTTTTTTTCTTCAGAACACACCCTCATTTGCTGAGGCATGATCACCACCAAATTTCCAATATTAATTCGCCACAAGTCGCAAAAGTTGTACTCCATTGTCATAATGAATTTTTTTAGATTGTTTGACTGATGTAGTTTCGAATCAAACTGAAGTCTTGAAAAAATATGCATTTTGTTCGAGCCTATTTTTTTCGATAAAGATATTTGGAAATGAAATTGAACACCGCGCGTGAATTCATAAACACCGCGCCGCCTAATTACGCCGCCCGGGCGCGTTAGCTTTTTGTATATTTCGAAGACGAGTTGTAATTTGAACACCTCGCGCGGATTAAAAACACCGCGCTGTTTAATCTCTCCGCCCGTGCGCGTTATCTTTTCTTGCGTTCCGAAGACAACGAATGATTAGAAATCATTCTTTAAAAACTTCAAACACACTTCAGCAAATTAAAAGCAAATTAAAATTATTTCGATAGCTCATCAGTAGAAAAGTATATTAATAATATTTATATGCTGAGGGAATTTTAAATTCAGTTTTTTCATATCTTATTATGATTAATGATGAAAGTGGTTGATACCTTCAAAAATTATCCCACCGTTGATAATTTATCCACAGTTGATAACTTTCCTTTCGTCGATAAGTTGCCATAAGTCGATAAGTTACCCCCAGTCGATAAGTTACCTTAGTCGGTAAGGAAGATTTCTACTATGAAATAGTGATTGATCAGTTAGGTAGGGAACTACTTTACCGACACTACAACTAACCTTCAATTGTTGTATCACCTCGAACTTTATTGTTACGATGATGTAATATTACTCTTAAAACTGAACCTACGTTCAAGTTCCCACGGCGTCATATGTGACTGCGTAAATGTAATTCGAAGATCGACCAATTTTTTTGCAATTATTTATGTTTAAAAAGTTCTAAAAATATGACACCAAGATATACTTTACACCATTTGTTTATAGAGTTGAGTTTCCATGTTTAACTGTAATTCGAACCTCGAGCATTTTCATGCAATTATTTATGTTATGAAAGTTCTAAAAATATGACACCAAGATAAGATTTGCTCCATTTGTTTATAGAGTTGGGTTTCACTGTTTAAATGTAATTTGATCATAGCTGAAAATAGATCTAGTTGTTTATATGAAAAATTGCTGCGTAAATGTAACCCGAATCCTTTGTTTAGAAAAGTCGTCCGCTGCGTAGATGTAATTCAATCTCATTGAAAACTTTCAGCATTCTTATCATTTGTTTACGAGTCGGCATCCTTTGATGTCATCAAATTTATGACATTTGTTATCTTTGTTTACAATCTGACTTCCGCTCCTAGATGTAATATGATCATGATGTTTTTCGCTGCGCAGTTGTCCTTTGATACTTTTGTTTACACTTTCTGCGCAATTGTAATCTGAGTATCCTGTTTTGAACTCTGCGTGGAATTCATTATTTACAGAAGCTATTGCTCGTTTCTCAGAACTTCAAAGTCAAAACTAAATTTTATCTCTGACTCATATCGAGCAGAGTAGGAGATGATGACATCATCATTCCTCTATATAATAACCTCCGATCTCCCCACCATCAGTCAGTCACATTTTCGACGTGAGCGCGCCGCGTAATTTAAAAAGTGATTGTGAAAAGTGAATATCTGTAGTGTTTTCAAATTTTCTACACGACAATGTGGTTTTTTTACATGAAAATGGGGTTTTTTATACCAGTAGTGTTTTTCATATCTTTTTCTCCGCCTGTTGATAAGGATGAGGAAGAGGAATTTTTGATTGAATTGGTAAACAGATTTGAGGAGTTGACTCTGCTTGAACTTGAAATTCAGACACAACGCGCGGCTCTATTGCAACAACTTCACGCTTTGGAAGCACGCGTCGATACAACCTCTGCTGAGCAAGACTCTCAAGAATCTTAATTAAAGCGAGTGAGTTCAACATCATAGAAATTTTCAATAGTGAACGATGTCTGAAAAAATTTTTTTTGTAACAGTTATTTATTTTGGAAAACCTTAGCTTTGTTATTTTAAGCGATGGCTCCGATGGAGTTATTTCTACGGTGTTATTTGAAGGAAAATAGTAACGATTGTAGTTCAAGTGATTATAAGGATTCCATGTTTACTTGGAAACTAACTGCGCGCAAAATAGACAAAAATAATATTCAACCCATTGTTAAGTGTCGTACACACATTGGCTCTTTGTCCGAGTGGCGTGTAGCAGCAGTAATCTACAAATATAATAGTGGACCTTTCCTTGATGAGTTTGCGCACATTTTTCATTCTGATAGTGAAGAATTATACCTCCCAACAGAACCGACATTGGAAAACGGTTTATTTCTAATGAAAATCAGCATATGCTATCACTTGTGGAGTGGTGTCTCTGAACATTATTACAATAAACAAACCGGTTTTTTTGTAAACGGTTTTAAAAATTTACTTCTCGCAGGAAATCAATCAGACTTTTCGATAATTACTGATACACGCAAATTCAATGTACACAGTGCGGTCCTAGTAGCTCAATCAGAATATTTCGAGACTCTCTTCAAGCATTCGTGGAAAGAATCACATGAACGTAAAATCGTAATTGACGAGTTCCCTAGCGAAGTCATTGAAATATTTTTAACATTTTTGTATACTGGTAGTGTTGACTTGCATAGGGAACGTCTCGATATTACTTTAAAGTCATACGGTGCCGGCGATTTATTTATGAATTATAATTTTCGAATGATATGCGAAGAGGCAATCATTAAACGAGTCGTTCCTGATAATTTAAAAGTTATTGAAAAATATTTCACCATCTTCTCAAATGTCAAAATTCAAAATGAAATCCAAAAAGTAAGAAAGTTTTTACTATATAGAGAGTGCGCGGTAGACTTGGCAACAGTGTAAAAGACTTGGTAACAGTGCGCGGTAGACTTGGCAACAGTGTAAAAGACTTGACAACAGTGTGCTGCATACTTGGCAACAGTGCGTGGTAGAACTAACAGCGACTGCGGCGCCACCGGGATATATAAACTTAAACTCAAGTCCAGGAGCGTCAGTCTACCAAGGGGGGACTATCGAATAAAATCTCAAAGTGACATTTAGTTTTTGAACAATGGCGGAATCAAAACTCAAGACCGCGTACGAGGTGATAAACGCTCAAAAACGACTTTTAACACGGGGTGACGCTGCCGATCCTACAGTGTTGGACAATGACGCTAAAGCACAGATCAAACAATTGCGCGAACTGAGTGAGAATAGTTCGAGTGCAGTGAAACTTCAATGTGCGCGTGCTATTCAACGATTACGCAGTTACATTGTCCAGTTGCGCGGTTCGCCCGTAAGTGGAGCTGGATTACAAAATGGCGTACAATGGGAAGATCTCAACAGTGCTTTCAAGACACACATCCGCACGGGTGTCATAATCAACTTGCGCCACCTGGACATTACCAAGTTTTTGTTGGAAGCTCGAGAAGTTTTCGTCACCAAAGTGGAAGAAAGTCTGAAGATCAAAAACGCATTAAAAGTCTACACTTCCCTGGATGGAGAATTCAGCATTCTCAAGAACGATGAAGAGGTCGTTGAATTGAAAAACTTTGACACTCGCAGCGTCAGCATCACGCAAACAACGGATCTCAACACCTGGTTCGACGCCAACGTCAGAGATTCATTGTTGAAAAAGATCGAAGAGTTTCAACACCAAGGATCCGGATGGACGCTGCGTCGGATCGTGAGTCTCGGTGTGCATATCAACAAATACAATCCTTTGCGAGCGAGTTCCTTCATCGAACTACCAAAGACAATTCAGAATAAAAAGGCTTGCGTGAACGTTCAAAATTTTGACGATAAGTGTTTCAAATGGGCTATTCTTTCAGCACTTCACCCAGTTGACAAGAAAGACAGAAATGTTAGTCGCATATCAAAGTATAGACCTTTCGAAAATGAACTTAATTTCGAAGGAATTTCTTTTCCCGTTATGCCAAAGCAGGCACCTTTATTCGAAAAACTCAACAATATTTCCATAAATATCTACATACTTTTGAAAAACAAAGATTTTTCAGTGGCTCCTATCCATATCACCAAAGAAAAGCAGAACAGGCATATAAATTTACTTCTCATACAAAATCATTATGACGAAGATGAAGAGGGTGAACCCCTTCGCTACCATTATGTCTGGATTAAAGACCTTTCACGCCTTGTCAACAGTCAACTTTCTAAAACTAACAGCAAACATTGGATTTGTGACCGATGCCTTCACTACTTTCGAGATTCTGAAAAGTTGAGGAATCACGAAATTGATTGCAAAGAAATCAATGATTGTAAAGTGAAATTGCCAACAGAGAAGAACAACATCCTTAAATTCAACAATCACAAAAACAATATTAAAGTTCCATACGTCGTTTACGCGGATTTTGAATGTTTGTTGAAAAAAGTCATTCCGAACGAAGAAAAAAACACTCGAGTCGTGCAAGTGCACGAGGCTTGTAGCGTTGGCTACTATGTACAGTGTAGCTTCGATAAAGGACAATCTCGCTACGCGAGCTATCGAGGCCGTGATCCCGCGCAGTGGTTCTCCGAAGAGTTGGTGAAACTCACCGAAACAGTCCAGGAGAAGATGAAGACTCCTAAACCCATGGAGCCTCTTACTCCAGCAGAGAAGGAGATTTTTCGAAAAGCTGACAACTGTCACATCTGCAAAAACTCTCTAAAAGGACAAGTCAGAGTGAGAGACCACTGCCATCTTACGGGCAAGTTTCGAGGTGCGGCTCATCAAAAGTGCAATCTTCTCTACCAGGATGCGCTCACTATTCCGGTAAGATTTTACGTCATTATATTTTTTCGATAAAAAACTCAAAAAAGATATTTATGAGCATATAGGATTGAGCGTACTATTTAGATTTTGAAAATATATCTCATGTAACAAGGATTCAAAGGTAACAATTGTGGTTTTTTCAGATTATTTTTCACAACCTAAGCGGTTATGACAGTCATCTTGTCATCAAACAAATCGCCACGTGCATCGAGGGACGCGTCACGCTGATTCCACAGACAATGGAAAGATACATCTCCTTTACGAAACATTTTGAAGCCAACAAGATTTCCTTGCGCTTCATCGACTCGTTCAGGTTCATGGCCTCATCCCTGGACAAACTTGCGTCGTACTTGGAAGATGACAAGAAAGCCATCGTAAAGAGAGAATTTCCCGATCTCGACGAGGAACGTTTCAAACTCCTCACGAAGAAAGGAGTGTTCCCATACGAGTATCTGGACTCTTGGGAAAAATTGGAGGCTACCCAGCTACCTCCCCACGAAGCGTTCCACAGCATCCTGATAAACGAGAACATTTCTGACGATGACTATCGGTAAACAAACCATTTTATTACCATAACCATTTTGAGTATTATTTTTGATTTTAAGGACTTGAAAAAAAATTCTTTTTGATTTCAGTCATGCACAGACCGTCTGGCAGTCCTTCCGAATTCAGGACTTGGGTGAATACTCGGACTTATACCTGAAGACTGATGTCCTCCTCTTGACCGACGTTTTCGAAAACTTTCGCGAAAGCTGCCTCGCGTCCTATGGACTGGATCCTGCGCACTACTATACAACGCCAGGATTCAGCTGGGATGCCATGCTCAAACACACGGGTATGGAATTGAAGCTACTGACGGATATCGACAAGCTCCTCTTCGTCGAACGGGGGATTCGAGGAGGAATCTCCCAATGCAGTCATCGATACGCCAGGGCCAACAATCCCTATTACGCTGCGGGCTATAATCCACAAGAAGAGGACAAGTACCTCATGTATTATGATGTAAATAACCTTTATGGATGGGCCATGACGCAATGCTTGCCTCACGGGGGATTAGAGTGGGTTGAAAATTTCCAACAAGATTTTTCGTGGGATGTTGCTGATGATGCGGGTGACGGTTACATCCTGGAAGTGGATCTCGAGTATCCACAAGAAATTCATGACTCCCATAATGACTTGCCGTTTTGCGCGGAGCACAAAACTCCACCCGGTTCAAAATGTAAAAAGCTCTTAACGACTCTTGAATCGAAAAAGCGGTACGTCATTCATTACAGAAATTTGAGGCAGGCATTGCACCACGGACTGGTTTTGCGTTGCATTCATAGAATATTGAAATTTAAGCAATCTCCATGGTTAAAGTCTTACATTGATTTAAACGGTGAATTGCGTAAAAATGCAAAAAATGAATTTGGAAAAAATTTATACAAACTGATGAACAATGCAGTTTACGGAAAAACCATGGAGAATGTTCGAAAACGTGTTGATATAAAACTAGTCATGCAATGGTTGGGTCGATACGGCGCAGAAGCCTTGATTTCGAAACCAAATTTCAGCTCTTGTGCAATTATCAATGAGAATTTAGTTGCTATTAAATTAGCTAAACTCGAGGTTACAATGAACAAACCAATTTATATAGGTTTCTGCGTTCTCGACCTTTCCAAAACATGTCTTTACTCTTTTCATTACGACTTTATGAAACCTGCAACAAACGCGAAAATCCTGTATACCGATACAGACAGTCTGATTTATGAAATTCGAAATCTCGACCCATATAAAATGATGAATGAAAACAATGAGCACTTTGGTACGTCGGATTATCCCTCCCCAAATCGTTTCGGAATCGAATTGAAAAACAAAAAAGTTGTAGGTCTAATGAAGGACGAATGCAACAGGAAAATCATTACAGAATTCGTAGCATTGAGAAGTAAGATGTATAGCGTTCGAGTTGAAGGTCAGGATCGAATTAAGAAAGCCAAAGGAGTCAAAGGATCCGTTGTAGCGAAAACAATAGATTTCGATGATTACGTACATTGCTTGTTCAGTGAAAGTACAGAGTATCGCGTTCAACATCTTTTTCGATCACATCTGCATGAAATTCAAACCATTAGACAAACAAAAATCGCGTTAAATCCGTATGATGACAAGCGTCACCTATTGACAACTACAACCGACACTTTGGCTCACGGCCACTATAAAATACGGGAATTGATGGATGTCGACGAGGAGTTGTAAATATTAGTATGCCCTAAGCAAAACTAGAATTATGACAACTGTTTAGAATAGATCGTGGATTAGGCCTGCTGGGGATACCACGTAAAAATAAAACGCGCCATGAATTCTACCACCCCATGCGAGCGGGGCTCTGGTGGTGCGGAAATGGATTCAAAGTAGTTGCTTGTGGTAAATAAAAAACATATGCTATATATTTCGTTTTCTTTATTGATTACATATCCTTCTCATTTATACAACTATTGTGTTCACTATCAAATCCCAACCACTTTACAAACACTTTGTTCCCACGTTTACGTAGCACTTTCTCAACGAGGTATACATCAGGATGCTGCACTTTGGTAAGTTCTTCTGTGTAGAGAATCCTGCTTCGATGGGTTGATCTTGATAATCGTTAAGCTTGTACGTCGTTGGATATGTTGATTTCACAGCAGCGATGGTGAATATTTCCATTGTCCAGTTCGGTGTGTATCCCTTCTCAAAGACGTGCTTGTACTTGCTGATTCGGACTTTGTCACCGACTTTGAATTTCCTCTTCTCTTTCTTTTGCTTGATATGGTAAATTTCATCAAGCAGGCGTTTGTCATCAGCTGCGACAACATCTTTAGGCTTCATCTTGATTGTTCGATGTTTGGTGGCGTTGTAATTTGCTATCAAATCAGGTAAGATGTCGATCCATTTGTAATTTCCTTGGAGGGAGAATCGTTTCCACATCCTGCCCTTGAGTGTACGATTGAAACGTTCGCAGATGGATGCTTTCATACCGCTGAATGTAGAGTACATGTTGATTCCATGTTACTTCATAAGAGCCTAAAAGTTTTTGTTGTAAAATTCTTTGCCTTGGTCGACGTGTAGACTCATGGGTTGGCGATCCTTGAGCGCAGTCTTCATAGCAGCGGTGACGTCGGGTCCATTTTTGGTTTTTATTGGTACAGCCCAGACGTACTTGGAGAATACGTCGATGACGGTGAGCAGAAACTTGTAGCCTTTATCCTTGTAAGCGGTCATGTCAACGAGATCAGCTTGCCACGTCTCATCTAATCCACGCATATCAACATGACGACGTCGATAATTTCTTCTCGCTGGTTTATGAATTTCTTCCACTAGTGCTTCCTTGAGATCCATGATGTTCGGAGGATGATTGTCGAATGGATTACTCGTAGACATTCTCTTTAGGTGTAACATCGATAAACACTTCCTCCTCGATACGTTTCAAGCGAGTTTGAATGGCCGAAATGATTGTAGAGTTTTCAGTCATATGCTTTTGATACATGTTTGCCAAGATTTCCAACGATTTTTTCAAGTGGTCAATTTCACTCGTTAACACTTCTTCGAAGTCAATAATATTTTGATACGAAGCGCCTTCCGTCTCGTAATCACCCTTTGCGACGTTGACTAATTTTTTATGTTGGAAATCGTAATGACCTTCGGGAGTCAATTTGAATCCAGCACCAGGTGGTCCACGTATGCCTCGGTTCTTGGTCAGATGTCTTCCGAAAACGTCTACACTCGACATTGTGTAGGTTGCGAATGAGGCTTTATACTCCAAGTTGCTCAATATATAATCTCAGCTTCTCTAAGTTCTTCGATAATTGAGTTTATTTCGTGTATGACTATTGTTTCCGGCAGCTTGAGATGCGAGAATCAGGCGTAAGCGATCAACGAGCTCGTTCGGATCGTCCCAATGCACGTAGTCGATGTTCTGTCCACGATGAACCTTATTGTACATAGCTCCTCCTTTTTTGGCGATGTAGTTTAAGTATTTGAAATCTTTGCTTCCACGGGTACTCGAATCCGGTCGATAATTTTTCTTGTCTGCGTTTGTTTGACGCACAATTTTCTTATAATTTTCCATATCACTTTTCGATAGCATGGAGTCTTCCGGATCTTTTTTGAATAACAATTCAATCAATCCAGGCGTCTTCTTATACTTCACATCTCCGACATGAATTGCATCATGTGTAAAACTGATTCGTACGTTTCCAATGAAGGGTCCAGTTTTCAGTAAACGAACTCCGTACTGCGTATCAAATTTCTTTCTATGATTCACATTTTTCATCATCGTTAAGTACTTCGTCACCGTATCAATTACAGCTGGCGAGCTACTACTGCCAGGTGAAAATGTTGTATTACCAATCGTTTCGTTCAAACTCTTGAATTCTCCATCGGATTGCTCAAATGAATCCTTTTCCGCTTCGGGTGATTCTGCCTCCATTGTTGACAATTCCGGCACTTCTTCCTTGACTTCCTCTTTCTTCACGCTCATCATTTTCACATCTTGCGGTTTTTGAGCTAATGACTGCAGTGGATCGATAATTGGTTTAAAAACTTCATTGATCGACATTTCTACAGCAGCTCTTCCTTGCTTGAGCAGACGATGTTTGCGTCGAATAGCTTCACTGGCTTGCACAATTTGATGCAGTAAATCTTTACGCTCCATGATGTCGTCTCGATCGTAGTTCAGGTAATACTGATGCTGTCGTTGTGAAGTCACTTCAATTTATAGAAGCAGTCGAATCCTCTCCTGTATCGACCTTGATCAATGTCACTATCTTTGTCAACGACGAGAAAACCGTACTTGTCGTTCCAGCAGGTAGCACACAGTTCCCGAAATTGCGTAAACGGCATGTCCGTGTTTACATGATCGTCGTAAACATGCTTCAAATTCATGTCATCTTGACGAAACAGTACGAGCATATTGGCGTTGTCTCTCACCAAGTGTTTGGGAATGCGAGCGTAAGTTTGACAGAGATAGAAACTATCCACATCGTGATGCCGTCCCATGCAAAAGTATGCACGTATATTGTCTTGTTTTTCACATGCCACGTCATCGAATATCATCACAGAGTTTTGCTTGACGTTGTCCACACTGACGACTCCCTCGTTGTCACTATACGGAAAATATCCCACTCCTTTGACAGGTTCGATGATTTTCTTCAAGTATTCGTACTTGGGCTGGTTGAGCGACTTTGAGTAGAGGTAAACGTTTTCAAATCTCAATCCGTTGGGATGCGTTATGAGCGTGAGAAGAGCGTTAGTCTTGCCACAATTCGAAGGACCGCAAATTATAGAGCGAACTGTGTTTGGTAGCAGCTTTCCATGACGTTTGATTTTTTCCCGCCTCTGCGTTACATTGTCAAAGTTGATGACAGGTAACTTGATATTTTGCTGTGTAAACTCCATGACTGCTCGCGCGCGTCTGATTGGAAAACCTATAAATACCTGGCTTTTATAGCCTCGAGCTCAGTCGAGCAATGGCAGTGAGAGGTAACGGTCTCGTCAACACTCTCGTAAACAAGCTACCCGTCGAACTTCACATACCAGGCTATCAATTTTGCGGGTCAGGTACCAAGCTTGTTAAAAGATTGGAGCGTGGAGATCGTGGTATAAACCCTCTAGACGCAGCTTGCAGAGATCACGACATTGCATACTCGAAGAATCGGGAAAATCTAACAGCAAGACACGAAGCTGACAAGGTTCTCGCAAAAAGAGCTATCGAACGCGTCTACACCAAGGATTCTGGAGTTGGAGAAAAAGCAGCTGCTCTTGCGGTTGCCAGCATCATGAAAGTCAAGTCAAAACTCGGCATGGGCCTGAAAAAGAAGATGAAGATAATGGTGAAGAAGAAGAAAATTCCGTTAAGAAAAGTCGTCAATGCAGTGAAAATGGCAGCAAAAGCTACTGGATCCATACAATCAACTCTGAAAGCCGCACGTGCAGCTGTGAAAGAAGCTGGAGGGAAGAAAAAAGTTCGTATACCTCGTGTATTACCTGTACCGAGCAAAGTTGGAGGCATTTTACCAGCCTTTTTACTACCTATCTTCGCGGGACTTAGTGCAACAGGAGCATTGGCAGGTGGCGCTGCTAGTATCGCTAAAGCCATCAACGATGCCAGAGCCGCCAAACGTCAGTTGGAGGAATCAAAACGACATAACCTCAAGCTGGAATCGATCAGCGTGGGAAAAGGATTGTACTTGAAACCGTATGGAGCTGGCTTGAGACTGCATTTAAAAAACGTGTAGAGCTACCGAACCGACCACTGACCGATGTAGATTTGTTGAAGTATGTGAAAATTCTTCAAATACCACATTTCCGAGGCGTATACATGAGAAATGATTTGCCGAAGAGTATAAAGAAAACTGAAGCTGCCATTATCAATTTGGATTCTAAAAATGGTCCAGGAACGCATTGGGTCGCTTATCGAAAAACCGACAATCGAGTTATGTATTTCGATAGTTTTGGCAATCTACAACCACCTCGAGAACTTATGGATTACTTCGGTGTCGGTAGCATAATCGAATACAATCACAATCAATATCAAGCCTATAACGAGATCATCTGTGGTCATCTGTGTCTGGAGTTTCTAGTGAATAAAAGAGTTGATTACGAGTGAATACACGTCAGTCTACTACAGGGTGCGCCATTTCTTATGTCGGCATGTAAACATTGAATAACTTGAAAAAAAAACAACCGATTTCTGTAAATGAGGTATTTTTATTTAGTTTGGTCCTTTACAATTTATTTAGACTAGTTTTTGAACACAACATCAATCAAGTGGCCGCCCTTATTGTTCACAGCAAAATATGCCCTTTTTGCGGCGTTTTCCATTACCTTTTCGAGCATCTCGGGTGGTATAGCAATGATTTCGGCACGAATATTTTCCTTAAGCTCTTCAATGGTCTGCGGCTTGCTGGCGTACACTTTACTTTTCAAATAACCCCACAAAAAGAAGTCTGGAGGGGTCAAATCTGGAGATCTGGGTGGCCATTCAATGTCGCCTCTTTTTGACATCAGACGTCCAGGGAATTTTCGTTGCAGAAACTGGATTGTTTGATTCGCAGTGTGGCAGGTCGCACCATCTTGTTGAAACCAGTAATCTTCAAGACCTTTTTCACGCATTTGTGGGCAGACATAGTGAGCCAACATCCACCGATATCGGTTTCCATCGATCGTTTGGTTCTCTTTGAAAAAATAAGGACCAATGATGGTTTTGGCGCAAACGCCGGCCCAAACAGTAACTTTTTGGTCATGCAATGGCGTTTCATGGATCTCGTGTGGATTCTGCGTTCCCCAAATGCGGCAATTTTGCTTATTAACGCCTCCAGAAAGTTTGAAATGTGCCTCGTCGGTCATTAAAATTCGCTTCCAAAAATCAGGTTCAGTATCAACTATTCGAGCGATTGTTTGTCCATATTCCAAGCGACGTGGATGATCTGTAGGCAATATTCTTTGTGTTAATTGCATTTTGTACGGAAACAAATGCAAATCATCTTTCAAAATGCGCCGTAGAGTGGTTCCACTGATGCCGAGATGCTGAGCGCGGTGACGATATGAAACTTTTGGGTTTTGGGCAACGCTCTCTCTGACAGCTTCAATCAGTTCATTTGAACGTCTTGGTCGTTGATGAACGGGTTGTTCGCGATCTTTCACTGTCCCGTGGTCACAAAAATTCGACACCAAACGACGAATAGTGTTGTCAGATGGTGCCTGTTTGCCAAGATATTTTCGACGATATGCTCGTTGAGTTAACACAACTGAACGACTATTTTCAATGTACAAAGTAACTATTTCAGCGCGTTCTTTTGGTGTGAAGCGATACATGGTTGAAATTGTACTGAATTGACGTTTCCAAAACAAGTGAAGTCAAGTAAATCGGTTGTCAAATGTTTAAGTTATTCAATGTTACAATACCGACATAAGAAATGGCGCACCCTGTAGTAACAGTCATGGCGGATTCATTGACGCTTACACTCTCAGGAGATACTTCCGTTTTAGAGGCAAATTATTTTCCCCCAATTGAATTGTTCAACCAAAAGAAATACTTTTTGGGGCTGGTGGAATTTTTAACATTCAATTCTATCCCCAACATTGACGTTGATAAAAATAAATTTTACATTGGTAATGATATAATAACAATACCTTCAGGAAGCTACGAGTTGGATGATATAGAAAAATTTCTAAAGGAAGAGCTTCCACAGGATACTCAGCTAAGTCTACGAGCAAACAATAGTACACTACGCAGTGAAATTCGATGCAATAAAAGTATTGATTTTCAACCTTAGAATTCTATTGGTAAATTGTTGGGCTTTGATCCACGAATCATTGAAGCTAATGTGACACACAAGTCTGATTCGCCTGTAAGAATTCTCGCTGTTAACGCTTTACGAGTCGAGTGCAACATAACTACGGGAGCGTATATAAACGATAAGAAAGTGCATACCATCCACGAGTTCTTTCCAGTGGTACCACCAGGATATAAGATCGTTGAAGTGCCAACTCACGTCATTTACCAACCAATCGCCGTACAAGCAATACATCATCTGCAGCTGCGTATTGTTGATCAAGAAGATAAACTTGTGAATTTTCGAGGAGAAGCTATCACCATCAGACTACATGTGAAAAGTGAATAAAATGGGAATTGTTTACGGAGAGTATAAAAGTCCAGCAACATGTTCAAAAACCATCAGTCATCGCAAACCTCTCAAACAGCTCACACTAGAGAACGTCCAGTTCCTGAAAGGTCTCGGTCTGAGAATCCAAAGAAAATTTGCTGCCTAATTTGTCTTATACCATGTTATCCGTCGAGAAGAAGATCGTCTTCGATGAGTCTGTAGCGCAATATGAAGTCCACGCACACCAGCCCTACGCTTCATCAACGTTTAATAACAACGATGAAATCCGCATCAGTATCCAGAATCAAGATTCGTATATGCTACCCAGCAAAAGTTCGCTGCATATACAAGGAAGGTTGATGAAAAACGATGGAACGACCGCGGTTGAACATACATCGATTGTGAACAATGGCATCTGCTACATGTTTGAAGAAATGCGGTATGAGCTGAATGCTATCGAGATCGAAAGAATCAAGAATGTCGGTCTCACAACAACGATGAAGGCCTACATTGCACAAACTCCAACCCAAGAGGACATGATGGAAAATGCTGGATGGATCGTTGATGACGCAAGAGATGTAACCGACGCGAATGGATATTACGATATTTGCATTCCACTGAATTTCATCTTTGGATTCGCTGAGGATTATCCACGAGTTATCGTCAATGTCAAACACGAACTCATCATTCTGCGAGCCAACACCGACGTCAACGCGATCACGCAGCTTGCTGCGAACGAAGAACAATACAAGCTAACCATTAACAAAATCGAATGGTTAATTCCGTACGTCAAAGTTTCGGATTTGGAGAAAATTCGAATGCTGAATTACATCGCTACTGATCCTACCATCGCCATGAGCTTTCGGAGCTGGGAGCTGTACGAGTATCCTCTACTACCTCAAACAACCAAGCATGTATGGAGTGTGAAAACATCGACTCAATTGGAGAAACCGAGATACGTCATAGCGGGATTCCAAGTTGGACGAAAAAATGTGAGAACTGGAAATATGAGCAACTTTGACACGTGTAATTTGCGTGATATGAAATTGTATTTAAATTCACAATGTTTTCCTTATGGAAATCTTAATATCGATTTTCAACGAAACCAGTTTGCTACGTTATATGAAATGTTTGCGAATTTTCAATCATCGTACTATGGCGGAAAAAATGCTCCATTGTTAACAAAAACTCAATTCAAAGATAATGCGCCTCTCATCGTAATCGATTGTGCTAAACAAAATGATTCTTTGATCACTGGTCCAGTTGACGTCCGTCTCGAGTTCGAATCAGGCGCTAATTTTCCAGCCACGACTACTGCATACTGTCTTATTGTACATGATCGTATCATAGAATACCAACCAATCAGCGGCGTTGTCAGAAAGATATGAAACGTTTGATTGTATCTACTACGCATGCGCTGTATGTACTCGCGAGAGCGTTTCTTGGTCGTTATAAATTTCATAATGTTGAACGTATTTAAGATACTTATCAAAGGTTATAGATTATGTTTAAGGTTATGTTTACATGTATAATTAAGTATATAAATAAAAGATAATTACTATACTTTAGTCGTAATGGATAAGTCAAACGATGAACGTCGTTGTCTTTTAAATGATTATAAATTGTCTGACAAGTATAAGCCTATGTCGGATAAGAAGAAGAAGGATGAGAAAAAGCCTGATGTCAAGTATGTGAAGTTGAAGAATTGATGTGTTGGTGGTGGTGGGGATAAAAGGAGGTGGATATGCGAGAGCGCGTCAGTGTATCAAGATGAAGTACATCGTCGATATGCAGAGCTTTCACGTATCCAAATTTATCATCAAGGAGCTCGCCGTTCTGCGAATGGACGGCATCATTACTACTACACTGTTTGAACCACCGTGCAGCTGGGATGAATTGTCTCCGCGACAGAGAAAAATGAATCAACGGTTGACCAAGAATTACCACGGTATCCCATGGGACGCTGGAGATGTGTCCTACGAGGAACTCAATCAAGAGCTTAACAATCAACTCGAGGATGCTAGCTTCATTTTCGTGAAAGGCGTGGACAAGAAAACCTGGTTGCAGCATCATCTACACTCCAACCCTGTCATAATTGACATGCTGGAAATGGGCTGCCCTTCGCTCGAAAAGCTGCGCGTCTCCGCGTGTGAATTCAACGCGTATCATCGACCTGTGCAACATCATCATTGTGCCGCGGAAAACGCTCGGCGTCTCAGGATGTGGTTAATGGAAAAATTTGGCGATACACCATCAATGAAGAGATCTTTCACTCTACTCTCGTACACCGACTCGTTGCACAATCTGGATTCCGAGGATATCGCTGCACTGCCACGAGAATTTTTACTTTACTTTCGGAAAAAATGTATCGCTCAAGCTTGGGAAAAGTTGCCTCTGAAATTTCAAAAAGGTACAGATTTTGTTAGTTGTAAGCGATGTGAGAAGCATTGGAATTCAATGTATGATGATTGTGTTGGTAGCGCTCCAATGATAAAAGATTGTTATAGTTGTAAGAAAGAAAAATTGTAATTTTTTTTGAAATAAAAAAAGGAGGGACTAACATGATGGTTGTGTCTCACAGCAAGGGGCGGGGTGGGGCCCCTTGTACAGAAAAAATTATTGTTGAATTTATTACAGAATATATTTCCAAGTGAAACTGAAGATTGAAAAAGGTTTCATTCTATTAATAGATTCTGACCTCATTGTCTAGGAATGTGATTACGTAATTTCCAAGAATTATCGTGCAGGTTTAAGCCTGGTGACGTCATCATTTCTGGTGACGTGTTTAAACTTGTCGTTATGACGTCAGAGTATCAAGTTACTTCTACGTAGTTCTATTCGGACGTTTCAAGGTTAACGGAAAGCGTGTTTGAACTTGTCGTTATGATCTCATCGCATAGGAATGTGATGACGTAATCGTTTTCGGCGACGTGTTTAAATGTTATGACGTCGATGTTTAGTCTACGCTTTTATCAGAGTATCAAATTACTTCTACGCAGTTCTATTCGGATGTTTCAAGGTCAACGAAAAGCGTGTTTGAACTTGTCGTTATGATCTCATCGCTTAGGAATGTGATGACGTAATCGTTTCCGGCGACGTGTTTAAACTTGTCGTTATGACGTCAACGCTTACATAACTGCTTTCACATGGCAACAGCGCGCGATCGCAGCGCCATCACTACGGCGTTCCCGAGCGGGAGCGTTAGTCTGAAGCCAATTTTCGAATAATCAGCATGGATTTCTCAAAGCTCAACAAAGTTGCTCATACTGAGAGTTTTCTCCCAACGCGCAGGATTGCAGAGTTGGAAATCAACAAAAGCCACGCTGTAACTGGAATTCGCTCCGTTGCCACCAGATTTGGACTCAAATTCATCGTCAATCTGGATTCGACATTCGAGACTTTTCTACCAGAGAGGCTCTGCAAGATGCTACGAGAAGATTCTAATGAACTACTCAAACTCGAAGAATCTGCAAAGTCAAAGAATCCAGTGGAGTTTCGGCATCTCGGAGGGAAATTCAACGCCTGCGAGTTTTCTTCTAAAGAATAAATGCATTGTTCATGTAAACGTCGTAAATTGAAATGTAAAAATGTAAAAAATGAAATAAAAAAAAACAAAAAAAATATAAAAAAACAAAAAAATAAAAAAAACAAAAAAACGAAAAAAAAAACAAAAAAAAAGAAAAAACGAAAAAAACATTTCGACATGAGGTATTACAGGTCGCAGGTATTACCGAAATGAGGTATTACCGACCGAAGGTATTATCAACATAAGGTATTACCGACTACAGGTATTACCGACTACGGGTATAACCGACCGCACACCTACCTTACCGACCGTCGCCATATTAGATTCCTACCTTACCGACCGCCATCATTTTGTATTCCTACCTTACCGACCGCCGCCATATTGGATTCCTACCTTACCGACGCGGGGAGGGGGCGCGAGGGGGGAGGGGGGTCACGTGATGGGAGGAGGAGTGGGGTGACGCAGAACCCACCTAGCTCATCTACTAACTTTAGATCAAGACAGAAAAGAGAGTCATTAAGACGGTGAAAAATACTAGAGAGAGACCGAAGATTGAAATCCACGACCGCGATCGGACTTACTGTCGGTAAGCGCTTCCTTATCGGCGAAGCAGCATCTCACGGTGAAAAAATGCGATACGAGTTTTTTTTTCAGAAAAAGGCTGAAGACAGGACACAGAGCATCCACGCTCCGAGACTAGTATTTGCATAATAATCTCAGTTGACTTTGACAGTTTTGTTTTTTCTCGAACGTTTTTTTTTTTTTTTTCTTAATTCTATAATCTCAACTGAGATTATTGATCTCTACAAACCAGCTCGGTACTTGAAAAATGGTGTAATTCCGCTCTTTCTTTATCCTCCATATTTATTCACAATTATACCCTTTTGCTCACAGAACAACCGAAATTGTACGCAGGCCTCGAGAGGAGTAACATGACTCCCAAAAGTTTTGGTTGTTCTGTGAGAAAAAGGGTATGATTGCGAATAAATATGGAGGATAAATCGATTAAAGAAGCGGAATTACACTATTTTGTAAGTACCGAGTCGATTAGTAGAGATGTATTTGACGCGTGTTACAAGAACAGTATGCTAATTGTGTATAATTGTAATTGGAGAAAATCTCTGATGAGGGCTTTATATGTAGACTAATGGTAAGAAAAGAAAAACAAATCATTTCAAAACACCATACATCTGGTTTTTTGATTTTTGGCTCGGATCTACCAACCATAATTATTAAAACTACACCATCACCAAGCATCGAGTAACGGGAAAACTCTTAGATTAACCGATCTGATTAAAAGAATTTTTACTAACTTTTCTGCATATAATTCACAAATAATTATGATGACAGTAATACATGAAATGTTATCAAGCAAGTAAATGAATAAAAAAATTGAAAGAAAAACCGGCGTGCAATGAAAAGCTGATGATTAAATACAACAAAAATTTGCTCGACCCAAGCGACTTTCGCAGCGAAACCCGCCAGCGAAAGTGGTTCCTACATACTCTAGGCATGCATATTATAATAAGATGAATTTTCTTACCAAGCCGAGATTTGAACCCGGTCTTTCCACGATTCATGGTCAACTATTTAAACCGCGGCGATGTCATTAGCGGTAAATAACCTCACGTTGATTAATGATTAAACATACATGCAGTTGTCAAAATCATTGATTTAGTTTATTTACGTATAATCAGTTTTGTCCATTAAACAATAACACATAATCCCGAGTATAAATGTAATTTAATCATTATAAACTGTTCTGTTCAGGAATATGATAATGTTTAAATTTTATACCATACATTTTTATTTCATTTAGGCACTTAAACAAAACTCTGTTAACAGTTAAATGAGCGTTTTCTGAAAAAATCGTCTGATTTTGGAAATCCTTACGGAATGTAAGATTTTAATTACACATATTCTTCCGATTTTTTTTTCATTTTCTTTTGTTTTTCAGTTTCAGTTCCTTTTTCGATTTATTCTTCTAATTCTTCATTTTTCACTTTCCTTTGAGTAATTTTTTCACTGGCATGTTTGTTGCGACAATGCTCCTACCACGTTCTCTGAGTAGTATTCGTAGGCCGGTTCTGGCTCGGTGAGCGGGGCTTCCCCCTACCCCCCCCCCCCTACTCCAGTCACGTGATCCCTCCTACCCTAAGCCCCACCCACCTCCCTCTCCCATGATTCCCACACCCCTGACCCGGTGGCGAAAGAGGTTCTACTTCCCCCATCCCTGACTCCATTAGGTTAGATTAGCACAGGTTAAACCTAACCTAGCTTTCAAAATCTAACCTATCCTTAAAAATCTTACCTACCCTTTAAAATGTAACCTACTAATTACCCCTTGGAAATTTTTTACTGAAAATCATCAATAAAGCTCGTGGAGTGAAGTGACTACATCGTAGCGCGACATCGAAGTGTGGAGCAGTGAACGTTGCTCGCGCTTTGACATCAAGAGCCAGGGTTCGACCACTGTGGGTTTCACTTTTGGCTAAAACTAACCTAAAAAAAAGTGGAAGTGTATACCTACATATATCCACATGTATAGGTATACTTTACTGACGATCCCTCTCACCCCGTCACCCTACTTTTTTAGCCAAGTAGTACCTATGGACTGGTCGATTCCTGCCAAGAGCTAAATGACTTGAAAGCGCATTCGCTACTCCTGAAGTGCGGTGGCGGAGGAGTGGAGGAGCGTTCCCCCACTCCTGACTTGGTAGCTAATGAGGTTTCGACCCCCACCACTTTCTTATTGACCAATCAGAATTAAAAGGGGGTCACGTGGAAGTGATGATTTATAGCTTAGGTTAGGTTTTACCTAACCTACTCTTCCAGCCGTTCGACTCCACTTTCGCCGTCGCTCCAGGGTGACGCTGACGCTTGCCGATTTCTTGAGCTTTTTCCGTTGTAGCGCTACGATGTCGCTCGAGATGTAGCTGCTTCGGTTTGTCGTTGAGACTGATGATTCTGCTCGTTGATCGCGCTTGATATAGAACCTCTCCTCACTCCAACTGCTGCTGCTGCTGCTGCTGCCAGTGGCGATTTCTTGAAGTTCCATTGTCGCGCTACGATGTCGCTCCAGATGTGACCGCTTCGGTTTGTCGTTAAGACTGGTGATTTTCGCTCTGCGATCGCTCTTGATATAGGGCCTCTCCCCACTCGAACTGCTGCTGCTGCTGCCGCCAGTGGCGATTTCTCGAAGTTTCGTTGTTGCGCTACGATGTAGTCACTTCACTTCTCGAGCTTAACTTTGCTTTTCAGCAACAAAATTTCAAGGGGTAATTGATAGGATGGGTTAGATTTTAAGGAGTAGGTTAGATTTTGAGGAGTAGGTTAGATTTTGAATGGTAGGTTGGATTAGAGAAGTAGGTTAGATTTTAAAAGGTAGGTAAGATTTTGGAAGGTAAATAAGATTTTGAAAGGTGGGTTAGATTTTGAAAAAAGTGACTCTAAATTCCAATGAAAATCATCTTAAACAATAAATTCAAAATATTCGATAATAAATTTTACCGCTTGAAATTTATTTTTAATAATTTGAAACCAATTACGTTTCATGTGGATTGAAATAAATTAAAAAGTCGATGAATAAAAAAATATTTATTATGAATATGTTCATCGATGTAGCCCCACAAACTCTGATCGAAGTAGCCCCAAAAGTTATCAACGGAATTTCGAATGCGTTTCACACATAAATAAATTTTTTTCATAAAATAGTTTATTGCGTATCAAGGGGCCAAGCGCGTCTTTTCATGCGCGACGGCAACACTGTCGGAACGAGGGAATATCGAGCGTCATAGGCCTAAGGTAATTCCACAAGTTCGAATAGTGTTGCCGTCGCACGTGAAAAGGCTCTGGCCCCGTCATATGCACTGTACTTTTTTTGGTTGACACGCAAATGAGTGTGTTATGCGCGCAGCGGATTGGGCGCAGGTTCCCCTTTTCGACTCGGTGGAATATAACATTATACCATCATTATATTATCACGGTTTATTCATTCACCGTTCGAAAAGGGGATTCCCTACCGGAGTAAATCTTATTCCGGCCCATTTGGAAACCATTTCCAGAATGGTTTCAAAATGGGATTTACTCCGGTAGGGTTCTTACGCTCAATCCGCAAGCAGCATAACACACTCATTTTAAGCGGCTACCATCAAAAGGTGTTTGAAAGAGTATTTGAGATCGTATATACTTACGAAAAAACAAAAAACTTCCTTAGTGTCCGGTGTTTATGGCATTTGCTAATATTTTCCGAAAATCACAGTTAGCACGTTTTTGATAGCTTTCAGGACGATTTTTGTAGTTCATTTATTATACTTAGCAACCGATTGATACACGGCTTCATTTTTTTGTGACAATTTAGGTCAATATTAGAAACAAATTATCGAGGTATTGCAATTTGGAAATTCAAACAACATTTTTCAAAACCTCAAATGATCGAAGTAGCCCTCTGATCGAAACAAATCGAAACAAAGAAAAGCTCTCTGAAACAATTTTCAGAACCTGTAGTATTTGAGCAAGTTTTCATGTATTTTGTGAATAACTTTCATTATAATATTTCTTTGAAATATCAATAATAAGACCAAGGAACTTTTAAGGTGTGAGGAATTACAATAATTTGAATGAATAGGATCAGTTCACAAGAAAAAGGAATATAAATTGAATAGGCAATTACATACTTCCTAAACTTCGAAAATAAGACCAAATTTCCAATTTCCAATATAAACTACGATTTCCTTGGAATCGCAAAATCTTAATAATTTAAGCAAGTTTTCCTACCTTTTGTATATGTTGTCATTATGATATTTCTTTGAAATTATAACGATACGGTTTTTTTTATTTCGTTATAAAAGTCCAAAGAACTTCGAAAAATATCAATAATTTTGAAAGATAATAAAAAGTTGAACCATTTGTTTGCTGTATGAAGTTCAAAAATTGAAGAATAATTTTACAGAATCTGGGTGATCAGTAAAATTTTTGCAAATTTTCATTAATTCCATAGATAATGTTCATAAAAATTTCCATATTTCTTTATGCTCGACAGTTAAAGTCAGTAATTTTTTACACGCAGTACAGTGAATAATATTCAAACTTTTAAAGATTTATAAAAGAAAATTATTTATCCTACGTAAGTTCAGAAACCAATATATCTCTGATACTTTAGTAGGTCTTGAGTCATTTTTCCACTGTATTTGTTCGATGTACATGTATTTTTACTATATTTTGCGACATTTTTTATCTCAGATTCGCAAGAGCAACTTATAATTAAAAAGGACGATATCAGCAATAAGTAATACTCTACAATAAACATTCTAAACGAGTCTGCTATTTGTTACCGGTTTCGATAACTCGAAACAGCATAGAAAACTTGCGAATCGTTCGAAAGTAAAAATCAGAAAATCTGTAAATGAGTAATTTTTCCGGTTCGGCGATTTAAAAGTTACGATTCAACTGTCGTGTGAAAGTAAATTACGAATTTTCGTTTCCGTGAACATCTTGACGTGTAATCGATTCGCTGCCATAATTTCATAACGATATCGCTTATTCGATTTCCCGTTCGTAACGTCTATCGGATCTTATGTTATATGGATAAATGACGGAGGATGAAGCTGCAGGTACGAGAAACGCAATAACGCTTTCTTGGCTTTGTGACGTTATCATTTAAGGTTTTCGATGAAAGCTGAGAACTCTCTGACATGTTATTACAAAATTTATTTGAAGTTGAGAAACAATTTTTCAAGTTTCTTGTTCTTACTCGAAAAGTTTTTGACAATGTATCTTAATTTTGAGAAAGGTTTTACAATTGGAAACAATCAAGTTGTTACTTACATTATCTGTAAAAAAAAAAATTGAAAATTAAAAAAGGAAAAATTTCAATTATTTTTTAATGATTTTCAAGATATCTCCTAAAAATCAATCAAAGAATGAAGATATTTTCGAAGATGTAGGGAAATAAGGAAAAATATTTAATCTAATATTGCAACGAATTCTTTTTAAGTTTTTCGAGAATAACAATCACAGCAAAAGATAACTTTTAAATAAAATGTTTGAGGATAGTTCGATAAGTTAAGATGTCATAGAATAATGTTTAAAAAAATTGTTTATTCCACACGCTTGGGCGATGCAAAACTCGTATTTCCACATATTATTAAGTAAAATATCGTTCTTAACTAGTGTGGAACAGTTTGTTTTACTCGTCTCATTACAACGCTCGCCTTCGGCTCGTGTTGCAACCCTCAGATTCGTTAAAAAGAACTTTTCCACACTAGTAAAGAAATATATTATTTCAGCATGAGAAAAACATGTATCAATACACTTAATTTTACACTGTTCAAGAAATCACCACTGATCTTAAAATGCAACAGATTATTTTTAAGTTCTTTGATAATAACAATCGCAGCATTAGGTAAATTTTTCAACAAATATTTTGGAAGAATTCAAGAAGTAAATATTTCATAAGACACTAAATTTTTGTTCAACATGAGAAATAGATGCATCTATAATACTTAATATTACGGTCTCCAAAAGTTTCAACTAAATTTAATATTTTTCACAACTCGAGTATCGTCAACTCGATTTACGAGGACTTCAGTCCTCCAATTGTCAATTTCACGTTCTTCAGCTCTATCGCTCAGCCAATCCTTCAAACGTTTTGAAATGAAACAACTTCTTCCACTGCAGAATAATGAATTTTGACTCTAAAAATCAAGAAAATTGGTTGCTTCAAAACTCCTCCCCTATACTTCTATGTAACTCGTATCAAACCGAAGTTACCGATCTAATAACACGAACCTTCATCCCGATCATCTGACACAATGTAAAAGCTACGCAAGTCTAAGCAATTCGAAAAGGAATCAGTGAAATTTTATTGATTTAAGTTTTGAGAGCAAAGAAATGATGAAGCGGAAGGAGGTTGCTATCAGTTTCCGGCGGCAGATTCGTTAAAGTCGCTCTCGACGCAACGACGCTCGCTCCTGAGCTCGAATCTCTGGAAAATTAAATCACTTTTTGGGCTGACAGCAACCGCCTTCTATTTGACTTAAACCGACGAGATTATTTACCCCGATTCCAAGTCTTCAGAACTTCAAGCTGAAACGCGTTCCCATAACTTTGACCGGAAACATTGTGATAGTGGGGCGAAAAATCTTCTCGAAAGTTCAAAGGGAAAGTCATTTACGCCCGAGTCTCGCGCACGAGACGACGTTCTTTGATGGAGGAAGAATCGTCAGTCTTCATTGATAATAGTGCGCTGGAAGCGACTATAGACATTTTCTTGATTACCCGGGCTCGTTATTATTACGCATACTGTAAGCAGCGGCGCAAGTTTCGGACTGTCAAAGGATGAGCGAGTCGTATCTCATCATAACACTGGCATTATGAGTTCGTTGATCGATAACGGTGCAGAGAAGTTTGGCAACGAATCGAATGATGGGGATTTCAGATAACATAGATTGAGATGAGATTAACAGTTACTGTATTGATGTTTCTGATAGTTATTCCTGGGTATATTGCGAGAAATTTTTTCTTCAAAATTTCGTGCTTTTCGGAACAAGTTTTTTGTAATCTGCAGGATTATATTATCTTGTTCTTGAAAGTTAAATTTTATCGTACGGAGAAGCCACTTTCAAAAACTATTGACTTTTTTACTACTGAATACTTATGATAACTGTAAACAGTAATCAATAATTCATTATCTTTGTTAATAAATCGTACGTAATTGTGTCAAGTAGTGTGAATTTTTTTCTATTTTGCATAAAAGTACTTCTATATGAAATTTAGTGTTTAATAGTGAATTATAGATAGGACTTAGATATTTCCTATCGTTATTAACATAAATTTCTTGTTTTTTTTCATATTTTATCATGTCCATTCAAATTCGAAAATGGTTGCTAAACAATTATCTAATATGAAGTATAGTGGCTATATACTGGTAAAAAGTTTTCGAAAAGTTTTCAGTAAAGTATTGTCTTTTTAGAAAAGTATTTCCAATCTGTTTATGAAAAGCTTTCTATGATTTCTTGTATGTGGAGTTAGTGACCGAGTTTCATCCTTTTAAAAATTAAAGTAAACTGAAAGAAAAACAATAAATTTTTTTTCGAACACGATCAAAAAGAACGAAAACCGTTGATAATTTTATTTGAGATATATGCGTGTAATTATAAATGCAATGCGTGTACTGTACCGCCGTGTGTACAAAGTTAGTTTTTTGTTACAAAGATAGTTGAAAAAGCTAAATAAACCTTTGTGTTTTTCATAATTAGGTTCTCAAACTTCATTGAATTACTGTTAGATGTTCTGTAACGTCTTCCTTGCAGCGTTATGTACTTTTTAAGCAAAATTTTTTTCTGTGCATAAATAGATCATCTAAAAATGCATCTAATTCGCTTTAAATATGTGTTCAGCATGTCATTGGAAATAAGAATTTACTTACAATAAAGCAAAGAAGTAAAAATTATCAAAGACTATTATAATCAATCATAGAAAGTACTCTGAATTGCTCCTCACACATGATAAATTAATTCGATCAAAGTTCTCTTTTATTTTGAATAATAAAATATTAGGAAAATCATGTGAACACGGAACTATCAAAAAATCGCTGAGCATGTTTACTAGCATCCGGAAAAAGAAATTCATAGATGCAATTTATTGACATAGTATAGGCACTAGGCTGTCACTTATTTTAGCGATGTCGGGATTTTTTGAATTACGGAGCTTTCAATCAATCAAGATTAAAAAAATTTTTTTTGAGTTTCAAGAAAATGGGACATTATTAACACGTGCCACGAAACTACTTAAATTTCAAATAGGATTTACATGTACTTCTTTATACATTTGGTTTAAAAACTCATGAATTGTGCAGAACTTAAAATAAATGTTTAAAACTTGTTTGGGTGTATAATGTTACGTTTAAGACCAAACTTTTCTAGATTTTTGTATCGCTGTTATCTATGCTTTACAAGCACCGAAAATAGGCAAAAAAGTACTTTTTCGGTGCTTGTACAACATAGATAACAGCGATAGAAAAATCCAGAAAAATTCGGTTTTCAACGTATTATTATACACTCAAACTCTACAAATTTTCAAAAATTTATTATAAGTTTTGCACAAGATATGAGTTTTTGAATATTATGTATAACAACTACACCTAAATCCCATGTTAAACTTCAGTAGTTTAATGGCACGTGTTAATCAATTCCGATTTGCTTCAAACTTTACAAAAAACTTTTTTGAATATCTTGATTGATTGAAAGACCCAGAATAGAAAAAATTCTGACGTCACCAAAATGAGTGATACCTTAATAGGTATATGGATTTATTAAACCTATTTTATACATTGTAAAATTTTCCAATTTATGAAATAACTAGATGTAAAACAAAAAAAAAGTCTATTGTCAAAACTGTTAAAAAAGACAAAGAACTGTTCGAATCAATTTTGATTCTTTTTGTTTATAATTTTCATCGCCATTGATATGTAGTCGGTAAATGACGAAGACTGTTCAAATGCTTAAACAACCAAAAATTACAAAAACGTTTAAACTGTTATAACTGAAGGTGTCGCAATTCAATACTTCTAAGAAAAAATTTATATTGTCGTTGTTAATCTGATAAGTAATAAAGTTATTTGAAACAAAACTTTTTTCGAAAATTCATGACTGTCAAAATGTGAAAGCTATCTAAACGCTTAAAAATAACGAAAATTTCTTACCTATAGGAATTTTTATCAGTTTATTGCATTGCTGTAGATTGGAAAAACTTTTTTAATCTTGTCATTAAAAATATCAAAAATTTAGAAAATTCTCGAACTATTACAAACTGTGTGAACTGTAAAGAACGGATTGAATAGTGAAGCTGCCAGAATCACAAAACCCGTTACAAACTGTCAAAACTGTTTAAAAATAGTTGAGAAAACAGTTTTTTATGTAAGTCTATCATTTATTGATCAATTTTTAGAACTGTTTAGCTGAAAACTATCGAAATGTCATAACTGTTCGACAGGTTGCAAAAGAAAAAAAAACCGTGGAACACGCTGAAAATGTCTAAATTTTAAAACTATTATGAAAGGTTAAGACTTTCGAAAATCGTCTAACTTATGTTCAACATTATTAAAAGAAAAACGGTTTCAGTTATCGAAACTTTTCAATTTTGTAAAAAGCGTACAAAATATCGCATTATTGATGGAATGCTAAGAAAAATGTGAAATATTGTTACACTGTCAACTTTTCAATACTTTATAAAATGTCAAATTTTCGTTGACAATTTCAAAAATGTTGAATTTTTGGAATTGTCTAATTTAAAACAAAAATGCATTCAGAAGGTCAAATTTTGTTTCTGTAATCGATTGTGGTTCACAGAAAACGGAAAGGCTGCGCTATCGCGATAAATAGACAAATCTATCTAATGACTGTCAAACTAATTGAAACTAAATTTAAAAAAAACCGACCGTAGCACCAATTTTTTTTTAGTTCATAACGTCGATTAAAAGCGAAAATGTAACTCGCAGATTTTATGTGTTTCAGAAAAGAAGACAGCAATCAGGAAAACTGGGAATGAGTTGAAAGGCGGTCATGAAGGCGAAAATGAGCCTGGCCGTGATGGCCGGAGCATTTTTCCACCTGATCGGTCCATCGCGAGCTGTGATCGGAACAGGTAAACAAGTTACTTTTCAATTACAGCGAATAGCTCGCGCTGTGTCATGAGCCGGGAAAACGAGTGCCTTATCACTTTCCTTCTTTTTTTACTCCAATCGCACTATTGTTCCATGACTTTTCAATTAAACTATCAGCTGCTTATAAATCAAGTGGACCAATCGTTGCGATCCATAAAATCGACGCCTTTGGCTGATAAATTGCGCGCTCACTTTCGTGATTATAGCCCCGTGATTGAATTTAAACTCGCGATTCAGCGATTGCAGATACGATGAAACGTTTGAATAATTGCTCTGGCACTTTCATTGAGTGCCTACTTCTGATTTTTATTTTTAAACATGCAAATAGTCCTGAATTATGATTAAGTGTTGAAGCATTTTCAAAGTGAAAATTTATTTTGCACCATAGTCTAAGGTTCTGTTTGATCTGAAGTATAATTAAGTTGTTTTCAACGAAATTTTTATATAAAATTTTTACGAAAAGAACAGTCATTTAAAAACTAGCAACTCATTGTGCACTGTTAACTCTTCGTAAAGGTTTGAAAAGTAAGAAGTTGAATGATGAGTAGAATGATCAGGAAAATTTGTTATGAACTATATTCTAGATGAATCTACCAGTTTCAGGAAAAAAATGTTGTATTCCATTTAGTTATTCTTGTTGACAAAAGCGAGTGTTTGACGATGTCCCAATTTTTACGTAGTTCTAAACGAAATTAGTCAGACAAAGGCTGGTACAGAAAAGAGAGGAAATTAAGACAATTTGCCAGTAGTCATAGAAAGAAAAAAATGTGTTTTTTACTGTCCTAAATATATATGTAGAATACTCTGAACTGTAAACAATGAAGGAAAATCTAGAAATTCAAAACAAACTGTAAAATGTAAGTTACACCTTTCGGAACAAAGGAGTTTGATATTTATTGGGAATGTCGTGAAGTTTTATTTTATCTAGTGCTGGAAGAAATAAGCAATTTGTAAAAAAAAAACATTGATTTTTGAAACTTACTATTGTGAACAAAAAAATGGCTACTAGATAATATTCAAACCTTTTGAGTAGTAGAACATGTAATTAGTCAGACATGAGCCGATGCAGGAAGGTGAAAGATAAGTGTATACAACCCTCTTCGGAAATTAAAAAAAAAATTTTTGTTAGTTTTTCCAATCAATATAGTTTCTTTCAATTAAGTGTAGGTACAGAAAATTTGTCGAAAATTACGAATTCAGTGCGAACCGTTTCATGCCATAAAAATTTGGAGACCTGAAAAGTTGCAGAATTCATAGAAAAGTCAGGGAAAAGTGCTTAAAAAAATATGCAGAAGATAGAATTCATGATTTACGGGGTAACGAATATGCACCTCATTCGACTGATTCTTGTTTACAATAATAACTTTTTAATAATGTTCTAACTTTCAAGTAGTTGAACATGAAACGAATCAAACCATAGTCAATATAGAGAAGCGAAAAATAAGTGAGATAGTTTATTCTCATACGCATAATACATTGCATGTTTGCATTCACTTCTGAAATGCTTTTACGAAGTATTTGTTGTTCAAGTTATCACTATAACTAATGAAACATGAAAATCGGTGATAAATTTAAAATGTCATTGAAGTTTTGCGAATCTCAAAAGTTTTTTAACGTAAGACAAATAACATTTTTTAGTTTTAATTTAATTAATATAAAAAGTAATACAGATTTAGCAGTTCAGAAATTTTTTTTTCGTATTTTAGAATAAAGAAACGATTGTTTTAAAGAACATTTTATTTCTGCAAAAGGTTATTTTAACATAAGAAGAAAATCTTACGTCTTAACTCCTAACGAAAAAGAACACGGCATTGATCGGACAAGGTCGGATCTAAGAGTGTGAAAAAATTAGAACTGTAAATCTTCTTCACAGTCCAGAAAAGATGTACATTTTCATTCATGTTTTATAAATCTACGCAAAATATTAGCAGTATTTTTTTTGTTCCTTATTCATTATGTATATTGACAAATAAATTTCTACTTATTATATCTACTTATATATCTGCGGAATTTTCATGATTGTAATGTTTTTTTTGTTGGAATTTTTTAAACTTTTTCTTTTCACACAGTAAAAGGTTGAATTTCAAAATTGTTTCAATTAACATGCAGCTGATCGTTGATTTTCAGGACATTTCAATATTGTAGGATTCAGAAATAATTAATATGATTTACTTCATTCTTACAGCATTGGAAAAACATCAATATTTTTTCAATAATATTTGACGTTTTTGAGAATGAAACAATAATAAATTTCATACGTTTGGTTGATAAATTATTTGAAACAAGAAAAATCTAAAGTTTTATGTTTGAAACTGTATGAGTCTAGTTTTTCCAAGTCAGAAATATGTTTCCAGATGAACAGTTTTGGTGAATTCAAACTCTGTAATGAATCGTAACGTTAGAATTACCTATTAAATTTGAAATCGAGAAAACTTTGCTTAAAGAGTATAGAATCTCAACTTTAATACAGATATTTTTATAAAGGGAAATGCAGAAGTTAGCATATTAGAATGAAAAATTCCAGTTACATTTTTTTGAGTCTTTTAATCTTGAAATTATAATTCTTCAAAGTAAATTTTCACACTTCTGATACCTGCAATAGTGAAATGAATGATCTAAGGCAAGAAAATT
Source organism: Platygaster robiniae (assembly GCA_028476575.1). Taxonomy (NCBI): domain Eukaryota; kingdom Metazoa; phylum Arthropoda; class Insecta; order Hymenoptera; family Platygastridae; genus Platygaster; species Platygaster robiniae. Next base: position 14,757,499 of record CM052025.1, read on the forward strand.
GGGAACAATGTAGGTATGAAATTCTTATTGTATGCATCGTAAAGTATAAAAATTAGGAGCTTTTGATGTGTAAAGTGTGAAATTAAAAGTCTATTGAATATGATATATATTTATCATCTTCGACTCTCGATAACAGGAAATCCTAATTCTTCAGCTAGCATTTAGCAATATTCAGACCTTAGAAATAAATAAAGTGACAGTCTGAAACCATGAAATCTTAATATAATTCAGAATTTTAAATTATACTTTTGCATATTCCAATGTTGTAAATCATCAAATAGAGAATTCCAGAATAGTTTATTCTAAAAACATTTTTTTTTTCGCAAAATTTTAATCCTTAATTCCAAAGCATACAATTCTAGAATAGTGGTCCTTGGAATAAAATATCAAGAGCTTTAAACCGTACATAGAACTATCAGATCTGTGATGCTTGTGATCACCTCCCCTCCTTTAAATGAATACTTATATTTGCAACTATCGTCAGGCACGTAGACGAATGAGTAAAACATTCAACAAGTTTTTGTAGCAATTCTTCTCCACAGGTTTGAACTGGATGCTCTCAAGATAGAGAAAAAAATGTAAAAATTAGGTGTTCTCTAAATCAAAGTTAAAAAAAAGTATGAAATCTTATAAGCTGATTACAAAAGGTTGCTAGTTTTAATTTTTTTCCCCTTTCTTTTAAAAAATCAATAGTCCGGGAGCCCACTGCAAATTTTTGGGTCTATTTGTCCTATGGCTAAATTTTCTCAAAAAGTTAAGTCGAAAGTAGGTTAACAAAGAAAGTATGTCTGCATAATCCATATCGTTCCCGGTGTGACTTATAGCATATAATTAACTTTTATAAATATTTGGCTTCTGGGTTTATCTCTCTTACGGACAAAATTAGTATCAATCAAAAGGTGTTTGAATCACTTTTCAAAAAATATCCAGCCGACTTGCGAAAGCGTTTCCGAAGATCAAGGCCGACAGTGATTTTGACCTCGGGAGAGCGACCTGCTAAGGAGCTGTCCACATATTACGTAAAGAGATTAGAAAGAGACCCAAATACCATTTGACATTGAAGAGAAAGAAACATATGCATAAAAAATGATTACGTAATATGTGAACGTCCCCTAAAGCTCTGAATTTGAAATGCGCGCCGTAGAAAAGGTCGCTCTCCTGAGGTCAAAATCACTGTCAGCCTTGATTTTCGGAAACGCTTTCGCAAGTAGGCCGGATATTTTTTGAAAGGTGATTCGAACACCTTTCGATTGATACTCATTTTGTCCGTAGGAGAGATAAACCCATAAGCCAAATATTTATAAATGTTGATTATATGTTATAAGTCACACCGGGAACGATATGGATTATGCAGACATACTTTCTTTGTTAACCTACTTTCGACTTAACTGTTTGAGCGAATTTCAGCCATAGAAAAAATTGACCTAAAAATTTGCAGTGGGCTCCCGGACTACAATAAAATCGTTTTCGAAGTGACTTTGTACTTGAAAGAAAATATTTGAATTAATGATTGCAAAGAGTCGGTTGACTTCTTACTAACGATAATTTTCCATAGTTTTAACGACTGTACTTAGCTCCCATTAAAAGTGCTTCAAAAATTCAATCAATTATTCTTGAAAATTTGAAGTTACAGATTCGTCTGATACGCAACGCTTGAAGACTTGCCATGAACTTGAGGAAATAAATGGAAAACTTTAATTCAAACATAAAAGGTTCATATGAATCGGGTTTATTTTTTTATCCATTTTTGCTAAAAGCGTTTGATATTTTTTCCCAATTTAACGACAATGTCTTTCAGTGTGCATGATATAGATGGATTCCAATTTGTTCTTACCTTTGAAACATCATGTATGTGTATATTTCCTGATAAAAGGCAAAAACATTATCTAAACACTTGGAAAACGATAATAAAAAAATGTTTATCAACGTTCAAGTCAAATCCTTCGCTATTATCTTTGAAACAAGTAATTGTTGAAAAAAAAAAAAAAACATAAGCTCTAGGAAAAATGTAAAAAAATTTTAAAACTCCACAACATACATTGTTTTTCAATATCCTATTCCTTTTTTCGATTAATATGCCTTAAGAATTACTTCGAAACCAGGCCAATGACGTTCAAGTAGCGGGACTCGAATTCCGCCTAACTCTGAAACATAGCAAACACTGGGTTATATTGAAAGCACTTAACCGCAAGGAACAGTTTACTTGTAAGCACTCGTGCATAACCGCGTGTGTCGCGGACTGATAAGAAGCGTCTCGTCGAAGTACGTACGAATCGAGGAGTTTATTTCCTGAGCCATATTAGAGAGCGTCTCCTCGAACTCTGCGCTCTCCACATAATGCTCGTGCTTTTTCCTGCATTTTCGCCAGCTAGTGCATTCCTTTCCCGAGAATTTCCTTTCTTCAGTGAAACGGGAAAACTGCGTCGAGTCTGTTTGCACTGAAACTGCAAGAAAAAAAATGGACACGATAGTTTTTTTATTGCTAGAATTTCGCAATGTTGTGTGATTCTTATTTGGGCCGAAAATTTGCAGAAGCAAACGAAAATATATAGTAGTACCAGAACAAAAAAATTATTCGATGTTTCAAATGAATATTCGAAAAAGTTCAAACAGTTCTGATTTGAAGTATATATGAATGGCTGAGAGTAAAAACCGAACTAGTAAGAGACAGATGAATGTGAAACTTTATGTTTCACATTCATCTGTCTCTACTTGTTCGGTTTTTCCTCTCAGCAGGCTGAGACAGGTCATATATGTGTGAAAAAATTCTCAGAAGTGACTGTACTCGATGACGCTTTTTCTAAATTTTTATTTTATACTTGTGCTAAATGTTCCGTAAACAGAAAGAAACTAATTGAACTGTGATTGACCTTTTTTTCTAGGTTCGAAGCCGTACCCAGGTTTGGAAAATTTACCACGATCTTTGTGGCATGAGCTGAGCTCCCCATTCACTGAGGTAAGATAGTAATTTACTCCTTGATAGTCATATGATTTTTTTTTTACGAAACACATCTCATACAGTGCAATCATTTCATAATTGACGTCGAAAGTTTTCTCCATGAGATCCTCTTCTATTGTTGTATGTTGAAAAAATGATGTTCGAGAAAGAAAGTTTGAAGTTGCTATCAATCAATATACTTTTTTCCGGAATTCCGTAAGTGAAGCTGCAAACTCTGAAATACAAACGTTCGCTAATTCCATCAAACTCAAGAGCGCATAGTCTTGCACTTCATAATTAGAGCAGAAAATGACTTTTTTTGCGGGCAAAAACTTCCCAACGAAATCCAAGGATGAATTTCAGTTCAGCCTGTTATAACTATCTGCCCGGCAATTGAGAACTTTGTGTTTACATTAGAAATTGGAGTTCTAAAAGTTCGTTCTCAAGTATGATTAATTAACCTATTGACCTTATTTTGAAACACGGACGTGTTTCGACCGTCGTTAATCGCAGATCCCTTTTACCTCTCTCCCTAAAGTAACGGTAATAGGTCGAAACAGTCCGCGTGTAAATAGACGCGAAATATCTATCATCCCTCACTCTCTCAAACACACACGCCTAAAGCGGGGAGCGAGAAAGACACCTATATCTCTGGGCCACTTGGCTAAGAAATTTTTGTCGGACCAGAATTCCGAGAAATTATTCATCAATAATCATAAGCACACGGGCCGTTCAGCTGATTTCGGGCAGCCCCGGGCAACTTTGTTTCGTGCGTAACAGACTTTCACTTTATGACGATTCGTGTCAAGTGGGGATTGAGGGGAATGTGAGAAGCATCAAGTCTGGATAAATAGAGGGGGAAAAATACTGTTTCTCATGAGGAAGTTATGCCGCGTGACTATCGTTCGGCTTTCCCTGAATTTTATCTATTTTCTGGCCCATTGATGAAGGTCATTACGAAGAATTTCGTTTCGGGATCCTTCGATTCGAGATCGAGAATAAGAAACGCAGCTGCGATAAGAATGTGGTGCCGAAAAGCTGCAGTATAATGAATAAATATGAATAATTTACTCACTATGTGTTCTGAAGAATAACGATAAATAAATAATGATTGTTACCTTCTCAATTTTTTCATAATAAATTTTTAAGTTACTGTATATAATTAATTTATAGCAGGTGATTTTTACTATAAGAATAATCTCTACTGAAAAGTTTTTCGATTTTGTTTATTTTCAAGTTTACTTCACGTCATGATTAAACATAATTTTATGATGTGAATGAAAAAAGTTTTTCTAATGTACACTAGTCCCTTGCTATAACGAGCATTATCTGTCCTTTATTTCTGATGCTAACAGTTAAGAATAGAAAGAGAAAAAGCACTAGTTATAGCAAGAGACTAGTGCACTGGCAAAACTAATATTATCATTATGGAATCACAAGGAATCTTTTATTGATTTCATGATTTAAAATCTACATTGACGAAGAAAAAAATGCATTGAAGTATGCATACTGTTTAAAGCATAAAAAGAAACTAAACAACCTTTTCATATAATATATGTAAACTAATAATGTTTTACAGAGATCATAATATTTTTGATGAATGTGAACTATGTGAAATGTCGGATCGAAAGAATGTTTCCATAAACTTTAATTTCACGTTTGGAAATTTTCTTTTAAGACAGGCTGGATTCAAAATATTGTCTTTAAAATGTAAAGTTGAATATTGTATAGTTGTGATCAAAAATTTTGGTTTTCATAGAATCGTTAAACGAAAAATGATTTAAAAAATACAAGAATACTATACAAAATTTATTATCATTTTTTTTTACATAGTTTTTTTCTTTTTATTTATTACCATGTCTATAAAAATTACGACGTTCACGTTATACATGTTTTACATGAAATATAACAGTAATCAAAAGGTTTTATTATTGTATAAATATTTATGAATTATATTTTTTTTTAACGTAAATAATTCAGTTGAACATTTTTCCGTTAAATTTTGGTATTATTATTTTAGTGTTGGTAGAAAATTATGGGTTTCTTAGGCAGAGGAGCGCTCCCGACCCTGAAACCGATTGATTATAATTTCTCAAAATTAAGAACTTGAATTTATAGTCGAAATTATGTGAGATGTAACATTATTTATATTTATTATAACTTTAGAATTTTTGTAGTATCTGAGACTTCTTAGAAGATACTGATGGTATACCAATAGTTTCAACCTTATTATGCTTGTCATGCTAGTGTGCGCATTGATTTATAATAATACTGAATAAATAGAAACTCTAGCTCAAAAGTATGTGATGATTGTTCTTCATTTTTATTTCTGATTGAAATTTCAAGTTCGACTTTGCATTTAAAAAACATATGATATCCACCCCCCCCCCCCTTCCCTCCTAACTGACATTGCCAATATAAAGGTCGCCGTCGTAATCGTGTGTGGTTCCTACGCTTGAAAATGAAAGAAAAAAGTAAGATCCAAAAGTAGTGATTTCAAGGGAAGCGTCGCAGATTCGTTAGTATTCTAATAAGTAATTATCAGTCATCACCCACTTTAATTGTCACGTCTACTTAAACAAAAAACTCTGTTTCATTGCTTCACAACACACGTTACCAGATTTATCATTGGATTTTCCATTCAATGCTTTCGCTCCACTTACTTTTAAACACGAACGTTACGCATTTCGATATTGATGAGTTCAAAAGCGATCGAGAAAAAGATAAATCAAAGTTAGAATTTGGGTAATAATATCTTAAAAAAATATTCCTAACTAGGTTTCGATTGCACATCTGTTCTATTGAAATCATCGTGTGCTAATTGAAGAGCTCAAAGTCGTGTTAATTGAGTTAAAAGGCAGTCTCATTAGACTATTCTATTTTATTCCTACATACTACAAAGTAAAACAAAATTATTTTTACAATGTATAATCTTTGTGGTATGTGCTTTCGACTGTTCTCATATGAAACAAGTGGTATTCTGTAAAGGCATAAGTGACATAGATAGTACAAGGTAATGCTACACCTCATCCGTAGCATTCAACTCATATTAATCTTACTGCTATTAGAATTTTTTTTGTTAGTATCGTAGAATTTTAGAATTTTAAGGAGAGAATCCTTTCAAAAAACGAGAATACCGTACATACGTCCCAAATTGGGACGTATGACGACTCCCAATCAATATTCCAATGACTGACTAAGATGCAACGGAAGAAAATAGGTATTTTGAAAATATAATTGATTCAAAATATAACATTAAGCGGGCCGTTGATCGCTTTTTAACTTATCAATATCGAAATGCGTAACGTTCGTGTTTAAAAGTAAGTGGAGCGAAAGCATTGAATGGAAAATCCAATGATAAATCTGGTAACGTGTGTCGTGAAGCGATGAAACAGAGTTTTTTGTTTGAGTAGATGTGACAAATAAAGTTGGTGATAATTGATAATTACTTATTAGAATACTAAAGAATCTGCGATGCTTTCCTTGATATATTTTTGGATCTTACTTTTTTCTTTCATTTTCAAGCGTGGGAACCACACACGATTACGACGGCGACCTTTATATTGGCAATGTCAGTTATAAGGGAAGGGGGGGGGGGCGGTGGTCATTTTTGCTGGAAACATTATTTACACACGACCACTTAATGGTATAAAAGAACTTTGCAAAAAATTACTTTTACAAAATGTTTTTTCAAGGAATAAGTGGTAAAGTTTTAAAAAAAAAACAGTTTTTTTTTGTAAGAGCAAAAAAAATTATCAATTTGAATTTACACTAAAAACAGGTTCTAAGATGAAACACATTTTGTACCCTAGTAAAGCACAGTACGGAAATGAACAAAAATAGTACCTTTTAAAAATAAAGCTTCGAATGGGACTATGATTTTTGCCTAATTTCACGCTTCCAATACCATTTTAAATCACAAATGTGTAATTATTTTTCACTATTCTGTATATATCAGCAGGGCGACCGAAAATATGCATGATAAAGTCCTATTATTAGCGCATTGATATGCATGAAAAATCACTGATATATGCCCATTGATATGCATGGAAAAACATAGAAATATGCATAAAAAATCTCAAAATATGCTTGAAAAAATGCAAAAGACCATGAAGCGATTGAATATCTTAATTTTTATTACAATTTACGATGACATGTTGTTTCAGTTTGTCGAACAGAAATTATCTCCGTTGTTCAGTTAGAAATGTGTTGTAAGTCGAGAAAGAACGTTCGACATCAGTAGACGTTGTTGGACAAAATTTAAACATTGCTATTTCAATGGGGGAGAGTGATTTGACATAATCGTCACCGGAAGGTTGACCTCGATACAGGACATTTCGAATTTCTTGAAGTTTGTGAAGCCCTCGATTACGCCGAAGAATCGCATCTATCTTTTCACCATATTTCTTATCTTTCAGCGAACACATTGTTTCCTTTATAGATTCAAAAATATTGAGACTTTGTTTAATAGAAAGCCCTGGTTTTTTAAGTCGCTGAATTCCAACTACAATACGTGAAAAATTTGCCTTTATATAGGCAAGTTCTGTTTTAATGTCTGGATTAGCAAAGGTTTCTTGACTTTTCTTTATGCTCTCGGCATCATCTGAATCAAAAGAATCTATAACGGTTTTGATGTTCGCGAAATTGTCGCTATAGTATATTGCCGCCTTGAGCCATGTTCCCTATCGTGTAATCACGGGTTCGGGTGGTAAAGATAAGTTTGGGTAAGCATCTCGAAATTTTTTCTTTCTATAGGGCGCCTGACAAATATTTTTTTTGCATATTTCTTGTTCTCACATTAATCGAATCATTGAAATCGTAAAAATACCTTGACAAAGACAGCTTTTGTACTTGAAATGAAAATATTTGGTGTTGTGAATTGCAAACAATTAAATTCAGCAAGTCTGTGTAATCCGTGCGCAAAGCACGTCAAGTTAAACATTATTGGATAGAATATTTGCAATGCGTGTGTTGCTGCAAGCATATACGCTGCTGCATCGGTCACAACTGCTAAGACTTTGTTGTATCGAATGCCTGAAAGGGATGAGGTACATAAAATTCACCGTATGGGCAAAAAATAAAAAAACTTACCTTGTGGATACAGAATTGCCAAAGAATCATTAAAAAACGCCGCCATATTGCTTGCATTTGCAGCATTAACAACAGCCATGTTGACCAAGTAACATTTGCCAATTTCTGAGTTAGTTTCATCATCATCCAAAATTCCCAAAATAAAATTTGCTATTAGACGTTGCTCTGCGTCCGTTGTTTCGTCCATTGACGTCCATATGAATTTATTAGTTGCTTTCTTCCGTAGAGTCTCGAAGCATTCATTGTAGATTATTGTAACGTATTTTTCACGTAATGTAGTTTAGCCGGGAAAAGGGCATTTTATACATTTCTCCGAAAATTTGACAAAGCTTGGATTTCGCATTTTTTTTATGGGAATATTTGCTTCTATCAAACATTGACACAAATCTATATTGAAGGTAGTTATCGGTGAACGTTCGTTTATAGAAATTAATGATTGGCTGCTTTTTTTCTGTTCTCTTGCTGCTTCTTCATGCTTTAACGTTGCCAAATGTTGCTTGACGTTAAAGAGTTTAGTTGCATCAACTGGAGTATTGTGAAATGTACAATATAAAATCGTTCGATCCATGCGGAAAACATCAGGATATGTGTCTACCATTCGTTTTAACAAATTTTGAACTGATTCTTTTTCTTTTGGCATTTTGACTTAAGAATTTAGAATTGCGGAAACACAATTTTGACTTTTCGAAAAAGAATGTGACATGTAAACAATTGAAACATGCGTGAATTTTCTTCGTCAATATTGCCAAAAGTGAAAAGTAGCCTAATATGCACAATATGCATTATAAGCTCAAACGGCCGAAATATGCAAAATAAGCATGCAACATGCAAATGCATATTTTCGGTCGCCCTGATAATCAGTATAAAATGTCAATACTGCACTGCAGAAAAAAAAATATTCAATATAATAAAAGATTGTTAAGGAATTCAAAATGAAATATTTTTTTTGCCAGTAATTATATGCTATTTTCCTTATTATAATATTACCGTAGTAGACATGTGTTATAAAAACTATAGGATGTGTTCAAACTCAACCATACTTTTGCTATACTTTCTGTAATATTAGAGAGTTATTCCTTTTGATCCCTGTTAAAAAGAAAGGCTCAAGTTTTACAACTCTACAAATCTTACAGTTCTTTTTGCTATATCCTACATCGTAGACTTCTAGCATACGACTTCGAAATTTATTATAGTTAAAATCGTAGGACTAAAGCGAAAAATTTGATAGTACTGTATAGATCTTTGATAAATACTGTCGTTGAAAATACTACATTTTCTCAGTATGTAAAAAATCATATTGAACGCACTGCAAACATTAGCTGAAAAAAGTGAAATACTTGAATAAATAGTTTACTATGCCTACATATATTTACTTATGTATACTTCTATGATTTGAAACGTTTCAACTTTTACTTATTAAAAACTTCCAAGTATGCAGAATTATTTATACGAAGAAACAATTTTCACTACACAAGATTTGAAGATAAAAAGTCAAAATCTGCAAACATATTGCAACACCTGTCATAGTATCATAAAATTCAAAATATTATGAAGAGTAATTTTTACCATAAACATGTTGGAAAGTAAGATATTTTTTTTTTTGGTTTGTGGAAATCTAAAAAATCTAAACAACTGTCAAAATTAGTTGATTTACATGAGAAATCGAAAAATTCCAAACATTTATAACACATTTTAGAGCAACAAAATATTATGTGTACTTTTTATTATTTTTAAGATCACTTTTTTTTTGTATTTCAATGGCGGGAAATACAATAATATGCTCCACTAAATGCAATCAGTGAGTTATTTCATAATTATGTATACTTGCGAAATGCGTCACTTGGGGGCTAAACAATGCTTATATAATTATATAGTTTGACGCTTGTAAATTTATATAATGTACATGAGAACATGAAACAGCTTTATGACTTATCACATCTATTATATTTTTATGGTAATTTACGAGGGGCATCTCATTCCGAAGTAAATGGTTTTTTGATGTTTGTAATCCGCGTGTATTCTGATTGAAATCGTACGATACGATGAAACAGTGAACACTTAAGCGTGTAATCGTCAACTAAGGCATGAAGTCGCAAAGTATACAAAAAGGAGATGAAATCGCGTAAATTCTACGAGCGAAAAAAAAATCATCTGCTCAACGCGCTCCGAACGAACTCTAACGCGTGAAATCATCTAAAATCATATGAAGTCATAGCATATAATGCGCTGTAATGCACGAAATCGCAGGGTATGGCTAAGCTACTGGCCCTTTCTGGGCATGCGCATTGTGGTATTCAGCTGGTAGTTAGTTAAAAAAACTTGATTACGACAAAAATTGTTTTGTCTGAACATTTTTTAACAGTTATTTGCAAAATTGAAGTTTTTTCTTCATGCATGTTTTCCATGGTTTCCAGGTGCGCTTGTAATGAATCTTTTGTCAGATTTGTTGAATTAATTTGTGTAAACTTTTTGCTAACAATTACTTGCCAAATAGAAGTTTTTTCAAGATGCATATGTTTTCGAGGTTTTCAGGTATCTTGTAACTTACGTAATTTTGATTGATTGATTGTATAAACATACAGCTGAACAAATTGATTATGCAAATTGGACACCAGACTAATTATCAGTGCATCATAAAACCATGGAAAGATTATACAACTTGCAAAAATTTAGAGTTCACAAGTATTTGTTTCGAAAAATTTTCAACAAATAAATTTTATGATCTAAAGCGAGTTTTATAATTAAGGCACCTAAAACCATGGAAAGCACATGCATCTTAATAAAACTTTGATTTTGCAAGTTATTGTTTGAAAAAAGGGTTGGACAAACGATTTTCGCAAACTTGACAAAATATTCATTATCAGCGCACCTGAAAACCATGCAAAGCATATGCATCTTAAAAAAACTTCAACTTTGCAAGTAATCGTTAAAAAAAAGTTTAAACAAATCAATTCTGCAAATCTGACAAAAGATTCATTATCAGCGCACCTGGAAACCATGGAAAACATATGCATGTAGAAAAAACTTCAATTTTGCAAATGATTGCTAAAAAAATGTTTGAACAAATCAATTATATCATAATTTAGTTTTTTTAATTAATTGCCACGATAATTTATTCGATTGATTTTATTTTGTTCAATTGTTTTATTCAAACTTTGAAGACTATAAGTGAAACAACAAGTTAATTGATACGTTCAAAGATAGCGAGATAAAACTTTGGAAAAAGTAAAGTCGTTAGAGGTAATGTGAAATCATATGAAATCAACGTAAAATCATATGTAATCATCGTGAAGTCATTTTGAAACGTCGTATAAAACCAGCGCGTATAGACTACACTATGACTTCAACGTCTCAGATCATTGAATTCGGTGTGAAATCACAGGCTTGCGATAAAAAATCGCGTGCTGAAGTAAAACATTGATGTAAAGAATGAAATCGCTATCTAACGCTGAAATCGTAAGAAATCGTAAAACAATGCTACTACGATTACATTTGACTTCGGAGTGAGATGCCCCTCGGTAATTTATGAAAAAGTTTATTTGTTACGTTTCTTTGTTTCATCGTGGGAAATGTAAAAAATTCTAATTTTGAATGTATGTATGAACAAAAGTTTAAATGATTAGCATCTCTGCTTGTAATTAAAAAATGTCCTATTTCATTATTCAAACGTAAGTAGATTTAAGAATTATTTTCGTGGCGTGCCATTTTTTCTCTCTAATTCTCGATTTAACACTATACTTTTACTGTTTAGTAGATGAGCTATGGGGATACGGCCCCCCGCTCCTACTGCTATCACGTGACCCCCTACTCCTCCCCTCCTCCCATTCCCAGGCTACGCTCCCTGCGCCCTGATTGGTCCACCCCTCCCCGCGAATTTCCCAGGATTTTTCGGAATTTCCGCAGTTTTTCGTGATATTTAGCAAGTTCACCGCGGTTTCCCACCCCTGTAAGCAGTTTTCTACCCCTTTTGAGCAATCTCCCACCCCTTTTTGTGCAGATTTTCCCCCACTCTTAGAAAACAAAATGGCGTCAAAACTGAAAAATGCTGTCCAAAATCCAAGATGGAGTCTAAAATCCAAGATGGCGTCCAAAATCCTAAATGGCGTTTAAAGCAAAAAATGGCGACTGTCAGTAAAACAGAGGGTGTCTCTATTGCCGGTAAGGTAGGGGCGCGGTCAGTCATGTTATCTGTAAGTAAAACCTCCTGTCGGAAATACCTCCTGTCGGTAATACCTCTTGTCGATGGGCTTTTTTTATTAATGAATTTTTTTTCTAGTTTGTTATTTAGTTTGGTTTTGTTTTTTTTTTGTTTTTTTTTGTTTTTTTTTTTTACATTTGTTTTATTTTCACGTTTCAAATTACAATGTTCATCATAATACATTCAGTTACTAAAAGAAAACTCGCAGGCGTTGAATTTTACTCCAAGAAAACGGAAGTTCACTGAATTCTTCGACTTTGCAGAGTCTTCAATTTTCCGCAGCCCATTGGGATCTTTTTGTAGAATCTTGCAGATCCTCTCTTGCAGAAAAACCTCGAATTCTGAATCCAGAGTGATAATGCTAAATTTAGGCCCAAATTTGGTAGCAACGGAGCGAATTCCAGTCACAGCATAGCTTTTGTTGACTTCCAACTCGGCAACCTTCCGCGTCGGGAGAAAACTCTCTGCACGAGCTACTTGGTTAAGCTTCGAGAAATCCATGTTGCTTGTCTAAAAATTTTCTTCAGACTGACGCTTGGGCGCTCGCGTATCCGTATATCAAATGATAGGCAATAACGTCATCACGACACGCTCAAATAAGCTACGTCATGTAGGCAAGTTTAAACACGCTCGACTCTCACCTCGGAAACAATGACGTCACAACGACAAGTTTCAACTCGCATGCGTCAACCTTGAAACGTTCAAATAAAACTGCGTTGTCATAATCTCAACTGCGATGAATTCCTAAACGATGACGTCATATCGGCAAGTTTAAACACGCTTGACCTGATTCTCGGAAACGATGACGTCATCCCAACTCACATTGAAGGAATAGGCATTTATTCACATGTCTACTTTCAAATCAATAATTAGATTTACTCATACGTTTTCTTTTTCTGCAAAGGGCCCCTCCCCGCCCTTTGCTGTGAGGCTCAACCACAAGAGTAGCCCCTCCATTTTTATTTTTTTTTTTGTTTACTATCTTCTACATTTTTTATTCTTTTACCATCTTTTACAACCTTCTACAGGTTTTTTTCTTTCTTACACATGCTTCAATCCTTAATCATAGGACGTATACCAACATCATCTTCATTAGTTGAATTCCAATGTTTTTCGCATAGTCTGCAAGCCATGAATTCTTTGTCACTTTGCATATTCAGTGGCAACTTCTCCCAAGCTTGAGCGATACACTTTTTCCGGAAATAAAGTAAAAATTCTCGTGGCAGTGCAGCGATATCCTCAGAATACAACATGTGCAGCCAGTTAGCGTATAAGAAGTGAGTAAATGATCTCTTCGTTGATGGTCTATCGCCAAATTTTTCCATTAACCACATCCTGAGGCGGCGGGCGTTTTCCGCGGCACAGTGATGATCGTAGACGGGTCGATGAAAATTGTTGTAGGGGCATGCAGAGACTCGCAAATCATCCAGGGACGGGCAGCCCAAATCCATCAAATCGATTATGACCGCATTCGTGTACTGCTTCAGCCAACGCTTTTTGTCCAATCCTTTCACAAATACAAAGCTGGAATCCTCGGGTTGATTCTTGAGCACTTGGTAGAGTTCCTCGTATAACACATCTACAGAGTTCAAAGGTATACCATGATAGTTTCGCGTTAGCCACAAATTAGTAGGCTTTACTTTTGGAGTCAAACCATCCCAGGCACATGGTGACTTGAATAACGTCGCGAAAGCGTCGGCGTGAAAGGGCTCAAGCTTTAATACTGCCAGCTCCTTGATGACAAACGTTCTTTGCACGGAAAATCCTTGAACCTCCACGATGTATTTCATCTCGGTACACTGACGCGCTCTCGCGTATCCACTTCTTTTTATACCCACCACCACCACCACCACCACCACCAACTCATCAATTGTTCAACTTCATATACTTCACATCAGGCTTTTTCTCGTCCTTCTCTTTTTTTTTCCGATACAGGCTTCTACTTGTCAGACAATTTATCTTTATTTAAAAGACAACGACGTTCATCGTTTGACTTATCCATTGTAACTGAGTAAATTAGAGTAATTATCTCATTTATATATACTTGATTATACATGTAAACATAACCTAAAATATAATCGATAACGTTGCACTGTAACAAGTATCGTTCAACAATATAAAAGTTGCAATCAAGAGCTGCTATGCTCTTGCTAGTACATACAGCACATGCGCAGTAGTTACAATCAAAGGTTTTATAATTTTTTGACAATTCCGCTGATTAGCTGATATTCAACTACGCCATCGTGTATAATGAGGCAATAAGCCGCAGTTTGAGCTGGAAAATTTGCAGCCGATTCAAACTCCAAACGAACGTCAACTGACCCCGTAATGAGGGACTCGTTTTGTTTAGCACAATCAATGACTACGAGAGGCGCTAGATCCTTGAATTGTACTTTTGTTAACGATGAAGCATTTTCCCTGCCGTAATAGGATAATTAAAAGTTGGAAAACATTTCATACAACGCTGCGAATTGATTACGCTCGAAATTGACATTCAAATTCGTGTATGGATAACATTGCAAGTTAAGGTAGAGCTTGATGTAGCGCAAAGCGCAAGTATCAAAGCCGCTTGTGTTTGTTCCGCAAGCATTCTTCCACCCTGTTTGGAATCCTACAATGACGTATCTCGGCTTTTCCAGTTGAGTCGTTGTTTTAACGCTCCACACATGCTTGGTAGTTGTAGGCAGCAAAGGATATTCGTAGAGTTCCCAGCTCCTGAAGCTCATAGCGATGGTGAGATCACTAGCGATGTAGCTGAGCATTCGAATCTTTTCAACATCCGACACTTCGACGTACGGCAACATCCATTCGATTTTGCTGAGGGTTATTTAAAACTCCTCTGGAACTGCAGGGGCTACAACCGCTGTCTGCTGGATAGTGTTGACGTCTATGTTAGCTCGGAGAATGATGAGCTCATGTTTAGCGTTGACGGTGATTCGTTGATAGTCCTCAGCGAATCCAAAGAGAAATTGCAGTGGGATACATACATCGAAATATCCATGATTGTCCACCAATGATCTAGTATCGTCAAGAATCCATCCTGCATTTTCCATCAAGTCCTTCTGATCCGGACTTTGTGAGATGTAGGCTTTCATAGCCGTTGTTAGGCCAACGTTTTTCACCCTTTCAATCTCCATGGCTTTCAGCTTGTAACGAATTTCCTCAAATAAGTGGGCTATACTATTATTAACTATAGATGTATGAACGACATCATCTCCCTCAGCTTTCGTTAAACGTCCTTGAATATGCAGTGAACTCTTGCTCGGTAACATGTACGAATCCTGGTTCTGTGCACTGATGCGAATTTCATCATTATTGTTGTACTTCGACGACGCGTACGGTTGATGCGCGTGTACTTCGTACTGCGTTATCGCCTCGTCGAAGACGATCTTCTTCTCGATGGATAACATGGTATCAGGCAGATGAAACAGCAGCAAATTTTATTCTCAAACCGAGGCTTTTCAGGAACTGCACGTTCTATGGTGTGAGCACTTCGAGAGGTTTGTGCCGACTGATGATCCTTGGACATGTTGCTGGACTTTCATACTTTCCGTAGATGATTCCCATTATTCACCTTTTACATGTAATCTGATAGTGATGATTTCTCCTCGAAAATTCACCAATTGTCCGTCTTGATCCAGAATGCGGAGCTGCAGGTGATGTATTGCTTGCACGGTGATCGGATGATAAATGACGTGTGTCGGTATTTCAATGATCTTATATCCTGGTGGCACTACGGGAAAAAACTCGTGAATGGTGTGCACGCTCCGCTCATTGATGTACGCTCCCGTAGTGATGTTGCATTCGACGCGCAAGGCGTTGACAGCGAATATTCTCACCGGTGATTGAGACTCGTGTACAACGTCAGCCTTGAGAATAAGCAGATCGAAGCCCAAAAGTTTTCCCATAGAATCTTTCGATTGAAAGTCGATGGCTCGTTTACATTTGATTTCACTGCGCAGCGTGCTACTATTGGCTTGCAGATGCAGTTCGATATCCGACAGCAACACTTTCTTCAGGTAATGCTCGATGCTGTCCAACTCATAGCTCCCCGGAGGTATGGTAAACACTTTACCGTCAACGTAAAACCTATTGCTACCAACGTCGAGATTAGGGATCGAATTGAAAGTCAATAAGTTCGACCAATCCTAATGAATAATTTTTCCGGCGAGACAGTTCGATCGAAGGAAAGTAGTACGCCTCCAAGACTGACGATGCTCCCGAGAGGGTCAGAGTCAGTGTATCCATGATGGTTGCTCGTTGTTGACTGATATTCACTCACACACCCGCAACACTTTTATCGAGTAAAAACTTGAGACACAAGTGTCCGCAAATAATTTGATCATAGTTTTTATACACGATTGTATCGAATAATGCTACCGACACCGAAATAATCCACAAGTTCTCGAGGTGGTTGTAAATTGCCAAAGCTGTCGATATACGCGATTTGATTACCAGTTTTCCGATACGCGACCCAATGAGTCCCATGACCATTTTTGTCATCTAGATTAACAATCGAAGCCTAGTATTTTTTAGGTCCACTTTTCGGTAAATTTCGAGGCGTGTACGCATGTACACGCCTCGAAACGATGGAATTTTCAACATTTTCGCATATTTCAACAAATCTTTATCGGTAAGTGCTCGGTGTGGTCGCTCTATACGTTTTTTAAATGCCGTCTCAGTCTAGTCCCCCATGGTTTGAAATACAATCCTTTTCCGACGGCGATTGATTCCATTTTGAGGTTATGTCGTCTTGATTCATCCAATTGCCACTTGACGGCTCTGGCATCGTTAATAGCTTTAGCGACGCTCGCAGCGCCACCTGCCAATGCTCCTGTTGCACTTAGTCCCGCGAACAAAGGAAGTAGAAAAGCAGGTAACATACCGCTAACTTTACCGGGTACAGGTAG
Organism: Platygaster robiniae; assembly: GCA_028476575.1. NCBI lineage: Eukaryota > Metazoa > Arthropoda > Insecta > Hymenoptera > Platygastridae > Platygaster > Platygaster robiniae. The sequence goes on from CM052025.1 coordinate 14,774,636, forward strand.
TGTACGTGGTACTCGAATTTTCTTCTTTCCTCCTGCTTCCTTCACCGCAGCTCGTGCAGCTTTCAATGTCGATAGTACTGAACCTGAAGCTTTAGCTGCTATTTTTGCCGCGTTGATTACTTTTCTTAGGGCAACCTTCTCCACCCTTTTCTTCAAACCCATACCGAGTTTCTGCTTAACTCCCATGATACCAGCTACTCCAAGAGCTGCAGTTTTTTCACCAGCTTTCGAATCTTTAGCGAGAAGACATTCGATAGCTTTTTTCGCAAGAACTTTATCAGCTTCGTGTCTTGCTGTGAGATTAGTATTTTTCGAATATGCGATATCGTGCTCTTTGCACGCTGAATCAAGTGGATTGATTTTACGATCCCCACGTTCTAGCTTTTTAGCAAGTTTAGTGCCTAGACCAAAAAATCGATAGCCAGGAATGTGAAGTTCAACAAGGAGCTTGTTGATAATAGTGTTGACGAGTCCGTGTCCTTTCACTGCCATTACTTAACTGAGCTCGTAGCTATCAATATCCCGTATTTATAGGTTTTCGAGTCGGACACTGACAGATCGTCATGGAGTTTACACCGTAGAATGTCAAGTTACCTGTTGTAAACTTTGATAATGTGGTAGAAAAGCGGGGAAAATTCATACGTCATGGAAAACTTCTACCGAATACAGTTCGTGCAATTATATGCGGTCCTTAAAATTGTGGCAAAACTAACGCTCTGCTCTCACTTCTCACGCATCCAAACGGTGTAAGATTTGAAAACATTTACATTAACTCAAAGTCACTCGAGCAACCTCAATATGGTACAAGTACTTGGAAAAAATTATTGAAACGATCGAAGGAGTAGGATATTTTCCATACAACGAAAACGAACAAATTGTTGGTGTTGAGGAAGTGAAACCAAATTCTGTAATGATATTCGACGATGTGGCGTGTGAAAAACAAAATAACATTCGCGCATACTTTTGCATGGGGGCACATCGAGATATAGACAGTTTTTATCTCTGTCAAACTTATGCGCGCATTCCTAAACACTTGGTGCGAGATAATGCTAATATGCTTGTACTTTTTCGTCAAGACGATATGAACCTGAAACATGTGCACGATGATCATGTAAATACTGAAATGACATATGCACAATTTTGAGATTTATGTGCAGCATGTTGGAGCGACAAGTACGGTTTCGTTGTCATTGAAAAGGATAGCGAGCAAGGACGGTACAGAAAAGGATTCGATTGCTTTGCTACTATAAATTAAAGTGTTTTTGTGACAACTACATCAGTGTTGTCTGAACATTGAAAGAAGATGGAGCGTAAAGATGTACTACATCACATCGTGCGAGCCAGTGAAGCGATTCGCCGCAAACATCGTCTACTGAAACGCGGAAAAGCTGCTGTGGAAAGTCGGTGCGAGAAGTTTTCAAGCCCATTATCGATTCACTACAGTCTTTGACTAAAAAACCAATGGACCTAAAGATGGAATCAGTGAAAAAGGAGGAAGCTAAAGAAGAATTACCTACAATGGAGGAGGACAATGATACATTTGAGTCACAGAGTGAGGATTTTGAGAGCTTTAATCAAACGATTGGTAATCACACCTTTGCACCAGACATCGCGAGTTCACCAGCTGTTATAGACACTGTGAAGAAATACATGAAAATGTTGAAAAACAAGAATCAGCAAAAGAATCTAGACATGCAGTATGGAGTACGGGCGTTGAAAAATGTGTTGTATATTGGAAACACGCCAATCAGTTTCGTAGAAAATACTGTTTATGTGAGGACTAAGGAGTTTGAGAAAACGCCGGGACATATAGAACTGCTGTTTAAGAAAATACCAAATAGTTTGATTGTAAATAAAATTGACGTGGAAAACGATAAAAAAATCATTCAGTAAACGAGTGCAGATAGAAAAAATTATCTACCTGACAGGAGTTTGCGTGATGGTAGAGATTTGAAATATCTTACATACATTGCTGACAAGAAAGTGGGCACAGGAGTTTACAACGTAGTCCAACGAGGACGAGAAATAGACTATGTGCATTGGGATGATCCAAACGAGCTCGTTGATCGCTTACGACTTATACTCGCGTCTCAAGCCGCTGGCAGCAACAGTCATACCAACGAAATCAACTCAATCATCGAAGAGCTGCGAGAAGCTGACATCATATATTGAAAGTCTTAAAGTTTGGTACCTCATTCTCGAGCTAGACAATGACAAGTGTAGACGTGTTTGGGAGACATCTGATCAAGAATCGGGAAATACGTGGACCTCCTGGTGTTGGATTCAAGTTGATCCCTGAAGGTCATTACGGTCTCCAACATAAAAAATTAGTCAACGTTGCTAAGGGTGATCACGAGAGAGATTGCGCTTCATATCAAAATATTATTGGTTTTGAAGAAGTGCTGACAATTGAAATTAATTAATTGAAAAATGTGGTGGAAAAAGTCGAAAAATCGTTAGAAACCTTGGCTAAGATAAATCAAAAGCATGTGACTGAAAACTCGGCAATCATTTCCAAACTGCAGCTTCGTATAGAACGTATCGAGAGGGAAGTGGTTGACGATGTTACGCCCCAAGAAGATGTCTACGAATAAAAGCTAGTGGAAGAACTCCATAAACCTGCACGGAGAAATTATCGTCGTCGCCATGTTGATATACAAGGACTCGATGAAACGTGGCAAGCCGATCTCGTAGACATGTCCACCTACAAGGATAAAGGCTACAAATTCCTGCTCACCGTCATCAACGTCTTCTCCAAGTACGCGTGGGCTGTACCAATAAAATCCAAAAATGAACTCAACGTTACCGCTGCTATGAAGACTGTGCTCAAGGATCGCCAACCTAAGAATCTACACGTCGATCAAAGCAAAGAGTTTTACAACAAGGACTTAAAGGCACTCATGAATCATCATGGAATCAACATGTACTCTACATTCAGCGGCATGAAGGCGTTCATTTGCGAACGCTTCAATCGCACACTCAAGAGCCAGATGTGGAAACGGTTCTCCCTACAAGGACATTACAAATGTATCGACATTTTACCTGATTTTCTATCGAGTTACAACACCACCAAGCATCGAACAATCAAGATGAAGCTAGAAGATGTTACTGAAGCTGATGAAAAACGTCTGGTTGATGAAATTCATCATATCAAGCATCAGAAAGAGAAGAGCAAATTCAAGGTCGATGACAAAGTCCGGATCAGCAAGTACAAACATGTTTTTGAGAAGGGATACGCCCCAATTGGACAACGGAAATATTCACCATCGCTGCTGTGAAGCCAACGCATCCCACGACCTACAAACTCAAAGATTATCAGGACCAGCCCATAGAAAGAAGATTCTATACCGAAGAACTTGCCAAAGTGAAACATCCGTATGTGTATCTCGTTGAAAAAGTGTTGGGAAAACGTGGAAATAAATGATATGTAAAATGGTTGGGGTTTGACAGTAAACATAATAGTTGGATAAGTGAATCAGACATGTAATCAATGAACGTTTATTTGTATATCAAGTGTTTTTATTTACCCTTTATACATTGAATGTTTACATTCATCATGATTTAAAGGCTAGCTAAGGAGATATTTCCGCATCACCCAGGAGGTATAACTCATGACGCGTTTTTTTAACGTGATATCCACAGTAGGCCTAATCCACGACCTACCTAACTTTCATTTCATACAGCTTTAATATTTAAAGTTTTACCTTAATCATAAAGAAAGAATTACTACTAAATAATACTACTTAAACTACATTCGCTCGTCGATATTCATCGATTTCCTTATTTGTCTAGAGCAATATTCATTAATATTTTCAATTCCTCGTCGACATCCATCAATTTTCTTATTTTATAGTGGCCGTTGGCCAAAGTGTCCGTGGTGTTTGATAAAATGTATCTTTTATCGTCGGATGGATTGAGCACCAGTTTCGTTTGTCGTATAGTTTGAATCTCATGTAATCGCGTTCGAAACAGTTGTTGTGTCCGATATTCAATGACATTTTAATACAAGCAATTGACATAATCATTGAATTCCAAAGTTTTTGAAACCATGGAAGACTTGACTCCTTTAGCTTTTTTTATTCTATCCTCTCCCTCAACTCGTACACTATACATTTTGCTGCGAAGTCCCACAAATTCAGTAATGATTTTCCCATTGCATTCGTCTTTCATGAGCCCAACGACTTTCTTGTTTTTCAACTCAATGCCAAGACGGTTCTACAATTGATAATCTGAAGTATCGAAGTGACCTGAACTGTCTTTCATTAACTGATATGGATCGTGATTCGTCAATTCGTAAATCAGACTGTCCGTATCTGTGTATAAAAGTTTCACGTGTGTCTTGAGCTGCATGAAATCATAATAAAATGAATACAAACAAGTTTTTGACAGGTCAAGGACGCAAAATCCAATATAAATGGGTTTGTTCATGGCGACTTGAACACGATCGAGTTTGATTGCCACTAAGTTTTCTTCAAAAATCGCGCACGAGTTGAAATTGGGATTGGCAATTAGAGCTTCCGCTCCATATCTGCCTGGCCACTGTGTTACAAGTTTAATGTCAATGCGCTTTCTGACATCTTCCATCATTTTTCCGTTCACTGCATTATTCATCAATTTGAATTAATTTTTTTCAAACTCATTTTTCTCTGTTTTACGCAACTCACTGTTCAGATCAATATAAGATTGAAGCCATTTTGATTGTTTGAATCTTAAAATCCTATAAATTTTACTCAAAACGAGTCCATGATCCAATGTTTACCTTAAATTCCGATAGTGAATCACGTAACGGGTTTTTGATTCCAAAGTTGTAAGTAATTTAGTTTGCTTGGAGCCAGGAGGTGTTTTGTGTTCAGGACAAAAAGGTAGGTCATTGTGAGCGTCATGTGAAGTTTCCGGATACTCTAGATCTACTTCTAGGATGTAACCTTCATCCGCGTCATCAGTTACATCCCATTTGAAATTTTGCTCGAAATTTTCAACCCACTCAAACCCCTCGTGAGGCAGGTATTGGGTGATGGCCGAACCATACAAATTATTAACATCGTAATACATGATATATTTACTATCCTGCTTTGGATCGTAGTTGGCTTCGAAATATGGATTGTTTGCTCGGGAGTGGCGATTGCTGCACTGACTGACACCTCCTCGAATTCCGCATTCAATGAAGAGTAGCTGGTCAATGTCGGTGAGGAGTTGGAGCTCTATTCCTGTATGTTTCAGCATCGCTTCCTAGCTAAATCCTGAAAGCCTGTAGTAGTGGGCTGGGTCCAGGTCGTACACTCGCAAACAGCTTTCCCGGAAGTTCTCAAACACGTCAGCGAGCAGGAGAACGTCAGTCTTGAGGTACAAGTCAGAGTAATCGCCCAGAGTTTCGATGTCGAATGATTTCCATACCACCTGTGCATGTCTAGAACATAAAATCAATAAATTAACATTTTACTTAAAAAATCGATCGTTTCAAAGGTGTTCAGATCATTAATATTACCTATTGTCCTTGTCGGAGATGTTACTGTCTGTCAAGGTGCTGTAAAAGGCTTCCTTGGGTGAAAGTTGGCCTTCATCGAACTTTTTCCAAGAGTCGAGATACTCGTATGGGAAAACTCCTTTCTCCATGAGAAGTTGCAGTCGATTATCCTCAAGGTTTGGAAATTCTCGTCGGACGATGACCTTTTTGTCCGTATCGAGGTATGAAGCCAGCTTATCCAGAGAGGAGGCCATAAAGCGTAAGGAATCGATAAATCGCAATGAAATTTTGTCCACTTTGACTTATTTCGTGAAAGAAATGTACCGCTCCATGATCTGCGGTATCAAGGTGACATTTCCCTCGACGCATTTGGCGATTTGCTTGACTATGAGATGGCTATCGCAGCCACTAAGGTTGTGGAAAATTATCTGAAATGATAGTTAAATATTACATTAATAATAATCATTTATTCGAAAATGAATTAATTTATTTAATAATTATTTAGTTAATTATTTATTCATTTATCTATTTATTTTTCCAAGAAAAAAAAAAATGAGGAACACTTACCGGTATCGTAGGAGAATCACGATATTGAAGGTTGCATTTGCTGAGAGCCGCGCCTCGAAATTCTCCCGTCAAGTAGCAGTGGTCACGTACTTTTATGTCACCCTCCTTCTCAATCTTCTTAAGGAAAGCCTGCTTACAGATATGACAGATTGATGCGTTACGCCACAATTGCTGTTGTTCCGGTGTGAGCTGTTTCATAGGCTCGGGATGACCCATTTTCTCCTTCACTCGATGGGATAGGACGACTAGCTCCTCGGAAAGCCATTCTGCAGGGTTTGGACCGCGGTAGGACTTGTACATGGACTGATCTTCGTCGTAGCTGCATCTGATGTAGTAGGCCACACTATGTGCCTCATGAATTTATATCACTTTGGTGTTTTCTTCGCTCTTTGAAACACCTTTTTTGAGTATGCATTCAAGTCTGCATACACGACATATGGTACATTCAGATTATTTTTATGGTTGTTGAATTTGATCGTGTCTTTTCCTTTTTCGGGCAATTCGACTCTGCACTTGTTCACTTCTCTGCAGTCAATGTCATGGGCAGCCAACTTTTCCGCTGTTATAAAATAATGCAAGCATCTGTTGCAAATGCGATACTTTTCTTTATGATTTAGTAATTGTCTCCACACCAAGCGAGTAAGATCCTTGATCCAGACGTAATGGAAAATAAGGGGTTCACATTCCTGGTCACCTTGATCGTTTTCTTCGATGTAGTAATTTTGATGAGTAGAAGGTTCACGTGTTGATCCCTCTTCTCCTCAGTCACATGGATTGGCGCAACGATGTAGTTTTCTTTCCTTTTTTCCAATATATACACAATGACTGACACGGGATTTTGTTTCTGAAACACTTTCACTTGTTTTGGTGTTACAGGAAAAGTAATTCCGTCGAAATTCAATTCACTCGCGTATCTTTGATAGTAAGAGAGTCGACCGGGATTTTTAACTGCTTTATCGACCGGATGCAACGTGGATAACACTGCCCACTTAAAACATTCGTCATCAAAGTTTTTGACGTTCAGGCAGGCCTATCTTTTTTGAATGGGATGAGGGAGTTCAACGTTAGAGCTTCCACGCATTGTATTGTACTTTTTCATATGAATGGTGAGGCTGATGATTCTCCGGAGAGTCCAACCGGAATCATTTTGCTGGAACTCTTCAATGTCTCGAGGTAGACGATCTTGAACGTGTCGGAGAAACCACTCTGCCAGGTCCGTAGTTGCCATTATCGGAGCGGTTTTTGTAAAGAAACTCTTGATTTCTGTTACTTCTTCATCGTCTTTGGCAACGGTAAACTCGGCGTCAAGAACAGCGTTGATTTTCAGGGCATTTTGTCTCTGGAGAACTTCATCGACTTTGGCCGCAAAGATGGTTTCCGATTCTACCAGAAAGTCGTTGATGTCCAAGTGGCGTAGATTTACAATCACTCCAGTTTGAAGGTTACGATTGAAAGCGGTCTCAACGTCATCCCAAGCGACGCGCGCTAAACCCGCACCTTGAACTAAATATCCACTAAACTCACGATTGTAGCTGCGTAAGTGGATAATCAACCTCGTACACTGTAGTTTTACTTCTTGTTTGCTTTTTCGCGCTAGTGTTTCTAAATCGCGCACACTCGCGTAAGCTTCCTCGATCAAGGCCGCTGCCTCGAGAGGATCGACCGGATGCACAGTCAGAAGCTGTCTTTGTCGGTGCACCACGTCTCTAGCACTGTTGATAGTCATTATGGCGGTCGCGAGAAAACTGACTCAGTTCGAGTGGAACGCCGTATTTATAAGCTGCAAAGCTGACATCATCTTACTTCACTCAGATAATCATAAGCTTAACTCTAAAAATTCTTTAATTTCCGCAATCTCTAGAACAATTGTATCGTTGGAGAATAAATCGCAAAAATCTTGAAGCATCTCCATGTTTTCAGAAACCACGTAATTGGTTATAAAATTTTTACAAATTTTTCTAATGTCGTAGCAAAGAAACATGTCTGAGACTTGAAATAACTTCAAAACTGTTGTGATTGAAGCTTTATCCAGTTTGACTTCACCTGTGTATATAGCAATTAAGAGAATTTCAATTACTTTTCTCGAAAAATTATTAATAATTAATCGATTTTCTTGCACCTCCTTCCAACAATGCTTAAATAATGTACTGAAAAACTCACACCTCGCAAGCAAAATATTCCGATGAACTTTGAAATTTCTTTCTGGCGTCACAATTGTGAAATCTGAAAATTTTTTACTCAAAAAAAGCGTATGGAAACTTTGAATCACTGCTGAATTATTTAAAAAAGGTTGTAAATATTGTTTAACATCAATCTTAACTTTTACATCAAATTTCAACGAATTTAAGATGACTGCAGGATCAAGATCAAAGCTCAAATTTTTTGGGTGAAACACAACATTATTTTCAGATATCCAAGTATAACATGCTGATAAAACTTGTGCTAATATACGCCACTGACGTCCACAATATTGGTCACTCACTCCGCGCCATAATAAACGCGGCTGAACGGTTTTTTGATGAATTTTCGTTAACTCGAGCCACCAATTAAATCCGCCGCAAAGTTTTTTGGGTGTAGATTGCTTTTCACCGACTTCAATCTTTTGATAGCGTTTGCTCAAGCTTACTGAATACATTTGATGAAAATTGTAAGCTGACTGACTGTTAAACGGAGCGCGGAATTTTGAAATGATTCGCTATCATGTCAAAAATGTGACTGACTGATGATAGGGAAATCAGGGGATATTATATAGATGAATGATGACGTCACCTTCAGACCACCCTGTTCGATATGAGTCAGAGATGTTGACTTTGAGATTAATAGAAGAAATTTTAGTCTTCGTTAATAACATTTGTGAATAAAATAATCGAATGACTGTTATGTATAAAACTTTGTTTGCAGACGAAAGTGTCATATAACAAGTATGCGACAGACTAAACACCATGATTTTATAATCTCTTTGCGGGGAAGTGATTTTATAAACGTCACGTTCATGCAGATAACAAAACCCATAAATTTGGCCAGCGTAAAGGGGGTCAAATCGTAAACGAATGATACTCGCTCGGGAACTAAAAAATAAGATTAAAAGACGTTGACTTTAAGATTCGTAAAAGAAGTTTTAGTCTTCGCAAATGAACTACTGTTAATAATCGAATGCCTCTCACTCTCTTTGCAGGCGAAGGCGTCATATAACAAGTTTATGATACCATGGTATTCTAAACTCCTCGCAAGGAAGTGATTTTGAAAATATCACGTTCACGCATATAACAAGATCCATAAATTAGACCACCATTGAGGGGAACAAATTTTGTTTGTATAAACGATCGGACGTAATTTCTGTGACGGTTGAATCACATCTACGCATAAAAATGATCAAAGTACTTCTCGGTGGTTTTATTCGAACGTTTCAAAATCAAGCGAGTTTCGGCCCTTCGGAATTCTACGCAGCTAAGATTATCAAAATATCGCTAATAAAAGTTCATTATTTGCTACAAATACGCCCTACGGAGAAAAAAGATATCAAATTCTGGCAATTTTGTAATATTGTTCATCTCACTTAATAGTCTGGCGAAAAAAATTTCCAACGTAGTTTTAAATAAATATTTCGAGGGTTCCAAATGACGTTGTTTCCGTCGCTCGAATAGATAAGGCGGCGCAGTGTTTATGAGTTCACGCGGCTGGTGATCGTTATCTCCCCAAAATATCTTCAATAGATTTTAAGGTATGATTGAGAATATTATATTCAAGTTCGAAACTACGCGTTTTTCGAATCGATTTTATTCAATCTACCAATTTGTTGAGGTATGTTTTTCTCGGGGTAAGGGAAATAGGTAAAAAATAGGTGAGGAAAATCAAGGAATATGTAGGTGAAACCATGGGAAAATAGTAGGAAAATGTTATAATTTAGGAAAATGATTTACTGACATCCGCCATCTTGTACTTTGTCCGCCATCTTGGATTTTAGACGCCGTTTTTTATTTTGGCCGCCATTTTGGATTTTGGCCGCCATCTTGGATTTTGGATGCTATTTTGTTTCCTAAAGATGAGGGAAAATCCGCGAAAAAGGGGTGGGAAATTGCTCAAAAGGGGTGGAAAACTGCTTATAGGGGTGGGAAACCGCGGGAAAAGTGCTGAATATCATGAAAAACAGCGGAAATTCCGGAAAATTTGCGGAAAATTTGCGGAAAATCCCGAGAAATTGGCGGGGAGGGGTGGAACAATCAGGGTGCAGGGGGCGGGGCCTAGGGGTGGGAAGAGGGAAAAGGCAGACCAATCAGGGCGCAGGGAGTGTGGCCTGAGGGTGGGAGGAGGAGAGGAGTGTGGGGTCACGTAATGGGAGTAGGAGTGGGGGGAGGCCGTATCCCCATAGCTCATCCATTCTGTTTCAAATAAAAAAAAAATTTTTTTCATGCTAGAAAGACAATTTGAAAAAATATTTTCACAATAAAAAAAATATTGCACCTTCCACCCTGTAAGAGAACCTTGTTATTGTCCTACCTATTACAAATAAACGGTAATATTCCACTATAAGTAAAAGACGAACGAATTGAACATTAACTGTTCCAAGTTAACAATTTTATGAGAAAAATTAAAACTATCTTAGTAATATATGATAATGCTTTAAAATAATTTTTTTTCAATATAATAATGTAAAATTTTATTATTGAAAATCCCAACAAAGAAATTAATAACTACCTATATTACACGAATACGATAATAAAATACTGTCAGTGAAACTTTGAAAGAAATGCTTATTTAGTCAAAATAAAAATTATTCTGATGAGAGGAAATTGATATTGCCTTTGGTTGAGCATTGAAAGAGTATATGAAAAGGTATTCTTGACAAACGTTATGTTAGAATTATAATACTTTTGAAAAACAATTACGTACTTATGGTAGATCATACAAAAAGTAGAAAAAGATTGAAATTTTTTGAAAAACAAGGTGTAGTTTATAAAATTCATCGTAACGATAGTGAGTTTTGCAATATTAGGAGGTGAAAAGAAATTCAAAAACAAAAAATAAAAAACATTGCAATAAGTTTTGATTGATCTTGTTAAGTATGCAATGTTTTAAAAATTCAGAAAATAGATAAGTACTGTCACACGTTGGTTCAATAAACCCTTGTGAAATTATTCCTTTCCCTGTGATTCGCTCACGTACCACAAGCGTGTACGACCCTGGCCGCTTCGGGTGACACAAGCACTGACACTTAACATTTTCTCTTCCCCACTCCGCGCGGCGCGCGCTGTGGGTGGGGGTGGTGGGAGTTCTGACTTCTTGCCCATATAAAGCCGCGCACAAGCCACACTGGTCACCACTGGTCACTTGTGCCTCTGCTCAACTCTGCTGACCAGCTCAGCCGGGACTTCCCATCCAGGGGTCGGACACTTGGACGGGAACTTTGGCAAATGAAAAAAGTGGACGGGGTAGATAGTTCCAGGGTGATAGCCGAGAGAGGGCGCATAAACGTTTTGTTTTCTTGCGCAAAACTAACGCCATCTCTCAACTATCACCCTCTCTGTCCTTGTCTAATTATTTGCCCCTCCTTGTATAATCATTTGCCAGCGTTTTAACACGGCAGTGCCTGACCCCTGCTCCCATCCTTCGCGAAAGGCTCGCCACCTAGTGAAAGGCTCGCGACTCCCATTCCTCGCGAAAGACTCGCTGCACAGTGGAAGGCTTGCAACTTCCATTCCTCGCGGAAGGCTCGCTACACAGTGGAAGGCTCGTGACCTAATAATTAGAAATTATAATTAGTACAAGGATTTTGTAACAGAGTGGTTGAATATAGGATTTTAAAAGGGCTGTATTGCATTTATCATTGTGTTGCCCTACCTTCCCGCCACTCCTTGATATCCACTTATATTAGTACAGCATACGATTTAGATTCGTATAATCGGGAAATACTTATAGCAAGAAGACAATAATAGATTTGAAAGGAATTCCTCTAAGATTACTTTTATAAGAAAGATGGATAGAACTAATAAGTAGCAGGAAAATAAAAAGTTCTTAATCTTCATATTCGATGTATATTTAGGCATGTTTTAAAATAAATCTATTTGTTCGAAAAAAAAAATTTTTATATCAACTTATAAATATATTTTGTTAATAGAGACATCTTCTTCGGAAATATATTTCTGTTATTCTCAGTAAATTTTGTTGTCTGTGAATGTAGTACTTTGTGTACTGTTTTTTGTTATCGTGTGCCTTTTTACAGGTAGAGAAGTTGATTTATGTGTTTCCGAGTTATTTTAAGTAAAATTAATAAGTAATTGTTCCTTTCAAATCATAACCGCTTTGACATCAATTTATTTTGAATCATTTTGTAAAGAAGAGTGCATAATGTTTTAAGTGTATTTGAGTATGTATGTTGGAAAGTTTTTTTTAAGTGAAATAACTCTTTTTTAATTGTTCTAAAAGGATCCTGATGGTGAGCTAATTAAAGGCAATTTCATTGATCACACAATTAATTTTGAAATGAGAAATGCATAGCCTCGAGGGGTCATTTGGTTTTTTCCAAGTATTGGTAAATTTGTCAGTGAAGTAATAACATTTCCAGTATTATTATAATAATAATTTGTTTTCCTCATGCTATTACGGAAAATTTTAAAAAAACCTTGAATCTCAATTGGTTTTACACTTACCATCGCTACGCTCGTGACAACTGACCTTACGTTCAATGTTGGTCTCTTTTTCCAATTCATTGTATAATGTACAATCTTGCTATTGCGGTTAATCCACGTTCACAAGACACAGAAGAAAGAGCGCGCGACAGAGGATTTCCAGGGTAATTCTAATATCCATCGAAAATGAGGACTCGAGTCGAGTCGGAATCGGAGTTGATTGAGATTCGGGGTTTGGCCGCGCAAGCTCGGCCCACATATTGGCTTAGCCTAGTTTGCGGTCAAATACATGTTGCGCCGCCTCGATAAGAGTAATCGCCCGGAATTCGCAATGAAGGGCGTTCATTACTCGAGGCCGGCGAAAAGCGCATCATCGCGTTTTCAGACGCCGTTTTTCATTTCGTGTTGCAGATTTACGAGGACGAAGTGTTCGTGACCGAGACGGGCGCGACGCCCGAGCCAAAGCCATTCTTTGAAGATCCCGAGAGCAATATCACCGTGCAACTCGGCTCGGACGTAGACATGCACTGCCGCGTGAAAGACCTCAAAGAACCAAAGGTCAGACGAGAAAATCTCTTTTTTAGATTTTGCCATATTTCTCCATTGTTTCATGGATACAGGAAAACATTGGGACATTGATTACACCACAGTAAAAGATTTAGGGTGCGAATCGGAATATAGACTTTGATAGTTCTTATCAATTAATATCAATACACAAAAGAAGTACAATTCTAGTCAAATAAAGAAGTTAAGAACAATTATAGTTTATTTTGTTAAAATCGTAATTTTGACCCTTGTTGGAGAAAAAAGAAGAAATCGGAAGTCTTTAGCATCGTGGCATTCTTTTTTTAAATTTTCATGAATGGCAAATACAGAACTTTCAAAAATGAAAATGAGCAGTTGTACGATCATAGCCGTGACTAATGATTCTCGACCATTTTCACTGCAAGCAACGTTGGCAGAGAGTACCCTAAAGTTTTCCTGTGCTACTAGCTCAGCGATACTTGAATTTTTTGGAAGAAAGAGGTCAACTTTATTTTCTCCTCTGTTATCTATAAACACATTGAGTAAAGGTTGTGACGTTTTGCTGAAATTTATTGTTCATAATGTCGCATTATCGAATTAATGAATAAATGATTCTTCCTAACAAAATTGTTCAAAATTTCAAAATTCTCCTAAAATTGCTTTTCTATTCCCATATAAATACAATTTTCTTCATTTTATCATACATAAGCTGACATAGTGAAATATCCGTAGTTCAGAGAATATTGAATTTCGACATTAATTACAGATTTATTTTTCCTTATATATGCCCAGAAAAAAAATCCTAAGATTTAATGATTGATTCTTTTCTGGGCATTGAATTTATTTTTCAGATCTAAGACAAATTTTAGTGTCTCTCTTCATTTTCACAGGATAGATATAGAAAATCTACATCATTTCATTTCTACTTGATGATATGTATGTTGATTGAGGATTTTCATAATAGTTATTATTATTATTATTATTATTATTATTATTATTATTATTATTATTATTATTATTATTATTATTATTATTATTATTATTATTATTATTATTATTATTATTATTATTATTATTGTTATTATTATTATTATTATTATTATTATTATTATTATTATTATTATTATTATTATTATTATTATTATTATCCTGAGTAATATAATAATAATCATCAGAATCCTTATGTTGATGAGGAAATATCACACCCATTGCAAAAAAAAATTAATATCAACTTTTTATAGTTATGCGCAAATAATGAAAAATGCATTTTAAATGACAGCTCGAATTTTTTCATAATTTTTGGATTTTTATTTGTTACTTTACGAAATATTTGTCAAAATCCAAGTTTATTATTTTTTGGTAGGTTAGGAAATACTCTTCAAATATTTTGTTTAAAATTACCACTTTCAAGTTGACAACAATTTTAAAAAAACTTTATACTATTTATGAATTGTTTCTTCAGTGCATTTCACGTTATTTTGAGCTAATTATTCATTCTCTGTTCATTTTTTACTTTTTTTACAAATCATACAATAATTGAACAAAGAGTTTATTAATAAAATTCTGCAATCCGAAATTTTTTATTACGAATTTTCGTTCAACTGGTATTATTTCGTAGAAAAAGTTGTATTTATGTCCTTTACCCATACATTTTCCAAAATGTATATTTCATTTTCCAGCGAGGTTCCCTATGAATAAACTTAGATTACATGACCAATATGCATGTGAATTTATTCAAAAATTACTACATATAATAAAATGCATTTCATGACATTTCAATACGTCAAGTGAAGTTTTTGATAAATCAATTTAAAAAATCTATTGTTTTATAAAATATACGTTTTTAAAAAGTTGAGTATTCCTGAATACGTCTCTCCCGCTAAATCAAATTTTAATACTCAATAAGAGTTTTGAAGTAATTCGAGATGAGATAATTGTCCCGTTATTATATAAACTCTGAAACCTGCTTATGAATTTAGAATAAGTGCATCGTATGTAGAACTCTATAATTCGACTAAATTTTATTTTTGAACATTCCTGCAACATCGCCTTTTTTATATGGAACACGTATACTTACGCTTATTATGAAATTTTTAGCTCACATGATGAAATTTTTCGTTTTATTACCGTACGTACAAAAAATATCTGAAATAGTTTTTGAAAAACCCTTTGACTAATGAAACATTGTGTTCTCACTTTTCTGCAATATCGTCTATATCATATAGAACACTCATATTGAGTATAAATTCTACATTCACGTAATCTTTTTCTTATTGTTTCATTGCCCTATGTACTGCAAATTCATGTACGTAATTTTCCTGCATCGACATTTACCAGTCATTGATGGAAAAAATTTTACTATTCAATCAGAGTAATAATTCCTTCTTCAGTTCTAGCAGTATCACAATTAATTAACGAATATTTTCATGCAATTATATTTCAGGAATGTTTTAAAGTCACGTTCAATAATTTGCGAAATAACAATTTTAAATTATTCATTTTCTTTTTGAAAGACCCTTCAGTGAAACGAAACATTGTTTTTAAACTTTGCCGCGATCAAGCTTGTTTTTACGAAACGCTCATACTATGTTAGAATAAACAACTTTACTGATGTATGACAATTATTCGTTACATAGCAATATGTAGGATATATATGTTTCGATGGTACTTCGTCTGCTGAAACATTCCCCAGTTATTTAAGGGAAAAGTTTTTCTTTCATCTTACATTATGATCATTACTTACTTCTTCAACTTTTCACAATTATGTTACTATTTACAAAAGATATCCCTCTTTAATAATATTAAAGGGATGCTTTGAAGTTGTCTCATTGTTTCATTGTTAAATTTTCCTTTTTTATTGCAAAATCTTACCGAGGGGCTACTCACTCACGAATCATTTGAATGGTTTCCATCACTTTTGAACACCGCTGACGAAAAAAAAAAAATGATGCGTTAATGCCATAAATTGACGCTATTTTAGAACGTTAACGTTATTCGATAGCGTCTACATAACGCATAGAGATTCGTCTCTTATGAGCTGTGATTCGCCGTAGTCAACACCGTCCGACCCTTATTCAAACTTGCCTCTCTTCGCTCTACGCTATTTCATAGCGTCCTACCTTATTTCAGAAATTTTTCCTTTGTTTCGATTAAAGTTGCCTTTTATCTATGTAATATACACAGAAAAATTTTTGTATATTTTGACTATTCTCCTACATGGAAAAATTAATCATTCAAAAAACAAAGAACGCGATCGTCAAAGTATCGATTATTTCCGTCTGATAAATATATTTGATGATCAAAATTAAGAAGATATTACTCATTTTTCAATTTCTTCAGTTTCACGGGATTTGAAAAATTTTATACAATTTTGAAACATATCAATATTTTATTGGATTCAACAAATTTTCCGAATTTTTACTGTTACTAACATTTTTTGATTTCTTCAATGTCACGAGCGAGATCGGGAATAATATTATAATTATTTATTTTTATTGTTTGGCGGTTTGTCAGACTACTTGCCTGGGAATTATTATTCCTTAATCTCGTCGAAACGGGAAAGGACCCTCCATAGGCAACGGCCTATGGTGACCCTTTTTTTCGACTTTTTAAGGGAGTCGAAGGAATTGTTTTGAGGATAATATCATAAACGAGAATTCATACTTCAATAGTCATTCTTTATTTATAGTCTCAATTTCTTACAGCTTCTTTATTTAATGCTACGGTCTTACTCTATTTCTGTGTGGCTCTGGCAATCGTCAATAAAATCCGCATTATAAAAGTGTCGTTCTTCTAAAGCGTCATAGAATTGTTGATCCGCTATTTCTATACTCTGTTGTACGGGAATGGCGGTCTTGATTTCTTCATCTAACGAAGATCCGTTTAGGGAGATTTTCTGTGCAGTCTTGCAGAAGGAACACGTAAATTCTAATCTTTTAGCTGGAGTAATCAAAACAATCCCGTAATCCGAAGAGGCCCTTTTTGCTACTAGAGAGTCAATTTCTTCTAAGCTAACGACAGACTCAGGAGGGAAGGTTTTCAGAATTTGTAACCGGTAGAATAAATTTAGGATGCCCTTTTTCTTAAAAACTGATCGTTTAGCGCTGGGCTTGACCCGATGGTGTCGTGTTATACTTCTAATGGACCAAAACAAGTTCTCAGCAGTAGGCACTAAAGAGAGAAACCAGGCTAGGGCTTAAAGAGACATACATGCTTAAAATATATATATATATCTCGCAAAATAGTGAAATATTTAGATGGCAAATTCGACATAGGGTATGTAATAGTCATTCCAGATGAAAATCAAGGTTTGTTAGTCTTTTTATCCTTTACCATCATTAATTAAGCTGCGCCCGGAGCTTGCGCCAGAAAGATAAATCTTTCCACTCAAATAATAATGGGAATGGTATAGAATAGATTTTATTAAACAATCGAAAATTTTATCATAAGTCTTACTTTTCAGTAGTTCTAACTCTTATCCTTCTATCGACAGATAGGCACCTCAAGCACAGCCTGGGTTTGGGTCTAATCGATATTAGGCAAAAATCTACGGCTTTTCTGGCTGTCGTGAGGTCGAGCCTTTGGACCGGGGAAGAAGTTCTTTTGCTAATAGAGCGGTTGGACTATCTCAAGAGAGAAGCTTTTAGCTCAGAAGCTCGAGAACGACTTCTGAATTTACTAAAAATGCGCGGGTTTATATACTATTCAGATAGGAAGCAAACGGGTTACTTTTGGTTCGTTTGTATCCTGTAGTTATTGGATAAAAAAAAAATGAAAATCATCGTAGCATAAAAATTACCCAAATTGAATTGATAGCAAGTTGAGAAATTAGAAATCGTTTATCTTTTCTAAAAATAGTTTTTATCAAAAGTGAAATGATCGGAGAGTTCATTATTGAAAGGAAGTGATAAAATGAAGTATTAATTGACTCTTTTTCGTGATGTTAAAACAGGATAGAGGAAAGGAAGTCATCGTTGATCGAAAAAAAAAAATGATTGATTCTCAATTCTTAGCATCGGTGAATTATCTGCTTGCAAAATATTCTATCGAATAAAATTCGGACGAGTGGAAAAACCCCGCTCGTCACATCAATGTTTTCTAAATTTTCCAAATTTTCAAAATTTTAAACATACTACATACTATTTGGAACTTTTTCAATTCTATGAAAACTTGTAACATTCATTAGAATTTTCCGTAATTTTTGCATACATTTACAGTTTTCAATGTTTCGATCACAATTGTAAGTTCAAATTTAAAAAAAATACATAATCTTTTACTGAAACAGATATAACGTTAATATAACGATATAATAAATGTAACGAAGAAAAATAAAATAAAACATAATTTAGGTAATTCATGACTATTTTCTTATGTTATCAAAATACAAAAATTTATTCCAATTATTACTAAATTTGAAAATTTTGAATGAATATAATTTTTCAAAGATATTGAAATTTCAAACATAATACAAACACGTCAAAGCTCTCCGAATGTTATAAAAATTTGTCTAACTTATGCAGGTTTTTCGCGAATTTTTGGTTCCTTCTAGGTTTTTCACTTTTTCGTTGAAAAATGAAATAAATATAAAAAAAAAAACATACATATTACCAAGAGAAATGATGATGGATACGATCTGAAAAATTTGTAATCGTTTCCTGAAATTCAACAAATATCTCGAATTTACTGGAATTATTGACAATTTAAAAAAAAATGTTTAATTCATTTTTCAAGTATTCTAAAATTTCAAAAACAATATATCTAGGAACGTCAAAAATGTAGCAAAAATTTTCGAAACTCATAAGGATTTTTCGTAATTTTGTATTTCCCTTTTTGATTTTAAGGTTTTCTTTTTTTTTACGAAAAAAGAATCATGCCTACTTATATCGAAAAAATGTAACAATGAACACCATCAGCGAGATGATTGAATATTTTCTCATATTTCACTAATTTCCTGAATTCTTCAGAATTATTGATGATATTCAGATTTATTCATGTTAAAGAATTTTTTAATATTTTTACGATTCCGAACAGGGTACACCAACTATATAAAACCTTCATAGTTAATAAAATGATATTTATAAAATATTATTAATCAAAAAAAGTGATAAACTCCAAAATGTGATTCCTAATTAGTTGATACTTTTCAAGGTTCACTGATTTTCATTCGAAACAAAAAAGAAATCCAAAATGTAATATACGCATTTCGAAAGAATATGATAGGTAATGAACATAATTTACCGAATATGTTAACTCTTTCTGAAATTATAAGAATTGCTTCCATTTTATACAATTATTGACATTCCTCGAAGTTTTACTATATTTTTCGTTTCAGACTTTTCACATTTCAGACGTAATCCGGATAATTGAAGCTTCTCAAGTTGTACAGGTTTGAATTGAAAAAAAAAAAAAAAAAACTAGCCATGTATATTCCAAAGATCAGAATGAACAAAATCTATAAAAGTGAAGAACGTATTTTTTAATGTTCTACAACTTTTTGAGTAACATAGAATTGTCGATAATCTTTGTAATTTTCAAACATTTATATCCAACTTCATTTCCGAAATTTCGAACATGATTCAAACTATTAAAAATTTTTCAGATTTCATACATTTTCGTTTCACTCCATAAGATTTTTCGTCTATATATTATTTCTTTTTTTCTTTCTCTTTTCAGAGTTTTTATTAGGGTTCTCAATTTCTGACGTTTGAAAAATTTTAAAAACATTCGAAATTGTAAGAATAGATTACACTGTTCGAGGGTATTCATATTGATCCAAAATTTGTACAACTTTTAACAATTTGTTATAATATCTTAAATTTATTTAAGTTTTTCGAGATTCAAATCTAAAAATGTAACACGTTGTCATTCATATTCTTTTATGATATTATATCCAACTGAAATAAATTAATTTTGTTTCGACGTTTTCGATGACGCACGCTCTCGAGCACAAACTATATCACTGTTGCGAGTTGCAAGCGGTGCTGTGCGGATTTGTCAAGATTCGTGCGTTATATGCTTTATTTGTACCCTATACACACTGTCGGCTTTATGCCAGCATTGTGAGCATGATTCGAACAGTAGAATTTAAGGCTTACATTATTGAACTTGATTTGTATAACGCGATCATTAAATTAATAGAGTCAACAGTGCTCAAGTATTGCGCGGTCCTTATAAGTGTTACTTTATAACGAAGTTTACGTTTTCGTACGTTTAAATAGCGTGATTCGTGAGTAGCCCCTCGTCTTACAGACTACCTAAGAAGCATTATTTTATACAAGAAGTCAGCCAAAATATAAAGGTGAGATCCATTCGTGCATGGTACATTTATTTTATTTATTTCCTTTTTTCCCCGAGTAAGTTGAATGGAAAAAATATCTTGTGGATATTTATAAGCACTAATCTTCGAAAAAAAAAGACGATTTTTATTCCTTTCTTATTTCCCAGATAAAAATTTGCGTTTAGAAGAACAATTTCACTTTAACGCAAGAACAGTGAAAAAAGTAAAATAATATCAAATTTTGTGGGCAGTAACGAGTTTTTCATTTGCGTACACTACGTTTCGCGCTTCGGGAATGTCTAATATCACTGATATACTAGACAGATATTACATTTCAATGAAGTTAATTGTTCAGTGAAAAAAAAGACTCGATATTGTCGAGCCAACATGCCTTTGGCTCACGGTGGCGCTCGAAAAAGTGAGTTATTATTTTCGCGATATGGACTGGAAACCATAAACTTACAGTATTCGGGATTCATTTCAGCCAGCCATTTATTCTCCCACTCGGACGTTTTCATTCGCATCCGTTTTCAAATTCCTCTGTAATATTCTCTGGAAAATCATGCGCAATTCATGCGTAAAATCGTATCCAGGAAAAGTGCATTCGTCATTTTTTGGAAAAGTTTGGTTACAGAACGATCAGAAAAATTCGTACAAGTTCCTTGATTTATCTTGATTCGCTCGTTTTCTATTGGATAGGTTTCTCAAAAATATTTTTATCACGATATTTTCACGCGGAATAATTTTCAAATCTTGAAGAATATTTAAGTATTTCTTTCGAATTCTTTAAATGAAATTGAAAAGACAAACTTTGCGATTTTTCAACGGAGATAAAAAAATATGGGAACGTGGAGATACCCCCTTTCCCTTCGTCCTTGGTTTCATCTTACTCCGAAATCCGCTTCGCTTTCTCGTATTTAATTTCTCGCTCTTTCTTCTCTATCTTTTTATTTCTTCCTCGCTTTGTTTTTCCCTTGCTCTATCCGAAAGCCCCGACTTGCATCAACATTTTAATGGCCTTCCCTACGCCGGAAATAGATATCCCTTTTGTTTCGCCCGCGCCACTTCTTTTCCAGTCTATCTTCCCTTTTCTCGTACTTTTTCGTTTACCCGAGAACGCGGGATTTCCAAAGAACGCTCGTTCCTTTCGATTCCCAAGTTTCTTTCGACTTGCGATGAATTTATTTCGCAGATTACGAACATGGGGCTGATGCTCGTTTTGGCACGTATCGCAGCGTCGACGAAACGTTTTATTCGGATTCTACTCGTTAGGTACAGCCACGATTTTCGGAAAATCGAGGGCGATGAAATTCGTGGTACCAGAATGGTGAAGATTTCTCTGTGGCTTTTATTACGTTTCACTATGTAACAAGAGTTTTTATTTCTTACGTCCTTAAAAATTAATATCTTACTTTTTATTACATTTGGAAATCGTTATAACTTCTTTATTTGTTTTCTTGTAGAAAACTATCTTAAACGTCACTACTTATTTTTCAACTTCAATTACTTTTAATAAATTACAACCATTTTTCTATTTTCAACTACAATCTTTATCTTAAATCGACCAGTTCATTGTAAACATGATTTAAATTCAAGTTAACTTAAAACAACAAGTTCTTGTAGAACTCAAAACTTCAAGTTGAATTGTGTTTTGATATTTGAAATTCACATTTAACACAAGTCATTTACCGATGGCTACGAAGTCATCTGTAATAAACTGGTTCTTGAAAATGTTTTTCAAAATATTGGCGATGTTAGAATAAGAATTAGGCATGGCACCCTAATACACATTGGCGTTAAAAAATTCTGAGTGGTAGTGCTCACGCTCAAAGGACTATGTGAAAGCAAAAAGAAATGATTGGAAAATTGTTCCAGGACACATAAAAAAATTTCGTTTCACATTTGAGAATTCTGTCAAATTTTGTTATGCCACCATCGAAAAACCACTTTTCATCAGCTTCAGTCTAGTCTTCGTGCTAAAGGAAAATTGTATATTCGAACCACACTTTCCATTACCCTGAAATCGAGCCAAACTTTTTCCTCATACGAGGAGGTGGTAGGAAAAAAAATCTGAGACACGCCCGGTGCTTTTTTCATTCACTGGTATCGCGCCAGGGAAATTGCTTTTCCTCGGCGTTTTGTAATACGTCAGTCAAACGAAGTCGCGGGAAAATAGGAGCCAGGAAAACAGCGGTTGACGCGAACTGTTTTCGAAATTTGATGCAGAACGAAGTGGATCGTGATCGACGCGTTTCGCGGGGCCGAGAACTTTTTCCGGGATTACTTTTCGAATCGTTCTTTCTAGGCGTTACTCCTGGTACAGAGGAAAAAAAAAGGGAATATCGTTGCTTTAGCGGAAAGTTATGAATCGCAACTAGTGCTCTCGTTTCATCTCATTTTCACTGGGGAAAGCGAGGGAAAATTTCTCAGCGTGAATTGATAGAAGTTCAACATTTAACTATTATTTTAAAACATTCCGCTGAGCTATTTAAATGTTTCTGGAAGCAGAGTCAAAAATGAAAATAAATTTCATTCATATTCAGAGACAATGAAATTTCGGATGCTCGGTGTACTGATGTATTTCTTGGACAAAAACGTTGATCATTATTCAAATAGAAAAAAGTACATTTTGCTGTGAGTGGGAAGAAAAATTCTGAATGAACGTAAAGACCGTGACACATATTCTGATTGAAGATTTTGTGATGTTTCATCTATGAGGTTTTTCTCTGATAACACTGTCTTTTTATAATTTCACAACAGAGATAGAAATGTATTGTGTTTATGGTACTACAAACCTTTAAAAATATGGAAGAAAGGAGAAGACAGACAAAGAATTGTCAAACCGCAATGGGTACGATGGACACCGTAATATATTGACAGTACTCAGGCAGGTGATGAAAAAAAAATTTCCCCAATATAAGTATATAATATATCGTTCGTAAATTTAGAATTCATCTCCTGGTTCCGAAATTTAGGTACTATCATATACTTACTGGTTTTGTGCCGTTGATCCTTTGTCAGTCGTAGAAACAAGGCTTCGAAGGATGGATTTGGGCGGATTGTGTCAAGACGTGCGCCTTGAATTAATGACTTTAGACAAAGTATGCTCTTTCTCCTCGGAGCTTGGCGAAGAAGCGGAATAAAAAGGAACGCCTCGACGCTTCCCGCGCGAAATCGAACACTCGATAATCCTCGATTTCCGCCAGTCGCAGTATTACATAGACGGCGAACAGCTTTGAAGAAAACGATTTTCTCCGGTAACGCGCGAGGTAGAGTAGAATCACTGCATTTACCGTCTCGGGAGAAGGAAAACAGTTTGCCTCATGAGCAGAGCTGATTGAATAAATAAATTCCAAAAGAAAACTGATTTGCCTAACGTAACAGCAATCGTAAATCTCTGTTTCGAGTGAAAAGTTGAAGGCAGGGATTAGTTGACGAGAATTGGAAAAAAATATTTTAATCGACAAGTGGCAACACGTTTCTCTCCAACTATCCATTTATCAACTATCGTTCTTCATACTCTTGAATGAAAAAAATTCAACGCCGAAATATATATCAATTTAATTATAATTTAAGCCAGTTAGGGAGTAATTCAGACTCAGTCATACTATGACGTCTTGAATTCAAAGTTTAGTGAATATTTTTCAGATTACTTCACCACAATTACAAAATTGTGTTTGCTGAGTAGATCTTTCGTTCAAGCTTGAGCTTGTTCTTGTGCTTGTCACGTAAAAGCAAAGTATTGATTTACGCATAACTTATGTTTGTACGCTCAATATATTCCGTATTATGCATCGGGCCACGTACAATGG
Organism: Platygaster robiniae; assembly: GCA_028476575.1. NCBI lineage: Eukaryota > Metazoa > Arthropoda > Insecta > Hymenoptera > Platygastridae > Platygaster > Platygaster robiniae. The sequence continues at coordinate 14,798,906 of CM052025.1, forward strand.
GGGTTGTTAATGCAACACGTGTGTGCTGCTTGGATGGGTGGCGTTCGGAACATGCTATTTATAATCGACAGCCTGTCCCACGTCTTTGTACTTACAAATTGTTGATGAAATCTTGAGGCCGGTCTGCGTAGGGCTGTTACACGTGAATAATTGCGGGTGTACTTTCGCTGGGGAATTATCGGTGTCAAAGGCTTAATTTGAGAGAGTTGATTTTGGTTTTTGTATGAAGCTTGGTGTTCCCTTTTGTCGTGGTAAAGGCATCATAAAAAAAATATAAATAGTAAATTTTAAGGTTACTGAGGTAGAACCAAAAAATCATCTTCTTTTTCTGTGATGATGAGATTTATAAAAAAAAAATTTCTGAGGTGTCATAAGAGCAGGATATATGTTGCATCTTACTAGTCAAAAAATTTGTTTTATAATGGATTTAATGCAAAGTTGAACGCTTTTCGGGTTTTGTCGACGGTAAAGTGGACGCGCAAAGATAGTACGTGTCATTTTACACTCCGTGAAATTCTTAGTGGCAGTAAAAGAGATTTTTACTGCGCGTGCGCATGCGCGTGACACGCATTCACAGTCAGCTGACTTAACAGACAGAGGTGCTCAGCATGGATCCTTTATCGAAACCGCAAAGATATTTTTTCGCGTCCAATTTACCGTCGACAAAACCCAACAAGCACCTGACTTTGCATTAAATATCTTGCATAACACAAAAACCCTTTGACGTCTTCGGCCGTATTCTCCTCAGTAGTCGGCCGTCAAATGAGGGTTTGCTTTTATGTTAGGTATTATACTATTAATTATCTGTAACTATTTTAATAAGTTTGTAATATCGTGTTTTGGAAAATACTACTTGATATTATCATAACAAATAATATACGTAGTACTATATTACACATTGCAACATATAAATATATGTATGTGCGTAACATACAATTCGAAAATATATTATAATTTTTTTATTTATCATTGTCAAAAAATGGTAGGTATAATGATCTATCAAAATGAAATGAACTTCAAAAAAGTACCTTTTCCAAAAAAAGAATTTCGAATCATTTTTATCGTATATGAACATAGCTGAAAAGCACATAGCTGATTGATTATACAATATTTTTAAAAAATTCATCCAATATATATGTAATATAAAATACTGTTGAAAAATAAAGTATTTATTATATTACAGAACTATGTTATCTATTATCGCGTATGAAAATAACGCTAAGAATCCCATAGTTTTTGAAAAAAACCTAAGAAACATTATATACTTTCAGTCTCTTTAATTTTGTCGAAATATCTCCTATCGAGTTTTCCATCTGGTATGGCAACGATAATAAAAGAGTCGACTATATATTACGCATCCGAATGAAATTCGGAGATAAAACTCCTGCTTCTCGTCAATTACGTTAAGAGAAACTACCGTCCTGGTAACAATGCAACTAGGCCCTGTGATTGTTTTCCGTTTGCGTGTAGAGTATCCACTTTATCCATTATCGCTCGCGCAAGTTTCGATATGGACTCGGTCGATAGCCTTCGAGAGGTAATTAAACATTTTCCGAACCTAGTAGCTAAGGGTTTTCCGATTCTGCGGGAATTCAACGACCCCTCCTTTAGAAAAATTTTACCCGTGCCCTATTCCTTTGGCCCCGAGTGAACAATGCACCCGTCGAATCGTCGTCAACCGAACAATGCGTGTTCGAGTGCGCCGCTCTTGTTCCCCGCCGATCAAAATTCGCGAGGAACCAGACAAAGGATTTATTTGAGTGGCACTCGAATCCGTACAGCATTAAGTAAGGTGTTGCAGTCTTGGTTATTTTTTGCACAGGAAGCGGTAGAGAGTTAGAGAGTTATAGTCTGGGGTCGAAATAAATTTTCATTCATCTTATACCTAGTTCCAGATTACAATAAACGATGAAAGGTTTCATATGAGGCTCAGGAACCCGAATGTGACTATTTTTATACGGATTCTGAATCTTAAATAACATGTAACACTAGTTCTTCCACTAAAAAGATTATTCAGTTTCTTTGTTACGTTTAAGAATTATTTTGTATTATTCTTCAAGCTTGAATTTTCGAATCGGTGGAGATTGATGAAGGGTTGGTTTTTTCAACGCTCGGAACGTAAGCAATTCCTATTAGTGATATTGTTGAACCAGAGCTAAGAAGTGAGCGGTTATATTAATTTTTGTCACTGTTTGACAATGATTATTCTTGAATAATACAGTTTTTACGGTCTTCACGTTTCTAACTTTTGAACAGTTTCTGCAAATTTCGGGATTCTGGCAGTAGCTCTGCAGTTTTTAAAGTTCTGATATTCAAACTATAAATTTAAGAGATATCTGTCGAAACTGTCATTGAGTGTTTTACTTTTTGTCATAACTATCAAAATGGTCAGATTCTGTTAAAACTATAAAAATCGTGAAAAAATGTTCCTAACTATGTAAATTAGAAGTCCGTCAAAACTGAATAAAAAAACACTTAAAATCCTGCAACGTTTTAAAAATAGTTTCAAACTTTGAAAACTCTCGAAACAGTTTAATATAATAAAATTGGTGAAAAATCTGAAGAAATTTTCTAGAACCATGCAAACTTTGAAGGTTAAAACTGCCGCATGACTCTGATATGTTTTATTAAAATCATTAAAGTTTAAAATTTCATTTTTTATATGAATGTTTACTTAGAATACGTGTATGAAAAAATGATCAACGATCAAAAAATGGTGACTTGTAACTGAAAAATTAAATTTTTTTTACAAAAAATCTTTTTACTTACTCATAAACATTTATAAGAGTAAATGACAAATTAAAAAAAAATTTTTACTGTAGGGAAAACTGAGACCGAGACTTCTTCAGAGTTGAGTATCTACTTAAAAAAACAAAAAAAATTCCAAAATCTTGCCTTGACATGTTTAAATACCCGGCTGGAAATACATCGTGGCATATCCTAATTCTATCCAGGCCCTATCCAGGCTTGCCCTTAAGCGGCCTGCCCTTTAAGGGCCTTACCGGGCCCAATCCAGGTTCACCCTTAATAGGCCTGCCCTTTCGGGGCCATGCCGGACCCATGTTAGGCGAACTTGAATTGGGTGAAATAAGGTAACACTGCCTTGAGCCTTGTCCAGTGGCGTAACTAAGCAAGCGTGCCTCCCCCCCCCCGCAACATTTTGACGGCGCCTTTTCATAAAACTTCAAATTGAATAGGTTTATCTTTAGACTACTAGTAATTTCGTTTTCAATAACTATTTATTCATGTTACAATTTTTACTATTCCATGATTTTACGACCGCTTAAAAAGATACACATAGATTGGTATCATAAATTTTCTCAGAAAGTTTTAATTTATATTAATTGTGCAAAACACATCGTCCTACTTAGCTCTATCAGTTTCGAGTAAAATTTAGAGTACAATATTAAATTTTTTAAAATATGTACATGGTTGAACCATCGTTTTATCTCAGGTATAATATTTATATTGCTAGCGAACTACAGGTTGAAAAAATCATAACGTTTTTTGTCACAACATAATAATATTATTCTACTATTCTATTCAAATCAAGTCTACTAGCAATTCATGTTTAATTCTCAGAAAAGATTAATGACTTCGAGGCTCTTCACTCATTAGTTGAAAGTAAAAAGGTCCTTATTAATTTCTATTTTGAAAAAAAGTGCTCAGCTGAAGCAAAAGAAATTTTCAGTACTAAATATAAACGAAAAGCACATTTCGTGAATTTCTTAATAATATTTGAGGGTCAACAAACATCATTCTTGCTAAATCTCAAATCGATAAAGGATGAGTGTATTTCTTCTCGAAACAAATAACTTCATCAACTAACAAATTTTTCAAATTTTTTCGTATTTATGACATGCTCTTTCGACGTATTCAGAAGTTTCTTTGTCATTACCTATAGGAAAGTATTTTTCCGGATTTATAAACCTCTATTGTTCTTAATTTTTTCTATTTCCTGCAAAGCAATTCTCGATTCGAGCGATTTAAACATGCATGGAAAATGGGAGTCTTATATTTTTGAAATGAATCAACATATATATAATTATTACAGAGCTCCTCTCGATATTTTTTTATTTTCAAGAACGGCCGCATGAGAGAAAAAAAATCTGAACTACCGATTTGTGGCAATATCTTCAACTTTCATTTCATTTTAATGTGTTCGTAAAAAAAAATGAAACTGGTCTTCATTATTTACAGTATTTTATTACAAGCATCTCCTAATCTTAGTTGAGGTTTGTGTAAGCTTATCAAGGCTAAATTTTCTCTGTGCACGACTTTGCATTGGAAAATAAGCAGAACAATAATCTCAAACCAATTAAACATGTTCTGAATATTTTATGCTTCTCCGATTTCAACTATTCTCTTTGATGTTCAAATCATTTTGGATAATGCGTTAATGACTGACGTAAAATTAAGTTCGATAGGACCAAAATTCGATGAATCATACTAAGAAACCCTTCTTGTTGAGCGCAAATTTCTGAATGTTGTCTTAACCACACGATTCTCATCATCAACATCGATTTTATTGAAGATTTCCCACCTTGGCAAGCTTTGGCTCAAATAAACGTGTATACTTTTTATTTTATTGTTAAAATTTTTTAATTCTGGCATTTCTTTAGGGGGGTTATATACAAAGTTGAGTAGAAAAATGAGTATATTTTCGTGATTTTTTTTAAAGGATGTTATGAACACTTTATTGCTAAATACCAAATACAGATCGATAGAACATGTTTTCAAGAACTAAATTCAAAGTGAAACATTAAAAAAATTTTTCAAATTGTACGATTTATGGCCCATCCCCCGAAACACCTTACTTTCAAAGAGCCTTCCGATGAACGCGATTGAAGGCGAACCACTCAACCGAAATCAAAAATTTAAAAAACTTATTGTACAAAAACGTTTGTTAGTGTACTTGACTGATTCGTTTGACAGAAAAAAAATTTTGTTTATTGCAAAAACCCTTTTGCAAAAAAACCCGATTTTTGAGGTGTCGAAAATGTTAAACCAGAAATTATTTAAACGAATCTCACATTTATATGTAAAAAAGCAATCGCTCAAGTACACAAGGTTGTAAATAGGCACTATTTAAAAACAAATCATGTAAATCGGTAAACAAGTTTTTAAGTTATCGCGTTCACGGCAACCGTACTTTCGAAAAAAACACGATTCCAAATTATCGCGTTTAAAGTTTTGTGTCCCATTGATTCATGTATAACAGTGATCAATGCGGGCGGCTGCCACATTCGATCTAGTGCTCTAAAATGAATGAAACTTAACACAAATATTCTCAAAAGTGTGTACATTTAAAATATGGAATAAAACATTTTCGATTTTTGATCCGGAACTTAGTATATAGCTCCTTAATGGAATTTTGTAATGCAAGCTTCAAGTTATGAACACTGCAATAAGCAAAATCAACTTGAGGCGAAATTTCTTCGAGAACAGCTTGTAATCCGTCATATGTATTCATTCCACTGTCCAAATGACTGTCCATTTTACGAAAAATGGACAGTCATTTCTTCATTTCTTGTATCAACTACTTGTTAAATCACACGAGAAACTGTCAATTGACTCTATTCATTTTAAATAAATAGACTAATGATTTTTATTCTTGTAGCATCAATATTTGATTCTGACATGCAAAACTAGATCATCCCACGACAATAGTGCAAGTAGATAGGCTAGGGGGCTATCGCCCCCCCCCCCTCCACTCCTCGACCCATCGCGTCAGCGGCAGCGGCGTTCCGGGAGGTGGGGTGGGGGAACCATGCGCCTATCACGTCCCATCACGTGACTCCCCCGCCCTGCGGTCCCCTCGCAGGCCCCCTTTCTCTCGTCGGTAATGTAGAATTTCAAGATGTCGGCGGTCGGTGAAACAGGAGCGTGTCTACTATCAGTAAGGTTGGGGTGTGTTCGATAATACCTTCTATCGGTAATATCTCCTGTCGATAAAGCCTTTTTTTCTTTTTTCTTTTTTGTTTTTTTTTTAGTTTATTTCAGATTTTGGATACATTTCTATATTTCTTACATTTCTAATAACAATATTGACAATACATTTAGACATCATAAAAAAACTCGCAGGCGTTGAATTTCCTTCCGAGATGATGAAACTTCACTGGCTTCTTCGACTTTGCAGATTCTTCGAGTTGTACTAGTTCATTGGAATCTTCTCGTAGCATCCTGCAGATCCTCTCTGGTAGAAAAATCTCGAATTCCGAATCCAGCGTAATGATGAATTTAGGACCAAATCTGGTTGCAACGGAGCGAATTCCAGTTACATCATAGCTCCTGTTGATTTCCAACTCGGCAATCTTTCGCGTTGGGAGAAAACTCTCCGCAAGAGCAACTTTGTTCAGCTTTTTGAAGTCCATGCTGCTTGTCTGAAAATTTTCTTCAGATTGGCGCTTCGACGCTCGAGCACTCGTATTTATAGGGATACACAGTTATGTGAGCGTTGACGTCATCACAGCAAGCTTCGACACGTTTAGTTCCAGAAACGCTTACATCATCACATTCCTCAGCAATGATCACGTTCAAACACGCTTTACTGACCTCGAAACGATTGAATAAAATTGTGTAGAAGTGATTTCATTCTTTGATGAATGCGTAGACTTAACAACGATGACGTCATAACGACAAGTTTAAACACGTCTCGTAGACCTTGAAACGTTCAAACAAAACTCTGTAGAAGTAATTTGATATTTTGACGACGTCATTACAACAAGTTTAAGCACGTTTATTCTCGGAAATGATAACTTTACTCTAAACAAGTTCAAGCCTGTGCTACAGTTCTTGGAAAACTGATCACATCACATTCTTGAATGGTGACGTCATCATCTATTAATAGAATAGAACCTTCTCGATATGCTTATAGTTTTATTTGGGAATGTATTCTAAAATAAATTTGAAAGAATTTTTTTTTATGCAAGAGGCCCCACCCCGCCTAATGCTGTGAGACACAACCATCATGTTAGTCTCTCCATTTTTATTTCCAACGCAATTACAATTTTGCTTGCTTACATCTAAGACAATTTTTTCGCATTGGCGGTGGACCGTCCGGAACGTCATCGATATACCCAGAATCGAAATTCCAATGTTCGTCACATCGCGTACAATCAATGAATTCTTCATCTTTTTTCAGTTTAAGCGCTAGTTTATCCCAAGCTTCGTTTATATAATTCGTTTGGAAGTAAAGTAAGTACTCTCGAGGTAGTGCCGCGATATCTTCAGAATCCAACTCATGTATGCCGTTTACGTATGAGAGTAAGGAAAATGATTTTTTCATCGATGGAACGTCTCCAAGTTTCTCCATTAGCCACATTCTGAGTCGACGCGCGTTTTCTGCAGCGCAGTGACTATGTTGCACTGGTCGGTGATATTTGTTAAACAGACACGCGGAGACTCGCAGCTTGGAGAGTGAAGGACAGCCCATTTTCTGTAGATCAATGATGTTAACAGAATCCAGACAATTTCGCAACCATTTTTCTTTTTCCTCTCCTTTGACGAATATGAAACTGGCATCTGCGAGTTGATTCTGTAGCTCTTCATAGAGTTTATCATAAGACACGTCTCCAGAATCCCAGGGAATACCATGATAATTACGCGTTAGCCATAAATTGGTAGCCTTTACTGTTGATGGTAAATCACCCCAGGCACATAGAGATCTGAATAATGTAGTAACAACATCAGCGTAGCACTCGAGTCTTGTGATCGCGAGCTCTTTCACAACAAAGGTACTTTCAATGGAAAATCCTTGAATGTCCACGATGTACTTCATGACGACTCTTGATATACTGACGCTTTCCATCGTATCATCATACATTTATAGACTCACCACTGACCAATGCTTCCTCATCAGATACGGACTGCAGAGTTTTACCTTCTCTTTTATATTTATTACTGTTTACATATCATAATTATACTTTAAACGAATACTCATCGCTTATTGGCTGAATCTAACATCTTTCGATCTAAAATCCAGAATTCGGTTAACATTTGCGATCCGTCGTTGAAACCTATATCGATCACGAGCCGATTGTTCCCATGAACCTCGTCTCGCTTGTCTATACGCGAAATCCCACGCCTACAGCACATGTACCGTAGGCGGGTTACAATTAAACGTTACACGCTTCATAGTTTTTTCACAATGCCGCTGATTGGTTGATATTCTATAATACGATCATGTATAATGAAACAATAAGCCGCGGTTTGAGCTGGAATATTCACAGATGATTCAAACTCTAAACGAACATCAACTGACCCCGTAATGAGGGACTCGTTTTGTTTAGCACAGTCAATGACAACGAGAGGGGCTAGATCCTTGAATTGTACTTTTGTTAACAATAGAGCATTTTTCCTACCGTAATAGGATGATTGAAAATTGGAAAATATTTCATACAACGCTGCAAACTGATTACGATCAAAATTGATATTCAGATTCGTGTAAGGATAACATTGTGAGTTGAGATAGAGCTTGATGTCACGCAAAGCGCAAGTATCAAAGCCACTCATGCTCATCTCGCGAGCATTCTTCCGCCTTGTTTGAAATCCAAAAATGACATATCTCGGCTTTTCCAGTTGAGTTGCTGTTTTGATGCTCCATACATGCCTGGTAGTTGTAGGTAGCAGTGGATATTCGTAGAGTTCCCAGCTCCTGAAGCTCATAGCGATAGTAGGATCGCTAGCAATGTAGTTGAGCATTCGAATCTTTTCAACGTCTGACACTTTGACGTATGGAATCATCCATTCGATTTTGCTGAGAGTTATTTTAAACTCCTCTGGAACTAGAGTAGCTATAACCGCTGTCGGTATGATGGCGTTGACGTCTGTGTTGGATCGGAGAATGATGAGCTCATGTTTAGCGTTGACGATGATTCGTTGATAGTCTTCAGCGAATCCAAAGATAAATTGCAGTGGAATACAAATATCAAAATATTCATGATTGTCAACCAACGATCTCGTGTCGTCAAGAATCCATCCGGCATTTTCCATTAAGTCCTTTTGATCTGGACTTTGTGAGATGTAGGCTTTCATAGCAGTTGTCAGACCGACATTTTTTACCCTTTCAATCTCCACGGCATTAAGCTCGTAACGCATTTCCTCAAACAGGTGGGCTATACCATTGTTGACTATAGATGTGTGACCGACATCGTTTCCGTCAGCTTTTGTCAAACGACCTAGAATATGTAGCAAACTTTTGCTCGGCAACATGTACGAATCCTGGTTCTGTACACTGATGCGAATTTCATCGTTGTTATTGTACTTTGACGAGGCATATGGCTGGTGCGCGTGTACTTCATATTGTGCAATCAACTCGTCAAAGATGACCTTTTTCTCAATGGATAACATAGTATCAGACAGTGAATCGAATTCTGTAACCTGAACTTTTCAGGAACTGCACGTTCTGCGGTGTAAGCACTTTGAGCTGTTTGTGTCGACTGATGATTCTTGGACGTGATGTGTGACTTTTATACTCTCCGTAGACGATTCCCATTATTCACTCTTCACGTGAAGTCTAATTGTGATGACTTCTCCTCGAAAATTCACCAACTTGCCGTCTTGATCCACAATACGCAGCTGGAGATGATGTATTGCCTGCACGGCGATCGGATGATAAATGACATGACTTGGAAGTTCAATGATCTTATATCCTGGTGGCACCACGGGAAAGAACTCGTGAATAGTATGTACTCGCTGTTCGTTTATATACGCTCCTGTAGTAATGTTACACTCGACGCGCAAGGCGTTGATGGTAAGAATCCTCACTGGTGATTGCGATTCATATTCCACATTCGCAGCAATGACCATTGGATCGAAACCCAAAAGTTTTCCAATAGAATCTTTTGGTCGAAAATCGATTTGTTGATTGCATTTAATTTCACTACGCAGCGTGCTACTGTTCGCTCGTAACTGGAGTTAAATACCTGTTGGCAGCACTTTTTTCAAAAAACTCTCGATGCTTTCTAACTCGTAACTTCCAAAAGGTATAGTGATAACAATATTGTCAACATAAAATTTATTGTTGCCAATGTCGATGTTGAGGATTGAATTGAAAGTCAATAACTCAACTAATCCCAATGAATACTTTTTCTGGGGTGACAATTCGATCGGAGGAAAGTAATTAGTCTCCAATGTAGATGATGTCCCCGAGAGTGTTAATGTCAGTGTGTCCGACATGACTGCTGGTTACCAACTAATACACACTCACACATTGTTGTTGCTTTTATCGAGTAAAAATTTGAGACACAAGTGACCACAGACGATTTGATCATATTTTCGGTACTGATCACGATTGTAATGAATTATGCTACCGACACCGAAGTAGTCCATGAGTTCACGAGGTGGTTGTAGATTGCCAAAGCTATCAAAATAAAAAACTCGATTACCAGCTTTTCTGAAGACAACCCAATGTGTTCCATGACCATTTTTATCATCCAGATTGATAATTGCTGCCTCATTTTTCTGTATATGCTTTGGCAAATCATTACGCATGTACACACCTCGAAAATAAGGAATTTTTAATAATTTTGCATATTTCAGCAAATCTACATTAGTAAATGCTCGGTGCGGTAGCTCTATACGTTTTTTAAATGCAGTCTGATTCCAGATCCCCATGGTTTCAAATACAACCCCTTTCCCACGGTGACTGATTCCATTTTAAGGTTATGTCGTTTCGATTTCTCCAATTGACGCTTCGCAGCTTTCGCATCGTTGATAGCTTTAGCGATGTTTGCAGCGCCACCTGCCAGTGCTCCGGTAGCACTCAATCCAGCAAAAATGGGTAGCAAAAAAGCTGGTAAAATACCACCAATTTTTGTCGATACAGGTATAACACGAGGCACTTGAACCTTCTTTTTACCTCCAGCTTCCTTAACTACAGCTCTTGCAGCTTTCAAAGTTGATTGTACGGAACCCGTAGCTTTAACTGCTATTTTTGCTGCATCGATGACATTTCTCAAGGGGATCTTCTTTTTCTTCACCACTTTCCTGAGTTTCTTTAGCCCCATACCGAGTTTTTTCTTTACTCCCATGATGCCGGTGACGCCCAGTGCAACTGCTTTTTCACCAACTCCTGAATCCTTGGCAAAAACGCGCTCAATTGCTCTTTTTGCAAGCAATTGATCAGCTTCGTGCCTAGCTGCTAGGTTTTCACGATTTTTCGAATATGCGATATCGTGCTCCCTGCAGGCTGAATCGAGAGGATTGATTCCTCGATCCCCACGTGCTAACCTCTTGGCAAGCTTAGTACCTGGTCCACAAAATTGGTAGCAAGGTATATGGAGTTCGACGGGGAGCTTGTTGATAACGGTGTTGACGAGACCTCGTCCTCTCACAGCCATCGCTCAACTGAGCTCGTGGCTATAAATACCCTGTATTTATAGGTTTCCAAGTCAAACGCTGACAAGTCGTCATGGAGTTCAAACAACAGAATGTCAAATTACCTGTCATGAACTTTGACAGTGTGACAGAAAAACAGAAAAAATTCAAAAGTCACGGAAAACTACGGCCAAATACAGTTCGCGCTATAATTTGTGGTCCTTCAAATTGTGGTAAAACTGATGCATTGCTCTCACTCATTACACATCCAAACGGTTTGAGATTCGAGAACGTTTACATTTACTCGAAATCTCTCGAACAACCCAAATACAAGTACTTGGAAAAAATCATTCAACTGATCAAAGGATTGGGATATTTCCCGTATAATGACAACGAAGAAGTTGTCAGTGTGGAGGAAGTCAAACCAAACTCAGTGATGATTTTTGACGATGTAACGTGTGAAAAACAAAACAATATACGTGCATACTTCTGTATGGGCCGTCATCGAGATGTGGATAGTTTCTATCTCTGTCAGACTTATGCGCGCATTCCTAAACACTTGGTGCGGGATAATGCTAATATGATCGTACTGTTTCGCCAAGATGACATGAACTTGAAGCATGTATACGATGATCATGTAAACACTGACATGACTTTTACACAGTTTCGAAATTTATGTGCGGCATGTTGGAAAGACAATTACGGTTTCATGGTCATTGACAAGGATAGTGAACAAGGTCGATATAGAAGAGGATTCGACTGCTTCGCAACTATAAATTAAAGTGACTCCAAGCTTGCAGCATTAGTATTACCTAAACTGTGACAAAGGTGACACCATGGAGCGAAAAGATGTACTACGCCACATCGTACAAGCCAGCGAAGCCATCCGCCGCAAACATCGTCTACTGAAACGTGGGAAAGCTGCTGTAGAGACGTCGGTGCGAGAAGTGTTCAAGCCAATCATTGATCCACTCCAGTCATTGACTAGAAAACCAATGGACCTGAAGATGGAATCAGTCAAAAAGGAGGAAACTAAAGAAGAATTACCTACAATGGAGGAGGATGAGGAAAATGATTTATTTGAGCCACAGAGTGAAGATTTTGAGAGCTTCAGTCAAACTATCGGTGATCAAACATTCTCACCAAGTATTGCCAGTTCTCCAGCTCCTGTTGACACTGTGAAGAAATACTTAAACATGTTGAAAAACAAGACTCAACAAAAAATTTTGACATGCAGTATGGAGTACGATCATTGAAAAGCGGTTTGTTTATTGGAAACGCACAAATCAGTTTCACAGAAAACAACATTCAAGTGGGAACTGAGGAGTTTGAGGAAACACCAGGACTTATCGAACTGATATTAAAAAAAACACCAAACAGTTTGATTGTGAATAAAGTTGACGTGGAAAACTATAAGAAAATCATCCGTCAAACGAGTGCAGATAGAAAAAATTATCAACCTGACAGGAGTCTACAAGGTGGTAAAGATATGAAGTATCTCACATACATTGCTGACAAGAAAGTAGGTACAGGTGTATATAACGTAGTCAGTCCCGGACGTGACATCGATTATGTGCATTGGGATGATCCAAACGAGCTCGTTGATCGTTTGCGACTCATACTTGCGTCACAAGCTGCTGGCAACAACAGTCACATCAACGAAATCAACTCAATCATCGAAGAACTGAGTGAAGCTGGGATTATATATTGAGGGGATTGCATTGTACAACTTCATTCGCAAGCTAGACAATGGCGAGTATGGACGTTTTTGGAAAACATCTAACGAGAGCTCAAGGACTTCGAGGCCCTCCAGGTGTTGGATTCCAATTGACCGCTGAGCAAAACTATGATTTGATGGGAAAAAGGTTATGCAACGTTGGCGAATCGATGGAAATGATGGATGCAGTGAACCTCGAAGAAGTTCATAGAATCATCGGAGATGAGATTCAATCACTAAAACATGTGATTGGCATTGTGACTGACAATTTGACAAAATCGCTGGAATCCTTGAATGATATGTATCAAAAACATATGCTTGAATATTCGAAGCAGATTAACGTTATTCTACATCGTCAGCAACGCATTGAGGAAGTAGTACATATCACACCCGAAAAAAATGAGTTAGAATAAAAGCAAGTATACAAACGCGTCATCCTCATTATCAACCCAGACATTGTAAGGATGGATGCGAAAGAAGCTCTTGTAGAAGAGCTCCATAAGCCTGCAAGGAAAAATTATCGACGACGTCATGTGGATATGCGTGGAATTGATGAAACTTGGCAAGCTGATCTCGTCGACATGTCAACTTTTGCTAATAAAGGCTACAAGTTCCTGCTCACCGTCATCGATGTCTTCTCCAAGTATGCATGGGCTGTTCCTGTGAAATCTAAAAATGGTCCTGACGTCACCGCTGCTATGAAGACTTTGCTCAAGGATCGTCAGCCCAAGAATCTACACGTCGATCAAGGCAAAGAGTTTTACAATAAGGACTTCAAGGCACTGATGAAGCAATATGGGATCAACATGTACTCTACATTCAGTGGCATGAAAGCATCCATCTGTGAACGCTTCAATCGCACACTCAAGAGTCAGATGTGGAAAAGATTCCAAGATTCCCTCCAAGGTCATTACAAATGAATCGACATCTCACATGATTTGCTATCGAGTTACAACGATACTAAACATCGCACTATCAAGATGAAACCTAAAGATATTACGTCTGCAGATGAAAAACGTCTCCTCCAAGAAATTTATCGCACCAAACGTCAGCAGGAAAAATCTAAATTCAAAGTCGGTGATAAAGTCCGGATCAGCAAGTACAAACATGTTTTTGAGAAGGGATACACACCCAACTGGACTACGAAAATATTTACCATCACTGCCGTGAAACCAACGCATCCTACGACGTACAAACTCAAAGACTATCAAGAACAACCCATCGATGGAGGATTCTACACTGAAGAACTGACTAAAGTCAAGCATTCGGATGTATATCTCGTTGAAAAAGTGTTACGCAAGCGTGGAAATAAATTGTTTGTAAAATGGTTAGGGTTTGACAATACTCACAATAGTTGTATAAATAAAACAGACATGTAATCGATAAACGTGTATTTGCATAAATAATGTGTTTCTTAATGAAACCTGTACATTCAACATGAACTCATTTTCGCACCACCATAGCCCCTCTAGGAATCGCACGGGGTGGTAGAATTCATGGCACGTTTTTTAACGTGGTATCCCCAGTAGGCCTAATCCACGATTCATTCCAAACAGCTGTCATATTTTCTAGTTTTGCTTATGGTACGCTAATATTTACAATTCCTCGTCGACATCCATCAATTCTCTTATTTTATAGTGACCGTGACCCAAAGTGTCGGTTGTAGTTGACAATAGATGACGCTTGTCATCATATGGATTTAACGCGACTTTTGTTTGTTGAATTGTTCGAATTTCATGTAGACGTGATCGAAATAAATGTTGAACGCGATACTCTATACTTTCACTGAACAAGCAATGTATGTAGTCGTCAAAATCAATTGTTTTTGCTACAACGGATCCTTTGACACCTTTCGCTTTTTTGATTTTGTCTTGTCCTTCGACACGTAAACTTTACATTTAACTTCTGAATCCTACAAACTCTGTTATGATTTTTCCGTTGCATTTGTCCTTCATGAGACTCACAACTTTTTCGTTTTTCAACTCGATTCCGAAACGATTTGGTGAGGGATAATCTGACGTATCGAAGTGTTCATTGTTTTCTTTCATCATTTTGTATGGGTCAAGATTTCGAATTTCATAAATCAGACTGTCTGTATCGGTATACAGAATTTTCGCGTCTGTTGCAGGTTTCATAAAGTCATAATGAAAAGAGTAAAGACATGTTTTGGATAGGTCGAGAACGCAGAAACCTATGTAAATGGGTTTGTTCACTGTAACCTCAACGCGAGCTTATTTAATTGCAACTGAATTCTCATCAAAAATTGTACAAGAGCTGAAGTTCGGTTTCGAAATCAAGGCTTCTGCACCGTATCGACCTAACCATTGCATGACTAGTTTTATATCTACACGTTTTCTTACATTCTCCATGGTTTTTCCGTATACAGCATTGTTCATCAATTTATAAAGATTTTTTTCAAATTCATTTCTGGCATTTTTACGCAATTCACTATTAAAATCAATGTAAGACTTTAACCATGGAGATTGCTTAAATTTCAATATTCTATGAATGCAACGTAAAACCAGTCCATGACGCAGTGCTTGTCTCAAATTTCTATAATGAATGACGTAACGTGTTTTCGATTCCAAAGAAGTTAAAAGTTTTGTACATTTTGAACCAGGAGGAGTCTTGTGCTCTGCGCAAAACGGCAAGTCATTTTGTGAATCATGAATTTCCGGTGGATACTCGAGATCCACTTCTAGGATGTAACCTTCTCCGGCATCATCAGCAACATCCCGCGTAAAATCTTGTTGAAAATTTTCAACCCACTCAAATCCGCCATAAGGCAAGCACTGCGTCATGGCCCATCCATAAAGGTTATTAACATCGTAGTACATTAGATACTTGTCCTCCTCTTGAGGATTATACTCAGTGGCGAAGTAGGGATTGTTGGCCCTGGCGTAACGATGGCTGCATTGGGAGATTCCTCCTCGAATCCCCCGTTCAACGAAGAGGAGCTTGCCAATGTCTGTAAACAGCTCCAATTCAATACTCGTATGCTTGAGCATAGCGACCCAGCTGGAACCTGGCGTTGTATAGTAGTGCGCAGGATCCAGTCCATAGGACGCGAGGCAGCTGTCTCGAAAGTTCTCAAAAAAGTCCGCCAGGAGAAGCACGTCAGTCTTCAGGTAGAGGTCCGAGTACTCGCCAAGCGACTGTATGTTGAACGACTGCCAGACTGTTTGAGCATGGCTAAAATAGAAAATAAATTTTTTTTCATGTCTTTGAATAGAAAGATAATACGAAAAGTGATAATGACGATAAAAATTAAAATAGTTTATTTACCAATAGTCATTGTCGGAAATGTTTAATTCGTCAGGGTGCTGTAGAACGCTTCTTGAGGAGGTAGCTGGGTTACCTCCAATTTTTCCTAAGAGTCCAGGTACTCATAGGAAAACACTCCTTTCTTCATGAGGAGTTTTAAGCGTTCCTTGTCGAGATGTGAGTGTTCTCGATGGATGATGATTTTTTTATCATTCTCCAAGTATGACGCAAGTTTATCCAAGGATGAGTTCATGAATCTGAACGAGTCAATGAATCGTAAAGATATCTTGCTGTTATCAAAATGTTTTGTGAATGAGACGTATCTTTCCATTGTCTGTGGAATTAGAGTGATACGTCCCTCGATGCACTTGGCAATTTGTTTTATCACAAGATGACCGTCATATCCACTCAGGTTGTGGAATATAATCTGAAAAAAAAAAAAATATGGAATTCTCATAGAAATATTTTTTTAAAAGTGTTATTGGAAAAAATATAATGTCATAAAATCTTACCGGAATAGAGAGTGCATCCTGGTACATGAGATTGCACTTTTGATGAGCTGCACCTCGAAACTTGCCCGTAAGATGACAGTGGTCTCTCGCTCTGATTTGACCTTTCAAAGGTTTCTTGCAGATGTGACAGTCGACAGCTTCTCGAAACATCTCTTGCTCTGTAGAGGTGAGGAGTTCCATGGGTTTTGGATTCTTCATCTCCTCCTGGACTTGTTCCTTGAGTTTCACCAACTCTTCGGAGAACCACTGCGCGGGATCGCAACCTCGATAGCTCGCATAACGAGATTGTCCTTCATCGAAGCTACATTGGACATAGTAGCCAACGCTACAAGCCTCATGCGCTTGCACGACTCGAGTATTTTTTTCTTCGTTAGGAATAACTTTTTTCAATAAACATTCAAAATCCGCGTAAACGACGTATGGAACTCTGATATTGTTTTTATGATTGATGAATTTGAGAATGTTGTTCTTCTCTGTTGGCAATTTCACTTTACAATTATTTATTTCTTTACAATCAATTGCGTGAGCATTTAACTTCTCAGAATCTCGAAAGTAGTGAAGACACCGGTCACAAATCCAGTGTTTTTCCTTGTGTTTAGAAAGCTGACTGCTTACTAGATATGAAAGATTTTTGATCCAGACATGATGGTAGCGGAGAGGTTCGCTCTCATCATCATCTTCATCATAATGATTTTGTATGAGAAGTACATTTATATGCCTGTCCTGTTTTTCTTTAGTGATATGGATAGGAGCGACTGAAAAATCTTTGTTTTTTAAAAGTATGTAGATATTGATGGAAATATTGTTAAGTTTTTCAAATAAAGAAGTCTGTTTTGGCATAACTGGAAAAGAAATTCCTTCAAAGTTCAGTTCTCCATCATATTTTTTGTAATAGGAAAGACGTCCTGGGTTTTTCACATTTCTTTCTACAGGATGTAAGGCAGATAAAACGGCCCATTTAAAACACTCATCGTCAAAATTTTGAATATTTACACATGCCCGCTTTCGCTTTATTGGTCCTGGTAGCTCGATGAAGGAACTCGCTCGCATAGGCTTGTATTTGTTGATATACACACCGAGACTCACGATCCGACGCAGCGTCCATCCGGATCCTTGGTGTTGAAACTCTTCGATCTTTTTCAACAATGAATCCCTGACGTTGGTGTCGAACCAGGTGTTGAGATCCGTTGTTTCGGTGATGCTGTCGCTACGAGTTTCGAAGTTTTTCAACTCTATGACCTCTTCATCGTTTTTTAGAATGCTGAATTCACCATCCAAGGCAGTGTAGACTTTTAAAGCATTCTTAATCTTCAGACTTTCTTCCACTTTGGTAACGAAAATTTCTCGAGCTTCCAACAAAAACTTGGTAATGTCCAGGTGGCGTAAACTGATTATGACACCTGTGCGGATGTGTGTCTTGAAGGCACTGTTGAGATCTTCCCATTTCACACCATCTTGTAGTCCAGCTCCAATCACGAGCGAACCGCGCAATTGGATTATGTAACTGCGTAATCGTTGGATGGCACGTGCACATTGAATTTTCACTACACTCGAGCTACTCTCACTCAATTCGCGCAATTTTTCGATTTGTGCTTTAGCGTCATTATTTAACACTGTAAGATCAACATCACCACCCCGAGTTAAAAATCTTTTTTGCGCGTTAATCACTTCGTACGCGGCTTTGAGTTTTGCTTCCGCCATTTTAAAAAACTTAAAATGTCACTCGAAAGTTCGACACTTTACTTAATCGTACCCGTTGGTAGACTGCCAAACTTGGAATTGAGTTTCAGTTATATATTCCCACTAGCACTGTTACCAAGTCTACCGCGCACTGTTACCAAGTCTACCGCACACTGCGACATCACAGTTAATTCAGATAATCAAAAGTTAAAGATTTAAAAATCATCGATTTCTGAAATATCTGAAGCAATCGTACTGTTGGAAAATACATCGCAAAAATTTTCAAGCATTTTCATGTTTTCAGGAACCACATAATTGAGTAGAAAAATTTTTACAAATTTGTTTAATGTCGTAGCAAAGAAACATGTTTGAGGCTTGAAATAACTCTAAAACCGTTGTAATTGGAGCTTTCTTCAATTCCACTTCTCCTGTATATATAGCAGTTAAAAAAATTTCAATTACTTTACTCGAAAAATCATTAATAACAATTCGATTTTCTTGCACCTCCTTCCAACAATGTTGAAATAATTTTTTGAAAAAGTCACACCTCGCAACCAAAATACAACGATGAACATGGAAACTTCTCTCTGGAGTTATAATTATAAAATCAGAAAATTTTTCATCTGAAAAAAGTGTACGTAAATTTTGAATCACTGTGGAATTTTGTGAAGAAGGGGGTGAATATTGTTTAACATCAAACTTAATTTGAACATCAACTTTCAACCAATCCAGGATGATTGCAGGATCAATATCAAAGCTCCAATTTCTTGGGTGAAATACAACATTATCTTCAGATATATAAAGATATGCAGCTGACAAAATTTGCGCTAAAATACGCCATTGACGTCCGCAATATTGGTCAGACACTTCGCGGCACAATATACGTAGTTGAACGGTTTTCTGATCAATTCGAGTTAACTCGAGACGCCAACTACATCTGCCGCAAAGATATTCGACTGTAGATAACTTTTCACTGACTTCTATATTTTGATAACGTTTGCTCAAGGTGATGGAATACATTTGATGAAAATCGTGAAGCGACTGACTGTTAAACGAGGCGCGGAATTTTCGAAATGTTTCGCGATGATGTCAAAAATGTGACTGGCTGATGTTGGGGAAATCGGAGGTTCTTATATAGCTGAATGATGATGTCACCATCGGACCACCCTGCTATGTAGGGTTCAAAACAGGATACGCGGACTAAATTTACATTGAAAGTGTAAGATAAATGATTGCATCACCCTGCTCAATATGTGTCAGGAATAAAGTCACGTTTCGAAAATCAAATGCTGAAGATAATAGCTTTCATGAATAATAAAATCAAATGAATTCTACGTAGTGTTCAAAACAGGATACGAGGGCTACATTTGCATCGAAAATGTAAGATAAATTATTACATCTACATTGGACCACCCTGCTCAATATGTGTCTGAAATAAAATCACGTTTCGAAAATCAAATGTTGAAGATAATAGCTTTCATGAATAATAAAATCAAACGAATTCTACGTAGTGTTCAAAACAGGATACGCGGGCTACATTTGCATTGAAAATGTACGATAAATTATTACATCACCATTGGACCACCCTGCTCAATATCTGTCTGAAATAAAATCACGTTTCAAAAATCAAATGCTAAAGATAATAGATTTCGTGAATAATAAAATCAAACGAATTCTACGTAGTGTTCAAAACAGGATACGCGGGCTACGTTGGAAGCGTTAGATAAATGATTACATCACCATTGGTCAACCGTGCTCGATAGGAGTCAATAATAAAATCACGTTTTGGAAATCGAACTATGAAGATAATAGCTTTTGTGAATAATACAATCAGACGTTTTCTAAGCAGCATATAAAACAGGATACGTGGCTTCAAATGAATTTCCATTGTGTTAAAAGTTTTGAAAGTATATTTCAAGGATTTCAAATGCTATTCTTTTCATCGCTCTAAGAGATGAGGCGGCACGATGTTTACGAAATTCGAGCGCGGCTAATACCGGAAATGATATTCAAGAGCTGCAAGTCTCATGGTGTTTTCGCTTGGTAATAGATTCTCGAAATAAATTTTCATTCTTATACTGATTTCAATTGGATCAATCAACATACAAGTTCAATGTTTTTTTTTCTCGTAAGAGGATTTATAAATTGAAAAAAATCTTTAATCCTGTTCAGTATCCTCCGAGATTTTATCCTGGAAACTTTAAAATACAAAATTTTAAAATATTAATGAAAAATATAAAAATAAGATAAACTGAATAAAAAACAAAAATAAAAAATGAAAACAAACAAACGAATAAAAATGGAGGAGCAATTAAATGGTTGTGCTTCACAGCAGGGTTGGGGAGGGGCCTCCTTGCATTAAAAAATTATTGTTCTATTTATTTTAGAATATATTCCCAAATCTTGTAAAAACACTTGGTAAATTACAGAAAATTCGTGAAAAATTGTGGAAAACTCTCGTAAAATTTGAAAATATCGCGGAAACTTGCGAAACCACTCGGAAAATTTCAGAAAATTCTAGGAAAATTTCGAAAAACTCTTGCAAATTTTGGAAATATCACGGAAACTTGCGAAAAGAATCGGAAAATTTAGGAAAATTCCCGGAAAATTTTCGGAAAATTTGTATCACGAAAACTCGCAAAAACCTGGGAAATTGTGGAAAAACCTGAAAAATCGGGGAAAAACCTGAAAATCATTGAAAAACCACGGAAATTGTGAGGGGCGAGAAATGATGAGGGGTGGGAAAAACAAAACAAAAAAAAACAAAAAACAAAAAAAACAAAAACAAAAAAACGAAAACAAAACAAACAAACAAAAAAAACAAAAAAATATAAAAGAAAAAAGAAAAAAAAGGTGTTATCGACAGGAGATATTACCGATAGAAGGTATTATCGACCACACCCCAACCTTACTGATAGTAGACACGCTCCTGTTTCACCGACCGCCGACATCTTGAAATTCTACATTACCGACGAGGGAAAGGGGGCCTGCGAGGGGACCGCGGGGCGGGGGAGTCACGTGATGGGACGTGATAGGCGCGTGGTTCCCCCACCCCACCTCCCGGAACGCCGCCGCCGCTGACGCGATGGGTCGAGGAGTGGGGGGGGGCGATAGCCCCCTAGCCTATCTACTAGTGCAATACAATAAAAAAATTTACCAGCTATATTTATCAGAATATATGACTTGCTGGCGCTCCCCACCCCTGCATTGCGGGGCCTGCGAGGGCGTTAGTTACGCCACTGGCCTTGTCAGATCAATGTTCATCACGCATGCGCGGAACCTTGTTGAACACGTGATTGTAAACCTAACCAAAACAGTTGTTTTGATTGAGCAGTTGAAAACAAAGCAACAAATGCACAAAAGAAAATTAAGCGTCCTGCGAAACGAAAAGTCGCGGGCGAAAAAAACATTGTGCGTGAAAAGTGCAGTAGAAATAGGTGACTCAAAAACAAATGTTTTCAACAAAATGAATTACCCATATAAACAATTTTACGAAAACCTGTAATCTGATTACTCAGAGCCGTTTCCTAGTAGCACAGATTATTATATAATAATGCCAGAAATATTTTCAAAAATATTTTCTGAATATTAACATTCGTATGTCCATATAAATTCACATGAAAATATTCTGAGAATATTTTGAGAATATTAATGACACACTCCTTGAAGGTTCTGTGGATTGGGAATGATTATAATTGCTCAGAGTGGACAGCTCACTGTAAATTAAAAACCTAAGGCTTTTTCAAAACAAGGGGGTTTCAGCGCAGCTACTAAACTGCTAGCTAGGGTCTGTCTAGCGACCCTTAAGAGGGCCTGATCAGAAATCCTGACCTGGGCCAGTCTCAAATTAGCGTTAGCACCCTTGCCTGGCCCAGACAAGGTTTTCCTTGTTTGGCTCTTGCCAAAAGTTGAGACAGCCTGGCCGCGCCATTTCTGCGTCAATTTTGTTTTTCTAGCCGGGTATTTTCTGATACTTAAGTGACTCAAAAAAAATCTTAGGTAGTTTAGACGAACGTTTAAAATCTAGTCCACGTAAGAAAAAAGGCTTAACGACGTTTCTTAGCATTTTCACGATAATAAACATGTGTGAAAGACAAATTCGGGTTTAACATGTGTGAAAGACAAATTCGAGAAAAACTTAGGATTCGGGAATCCCAAGTTTTTCGGGAAATCCCAAACTTTTCGGGATTCTCGAATATTTGGGAATTACCAAATTTTTCGGCATACGACAATCCAAAAATGTTCCCTGATTCCGAAATTTACCAATATGAAAATTTAGAAGAGGTGGAAATCTTTGTTACTAGATTATCTACTGTTAGGCTGAAAAAAATTCCTATACGATTCCTGTATATTTTTCAGTTTTTTCATACACAGTTTTGAAAATTTCAAGAAATGAATAATTTTGCTATACTTTTATTTTTTATAAGAAAGAAAAACTTGATTATGATTTTTTTTTTTAAGTAAAAATTTAACCATATCAAATCTTCCAAAATATTAAGATGACAAATCTTTTTCAATCGAAAGGTTCTATGTCTCGTTAGTTGAGTTATTGATTTTTTAGTCATTAGTCAGTTCATTACCTATGTATGACGCTTCTTCATCCATTTGTTTCTCAATTTTAGTGAGATCTTTTACTTTAAAAAATGTCTGTCAAAAATTTATGAATTTGAAGCAATTACAAATCACAATTTGTAATATGAAATTTCTTCTTTCATCAACATAAATCCTCAAGATTGCAGTAAATTCGGTTGTCGGGCGCAACAATTTATATTGTTTAACAATGTTTATCCAAAACATCAAAAATTCTAATTTTTTTTACTTTTAAAACTTTCATTTCTGATTAATCAAAAATGTCAATATTAGAACACTTTCATAATTTTGTTATTTTCTGCCTTTGTTTTTGTCTCTGATTTAGTTGTGAACCTAATGAAAAAATTTTCATGAACAATTGATGAATTTTAAAAAGCTAAGTAATTATTCTCGATCTAGTTGAAATCAGTGGGATGTATTTTTTTCATTTATGTAAAATTTTGAGTAACGAATACATTACTTTAACATGCATTTTTCATCGTTTGATTTGATTGTTTAGTTATTCAATCAAAATTTCAAATGTTCCATCTATTCACAAATTTTTCTATCCAGATTTTATTTCAAAAATCGTAAAATTTGAAATTCTCTATATTGCAAGGATAGCATTTCAAAAATGCTGTAAATTTGGTATTCGATACGAATTTGCGATCCAATTCGTATTGAAGAGAATTCAATTAAAAGATAATACTTACAGAGCTATTCTTAAATCTGAATGTCTGAACACGGTTCACTTTTTTTTTTCGACTAATTATATTTCAACAATGATCGATTCCCGTATATTGCGGAAAATACCAGTAGTAACAATATTTCTCTGTGATTCAAAACACTGGGATTCAATAGCGTTTTGCTACTAGGTACTCATATTTCTGAGCAAAAATTGGTATACTTCTCATAATCCTTAAGTTTCAATATTTTAGGGCTTTAAATATAGCCAGATCTTGAGAATTCCTGCAATTTTCTGAATTCCCAAATTTTTTAGGATTTCCGACATTTTTGGTGATTCCCGAAAAACTCGGGAACTCGTCCCGACCCGATGCAAAATTTCCCGACTGATCCCGACCCCTGAAATACTCAACCCCACACACCACTACTCATATTGTATGTACCAAGCACATTAAGGTTCTCTTTTTTGTAACTATAATAACAGAAAAATGATGAGGAATTATAAACACAGGAAACCAAGACAAAACTAAAATTAAAAAAACGATGGTATTAGTAAAATGAGATATGTAGTACGGCAATTATAGTGGCTGTGAAGAGACATACAGTTTCACGATTGACGCTTCAAGCGTGGCTCTAACGCACCACCAAAGAAAAAGTGCGAAAAAACTAAGTTGTTGAACCTCATAACAGTCAAACAGCAGTGAAAAGAGCTTGAACTGAAAAAAGACCTTCTAGTAAAAGGCACAGACGTAACTGAAAACGCAGAAACATCGAATGGAGGTAAAACGAGGGCACAAAACGAGCGACAGAAACTTTTCAAAATAAAAATCGATTACACAGTGCTAGGAAATAAAAAAAATAAAATACACCTGACAAATTACATATTGCTGGTTGTTTGTATGGTCGAATAATGCATACAAATTTTTTTGTTATATTTTTTGTACAATCCAAATTTTATTTATTCACAAAAAACCGGTTTTACAGACTTTATGCGGTAATCTTTGGATATCTCAGTCATTTTTTTAAGGATTTTCAATATGTAATATGTTTTAGAAAAGGTATTGTTAAACATGTCAAATAATGTATATTAATTTATTGTTTTTAATTATTTAGTCGTAAGTTTTCATCCAACATAACTGGAAAAAGTGCTTTTTTCCTTCCTTTTTTTAACTTTGACCATTTTTTATCACACAATGAAACAAAAAAATTGATCAAGATGATTAATATTCTCAAAGTACATTTGGTAACGAACAAACTAACGTATTATCTGATTAAATCGGATAAAAATTGTGGAACCTACGCTATTTTTTCGCAAATATCAAATTTAACCTCGCATGCACTGCAAAAAATGGTGTCTTGCCACGAGACACTTTTTGACGTCATTTTTTAGACGTTAAAAGATGTCTTTAGAACACATCTTTTTGACGCATAACAGTAAGACACTTATTAATTGACGACATGGATTTCGCGTCTTTGTGTCTTCCACGGAGACATGTCTCATATATGTTTTTTTGCAATGTGTGTATTGCAATTTATTATTACTACTGCTATTATTATTATTATTTTAATTATTATTATTATTATTATTATTATTATTATTATTATTATTATTATTATTATTATTATTATTATTATTATTATTATTATTATTATTATTATTATTATTATTATTATTATTATTATTATTATTATTATTATTATTATTATTATTATTATTACTTTTATTATCATTAATTATTCATGTAATTTTTTGACGTTCGTAAAATTTACAATGTTCGTGTATATCAAATACAGCAAACTCTATTTGGAAAACAATATTTCTGTGTACGGCCGTCATAGTAAACCTAATATTTACTTTTTATAATCGGAATAACGTTATCCTGTATTAATTAAAGAAGTGCCTACCTAACAATCATGGGCCTAACTATATTGAATCATTCCGACATATTAATCTACATATAAGTAGATTCAGGCCACTGATATATATAATACACTGGATAGCGGATGGGTACGGGCACGCTGACCAGATTAGAAGCCATGTCAAGTCGAACTTGCACGCGGACCGCACTATAGTATATACCATATATTGCACTATATATAGTAAGTATACATAGCAAGTAGGCACAAATTGTAGAGAATGCGATCAGCTGGTACTCACGTCACGCACGGAATGCTTGTTGACAACAAAACATTTTGCATATTTTTATAAATTGTAGGTGCCAAAAAGTGAATTGAAGTGGGAAATCAGAAGTTGTTTATCGATGTGAACGTGCACATGAGAAATCAAGATTTAAAAATCTGACTTAGAGAGAAGTCTTGTGAAAAAGACTTAAAAATGTTTTTGAAAGTAATTTAAAAATGAATTTTTTCATGTGCGAAGCTTACCTAAATAGAAGAAAATTCAATATAAGAATATCAAAATGATACAAGCAGAATAGTTATTTGCCAACAATAAATAAATGACCATGATGCACCTTTTGATTTACTCAACATTGTAATGTGCTAGCAGTTGTTGAAAAAACTATTCATTTTAATAAAAACACTTCCCCACCGAAAATACTTACTAAGGTTCGCCTCTATTGTTTTCGACATAAATTTCTTAGACGAATTTGTAGAATAGACAAAGTTTCTACATTTGAATTGCGCGCCGGAAACTGCACGGAGGTTCGACTTAACATGGCTTCTAATGTGATCAGCAAGCACCTATACCAGAGCATACCCATCCACTATCCAGTGTATTATACATATCAGTGATTCAGGCATACATCATACGACAGATCCAGTCCCGATATGAAACAATAACATCCGTTATGGAATCATCAAATAAAGTATCCTATCTACAATCACGTCTTTCAAATCCAGAACCCAATGCTTTTTTTCGGTCTTAGGATAGAGTCCCTCCCAGAGTTTCAATTCATCCGGTAGCTGATTCAATATTTCAAATCTTACATAGCAAAATGATTTCCTGAATAATGTTTTTCTATACGGTGGTATACTTATTAATCTCTTTCGCCTGTGAAAATCATTTGTCCGATTCAAACCATTCTTAAAATCATTGCAGAAGTATTTAATAACTCTCTCTATGAATCCTTTCCTTATGCTAAGAAGTCGTTTTTCCCTAAATAATAATAATAATAATGAATATTTTTTATCTTTCCTAAAAATAATTTTAATCATATGTTTCTGTACTATTCCCAACTGTCTCATAGCGGCTTGGTCCGCACTACCTCAACACATCAAACCATATGAAGCCACAGACCAAAATATAGCATAGTATATCTGCAGTAGTTGTCTTACATTTATAACTTGCTTAAGTCTGTTGAACACGTACAGTAGATATCGAGTTCTGTCGGTAATACCCGCCACATGCTCATCCCACTTCATATTTTCATCAATAATCAAACCCGGATATTTTGTACTATGGACCCTCTGAATACGTGGACAAACACAACTTTCCCGGTTCATTATTATTGTTATTGTTTTTTTTCTAGTATAAAATTTTTTCGTTTATATTCTTTTTTGAAGCACTGAGACAATTTTTTAACATCATTACAATAAACAAGGTTTTCGTCATCGCTATAAATTTCAAAATTGATGTTGAAAATAGTCCGCTGATTTTTTTTTTTTGTTAATGTTATTTTGAAATCATTTTCTACAAGATTACATTGTTTCAATCGTGATACCAAAATTTCTGCTGGTCTCCATGAGAGTCCCAGATCGCGTACTATGTCTTTCATATCCGAACTTGAAACAAAATGCCGCTCTTTTGATGCTCATCCAGCTGGAATATTAACAACTATGTTGCTTATCAACAACAAAACCGCAAACGTAGCAGAAACTATTACGTTTGTCACACATTATTAACTGACTTTGAAGCAATAATAACCCAAAAACATAATTGAGAAAAACATGACATTTTGTATGAACGGTATAAAAAGGCACTGTTAGCCAACGACTGGTCTGAAACCATAGTATCTTTTGATGTTTTTGATATGAATATGAATTTTTGCTCAAAGTACGTGAAAAATGAGCTTTTTACAGATTCTAACAAATGATACGAGTTTCTCTCTTCATTAATGGAGTGTCTTGATTTCGAGGGTAAGGAAGTCTCCTTATCTAGAAATCTAGACAGACTTCTAGAAAATGTAGGAAAAAGAACGGAAGTGATTTTTTTTCGTTTCCGCTGTCGAATAAAATAAATAACCAAAAATGACGTAAACCCATACATAATTCAATGAAATGTTTATGACTCCAGGAAAAAAACGCCAAAATGGAGGGAAAATGAAAATTTTATCATTATTATTTATTACATATCTACAAAAAATTAAATTTAAATTTTTCAAAACATAATAAACTTTTTCATTACGATTTTGAATGAATTCTAATTGTTTAATAGTAATTGTCGATATTTTGTCAATATCCTGATTTTTCAAAATAAAGCATTCAAGTTAGAAAGTAGTTTGAGAAATGAGTACATTATCCAAGGCTTTCTTTTCTAGTTATGAAAAAATAGTGTAGGTTCCGCAATTTTCGTCCAATTTAATAAAATAATACATCAATTCGTTTGTTAACAAATGCACTTTGAGAATATTAATCACTTCGATTAATTTTTTTGTTTCATTGTGCTATAAAAAATTGTCAATTAATAAATATAAATCATTTGAAAGGTCTGACAATACACTTCCCAAAACATATAACATGATGGAAATCCTTTAAAAAAAGACTGAGATATCCAGAGATTACCGCGTAAAGTCTGTAAAAACGGTGTTTTGTAAATAAATAAAATATGGAGGGTACAAAAAATATAACACAAATATTTTTATGCTTTATTTGACCATACAAACAACTACCAATAGGTAATTTGTCAGTCGTATTTTCAGTCTTGCACCGTGCTATGTTACAACGTATAGTTTAAATGATGAACAATTAATTGTAGACACAACAAAATAACTTGATTCACCTTTTTATTCGTCAGTTACTTCCGATGATTTGTGATTTTTATTGTGACTAACTTTACAGGCACATGTAAATCAGAAAGGAAAAAACATGTTCTAGAAAATCTTAAATTATTATGCGAAGTCTGAATTATTGATAATAAAAATTTTAATTAACGTTCAAACGTGAACAGCATATGAATTTTGGAATATATGACTATGTTCTCTATCATGGAGACAATAAGGTAAAAGTTTTTTATCTCTGAAATTCCATATAAAGAAGATTGTACTTCATTTGTTCAAATTTTTGAGGAACCACCGAAAACCACCAAAACAATACCTTCTATCAAACATTTCATTCTCGAAAAGTGCAAGTTTAGAGACCTGATGAGGGAACTTAGTTCTCGGATTTCAGATTAATTCGTTACTCTCCACAGGAAGCTGAAGCGACTAAGTGTTGAAGCGTTGAAGATAATATCCTAACTTCAGATCTCCAGTTAATAACGTATGGTTTCTGCTCTAAAAGCTACGTAAAAGTAGTCAGCACCGGAGTACGTAGCTCCGAATGGTAATAGGTTAATGCATCTTCTAATACCGGGCTAACATCGATGTGACCATAATTTGCTACCGAAGTAGCGCGATAAATTTCCACAGGATATCACCTTTCAGTGCTACAAAGCGCCCTTGTCCCGCAAGATTTCACGGTTTAAAATAACTATAACTCTGATTTTCTCTGGTTTGGAAAGTTGATATTCGAAATGAAAGAACTCTAACTCAGCAATTACATTCATTTCGGTCTTTGATGCGTAATTATAGAAAAAAAATTCTATTTTTTTCTTTTTTTTAAGAGGAAAAAATCCATTTCGTTGCAGCCAGCGAGATAAATTCTAGGCTGTAATACGTCTCCTCGAGGTTGATTGCTCGATAAATTAGCCGCGAGGCACTTAAGCTACACGCCACGTAATGAATATTAGGGCAATGCAAGGGTTGTAGTCGAAGTGGCGTGCACGAGTGCGTGAGTTTAACGAGCGTCGACGGATCGTCAAGGTTATGGTGGTGTTAGCTTTTGTGCAATATCAGGCAAGGGCGGAATACAGAACGAAAAGCGCCGGTAGTGGTTCCTTCTTGATATGCAGCTCTTATCACCCCCCAAACGCCGCACGTAGCGCCCCTTCTTTTCCACTCGAACACGGGCTACACGATACGCTTTAAATCTGATGTTTGCCAGTTTCGTTCTTGACTACTAAAATTCGGCTATCTCAGTCTCGCCTTTTCCACGAGCTCGCGAATTTATGCCCGTTCTCGCCATTGAATTTTCACAACGGAACGGGCTTATGCAGGAAGTTGCCGGGATTTCGGAGTTTTCGTCGGCAACTTGTGCATGATCGTATGTGTAATGTGTCATGCGGAAAGAATATACGAAAATCGTTGATCAAAACCAGTCAAGTGACGAATCATAGATGTTTGCATTTAGGGTTCGGAAAGTTTTGGGTACGGTGAAAGGAAGCTTAGTAAATACTGGATTGTGAAAAATCATTTAAGAATCATTTTAGAAATGGATGAAACAGCAGCAAACAGACACAACTCCTTTTATTTATTTTGTTTGCAACGTTTTGTCAATTTTCTGTTAAGTAAAAAGAATAAAGTAAAAAGTAAAAAGTAAAAATAATAAACGAATCTAACGAATAATTATTCAAAGACATCTTTTTCAATGTGATTAATTATATTAGTCTAAATTCAAAAGTGAAAACCCAAAAAATTGTTTTTATTATTTTATTGTTGTATGTTATGTATATTGATTCAGTAAGTTATAAACAATAAAAAAAAACCTTTTCTTTTATTACGGAAATTCCTGATCCGTCTGTTTCGATTCCTTTACAACGTCAAAAGTCAAAAAAGATTGCTATGTGCCTTTTTTTTAATAATCACGAATGAGTTTCATATTGTTTATGAATAAACTAACTCGACAAAACCGAATACTTTCGACAACAAATCTCTCTATGCAGATTACGATCGCGCGGTTCGGTTCCTCGATGTAAAAGCTAAAATCAGAGTTTTAATTGGATGGCAATCGTCATGACCCAATTGAGCCAGCGTTTTTTCGCGCTCGTTTAAGGTATTCGGGCCAAATCATGCGTTTGATGAGATCTCGTTAGATCCAGCGCCTTTAAATTGGTTGCGACGAGTGTATATTCGCGACACAACATTCCTGATGAGAAACTGATCGGGTTTCCTGATCACGTTTTGGCGTAGATTTAATCAACCTTGCTGGCGCAAGCAGAAGATATGGCTCCGCCAAAGAGCCGATAACTTTACCTGGCTCAATGTTTACGAATGGATTGGACACGCCAAGTATCATTTATTCGATCAAACGTTATGGAACGGACCGAAGTCTCAATCTGGGCACGCGCGACCTTGCTTTTTGCGTGAGTGCCCTACATTTTATTCGGGGGACCTTTTGAAAACTTGGGCGAATCACTTGTTGATGAGAAGAAGTCATTGGAGTTGGTTTTACGTGGGTAGAATTAATCTAGCTGAATTGAGTGGTTTTTTAATATGAGTAGGATCCTGGAATGTGGAATTGAAGAGAATGAGTTTATTTTTCTATGAGATCAGTATGCGCTTTTAAAGGCAAAATAAGAATATTAACTATTGACTGACTTAGTACTGAGTCTTAAGTACAACTACTTAAGTAACTTGCTCCTAAAGTGCAAACGTTACTTTTGTTGTTCTGGAATTTTCCACGTTAATTTGAATTAACTTCTATTGTCTGAGCACAACTTAGAATACAGGAAGAAGAACGTATAAAAAATGACGTATTCACAGTCAACAATTTATTTACTAGATATGCTTTCCTTTATACGATGTACATAGAACTATGAATTAAAAATGACGATCAAAATAGGTTTAGCATGAAATATTTGTCATTCCTCTGCCTAAGAAATCACCGAAGAATTCTCTTTGAAATATTCGGTAATAAAACGTCGTATTGTTTGTTTTCATCCTCCTCCAAATTTCGTCATGAAAGAAGCAAAGCCTATGAATCCTTACGGAGCGACTCTTGACTTCAAAGCGAGCTACACATTGAAATTGAAGTTGAGATGTTACCAAGCTCCACATATTATACATGACACAAATTTCGTCAACTTTGAGCAACAGACCAAACGTTGGTATGTAATAAAATCAAATTTCTCAATTTCGTGGAATATTGTCTAGCAAGCTAATGAAAATGCATTTTAAATGATGTTTGCATTCTGAATGCGAGTTCAAGAACGGAATTAGGATTAGGTTGAACTAGTTTAATAAAAGAGAGCAAACTTGGAAATAAAGTAAATTAATTTTTTCCATCGATTTCCAGTCAACTTTGAAAGTTTCATAGAAGAGTAATGAAATTCGTTGAAACAAGAATGAAAGATTCGTAAATTTAGTATATAATTTATTTATATTAAATTTTCTCCACCGTCATCTACATGAGAAAAATTATTATAACTCTAATGAGTTTCTATGAAATGAATTATCAAAGTGCGTTTTTATCATTATTTCCCATTGTATGTAGATCAACTACGTTCGTGAGGTAAATATTTGTTACACATATTAATTATTTCATTGTCTTAATTCTATGATTTAACTATCAGATTCTTGATAAAAAAGTAAATCATCTTTAAATCTCAGAAATGAAGATATTTCTTGGCTAATGTAAATGATACTTAAAAACCAAAATTGTCGTTGATCTGAACAAATTTTTTTCTCTGATCTCGAAACATCAGCCTGCTAATTTGTGTGATATCTTTGAATTCAAGAACTTTAAAAATTTTTAAATAAAGTAATGCAACTCTAATTTTAATAATCGAATCATCTACCTTAAAGATCTGATTCTTTGTTGAAAAAGATTTTAGTAACACTGCAAACCCCGACTCATACCGAGATTTTATTTTTAACAAGTTGAAACTCTTGCCTTTTAAACTCCCGACGTCTTTCTTCCGCTCGGCGTTATCACCCTAATTGCTCGGCGTGTCCTGAGGCGACGTTTCGCCGCCGAAATTTTTATCGTGTGTTCACTTTTGCGCTCCATTACCGCGACTTTATCTGCCCTTGTTATCCGCTACTTGCTCATGGTCAATTCCGCTTCTTTCGACGTCGTTTATACGTTTGGCAAAATATCAAACGTATTTGTAGGCACGCTGTTTTACATTTTTTTTTTGCTACTTCCTCCATGAGTTTATTTGATTATCATTAAAACTCAGGATATTTGATGCGTAAAATCAAGAGTTCGTTAGTGATTCATCCTGTTGATTTTCGGACATCATAAGTATATCTTCCGTAATTCGCAACGCAGTCAGCCCAAGGTTTTAGTTTAGCTACACATTTTTCTTCAAATCAAAAATTAAGTAAGGGTATCTTAAATTAAAAGAGCAATATCCATTCAGAATATTTGTTAATTAGACAGAGTTGTTCAGTAGAAGCTGGAGTCTCTTTTTCTAGTATTTTTAATTAAAAAATATTCAGTAAAAAACTTAGAAGTACATCATATAGAAGGTTATTTGGATCAAAATCTACTTATTGAATCTTAGCTAAAATTAATGCATGTGTTTTTTGTATACTTCCTTTTAGATACATTTTCGAAAGGGTACATAAATTCCTTTCTCTTCCCTCAACGTTCAGTTATTCTACAGCATGAGCGTAAAGGAGAACGACACTACAAACTGAACAAAATTATTGTAATAGATAAAATTAAAAAATATACCACCAGTGTCTTGGTAACATTAAATGAATTATTTTATGGTCGGTTGTTAGCACACACCTGCCACAAATAAATGTACGAAATATGAATGAAAATGAGAAAATGCAACGAAAATTTGGGGAAGGTCGTTGATCTTCGTTGATCGACGAGTTATTGAGAACGATACGAGCTGTGCTTACAAAAACAGTTGCGGTGACGATGATTCGAGCTTGTGTAGTACAATATTTGTTTTCACTGTAGAACTGGATTAATGGAAATTGGATAATTTGTTGCCACTAACACATTGTCAAGTTTATCCTGTCACGTAAATTAATATCAATGTTTTTACAGGGGAATAAAACAATTTTAGGTGAATCATAGGGAGGGGGATAACCAAAACACATCATTTCAACCATTAGAAAAATTCTAATCATTTTGTTTCGTGTTGTAATTTAAAAATTTCATTTATGAATTTATGTGAATTTTCCCAATTTTTTTTCGTTAAAATCGAATATCAAAAAAACTAGTGAAAACAAACGTAGAGTTTTTTTTCTCGACAAAATATACAACTGAGTGTTTTTATTCATTGTATATCATAATTATTTAACAGATTTTTTTTCTTCTAGCAGCTGTAAGATCACAAAGAAAATCGCGTAATTTTTCAGGATAACGAATATTATCCTTTTTATTTTATAAAGTTTCGTTTCAGAAAAGTATTTCATTTCACAATCAGAATGCAGAAAGTATTCAAAAAACCGCTGTGAAACTGAGGTACTTCCCTTAATGAAATAGGAGACGTTCCAACGTGACGCGATTCGACCAGAAATTATGCTCTAGGTATTAATTTACGAGTCAATTTGTAACAATTTATGACGCAAGTCGCACTGCCTGACAAAAAAAAAACAAAAAAAAACATAATGAGAGTGGAAACAGAAGTCGCTTTTTCAGAGACATGTAAAGCACTTAAATGAGCATCTTATCGTTTTCAAGCGGCGCCTCTTTCATTTTACGAGCGTATTTTTCACGGGGGTTTAAGGAATAGCACTGAAATAGTTTGAAGAAAAATTAACTACGCGTAAATTCATTTGCCTTCGGAATTATATCTATTGCGATTTATTCTTGTCTGTTAAAAACAAGAAATTACTACTTCAGTTAAATTTTGTGAACAGATATAAAGTATAAGATTAAAAAACCAAAGAACTTGCTCCGTTTAAAACATCAATATTATGGTGGTCCGTAAAATGGCTTTAGAAAGAGTTCTAACCGTGATGTCCCTAAAAAAAATAATAATAACAAATAATAAAACAAAATAATAATAATAAATAATCCAAAAACAATCCTCAAATTTTTTCAGATTTTTATCTCAACGTTAACCCTCTTTGAGCCCTCTTTTCTCCCATTAAAATAACATAAGATTTTGTCTTCATCAGGGTCTCTAATTTTTTGAGGGCGCATAAGACGTCTTAAAAATCGGTTTGGCACGTCAAATTATAGGCAAGTGTTGCAGTTAACTGTAAAAAAATTTCGAAACCGTAAACTACTATTGAGCACGTTAGCCATCACTAATTATTATTGATGGCTAACGAATTATTGGTATTTTTCGAAAAAATTAACGTTTTTTGACAAATTCAAATGACCTTTTCCATTCAAAGTGGAAATTCATCTCAGCTACCAACTTTTTGATACATTAAAATTTTATAAGAGTAAAATTTACTAATTCAGATTGTTCGAACCTACAAATTGTAGCCTACTTTTCATACAAAAAAATCGTTTTGATCGAAATATATTATTCATAGTATTTCCAAATTATTTATTTTGTTATCTATTTTTTATTTATTTATTTTCTTACTAAGTGAATATACGATAAAAATGGTCACCAAACGATCTAAATTCATTGTCAAAGTAAACAAGAATGCTGACATACTGCTGAATTGTAATAAAATTGAAATATAAACAATAGCAACAACAAAAACAAGGAACGAGACAAATATATATAGTTTGTTATTAACTTTATGGACTTATCAATGTATTGTATCTTACGCATTTCAACATTTTCTTCACATATTATTTTAATTTAAATGTTATTTTAACATAGAATGATATACCTCTCATGAAAATAAATTTTTTTTATTCATAGAATATATTGTGGTCGTCGAATGAGTCAGTAGTTTTGGTTATTGATCTATTTTTTTATGAATATTAGGTTTTAATTTTTGGGAGCAATTTTGAATTTGTAAATTTCACTCTTATAATATTTTAATGTACCAACAAGCTGTGATTTAAAACAAATTTGCACTGTAAATGGAGAAGATCATTCGAAACATGTCGAAAAACATCAATTTTCTCGAAAAATACTTATAATTCGTTAGCTATTAATAATTATTGATGGCTGACGTGCTAAAAACTGGTGAACGGTTTTGAAAATTTTTTCAGTTTACTTCAACACTTGCCCATGTTATTTGACGTGTCAAACCGATTCTTAAGACGTCTTATGCGCTTACAAAAAACTAGAAACCCAGAAAAAGACAAAATCCGATGTTATTTAAATGGGAAAAAAGAGGGCTCTACAGGCACGGGTTAACGTTGAGATTAGAATTTGAAAAAATTTGAGGATTGTTTTTGAATTAATATGATGCAGCTCTGGAGGGCATCATGGTTCAAATTCCACCAAAACCATTTTAAGGACCACCCTCTATAGGTATATATAAAGTTTAAGAAATCCAATAGTAGCGTGACATCTTCATTCCTTGAGCTAAAATTTCATTTTAAATACGTATCCTGAATAACAAGAGACGTAAATAAGAAGCATATTATTTTAGAGATGACAATGAAAACCTTTAACATAATACATATACCATATGACCAAGAACTACAAATTTTCGATATGGAAATTATCTAGATCGACAATAATGAAAAAAAAATTTCCTGCTGAACAAAACCAGTGCACAAATCATCAATGTATTCAAATTACTTGCACAACAATTTATTTTCAAAATGCTGAAGGCACAAAAAATTTGTCCTCAAGTGAGATCCAGTCCTAAAGAATCCTGCTCAACTCTCATTTAATCCAACATTTTTCAAAAGCATTTTTTCTATGGCACAAAAATTTCCCACGCCCAACACACTGACCTGGAAAAAGTGCATCAACACATGAATAGCGCCTATTCCATATGCAACATCACAAATGAGTTAATGTTCAAAGGAGCTCGCAACGAAAATTGCGAGTTGGGCAAAGTTAGTTATCGTGGGTACTAAGACGTGCCGACGATACAGCGAACGTATTACATATGAATTTCGGTATTAAAATTGCCACGTCGCGGCCGAGAATTAAAGTCGTAACAACAATAATTAAACTTCAAACGCCCCTTACTAATGCGACCGGCAACCAGGTCACCTCGGGCATAATAATGCAAATTGCTTTGTAATGAAAATGAAAACGCGGCGAATTTTCCGGATCGTCATTTCGACAATTGAAAGTTAATTATCAGGAACATGGTTTCGTGCACATAGTTGCTATGAATAATTATGTGTAGGTCATGTGTAACTGTGCATGACGTCATATAATGCGCGATTCGGTCGACACCATTATGTATAATCGCGTGTAATCATGTACGCATTTTGAATATTACATGATCAAACGTGACCGGATATCGGAATATTCTAGACGAAACGACTAATGATAATTAACCATTTGCATTGATTTTACTCGATGAAATAGTACATTCTGCATCTAGGAAAAAAACAACTTACACTCTCGTGAGAAATTTTTTGTTTTCCATGGTGCGAATGATTTTTTTTATCGTAGTGGGAGAGAAAGTCGATTTTTGCCCGCTTTGCGGGCAAAAAAGTTGGCTTTTTAGACCGCTATGTTAGAAAGGAATTTTACTGGAAGACATTTTCACTTACTTATTGTAACCTGTTTTAAGTCTTCCTTCGATCTTATTTTCCTATAGAATCTTGATGACAATGGGCTTGGAATTTTGTGGTTTTCAGGTATCCTGGTTTCGTAGACGTGGCGATGAGTTGCAACTGCTCACAGTCGACGTTAACACGTACTCGAGCGACTCTCGCTTCTCCTTGGAGTTCAAGAAGCCCAACGACTGGCGACTTCGTCTACGATCAGCCAACGAACGTGACGTTGGCTCCTACGAGTGCATCATTAGCGTCCACCCTCCCCTCATACGGACCGTGCATCTCGCCGTTTCCGGTGAGTTATGTTTCATCGTTTCTGGAATTCTGGTAAGCTTAGGGATTTTGATGAGGTTTCGTATTTTGATGAGCTTAGAAAGTACATATATATGCCAACAACAGTCTGTAGTTATCTTATTTCATTACCATTTTTCAAAGAATTAGGAATGTCATTGCACATTTTTTTTCAATTCTGAGCAATTTACTGTAGTGACTTGCCTTGTTAGACCTACTGTCAGTTTGACATATTCGACCCGATCTGTAGAAACCTACCTAAGGACCGAATCGACTCAACCCCTTCGTCATCTCAAATGAAAGAGAAAGTAGGCTCTATCGATTCGGTCCTTAGGTAGGTTTCTACAGATCGGGTAACATACTTTTTTTTTAATCAACCGTTTACCTTCGTGGTTACAAAGACAACTTGATATAGTGTACCTTCAACTTTCACGATGGTTAGGCGGAGTTTAGGTGGAAAGTTTAACTATGACCTATTTTAAGGTCAACGTTAGAGAGGATTACTTCGGAAGTAGAAATCGATCTTCTAGTTTAAGGATTGGACGTTGAATTTAAGATATATTCCAAATTGAGGGCTGCCCTTCACAAATTGGTCGCCAGTTATATTAGCTAAAACTTGGCCCCTAAGAATCAGAGCTCCATTTGAAATATTTATTTTAATCACTAAATTTGTTGCTATTGTTTTAATTAACTAGCTTTAACATTAATTTTTGCATGGTAACGCTTACTTATCAAAGTTGGTCTTTAACGTATAATATTGAATTTTAGCCAATTTAAAAGTTTATTTTCGAAGCTCGGTTTTATTAGAAAAATATACTTTTGATCTGAGGTTTTGCCTTAAAAGTTGTTGGAAGTATATTTAACCCTAAGAATCTAAGATTTTTTCGTGAAACATGAGTTAAACGAAACAATCAAACTTTTTCCTTGAACCATTATTTGAGATACGAACAATGATTTTAGAAGTTTCGAATCTTTGATGTGATTTGAACCGTAAACTAAAAACCTTAATCACCTAAGTTGTGCGCTTAAAAAGTTCGTATTGTTTAAAATAGCACATACTCACGAAATTTTTGGAACTATACTAACATATGTGACTTGGAATAAGAAAAGGGACCTATGGTTACAAAAATCGTTTTTGAGTTTTCGACTTCAAAAATTAGTTTAACAAATTCCCTATCCAATGAGCCACGTCACAAGTCTCTGTGACCATCGGTGCCCGTAGAAAAAATTTTTAAAACATACGAACAAGCTGTTACGAATAGAGAAAGAGAAAGGTTTATCTTCATTCTCTCAAGGTTTTCGTTTGTAATCATAGGACCCTTTTCTTATTCCAAGCCACATATATTACTTCGAGTTTTTCGAGATAATTAGAGAATAGTGACGTAATATTTTCATTCTTCATTGGAAATGATTCTTTCATGAAAATTTTAGAATGTTTACATAAAAAAATTCAAAATTGAAAGATGAAATTTGCCATCATGAAAAATGTTCAACCGATTTTATCAACCGATTAGTTATGGCTCACAAGTAGTAAGTTATTAAAAACGATTTTTAATGTCTTCACTTTCTTAATTTAAAAAAAAGAGCTCTTTCGAAACATGCAATTATTAAAAATTCTTCTAATAGTTGCATGTTTATATATATAGTTTAAGTTTTACTAACCTCAATTTTATCATTTGAAAAAAAAAACCAATGTCATTTCATCGTACGATGACAAAAAATTGTAGCAAATGGATTTTTGAATTTGAGTATTAAGAATACAAAGTTGTTAAATAATTGAGATACCATAACAATCTGAGAACTCAAGAAAAAAGTCAGATTAGATAAATCACAAACAAAGAGATTCATTCTTTACATTACCTTTTTTTTATCGCACAATAACAGATTACGTCTCATTAAATACGGAAATTAGTGTTTCTGTACGTAACACTCGGTAATAATTCTCAGTTTTGTTCAACTATGGTGACATTTTCTTGACAATTGTATTTTCGACTTGACTACTCGCGACTACTCAATACTCATACTGAATACTCATACTCATATTCTATATTCATACTCACAACTACTGACATTTATTTCTCTTCAAGACTCCTGTATAAAAACTTATTGTGTAAGTACTGAAATCTGTTGAAAACCTCCTTTACTACTGTTAGCCACTTTAAGTGCTTCAGTACACTATAGTTGCTAATAGTGGTTAAATTATGTTTACAGATAGTGGTTAGCACTATTGTATAGTGGAACGATGTTGATTATTAAAGACATTCAGAAAGCTTTTCACGAGTATCAGACGATAGAGGCCAAAACACATAATTTTTTTGGTGTTTCGATAGTTTTCAACAATGCTTGGCATTATTAATTAACAATTATTGTGTAGGATTTATGCTGACCGTGTAATTATATTTTTTCATATGAAAGTTGAAATTGATTAATATTACTAAACGAATAAAATTTAATTAATCTAATAAACCGTTAATTTTTCTACATGTATTGGATATTACTCGACAAAATGGGTAACGTTCTTTAGTGCTTTAGTAGCGGTGAAATGTAAAAAAATAGTAAACGTATGTATAACACTGAAAATTTGTTTATTGTAATCTCGCAGAGTGAGAGGAAATCGTTTATCTTAAGGGGATCTCCTCATCAGTGGCACATAAAAAAGGTGGTTTTTACCATTTTTTTAAAGTATGAAAATTAGGAGACACGCAAATGATCTTTTGCGTACATTCGAGCATATATTTGATCTACACTAAAAAGTTTTTTTAATAAAAAAAAAAAAAAAAACAATGGTGGATATATAAACAATCTCGCGCAGCGGCTCACCGCAGACAGTACAATCTCCGTGCACGATTCAGCCCGTACACTGGGCTCTCCCGAACATCACTTCCCCGAACATCACATCTCTCGACCATCACGAAATTCCTTTCCCGACCATCACGAAATTTCTTCTGAAAAGTAGCGAGGAATCTGATTGGTTATGTTTACATTACATCATACATGTATGCATGAATTTGCGCCGGCGCATGAAATATGCATACTGCGCGCGCGCGCCGCTCGATTCCAGAGAGAAGCCCCCACTCCGCTCCCGTGATGTTTGAAAGATTTTCAGGATTTTTTTTCGTGATGTTCGGGAGAGCCCAGTGTAGTTTTTATCTGAAACAGTAAATTGCAATACTTCTTTCTTCGTAAGGCTTTTCTGCAAGGAATAGACTATCATGGCGTATAAAAATAAAAATTTTATGACTTTTGTAATTTTTTTAAAAAGCACTCAATTTTTTGACTTTTTTTGCAGTAAGTTTATATAAAACCACTGTGAAACGACATTTTTCTTATGAGTTTTTTTAGTTCAGGCTGTGCGCCTTTTGATTCTCTAAATAATAGTGTTTAATTTGTAAACATAGCTTTTGTAGTTTTTTCGTAATCGTGCACAGAGATTTTACTGTCCGGGGCGAGCCGCTGCGCGAGATTGTTTTCAAATCGACTATTTTCATTTTTTGTTTTTTTTTTTTAAACTGTTTCGTGTAGATTAAATATATTTTTAAATATACGCAAAAGATCATTTGTGTGTCTTTTCATTTTCATAGTTTAAAAAAATGGTAAAAAACCATCTGTTTTATGAGCCACTGATGAGGGAACCCCCTTAAGGGGGTCCAACCATGTAACTCTTTATGGAAATGCAATTCTTTTTTTTTTTACATTTCTTGCAAGTTTTGATATCTAAAAATAAGATAGGAATAAGGTTTTACTGAATTCCAAAGGGAAATAATGAGTGTTGAGGCAAGTTTTGTCACGCTCTCCACTGAGTTCCCACGGCTCGCCATGTAATTGTTTATAATAATGTCAGGTCTCATTATATCGGAAAAATGAGTACAGATTCTGAAAGAGGATACAATTTCAGTCTAGAAAAACTTTCGATTTTTCTACAAACTTCTCGCATCATGCTCTTCAAGGCCAAAAAGTGTCTTAAAAAAACGTCCTTCTTGGTGCAAATAGGATAAACGCGTTTTTTTCATAACCACGTTTCCCGAACTGGTGCTTCCGATTTCTAAGGAACCAGTATACGGATTTTTATAATTTTTTTTTTTTAAATGTGTGAAAATTTTGTCGTTATCGTAAGGTACAAGTTGAGCTCCCAATCGTTATGAACAAATGATAAGTTATAGTTTTTACCTGCAAAAAAAACCTTAAAATACGATTTTTTTCAATGTTCTACCATTTTAACAACTGTGAAAGTAATAATATGAATAGTTATCGTTCGATCATCACAAGTCTATAGATCGTAAAAAAAAATTTCCTTTAATGTTCAGACGAACAGTTTTTTCAAAATCGTGGATACCACCAGCCAGGGTTTAAGAACGGTTCCCAAATCGGGACCACTCCCGTTTGACCGAGAACGAGAACTTATAAATGTAAGGAGCAGTTCCCGGAGCGGGAACTCATGAATGTTGGAGGAGCGGTTCCCGGATCCGGAACTCGTGAATGTTAGAGGAATGGCTCCTGGAGTGGGTCCTCGTAAATGTTGGAGGAGCGGTTCATTGATCCTATTAAAATTTTTCAATAGGATCAATGTATGCAAAGCAAAAAAATGTAAGATAATATTTAATAACTAAAAGAGTGCGCGTGCGCTTAAGTTTTTGAATGTATGCGATGTTTGTTAAGTACATAAAATTTGAAAAAAATACATGAAGACTATACAAAACACTAATTTTTTTCAAAATTACGTGATGTAGTGGAATTTTCGTGATTTAAATTGACGTGTTTTGACTCATACGCAAAGCGTAGATCAACCTGATTAACGTAATCACTAAAATGCTGTTAATGTATACCATGTCTACGAGAAAACTATTATTACTACTATTTGTATGCAAAAAAAACTTATTCAATTTCGTTATACCTAACTGAATTTTCATTTGGAATGCCCATCATCGAAAATATAAAAAGCAAAAGTTCTCGCTCTGGTAAACCATCACGAATTTACACAAGTTCACGCTCTAGGAACCACTCCTCGACTTTCTAGAATTCCGGATCCGGGAGCCATTCCTCCAATATTGATGAGAACCCGCTCCGGGAACCGTTCCGGGAGCCGCTCCTCTAAAATTCATGAGGACCCGCTCCGGAAACCGCTCCTCCAGCATTCATGAGTTCCCGCTCCGGGAACCGCTCCTCCAACATTCACGAGGACCCGCTCCAGGAGCCGTTCCTCTAACATTCACGAGTTCCGGATCCGGGAACCGCTCCTCCAACATTCACGAGGATCCGCTCCGGGAACCACTCTTCTACCTTCCAAAAGTTCTCGTTCCCAGCGAGATGGGAGCGGTTCCTAGCGTTCTCGGTTCTTTTTCCGCTCCGTTATCAAACCCTGCCACCAACCCTCCTTTTTTCAGAAGGCCTCACTTTGCGAGGGTGCTGTGGCCACAGTGTGATACTTTTTTTTTAGAGATTATTACTTTATTTTGTACTTCGAAAACCAATTAAACGTTGAAAAAAAATCGCATTGAAAAATATTGAATACTTTTCCTTCAGTTACATTCTAAAAAACGCTTCCAAAAACGGCGTTTATATGGTAGGAATCCATTAACATGAAGAAAAGAATGTAAAAATGGTAGGAATCTGAATAACTGAAGCAAAAAAGTTGGAGTAGACCAGTCGTTTAAACAAACCAGTGTTCAAATAAATCATGCATGTTCCAGTCTGTATAAGAAAATCGTTAATGAACAACTTTTGAGCTAAAAATAAGAATAAAAATTATGAATGTCATGACAAAATATGTGAGCACTATATCAATCTTTACAAAAATGTAAAAAAAATACATAAATCAATATAGAACACTGTATAAGACATGCAAGCACTGTTAATTACTGTCAAACACGATATAAAACATGAATGCAATGAAAATCACTATACAAAACTATTAACATCATGTGTTAGACATATTGTGAAAGACTGTTGACTACTGTTTATAATGAAAGAAAAGAAGATAATCTCAAAAATTGGCTATTTTAAGGAGATGAAACTCATTATTACAATAAAATGATGTTATACAAACCTACGTAAAAAGTTCCTAATAATACAGTTTAACACAGTTTTTCTTTCCTAACTTCCCAGCCCCTTCTCACAAGATTCATGAACATGTATCGTCAAACGAAGAGTTCATAAATAACGCTGTAAAACGTGGCCAAGAACGTGGAGTATATAAACATATATCTGGAATTCTCATCGAGTCTCCCATGTATTGGACGGTAGGGGGGCATAGAGGTGCCATTGGGGGCGGGGAGAGGGTGGTTATCGAATAGTGAAACGAGGGTATATCAATGCGCCAGGCATTGGCCTGTAATACGTGTATACGTGAAATAAGAAGCGGAAGCTGCACCGGCGGAAGGAATAGAACA
Source organism: Platygaster robiniae (assembly GCA_028476575.1). NCBI lineage: Eukaryota > Metazoa > Arthropoda > Insecta > Hymenoptera > Platygastridae > Platygaster > Platygaster robiniae. Next base: position 14,842,894 of record CM052025.1, read on the forward strand.
AGATCCGCCCCAGAATGGAACCAATAAGTCGGCACAAATGGGATGGAATATCTTTCAGTCACGAGCTGAGATAGACTTATATCATTGGTTATGAAATATTTGACCGAAATACCCGAGCGCACGACTAGCATAAATTCTCGTAGCGTCTACGAGTGCGAGACGAGGCGCGTTCGGTTCAGATGTGCTTCATGTCAAGAATGGAATAAGTCGAATTCTTCATTAGCATTCATTATTCATGTCGTTTATGAGAAATTCTCACGTCCATGTTTAACTCTATTGACATTAATTGGCACATGATGTAATGTAGACGACAGAAGACGCTGTTTTCGAGGCTTTTGTTTTCATCTATCAAGAATTTCGTTTTTGTTCACATGAGATTATTGCGCGAAAATTTCAGCTATCTTACATGCAAGTTACATGTTTCTCGAATAATGTTTTCTGTTGATATACAATAAAACTGTTTCGATCACGAAACCTACTATTATTTTAACATAACCTCAATACGTGTTTTTCAACTTTACTGAAACATATATATCTCCCAACTGATCGAAGCTAAAGCAGCTTGAAAAGTATATCGCGTTTTATGCAAATTTTTGAGATTCCCAAATGCCTCCAACCACACGTGACATAGTTCTTTCTCCACTTTTCGGCTTAGATTTACGAGCTTTGTTGGTGTGCGAAATTTATGCCGAATGTTGTTTTTGGATGAATTATTGGTTAACTTGATGGAAACTATTGTACGTGGACGAAAAGCATGTGTATGATGCAATGCTGATATTCCGTTCCATTTCTGAATCACATTGCGCAGCGATTTAATTGAACGATGCTTGTCATTTCGCGGTCCAATGCTAATTAGTTTCCGCACAAAGTTGCCTTTCCTTCACCGTGACTACACTCGTGTTCTCGACATTGTGTCTATTAGTAGTTCAACAACAACTTTCGTCAGAAGCTGTCGATCGACCACGAACAGCTTCTTCGGAATCAGGATTTCATGAATATGGGTGGAAATTGTTTTGTGTATTGTAGTGGATTTTCTTGTGCACAAAATTGTAAGTGTAGGTTTGATTAGAGTTTTGAGAGTCTGCAAAACAACTTCATGGTTTTCGTCAGTTTACACAGTTTGGCGAGTTAGTACAGTTTTGACTATATTGAAAAGAAAGACGTTTTTGAGCGAGACTATTGGAAGTTTCAACAGTTTGTATATTTTGTGACAGTTTTCTATGTAACACTTACTTTTGCAAAATGTCTACTTAATTTGAATAAAATCTATTTCAAAATTAAGAAATGCCCTGCAAATTGTATGTTTCTGTATAGGAAAATTAGTTAAATTTTTTAATGTGTGTCCCTTGAAAGATACTTTTTACAGCCTTTGTAGGCTCTTTTGCAAGTCTGGTCAATTTCTATAAATGCTCTAATAGAATTTTTGTAGTTTTATGTAGTAATGAACTACTTCATAAAAATGTTTTCAATGACATTTATAAAACTTTAATGAAGTCCAGAAAGATTTTATAAATATTCAATGATGATTTTGTAACGAATAGGTACTGCACGTTGAAAAATTGATGGGATGTTATCATAACATCCGAAAAATGAAAATTTTCTAGTTAATGAGTATTTTTTATTTTTTAGCATGTCTCGACTTTTTTATTTTTAAGACTCGAGCATTCAAGTCATTTAGATTCATTTCTTTTGAATTCCGACACTTTGAAATTTTAAACAACTGTCTCAGGTTTAACGTTTAAAAACATAAAAAAAGTAAATCAACGTTTCTTAATTGTTTTGAAACAACTTCTAAGGGGTAAAACCACTGTAGAGCACGACAAAATAGGCATTTTCGGGAAACTTTTTTGGCCTAATGTATGATTAAATCGAAATTTTTTATAATGGTGTTTATAGTACTTATCACGGAGTACAAAAATCAATTTTTTCAAGAAAGTACAAATCAAAGTGGCATCAATGCAGCTATTTCTCGACGCTTCTTTATGTATGAATGGGTTTATGGCTGGAAACGTAACTCCCATAATTTTTTATGGTAGAACAAAAAACTGAAAAATTTTTGAATCTCTAGAGCAAAAGCAAAATCCGTACAAAGGATTTTTTCGATATATTGATTTTTTGCAAAATGGCGATCTATTAATACAAAACATTCATATTTGACTGTCAATATTAGCACTTTATTGTTGATAAAAAAAACTATCCAATTATCGAAAATACTCTTACGTATGGCGCTGGAGAAAACGATTTCCAATATACGATATTCATATAACATATATAATATCGTACTGTGAAAATTTCGAATCGATCATCACAGATTTGTTCGAGATATGTTTCCGGCCAGCTCGAAAAAAGTGGTTTTGAGAGAAACGCGTGTAATAGCATGCTTCTCAATGGTTGATATAACTTTTAATGTCCCTAGAAGTCGGACAGATAATTTTTAAACAAATTACAAATTATTTCCGTTTGAAAATATAGTTCCTAATCTATTGATATCCGTTGTACAAGCTTTCGTACGTTGAAACTCTTGTTCGTACTCAGAAAAAATTTCAAAAAACTTTCTATGTTTACCTGAGAGGCGTTGCGTAAGAATCGCAAATTGAGTCATGTTAACATTTTTCACGCATTCAATTTTCTCGTATATCACTTTTAAGACCCTAAAGCATCTTTTGAACCGAAAAATAAAAAATTTGTTTGAAATTCTACAGTGGTGTAACCATAGATTCATCGCAAAATGAATTTTAAATATGCATTCTGATTTGTCACCCAGTGTTTTGATTTTTTACCTCACTTTCCAAAGCAAATAAAGAGTCGTCAACGAAATCAGATTGTTCACAATAGAGTCAATTTTTGGGAATGGAAACAATCCATTATCGTTATATGTGACGTGCTAGAAGAAAAGGGACACATCGCTCCAAAAATCGAAAACCGGTTTTTTGTATCTGTTGATAATATTTGAGTTGCTCTATACAACACAAAAATTAAAAAAATTCTACAGACATTATTTCCTATCAAAAAAAAGGGGGCAAACTTTCGGGAGTCACCTTTTACTACAGAATTGTTTGACTAATATCGCTTGCCCTGTAAAATTCTCGTTCGGAGCGATGTGTCCCTTTTCTCCTAGCACGTCACATATTTACATCAAAACGCTGAATATTTCCAAAAAGTTAATTTCAATAAATTGATTTATTCATACCTTCCATAAAAAAAAAAATAAATTTCATGCTCAAAATACAAAGTCTACATTCCAAAACTTAAAAATTCAAATAATGCTAATTTTTTTTAATTGAGTTAATGATGGTCAATAAAATAAAAAACATCAAATAAACTCAACAAGTTTTTAATTTTGCATAATCTGCAAGTAGATGTCGATCAAAATTTTCGTTTTCCACTAGTTAAGACGTTCAACCTGATCACGCATATCGATTAGATTTGGAAGGCTCTCGCGAAAATCAACCTACCGATCTTAGTTTCTGCTATGAAATTAACTTATCTCAACCCTTTAATGTTACGCCAAATTTTGCGATGTTTATCTTTGATTCGTTTCCGATATCACGTTTCTAGTTATAGACGACGTAGCTCCAACACTTGGTTCAAGCGAGGAATCTTCAAACTACCCACCCTGTTCCGAACTTGTCCTATTGAATTTCCATGGGGCAAGTTTGCCTTAAGTTCTAAACAAGCAAGTCCCAAGTTGCGACGTATATGCGTCCCCAGGGGTTTTTCCCTGTGGAATCCTGTAACAAGTCCTTTAAACCTGTTTTTTCTCTAGGAAAAATTGTATTTTTCAAATGTCGTTGCAATTTTGAACACTTGGATAAAATCCTACATGATTTATTCCATGCTTTAAATAAAATTTTAATGTCAAAGTGTAGCAGGGTCCATAAAAATCACTTAATTTAAAATGTCAAAATTATTTTCTTGACTTATAACAATAAAATTTATATGGTCCACATAGTTTTTCTACATAATTTTATCTACGTAGTTTTTTAGAAAAATAATGAAAAACCTTTTGAATCATACAAATTCGGAAAAAATTGTAGGAAAAATAAAAATCTTCGGAAAAACCGTATTTTGAAAAATCTGATAAAATAAACAGAATCTGTAAAACTTCGAATCATAAAACACGAATTTCTCAAAACCGTATGTATAGCAAACAATTGTAACATTTAGAATCTTGGTAAATACCTGAAAATTCCACGAAATACTATAAATAATCAAAGAAAAACGAAAATTCAAGAACACATCAAAACACGAAAATTCTTTATCGATGCAATTTCTCCAGAAATCTGGAATATTACTAAAAATTTATTGAAATTTGATTTGAATTTCAAAAGATCGGGTTCTTCACATCTTTAAAGCAATTTTCAATAATACTAGTTATTAAGAAAGTGTTCGAAAAACTTTTAATGGTTCATTATTACTAAAAAAAATGCAGCTCGTCACAGACATCTTCTAATACTAAGAAGTATATCGATATAATTTTCTAAATTTAATACATATATACACTTTGAATCCTAAAACAAACGATTCTAGGAATTTATTTAGAAATCCATTAACATACCAGACTGTATGTTGTATACAAACTCAGAGCGAATTGCATAAAACAAAGGCCAAATATTGCAAATCCTTACAAAAAATAATTTTCTGGAAAATGAACTTGAATACTCCAAATCATTCAAACTTTCAATACTATAGCATCAAATTTTTTAAATCTAAAGAGCGATCCGTAGAAAAACTATAAAACAAAAAAAATATTATAAAATGTTTAGAAATTTATAAAAACGTTAAATACGAATATTCTAGAAATCTATAAATTACTTGAAATATACGGAGGATTTACGGTTATCTCAAAAATCAATATATTTAAATTTTTTGACCTTTAACTCCCAGGGCATCAAATTTCATAAATATTATTAAAAATATATAATAATTTCAGAAAATCTTTTATGTTGTATCAATTTAACAGTTTTAAAAATGCCAGAACTATTATTGTACGAAAATCTTGATATAGGATCAATGTAGTACAATGCGCATTCTAAACATTAAACATTTTTATATTTTCTTTTCGTAACTGGCTTGTGTTTATTAATTTGCGCCATATCACACTTTTTATAATACAGTGTTGTAATAACTAAGATTGATATACTGTAGAACGTAGAAATATACTGTTATGTTAAAATATTCTCATCATTTACACCATCGATACGTCAAAAAGTACTTAATTTATTTCACTAATCTGCCATTACTGAATTTATCACGTGTACCTATTAGCTAAAACTGATCCTGCAACAAAAATTGCTAGTCCTCACTTTTAAAACAATGCTCAAATTCTAACAAATCACTCCTTTCCTAACTTGAAAATTTTTCCTATTTACCCGCGTTGAAATTCGCTCGGGTAAATTTGACTCAATTTTTCACGAGTTGAAGAATCTGGGTCAAAATTCCGGAGGCGCAGAGAGAGAGAGAGCGAAGTAAATTGACAAGACAGAAGAGATTCTTTTGTAAACAAGCGGGAAAGGAAAACAAGAGAGCGCGCGAGTTCTCGATTGTATAATAAAAGCTCGTAACGCTCGGTATTGGCAGGGACTTGATTTATTCTCAGCAACTGCATCCGATGCGACATGCGACCCATACTTCATTTGTAGCTCCGCAAGACTTTCCTAACATCTACTTCTTCGGCGTTTCCTCTTTCTTTTAGTAGATTCTTATCAAAGTTAGGGATTTATAACGCTACAAACTCGATTTTGCCTCGAGAAAAAGAGTTCTTACCTCTCATTTTACGAGAAAAAAAACGTTTTTAAAAAGATGTTATGCAATAGATGTTTAATGAAAGTGTGGAATGTATTTCTCACATAACGAAAGGTTGTTTTTTTTTTGTTTTGTTTTGTTGATGAAGTTTGCAACAAAAACTGTGAACGAGTTCAACAATAAAATGCAAAAGTGGAATATCGAAAAAAAAGAAATAAGGATAGTATATTACGCATCATGGGACGAAAACGAGCGATTGCAGACGAGGCTGGAAGTGGCTGCACGAGTGCCCGAGTGTTGACAGTTCCGCCCGTATCGTGCTTTTTTGGACAATAACACTGAATTTTGGCGGCTTGAGTAGCCTATAGACCCGCGAAAGTGCCCACAAGCCCACAAAATAAACGAATAGCTAAGAGTGACAAAAGTGGATTTGCCCTGTGCTTGTTTACTTTCGTGAGACACAAAATATATAAGGCGATGATAGACAACGGAATAAGAATGGATATAGTAAAACTAACCAAAAATATGATCAATGATAGAAAATTCAGAGTAACTCTCAACAACGAACTCTCAAACGACACATTCAAAGTTAAAGAAGGCCTACAGCAAGGCTCAGTGAATTCACCCCTCCTATTTAATATAGCAGTGGCATCGCTACAGGAGGAAGAAGAATTCACAGGCCAACCAAACGTAGGCGCAATAGCATTCGCGGATGACTTCATCTTATATGTATCGCACATTAACTACAAAATTATAAAACACACCTTACAAGGGGCACACAAAGAATTATTGGAAAGATAAAATCAATTGGGACTTAAAATAAATTCAGACAAAACAGAAATTATCCTTTTCAGACCATTAGATGCCAAACAAAGAAATTTCACAATTAAAGACAATAAAGGGAATGAATTGAATTGAAAGAAATCTGTAAAATACCTAGGAGTTCATTTGGAAAAATTAATTATGCATACCACTTAAAAATAGCTAGAACCAGCAGTAGACATAGAATAGCTCAGAGTCATAGAATGAAAATACGTAAGAGCCTGCTTTAGCACATTCAAAGAAAAGAGAAAAGGAACAATGAAATATTTTAGTAATCAATACATTCATAACAGGGCTGCATTTCCACCTATAGACACACGTATGATCAAGTTGGTCAGAGACTACATGGCCAACTTATCAAAAATCACAGACAATGAAGTTATCCTCAATCTCGTATCCCCGGACCCTAGAATTCTCGAAGGTGCGAAGTCGAAGGGTAGTATCCCCCCGAACACTTCACACTCATAGATGCGCAGGGATACATAACGGACAAAAATGGAATTCCCCTTCAACATTCGGTTCCTAGACCACGGATGAATAACAGGTTATTGACGTTTAAACCCGTTAATCACATTTACGAAATCAAACACCTAATACCCTATTCTTCGGATGTCTCACTTACAGACAAAAGAATAGGGTATGAGAAAAATGAACGCTACCACTGGCTACACAGAGGTAGAGGGGGAACCCATTAGGTTAAAACTGAACAATCCCTGTTCGAGCCGAGATATAAGGGCCTCTTCACGGACTCACATGATTACAATTGAAGAATACCTGATTTTCAAATATGAAATATGAACCTTGGAACAGACAGGGGAGACTTTGACCACGATCTAATTAAAGAATGCGTCATGAAAAGAGACCTGTTATGTTTGTTAACAGGGAATGAGTATCCCGCGTGGAAAAAATTTGTTCGGCAAAAGTTCGGCTGTGATGTTCGGCACCTGTTTATGCCAAACCTTGGTCCAAGCATGGGAAAAGTTTGGATGTTGCTTGGCAACTGTTCGGATAGTAAGCGTCTCCCGATCATTGGCAAACAATTTGGTACAACTTTTTTCGGTATGAGTTCGGAGAAAGTTTGGCAAGCTATATTTGGTTGCGATTTTTTTGAAAAAAATAAGTTGTTTGGCAAAAGTTCGGCCAAAAAAAGAGTCCAGGACAAGCTGGCTCCAAGCTTGACACAAATTTGTGCCAAACTTTTTGTTTTCCTGAACTCTTCCCGAACAATATTTTAGCAAAGGAGGTTCAAAAATTTGAGCGTGCCGAACTTTTGCCGAACTCATATCGAAAAAATTTTTGCCAAAATTTTGCCAATGATCGAGAAACGCTTACTATCCGAACAGTTGCCGGACAAAATCCAAACGGTTCCCAAGTTGGGGACAAGGTTTGGCCCAAACAGGTGCCGAACATCACAGCCAAACCATTGCCGAACAAATTTTTTCCACGTGGGATGTTCAACGAATATGAATGTATCTTTCGGGATGAAGGAAAATTTTTTTAGTTTTTTGGAATGGGACTGTTATGGATGGATGGCTGTATATATTATGGAATGTGGTTGGAATGGAGTATGGCTTCGTTTTAAGATAATTATAAGTATGTTGAACGTGTTTTATAGGTAAATTCGAAAACACAATGTAATACAAACGACAGAAGGTTTTTTTTTCTGTTCTAGGGCAGCTTTTTATTCCTATAGTCATTAAATTTAATAAAATGTAACTATTTAATACATTGACGAAAACATGTACACGAAACATTGACAAACAATGCAACTAATAAAGAGAAACAAGAAAGAGCGATATGCGAGCGGAAGCCGATCCCGTCATATACGTTAAGAAATATAATTTGCCTTTGTTAATTCGGCGGAAACATGTAAAAAATGATTGTACGAAATCCCATTGAATAAACACTTTTTCAAATCGTAAAAAATCGTGTTTACTTTCGTGACTGTCATCTGGTAGTAGGCTGCATGTGGGCACTTTCGCGATGGTCTCTATAGGTTACGAAAACCGCCATTTTCGGTGTTCGTTTCCAAAAAATGAGTTTTTTCATATTTTAACAGATTAGAAAATATTATGCATTTTATAAGATTTTACAGAATGAAAAATTTTGTGCGATCGCTACATTCGAACGATGAGACGAGCCTAGTTTTAAAGTTCAATTTGTTTAAAAATTCAGCATGTGGAAGTTGTTATCTATGGAGAACAATATAAGGGAAATATAGTTTTTTGCTTGTGATTGTCTTTATAACCAACACCTGCATGCATAGTGGTCCAAGAAGACTTTAGTCACGAACATTTTTCTGTATTATAAAAATAAAGCTACAGAAACATGTCTCGAAAACCTTAAAATGTTGATTGTAGCACGTTATTACAACTTTTGTGAAAACCCCAGTAAATATCAACCGCAAAATTAACAAAGTCCCGTATTCAATGTGATTTTAGATTTATATTTCTGTATGAAGTTCGAATTGTGTAATATTTTTTTAATTGCAAGCGTAAATCAACAAAATTTTTCTGCTATTTACATAGTGTGTCATGTTCTGATCTCATATCGGTAATATATTAATGATGTCCACAATCGGCAAATTGTTAAAAGTGTTTTGCGTGATGTCTTTGATTGTAAAAATTGGAATCGAGCATGTTACTTCAATACACATTGGTGTGAATAACTTTTTACGGCAGAGTGTAAAGCCTTATTCTTCTAAAATTTATTTGAAAATACTGTTTTTTCATGTGTATACCCATCAAGAGAATTCATTTAACGAGTTTCAATAATAAAAAGTCTGTTGGAATGATTTTCAGGGTAATAAAGCAGTAACAGTGAATTACCCGTCAAACGGTTTTTTAATTAAAGGAAAAAAATATCCATAGTTTATATGAATTATTATTCCCTGGCAAAGCTTGTACAACGTAAGTACAACGATAGAGCGTTGCAGTTGCGTTGCACTTACGTTGCACTCATTATTTCAAATAACAAGAGCGTAAAATGTGTGTTCGTCCATAAAACTCATGAAAATAAGAAGTTTCTGTTATTTTTTGTTGTAATTATTCAAAAACTAATTTTCAAAACCATTTTATTTTGAGGAAAGCTAGAATAAAATCCCTTTCTTAGTTCCCAGTACTGATGCAATAATTTATTTCGTTCAATTATAATTATTGTATTTATTGTCCATTACTTCTTGAGACTTGAAGGAATAATAGTTTCGAAAATCATTTCAATAAGTAATTATATAAATAATTTTTTTTATCAAAAATCAAATCAAGTGCCTTTTTAGAACCCAAAACTGACGTTTCATATTCAAAACAAAAGAAAAAAAATCGATTCACAGGCGTTTGCTTTGAACAAATTAGAGTTTAAAGGAATACTTGTTTTTATATAATTTTTTTCTCAAAATCACATGTGCTATTTTAAAACTGAATATAAATTAACACATTATCGCTTTTTTCATAGAATCATGTATCTTATTTTATTTGATTTTGCAGACGATACGTTATAATTCGATAAAAAGTAGGAGCGAAATCGAAGAGAATGAGAAGAGAAAAAAAATTTTTTTTTCTCTATTTCTTAACGTACAACTTCATTACCAAAGTTTTTCCTTCTGCTATCTATTAGAAATACTTCTTATTTATGCTCTATCGCATTATTGTACACGTCGGTTTTGTCAGATTGTTTTAATAGTGATTTTAAAAGTGCAACGCAAGTGCAACGCAAGTGCATCGCAACTGCAACGGAAATGCATCGCTAAAGTGTTGCATAGACTTTGCCAGAGTTGAGAAACATTTGAAAAAGATTTTTTTTTTTTTTTTTTCATTGAAGATAAAATAAAACCACGCTTTCTTTTACAACAGAAAATGTTAGAGATACTTTTAAAAAATATATACGTAGTACGTACAGTCTTCCTCATTATTGCCTTCGCTTTTTTGAACGCGAACCCATGTTTTCGAATGCGATTCAAGTGATAGCATTAACCTTTAAATAATTACTTATTCAATTAATATACAAAACAATTTTTATTGTGATGCCCGATATAATAACATTAAATATTCAATAATTATTAATTACGCGCAGAAAACATTCTCAAAGTGTCTTTTTCAGTTTCTTAGAACAATCTTGATTGTGCGAGAAAAATCGTAATTTTTTTTCTTTAATTCAACAATTTTTTTGCAGTCCAGAAGAGAAGCTTGACAAATTTTTATTTTTACGACACAGAATTCGACTTTTCAGCTCAATTTAGTACTTATGAATCAATAAAAAATTATTATGTCTAGCAAAATAATTTTTCACTATTATTTTTAAAATGTTAAAAATAAATTCTTATATATTCATCATTTTTCTTGCAAATTTGTGATGCACACTGATTAAAAAGTCCTAAACATTTTTAAGAAAAAAATTTCAATTTTTTTTTCTAACTGAATTCAAAAACGTAATAACTTGATCAATTTCTGTTGTATTATTTTCAAGATTATTTATAAATTCATTATGTTTCTGCTATCTAAGATTTATTTTTTGATTTAGGAGCTTCGATACCTTTCAGTGTATTCAAAGTTAGTATTCGTTTTCGTATTTGAAGCTCTTGACTAGGTTTGTTAACGTACTATAATTCGATTAAAGCGTTTCTTTAATTGATACATAATGAAACAAGTTTATTGAAAATTCAGCTTTAGAATAGTTGCAAGTACATACGAAGAATGTTATTCGAAGATGTATATTATTTCTCGTGAGTTGACGCTAATACGTATTACACTCTGCATGAATGTGACGAATATGGTGAATTCGTATAGAATTATTTGAATATAATGACTTTATAGTTATATAGTAAAGGTTGTCCTGTTGACGTTGCCAAGCGACTCTTGGCAACGTCGCTTTCGCTGTCTTATTGATAACCAACTGCGCACGATTTTCACTCGCACACTACGATCGCGCGAGTGACAGTGCGACGTTGCCGCGCTTCTCGAATGCAAGCGTTAAATTTCGTGAATTTGCCGACGAAATGCAGTATCCCTTTTTTTTCGCAGACAAAATCTTTTTGAAACTTTGCATAGTACTTTTGTAAGGCTATTCTTTATGATATACTCGTTTTTCGTAGCAATCTCATTTCTGAAAATAATTGTTTTGGAGAAGAAAGGGTAAAAATTCACGCGTTCCCGTAAGAGCCCATGAATTTTTCTCAACTTTGAGCACTTATTGCTCGAAAACCAAGGACAAAATCACTTCGAAATTTTTACGAGGTGATGTAAAGTGCCATGAACTATCTGTATGTGAAATTTGATCGAATTCTCATTATTCGACGCTAGCTGCAGGACAACCTTAAAGCATTATACAGTTATATCCCATAGGTTTATAGTTTATTGTTATGGCTTGGATAATGTTAGTTACTGTGAAAATCAAAAATTTATTTATCAATAGTAAATACTTTTTCAAGTTAAATGATAAAAATATATTGTATTTCATAAACCAAGAGTTTATGAAATACAATCATGACATGTGAACATCAAACATGTTACTTTTTAAAGACGTTAGATATTCAGCAGTTATCACTGTTCAATAAAGTTTTAAGCCAACAATACATAACTCAGTGATCTGCATTCGATTAGACAAGTAGCGCTGGCCGGAAAATTTTCAAGCGTCAAGATAGCGCTCACCCGTGCTAATCATTCGGTCCAAAGGATGTTACATTCTACAGATACGCGATCAATTCCCGGTATTTCGCTGACGGACTTAATCTGCGTTATTATCCGGATTATACGCAAACCTATTCGTATTCGGAATACCGAGGTCGACTTGCATTAAGAGCCACTATCAAATAACCTGCGCGTACAGGGCTCGCATCTGTAAAGCCAACTATTACTTCATTAATCAAAGTTGAGATAGGAATTTTCGCCAAGATTTGTTAAAGCACCGACTACAATATTTCATTTCCGAATGAAAATTGGGAGGTCCGGGAAACATTGACTCGTTCACTCCTTTTCCCTATTTTGCCTCTGCTTTAAACCAAATTTATCCTCAATTTGATTGTGAATAAAGCTCAGGAATAATGAGGAAATAAATGGGAAAATGTTGCAGAAAACAGTGAAACCGAGTCGGTATGCGATGGATCTCATTATTTCCTAGTTAACTTCACCGATTCTACGCGAAATACGATACGGACTTGCGTTTTGCATTGAGATGCAGGAATAACATATTTTGGGAAGGGAAGATGTTACCATATAACGATTTTTTTCTAATGAATGTTCTTTCTTCGAGTATGATAAAGAGAACACGAAAATTCCAAAAAATATATTTTTTACTGTTAAAAACATAAAAGACTTATATCAACTTTAATGTTTGAAAATGTTATTATAAGTATTAAGATTCTGTATAAAACCGTGATAAATAAACTTGTCTTCTTTAAAAACAAGAAGCTTCTGAATATATGTAAGAAGTTTATCGAAAATTATAATAAATGTGTATCATCCACAAACGTCATTAACAGTAATGAACTTTTACGTATAAGAGTTGCGTTGCAAAATATCAACCATTTGAAAAACTGTTAATAATCAACAAAGCTATTAAAATAACTTGACACTGCCAAGTACATTAAACCTTTGAATGCATATTATCTAAAAATAAAATACATTGTTTACATATGGTTTTGGACCAGTTGTCAAAAAGTAGGCATTGTAGGTAGCTTAGGTAGGAAAGTCCTAGGTACGAATACTCCTGGAGGCAAAAAGTTTTTGGCATCATTTCGCGATTTTCGAAACAGAATAATGTGATATCGTGAAAAATTTATGAATCATTTTTTTCGAAAATTCAAACAAAATTCACATTGAATAATTATAAAACTTCACAACTCCTGTATATGGATTTGAATAGCTTTATATATGAATATTCTTAATCCAAGTTTATTGAAATCCGCTAACTGTTATGTTCAAATTCTGATTTTGTCCTTCCAGATTATAAAACTGAAAGAAAACTGTATATTGATTATGAAATGCGTTTATGTATAAAACTTACATGAAAAGTTTATTAAAATCAATACAATAACTTTCGAAATGTAATACTCCTACAGTTCATTTTCGATATTTGGCTACGGTTGCAGTCCCGAAAAATATCTCCTCCTTATTTTTCAATGCATCATGAATCTTATCCTTAAGAATTTCTAGTGATTCTCAATTCTAATCTCATTTGCCGAAGGACAAAAAACGGCGTTACTCCAAGCCGGCGCGATATCAATCTCAGAGAAAATTTCCGTGCGAGTCGCATGCAAAAGAGGCCACGAGACAAAAGAGCGAATACGCTCCCTGAGCGAATAAAGTCATAAATTTGACGGATGCAAATATCCCAGCAGCGACTTTCCTGAAGCCGATGTGAGACGATCAAACGAAGGAAAGACTGTTTGTGCAAGGAATGACGACGTTTCGTATGTTTGCTTGCTGTGAAAATCGCAAACGTAAATTCGATGCATGATAAAAATATATTATCACAAAGCGGACGAAATCATTGAATTCGTGATTTGATCAATAAAAAAAGTACAGCGGTGGATTTACGTTGGGTGATGAAAAAGGAGCGGTAGGGTGAGGGGATTGTATGAGATCATTTTATTTGTTTCTTGCATGTGTAAAATCAGAGGCGTAAGCAATGGACATGGAAATTATTCTAATTTTGATAAATGCTTCGTGTTGTTGAAAATAAAAGTTGAATTTTTTTGACAGAAAATGTAAGAAATTTCATGGTTTGTGAGGTTATATGTTTAATTTCTTTTGATGTCATAAAGTTCATGACAATTAAACAAAATAAGAGTCTTGATAGTTATCATTTTATACTTTATTTTTCATTTACAATAGTTCTCAATTAACTGTAAAAAAACAATTTTATCCACGATTGAGACGATTTAGTATTCTGTAAAAGTTTTCGAGATTTTTTGTATTCATGACAATTTACAAAATTTTGCTGTCTGAAAGTTTTAGAATTAATGTAATTTGTCAGAGTTTTATCAATCAATGTCAAGAGTTTTATACAATCAAATAGGTTTTAACTTCTTGCAATCTAGGCTCGTAGCAAGAGGGGGGGAGGGAAAAGGGGGCAAAAACCCCTCTAAGTTCATCGTTTGCGCCCTCTGAGATTCTTAGATAATCAAAATTTTTTCCAAAAGCAAGTGCGCGCTAAAATTTTATCGAATTTTTCTTTGAAGCTAATGGAACAAAGCATAGAATTTAGCTATCTTGTATAGTAATAAAAAATTTCATAAAAGGGTGTTTAAAAAACCATAATAAATTATCTTTCCTTCTCTCGAAGTGCATTTTTTTCAATTGGTTGTTTTCCCCCTTAAAAATTATTTTTACCCCCTCTAACGTACAGATCTGGCTACGGGCCTGTTGTAATCTTTATTCTATTAGAGCTTTGATACTTTAAAATATTTTATTTTCAAATCAGTTTTGTCAGTCTTGGACACTTTACGATATTCTGACAACTTGAAAATGTTATGATTTCCAAGAAAAACCAATCGGCAACTACGAATTTCACTGATATATCTGTGGCTTCCCGCCATAATCGAGAAAGTCACTTGTGCCGTTAGGCTTGGTTTACATGATATTCTAAAAACATTTTGAACGTTATGGCATACGTGACTTTCACAGATATTGTGACGCGGCTTCTAGAAAGGGACCTAACGCCCAAAACAGCGTTTCGAGAAAAACGCGTTTTAAGTTTCAGTCTCCGAAGCAGGTAAATAGATGCGTATTCGTTCCTTCCTTTTCTATCTTCTACTCCATTCTTCGACGAAATAAGCGTGAACTACAAGGTGTCATTAATGATTCGACACAATGAGAATACAAAGGGACCAGTCCCCGAGGGACCGTTACTCACGTATTACCTAATAATGTAGTAGCAAGCAGAGTGAGAGAGCGATGCTTTAGCCAGATTTTACCGAAAATATTATTGGAATATTCATTCAGAAAAAAATTTATCATGAGCTCAATTTTCATCGTAGAAACGTGAGACTGGTGGCAAATGAAAAATACTGAATAACTGTATTGAACCATATAAAAATCTCAAAATCGAGGTTTTGGTCGTTAGGTCCCTTTTCAGAAACCGCGTCACATATTATTAAAAAGATAGCTAGAAGCGAATATGTAAAATTGAATTCAAGCGACCTGATCGGGTCGAGAAGGCTAAGGCCAAAAAAAATTATTCGAAGTTTGGATTTTAATTTTTTTGCTATAACATCAGAAAATTTGTAAATTTCAAATCTATAATTATTTAAACGTTGCTTAACATTTATGACTGAGATCCTTTTCTGCAATATATCATTGAAACCGCTGCTAAAATATTTGTAACAACTTTCAAACACTGTTCATTAGACGTCTAGCTAGATATGTGCCATGAATTAATGCATGAGAATACGCGTGTAACGAATATGAATGCAAGTGCGAATTATAGACATTTCTGTCGTACATCTGTGTTTTACGTAGCTACGCCTGAATTCACTGAAGATCGAACTTTCCCCATTCTTTGTCGCCCGAGCTCGTGACAGCTTCGGAAACCCGTGATTTAAACTGCTTTCTGTATAAAGCGATCCGAGCCAGATAAGATCGATATTTTCATGGCTTGCAACTTGTTCGATCAATATTTCCTTTCGACCATTCTAATATTTTACATTTCGCATTAAAAACATGCAATGTGTTATCTGATAATTCACAGTTAACAAAAATTTAACAACATTTTGCAGGTAACATAGAAAAAATTGAAAATACATTCATTTTTCTAATTATTGATTCTCGAAAATTCTAACGTACATTTTTACTTAAACATTTTAATGGCAAATTTCTCCTATCAAGCTCGAACTTCTTGAATGTTTTTGAAATTTCATACTCACAGTTTTTGTCCATATTACTTAAATTATTATAAACCTTTAAGAACAACAAAGTGTAAAATGATACTGATATATTTTTAAAGATGAGTAAGAAAGAGATAAACATACAAAAAAGTGGTCCGAGATATTTGAACGATTTAACAAAAATTACGCTTGGAACTAATGTTAGCACAATTCCTTGGAAAGTGCTTTTATTCCATTTACATTATATTCATGGTGTGGAAAAAATTCATTACATTTTTGTATCAGCTTCTAGACCCTCGACGAAATATTTTATGGGAATTTCAAAAACAGTAATTCCTTTCTGGACCTTCAAAAAGCATTCTTGTAACTCGGGCACTTCGAGTACATAACTGAAATTTTCGAAGTTTTCCATTTCGCATTAAATGCAGAAACGGAATGGCGACATTTTCTTGACTTTTCTTAAGCCCAAGTCTATTTAATCCAGCGTCAGAAAATTGTTGCCGTACCAGGTACATACTCTCGCAACGTTTTTTCCTTTCGAAGCCAGCTAATGCATAAAATTACGAGCGAGGCTTTTAGAGAAATTGCCCACTTGTCTCAAGTCACGCTTTTCTCCACGCTTTTTTATTAATCAAATTCCCGCCAACAAGGCTAATTGTATTTTTCCGAGTTTCCCGTGTAAAAATCCCTTGCGCGAGAATATGTGAAAGCAAAAACGGGCAAAAAAGCGAAGAGGAATATCTCGAGATTTAGCTCAACTTCCTAACTGTTTTGCGACCCACGCACATTTTTCTGCGATTGTCAGACTCATGCGACGTTTTTCACTCTCTGCAACCGACCAAAATTTACGAAATTTCAAAGTAATTAAATTAATGTATTTTGCTGTTAGATATGTTGTAACGTACGTTGTTTACAAGCTAGAGACGTTTGAAAGAAGAGTTATAAAATTTTTTCGAATATTACATCAGTCTAGTTTGTAAAAGTTTGATCAACAGTTTAAACAAAACTCTATTCACATTTTTGAAAAAACTATCTTATCCATCATGAAAAATGTTGAATAAATAAGATGTTTTCATTGATTGATTGTAAGTTTCGCAAGTGTACGATATATTTAATATATTTACCATAATTTTTAGCCAATTTCACTGAATTTTGATTATTCTCAAAAACGTTTGTACTTTAAAATTGTTGTACATTGGCCATAGTCCAGAAAAAAACGTCAACATTAACATCTTTTCGATACAAGAAGATGAAAGCTCATTCACATTACAGAGAAGCCGGAAAAAGTCCTCGGCTGTGGTTTGCCATCGAGCCTCCTCAGCTCTGGCTTATTTTTTTCCCTCGAGCCTTACTCGGCTTTGGAATTTCTGTTACGGTCCCAACCTGTGTAGCCTTTCTCGGCTCCGGGCATTTCCCGGTTTCTTTGTGCCGTGTAGCCTCTCTCGGCTCCAGATATTTCCAACGTTTTTCCTGGCCCGTGTAGCCTTTCTCGGCTCCTGGCATTTCCCGGTTTCCTGGTGCCGTGTAGGTCGGTGTAGTCTCTCTCGACTCTAGCCTTACTATTCTCAGAGGATTTGTACCAAACGCAAGGTTTCTTCCCAAACGATCTCAAGGTTGATAAGGAAAGAATCGATCAACGCGTGGAAACTACGTGATGAAAAATATTACAATATAATGTAAATCTAAAACCACGTTGTAATTATACTTTGTGCATAGATAAACGACTCCTCGTGAGTCATATAAAGTGAATTTTTGAATCATTATTTATTGCGCCCTCATTGTTGACGCCCCCCTCAATTGACGTACAACAAAATGATAATTGAGCCCCCGGATGCAATAACTCGCCGAGCGCTGGAAAACGCTTAAAAGTATTGTCCACGCGGTGATGTCACGAGTCAAAATAAAAATCCGAATTTAGAATAATAAGAAATAATACTCGATAACGTTTGAAAAATGAATGTTGGTCTAAGTTGAAACTTTTTTTGTAAACGTCATAGTTTGAGTTGAAAAAAATAAAAAACGGTGATTTTTGAATCTGAAAATAAATGTTTTTTAAAACTTACATCGCCGCTGAGCATTATTTTTTCAAGGTATTTACATAACCTTTGTATACAATTGTTCGGGAAGGTCTAGCGATGAACACAGTATTAAAATATTTATAACAAGTTATTAAGAACTGACTTTTTTTTTAATCCGACTGAAAAACCATGTTTTCTGACGTTCGCGTTAAAAATGTATCGAGGGAATTTTCATTTTTAACGGGGTTTTCACGCTTGTCATAATATTAAGTATATTGTCGAACTTTTTGGAAAGTTTGAGTTCTCTAAAACTATTATTTATAGAAAAACTAGTAGGTTGAACACAACGCGCAGCGCGATGTGATTGACTTTTACGCGCTCGAGCTCCGTGGTTAGTCCTACCAGCGAAAAATTCAAGCACATCGCGCTGCGCGTTGTATTCATCCTGCTAGCTTTTCTATAAATAATAGTTTTAGAGAGCTCAAACCTTCCAAAAAGTTCAACAATACACTTAAAATTATGACAAGCGTGAAAACCCCATTAAAAACGAAAATTCCCTCGATACATTTTTAACGCAAACGTCAGAAAACATGGTTTTTCAGTCGGATTAAAAAAAAAAATCAGTTGCTAATAACTTGTTATAAATATTTTGATACTGCGTTTATCGCTCGATCTTCCCGAACAAAATTTTACAAAGTTTATGTAAATACCTTGAAAAATGAATGCTCAGCGGCGATGTAAGTTTTAAAAAACATTTATTTTTTGATTAAAAAATCACCGTTTTTTTTTTTTTCAACTCAAACTATGACGTTTACAAAAAAAGTTTAAACGTAGACTAGAATTCATTTTTCAAAAGCTATCGAGTAGTATTTTTCATTTTTCTAAATTCGGATTTTGATTTTGACTTGTGACATCACCGCGCGGACAATACTTTTAAGCGTTTTCGAGCGCTCGGCGAGTTATTGCATTCGGGGGCTCAATTGGGGAAGAATTTGAATAAAATTTGTTTTTTTTTTTACAATAATCATAATTTTTTCGAAATCGATTTTTTATTTTTTGAACTTTTCTGATACCATTAAAAATTGATAGATCATTTACATTGTCAAACGAGATAATCCGTAGAAATATAATTATGAAAAATTCATATTTGAAAACACGAATAGGTTTTAAATACAATTGTATTTTTAGAAAACCATTTTATAAATGACTTGAAATAAGCAAAATTTTACTATAGTTGTAATTTATTCTAACTTGGAGAAAATTTTTCTAATGTAAGAAATAATGATTAATATATATTTATACTGATATCTATATTTTGTTTTGTTTCGTTTCGTTTTGTTTTCGTTTTTGTTTTTGTTTTTCTTTTTTCAATTTTTGAGATATCGAAAACTTGAGTGATCGATGTTAAAAAAGTACGGATTTCCAACGAAGATCATGAGAAATAATAATATTTATCAAAGTATGAGTATAAGAGCTATCAATAATTTTAGAAAAATGATGACATAAAAGAATTGAAATTTATTAAAACGATAATATTGAATATTTGCTTACAATTAAAAAAAAAATTTTAGTGAAAGTTTTGAATTCTTCGATGATTAATCGTAATTTTTTCAGGTATACCGAACAATTAAAATTTTTCAGAACAAATGTCACGAGCGTATCTGACGCCTTCAAAATTTAGAACACTTTTCATGTAAACTTTAGTTATTTTACAAAAATGATGATTAGGTTAAATATTGCCGCTTTTTATTATCTCCCTATATTATCAAAAAACTTGCCGCCGCCCCCGTCATACATCTTACCGTGATTCAGCAACTCCCCGTCATTTCCCGTGAAATCCCGTCATTTCCCGTGAAATCTTGTCATTTCCCGTAAAATCCTGTCATTTCCCACAAAAACCCATCATTTCCCGTGAAACCCCGTCATCTCCCGTGAAATCCTGTCATTTTCTATGAAATCCTGTCATTTCCCTTCAGTTGCCCTAATATTTCGTGATTACCCGTCATTTTCCGTGATATCCTGTCATATCCCGTGAAAAGCCGTCAGTTTCCGTAATTTTTTTGTGGGATTCCATGATTTTTCTCAAATCCGGTCATATAATGTACTAGACGGCAAAGCTCATCTTCCAGTTAATATACCCATTTTCCCTCCTCCCAGAAGAGGTTCGAGGGTGGGGGAATTGGTATAAAAACCCGAAAGATGAGCTCTGGCATCCAGTACTTTACTGTCAAATTCTGCCATTGTTTTTCTGTAAAATCTCTTCAATTTCTGTGAGTTCCCGTTATTTACTTTCACGTGCCGTCATTTTCTTTGAATTTTCGGGAAATACCGTAAATTATCTTGTTCTTTTTTAATATCTCATTCATAAATTTTTATAAATAAGATTTCATAAAATATCTTCTATAAATATAACTTTATAAAAAGTATAAATTACGTGCCAGGTATGGATGTGCGAATTTGGCGAAACGGGAATATAATGGACCTAGACGAAGCCGAGTTCTGTTACCCGTTCCGCCAGCGAGCACATCCGTGCCTGTAACATAAGGTATTTTACGCCATGATAACTATAAAGTCACTTCCAAATGTCAGTTTTGAGGTTAAAATGGCGTAAATATCTTATTTGAATATCTTTTTTTTTTTTCATTCAATTTTCGCATTCAATTTAAATTTCAAATATTATTTGTATTTCAATGAGAAACAAAGCAAAAACTTCAGCAGTACTGCTGTAAGTTGTAACTATTAAAAATGTTAAGAATTTACGTTCATCTCGGTATATTTTCATACGGCTGTAGCATTTTTTTCTTCTTATTGCACTGTAGGCTTCATTATAAAGTTTTATCATCTATTACGAAAATTCAGAAAATCTTCATTCTCAAACTTATTTTTTTTTTATTATCCACATTCATCTACCAAAATTTTTTTATCCCTTCAATATCTCACCTTCTTTCAACAGTTTAGTTAGTTCCATTTTTTTACAGAGAATTTCAATTTTTCCCTCTTCATAAACCGTCAATATGAATATTTTATCTTATCATTTTCGTTTAATTGACATGTAAATGAATGCAATTATTTTTTAAAATTATGTTTCCGTCAAATTTTTACTAATTAAAAAAATTAATACAATCATCCTGAGAAATTTCCCCAACAATTATTATTTCTCTCTCTTTTTGCATTTCTTTCTTTCTATTAAAGTTTTTTATTTTTACCAGAATTTCGACTTTTCCATCTGTGACCGATCCTTAATATGTATTTTCGTTTTTCGATTCTCTCCCGAATCCGTTGTAAATGAAACCTTCTATTTCTATTGTAAAATTTCATATGCATTATTCAGAAATTTCTATTTAACGTAATACTACATTTTAGATATTAATATGCTTATATTTTACTACATCTTAGTTAAAATTTCATCAAAAATATGCACTTATACTTATTATCCTTTCGTATTCCCTGAAATCTTCAAAATTTTTTATATTTTTCAAATTTTCCATTTTTTGATACTTGTATTTTCCCAAAACTTCTATTGTTGTGTTATTTTGAATTCGTAATTCGAACGCAATGTTCCCTTTGTTGTAATTTGATGATTTCACTTTTTTAAATCTGAAGTAACATCTGTGCTTTACAATGAATTGCAAAAGTATGAATTAATTAGCTAACTCTACGACATTAATAATCATGTAAGAAAACTTTCCACTTGATAGAATTATTAGCATGAATTTGTATTTTCATATATTAAGAATAAATATTGTATGGATTAAAAAAACAATCTTGTTACTCTCTTTATAATATATTTAAAATTAAAATTATAATTAGAACTAATACTGAGTTGGGTTGGCGCGCGAAGCGCGCAGGGGGGCGAGCCCCCCTTTGTGAGACTATGGAGTTGCGCAAGCTTAATTTTTTTTTATTCGTTTATTTCAAGAAATGAGTAATTTAAAAAATCGAGACTGGAAAATGAGTTACTTCTTAATTATATTCAGATGTTGCTGAAATAACATCTGTGCAGACATATTTTTATGTGGCTTCTAGAGCAACAAAAAATCATGAATTGAGTAAACGTTACAAGATATTTACGTTATGTTAAAAAAAAAAGTTTTCGTATAAAAATTGGAAATTTTCGAACCTCAAGACAATTCCATACTTTGATATCCAAGAAAATGGAGAAAAAATCATTTTGAATTTCTTTATTTTTTTTAGCTGACTAAAAAGGGAAATCTATTTTGGATTTTTAAATTACTAATTTACTGTGACGTATTTTACTCAAGGTCCTTATATCCTCATGGTTTTTTCTAATCATTTCATCATTTCCCAAACATATTTCCGGAAAAAATCCTTTTCTAATGATAAATAACTCACAAGAATAGTCGACCTGAAAAAATATTCACGATAAATCGTGATTGAAAGACTTAACCTCTTCAGAAGTATCTCAATACATTGAAAGATTATCTTCAATACAATTAAGAGAGGCATGGTGAAATAAAACATGTAATATGTTAACTTTTTAACCACAAAATCAATGCAAAAAACGACTACTGATTGCGACGTCGAGATGAATATTAATTCTTAGGGTACACAAGTGCTCTGTTTATTTAGTAACTGGCTCATCGAGCTGAATGAGCCAAATTACAGTCTTTCTTTCTTCGATATTCCGATGTAGCGTTCATCGAAGAAGAAAATTGGAATTATGCTAAAATATAAGTCAGCTCCGTAAAAAGTCGTAATTGATGAATAAGCGTCCATCTTGATAGATGAATCGGCTCGTCTCGCCTGACTCTTCAGAACGTAATCCCCGGCGTCTTTAATCAACAGCACAGAAAGAAACGTCGCGTCAGCGAATTCTTCGGCCAAGTTATTTTCCGTGCGGAAGTTCCCAGTTGAAATTTCCAGTTTACGGAATTTACTAGAGATAGAGGAAAAGGGGAAAGTGGGAGTGAAGTTGTTGTTGCTATTTTCTTCACCTGAGTTTATTAATCCTGAGTCGGGCCAAAGTTTTATCGATTGTGATATTCTCAAACTTTTGCAATTTTATGGATTAATCTCCATTCTTGTACATGGTTTAAGTCATAATTTACCCTAGCAGGGCGGCGAGATCGAGAATTGATCACCGGACGATCTCCGAACGATCTCCAATTGATTTCATGCATAGATGACCTATGTATGCATGGATTGCATTGAAAATTTTGTTGTGGAATGCATTTATATGCACATATTATCATTTCGATACTAATACTTACGTCAAAACATCATTTTTACTATTTTTTGGAACGATCTTTCGTCAGTAGGAGAGTTAGGCGAGTTTGACACGAAGCACAAAATGGTGGCCGCGTGAATTCATTCAAATATTTCATATGTGGCGTGGACTAGCAAAACCTACCTAACAGCACATAATTCAAAAATGAGTTTATCATAGCTCCTGAAAGTTCAAAACACCCCCTTTCGAATGAGCCTATTCTCGAATTTGTGCGATCAAAACTCATTGAGATGAAGCGCGTAATTGCACGATGGATCGAGAAATTAATTCTGGTGGCTTTCAGTATGGGTCACCCCTTCTACTCATGGAAAAATCGACGTGTCTTCCCCTCACGGGCTTTGCTTCGGCTCACGATCGAGAGTTTCGAGACCATTTTTTACACGATTCTGATCAATCCTGATCCTATTCACCTATTATCTAGCGAATGTGATTGATGATGGTCTTTCTTTGAAAATGTTTTTTTTTTTTTTTTTTTGGTTTTTTACGAGGGTCCCTTTGAGAAATATTAAATTATCGTAATCAGTGGAATAATTCGACACTTTTCCTATTTTCCCTTCGTTGCGCTTCATAAAGGGATGCGGGGAAGACGAAAAGCACGCGCTTGAAAGGCAAGTGGAGAGGGCAGTTTGACCAGTTTCCTTTCGCTACCTGCCTTCGCCACTCTGCTGGAACTTTTTTCCTTCGGAAGCTTTTTCTCGAAATATTGAAATGTGCTGTTAGGTAGGTTTTGTCAGTCCACGCCACATATCATTCAAATTCTGGTCGAGCACGTGAGCCAAACACGCGACGCACTGTGCCCACTGTACATTAACTTCTGATTAACTTCAGCAGTGGCGACAGTAGCAGGGTGGATGTAATTGTTCCGAAAGTTCAGAAAAATTTTCAACCCTTTCGGAAGGGAGCATTTTAGTCGATCTGGGTTAGATTTCCCAAGAGCAGAATTTGTCGACAAATGCGCGGGAAATTCGAAATACACTTATCAGAACCACGTGTCTATTTAATATTATATTGTTCATAGTTATATAACAATATGCAATATTATGCTGTATTAAATTATTGAAACGCTTAATAGTAATAGTATGCAATAGAGAATTATAATCAAAGAATAACATGAAATAATGAGTTATAAAAATTTTATTTTTTAATATACATGCATATGATCTATAACAATTAAAAACTAATCAATTAGTGATAAATATACTTTTTAGTTACCTACCAAACAATGATTCATATATATGATGAAAGGAATATTTATTTATCCATGATATTGTTATTTTTAATAATGATTACATTTTTTTTCAATCGATCGGTATTGGATATTTTTTTTAAATTTCAATTTTTCTGAACTCATAATATTGGTTGATCCTAAATTTTTTTCAGATCCTAGAATTTTCTTAAAAATGGGAACCTTCAATTTATTCGGAAATGAAAAATTTTTGGAATTTAGAATTTTTATGGACTTACAATTAGAACTTTTCCAATAGTTGAAACTTTGATTTGTTCATGACTTTAAGTTTTTATATGGACCTCACATTTATTCGACAGTTTAAACTTGGAGTTTTTGTGGACTTGAGATTTTTCGAAAGGTTTGAGTTTATAATTTTTTTTGGGAACTTACAATTTTTCGAAAGTTGAAAATTAGGTGAGGAGTATATACTCTGAGAAAAATTATCCATTTGGCAATGGGTTTTTGGGTTTCTGCCAATGGAGACCAATGGGCATCAAATAAAAAAAATCAGTTACTGTTTTTTATCATTGAATCCCGTAGGCAAAAACCTATTGCCAATGGGTCATTTTTCTAAGGGTAATAATCAAGTATAAGAAATTATCATATCCCAGTAGGCACGTAATGTTTCAAAATGTTTCAGAAACGTCTCAGAAAGATTTCAAATGTTTTTGAAATACTCCCATAACGTTACGTGCCGAATAGGACTATATTACATCATAAATAATCTTATCTTACCAATAACCTCATGCAGTTTCAACTTTTAGAAAAATTTCAAGTTTCCCAAAAAATTTTAACTTCCAACTTTTGGAAAAACTCAAGTATAGAAATATTCCAAGTTTAAACTTTTGAATAATAATTTGAGTTCTATATACAAATAACTCTAGTCTTGACAAATGCAAAGTTCTAACTTTCGGAAAAGTTCTAAGTCTAGAAAAATTCTAAATTATTAAAAGTTCAAAGTACGAACTTTTGGAACAATGTTGAGTACAGAAAAAATGCAAAGTTTGAACTTTCAAAAGAATTCTAAATCGAGGAAAATTGAAATTTTTTAAATATCCAGTACTGATCGATCGGAAAAAATTGTAATCATTATGAAATTGCACAATTTAAAAAAAAATGGAAATTTATTATATTATATTCTATACATGATTATTTGGCAGGCTCTTAAATAATATACAGAAAATAATATAAAATAGACACGTGGTTCTGATGAGTGTATTTCAAATCTCCCGCACATTTATCGACAAATTCAGCTCTTGGGAAATCTAACCCAGATCGACTAAAATACTCTCGCCCGAAGGGGTTAAAAATTTTTTAGAACTTTCGGAACGATTACATCCACCCTGCTACTGCCACCACTGCCGAAGTTAATCAGAAGTTAATGTACAGTGCGTCGCGTGTTTGGCTCACGTGCTTGACCAGAATTTGAATGATATGAAAGATCTGAATGAATTCGCTCGGCCACCATTTTGGGCTTCGTGTCAAACTCGCCAAACTCGCCTACTAACGAAAGATCGTTCCAAAAAAAAGTAAAAATGATGTTTTGACGTAAGTATGAGTATCAAAATGATAAAATATGCATATAAATGCATTCCACGGCAAAATTTTCAATGCAATCCATGCATACATAGGTCATCTTTTCATGAAATCCATTGGAGATCGTTCGGAGATTGTCCGGTGATCAATTTTCGATCTCAAAACGGTCTCCAATTGATCTCGCTCGCCCTGCTAGGGTAGTTCTGTGTTAATGAGAAGTTTCTGTAGTGCATGCATGTGGGAAGTCAGAGAATCGTTAAAAGTTTATCAATGTGTAGTTAAAACTGTAATATTGAAATCTGTGTTATGTTTCAAAACTTATAAAGGATTTTTTTTACCTTTTTTTCCAGGATTATAAGAATTTTCTAGAACGTTAATTATGTCTAAGAAATAGTTAAAGTCATGAGACCAGTAAGAGTACAGAAAAATTCAAAAAAAGATCGAATCTTTCAGCATCTGAAAATGCAGATTTATATTATGAACACTATAATAATATTAGCAGAAGTAATTTTCGGTATGCCTGAACGTAACTGCCTAAAATTCTTCATAAATTTCGAAAGACTGTGTCATTTTCATAAGTTAACAAAAATTATTTTTGAATTTTGTTACTTCACAAGGAATATAAATTTTCCTTGGTTTTTTAAACTTTCTGGTAATTTTGATGCCAAAATATTATTTTTGTTTTGAGGATTAAACATATTTAGTCGAGAATACTTTCACTTTGTCTTAACTTTTTTTACTTTCGGAAAATTGGAGGAAGAGCAAAAAAATGACAATATCATCTTACGACCATATTCCAAATAACGTGTCATCCAAAATTAAAAAATTACACAAATATCTAGCTTCAAAGTGATTAAGTTATGACAAAATTTACTTTTTTTAAACGCTTATACATTAGGGTAGTCCTTAAAATGGCATTGGTGGAATTTTAACTTAGATTCCCCCTAGGTCAGTTCCAAATAATTCGAAAACAATTCGTAAAATATTTCAGATTTTTATCTCAACGCTAACCTGTGTCTAAAGAGCTCTCCTTTTTCCCATTTAAATAACATGGAATTTCGTCTTTATCTGGGTCTCTAATTTTTTGTGGGCGCATACGACGTCTCAAACATCAGTGTGATACGTCAAATTATAGGCAAATGTTGCAGTTAACTGTAAAAAAATTTCAAAACCGTCCACCAATATTTCGCGCGTTACCATGACGGAAAAAATTAAATTTAATGCAAATTATCGGTATATTTTCGAGAAAGTTGATGTTTTTCGACAATTTTCGAATGATCTTCTCCATTTACAGTGCAACTTTGTCTCAAATGCGTATTGTTGGATTCAGAAGAGTATCATGAGAGTAAAATTTACAATTTTACAATTGTTTTAATTAAATGATACCTTATTGTTCATACAAAAATATTATTTACAGTGAGTAATTCATACTATTCCCAAAAGTAATTTTTCTTTCATGATCGAATGATAAAAATGGGCATCCAAAGATTTCAATTTATTTTCAGAGTAAATAAGAATGCTGATATACTGTTGAATCGTACGAAAGCTACAAAAGATGTAAGTTTAAAAACCTATAATTTTACGGCATCTCTTGTGTTTGGTGTAATAATTATATGTATCAGGATTTACCACTCGAATAACCTTTTCACGGTTCCTCGATAGGGATATGAATTTTTATGCTACATCAGAATGCGATAATTATTTTATATTGTGTAATATCACATCGCCAACAAGAACAAAAACAACAGCAACAACAAAAACAACGAACAAGATAATGAGACGCATATATACAATTAGTTCGCAATTTTATGCAATTATCAATGTTTTGTATATCACGCATTTCTACATTTATTTCGTATTATTCCCATTCATATGTTATTATGAGATACGATAATAAATCCCAATTTCCTATATATTTTGTTTATTCAAACAATATATTATTGTAACATGTAATATAGTATTGTAATTGAGTATTTCCTATTATTAATTTTTTTTTCCGTAAACGATTGATTATAATTTGATAAGAACAGTTATAAATTTGTAAATTTTACTCTGCTAATACTCTAATGTATAAAAAAAATACGCGATAATGTAAAGCCCCCTTCGAGCTCTGATGACTTTTTTTTTAGATAATTTTTTTTTTTCATGCAGATTAAGTTTTTCTATCGCAACAGTTGCAATCTGCGCATGCACATAACCACACAAGTTTGGTTGGCGTAATTCGTGCGCGGGTTGAATTTTGTGGAGTTTATTTTGAATTTAGTTTAAATAAAAAATATTGTTATAAAAAAAGCAAGCATAGAGCACCCACGGGCGGAGCCCGCGGATGACAGCCAATTTCTTTATAAATATATAGGAAACCAATCTCTTGAGTGAGAGCTCACAAAATTATCTACGCTGTAAAAAAAAACTAAAATATTTCTGTTGGAGCAGAAGAAAATTTTTCAGCTCGAACGAAAATTATATTTTTCTACGGAAATTTTCTAGCCTTGTATGGATTTATA
Source organism: Platygaster robiniae (assembly GCA_028476575.1). Lineage (NCBI taxonomy): Eukaryota > Metazoa > Arthropoda > Insecta > Hymenoptera > Platygastridae > Platygaster > Platygaster robiniae. The sequence continues at coordinate 14,871,812 of CM052025.1, forward strand.
CGTATAGAGAAGGAAATCCCTATTAATGTTAGAATTTTTCTTTCAAAAATGAAAAGATTCCATGCCTATTGAAGGAAAATTTCCAACATTAAACTGACTAATGACTTCCAGTCAGCAATGTAACTTTTTTTTTCTTTGTATAGATTTTTAACGTAAAATTCCAAAAAACATTCCCGTTATTTTGAAAACAAAAAACTTGAACAGTTCATAACTCAAGTCTACGAGTATTTTTTCAACAGAAACTGTGTAAATCTATTTTTTTTCAAATTTTTTCATTCGTGAAGCTTGAAAATTAATAAAATTTGTCTACTCTAGATCGCATCAATAATTTCACTGAAATACCAAAATCGTAAAAACACAATTCGCAAATCACTTAAAACTTAAAACTCCATCAACTACAAAACAAAAATCCTAACAAATCCGTTCTAACATCCAGATGCATTATGAACCCTACAAAACTAGACCGTAAAACAACACTCGAAATGCAAATAAGTACACTACAAACATGCGTACGCAAAATGAACCTCCCATAGAGAATTCTAAATCTCCCACTTCTGATTCGCAACCATCCCGATGCTCGACTCTGCAAATTTTCCGAGTCCCCATTTCGCAACTCTCAATTATACAACACGTTTCTATTCGAAATTCTCGAGGAACAAAAGTTTTATCCTTTCAATTTCGATCGTTTCCAATTTTTGTTCGTCTATTTTCCTATCCACGTAATGCCACGGATTTCATGCTCGAAAATTCGAAGGAGGAAGAAGGGTTTTCTTTTTCCACAGCAAGTGGTACTCTCAGATACTCATTTGAGGAGTGAAAAGTATTCGAGAGAGCTTTGGAAAGAGGAATAAATAGTGTAGATTTCGGGTCCGTTCGAGGAAGTTGCCTTTTTTCGGTTTCTCGCTTGTTTCAAAGACTTCCCGAGCTCTTTTCTTACGGACAAAGGATGCGGAGCGTCCGGGAAAACTGGCTTCGCCTTTCATATTACGTTGCTTGGGGAAGCGCGTGTATCTCTTGTTATGACGATTTATCTGGCGGAAGCATGAGCCATCGATTCCATGCTTCCACCCGCGAAAGATAAATCGCAGTCTCTCATATTTCCGAACAGTGTCGAATGGCCGCCTTTTTACTTATTGAGGATTTGATGGATGTGGATATTGGGATTGGAATGTTCGTGATTCATTTCTTCTATGAGACCTTATTGAACCTCCAGGTAAAAAAAGTTAGTGTTTATAAATCACGAATCACGAGTAGATCTATGTACGAACCAGGGGGACCAAACTCCGGCCAAAACCTGCGACGGTTTTCCCCTGTCAGAATCGCCAAGTCGCTCCCACCAGCTTCTATCCACTCATTCCCAATCCTAACTCACGACACGTGGGGTAAGCGATATTAAGCAAGAGGTGAGGGACCGAAATCACGATGTTTTTAGATGCTTGACAATGCTTGATCAGGACAGGACCGGCTTTGCCTCCCCTGCTTTCCCCTTCTCTTCGAAAAGCAGGGGAACAAGCGCGCGGGTAATCTATCCCTGCTGCTTGGTAGAGTTGGGAAAATCTTGGTAGAATTGCTGGTTTGGGGAGGGCGCCACTGCGGAAAAGAGAAAATACAGACTCTTCAAGGAGTTTGGTCCCCCTGGTACGAACGTACTGATCGAAATCTATGTAGATATTTATCTGTTATAGATCTACACAGATTGATGTTGATAAATTTCAAATATATCTATGTTGATGAATAGAGATGAACATTGAATAATTTTATGTAAGACTGCATTGAATGATTCAATTTATTGTTAGCTCTATGCTCATATGTTCGGTGCTAGTCAAATCAAAGATGTAAATGATCTATCTGCTCTGTTTTCGCATACAATCTTTCTGTGATACAATACATGACTATTACCTCGCAAATTTCTATAATTTTTTTATCATTCTTGAAAATGGATATCATATATTGAAAATAAAAATAATAAGGTGGACTTGGTACAACAGATATTATACACATTGAAATGTTATCCAACACGTGCTAGCACTACATGTTGGGGTACATGTTATCAACTTAACAGTACTGACGATAAACTGCACTAAATGAGTTGGGAAAAATTTTTTTTCTTTGACTCACTCGAACACTCAAGTATATCCTATGTTCTGATTTGATATTGCACTTCATAGCACAATAAACGTCGATCTCGTATTTCGATAATCACGGCGCATCATTTTCAAGTGCTTTTATCCTAATAAAATATTTAGTCAAGTAATTACAAAATTCAGTCGATATTATTGCATGTTTCAGGTTATTTGAAGAATACGCTTTAAAGGCTCGTATTCAACTTTAAAAAAATTTAGATCCAGTAATCTTTCCTTTGATTGTACTTAACTTAATAAAGACCTTAACGTCTAACAGTCTTTTCTCGTAAGAATCTTGTTAATCTTAAATTTGAGTTTCGCGGATTTTCTGGCGAAAAGAAAAAAAATTAATTTGTTTTATCAAAGTCGACGTACTCCAGCATAAAAAATTTAAAACAAAAAAATTTGTTTGGGTTGTTCAAGGTTGTATTAATTTCTAACTAAACCCTTACTTTACACATATAAAACTATTTATCGTGGTATCGTGTTATTTGTTTGACCAATGACACTGCGCGGTACTTACTCACTCACGAACGTACCCGAACATACTCGAGGTTCAACGAACATCTCCGATCTCCCTTCGAATAAATCGGATACATACTCACAAATACTCATTAAATGCCACTAAGTCACTCAAACAGTCAGATTAAGAGATACACTTTATCCTACTTTTTGTATTTTTTTTTAAACATAAAATTGATAATTGCTATGCATTATATCACCACATAACTTGAAAAATTGATGCAACGAACGTCACACTTCAATATCACCACCATAGGACTTTCATTTTGACAGATTTTTGTTGATTTACGTACGAAATTCGCATCTCTTACTTGACAACTTTTGCATTGTTTTAAAAAAAATTGCATCAATTTCGGCATTTGCTCTCAATATTTTCCAAATTTTATGCTGAATTACGTTGATTTTGAAAACAAATTTTTTTGCAGCTCATTTTTCGGAAAAGTCGTTACACTTGAGCACACATAAGCATAACCAGAATAACTTTCGAAAAATTACAATCCGTTTTCGCATTGTCAAAACAGAAAAAAAAAACGTCTAAAAAAACCGTACAGTTTCCAAGCATATCAAAAAGCATGTAAATAAAGAACTAAAAAGTTCATTTTACTTACTGCTGGCAGTCTCAAATTTGATTTTCAACGGAATTCCACTACACAATTGCTTTTTTTTAACAATGATCAATGATCAATGGATTATCAATTAATGATCAAATGCCAATTATCAATAATCATTGATAATGATTTTAAAACTTATAAAATAGATTATGTTACGTATGTTATGTATTTCTGTTGCTCTGTACATTTGTTTACATCTTACAAATCACGGACAATCGATAGAGTACCTGAATAATAATCGATATATCGATAGTTTGCTTGTCAATACGGTCAATACCGTCCGCCATATTGCTTAATGTATTCCACATGGAAACTTTGATTGATAATTATAAAAAAACTATGCAAAATTATAACCAATGAATATTACGTCGACACGTTCGGAAGCACGCATAATATGTATGCAAAATTTCATGACGATCAAACACGAAATGTAGATTTGTACTCTGGTCAAAGTTTTGATTTTTCACTTTTATATAATAGATTTTACAAGCACCGACAAAAGGCAAACATGTACTAAAGATTGCTTTAGTATAAATTAAAATTTTCTAGAGTTATAAAATGACAAGCTCAAAACATTATACACCTTATACTACATACATACATACATACACCTTACAACTAGCTATTGAATAATGATAAATTATAAAATTCCGAAACTGTAAATTTTACATATAGCTATTACAAACATGATTTTTTATAACGTACACATGATCAATTTAAAAATACAAAAATTATATATATTTAAAATAAATGAAGTATGAGAAAAGTTGTACATTACATAAATGTTGAATTTTTTTAAATATTTTTTTATTCTATTTTATCGTAAATTCAATAAAATATATTCTATATATTACATGTATATTATGTGACACTATAAATTGAACAATTCTAGTTTCAGATAACCTGTCATCACATTCGTCTATTACACTGTGCCACAAAATTTAACCTTAGGAATTCGGAGCAGCTTTCATTATGATAAATCGATCGTATTTGATCCCAAAAATATCCCTTTCTTAGCATTTTGAAAAGTTGGCTTTTATTTGCGAGATATTAATTGTTTTAGTTAAAAATTTTTGAGTCGCATATTTTTCATGAGAGTGATCGGATTTTCATGATTCAAAAACGACAGTACACGTATTTGACGTCAAGAAACCTATTCCCGTAATTAGATTTTTCAAAAACTTTGTCTTTCCAAAGTTAACTTTCGGCCGAAAAAACCATTACTTTTTTCGGGGAAAAGGCGATGACTAAATCGCCTCGCCCGTTGTATCCGCTTGAAAGCAGCCTCGTGGGCCTAAGGTACAGTCAAGGTACCAGTAACGGTAATAGGCAGGGCGATCTAGTCGTCACCTTTTCCCCGAAAAAAATAACGGTTTTTTCGGCCAAAAGTTAACTTTGGAAAGACGAGGTCTTTTCAAAATCTGATTACGGGAATAGATTTCTTGACGTCAAATACGTGTATTGTGGGTTTCGAATCATGAAAATTCGAGCATGATCATGGAAAATACTCGACTCGAAAATTACAAGTTGAAACAATTCATACCTCGCAATCAAGAGCCAACTTTGCAAAATGCTGTGAAAAAGATGTTTTTGGGATCATGTACGATCGATCGATCATAATGAGAGCAGCTCCGAATTCCTAATGTTAAATTTTGTCGCACAGTGTTACAGATGCATTTTTGATTATCCTGGTATCCCAAAAATAAGATTTGAAAAGTTGAACATTAAAAGATGCTAGGCAAAATTTTACGCAAGATTCATTTTGCCATGTTCTTACAGAGGAAAATGAGCCTTATATGAAAATTTGCTTAGCAGTTTTGATATTGAGTTGTTCATTTATACAAAGTTTTGAATTTTAATTTTTTCAACAGGTTTCTTCGGTATAAATAACTTAGTAATTCATTTCTAAAAACCATGATATTTTCGGCGAGTTCACAGAATTTGGCATATCTCACATTTTTCAAAATACACCAAATTTTTGTTACTTGCTCAGAGCATACTCTTAATTTCAAATAGTCAAATTTTGACCTTCTGAATTAGTCACTGATATTTCCACTACTCAAATAGTCGTTTTCACGTGATTAACTGCCAACAATAGTCAAATTCAACTATTGGAGTAATCATTTGTTACTACCTACAATTAGTCAATTTTTTGACTGTCGAATTAATCAAACATTGACTATTGTGATAATTCATTGCAGCTTTGACTATTGAAATAGTCATTTTCAACAGGAATGACTATTTATAACAGCAACGTTTTCTTATTAAAATTATTCCTAAATGGACTTATTAAAATAAGTTAATCCTGTGACATCGAATTAGTTGAAACTTCACTAAAACTATAGGTTATTTCTAAATATACATTGATTAAAAATATTGAAACAGTCGGACTATTTTAAGGTTAAGTAATTATCAGTGCTGAAAAAATTAAAAATTTGTTGAAGTCTGAAAAAATCTAAAACGTCGTGAAAGAGTCTAAACTTGTTTTTGCCTCTCAAACACTAAAAAGGAGCGTTTCAAAACACGTTTTGACATAAAAAAATGAAGTATTTCAAGCCAACACGCAGGCTGTCGACAAATGACAATCAGCGAGGTGAAAGGCGGGCTCTTTTGGTTCCTTGGAAATCCAGCGGGCCAAAAAGGACCCCCCCCCCCCTTTCCCCTGCCAACTGTCTTTTTCTCCAGCATCCGTGTCAACCTTCAATACTTCATTTGCCATGTCGAAACAGTTTTTGTACGCTCATTTTTACTGTTTTCGAGGCAAAAAGTATCGTGTGTACCTCGGAGCAATAACAGCCGATTATAACTCGTGTGATTGCCGCCTTCGCTTCGCTCAGGTGGCAAACCTCACTCGTACTCTAAATCGGCTGTTTTTGCTCCTAGCTACACAATATACTATTCATGCAGGGGTGGAAAAATATTTCATTGCAAAAATAGTAAATTTTACTAACTTGATTATTTTGAGTTTCTTTTACACTGTGAGTGGATATTGTGATTGTGACGATTAAATCCTGCTGGGAACGATAATATCAAGTTGCACACACAACCTGGGAAGATTCTGCTGGGAATGATTTCACATACGAATCACGGCAATACACGTATTCTTGCAGGTGTTAAGGACAGACAGTAGATCATTTACAAAGATATTAAACAGTAAAGGTCCCAGGTGGGAACCCTGGGGGAACCCAGAAGAAACCGGATAAGACTTCGAAAATTTACCTCTAACGTGAACTACTTGAGTCCGATCAGTCAGATAATTTTTGAACCAGGCAAGTAAAGTGCCGTGGATACCAATGTTCTCCAGTTTCGACAGCAATATTGAATGGTTCACCCGATCAAAAGCCTTTGAGATCCGTGTAAATAGTATCCACCTGACTACCCTCATCCAAAGCGTGAGCCACGTAACTCTAGAAGATAATCAAATTTGTAACCGTTGACCTACCCTTCCGGAAACCATACTGCTCATCAACAATCAGATTCTTGAAAAAAATGTCAACTTCCTGGTAACAATAAACTCAAAAAGCTTCGGAATAGAATTCAGTTTAGAAATTGGGCGGTAATTTTTCACATCAGTCATAGGTCCCTTCTTGTGGATCGGTTCAACTCTACTCATCTTCCAAATATCCGGTAAATAACCAGTTGACAAGGAAAGATTAAACAGTCTCGTCAATGGATCCGCGAGAGAGTAATTATGTTAATTTGTAGATTGATATATTCACTTGACTACCTGGAAACAACTGTAATACTTGTTTATCAATCAAGTTCCTATATGGAAAATTGTCCATAAACGTGCATCATGATTGAAAAGTATTTTTGTAAGTAAAAGTTTATTTAAAATCATTCTGAATTTGTTTAAAGTCATTTCCTCGATCACATTTGAATTTCACCGAAGTCCACAGCATTTTTCGTTTCCTTGTGTAATTGTATAGTATCGTTGGTTTCATGGCAATTTACAGTGAATTATCAAGATATGCAATCTTATTTGACATATTATATGAATATTGTATTTCGTTTACTTTTTTTTGTTATTGTATCATGCGATTTCTTCGAAATTCAATTAATGCACATTTTTTCAGGATTAGTCTGGTCAATGTATCAACTTTGATTATTATATCGCTGGTATTGTAGTACAAATTTTAATTTATTTCATCTTTCAAATAACACGGTCCTGATCATGCAAAATTTATGTATGGGACGTGAAGACTCGGAAAATCTGCTACGTGACCACGATCTTGAAGCAGAGTACAAAATCTTTCCGTAACAGCAGAACATTCTACCTCACTTTGTGAAACATTTATAATATTTTTACAGATTTATTGAAGAATTTGCCGTGAAGAGAATTTCTTGATGAATTTTCTAGAGTTTGACAAGTTTTATTAAACACAAATCAATATTTGCAATTATTTGCAAAAGCATGCATGAAGACACAAAAAGTTTTTTGTATGATCTTTGCCCAAAATCAATCTCGAATGTAATTAGAAGGATTCATTATTGAGTATTTTTTTATTATTTTTCTCACATTTGTTTACTACCACACATTAATTTTTTCCCCTGGAATTTGCATCGTAAATTTTATCGTTTATATTCTTTGAAGTGAAGTCTGATTACAAATTATGGTTCCACTCTAAAAGTTTTGTTTACTACTCTCTAATTTTTTACTAAACTACAGACTATGTAGAAAATTTTTTGACACTTCAGTACAAATATCAACGTCTTAAAAAGGCAGTCGATCCTCTTCCCTTCTCAGAGTCTTAGTTAAAGTGCACAATCTATATTTAATTTTTTAGAGTATATGCATAGGTGTTCAATTATTTTTTATATGATTTTTATTGGCTTTTCAACCTACAGACGAAAAAATTTTCATCCCAACTTTAGGCTCTTCTGAAGATTGGTCTAATTTTTTTTTTTTTTTTTTTTTGAGGTATTCTAATGAGTTTTTTTGAGCGAAGTTCTAGCTATTGGTATACTTATTCGAACGTTAAGCAACGCTTGCAAAATACTAGTTTGACGAAAAATTATGGCCAAAAAAGTTAGAAGTGTTCAACTTACGGACCTTTCTCCTACTTCATTAAATAAGGTAATGGTTTCAGATTGATAACTATTGATTTCCTATGATCGCAATTTCGTCATTGAGTATCCTGAAACCCTTTATTATACAATAGTGAAATTTGTGATTTATTATCCATAATATATTATATATTTTATACATTTATTATATTTGGTACAGGTATCCTAAAGTCCACGTTACAAAAAACAAAAAAAAAACATTAAAAAAAACATAGATTCCTTATTCAATTTGAAGTGGAAAAGTCTTTTTCCACTTCTTATAAAACTGAAAATTACAAAAGTTAATGAAGTCTAAAATTTGAACAGTTAATACACCCTCTAGACAAGTTGGGGGACGACTTCAGGGACCAAGGCTTTACAAATTTTCTTAATATTTTCCGAGTTGAAAAATTTTGATATTTTTCACAAAACAAAAATATATATATATATATATATATATATATATATTCGAGCCTAGAGTCTTACAAACTTTGAACTAGTCTACACCCACTTGTCGGTAGAGCGCATTTATTGTTTCATATAACAATAACATATATTCTATAAGGTTTCTATAAGGTTCTTATAAGGCGCACCGTATAAGAAATTAAATTCTTATAAGAAGTTTCATTTTCTTGAAAAGTTTCTATGAGGTTTAAAATTACTGGGGAAGACCATTGCAGATGTAAAGGTTTTTTAATAGAAAAATTCACAGTGGAAAATTTCGTATGTCAAAAAAAATATAAACTTCCGACGCATACAGTGATAGATGTTGAAAAAAATAAATATAATATTTGTAGCCTTCAAAAAAAAATTCGATTACTTGGGTTTTGGAAATAATTCATAGAAATTCTGGGTTATTAATGATAAAATTTAAAATTCTGCAAAATAATATCCTAACTCTGTGCGTTCGAAAATATAAAATCTGAAATTCTTGAATCAGCGTATTTAAATTTTATTAATAATTCGATATTATACATTTAACTATTGGAGTTGAATTCAAATTTTATACTCATCGAAAATCGCATTACTGTTAATTATTATAAAAAGAAGAGTAACAAAACTGTAAACTACGGTGTATCGAATTTCGGGAATACAAATCTCTTCATTGTGCTTTCCAAATAAATAAATATATACCAAATTAATTTTTATGAAATGTCTTCATTATTATTATTATTATTATTATTTTTTTTTTTTTTTTTTTTTTTTAATTCTTATTATCATCATTTATTTCGTTGAATTCTCAGAACTTCAAATTTTCAACCTCTCCATTCAATTATAGTCATCATCAACGCCTTCAGCCCTCCTAAAAATTCATATCTGTTGCCTTCACTGGCCAAACTCAACATTGTGACTCTTCATTTTCAAATTTCTTCCAGAAGACTTTAATCTCGGCTTTTGAATAATGATATGATTCCGATACGTTGATTTTTCCGGTGCATTCAATGAAGCGTCGAAATGCCATTAATTTCGGGTTCAAAGGCCGCCGACGAGTCGCCATGGGAAATGTTTCGCAGCAAGGACGTGAGAGTTATGAGCCCTCTGGGGCTTGATAATTCCATCGAGCCACGCGCGAAGGTTTCGCTGCTTGAACATGTCGCAGGCATGAGAGACGTTTTTCCCTCGTAATTTTTCACGAAAACAGATTGCCGCTTGATTATTCCGCTTTTTTCACCCCTCTTCGCTCGAACCGGAGTGTGTTGGGTTTTTTTTTTCTTTTTCATATATACGTGATTCTACCTCGTTTATCGCGCTATTTCGGTACATGAGTGTTAAAACTAAGCAGTTTCTCATGAGAGAATAATACAATAATTTTAAGTAAATTCTAGAAAAATTTGAGATAAACCAACTTCGATACAATTTCAGAAATAATTATGGAAAATGAATGCAGTAAATGATTGAATATCTACAAAACTCTTAAAAACAGGAAACTTGTAGATCCTGCTTAATTGAATTGATGGGAATTTTCGAAAACATTGAAAAACTTTGATGCAGAAAAGTTAGGATAAAAAGTATGTCACTTTCAAAAATGTATGAGCGGTTACCTAGCCTTTTCTATATTTCGGAAACGGATAAAAAAATTGAGAAATCTCACCATTTTTTCCATGCATGGTTTTTAATTTAATCATTCTCAGATTCGGGTTGAACCATTTTTCTCCCCCGTCCATAGATACCTCGTCAATGACGAGATGACTGACGTCGAATCACGCCATCCATTTCACAGTGCTCAACATGAAAACAAGCGCCGAAAAATTCATATCGATTTTTCCATCACTCCAATTGGCCATTTCGCGTTTTATTTATCGGCTCCGGTGACGCGCGAAATTAATTGTCAGATAGGCTTTTGTCGCCGAAAACACGGCGAAACACAGCGCCCTCGCGTGGAAAAACGCACCAGCGATAGCTTTGGAATGCAGCCCATCATTTTTGACGAGCTCCCGATAAGCTTCGTTGAAATACGCGGTTACGTCGACCCGACTATTCGGATTACGACAACCGTGCTTTTTTCCCAGATGCTGTTTTTCACGCGAAGAAAAGTTTATGCGACCATTTATTTCTTTTTATTGTAATATGATCCATCTATAGATCAACTGTGTATATCACTGGGTTAAACTATTCAATGAAACAAATCGGTTTGTCGATCTTTCATCGTTTATTTCTTTCTTGTTTTCTTTCATTTTTACGACTTTTCTGTGACACACTTCCACAAAGTCAAAAGTTTGTTTCCGTCATATACCTGATTATTTCAATTTTCCAATGTGTATATATTTGCATTTCCTTACGACTTCTATTTTAAAGTAAAAAAACTATCATGATTTATTCACGAGATTTCAAATGATTCTAAATAATTTTTTTGAATAACTAGATCGATATCAATATAGTCTATTTCGTCACTTAAAATTGATAGTCACGATTTATTATTTTAAACATTCTTTTTTTGAATGTCCGATTCCGCAACTGTGTCATCAGAAATTTTGAATATCATGATTTGTACATTCTACGACTATATTCTTATTTGAGAAAATTAAATATGAAAAGTTGTCTTTTTACTCTCATAGGTTTTCAGAAATGCAGTAAATTGCAGTAATTGCAGTGAACAATAATTCATAGAGCGGTAAATTATTGATATATATTCTGATCTGACATTCAATAGTTCCTCAACAAATTTTGATTCACGTTAAAGAAACTGACCTTCCGTTCCTTTATTTTTTCTCTCTATGTATGATACTTTAAACAATATAAGCATTTCTTCTTTCGACAACTTTAAATCTGAAAATTTATAGATCCTTTTTCAACGCAATCCTTAACCTTTTTTTAAGGGTTCTTTTAAACCACGAGGGAAATTTATAAGGACCGCTTTTTTGTCTCTTTCTTTGAAGTATGTTCTTTGAATGGGCGCTCTGTGTAAAGCAGGTCTTAGTGATGCAAATACGACATCCGCTGTATGGGACACTCGGAATTTCAAGGGAAGTATAATGTAGAGCGAGTACGTGCTGCTCGTCCAAAAATTCGAAATTGCTTTTCGAGCTGATAAAAGTGCAAGCGAGTTGGTGCTGGAGTAGACGGGGCCGAGGGAGGGAGTGAAGGGAGGAGGTTGCAGGGTGGTGTCAAAAGGGCTTCGGAGGATATTATCACGACGTCCACTTGAATCTTCATTTCCGAAAAATCTACTTTTCTGCTGCATGGAAAACTTGGCGTCCTCTGGGTGGATTGAAAAATAATTTGAATTATGGTAGTCAAAGTGGATGGAGGAAAGAATGCTAATGTTTGATACATCATTTTTCACGAACTGTTTATAAGAACAGAGAATTGAGATTTAAGTATTAAGCATTATATAGATTTCGAATTTAAGGCTTATTAAAAATTTTATAAGTTCTGCCCTTACATTTCAGATTTATAGTTTGTTTTTTTCAGAGTTACCTTAAAACTTCAGAGTAACACTGAATTTTTGTAAAGGTTAGCTAAAACTTGTTTACAATGCACCTAAATCTGTATGGCATAACTTTAATTTTTTGAGGCTTGCCCTCATGCTTTCATTATTTCTTTAAATATTTTTTAAGATTACTCATTAAGAAGCAACAGATTTCTCTCAGTCTACCAATGAATTGTACGCATAACTTGAATTCAAAACGTCCGCGAAACTCTAGAATTTTAGAAAAAGTAGGTCTATTGCTCCATTATTTCCATCCTTGAGTCACTTCCGGAGGATTTATTCTAATACTTAACCTTCACCTGTGCCGTGATCCGCCCACCGTTTCTTTACTATTAAGCCCATTAACTGAAAGCTTAAAAGCTTTTCTTGTTTCCACCACCATTAGTTTCACATAGCCCCGGCGTCGTAAATCGCGACTCGATTATCTCGGGAATGTTTAATGACCGACGCAATAGCTAACATTTTTAATTCATTCTCGTCCCGCGGAAAAAAATTTTTTCCTTCAGCGCAATTTTATTTCGCTTGATGAAGGGTCCGAGCATCAGAGAGTTATTGCGCCGTAACGCGGCTTCTATTACTCACAGGGATACTACGCGAAACGAAATTGGAGACAGCGACGGCAAAAAAACAGGAAAAGAGCAGCTTGGAAAGAAACCTGACTTTTTGCAGATAAACAAATTCCAGAGAACTCTTTGAGATAGGGTAAAAGTACGAATTCACTTGAGAGCTGAGGAATCTGGGTAATTGAGTTAACAACTTTTTTACACTCGAAGGCGAGAGAAGGATTAATATGAATTTTCTCGTGGTTTGTGGAAGGAGTCGGGTTAAGTGTTGATGGGCAGTTTTTGTTTTAGTATCTGATTTTCACAGCTTACTATATATCCCTTATATATATGAAATTTTTTTATATTCGGGAGTCCCAAATTGAGAAGAATTTAATGAAAATATTGAATTTTTATTAGATAGTATATAGGACAGGCGTATTATAGAAGTAGCGGGAGTGTACGGAAAACGATAGTGGAAAGGTTTTATTTTTTTTTTTTTTTTTTTCTTTGTTTTGAGCAGTCTAGCAGTTTTCACGGTTTATAGTTTTCAGCAAATTCTGTAAGAATATAAGCGTTTATACCAGTTCAAACAGTACAATAATGTATGCATAGGGCTCGTTCAAGTATTACGTTACGCACTTTTTTATAATTAGATAATAATTTTTTAAATCATTTTATCAACACATATCGAAAGATTTTTTAAGTCTTCAACTTTACCAACTTTTTGTATATTTATCTTGGGAACAATTACGCTTCTCTCCGAAAATTTCTATCATTGATTCTCTGAATAAGTGACCGGTCAACAATAATTGACTCAACCCAGGCAAAAACAAAGACAAAAGAAGAAATGAGTTCAGGATCACTAACAAATGAAGACGACAAATACTCGGCATAACAAAGTTGGGCAAAAAAAAGAGCTCGAACGCAATTAACTTTTCCCTAGAAGTTTCGACACAAGGCGAGCTCGAAGACGCTTTAGATAGCGTACAGAAAATCCTCTTTTCGTACACATCTTAATGGTTCATCAAGCATTCCGACTGTGAATTCGTTTCTAGCGTAGATTTACACGCGGCGAGACCTAGGCGATATATGTGTTCGTTTGCGAATACGTCGGAATATAAAATGAGCGGTGCTTATGGCGTGGAACTTTTTGAAACCGGAAAAGTGTAGTTTACATTGGAGAAGCTTGATTTATTATTTGCATAAATACACTTTTGAATTCCCGTGTATTACTTCATTGATAAAATTATCGATGCATTTATAGTTCATCATCGTAAATTTAAATCATTTCAAAATGATATAAACACTTTTGAGACAACAATTTCCGAGAACGATGGTGAAAATCGTAATAACTTTTTCCCACTTTTCCAAAGGTTTGAGGGAGTAAGCTTTTCCTCTATTGCTGAGAAGTGGGACAAAGGGTAAATCCGGCCCTGTCCATAGGGAACGAAATTCGGTCAGAACTCTCGAGCTGAGCGCGATAAATTTGTCAATGAAAGATCGCTTAGTAGAGGATAACCTGGAAAATCGTCGAGTTAAGAAAGTTGGCATCATGAAAGGCTCATCAGCTAGAGCTTCTTTGGAATGTGTATCGTGGCGCGCACTTGTCACTGACAGTTTGCCGATCGGTGCTGCCTGTTTTTCTTCACGGCCAAAGATAAATAACGGCAAATAGCCGGGATACGTCGGGCACATTGCCGCCTTTTGCCAGTATCCGAGGAGAAAATTTATTTCCCGTGAAAAGCCGCCGATGCGAAGAGAATCGAGCCCGGCTGACGTCACGCCAAGACGAATACAATCAAATGCGAGCTTGATATTCCAGGGTGTCTAACGGTCAGGAAAAAACTGGGAATCGTAAAATTGTCGTGACATCGTTTTTCCGCTCGGGAAAACTCATGGAGTGGTCTAGTGGATCTAAGAACTTTCAGAGATTCAGAGAATGTCTGGAAAGTCCTCGCGAATAAGGAGTGCTTTTTGTATCGCAGCAGACAATTAACCAATGTTGGGTGTCATTCAAGCGAAAAATTTTCATCCTTGAGGCATTTAAGAATGCCGTGGGACAGTCTTTGGGCAATTATTATTTTCTGTATGAAAAGAAGAAAAATAGGGCAATATTCAATTAAAAATTTCAGACATCAATTATAATTCGTTTATATCTTTACACAAATTGATGAATTATTCCATGAGTGTTATTCATAGATTTATCAGTATAGTTGAAATCGAACATCCAAAAAACTTGAAATTTCTTATCCAAAATCTCAAAGACTGATTAGAAAATTCTTATTGTAATAACTTTTTGTGAATTTTTAAGGTTCGATTACAAAAATAAAATAGTTGCAAACAGTCGATGTTTGCAAGCAAATGCATTGCGGGTATTATTAGAATAATTAAATTTATAGATTCGAACATTTATTCGTTAGTCATCATATTTTTTAAAAACTAACAATATTGTTAGGAATATTTTCAGCTCTGAATTCTAGTGGAACTCATAGAGTTGGACAAAAGGGCGGGGATCAGTGCTTGGGAGGCGCTCGCGCACGTGAGTCCCGGGAAGGCTCGTCAAAACGGGCACACTAGAACCACCAATTTGGCCTAGAATTGGAATCGCGCAAAGTACTCTCAAGTCTCAACACGGACAAGCCGATGCAAGCCGATGTCCTTATTTCGATTCCTAAACGTATACCTACTTTCACTCCTCCCGAAACATTTAAATCACAAATTTGAGCAATCTGCCCGAACGACTTTTTTCACAACGTCGAACCATAGCGGAAATTCGTAAAGTTTGGTTCTTGTATTCCCTGTAATTTTTTATTGTTTTCAAGATTTGTGTAGATCTCAAAATTACATTTCCGATCCGTATGTTACAAGATGGTTCATAAATTTTTTCTCTGTCTACAGATGAAACACCTTTTTTGAAGTGACCCACTCACAGAATAATTTTTTTATATTTATACATAGTCATAAGAAATATTTATCCTATTGTAGCTGTAGCTGAAAACTTCTATCATTCAATTTAACTTGAGTTGAATATTGGAGGATCTTTTGGACGATTTTTTATATTTCTTACATCATTTTTTTAATCTACCATGTAAGATTGAGATTGCACGTATCGTGATAAATATTACTGTATATGATTTTCTAGAACTTGTTTGAAAAATAAATAAAGTTTCTATAATTCATTATTATTTTTTTCATCGAAGGATGAAGAAAAAAAAAACAAATTATTTCAATTTCAATTTATTGAAATTTATAATTCATTCTATTTATTGAATTAACGTAATTTTCGACTTTGTTAAATATAAAAAATTTCCTTATACATGTATAAGGAAATTGTAACGATATTATGTTTTAATGTAATATCGTTACGAGGATGTTTGATTCACATCTTAAAAAAAAGTATATTTAAATTTTAATACCAGAACATTACAATTGTTGAAGAATAGTAACTCAAGATCATTAGGTATCCTTCATTAGTCAAGCTACAAAATTTGGTAACAAATCATGAAATTTCAAGCAAAGTGCCTCTCCTCTTATCCCGGCATGTTCCCCAAAGGAAGTAATTGAAAATCGCCGAGACTGCACCTCTGTCTGCGCATTTGAATAAATCCCTTTTTTGCCGCTGCTTGATAATAAATTACTTTTTCATCGCCTTAAATTATTTCTTGTCGAGCAGCTCTAATAGTTTCCTTATGCATTCACACGGCCGGAAATTTTATCAGTCCAAGTCCATTATCATATATCTGTTATGAAATGAAAAAAATACGCATTTCTCTTGATGATATGAGAATGAGGCTGCCTTTTTTCAACCTTTTATCATACCGATCATGAAATTGTAAATAAATTGTTTATTTGACTAATTTTGATGATCACTAGAAGCAATAATTAGAAACTCCAATGAATGAAAATTTCTGAGAAAGGATCACACAACGTGTTTTAAAAAGTTAACATACATAGAATGCCAAACGTAACCAGAATTTTCATGTTTTGCAAATTTAAACAAGTGAAAAAAAGGACAACGTATTTTTTTTAGTTTATGGCAGAAACCTGCAGAGTTGTGGCGGACCCGATAAAAATAAAAAATGATAGCCAATATGGAAGGACATTCAATCATTCTGTGAAAAAAATAGACCTCTAGAGAATGTGTTTACATGACAGTTAGCGAAATGTACAAGTATGTAAAAAATCACAAAGAATACAAAGTAAATATTGACGAAAATGCAGATATGCAATGATGTAGAAAGAAATTGTACAAGAAACACAAAAACGCTCATATTGACAAATTAGTTAAAAGCTTCAAGAAAAGCAATGGACATTGATAATGTTGCAAATAATAAGTAAACCGCAGACTGAACATAAATAAAAGAATCAAAGTTGAATAGAAAAATAAGATTGATGAAAAATATAAACCCGTTCTATTTACAGTAACTTGCGTGTACGATTTGATAAGATTTTTTTCATAATAGTAGATAATGAATGTATGTATTTATATACTGGAGTAGGTTAAAGAAACTGGCAGTTTGAATAATTTCTGTTCATCTAAATTACAGTATTTTCCTAGATTTCAATGACTTTCTATCATTTTTTCCCATTTACTGTTGTCTTTGGACATTATCGTGAATAATTGCGATGTAATTGCACTTTTCAAGTATATTTTCTCAGTTTGTGTAATGAGACACCCAGTCCTGAGATTTTTTATACTTTTTTCTACATTTATGGATGGTTATTAGGTTTTAGTAGCTTTTCGCGACTTTTTGCGATTTTCGCTTTTTCCATTTTTTTTCTCAATCTCAGTCATTTTGTTTATTTTTTGTGAATCATCGAATCGAAATCAATTTTTCTCTGTACCTTTCAAATTCGCCCTTGTTTGAAGTGCTTAAAAATTGCACTTATGTTTTCGTTTACGTTTCAAGTTTTGTAATTTTTGGCATAGTTCGATAGTAACATGTACTATAATTACATGTCAAAAATAGTATTTATATATTGGTCGTGTATTTTTCGTGTTTTTTTTACATGTACACTTGATTCGTATATAATTTTGTTGAGATCTAATTGTTAAGATCTAACAATATTGTGAAAATTTCTGATAAATACTGATTGGTCCAGCATTTTCTCTTGAACGGAAAATTATTGCCTGTAATTGAAAAATTACTAACAAAACAAAAATTTTGTTTCTTGAAATTCAAACTTTTCTCATTCGTTAAAAATAGGCATATATACAATAATTTATACAACATAACAGTTTTAACTACTTAATATTGTGATAACTAGTAATTAAAAAAAATGAAGAAGTCACCTTTATATTATAGAACCAACAAAATCGTTGTCAACGTTACAATAACTCATTACATTTTACAGTTAAAATATCGAAAAATATTAGATTTCTTTCTCAGTGTAGAATAAGCTTCGACGACTTCAGGAAAGCCCAGCATAATTTGCGGGAGCACCTCTAGGCCCGAGAATCCCAAAATTGCTTTCCGCTGCTCCGCAAAGCCGCAACCTTCGGGAACACTATGCTCTTGTTTGTCGCTATTCCTGCTCCAAGAAAGCCAACCTGCAAAGAAAATAATTACACACCCAGAAACGAAGAGCTCCTGTTGTTATCTTCGAAATAGCGAGGTCTGGCGTGATAGTGCTACTTTATTGGCCCATAGTTGAGGTTTAAGACGACTCGCAACCTACTGTAGTGCGAGAAAGACGCCTAGAACGGGATTCAATTGAAAGAAAGAAGGACGAAAAGAGAAGGTCTTGCGAGTCGTCTTAACACAGCCGTAGGGAGGATTTAAGGTGGAGGGTGAAAATTGTAGGGACGTTAGACTTATCGTTGGATACATAATCGTTACAGCGACAATCCCTACTCATATCTCGATTACAGGCGACATATATCTGCATTATTCTCCCTGAGATTACGTGAAAATGAAATTCTGCACTTCACTTATTTTCTTCCATTTATATTATTTTTTTCTTTGTGTATCATATATTATTGTTTTCCAGTACAATAGTTTAATCAATTTCGACTTTCAATATTCCATTTCAAAGTTACCAAGTTACATCATCTCAATATTCTTTTTTTATTGATTTAGTTTGCATGAATTAAGCTTTTGCACTTTAGAGATGATTGAAATGAATAGAAATGGCGATTTTAAAATTGAGTTTCCTGCAAAAATCCTTTATGCAGAGAAATGTAAACTCAGGGAAGATGTTACGAAAACGTAAAAATGTCGATCGTTGCGAGGCAAACAGGATTCCGCTGGATTGTTTCCGAAGGCAAAAAAAACGTATCTGAGCGGCCTTGCGATTGCTCCGCGAAATCAGTAAGCCTTTAGGAAAGCGTTTAGAGTGGATCGAATGCGCTTTTAGAGCGCGAAAACATGGCCGTACGCATCTCTGAACGCTTGGTTGGGTCTGTATGGTATGCGACGGCTTAATTGCGTCTTGCCCGTCCAGTCGACTGTTGGCTCCAGCGGGTGCTCGATTTGACGCAGCTGCAGCAATTGCTTCAGCGGGTTCGTCGCTTGTCACGCATGTCTCGTCCTCGAAATGGAATATTCGACTACGACACGAACGAATCAACCTATGAAAACACAAAATTTTATTTTTTCGACATCAGGTTTCCATTCATATACAGATTCGTTTAGAATAGTACAGTGAATCAGTTAGCTCACAGTTGAAACATATAAAATACACTTTTATCACTCTAATTTCAACACTGATATTAAGAAATAATTTTGCGACTATCAAGGACTATCAGCGACAAGAAGTGCATAATTTCTCGATGATTTCTTCATTGTTTATTTAATTTTTTTCGCAATAATCATACTAGTTTGCACAAAAACGCATTTTGATAGAAAACTTTTTCAAAATTTGTGACAATTTCGACATTTTATTAACGTAAAGGAGGCTGAGATAATACAAAAGTTGATTTACAAATAATGTAATACAATTGATCAGATGATAAAATATTTTCATCGAAGATTTACGTGTGAATGATTTCAACACTCGATTTTCAGAATTTTGAAAAACTACCTCGTAAATTCATAAAATAATTTTTTTATTTAGAAAGAAAAATATAATTTTAAACAATAACTAATGAGGATCATATTTTACAACCCAAATAATTTTTTTTTCAACTAAAGTAACAGGATACGTCATCGATTAATTATAAAATGTTACAATTGCAAAAAGTCGTTATTTGCAAAACCGTTGAATACGAATCCATTAAACCTCGAGTTGAAACATTTAAAATGCGCTGCCAATGTATTTCATCAATCAACAATACACTTTTGTCCTTTTCAGAACAATTGAAAATCCAAATTTCAACCGAGTTTACACTCACTGAACATGCGACATTTCACCTCAAAATTCAACCAATTAAAAACTAGAAATTCACTCATCGAAGGAAAATCCGTTCCATACATCTATTCAAAACCCGTACCATTGTGAATTTTATTGCATTTTTTTTCAAGCTCGAAAACGAATCAATTGTTTTCAGGCTATGGAAAAATTCGTGATGAAGCTCGAGCCCCTTCTGCTTCCTCGATTCCGCAGCCACCGAACTCTTTTTTGTACAAGTAACACGTGGAAATGTCGAAAGTTTATAATCATTCAAAGTCTGTTCCAACCATTTTGAAATCATGCACTTTTTCCGGGTTTTTTACCTCGCGACTCCGCGTTTCCTTGAATATACGCTTTGCATTAATCCTCTTACACTGTGGAGTGTTGCATGTTACATAAATTGGATCCCGCGGCGGAAAGTAGTGCGCGTGTTGATGATTCTAGAATTCGAGCTAATTGAGTTGCCATTTCCATTAACGCCGCACGTGACCGTATGAAATGCGAATAATTTTCAGTCGGAGCGTGGCCTCGATGATAGCGCATTTAATATCACTTCACGCTCTTGTTTCGCTCCTTCGATGATACAAGAGCCTCTGGCGAAGAGTGACTCTCACCGAGCTTCATTAAAAAGCGCTGCGGAAATAATACAAAGAAATTAAAAACAGTTCCTCGTTAGCGGTAATTGAAATATTTCATCAAAACAATTTTTAAAAATATCATCTCTTTATTAACGTAGAGTCGCGTTACACGATTTTATGTTAAAGCAATGGTTGTATGCAGGTGAGAACATTCTGGCCTTTTATTGATTTTTGTGATCACACACAAAAATCAATAAAAGGCTTGTCTAGGACGGCAAGTAATTATTGAATTAATAATAGACAGCAACATTAAAAGCCTCGTCAAAACAATAAATAAAATAATGCATTTTGAAGCTTGGACAGTGTTTTGACATACTTGTAAACAAAATGATAAAAAAGAGATCAAAATGTGATAGTGTTTGACGAAACATTGATAATTTAGTTAAAATAATAAATGATAAAGGCAGTTTTGAAGTTTACCGATGATAAAAAGGAAATATTGATATTGAAAATCCATTCAGGCCGAAACAATAATCAAAATACTGTGTTTTGGACTACAGACATGCCTCAACATATGCATTGCAACGATGAGAAAAAAGGAATCAAAACTTTTAGGGACAAACTTAAACGTTGTGAACTAAGTCAAAACATTTGTTAAAATATTGCATTTTAAACGCCATACAAGTTTTTGACATATGCATTAAAACAAAGATATCAAAACTATAAAGTATTCAAAGTATAAAAAAATCAATCAGTATAAATCCAAGCATTTTTTATTGCAGCTACAGTAAATAAAATAATGCTCAATTATTGGTTTGTGAAATATTTTTCGCGTGCTTTGCCCAGGGTAACGGTTAGTTCTTTTTAAAAACGTCTGTGGCTTCAGAATATGTATGTAATACTCCTATATGGCTAGTTGTGGGAGGGTGGGTGAAGCCAACATTATGAGACAGAATATCGTCTCATCTCTCTCACTCAAGAGGCAATTCGGGGAAAAGGCAGAAGGCAAGTTCCAAGAGTGGGGAATGGCAGGGAGGTAGGGGCGGTGGGGGAGTAAGCAAGCTGAGCGCAGCTAAGCCCAACTTGTCCTTTTTCCGCTCTCCCCACTCACGGAATGTGTCTACTGCCTTTTCCCCGAATTGCCTCTTGAGTGAGAGAGATGAGACGATATTCTGCCTCATAATGTTGGCTTCACGCCCGTTTACAGACGAACATAGGACGCTAGCCATATAGGAGTATTACATATATGCTTCAGAATTGTATCTACTTAGACTTAAGAGGACTTGATAAAACCTAACTTGGAAAGGCTTTATTTTGAACAGAAAAGCATTATTTGATTCTTACTTTCTCGTTCTAAGAACTTCTTAACTTCTGCGGGTTGCTGAGCAATTTTGGAAAAAAATATGTTTCGTTAAGATGATTTTAAGGAGTAAATACGACCTTTATAAAAAAGAAACAAAATCGCATACCTAAATTTCTTTTTCACCTGAAAAACCCACATTTTTTTCAATACGTAGCCATTGATTTTTTTATTTTTTATAGTATCCCTACATTGATTAGAGTTTTCGTTAATGTTTCGAAAGTTTGCTAACGAATCATTGTACATGTGAACATGATTATCAGTCTTTAAAAATTTTTATAAAAGAGAGCAAACAATAATAAGAAAAATGAGTAAAAAGGCTTCTTCATATTGCTTTTAATTGATTTTATTTTTTAGATTCTTTTCAATCCGTAGTAGCAAGGAGAGAAATATCATCATCCGCGAAAATTAAAGGTCAAATGAAAAAAAAGTTATTCCTATGGGACAGCACTAAAGCCTAAGATTTTTAGGTTTGACAGAATGAGTCATTGGAATCATTGAAATATTGGAATAATAGAGAACAACTAATAAATATTTTGTTATTTCTCATCTTTGTATTAGCTTTTTATCATGTATTTGTATTGATGTTTTGAAAATTATTATAATAATAGGATTTTTCGAATCAAAGGGCATAAATGAGTGTTTTCACGAGTGCAAGATTTTGCGAACGAGCGAAAGCGAGTGAGAAAATTGCACGAGTGAAAACACGTGTATGCACCTTGATACGAACGGTGCTTTTTTTATCGAGAACATTAAACAAGCGTTTTCATTGTTTACATGTAGAAACCCAAGGCCACCTTTCCAAATCGATGAATCGGCCGTCCCTAAAAAATGACATGAAAACAGTGACCTCGCAGCTTAACACCATTGTTTACCCACGGGTCCGTGCCATTTCATACTCGTGAGAATAAAACATACGATTTTCTACGTGCACCAAAGCATCGTTCGAAAAGGTGGTCTTAGGGTTTCTACACGTAAACACGAAAACGCGCGTTTTAATGTTCGAAGTACAAAAAATATATTCTACCTTGCTGAACATGGCCGACATTGTCCAGCCAAAAAGTACATTGAATATAGTAAAAAAAAACGAAAAGACAATTATTAAACGATTTTGTTAGTAAGGGCATCACCGTGTAAGATG